>OY720392.1:8581919-9831919 GCA_963082905.1 Oligia fasciuncula
GTTATCACTGAACACGCTATGATAACGTTATGTGTATTGACTAAAACAAAAGCTTACCGTATCAAAGAATTCTGTGAACTTGGAAAAATAGTACCACCAACATGCGTGAACCATCTGGAAATTGAACACATAATATAATATTTTGAAATGGGGCGTTTAAAATATAATTTCATTGCTATTTAAATTAAAAATGTAGAAGGTATTTTTTTTGTATTTTATTTTAAAGCAAACACAAATTAAATGTACATTCAACAAAAAAATGTTAGCAAGCAATCTATTTATAGACCTACATTCTATTATAATTTATAAGTGTTAGGTAAGTGTTATCACTACTGATGTTCATGCGTGATGACTTGATGAGTCATGATAGATAATGCTTAATTCCGAAAATTATTGATTATGTTAATTTGATGGGCGTGGCCCGTGGATGATGGTGATGCAATAGTACTAAACAAAACAGCTAGCTACAGTATAGGCAAAAGCATGCCTGGCACAACGAGGGTGGACGCGGGAGATCTCTTTTAATCTATGACAATAATATGTAGGTAGTCATTTTATCCCAAATACATAACATAACTATTAAAAACTTTTTTAAATACCAAAGTTAAGTATATTAGGGAGGTGGTAACTAAAACAAATATTGGAATTACTTTTTCTGTAACAAAAAATGTTAATCTCATCTCAGCTTTTCTAATGCTGGTTTTATTTAAAATAATTTGCAGTTAGATATTTAATTTTGTCTGCTCCGTAATGCCTCAAATCAATTAATTAATATATTATATTACCTATACAAATAGCAGCCATGTATAGGACATTATTTTTTCTGTACCAAATCCATTCGATATTATCCAGGAACCTGTTCAATGGGTATTATTATGTAGTTTATGCAATGTGGTAATGGTTGATTTAGTACCTTATTTTAGTGCAAATATATGGTTCCGGAAGTATGATTAAATAGGAATAGAGAAAAAGGATAACAAGATTAAGAACCCAAAAACGACTTCATTAAAAAAACAAGGTGGAATGATAGTAGCCCAAGGGCAGCTTTTCACACAGACATCTATGTTGTAGTGTAATCAATTAACGTATAGTGTAGGTAGCTTTGGGATGTTGGGACTAGTGTAATAAATGGAAGTGATAATTCACCCTCATTGTTTGTGGATGTTTGGAGTGGTCGACCGGCTGACATTGAAAGTTATACCTGCCTGTGAACCAGCCCGCGGCTCCAATCTGAAACAATATGCCGACACCAGGCCCTTATATACAATATTCGCACATCACCGATGCCGCGCTGTTCATTACACGGCTTCAAATGTTAATGCATTCAAAGTTTAGCGTAATAATGTTGGCGCAGGCTGATACTTTGCAGTGTTAGTAGCAATACAATCCAAACACGTATTTTTTTGGATACTTATATATATGCATAACAACTAACTTACTACTAACTTTTACCATTTGCACCATATGGAACTACATATATTAAAATATTGCATACTTCAGCATTCCTACAAATAAATAAAATGATGATTGTATTTACAGTGAGCATTGGTTAGTTTTCTATGCTCTGATCCCCATGCCCGGGCGTCGGTGTATGGACGCCTATACATCACTTACTCTTATAGCTTTGGGATTATCTGTGTAGTCCACAGGTTGGCACCTAAAGCTGTAATGATTCAGCCAGCCCCCCATCATACTCTGAGCATAGCATGGCAAAAAAAGAAAAATATTGGTAGGTACTTCTAGATATTACAAGTGGCACAAATCTTTTATATCCAAATGAACTTGAACAAAAGCAACAAGATGACTGTTACTCAATGTTCTTGGGCAGTACTCTATTTGGGAGATTATTTACAAAACTACGTTAGTTTAGTGTTTGTTATAACTTCTATCAGCAAGCAGTTACAAGACACAGTGTGGGTACGAAAGATGAAGGAAAGCTACTTAGGCCCGCTGGCGTATGTAGATTTCCTGAATTTTTCGTAATATATTAATAAGATAATTTTCAGACATTAAGGTGCAAAGTCTGAAAATTATCATACTAATATATTATCAATTATTTAAACATTATTTACTTGGCCAAGGTTGTTCGTCTGATAAGCTCTTTGATGATAATATTAAGCCTTTTATTTATGCTTTCTCATCAGCAGTAGTAGTTAGGAGACTATCTTATCTTGGGCCTGCTGGTAAGTTGGTCTCAAATTTTCAGACACAGGAACTAAAACTACAAGTCTATGCAACCAAAAAGGTACTAGTTTCATTCAAGCATTTTTTATTCTGGCAACTGTTGGCAGGCTATATGAATACCAACCTGTTTTATGGGGACAAAGTTAAAGTCAAATATAAAACTTATAAAGTACACAAATTAGTTAACAAAGTACATATAAAATATTTACCATGCATCTGGCTGAAATAAACAGTCATTAATCAGCATAGTAAACTTATTTTAAAGGCACCTTTGTCATTATTTTAGGAAGGCAATAAATTGGTGCATCAAGATATGACACTAACGTGGGCTGTAAATATTATTACTTAAGTGTAATAATACATTATTGAATTAAAGCAAAAGTTTTAGAAATTAGCAATTGGAGTAGTATATCAGAACACATTTTTTGTTGTTTTATATAAAATGTCTATTATACTTCTTGCTCGTTACTTTTTTACTAGACTCAAAAGAATGGCACAAAACAACAGTGCATTCAATGCAGCAAACAGTTTTATATCATCTAAAAAGTATTTTATGTAAATGTTAAAATTAAAATGTTACCTCATAAAACAGCCATGCGCTGAATACTACTTGTAAAAAGTTATATAGTATTAGAACATTCTTTAGTTCATATGGTTTTCTATTCTCCATAATTCGTGGTCCTAAGACCTGAAAAAAGAAAAAAAATACAATTAGTTTTTGGTTCCTGAGAAACCTACCTGTAGATGTTTTATAGAAATAGAACATAAATGTTATATACCTTGACTAGATAGACATAGCTTAGACATATTAATAACGTAGGAAAAGGTGAACTCATTAGGAACCATGGATTCGTCCTAGGATCTGAAAAGAAAAGAAAAACTCAATTATTAAATTCATAAAATGCATTTCTCAGTCACTAGTTTGAATTTAGAGTATGTACAAATTATAGAATTTATACTACAAACAAAAAATATAGTGTTTCTCAACACAAAGTAGAATTTCCTCAGCATCCAATCAGATTACAGATAATAATAATATGATTGCTGTGATTGGACAAATGAGCTGCATAGAGTAAATGCTCAGCTGTTTAGTGGGTCATCTAAAAATACTCCTATGTTATAACTGGAAGTGTGTTGGCAGTGTCGTGAGATATGATCACTATGATCAGTATCATGAGATAAATTTGTCTCGCTAGTCATCTTTTCAGATATGAGCATCTTATAAACTGGCAGTTATGTGTTTATCTATTTACTATAAAATTGTTTATATTAATAGAAGACATCTGTTTACATGGATGAGTGAAACAGCTGATTTATAGTTGTTTTTTGAATAGATAATCTTAAGTAGTTTTTGATATTATTATGTATGAAGTATTTTTAGGTAAGTAGTTTTATTTAGAATAACTATGAAGTGTAAATTAAATGTTTCATAATATTCTGCCAATGCCATACTCGGCACATTCAGCTATAGCTCAGATACAATTTTATTTAAAAGTGTCATGATCCGATAGGAAGACTTACCTCCGAATTTGTCCATATAATATTGAAAATCGCTAATATACTGTAGTATTAGCGCCATTGTGTCGATTTCTGAAAATTAAATACGAATATAATTAAAACAATTGAAATAACCACTAGATGTCAAGAGAAATAAGAGTACCGCGATTACGCCAGGTGTTTAGTGCGAAATTAACACTGACCGAGTAATTATAAACACTACACGCCGTTTAAAACATTATTTACAATATTTTTTAAATTATTATTTATCCAGTACTTCACAATACAATATTTTTTGATTCATCGGAACGAAAATAGGTTAACCAGGCTTTGGCGCACTGACAGCGACAGCCAGCAGAGAAGCAGGAACAGGGAACAGGGAAAACTGCCTAAAATAAACACGACAGATGGCGCAACTGTCGCTTAGAGTGACAGTAGGAACTAGGAACTGATAGAGTGCAAAATAATATTGAAGAAATAAAAACCAAAAAGAATAAAAGAACGGCAGATTTGAGCGTTTTTAATTTTTTTTTTGGTTTTGAAACAAAGTGATAGAATATTTTTTTTAAGTCCTGTAATTAGCAATAAGTACAGACGCCAGCACATCAAGTTACTACAATCTGTCAGATTTCTTTAATAGATTTTCGACTTTACTGCTAAAACATAAGGTTCAAGGTTGATTGGGAAAATCTGACAGTTTCGGGTAGGTTGACCTGCTGGCGTCCGTACATACATTACCTAAGTACCTAACGTATTTACTGATATGTATATACTTTTATAGGTAGGTATGCATTTATATCAGAACTCAGAAGCTCAGTCAGTCACAAAGATGTAGCTGGTTGCCCAGTCCTAAGCGCACTAATATAGGTGTGATAATGTAGGTGACATTATAGATATACATACACCATTGCAGAGAAATATCTTAAACTTAGTAAGAAAACGTTAAAATCTCCTGTTATCTCAAAGTATTTGAATAGGAAGTCTAAACTATCCCTTTGATCAGTTTTAAAAACTCAAATTGTAAAGGAACGCAACTGTTAATTTGTTGACGTTGACGACAGTGCTGTGCGGATCCTGGATCTAGATGACATGTTTACAAAAATTGAAATTAGTAATCTGTGGCAACGTGTGACATATTGTAACAAGTGTGACCAAATAATTTGCTCTATTTTGGGGACTGAGGTTTTGTACTGTACCTGACTTAGGTATGTTCCACTGAAAATCGGTTTGATATTATAAATGGCGTGATAATTTAACTTTTGATAATTTCTTGATCAAAAATCATAATCAGTCTACCATAGTTATAGCTAGTAGTAGGTCTTGTTTCCTACCCACAGTAGGCATCTACCTACACACACCAAAATCTGTCATAATAACAGACGTGCTGACTGTATAATCCACCTTAATGCTGATGACCTAATAAATATCTAAACGATCATTCCTTACCTACCCACTCAGACTATGTCTCCAAAGAAAGTCCCAGTAATCGCCAGAGTGGGTGACTATCGATAGCTGACATGAGGAAGATGCTATTCAGTCCAGTATATCTTGTTGTGTCCCTTTGTGGCCTTAAGTATTACAATACGTGCTACAGGTAGGTACCTAGTCATTGGAGAAGGTGGATTGACCTACGTAATCTGCTAACAGCTTTTTATACGGTAACTCTACATTTGTGTTAAAATAATACAAAATAGGTAGGTAGGATTCCTTTAATAAAAATACGAAAACAAAATGGAACTCGGTAGTACCTACCCAGAGGCATAATAAAAACTACAAAATTTACCTAGTTTTTAGATAAGTACCTACTACTAACTACCTACTAAAAAGATACTTACCTACCTACCTAGGTAGTGTGTTGTAAAAAGGTAAATAGGTAGCTACCTGCTTATTATCTACCTAGGTACATATCTACTTAGGTATTGCAAGTGACATGCCTATGTTTGTAAACCAATTGGCATTCTTCAGGTTAATTGGTCGATTATACAGAAAGTCCTACATTTGGAGGGTCAAGGTCAAGGTCAAGGTCAAGCTACACATTTAAAATGATTCATGTAGGTAGCCATAGGTGACGCCTGTAGCCTAAGATCTCGTCAGTTTCGGCAAAATTCGTAATTTCACCATTAATTATAAGTAAGTACTAAGGTGATCTACCGACGTGACGTGAAACAGTTAACCAGTACAATAGACCGTTAAGCATCTTACGTAATACTATGAATGAAATTAAAGTAGGTAGGTATCTACCTGAGTAGGTTTTAGATACTAATGATGCTAACAACTCAAGTCATTGATAAACAAATTTTTCTCACATTTCATTATTATTCACGAATCGCAATTATTTTACACACCGAAAACCTGAACTTGCTTTTTGAGAATTTTCAAGATTTTACAAAATATCAATGTTCTAATCTTATTCAGTTACCTACATAAAAATATTGAATTAGTCAGCGATGGTCTCGTCAATGTCCCTCGCACAAAATAGTTTCAGCGTGCTTATCACTGGCTTATCATCACACTGAATGACTGAACTGTCTTCAAAATGAATGGTAAGCGAGGCCAGCAACAAGTTGCTAATTACTGGCGCTATATTAGGTAGGCACTGGGTTCCTTTACTGGCCTCGTGTTCTACAGGCATTACCCACAGGTAGTATTTATTGCAGGAAAATAATAATCAAAGTTCTCATAATACCTAAGTCATTACGACTCTACGAATCTCGTATGAATCAACATTTTTCTGAACACTGCGCAACTTTATAATTATAATTAGATAGTACCTACTCACCTTAAACTACAATTTTTCGAGGCAATTTTGTTTTCTCTTCGCTCAGCTTATCTGAAAAGAGGGAAAGAAATGTTTTGAATATAGGTAACGTACAGAGTTTGTAGTTTTTAAAAGTTTATAGTAGAAAAATACGAAAAAAAATAAAGGTACTTAAGTAAACCTTAAGAATAAATGAAATTGTAGTATTTCTTGAAGCTACAAATACAACATTAAACAGTTCATATCTTTACAGATAGCAACGTTGATGGTGGTTGCTATGCCAATTGCTTGCAGACAACATAGTAGCCAACCAGTTTTTCTCGATAAACCTCTACAACTGGCTGCAGCCCTGATAAAATTACATCTAACAGATGTCTTTCGTCCTCTGTGTAACATTAATGTTCAAATAAATTATCATTTTATTTACCTACCTGACGGTAGGTATAAGCTACTTAAACAGGATAGTAAAAATGTGATTTTAATACCTATAGACCTATTTTACTATAAACAAATATGGCACATGGACAAACCGGAGACTTACCGGAGACTCAACCAAATTCTTTTAAAATCATGAAAGCACCTAATAATGATTCATCAGTCAATTTACATGGTTATGTTCACTGCAATGTCGGTGAATGACGTTATTCATTGTTCCAAGGAATCTCGATGGTCAATATGGTTACCTACACAGACCTACACGTTGTTAGCAGTTCCAGTTTCTATGCCGCGGCCGTGTTCAAGTTTACTTACTACGAAAACGTAGGTAATGCTTGTGTTCCTAATCACATTGTGTTACGACCTTCATAATTATGATAGACATGACGTGGTAGTCTTTTCGTTCTAGTTGAGATTTCGTTGCACATTACGTGGGCTTGTAATATTCAGGTGATATTTTTCATGACCCAGTTTGTCTACATGATGCTTAATGATAAGATAATAATGTAGAGTTTAAAACGACGATGCATTGGCGGGAGGTGTAGCCGCGCTGTGTCGTGAAATCGTGAGATAGTCGTCATACAGAGTCATTTTATAGCGATAACGTATTATTTGTATACGAATACGTGAACATTTCACAATAAATACGAGTCTATGATAACATTAAAAAGTTGGAGTGATGTTTGATAAAAAATGTGTTTAGTAGATTACTTTGGCGTTGTTGAGTAAGTTTCATACTACATGGGCAGGTAATGGTTATTTTATTAAGCAACTAAATTAAATTAATTTTATATGGGATTCTTTAATGACCGTTACCTACTTATAGTAATTAGGTCCCTTTTTGTTTAGGCAGTTGATGCTCATTCAGATGAGAGCGCTAGATATGACACTTTTGAAATTATGTTTTTTCATAGAGAGATCATTTTTTTGTCATAGAGAAATTGTTGGGTACATAACAATATTTTTATAAAATATAGCATTAACAGTTAGTTCCACAAGGCAGATTACCTGCGCTAGACACCTAGTGTTTTCACACCAGAGCGCAACAAATCGTAAATGCACATTCAGTTTCAGTGTTACTACCTATGTATGTACCTACCTATTATATAGGTACACCTACTTGGATACTACGTACGTTTAGTATATATTTGACTCGCTTCATCTGAATATAAGTTATACCGATGCATTCACAAATAGGCTCTACATATTCAAGCAGAGAATATTATTCTCAATCTCTTGGTATACTGGTTAGATTACACAGCCTAAAAGTGTGTTGTAAGAAACCAAATAAGAACGGCCTAAATTGCTCAAATTGGCAGTTTGTTTAATGACACCTTCTGCAAGTGAATGACAGACACGTAGATAATTATCTACGGTAGAGTAAATATTATAATAGAAATAAAATATGCCGCGTGTCGCAACAAGTATGAATGCCATTCATCGCAGAACTTAGTTGAATATTTTTTATTGTTAGCCATTTCAATCACCTAGAGACACCTGCACCCTAATTGCGTATCACGCAACCAATCTCAATCAGAATAATTTTGAAGGAAAAAAAAGGCAAAGGAAGGCAAATCCATTGCTTCATAAGTAAAAAAAAAATGTAAATAACGCAATGAATGTTGTTGTACTGTCAAAATGAAAGCCATTGCTACTGATACGCTGGTATTGCGTGTGTGTTACGTAATTACCCTGCTGATATTTAACATAACACAACATCACGCCTGTAATCCCCGAACGGTAGGCAGAGGTGTACATATGCATGCACCCGCATTTTGCCAGTTATGTTTAAGTCCCATGTAATAGCGGACGAGCCTATTGCTATCAACCGGGCATAAATCCAGAATCCGGGCTACTACTGAGAAATTCCAAATGGAAAAACCCTATAACACTGCCCGACCAGGGAATCGAACCCAGGACCTCACTGCTTGCGACCACTAGGTAAGTAGACCAAAGAGGTAGTAGTTTTTCATGGGACTGATTTTATTAAATCTCAATTGCCGATTGAGAGTTAGAACAATAAGTAGGTACTTATAAAAATTTTTAGAAGTTAGTACCTACAGTTGTAAATACAGGATCTCATACTAAGCAGTAGCGATTGCGACCCATTAGCAATGGGCTTCATTTTGACAGTTCAACAACATTCATTGCGTTATTTACGTTGTTGAGCAGACACATTTTTCGAACATAGGAAGCAATGGATTACCTAACAATATCCTTCAAAATGATTCAGATTGAGAGATTAATAGTGTGTTACGTAATTAGGGTGATGTCAGTTATTTATTTTAATTTATACTACTGTTATTTTGTAGATAGAAGCAAGTAAGGCTCCAACTTCCGTGTTATTGAACTATTCGCGACATTGAACTGGTTAGATATTTTGTTCGTATGTTTATTTATAGGAGCTTTATAAATAAATTTATAGTGTGGTCTAATATTATAGATAAATGCGAAATCTGATTGTCTGTCCTGTCCGTCTGTTAGTTACGTACCTACGTTATCACCCGGGTAAACCGATGAAACGAATTTATGCACCAGAGTGTTTATACATATCATGTAAGAAGTACCTTTTTTCTTAAATAAATCCCTAAATGTTTGAACCCAACATGAAATCTTCTACACCCTGTGGTGTTGAGGGTGTATGGGAAATTCCGATAACTACGAGGACAAAGTCGCGGGAAGGTGCTATTATAGTTTTCCAATAGAGCAAGTACCGTATTGTCGTAAGCATTCTAGTTTCCTGTGACTAATGTGATGTAACTGTAGGTAGGTACTATAGGTTATCTGACTGATTGGTTACAGAGGTTTTATAATCAGTGGATAACTCGGCTTTACCTACTCTAGATACGTCTCTGTTTTAGGTACTCGTTAAACCGGAGCTATTGATAGAAAACCGTTGTAATGCTATCTCTTAGTAAGTAGGTTATCAAATTAACTTTGCCATTGGACAGTAGTTTATAATTCAGCGTGGTATTGCGTATCTGTAGCAATGGCTTTCATTTTGACAGTTCAACAACATTCATTGCGTTATTTACGTTGATATGCGATAGGTATTATTTTTCGAATATATACAATATCCTTCAAAATTATTCCGATCGGGATTGATTGGTTACGCAATTACCCCGCAGGATAGTATATAAGTACAACTCCTACGAACTTTGATCCCGGTTATCAGGGGATAGTAAACGTAAGGGATCGTACGATTCTGGCTTTATCAATAGCCATGATAACAGAGTTGATAGTGAAAATGGATCTGAAAAATTACAGAACTTCGTTGCCGTTGATAATTAATATTTTATAGGATGTCGAAAGTAATCATTCTGTCTGAACTAATCTTTACAGCCTTATCTTAAAACAACAGTAGGTACTTACATTTAATATCAGTTCGAGATATTATGTTTTATCACGGGTATTACAAGTAAATAAACATAAAAAAATTGCACAGATTTATTCCAATACATCTGATGATACATAATTAATTGTGATTGATCATTTAATCAATGGACATTAGTAGGTAATTCATTATGATATTAATCCTCATATATACTTTGTCATTATTTAATGAATGGATAATCTCATTTTATAGGCAATATGATATTGTGATAAGGCGATATTATAGGTATTGCTTAAGAAGGTGGAGGTGTTGTAAGAAGAATGCGTTCGTTGCAACACACGCGACGCTCCGCAGCTAACAGAGCGCGTTGCAGCAGATCGCCGATGACGGCCGAAGCTGTTTGTTTATGTACCAACTGACTGTTGCCCTCGACTTCTTTATGTATTGTACGGAATTTTATGATTGACTCCTTTATTCATAAACGTTGCTTAAAGTTAAGGTGAATGCGCAGTGTTATCCCGCGAAAAATATTTTTTCTTACGTTTTTTGCAATTTTCAGGTCAGTGTCAGGTTGTATCTTGATCAAAATATGATTCGCGACTATAGCAGGTACCTACGTATTTACAGAATTGTAATCATTAGAATCATTATTACATCTTTCTACGTTAGATTTGTTTCATAAGAACAAATCTCTTATGGAAAAGTGCTTATGGAACAAATCGCAAGAGATATATTAATATCATTCTGTAAATATATCTAATAAAGTCGCAAATCATATTTTGATCAAGATACAACCTGACACTGACCTGTAAATTGCCAAAAGCATAAGAAAATTTGAATTTCGCGGTCTACCATTGCGCATTCACCTTATGAAGTGTTGAGTTGAGTTAGCTACTGTTTATAGACATTCTAAATTTATTATTGATATATCATTAAACTGTTATAACTATTACTAGATATTATAAATTACCTAATCTTTTGAAAGTTATTTAAAATGCTTAGGTACCTACTGCACCAGATTGATTTGCATTTATAAATAAATCGATAATCCTGGTAATGATTAGCGACTGTATAACCATACATTTTTGACACTTAGCTTTAATAATTGTTTATGAATAAACCCCTAAATGTTTTAAAGGCAATGCTTAATTTTTTTAAATCCTAATAATCCATGTGTTGTTGTTGCTTGTATGTAAATGTGTGTCTGCGATATTGTCAAAAACTACTGAATAAATTTTGATATGTTTTTCTACTAATCTAATCTACTTTCAGGAATGTTTAATAATAGGTATGTCAAACTTAAGTTAAATGTCCATAGTCAACATTCTTCAGATCGCATTAATTGTGTTGATATGTTTCTTTAACCGGTGTCAGTTGCAATCAAAATACCTAAGTACCAACTCAACACTTTTGTCGGTGAAGGTCGTGCATCCAAATTCAAGGTTGTGTCTATGAATGAACGATTGTAACATCTAGCAGTGAATTGATTTTTTGAGCAATTTTCAACTGACTGGCCTGCATAAAAAACAAAAGAAAGAATTATATTTTTTTAATTGTTATTAAGTCATCTTCAGATTGAGGTGTCGTAGAGGCTCTATGTCTTTTTAGAATAGACTATAGAGGTAATATAATTTGTTGTTGTCATTAGACGGAGCAATCGCCTCGTGTCTAAGTGGGTCATTGGCTGCACGTCGAGTTATGTAATCCTGAGCAGTGGCTCGGTGAGGTGCTCGCAAGTGCACTGTGCGAGAAACCTCTCCTTATCATGAGGACATTTGCTAGTTTAATCATATTTTGTATTAAACTGGTTTCGATATTATGAACTATAATTTTGCGGCACCTTTCAAGTCCCTTTCTATTTTTTTAATTCCCTCTCACAGATAGGAACAGACTGCTGGAACCATTGGAACTAGGCGGAGTTCCAGCAGCAGCAGTGACAACTTTATAATTACTGTTTTACGTTTCAATGACATTTCGGTGACGTTATTTTGTATGCAATTAATCTACGATATATTTGTATGACTAGCTTCTGCCCGCGACTTCGTCCGCGTGAAATTTCTTGTACCCCCACCCCGTTGCAACACTTCGTATTCGCTTAGCGTTCTTTTTTTTTTTCTTTTTTAAATTTCATTCTGACTTTTTTCTTTTTGCTCGGCTCCTAAGGGTCATAGCGTGATGTTAAATAGCCTATAGCCTTCCTCAAGAATTGGGCTATCAAATGCAAAAAGAATTCAAATCTGACCGGTAGTTAAAGAGATTATCGCGTTCAAACAAACAAAATCTTCAGCTTTATTATTAGTATAGATAAAAAACTCTATGGCCCATAACTCCTTAATAGGTACCAACTCTTAACATCTTACACACGTGATAACTTTTAAACGAAATATCCGATTGAGATGAAACAAAAAGTATTTTACTTCTTCATAAATACTCTTGATAACATAATGCTTAATTTCGATAAAGATTAATATTACGATACATATTTAACGTAGTTTTTTTTTCTTCAGACGATTTAATAATTATTTTGAACACAAAATCGGTTATTGTGATTAAACCATGATAGCTAGATATATGTTCTCGCGGACTTTTTTGTAGGTCTTAATGGGCTCTACAAACCCGTAGTACATTATTTTGTTCTATTGTCAATAGTTTTTGCAGCGCACGCAAAAATAGGTTTTAGATTTTACACCTTGTGTTACAAAATAGCAATTTTATTACGGATCCCTAATTTTGAAGAAAAAAAATATAGCCTATAGCCTTCCTCGATAAATGGACTACCCAACACTAAAATAATCATTCAAATCGGACCAGTAGTTCCAGAGATTAGCGCGTTCAAACAAACAAACAAACAAACAAACAAACTCTGCAGCTTTATAATATTAGTATAGATTAGCTGATGATCCATCTTTGCACAACTTTACATAGCGCCCCGTCAAATATGCCTAGTTAATCGTAAATTGAAATTTTTTAATGACATTTTGCAACTGAAGCTAGATGGCTAAGTTATAAAGCAAGAATTCTTAGTCATAAAAAATTTGTACCCAACTACATATACAGTCAAACGACGTCTAGGTCTACCTAGGACTGACCAGTGACTAAATAGGTACTTGAGGAGCCCTGAGCCCAGAGTGTACCTTGCAGACCGTTGTCGTCATGATACTCATGGCCGTCGCGTGGGAATACACGTACTTGGAATTATAATTATATTTACATTCTTACTACGTTCAGCGTTTAATGCAGTTATTGTGGTGTAAAGTGCCTTCGAACAACAAAGAAGCGATAGCATAATAAGAGTTCTGTGAAAGAAGCGAAGATGACATCTATACAAAGAACGTTACCGGTCGATTGTATTCACAAGGAAAATGGATTGTGCTCACTTACGTTAAGATTACAAGACTGGGACGAAGCCAGTGTTGAAACTAATGACTGCACTATTTGTAACTGAGTCCAATAGACAGCTCTATATTATAGAAATACAGCAATAAACCCGTACTAGTTGCGAGATTTCACATGTATGCATCGTTAAAGTAAATGTCTCGCTAAATATGCACATAATAATTTTGGCAATAGTGTTTCCCTGCGAGTAAAGTTCAGCCAGTTTTAAGAATCGTGAGTCATTTGTTTCCAGCCGGCCATCACCCATATTAATCAGTTGATCGACCTATCATCTGAATTCAGATCGGTTTGGACACAATAGCCTGTAGAGTGTAGAGTGAGCGACTTCACAATTACTCACGAAGCTGGAAACTATTGTGCGTAGACGGTTGTGGGGAATACCGTACTATTGACATTCTAGTGATGTGCCTGTGCGTACGATTGACAGCCAGCCATGTTTATGAGATTAATGAATTAATTATTACAGAAATATAGTATGAAGTCGCTACCCGCGTTAGATAAATAGGGAACATTTATTAGGTGCAACAAGATAAAATTATCCTTAGTTACAGAAACAATTAAAAATCCATTGTATCTCGCGTGGATCCACGTAGGGTTCATTAAGAACTTGATCTATCCGTGTGCCAAGTTTCGTCCTGGATATTAGTCTATACATCCAAACATCCTCACTCGTTCACCTGTCTTTTTTATGGGTCTCGGATTCTTATTTGTAAAAATATCGTCGTCAAACCTCAATGCAGTGTATATGTGCTGAAACGATAATAATTTTTATTTAATGTAAGCATCCATTATAGCTTGTGTTGACCAAATGTATGAACGTAAACGAAGCAAAAGGAGTAAGTAGGTATGAAAGGATCGAAGCAGATCAAGCAGGTGGCGTTCTGTAGTTTCCGCTCACCCCCACAGGAAGAAGGCGTGATTTTATGTACCTAAGGTATATTCAAATTCATGTTTCCAATTGATGTTATTTCAAGTTAAATAAATATCAACTTTAGTACATTGAAAATTAAGTTGATTTCAGAGTGACTAGTACTATCGAAAAAGTTATAAAAAAAAGTGTTATCTGAATTTTATTACGTAGGTATTAAAGTTTTTTTTTTCCAATAACTCATATTTGTTTACATGTTTGGCAAATAAATCACACACGCAGATGTGTCTATTAAACTGCGCCTGTAGTAATTTCCTGTACCATTGTCAATAAAATCCATGATCGGGTATCGAATCTCAATGACCGCATGCATAATTCTTTGTTCTATCCAATTCGCTCAGTTACACGTGACGTGACGTTATCGTTATCAGTAGGTAACTATTGTCATTGTCATGCTACCTGTCATTGGTCATAGTTAATGTTGTACTAAGACAGACTATTCCACTGAACTTTAGATTTTGCAAGTAATAATTAAAACCATAGGGTACATAGGTCAGTAGGATTGATCAGGTACGTTATTATTCTCTCTGTATTAATAAATACATATTTGTTGGTAGTTGATTCTGAGAATATCTACGGAATGAGGCTTGCACCTGCAGGTACTACCTACGTAGGTACACGTACCTGCCTAATGCAAGTGTCAATATTACTTATGTCAATTAAACTGCATGATTCTCCATACAATTGAATACTAGGTAGTAGGTAAATGACCAGTTGCAGAAATAATTATTTCATTTGAATGTGTCTAGCACATTCAAATGAAATAATTATTTCTGCAACCCGTGCAAATACAATGTAAATCGTTTCAATTGCATTCAGGTACATTCAATACGAAAAATAACAAAATACACAATAATTTTTGAGTTATTCCGGTTGGATCTGGAACAGATCCCCTGCTAGTTATTCTTCTGTTTTAATTTCTGTCTTATCCACTATACTCCTTTAAACGTCAGTGAGCAATTTGGTTTTCTTTTCAATCGCTTTTCGTGAGGGGCGTGTCTTAATATTGCCTATTATTCGCGACACCTATGCTACATATGCTATGAGTTAATAGTTTCTAAACAGGTACCTACTTAAATTTATAAAATATCTACACAGCACTTATTATTACATTGTACATATTTTGATGTACCTATCTAAAGTCTGCAGGAAAATTCTGTGAATGCTCAATAAAATCTAAGTAATAAAACCCAGCTGGAAGTTGCAATACACATAATATGTTGTAACGCTGACAGAATAAGTAATGTGTGATGTTTTAATCTGCAGCAATTGTATTCAAATAGTTGCGCGCTGGTTGCTGTATCAGTTGCGATCGGTCGACATTGACATTGGCAGCGCGTCTGCACGCTAGCCGCCGACGAAATTCCGCTTTGTAATTGAAAATAACTTTCATTGAAATGTATCGATGCAGCGCTTGAGTCGAGAAACGTGAAAGCATTTCAGTGCGTCCGGTGTAACTTGGGAGCTTGTGGTGGCGCTAATTGAGAAGATGATGCAGTATATTTGAGTTTAGTGCCTTATTTTGCCGAGGATCAAGATATATTGGGTACTCGGAGCACGAGAGCCGCGACGGTTCGCCTCGCAAGTGTGCGGTTCGCGGCCGCATTGTTTCATTGTTGCTTCTAAGAGGGCTTTTATCATAGGGGATTAATTCTTAAGTGCTTTGAAACCGATTAATCAGTACCAACCCATTTATTTAAAAAAATAGTTTCGTATGTTAATGTACTTCAAAGAATATTTTATAAACATGCTTTATATATAACGGCATTGCGCGAAACGTCTTGTTCCGTGATTTTGTAGCGTCACAAAAATCGGGCACGTCGTGAGTCCTCAAATTAACATACCTACATAATTGTATATATAAGTACGTTACATTCACATCATGCCTCAATATTTTGATAAATGTATTATTATGATTCTATATTTTGCGACACGCTTTGAGTCAATGTCATATAAACGTAGATGTTATTATTCCCAGAGGAAAAGATCATGCTTCCGTATGAAGCTGATACATACCTAATTAATAATTATATTCATATAAACGCATCGCGTATGTAGACATTATAATATTATAGCCATCAATTATATTGAGTCTTTTACTTCCGCTAATTAGGTATGACATGGCTACATGGGAGGAATTAGGAAAATCTCGTAGATCAGTGCTACGCTACGAGTCTACGAAGGACTCCTTCGTAGACTCGTAGCGCAGCTCCTTCGGAAGGAGCTAGAGCGGATCAGTTTTGTTTGAATTTAAATGAAAATTCAAACAAAACTGATTTAACTATGACTGTTATGTCATATTGTTGATTTTTAGAGCGGTAGAAGGAACCATGCAGTTGTACTTTATGAGCACTAGAAAAAATATCATGCGCTAAAATCAACTCATTAAATGAAGGTATGCTAACCGCGGCAATGAATTGATCACGACCGCGTATTGTAGCGATCTATTAAGTATGCGTTCTATTCTGTCCTGACATGATGAGTACAATCGGACATTTCACGCTCCGGTTACAGTACCGCGCGCTCTAGGGTGCTACGCGAACGCTACGCGGCTTGGAAATTGTAGCAAGCGGTGCGGGGCCCCAAAGGGCGCGAGGTCGTAGCAGTGGCCGAAAGCACGTGTCGACATGAGCAGTTTAGCACCACTTTGGGCCACGCAAAGCGTGAAGGCTGTTACTGGCCCGAGTACATTATGTGCACTAGAAGTATGCAGTATGTAGTTCATATTTTTTTTAGCAAAGAAGCAATGTTTTATTTTGCTCTAAAACGAGGAAATCTACACGAATAGGAAGTAAGATATATTTTTAATTAATCAAGGAATTTACTCAATGTATCTAATTTAATGGCTCAGTCTTAAAAAAATATCACAAAATTCAATCGTTTTTTTTTACATAACAAACGCACTAATGTTTATAAATTGTTGTAATCAAATAATAATGTTTATAAGTTGTTGTTGTAATCAATTATGATTTGAATAAGTTATATTCTATAAGGTATATTAAGCCTGTTGTAAGTTTGAAATTACCTATGGTAAATTAAATAACCTCGGAAATTATTGGTCAACTACTGAAAATGGTAATTTTCTTTGTTCGCACTTAAGTTTACATATTATTAAACATTGTAAATGATTGCTTAATAAGTGTTTCCATTGTTGTCAGTTGATTACATAAATATTAAATAACGTATGTAAATTACAAAGGTTTTTATTTATACATTTCCCTGTTAAAGTAAAGACTCGTGACAGTAACGGTACCTGTGTGTATTTGTGAGGTTAAGCCGCACTGGTCGGAGACAGTCTGTGGATGGGTGACCTTTCTTTACACATCCACACACGACCCGTGCATTTAATCGGTAGTCAGAAGCCCGAAACAACCAGTCCGTCTTTAGAATATTAGTGTTGCCAAGTAACTGTTGTGGAGGTCAGATGACGGTAATTTCGAGTAAAGTACAGGTACCTATGTATCCGTATCCGGTTTGACTGGTAGTCGACCCCAATATAATTGGAAAAAGGCCTAGACAGATGATGCATGTTTTCATTACCTTACCTAATAAAGTGCAAGGTTTCTGTCTGATGCAGAACGTTAAAACATTTTTATATGCAGTTGAGCAACTTCTTTTTCTACTTCTATTATTTATTTATCTATACATAGAAATCAAATAAATAAAATGAAATGTCTGTTTGTAATGTCAAAATAACAGCTTTTTACTAAATGCTTAAGAAATTATATACGGAAATTATAAAAAAAACTTTTTGAAATTTTTGCCTGTCTGTCTGTTATTCCGGCTAATCTCCGAAACGTCTGCACCGATTTTGACAAGAGTTCCACTGACAGATGGCTGATGATATAAGTACTAACTTAGACTTTTATTTTAGAAAATGAATTAGGGTTCCGCGCTAAAACCTAAAACCCATGAAATTTGTTTTCCGACATGCACGCGAATGGAGTCGCGGGCACAGCTAGTTTATAGTAAAAATAAATAAGATAAAACAATAAACCTTAAGTTTTAATACTACACCAGATCTAGACCTACACGTCTTCGCAATAAAGAAATGACATCATGCACTTCAACCATAATGACGAAACAAGTGTATAAGTATGTCCAGCTCTGCTTCTTCCATTTAATATTATGTGCACTTGTATCATCCAGCCAGTTATCAATCTTCGGTCATATCCACGCCAATCACATGCACTTGCCAAATATAGCAGCGCTGTGATGTTCCGGCGGCAGTAGCGTACAACGTTAACAGTACAGCCTGCAAGGTCGGTAAACGTTGATAACCCTGAATCATATGTTCCACTGCCGACATATACGGGTGACGCGACGACAATGACCATTTGTCATCCAAAAAAGTAGTTTTTAACTTAACTTTTGATATTATTGCCAGTATTCGGTCAGATTCCTTAAAGTTGTAAGAATTCCGACAGATGTTCGTGTCGGAGTTTTTGCATTCTTTCTTTTTCAAACTGAAGAGGTTCGCCAATGTTCGGATGTAATGTATTTGATATTCGCGGCACATTCGAGTGTACATACCTAATGTTCAATCTGTATTGTAATCGGACCGGTGTAAGCGGCACAAACAAAGTAAGTAGGGTTACTCGGAAAGTGTTTAAATCTCCATATAAAGGTGGAGTTTGACGCGCCTACTACCTATAATTTATTAGGTACCTACAATTAGGTACATACATTGATTTTTGTTTTTAACATGCTTTAACCTCTCCGCCCACTTTTTATCGCCCACTGAGTATTGATTTGTTGTACTATAAAAGGCGAAATCTGCAATCCTGAGCAGTTTTCAAAGTTACAGGACCATGTTTTCTTTGTTGAAGCATATTGTCAACATCCGACTTTTTCCCTATTAAGAATTACTCTGATTTTACCGGAACTTGCAGTACTGACAGAATATACTTGTAATTGCATAGTTATTTTATTGGACTTGGTTGTTTCTTTAGCTTTTTAGGGTTCCGTACCAAAATGTTAAAAACGGAACCCTTATGGTGAGACTAAGTCTGTCTGTCACAGCTGAATATCTCAAGAACTACTAATGCTATCAACTTGAAATTTGGAATAGTTTTAGATGACGTTTGCCCAACTGTTTTGCAAATAAGAAAGAAATAAAAATATATGTATATAAAAATATATGAAAGGAGGTCTGAAAAATTCGAAGTGGGGCTACTAGGGTATGTGGGATATCATATGAAAGAGCGCAGTTTGCACATTCTCAAACATTTTTTCTTTTTTTTAGGCCGTCTAGTTTTCGACTTTTGATGAAAAATTAAAAAAAAAAATACCGTTCCCCCGCTTATCTCCGAAATTTGCAAAGAAAAAAATCTGAAATTATTCTATGTGATAGAAGTTTATGTAAAGATTACAGGAAGAATAAAACGAAGTCTCTAAATAGCACCCTTTTTCAAAAATCATCAACAAAAGTAACATTAGTTCACTATCGGTCAAGAAATGGCGCTGACATAAAACTTCAATATTCTACACCGCAGTACACAGTGTTAAAATTCTCTGACGAATATAGGCCTGGCCTGGCCGATGAACATTTAGAAACATATGATGGTACGGAACCCTCGGTGCGCGAGTCCGACTCGTACTTGCCCGGTTTTTTTAAATTGCTAATGATCCTCGAAATCTTCCACTGCGAAGTCAAGCTTGGCTAGATCTATCTATCCTAACATGACAGGGCACTTTTTTGTTAGTTTCTATAACTTATAAACAGTATTTTTTATAAGTTTCCCTAATCCTAATAAAAAGCTTCTCATACAATCTTGTAAGAGAAGCTTTTTATTAGGGTTAACTCTAAATCGTCAGTCATTATGTTCGGTTTTTGTCTTACAAACTACAGTTTAAATACTAGGTACGTCAGCGATGATGAGGATAAAGATTACATTCATGATCATTAAGTTTGTTTGTGTTTTGGATAAAAATGGAATGGAAAATCACAGACTGACCAGAGCAGCTCATAATAATTAGGTAGGTATAAGTTATCACAAAAAACTAATCTACTATGCCAGTAATGCCAGTGTACCTACAAATATTGATAGGGCTTAGTTAAGTTATTTATACACTTGTCAAGTCTGCAGAGTTACACAAAACTGGGGGCCTAAAAAAGTCACTTTGACAGAATCATAAAAGGATAACATAATGGACAGTTAACTGTTAAGTTAATCGTATCAAATCCCATTGGTGAAGCATTTTTCAGTTATTTTTTTTTTGTCTGTGCTAAAATACCAATCAATCCGATCCAAATCCAATCCCAATCTCTTTGATTATACTTACGTAGTGCAGCGAAAAAAAGAAAAACACGGACAGTCTTCGCCATATTACGATTCATAATGTTATCCTTTTATGATTCTCCAAAGTAGCCTTTTTAGGCCCCCTGACGTATTTACATGAGATCGAAGTAATCAGCACTAAGTACGTCATAAAATAAGGTCTTAATATCGAAGGGATTGATAGGTTTGTGGTTTAATCGATGATGAGACCTTGTACCTCTTACATAAAGCATAAAGTACCACTACGCGTAGAGCCGGCGACCGATTCCGTAATTCGGCAAGATTCGATAGTTCACTATAACCGTGGAGGTTGTCGGCAGCATGAATGATGTTGAGTCAAGGTTTTAATAAGATATTTTGAGAAAAATGATCAAGGCGAGCGAAACGTTTTCCATGTTTGGTGTTCGTTACGAAAACCCAAATATTGTCTGAGAGGTGGTGGAAAGTCTGGGGTTGCGCACGTGATCGAGGAGCGAGTTAGTCCAGGCTCGCATGGGCGCATTTATCCCGCGGCGATTTTTTTCGCGCACTATATTTTCAACGTTCTTTTTATTGCCTAGAGTTGAAAATCCAACAGTGTGCTTTTTGACAATGCTGGGTTCTACACTGAAAGTTCAAAATCCAGTGCGCGATAAAATCCCGCCGCGATAATTATTTTAACTTCAGTGAGAACGTGCGCCTAATCCCGCGGCGCCGGCGCCTGCTAACCTGCTACACACTACAGGTACTACTCGTTATACAATTGCAGTAACTTATTTCAACAAAAGTGACAAAACATCGCCGCGAAATAAACCACCATTGACGAAATTAGAAGGGATCGCGCATATTATACTTGTACGTACATACGCACAATATAATCATTATTAGATTTCAAAATATAAATACTACACGGCACTGATTATGTGGAAAATTTTGGCAAACCTTTCTGCTGGAATAATCAAGTGGGTAATGCATTTAAATGTTGAAGGGGCAAATACACACAAAGGTGTAAATGTTATGCACAATTACCTACTCTAGCCTTCTGTTTGTCCATTCCATCAATTTCCTTAATAATGTTATATGTTTAGAACTCTAAACATATAATGTTATATGTTTAGGCTCTAAACATAAAACATTATCAAGAAAATGGATAAAAGTAAAACACAATCAGAACAGATGAGATCATATTCGAACAAATAGTTAAACACGTAATGGAAGTGAATGTGCAGTGATTATCGTTTAGATGCGACATGCACAACAAACACGGCATTGTTGTCAGCCACACACTATTTACTATACAATTATAGTAGGCAGTTAAGAAGAGTAACGAAACATTCCCTGGACTGGATTAAGTCAAGGTGAGAGGCATCGTTAACGCTAGAAGATAGCGTGAAGGCTCTTTCTAGAAGGCACCTCAACTACTTTTCATAAATAATTAATTGCGCAAAAGAAAACTAATTTAAAGTTTCATAAAGGGTGTAATCCAAAAGAAAATAATTATGTTCTTTGTTGGTGAAATGGCTGCGCTGCGATGCGTCTGCGCAACACCCGGAGGCAACACTCTCGACCCTGAACTCAATTCGGCCGCGATCATTTTGCAACTAATCGTTGGTCGCTGCGGCGCGATGGACGTCGCCGGCGCAAATGTAAACATTTGCAGGCGTGAGCCGAACACGCGAGGTCGATGTGGACGTGCTCTAACACTTCGTCCACCATTAAATGACTATCCTTGCCGAACATAACGCTGGTCGCCGTATTCAAATTAAACAGCTTAAAGCCTTAAACGGACCAAAAATGTTGCTACGTGTCTATCTTCAGAAGAACATATCATCAAGTTCTCACATAGATACAATGTTGAGAATACACGTAAGATTCTAATCGATGAGTTTTTGTACGTGTAAGTATTTATCATATCAATTAACACTTGGGAACTTGCCATTCGCCGAACGTGAACATAATCCATTACTTTAGTTTGAATTTCCAATTGACATAATGAGTGTAACACGCATACATCCGCATAGTGGTTTGCGAACATTCGATATTAGTAGGACTAGGCGAGATGAAGAAAATATCATGAAATTATTGGAATTTCTAGACATTGATAACTAAAAATAATATTTACGTTGATTAGATAAAATTGGCGAGAAGTTGGTGTAATTAAATATAATACAAGCGTTCTTATCGCGATACGTATATGACGAAAAAAATTAACCAATGTTTTAAAATAATTCCAAAATAATTTCTTTGACGCACTGATTGGCGCTTGCTTTGTTTTTAACATAAGTACATTATCTTCAGTCCCGACTACTAATTACTTCAGTAATTTATTTAAATGGTATATTTAAGTGGTACCTTTCTTAATCGGCATACCATTGTAACATATTATGTGCATATTAATATGACCAACGTCACTACTCAAGACAATCTGCATAGCCTTTTCCAACTTTGTTGGGGTCGTCTTCCAGTCTAAGGGCTATATTTCACCGGGACACTATGGCGGCGCAACCAGTCGCCGCTACCATCAAAATGTATGGTTGGTTGCGCAAACAAACGGACACCAGGTGAGTAACTCTCTATAGAGCTGTATATATTTTGTTGGTAGCGGCGACTGGTTGCGCCGCCATGGTGTCCCGGTGAAATATAGCCCTAACGGGTTGCAGTTGCAGCTGAATACCAGTATTTTACATGGAGCGTCTATCTGCCTGACGTCTGACCTGATTTTAAATGTTAAGTACCTACATAGTAATATGATTCATCGTGTATAAATTAATTTGAATATTATTTATGTAAGTAAAAAATCAGCGCTAAATGAAAAGTTATCTAATTACTTATGTATTTAACGTCACTGAATTATGTATGAGCAAAAGTTTGATGAATTGCGACATCAGCAGAGGAGTCACACGCATAACGTAGATAATGCTAAGTAAGTAACACTGTACTCATAAGTATAAGATTTTTTGAATGTCAATGCCAACAACCTCTGTAATCAGCTTGAAACGGATATTTGACCTTACAGGAAGGTATTTTAAGTAAACTAAAATAAGACAAGACCACGACAATCGACATTGAATTTTAATCTGTGTTATGTGAATGTTTGCCGATTGATTTAAGTCTGGTTGAGTAATTATTGGCCAATTCTTTTACGAGGCAGACAGTAGACGTCTAATAAATTAGAAGATCCTAAAAAAAATAGCTGCTAGACAGCGTTGGCGTTTAGAACATCGAAGAAAGACGTGATATACCTACCTACCTAAATTTAATTTTTAATAAAAAATTCATTCCTCTCAGACATATTTTGAACATTTTAAGGGTTCCGTACCCAAACGAAGCCAACGGGATACTATTACTAGGGCTTCGCTGTTCGCACGTCCGTCTGTCACAGAGCTGTATCTTTTGAAACGGAATAGGTTGCATTTGAAGGTTACCTACATTTGAAATTTTCACAGAGTGTACCTACTTATGGCTGCTATTTCAACAAATGAAAAATAAATAAAGTAAAAAATTAAAGGGGGTACACACACATACAAGAAACGTTTTTTTTTTTTAAGTATTTAAATAATTCGTGTGCGAGTCCGACTCGCATTTGGCCGCTTTTTATTAATAAAGGGAAACCATTTATGTATAATTGTTGCTTTAATCAAAGTATTTATTATTTTATTCGTATAGGTACCTATAAAGTTAAAAAATTTTTGTAAGTAGAACTGGTATGTGATAGTCTAATATGCATATGGTATGCACCATACATAGGTATTATAGTGAAGGGATAATAATATTCGTATAAGAATCTAGGTCATTCATCATCTCTTCAAATTAGTTCATATTCATAATGTTAATTAACTAGATGTTCTTCGGAGAGTTTGGCTCGAGGTCGGTCGGACTGAAC
Organism: Oligia fasciuncula; assembly: GCA_963082905.1. NCBI lineage: Eukaryota > Metazoa > Arthropoda > Insecta > Lepidoptera > Noctuidae > Oligia > Oligia fasciuncula. The sequence goes on from OY720392.1 coordinate 8,606,595, forward strand.
AAGAAATTAGTAAGAGCATGTCTAGTTTCCAACAATAAAATGAACAAGTAACATTTAATTTTAATGGAAAAAGAAGAGGCTACTGCTGTTTTTGCAAAAAAAAAAAACTTAATTTGGAAATAGTTTTATTATGTTTAAGTGTGGTTCGGTATGATCATTCAAAAGTATCTATACTTATAGCTTTATTAATGTTTAATCATTAAAATCTTTAATTAAAATAAAGTCGGGGTTCGTTATTGCATAGCTACTGCCGTTGTCTTATTAATTTATTTGTGTATTTATTAAAATCTCTCTTATAAAATTAAATATCATTACAGGAAACTATCTTACAATTATCATAAATCTATCTCGCAGCCCAGAAAGTAATATTCTCGGAGAGGATGTCTTGTTCAAACACCGCAGGATCACACAAATCAAACAGGATTTGTCTCATTATAGTGCAGATTATAAGGTTATTTTCACATTACCGGTTCCTACATTAGCAGAACCATCGTAAAGACGAGCTAGTAGCTAGCCAACACGTTATTCTTACTAACAATCAAACTACTTCTCGACTGATTGTACTGTACAGTATTCATGATTATACGACTATGCTGTTTTAGAATACAGCATGTATTACAAGTATTTTTAGTCCTTGTCTCCGATTTGATTCTAAAGCGATTTATTGTTTGTTGACGTTTTTATTATATTAGTATTATTCCTATATTTTATAGTATTGAATTTTTAGACCTCCCCTTGAATGTAAATTAGCAAAATAAATTTATTCTTATTATCTCTGTAGTAAGTAGATACTGTAAACATAATAAAAAATAAATAACAAAACCCTTATTTATAAAGGACATCGACTTTGTTTGTTTACAGTATTTTATGATAGCAATAAAAAACAATGACTCTTATTAGCATTGTCAATAAGTACCTAAGTAATGGTTAGAACTTTGAAATCGACTTGGCCCAATTTTATTTTATTGCAATTCTTATTCAGGAATCATAGTGATTTAATGATCGAAGGAGGTAAGTCAAGCAAGGTAAAAAATGCGACGAGGCAAGCGTCATGCAACTTGCTGTACCAACTAGTCAAACCACAAAGTTTCCTTTGTTACACTTTCAAGTTGACTCCATTGTTTTTATAACAAGTGGGAAATTGGAAACTCCTTTGATTAATGATAAATCTCAGTACATGAGTAATGTACTGGTATAATATTGTCTAGCTGTAAAAACACGTGTTTTTGTTAATCAATGTTCATTAGGTACGTACGTTGACATTTTAATTGGATATAGCGCACAATAAGTATTTTTCCAGAATTGACAATTCATAGACTGTAGTAACTATAGTAGGTACGGTCTACTTAATATAATTTATGGTGGTTTATAAGCACAAAGTGAAGAAGTCGTTAAATAACTAATATGAAAAACATTGAAGGAGATAATTATCCATTGCAATGAAATATATAAAGTCAGCTATTATTTTTTACTTCCTACACGCATTTGGTCGGTTGAATGCAAAACATGAATTCCTTTCGTAAAACAGAAGCATATGTACCTATGTATGCATTTACACAAGGAGAGCAACTCGGAACCGACATAAAATAAGAATATGTAGCAAAGTTTAAAACATGAAGTGACTACAAAAAGTCAAGTAGCCTTATTTATGTTAAGGATTTTTATGTAGGTATTCGACAGGGCCTTGATAGCCTGACCGGTCTTAAATCCAATAATATAATAAGTAATGGACGTACCTACCGGCGGACTTTTTTGCAGTCTAGACAAAAACAGGGTATAAAAGGTGAACGGAGTAGAAGTCGTTGGTATTTTTTATCACAAAGAAAACGAATAAATTAACAAATAAATTATCTACGCGGAAATTATCAATGAATTCGTAGAGACATTCAATCCTTTGATTCAATCCATCAGCCGGCTTCAATCAAAGGATTTAATGTAAAAAAAAGAGATTTTTTATTTTATTTTTTGGTTAAAAAAATTAAATAAATTCTGTGCCACAGGCTTCTGCTCCGTTCACCTTTTATACCCTGTTTCTGTCCAGAGGGTAAAAAAAGTCAGCTGGTATACTTATGTAAAAAAATAATGAAGCTGTCCAATCCCGTGGTAGGGCTAAGGTCATAAATTCAGTTCAGGATCAGCAACAGATTGGCAATGACACCGATCGATGTATAAGTACGGAAAGGAAATGCAAAGTGAATACAATCAGGCCTTTGTTTTGATCTCAATTTCCTATTATGGAGTTATCGATTGAATAGTTGGTTATACAGTCATGCAATAATTTAAATACTGTTCTTTGAATAAGTACTAATACCTACATACAGGGTCAAATTAAATTAGCTAGTGAAACTTCACAGACGTGATGACTATCGATATCTAAACACGATGAAACATATTTTCTTAACTCATATCAGTTTCCCTAGCTAATTTAATTTAACCCTGTATTATCAGCTTGGTGCCCTGCGAAAGGTAAAAGATAATAAAAAAATAATAATAATATAATATAAATCATAATTATCTAATACTTAATAATAATAATAAAAAAATATTCAAATATTATTAATATTATATTTTTTTCTTTATAAGTAATATTAATAATATTTTTGAGAAATTCATACATATGTGCATCCTTTGATATTTGTAATGTATCGCTCGTAGCGGTCCCTATCTACTAAAAGTTGCTAAAAATAACGGCTCCGGAAAGAAATCAAAAATGTTTTGCCTTGATTTGATTCAAAGGTCATTCGAGTTTAATGATATTCAGCAGACTTCTTAGACCACAAGTCCAGTAAAGTTAAAAGAAAAAAAAGTGGTTTTTATATAACTATGTTGCGGTACCGGCAGAGGTTCGTGACGTCAATGGAAATATTTATATTGAACAAGTTTTATTCGCGGTTCTTTATTTGTGCTTAACTGGTTTGTTGACCTTCACAGATTTCCGATGTTAGCTTTCCTCGTTCAGTTTATAGCCTTCGTAATTGAATGTTCAAATGCCATCATTATGAAGGTACTGCTCGCTATATTTTTTATTGCTTTCTCAATTTCAAGATGTGAAAATTTGAGCGCACTGACCTTCCAACTGCATGTTTCCTTGTACCCGTACATGTACTCGTAACAAAAAATCCATAACATCAACCTAATTACATTTTTTGTCTAATTAATATCCATTATTATTTTAATTGAACAATTAGTAGAAAATATTTTGGGATATTTTTATTTCGATACGTTATCTACTACTAGATAATCAACTGATTCCTAAATATGCACATTGTACTCGTAACACGTAGCATCATGACAGTCAAACACGATATTTCTATTTTTTTTATTTTGGTCACGTGAAACATTATGTTACGGGAAGGCCTCGTCGTATCGGCAACTTTTATTAGTCATTTTATCTTTTAAAAAATGCTTAGAACGTGATCAATGTGTTAGTTCGTTATCAAGATGTGTAGATATCGATAGCGATAAGCGTGCACTATTTATCGGTTTGTTTCCACGTTCGCGATAATGCAGAGCGTGAGGGTATGGTGCCCCTCGATGTCACCGTGGTTACGTTAGGAAGGCGTATCGTATCGTAGAGCTCGTAGTGAGCCCGCTGGGAGCATGTTAATCTCGTGTCATGTCAGTGGCCAGGCGCGGTGACCTTACGTCACGCGCCTACCGCTTTGCGCCGCCACACGCGTTGGGAATACTAACGCCACCAGAACGCCTTGGTGGATCCTTGGCTTCAAAACCGAGCGCCTTTCTGAGTAGTCTGTTGCGTCTGTTGCATGTTTTCTACAATTCAGTTCACAGTTAAGTTAATGTTTGTGGTATCAAACAATTGGCATACCATGTTATGTTGACAAACGCGCGCCGAAGAAGCGGATGGTGTCCACTGTTGATAAACTATTTCCATAGTTATCTTTCCTGTTATCGACACATACTCAAAGGTAAGGTAAGCGAGCAGTATTACCTTTGAATCGTTCACCATATAAATTGACTTCGTTTGATCTCTATGATTTGACCCCTGATTGGGAACATGAGTCTCTCTGAGCCCAATTAGCGCCTCGCAGCAGCATCCAGTATGCAATCCTATGGGTACGAAAACGCGGGAATTATTGTGAACTTGACATGTTTCGTTAATTCAGTCAAGGAATTAATTGGTAGTGAAACAGATGCACGAGGGCAATTCCTGTTATTGTTTAATTGGAATTTCACAATGAGACCGATTCATCTTGCATTGATGTTTTTAATTAACATAAATCATTACAGGCACGTTTGTTAGTACGTGTGTGAATAGATTGCGCTGTTAGTCAAATACACGTTATAGAGTCCACAAATAGCAGATTTTAACTTTTGAGCACTTTAAGCTTCAGGAGTCGGAGCTGAGCAAAGTGTGATCAACCTTCTTTGAGTTCATCACATGATTCAGCCGACGACGCAACTGGTTGAGATAATAATTAGCCTCACCTGAGTGATCGATCTATCAGACCGGCTAGGTCCTTTTCCGGAAGTAAGTCCTCCAGGCCGGGCTGTCCAAGTACACATTCACTATATGTCAGAAGCGGACAGCTGATGTCCTGTCCAGATTAACGTGTGTATGGGTGGGGGCGCGGGGCGGCGTGTGTGCGTGCCAAAGTATCGCGTTCGGATCGCGGCGCGCAAATCAGCGCCTGCGCACGGCGTACAGGTGAACTCGGTACTGACGGCGCGCGCTGCCCCCGTGCGCTTTTATCACATCGCACTTCACACGCCTTCAACTTGACTTCTCATGTCATCGTTTTGATCATCTACTAATATCGCATTAATATTGGACACTGATAACGAGGCAGTTTAATAATTCTTTTTAAAAATTCCTAAGTCTACACTATTTTGCCAGCTCTGGCAGTGCAGTCGTCCGATGTCACCTCTTTGGCTTCCTATTTCATTGACATTGACTGCACTGACATTCTTCGTAGTTCGTGGATGATGTGTTGGTGCTAAATACTAAATAGTTGCTACAGCAGAGGTGTGAACTTAGGATACACGGGTTGTCTGTTTACATAAAGAAAAGAAAGAAAGAAAAAGTATTTATTGAGACTCGTACAGGACGATCACAAACTAAACTAAACACAGTAAAAAAAAAAATTCAAGTACCTACATCAAGATTTATACATTATCTTATCACACTTTAATTATTCGTGTAAACATGGACAAAGTAGTAATATTTTGATTAAAGACTATTTCCTGCTATACTGCTTCCGATGTGGTTAGCCAAAACACATTTTCTTCTATAACAGACAAAATGAGACGTTAAATAAAATTCATGTTAAAGTGATCAAGTTCCTAAATTCATAGAAATAAAAATAATGTTCTTCAAATTGGCTAGTTCCTAAGAATATTTTGATCACGGTCTTTACCGGGGGCCGTGAAAATTAAACTAATGACAACACTAAGCAACCTTTCAGGCCCTTGCGATATTTTATTTCAACTGTCTAAAAAGGCGCCAGATATTATAATTATCAGGGGCCTAAAAAGGCCACTTTTGCAGGATCATAAAAGGATATTAATATGAATCATAATGGACAGTTAATCGTATCAAATCCCATTGGTGAAGGATTTTTCAGTCATTTTTTTTGTCTGTGCTAAAATACCAATCAATCCAATCCAAATCCAATTCCAATATGTAGTGCAGCGAAAAAAGAAAAACACGGACTGTCTTCGGCATATTATAATTCATAATGTTATTCTTTTATGATTCTACCAAAGTGGCCTTTTTAGGCCCCCAAGCCGCCTATCAAATCATTTAGATAGGAATATTGCCATCATTGATGAAAATATGACAATTTCAACGATATGTTACAGTAAGTTTGATTAATTGAAAATTATTAATACCTAATTGTCTATCATTTTATTGATAATTACCGAAGGTCGAGGTAAAAGTAAGAAATTAATCACATTTATCGGTGATTATTAATAATGTAACCTTAGTACCGAAAAATGTAATAAATTATCAAAAATAACTTACGCTAAGCGATCAATAAATACCTACTGAGTAAAGAAATAGACAAAATATTTTAATTTTTAATGTTGATTTTACGGAGTATAAGATTGTATAATTTTTATTTTATCTGTTCTTGTTTAATTAAGTAAAATCTAAATATAAACGATTTGGCATGTAAGTTTCTTTTAGTTATGTATTTGTAAGTACTGTGGTATGTATTATAAATAAATACCTACTGGGCAAATAACTTCGAGTCTTATTTTATGACTTTTATCGACGGGAGTAGTGAATTATTAATAACAACTGCTATGAATTTCAATTTTTTATTCACATTTACCAAATCATGAGGCAATTATTAATAATGATGGATAATAACATTAATAATTTTCAATTAATCACACTTACCGTAACAGATATACTTATGTACAAGAAACATCGCCTTGCGATATTTATTTATTTACTTGGACTACATTGTCTTCAGCTAGAGGTGACAATTCAGGAGCGTTTGTATAGTATTCATTTGGTCACTGTTAATATACAGTTACTTAGTGCAAAGGTTATTATTCAGTGGGTACCGTATTTATTGTTTTGAATGTTAAGCTTGGTATGTGAATATTTACGACGTCTGTTTTTGATTGAAAAGGTTAATGAGCTGAAAAACTTCTAGACATTTTACATACCTATATTTAATTTTCTTTCAAGCAAGGTTGCTCAACAAAAATCCAACGATTCGTATGGTATCGTGGTAATTTTTTTAGATACCTAAGATTGTTTCTCTCTACCTTATGCTTTGAGAGAGCAAAAATTTTCTTTTTATCCTATAAGCAATTAATCGCTGTAATTTAGAACTGGGCGATATTAAAACGGACTATAAGATATTTGACTAATGCCTGGACTTTTACAACTTTAATTGAACCACTCGGTTGTATCTCGATGTGTAAGAAAGAACAGAGTTTCGTTCAAGATGCCGTAGCAAGTCTTTTACACGGTTTTCTTGTAAGACTTTCTTCGGTTGAATTTTTTTCCAATTATCCTCCCTAAGATCCCTCTAATTCTCTAGGCGCGAGACGGTCCCAAGGTGGTATAAGTATAAAACTCAGCGAATATGACCGAGACGAGTTTGCAATGCAATAAAGTTTTGGGTACTGATTGGGGTGCAAATTTTTCCGTACACTTAGGTGTATTGTTGTGTGTACTTCTTGTGTTATCGACAGTTTTTTCATATTGTCTGCTTTTTCCTTCAAATGATGGTATAAACTTAGTTCACGCGTTTTGCTCGGAATTTGACCTCTTATGTTTTTGTTGAGATTCAAAGTCCGGTTCCTCGAGATCATCGCAAATATTGTCTTATTTGAATTAATGTTAAGTCCAACTAAGTAGGGTGTTTACTAACTTGTATAATGTTTTTGCATTAGTCGAAGCTGCGGAGGCAGCCGTTAACTTCTGTTTCTAACGTACAAGTTGTGTAAATAGTATCTACCTAAAACTAAGTATCTACCTAAACTAACTAAAACTTTAATAAATATCAAATGCGTAAATAGGGAAAAGATTAGACGTAAGTCAGATTTCCGTAGGTCGATATTGGCTTTTTTTAAATAAGTGGTTCAAAATTTTGAAAACAATCGACTCCATACAACACAGGATCAGATATTTTGGAATGTACTTGCTTACAATGTTTGTAATATTTTTTTACAGAGCCTATGTAGTGTTGCTATGTTATAATTATACATATGTATAGGTTTACACAATTAAATGTTCCACCATATCCTTTTTAAATTAGGTAAACCCTGTTTGTATTGCCGATCTGACATACCTACCTACTTGGAATAAGTTAAATAAATAATTATAATTGGCGACCTTGCACTTATGTACTTTCTCACAAAATATGCAGCTTTGAATTGCAGGTTGTGCGTAACGTAACTACCTACTATATAGTTCCGTTTCTTTCCGGAAAAATAACTTATGGAATTTTTGTTTGTCTTATTCATACTATCAAAATTTTTATTTAAACAAATAAAAACTTACTTACTTACTATCTTAATGGGAAAGTTCATATTTAATTGCATTTGTTTTACATTCCAGAATTAACGTACGTTTTTCAGTATTGTGTTCGATATTTCCGAGCTTTAGTACCTATTAGAATACGTGCTATTACTAAAGATGCTTTCTGAAGAAGAAAAACAATACTTAGTTATAATTTTTTGAAAGTTTCAGGTCAGTTTTGAAGGGCAAACTTAAGTAATATTTTAAAACTTAGGCGTGTTTTTGTTTTTTATTTTGAGAAAATCACAAAGACTTTAAAAAAAAAAATCGGATGTATTTATTGCATTATTATGTTTTATTATTAAAACATTAAGTACTTACCTTATTATATCCTCACAAAGAGTTGATATTGCTCACATCTGTTATTATTATTATTCTCTAGTGTTCGTTTTAGCCAAACAATAAATATTATCAAAACACTCGGCGCAAATTAAAGCCAATTATTTTCGTCTTGATTTCCTATAAAGTGAAGTCGTTAAATAATATATGTTAAAGCGGTACCAAAACTTAAATGGATTTTTTTTTAAAATTCTGTGCCTATTTATACCTAAATTTTATATGACAAACTGAGGGGTGTTTAAAGGGTTCATAGTAGAGCAACTTCGATGGGCAAGGTTAACCGGTGTCGTCGCGGTCAATGTCAAGTAGGCGATCTGAGGTTAGTTGTTTACACCTCGAGGCCCCCGGATCTCCAAGAGCATGTTAAGGTGGTCCCCGTCGACCCACGAACATTTATGTTTGATAGCCGGTGCTCATACAGGTAGTCAGTACAATATAGCCAAAATAATTCGATTGGTCGACCTACAGTACATTTCTTACATCGGACTTTGCACTTTTTATTTTTATCTTTATTTTTATCTGATGTACGACTATTATCTGACTATCTGGTGTTTAGTCTGTGCTAAATAAATGTATTTTCTTCTTTTTCTATTAGTGTGTGCGTTAAGTAACGTGAGAAGCAGTGGTGGCACGGCCGCGACGTACAGTCACGAGCACTAATATGTCAACACTTGGCAACGTTCAATTGCGATTTTTTCGTGAAATGACGAATGCAACTTTGAAATACGACACTTTACTTAAACCTATGGGTTCGACAATACTATGTTCGTAAAAGCATAAAATTTCATTAAAAAATAAAGGAGAAAATTGCCTTTGAATAAAGCCAAGTGTATACATACTTATGCTCGTGACTGTACAAGTTGTAGATCGTAGGTTCGAACCCCGACAGGCGTTTTACTTTGTGTAAATTATTTCATCACCACTGCTCTCAAAACGGAGGAGGAAAACATCGTGAGGAAACCCGCAGAATCAAGAATTCGAAGGCATGTGCTATCAATCAACCCGCACTGGGCCCGCGACAGTCCATAAGTCCACTCCCTCTCACCGAGGAGGCCTGTGTCCCAGCAATGGGAAAAATAAATATAGGCTGATTAGGTGTTAGTAGGTAACGTAGCCTAGTCAAAGGTGTGTTCACGCGGTGGCCCATGAATTAATCTAGAAAGAAGTAGATTTTCTTTAGTTTCCTACATCAAACCTAAATTACTACCTACTTATCTGTCGAGTTTTTTAAACAAATAATTTGTCCGATTGTTTAGTTGATTAACCTTTATGACGCGTTAATTGTTTTATAATAGTTTCGTCGGCACATTTTGTAGCACTACTTCCGGAAACATCATTATTATAATGTCCCTAAAACTTAAAATACTGTACCACTTTATACAGGATGGAAAATCACTAAAGCAACATGGAGTAAAAGTAGGTACTTTGAGTTATTTCATGTACAGTCAACAAAAGAGATAAGTATGCAGGGTCGTCGGATATAGTTAAAGTTTAGTAAGAAACCGATGGACGTTGTCGACTGAAATTTAATTTAATAGATGACCTGTTTGTTTTTTATTAATAAAATAAAATTTTATTCGAGAACATCTATCGGTTTCTTACGAAACTCAACGATCCTGCATAGCTTATCTCTTTTGTTGACTGTACCTATCTAAGAAAAAGGAATTTCGGGGTTTTTATATTGGTTTAAAGAAGGGCTAACACGCACTGGGTCCGCTTGGTAGATAACAGCCCACTCCCTCTCGCCGACAGGAGGCCTGTGTCCCAGCAGTGGGAACATTATAGGCTGATTGTGTTAAAGTAGGGAATCACGCTAACTCGTTTTTTAAGTAGAGTGGTTCTGGATTTTTTTCTTATAGTGATTGTTTATGCCTAATTTAAGACTAGGAGGTCTCATAATCAAATGTGGAAGGCGAGGGAGTTTAATGACTGAAACCGAACCTGAAGGAAGTCTCTAATATACCGGCTGACCTTTTTTTAGTAATATTTACATAATAGGTATACAGGGTGTCCCGTAATTAATGGATAACCTCTTAAGGGGTCATTGTACTTATCATTATAAAAATAATCAGCTGTGTCCTACATTTTAACGTAAATGTAGGGAATAGCTGACTTTTTTTTCGCGATTTCAAGTTTGGTCCCGTAGTTAAAGTTGTTCATAATTACAAGTACAATGATCCATTAAGAGGTTATCCATTAATTACGGGACAGCCTGTTTAAGCTAACAGTCATAAAATAATAATTTATGAATACCTACCTATAATATAAAAATTCCGGTCAAGTGCGAGTCGGACTCCCGCACCGAGGGTTCCGTACAAATTTGAAGGTATGTAACTACTTTACATTACATTCCTCGTGGCGAATTTCATGTTTCTAGGTCAACGGGAAGTTACCCTATAGGTCTTGATTCCCTTAACATACAAAGATACAAAAGATACGGGCGTTCCGTATCTTTTGATTGCGTTGGCTCAGAAGTTTGATTTTTTCACTACTTCAAGGGATTGCAGCCCTGAGTATTTGATGTTAATTTCAACTTGATAACTCTATGCGTTTCTGAGAAAAGGGGTCATGACAGACAGACAGACAGACGGACAACGAAGTGATCATAAAATGGTTCCGTTTTTCCTTTTGAGGTACCCACGAAACCTTAAAAAGCTGGGGAAATAATCATCATCATCATCATCGGCTTTACAGCCGCGGGTGGGTCTTATGGTCTAGTATATTTGCAGCCGCGGGTGGGCCATAGCCTGGTCTAGTATATTTACATTAAAAAGAGTGTCCGAATGGAGTTTCTTGCCCGTTCTTCTCCATAGAGATCTACGTTTTGGAATGGGCAACTAGCTTTAACTTTCTGACTAACTGACAGACTATTTAATTTTGACAATTCAAAAGTGCCGGTACAGGGTTTAATTGAAATAAATGCTTTGAGTTTTGAGTTTTTGAGTATAGCCTCGGGTGGGCCTTAGCCTGGTCTAGTATATTTACAGCCGTGGGTGGGCCTTACCCTGGTCTAGTATATTTACAGCCGCGGGTGGGCCTTACCCTGGTCTAGTATATTTACAGCCGCGGGTGGGCCTTACCCTGGTCTAGTATATTTCTCCAACGTGACCTATTTCCGGCTTTTTATCTCCAATTTCTTACTCTAACAATTCTTAAATCTTGGTTTACGCTACCCAGCAATCTGAGCTTGGGCCGCCCGCGACTTCTCCGGACATCCGGTTCACTATCCAGTAAATGTTTGGGTGCTCCGCACCCTAATTGCGTATATCAATCTCAATCAGAATCATTTTGAAAGATATTGCTAATCCATTGCTTCACATGTTCGAAAACTGTGTCTGCTCAAAAACGTAAATAACGCTATGACTGTTGTTGAACTGTCAAAATGAAACCCATTGCTACTGATAGTGTGTAACGCAATTATCGCGCTGGTCTTGTCTATTTTTGCGACATGTCCTGCCCATCGAAGACAGAATAAGAGCGACAGAAGAAGAAAGAATCATACGTCATCAAAAAATCGTCAACAGAAAAAATTAAACGAAAGGCTGGCAGCATTGTCACGTTGTGTTGCAGATGCTGATTCTTTGGCTTAAGAATAGGCCAGTCTTCTGGTTTGTCAAGAGTAACCCTAATTTTTGTTACATTTCAGATTTTCGGATATATTTCGTCCTCACGTCAGCCGTGACATATATGCGGACGGAATTATCATCACGGTCGACAACTGAACTCTCAGAAGCCCTGCCTATAATAAACGTGTGTACCTACTCTAGCTACTTATACATAAGTACTCATTACACAAATGTATACGAGGATTTGTGTATGGAGATCCATGTGTGTGGGCACTTTGCGTGAATTACTTATTTGTTCTCGCGACTAGTTTACCTATGTAAATGTGGTTGTAAGAAATAAATATGTTGTTCATATATAAATCTTTATTATTATTACATAGTATAGAACCAAGTCGTTCCCGCTGTCTGTAAGCTTAGATCTTTTAAACTACGCAACGGATTTTAAGAGTAATTCAAGAGGAAGGTTTATATGTATAATACATGCATATTATATTAGCGAAAAGCCGAGAAATTCAAAGATTTCTAATGTGATGTCGTAACAAACATATTTTTGTGCGCTTACATTGCAAACGCTAGCTATACCTTACAAGATAGGTCAAATTGATGTATGTACTACGGAATTGTATATCTTGAAAAGATCGATAAAACAGTCCGCGATAGTATATGTTTATCTCCTTACCCACAGTAACTATTTTTATCTTTTACATATTACAAAAAAAATATGGGTTACTTACCAAGCTATTTTAAATAATACAGTATTCCTTATCCAATTAAATACATTAGATACGTTGTGCATTTCATGCATATCAAAATTTCCTTTTACAGCATATCATTAAAGTTAATATCTTAGAAGATAACAGAGATTTAAAAAAGCGGGTGCAGAGCGGCTGGCGTGCCATACGTCCGGGTTGGCAGCGGTCGGTTGGCATGAGGTGTGACTATTTGTGACATTGCACCCGTGTGAATGAATGGGTTGCTAGTTTTTTATAAAAATAACTTGTATTTTTTTTTACTAAGACATTATTGGGAAACTCCATGTGAAGGCGAAAATTTGAAAATCTATAATTTACCTACTTGCTGCGCCCCGCGGTTTTACCCGCGTAAATGTCGATCCGGAGGAATATCGAGATAAAAAGTAGCCTATATGTTAATCCAGGGTGTCAGCTACCTCCATACAAAATTTCATCAAAATTGGTCCAGCCGTTTGAGCGTGAAGAAGTTACAAACATATAAACACACACACACACCCCCCCACACACCCCCACTCACAAACTTTCGCCTTTATAATATTAGTGTGATAAATTTAATTATACATATTTGGGTTCTAAGCACATTATTATTTTATGAGATATAAAAATCTTTTTCATTTAACATACCTACTGTTTTTGTCATACGTGATTGAATTAATAATATCTAGTGGTTTAATAAATCATTAAGTGCGGTCCAGCGGTAACTGGATCGGAGATGTTATTATAATCTATTTATGGCTTGTTATGAGAATATTCTTTATAAATCCAAAATTAACATAATCTTAAATGTTTATTTGTGAAACGAACCACGTCACCTTGAACTAGGTACAGTTGTTTTCTAACCTGTTAAAAGTTACTGTATTTAATGAGTATGAAATGGCGATTTACGATATTTTAAATAGCTGCATTAATTTGTTTGCATTTTTTTCTAAGGCCATATAAATTATTTCGTACGCACCTGCTTACTCTTTTGCTTCTCATTCCTTTTGTTTGTATTTTAATTGTATCTAAAGTCAAAGCGGGTCATGAACCCGGTAAACGTTTGATTCAAATAAAGTTGGTTTGGTACATAGGCAGTAAAATAAAATATAACACAGACGTGTTATAAAGTACGGTTTTGCATGTACTTAAAAAAGAGAATTAGTAACCGTAATTACAATAAAGTTACGATATAAAACACTCGGCAAGTCTGTGGAACGATGCCACTTGGAAATTGTAAAAACAACCTGCTAGATACCTGTTGGACCATTGACGTCTGTTGGACTATTAAATAGACTGCGCATTTATATGTAGGCAGGGCAACATGAATATGTAGGCAGTAAACGTATGTAATTGCATCAAACTAATGGTCAAACTAAAGGAGTTAGAGAAATGGAATTAAAAGTTTATTTGCACTGAAAGAAAGAAAAAAGAAATATATTAAGTTTATTTGCGGTAAACATGACGCAGAGAAAGAACACAAACAAAAAAAAACCGGTCAAGTGCGAGTCGAACTCGCGCACCGAGGGTTCCGTACTTTGTAGGTATGTAAATAGTTTATCACGGGTTTTTTTTTAATGTACCTACAAATTTACGGTTTTCGGATTTTTTCCTTTACTTGTGCTACATGATCTTGCTTCTTGCCAAATTTCATGATTCTAGGTCAACAGGAAGTACCCTATAATTTTGATTCCCTTGAGTGTATCGAAATATACGTTTTTGGCGGCATAAACGGCCCTATCTTTTTTTTACGTTAACTTAGGTATTTGATTTTTTCACAACTTCAAGGGACTGTAAACCTGAGTACATGGTTTTAATTTCAACTCGATACCTCAACGCGTTCCCGAGTTAAAAGGGTCTTGACAGACAGACGGACGGACGGACGGGCGGACGAACGGACAACAAAGTGATCCTTTATGGGTTCCGTTTTATCCTTGTGAGGTGCGGAACCCTAAAAATAACACGTTGGGGGAAAATATACAGAGCCCCAGCACTAGCGTAGGCGCGGCGTAGCAGCATATGCACGGCGTAGCGGCGTAGGTATGGCGTAGGCGCGGCGTAGCAGCATATGCACGGCGTAGCCGCGTTCCACGCATATGAAGCATAGCGTCATAGACGCCACGTTGAGGCTGAACGGACGCATTTAGTAGTTTTGAAACAATAATTAAAGAAAGAGACATTTTAATTTTGAAAGTTAAAAAACTAAGAAAGATCAACTGACTGGCATATATTTTGCAGTATATTTTATTGTATGTTTGTAGACTTACGAGTACTGTATGTTTAAGTGAGAGACTTGACATCAACGCCAACGTGGGGCCAACACGATGCGAAGGGACCTTTAATCTGGTTGCCAGGCATTGACGTCATAGTCCTGTCGCCTGTGGGAAAGAAATAAATAACCTGGGTCAAGTACCTCTGCGAATATAGATATTTGTTTGTCGCGGAATATTTCGGGATCGGCCATTCAAGAAGGTTTTTGCAACAATTCTTATAAAGTAATTCTCCATTACGTCAGCAGTTTATAATTATAAAGATCGAGACAGTCCTTCGGATATTCCGTCTTTTTTTAACTCGAATAGTTATTTTTTGTACATTATTCGATGATTCGGAAAAATACCGGCTCAACTATGAAATTAAAATTAGGATTAATGCGTAGCTTTTTATATTTACCTATTAATAATTATCGTCGTAGGTTGTGGTCACTATAAAGGTGCTTCTTACTTCGTATGCATTGTTTTTAGATGGAAAAGATCATGTTGGTTGATTATGGATTTTCCACGATATCTCGTATAGTTTTAAAAATTCCGTACCTACCTATACGATAGGTACGGAATTTTACCATGATTAATGATGAGTAGGAAACGATGAAACATAAATTAAATCGTTACGAATAGAGTTGTTGACATTTTGTGGTTTGTTAGATAGTTGTTTGTTATACATTTAAAAAAACCTATTTTGGGACGTGAGATGCGGTGCGCACACGACCTGTTTCCGCCATCACTCCTAGTCGTGCGAATGCAGGTTTGTGACCTCTACGTTAACTCACAGGCAATTTCAATAAGTTTTATCTAACTTCGATTTAATTGCTTTATCCGTTGGAAAAGAAACATATTGTTTGACACACTCAAAAAGTTAGGTATGTGAATAAAATTAAATCTGTCTAGTGTTCTTTAACAGTAGCTATAATTTATGTGTATTTTATTTCATATATTTATCTATTCTGTCCGGCTTTTACTTTATTAATTTGTCTTTAACTTTTGTATATTCTGTGGAGAACGTTGATGGTTGCACATTTGTATAATAACTCCTTATGTTCTATTTATTTCTAACATATAATGTGTAATTGTTTGTTCTTACGAATAAATAAAAATAAATGAAAAAAATCTATTTTAACTGTTTTAGGTATTTTTTGGTTGCTGTGTTATTTTTATTAGTTTGTTGTGTTAGTAAGACAAGAAGTGGTTATTGTTGTAGTTTTATCCTCGATGAATAGTTTTTTAGGTTGATAAGCGAGTCAGTTCATGGATTTCTTTTACTAATCTTATGCTAAAGATTTATTTTTCATTCATTAATATTTTTATTAAATGGATCTTTACAAGCCATTTATTAATATGCATGACTAAATTGGTAGAACGAACAAAACAACTTATCATACCTAATATAAAAAAAAAAAAAAAGGTTTATAAAAAGGTTTTGTTTGTTTTTGTCTCGCCTTTTTTAAGATTTATATTAAACATCAGTCAATACAAGCAAACATTGACTCTGAATAATCATAAATATTCCATGCATAGCAGACCCAAACAAAGTTGCATTTATTGAATACGTGTGTAATATCATTTCGTCAAACGATAAAACGTACAGCAAAATGACGGACCAATCATTTGCCGAGTAATTTTACTTACACGGGTAATCCACATTACCTATATACCTATGTAGACACTATGTTATTAATAGCTGGCGATGAAGACCAATAAATACACACATCAATAGTGTATAGGCATCAAGGTATTTTTTTATTTATTAAAAAAAAATACAAAAATGTATAAATATAACAATGTCTATTTATATTGATTAAATAAAATGTTTTCGTATGTGTAGATAGACAAAGTAGGTACTCTCTGCTTTTGCATTAGATAATACATATTCATTACTTAATAAAGACTTTTCACGATTTTTCACCGTAGTTAATCCTAACATTAAAATGTGATAAAAAGATAAAAATAAAAGTTTCGTTAATGTGTGTAGGTTTTATGCATAGATGTCGTGAATTAGAACACATTTTACATCCACGAATCATTGAAGCTCTCGGAGCTCGTTGCTGAATAATAACAGCGGCGCGGGTCAATCGAAGGTTAAGCTACGCTTTCCGCGGTCGGTTCGTGGATGGGTGACCATCTATTACTTATAGAGATCCGTCTGTGCCTTGGAAAGTTCTTTAAGCCGTTGGTCCCGGTTGATAATCTGAGATCTTTGACGGTTGTTATGGGTAGTCTTTGTGTAAATTATTTCATCATCCACTGCACACTGCTCTCAAAACAGTAAAGGAAAACATCGTGAGAAAATCGGCACGTCCAAAAATTCGAAGAAATGTGACATCTACCAACCCTTACTGGTCCCGCGTGGTGGATTAAGGCCCACTCCCTCTCACCGCTACTGTGTCCCAGCGCGCAGCGGTGGGAACAGTATAGGTTGATTATGCAAAAGCCTGACAACCGGTCTTACCAAAGGGTATCGTGTTACCCAGTACAGTTACTGGGTAACATGATGCCCTTTGGGTTGTGAAGGTTTACTCTCTATATGTAAAATACTGTTCTTCAGCTGCATCTGACTCCGACATAGACTGGAAGCCAACCCCAACATAGTTGGGAAAAGGCTAGGCAGCTTGAATAATTGAAGCTCTATCTGTAGTAGGTAGGTATAAACACATATTATCCAGAGAGCGCTTCCCTCTTTTTGTTTTTCTTTCGCGTGTTTTATTTTACCTTCACTTCTTCACTTTCAGGGTTCGTGAAAATCCTATCACACTAATAATATAAAGGCGAAAGTTTGTGAGTGTGTGTGTGTGAGTGTGTGGGGGTGTGTTTATATGTTTGTTACTTCTTCACGCTCAAACGGCTCGACCAATTTTGATAAAATTTTGTATGGAGGTAGCTGATACCCTGGATTAAATATAGGCTACTTTTTATCCCGATATTCCCGCGGGATCGACATTTACGCGGGTGAAACCGCGGGGCGCAGCTAGTCTTTTAATACATATCAAAATATGCAATGTTTGACATTGAAAAAAAAAAATGCTCAGTCATTCTGACATCAGGATGTCTGGGCAGTTATCCTGATGTCAGAATGACTGGCTATTTTTTAAATTCCTTTTTTCAGTTATTAATTAGGTACCCATTATTTAAACAACGGTATCAATTATGTAGATTTTAGTAATATTTAAAGCTGATCGGTCATTTTGGCCAGTCATTCTAATGGTCACGAAATCGATAACTTTTTATATTAACATTAACACAAGATTGTCCACTTATATGTACCTTTTTACTGTAAAAACTCGTTTCTTATTACCATTTCTCATTTCCAAGATTTGATGAGCAAATTAACATTCAACTGGTTGAGGAAATTAATTACGTCGCACAAATCTCGCTTACTTGTACTTAATTAGGTAATTAAAACAATTATGTCAAATTGTATTAGTTGTCCGTCTCTATAGAACCAGCAGGTAAGTAGGTAAGGACACATGAGGGGCAATTCTCGTAATTTTAAGAAAGTTCACAGTCTGATCTCAGTCTCAATCTGTCAAAAATACCATTAATTTCCCTACATTTTGACAATTTTTTGACATTTGTTTGTCGCTGAGATGAGACTGCGACTAGATTTTGAACGTTTTAAATTAGTAGAATTGGCCTTCAGGTCTTATGTTCATAAGCTCTAATTCTCGAATATTAGGCGCAGGGTTGCCGCCATTTAAAAAACTTAGTGAGTGCTCATACGCATGGTATTTTATTACTGAATGAGCACTCACATTAGTGAGTGCTCATACGCATGCCTACCTATAGGTATGTTCAATGAAATATATACCTAATCACACTACCCCAAACATTTCTATTTTTCAGCAAGTTTCAATTTATTTTTATTTTTTTTATTTGACGTCAAAATTTGAAAAATTAAGAATAAGAAATTGATAACCAGTTACAACTTAGAAAAGAATAGGTTGCAAGCTGTTGCAACCACAGAGGTCATGCAGCAGTGTGTAGGTATCATTCGTCGGTTAATTGTAGGCCAATATACATTTATTTGGTCGAAGATGTATTTATTTTATCTTGTAACAAGCATGTCGCTTATTTAACTATAGATCCCAAGTGCAGACTACTAAACATAGCAACAGACTACTAAACACGTTTTGAAGGACTTTTTGAAACTCGTAAAAAAAAAAACGTTGAAAAGTCTTAACGGGCTTTTGGCAGGGCCCAACTCTGCGCAGTCAGCTTCACTAGCTCGTGTTAGCTGTGAATTATTTGACTAGTACTATAGTAGATATTCGAAAACAAAATTTGCAGAAATCGTACAAAATAGAGAGGTTTGGATGGAGAAAGAGATCGAAGGCCTTTGCCCTGCAGTGGCAAGCAGCAATGCCCTGTAGCATTTCCAGAGCTATTTGATGAACTTTTCCTACGATACTTGTTTACTTAAAACATAGTAGGTAAGGCTGCCTTTCCACCAGAGATGAGCGAGGATGCATAGCCAGGGATGCGTGTAAAACTAATCAACACCAACGCTAACTTAGTTCAAGCTATAAAAATGAAACGATGATAGTGGTTGGTTTCACACCACCAACACCACTCATCTCTGGTGGAAAGGCAGCGTAATAGTGACATAGCATTGACGTTGAACTGCGACATGTGTTAGCAGTTTTTCATACATTGTGCTACTTGTTGGTCAATAATAAATATGTCAATTCTCGTTCCCCATGCAAACAAAGTGGTATTAGGCCCTTTGTATAAACACGTTTTTCTTGCCGTGAAAAAATAAGTTTTATTCGCGCGTTTGTATGGATCACTAGCTTCCGCCCGCGGCTTCGCCCGCGAGATATGTCGATAAAAACTATCCTATGTCTTTCCCGGGATGCAATCTATCTCTTTGCCAAATTTTATCGAAATCCGTTCAGTGGTTTAAACGTGAAAAGGTAACACACAGACAGAGTTATTTTCGAATTTAATACTAATATGGATTAGGGAAGCTTGTAGAACGATACGTTTTTTCTACGGCGCGGTTTATACGCCGTACCGTAAGGCGCTTTTCACACGTCCCGGCAACCGGGTAGCCGTTGCCGGGTACCCGGCGGCGAAGTGTATAGCCATGTACGTTAGCTTTCACACGTACCGGCGTAGTTTGCCTGGCAATGTCAATGGATAGTCGGCACCGGCTACCCGGTTACCGGGACGTGTGAAAAGGCACTAAACAAACCGTGTCATGTACAAAGGGCCTTCCTCCCACGTAACTAAGTAAGTATCTATTATGATGACAGCGAGGTTTTCCCCTTTTATGTGGTTATTAGCGTAGGTATAAACATTAGGTGCCGAGAACACTAAAAACAACAATTTAAACACAATCCATTTATGTTTATAATCATATGAAAACCCTTATAAGGCTACTGAGAAGCGCAATCTCATCTCAGCGACTATCAATGTCAAAAAGTTGTTAAAAATGTAGGGAAATCAGAGGTATTTTTGACAAATTGAGACTGAGATAAGTGAACGTTCTTAAAATTACGAGAATTGCCCCTCAGATATCAGACAAAATGTAAATAACCACTTTTGCGTCAGTAACGTTCAAAGTCAAATATTTGAGTTGCTTACGTTGTCTACCCAACCCTTTAATTCCGAACCTTGAGATAACGCATTTGTCTTTCAATTAGCTAAGGCATTCATTTAATGTGGCTTTTTTATTAACACAGCACACAGTAGCAGAAACAAAAAATATTAGCGGTATGACGAATTGACGACACCGTGGAAATTAAAAAAAACCCGTACTTATCAATACAAATTGGCAACAAGTAACAAACGTATAACTACATGAACTACGATATAAAACGTAGAATCACTTTAGTGAGTGTAATTCGAAATAACCCTTACGAACTTTAACACACACACGCACGTCATCATCATCTGCCTAGCCTTTTCCCAACTATGTTGGGGTCGGCTTCCAGGCCTGATGCAGTGAGTGTCTTACATGGAGTGGCTGCCTATCTGACCTCCACAACCCAGTTATTGGGTAACACGATACTCCTTGGTAAGTCTGGTTCTCAGACTTTCGGGCTTCTGACGACCCGTAACTACACTGTCAAAGATCTATGAATGACAGCCGGGACCAACGGCAAAGTATATCCTAGGCTTCAGGGACCTAGGTATATCTATAGACGACATAATAATATCGTAATTGGTTCGGCATGCCGGTTAAGAAGCTGAACCATATACCGGTTTAACCATGTAAACGTCTGTGACGACGACGTTATGTGTACGAGTACGACTGTGAGATACTTTTGTAGCTATTTAAGATATAATTTTAATACCTTTGCATAGTCACGGACAGTCCTCATTCTTTCCGCTACAAATAATCAAGTTTTACCTACATTCTCTTTTAAATAAACAACAATAAAATGAGTCCACTGCTGACGTATCTTAACTGGTAAACCAGTCGTATCTTCGAAAGGTATTTTCCGTGCAGTAAAGAACCTGTGCTTTTAAATCTATTTTTGATAAAGACGGCTATAAATGCCTTACATTATAGGTCCAATAGCCATAACAACTTGGTACCCTTCTACTTTTGTATGGGTCAACAGTAGGTATGAAAAAGTTATTGATAAACAATTCTGAATAGGTAATGATGCTGTTTTTCGAACTCATAATTAACAATAGATACTGACCCTTTATCTTCTTGGTCAGGAAAGTCACGAAGTATGTTAAAATGGGAGATACTTACAAGATTTTCCAGCAAAGAATAGGCCGCCGATACTCATTGTGGCTCATAAAAGATGTCCAGAGAAAACTCAAAAATGTATGGGACTGACGTAAGCTACAAAAGATCTTATATCGATCCTATTGCAACTCGTTGTTGAAACACGAAACGCTTTAAAAGCGATTGCCATTTGTCTAGGTTAGTTGTAGCTAATTAGGTGTAATTTTGGTTGTAGCATGTCCTTAGTGGGTGCCTGTTTTAGCAAGAAACTTGAGGGAAATAAAAGTACGAAATGTAAGAACCTGGGCTACATTAGAATTGGAAAACAATTAAACATTGAATAACTAAAAAGATGAACGACTTTACATTGTTTAGTTGTTTCAAATTCAAATTTTTCCATATTGTTTACTCGTCAGTTCATCAACATACACCAAGTGGATTAAATACATATTATTGAAGCTAACTCAAAAACTACCCAAGCAAAGTTAAAAAAATATAATTTAAGGGACCGCGCAAACTTACTCTACCAAATGAAGATTTTTCAAAATCGGTTCACAATTGATGAAAATATCGATGAACAATTGAACATAATTATATCAAATATAAATATATACATACAGACGAATTGATATCCTCCTCCTTTTTTGAAGTCGGTTAAAAATAGTAAAATGAATTACTTACTTATAGTTTTTAACATTAATTAGAAATTTATTTCAAGAATCTCCAGGTTAAGCATATCGTATATATATACCTACCTACCTACTTAGTTGTTGCATTTAGTTCACATTACATTCTGGTTACCCATATGCTGGTTTGAAGAAAAAAATACTTTACACCTATACGTCATGATAGAACATTACATTTTTGTTAACATTTTTGTTTTTACAGAAACACTTTTACAAATAAAAAGTGATTTCAAGCTAGGCATGGACAGGCAAGCAAGGTAGACAAGGACCGGCAGACGAACGGACGCGACACGACACGACACGAAAAATATTTCTACCTTTTTATTTTCTGGTCTGAAAGGTTGCTGCTATTTATACCAAAGGTATGGAACCGCAGAAATGTTATATCCAACATCTTTATTGACTTAAGAGGGAAGCGTCAGGGTAGCCAACGAAATTCTGATTTTCTTACGTTTTTTGCAATTTGCAGGTCAGTGTCAGGATGTATGTTGTGTTATGTATTTCATGAAATATCAATCAATTGGGTTATATGAACTTAGGGTTGTATTGATGATTATCATCATCTGCCTCGCCTTGTCCCAACTATGTTGGGGTCGGCTTCCAATCTAACCGAATGCAGTTAGATACCAGTATTTTATATGGAGCGACTGCCTGTCTGACACAACCCAGTTAATGCTTAATATGATACCCCTTGTTAAGACTGGTTGTCAGACTTTCAGGCTACTGACGACCCGTCAAAAACACATGTCGTCCATCGTCCCGTCCCGTCTTTGACGACTGTCAACGCCGGCGTGCTTTCCGAGGAACGAAGTCACTCATCCACGGACCAACCGCGGTAAGGGTAGCTTAACCTGATCGATTGACCCGTGCGGCTGTTATTACTTAGCCACAAGGCTGTTACAACCTAGGGAGGGGTCCCTAGGTTGTGTTGATGATTTTAATTATTATAATTCTGTAAATACCTACATACTTGTTACGGTTGCGAATCTTACTTCGTTCAACACATAACCTGACACTGAGGTCGGTGTCGTGTTATGTGATGCAAATTGCAAAAAAAATTGTAAATTTGAATTTCGCGGGCTTCTCTGGCGCTTGCCCCTTAAATCCCATATTATTTCTGCCCAAAGTAAAAAAAAGAAACTCCTTGACGCACATTGAGCCGAGTTGAAAATAAAGTAGATTAAATATGGGTGAACCTGATCATAGTACCTACGGTCATGACGTATGTAGCTTGGCCAGTTCAGCCGGTTCCAAAGTACGTAATCATTGATATGAAAAGCACTTTGTATACCAACATACTCGTACATATTATAATTCAGGTAAAGTAGTTGATGGATACCTGTAAGTATTAGAAATGTTCCTCTTTATTTTTCTTAATGCTGGGCAAGTCCTTCCAGGAACTCTTTCCCTGCGCCTCCTCGAACAAGCCCTCGCTGTTCGTTATTACATTATTTTTCTCTTTACGAACATAAAAAGTTTGGTAGTGCTTGATCATTGATCAAGAAATTTTGATTGACTGCGAATTGATAATTTCAAACCGTCAAGTCCAAGTTCCCGTACGATGTTTTTCTTCAAAGCAAGTCAGTAACTACATAAAAAGTCACTTCAGTGGGTACTTGCTAGTTCATGCTAATGGGCCAAACATAGACAAAGTGCTACGCGAAGACTATTATTTTCAAACATTTCAAATGCCACGCGTAACCGATGCAACATAATGTATTCGCTACATTGTCTGTGTGCCAATAAATACATATTATTAATACTCAATCGTGTAAGGCGCTAAATACATGAACTTATAAACGCGGATGAATACTTAACAGAATATTGTAAATGTTCTGTAAGGAGCGGGCAGGCCAACATCATCCGATAATATCCCATATATTATTGGACTATATTATTGTCCCATAATTGCGAATCGAATCGAATAGAACCAGATAAATATGTATGCTAATTGTATACGATTGCTTTAAGGTTAACACGTGCCTTTGGGTGCGATCGATTAAAAATAATATAGGTAGGTACAGGTAGGTATGATTTTGATGTTTTACTGACTGAGATGAAGACTATTATAAGAAGTATGGAAGAATAAAAACTTTTTTACGAAAAAAAAAACGACTGACTTCCAAAAAAGACACTACAAACTGACAAAGTGAAAAATAACTTTAATTTCGAAAGTCGGTGTCGTTGGGTTCGCATTTTCGTTGCTTGCCACCGACTTCCTAAATTAAAGTTATTTTTCATTTTTTTAGTTGTTTTTTTTTGTAATTTTTATTTCATTTTGATTTACATAGGTATATGATTAGTTAAATAGATATCAAGAAACTAGAGACTTAAATGGAATGGATGCTATTATCTATTTAAGTTTATGGGATCATTGATATTTTGCAATGTACTTCCTGTTATTATATAGTAAAACCATGTTGAGGTACGACGGTAGTAGGTAGATAAGGTACAAGGTCGATCTTATATGGAATAGCAACGAAGAAGAAAAAAGCCTTAATAAAATAATGTATTTTGAAATGTTTCCTGCCATCCTTGATGTTTGATCCCCTCTTCTCATTCATCGCATAATTATAATATGCTCGATAAATTACTAAGTTTTACAGTTCCATATATAGGTGTCGTCTTCCGCTTGAGCCCTATTATCGCCCGATTACCGATTGTATAAATAATGTTATAATGGTGAACAATTAACCATAACATGTACTCGTACGTGTTGTCTGTCCGTGTCAGTAGAGATTGCAGATAGGCTGTGACTAAGCACACCCATAGGTATGTCTCGGAGCTGTTATCTAGATTAATTCAATTTTGCATACACACAAATATCTCGTCGATAGACTGGCGGCAGCTGTAAGGCCGAGGCTCCCATCCCTTGTGTGGGCACAGAGTTATACCGAAGACAAGTTTGTTCGTTGCAATAATGTAATCGATCATACCTACACTACACACATTCGCTACAGAGCGACACGAAACGGGTTCAACACCCGCTAGGTCATCTGGGTATTCCAGGAGTTTATTTTTTTTAATTACAAATATTAAGGACGACAGGCCTATGGTCAGTGCAGCTAAAGATAGACTTAATAAAGCTACTGCTCAACCTAGTAGTTTTAGGTGGGAGTGATATGAAGATTCGAATGACGTTATTGCGACGCACGCTATTTCGAAAAAAATTAAGAGTGGTACGCCAGTTCGAAAACTCATAAAATCGAAAACCGCTATATCGAATGACGTTGTCGCGAACACGCTGATTCGAAAAACTGTTTGAATGGTACGCTAGTACGAAAGTCTTGGCATTGATATCCACTGTTGCGAATAGCCTAATATTCCTATCTGAATTTGTATGAGGATCGAACTCGCGACCCCCGACTTACTGGAAATTAAAAAGTTAACTTTTTAATTTCCCACACATAAAACACACACCATCACACTACAAACTCACTCACACCCTGTCAAAGCACTTCGTCTTTCTACCACATACCGCCTTTACCCGTACAGTCACGAGCATAAGTATGTATACACTTGGGTTCATTCAAAGGCGATTTTCTCTTTTATTTTTTAATGAAATTTTACATTATTAGGATAGTATTTTCGAACCCATAGGTTTATGTAAAGTGTCGTATTTCAACGTTGCATTCGTTATTTCGTGAAAAAATCGCAATTTAAAGTTGCCAAGTGTTGACATATTAGTGCTCGTGACTGTACGGGTAAAGGCTCCTACAAACAGGCGCGACACGCGATAAAATCGCGCGCGACACAAAGGCACCGCAAGTCGCGCAACGACCGGTGCCTTTGTGTCGCGCGCGATTTGCGTCGCGCGTCGCGCCTGTTTACAGGAGCCTTAATGTCCAAGACAAACTATGCTATTTAAAGCACAAGGAAGATTTAAAAAAACAATTTATGTATTTACTACGAAATGAAACAACAGTAACTGTAAACAAGACATTAGGGGGTTTATTTATAAACATTGCTTAATAAAACTTGAGTAATGATTAGCGACTGTTTAAACATAAATTTTTGGCGTTTAAACGACTCCTAACTTTAAGCATCGTTTATAAATAAATCCCTAGATCTTTATAGGAAACAATGTTCTGTGTCTGTATTGTTTCCGTATAATATACAATTAATGGGTAAATAATAAACCAATATCATGAATCCATAGATAAGCTGTTTTTTACTTCTTTTGAAGAGACACAAACAAAAGGAACCGGATTTTTCTGATTATATCTTCGACAGCAAAATATTTTTGATTTATCTTAACAATTTAATTCGTTCTTTTTTCACAATCGTTTAAAATTTAATTGAATTACCTAAATAAAAACATAAGAAAACTTCTAGGAAAATTCCATACAAAATCGGTAATTGTTTTTTATGGTTGTCTTGTTGTTTTGTATCTTTATCTGTGTGTTTTACATTTAAATCAATACAATTTAAATGTAAGTGCTGTCAGTAGGAACTAGAGAATAAAATTAGGTATACAAAAAATCTGTCTCCGCAACGCCGGAGGTCTCACTTCATTTAGAAGAGGTCCGTAAGGCCCTTCGCAGTGTAGACGTGAATAAAGCCGCAATAATAATTAATGTGCATCGCAATTTATTTTATTTTATTTATGTCTGCTGGAGTGGCCTAAGTTACCTACTAACTTGTATGACCTAAAAATGCCACTAATGCCGCAATTAGCACAAAATTTTACTTAGGTCTCAGACGACTCACTTCCAAGGAAAACGTTGAAGAATGAGTCAAAATTAGATGTTAGGATATAAAACGTATTTAATGTTTGTTTGTTTGTTGTGTGTTACTTTGATCTGCAGATCTCTTAACTACAAATTGAAAAATAACTTTAATTTCGGAAGTCGGTGTCAATAAACGAAAATGCGGAACCAAAGACACCGACTTCCGAAATTAAAGTTATTTTTCAATTTGTAGTGTTTTTTTTGGAAGTAGGTTGTTTTTTTTTTTTTTAATGTTTTTATTTTTCACTTTTTAGTGGGTCAGTTTGTAATTTATCTAAGTTACAATAGCCTAATGTCAGCTGCTCATCACATGTTACAAAATATTGCTTTTCCCGATGCTGGGACGTTAATTGTTCTCCTGGTAAGAACCAAGAGAACTCCTCAACAACCACTCACCATACGCATTGTGACGAGCATAAATTACTTAGCAACCATATTAAAGTAATCGAATTGCAACCCGTGAAATATTTGTCATTGAGTAGTTCCGATGGCCATCTGTGGTCTTCATCATCAGCTCCAGTTTACCAAATGACGATTTCCAAGAGCAAATGCTCAAGTTACTTTAAAAAATACCCAAATCGCTATAGATTTGCCTATAAAATTTGAGGGTTTCCCTCGATTTCCATGGGATCCTCTCATCAGATTTCAACTTGATAATAATGGGACACCTCGAGAGTATACCCTTTCAAACAAAAAAAGAATTTTGAAAATCGGTCCACAATTGGCGGAGTAATCGCGTAACAAACACACAAAAAAAAAGCATACCGTCGAATTGAGAACCTCCTCCTTTTTTGAAGTCGGTTAAAAATGGCTCTTACTCATACTTTACCCGATACACTTTTTTCTTTAATGTTCATTTTAGTTGGCAAATTGTTTTTGTGAAACTTACATGTGTTTTTTCTGAAAAATATTTTTATTTTTTTTATTTTTTATTTACTTAATCTCTTCATTTTTGTAATTCGGTACTGTGACTAAAAATTATATTAGAATAAGTAGGTAGGTATTTATAGTGCTATGTTACATTGATGATTTTATGGTGTTACCTGTTAATAATTGTTTGATTTTTATTATAGACATTATAACAATACTCAGATCTCGATATCTGATGACTGTGTTGTATTGTGGTTGGTTGTGTGTGTGTTGATCGCTTTTGCATCTAAAAGCCTCTAAGACTGCGTGTAGTGCTTTTATAAAGCAGTCAATTTGATGTAGTCCTTCATATTAATCAGACTTAATATATGTAATACATTGGAAAATAAAGACATGATTAATAAAACACCTTATAAAAAAAAAACTAATAATACCCGCAAAAAAAAATCGAATATTCGCAATTAACGTGGCTGGGCTAAAATTATATTTAAAAAAAACAATGAGGACCAGTACCATCGAAACGAAAATAAGAAGATTAATTTAATGACTAAAAAAGGAATAAAATATTGTTATTAAATGCGTGCAACTGACGTCAATGCTAACCCGTTTAACAAAAAACAAAAACACCACATTTAAGACTTCGACTTCATACAATGTAGGGGAGACTGGGGCTAGTTGCCTATAGGGGTAGGTAGACTAACGCGATAAAATAAATTAAGACTAAAAATGAGAAAATATGACTGTCAATTAATATCTAAAGAAGTAAATAGGTTTGTTGTGAACGATCTGATTTTAGAATGAGTTTAAGTTGTTTACTTTTTTGAGGCTTATTGAATATAAGAGTCAGTTTGTAATTGTGTGGTGGTGGATGTATGAAAAGACTAGGAATATCGGGATAAAAAGTTTTTATTGACCTAATCCAGGACATGGTCTACCCATGTGCTAAATTTCATCCAAATCCATTTAATCGATTTTTCGTGAAAGTGTTACTAACATTCATACAAAATCTAATCTTTTCTCTTTATAATATTGTAAAGTATGTTTATATAAATATTATTTAATTACTCATGATTTTACATTTAACCCTTTTGAATTTCGTTCATCGTTATTACATGCTGCAATAAAATAATAGCTTCTTTATCTGAAAGTCCCGTTTTTCTTGTTCTACAAAAAACAGTAAATAACAAAAACTATGATAAATTACGTTATAGATCATTATCTGCCTAGCCTTTTCCCAACTATGTTGGGGTTGACTTCCAGTCTAACCGGATGTAGCTGAATACCAGTATTATACATGGAGCGACTGCCTATCTGACCTCCACAACCCAGTTACTGGGTAATACGATACCCCTTGGTAATACTGGTTGTCAGACTTTCGGGCTTCTGAATACCCGTAACGACTGTCAAAAATCCACAAATGGTTTATAAGGCTAATAGTGTTATTATCAAATGAAGTCATTTTTGTACGTGTAAATATGAAACACAAGTAATATAAACCAATAAGTAAAAAGTTAGTCACCTCTCCCCTACTTGTTATTTTTAAGTCTGTTTCATGTTTTATTTGTTAAATTAACATAAAACATTATTATATTTATATCCTTTGCGAAACTTGGGAATGTTAAAAGTAAAAAATATCAATCAATTTAGCAAAACCTGCTTAGCAAAGATAATGAATTTGTAAAGCTATTAATTAAAGAAGACTTCACCGTACTATATGTAATTAGGTCCATTTTGGAGGCAGTAGGCACACAATAGCAATTTATCGTAAACTAGCTTCTGCCCGCGACATCGTTCGCGTGATTTTTCTTGCTACCCCGACCTACCCCGTCGCATCGAATCACCTACCCGCGCACATCACTTCGTTTTCGCTTAGGGTTCTGTCTGACTTTTTTTCCTTAGGGTCATGGCGTGATGTTAAATAGCCTACGGCTTCAAGAATTGGGCTATCAAGTGCAACAAGATTTTTTCAAATCCGACTGGTTGTTTCAGAGAATACCCCCTACATAAAAACAAACAAATACCTCTTTAGTATATAATTTTATCTTGTGATAAGAAAAAAATACCTAAGTCTCATGATTCGGCAGTGTCCTTGCTTAAAACTTAATAAACAATATACAGCTTAGCTTAGCTTAGCAAGAATTTCATGGTGAATTTAGATGTTATGATTATTTCGTTTTAAAATGTCCATCATCAATATACCAATTAAAATAATTGAATAGAAATAAAGTGTGAAGGTTGCTTTTTATGTATTTACATCGCGTTTTTTTCCTATACTATTATACCAAGGGACAAGAAACCGCTGCGCTACGAAAAGTCACATGTAGTGGCAACTATTCGATACGTCACGAATAACATCATTATCCTCCCTACGTGCAAAGTCGGGTAAATCGACAATTGGTCATTGCCAAAGCTAGTCAAGGAAATCTGTCATATAGGATAACCTACCATTTGCGTGGAGCAGTAACACGTAAATTATATTCATTTTATTACTTTAAGCAGGTGTTTATGATGATCAGATCAGCATTATGATATTGATTAATTTTTTCATGATTAGTTAGAGAAGTTCCATTAGGTTTTATTTTAAAATAAATCATAGTCATGGTTGGAGAAAATTTAATAGAAAGATGCACGAATTAAAAAAGACAACTCAAAATTTGGATTTTCCATTACGTACCTACATATTTCAATGGAATATTCAAAAAAATCTAGGCTAATGTTTCATAAAATTTATACAATGTCAGTTTACTATTTATTTAGGTTGTTTTGTAATTGACATATTTTTTTATAGGTTCACCTTTCACTACAGGATCGTTCGTTGATGTCTTTCGTTCGAAAAATAGGAACGAGCAGTTATAAGTTTATAACATAAGTTATAGCGTTTGTTATAAATTATGGGGAACCCTCTATAAAGGACATTATTCAAGTGTCGAACATTTTATACCCGAAAATTAATTAGAGTCGGCCAGAAAAAAAGTACTATTTTGTTATGGGAGATTTTTTTTATTATTACAGCAAAAGTCTACAATTAACCCCCAGCTGCTATTTGAGATTGAAAATGCCAAAGATCATATTTTTATAACAAGTGTTAGTGTTAAGCATAACATTAAAAAATACTTGGCTGGCCTGTTGGTCTAGTTGTCAGTGACTATGACTGCTATGCCGGAGGTCGTGGGTTCGATTCCCACCCAGGACAAATGTTTGTGTGATGAGCATGATCATTTGTTCTGTGTCTGGGTGTAATTTATCTATATATGTATGTATTTAGAAATATATAAGTATGTTTATCAGTTGTCTAGTACTCATAACACAAGCTCTGCTTAGCTTGAGATTAGACGGCGTTGTGTGATAGTTGTGGAATATATATATATATATTATATTATATATTATACAAACTTTTAATTGAATTTAACATCCAGAACCTGTTTAACTATAAACTTGTTATTAAAATCTTATTTTTGGCATTTTAAATCTCAAATAGCAGCCGGAGGGTTAATGGTAGACTTCCGTTGTAATAGTAAAAAATACTCAAGAGGTAATTTCCCATAAGACAGCAGTACTTTATTATTCTGGCCGGCACTTTCCTTTGCTGATTATTATAACTTTTAATAATCATCTCATAACCATCAACATTTCGCGAAATACCAAAGTGAAATTGGTCAACACGCTGGTCTTTTCAATTTTTGGATACGGAGCAGAAACTCGGACCTTGAGAAAGGCCGACAGAGCTCGTATAGACGCCTTCGAGATGTGGTGTTGGAGGAAGTTGCTTCAGATTCCATGGACTGCATTCCGCACCAACGAGTCTATCCTACGCGAGCTCGGAATAAAGACCAGACTCTCTACGACCTGTCTCCGCAGAGTGTTGGAATTTTTTGGCCACATAGCGAGAAAAGACGGCAATAACCTTGAACAACTAATGGTTACTGGCAAGGTGGACGGTAAACGACCAAGAGGACGCAGCCCTTTGCGATAGTCCGATCAGATAAGCTCTTCGCTTGACACGAAATTTCATGATGCGTTGCACCTGGCTAAGGATAGACAGAGATGGCGAAACATCGTTAGGAAAAAGATGTTTTCAAGGGAGGATCACGACCCTCAGTAATGAGGAGTACGACTTGAGGAGGAGGAATAATCATCTATGGTTTTCTGACAAAGGGGTTACCTGAATAAAATTAATCAATGATTGATTAATCTGTAATTTAATAATCATCTGTGTTGAATGGAATGGTAAAGGTATACATGGACACATCTCATGTCGCGGTTGATATCCAACCTAGGAAGTTGTCGGCTGCATAACCGGGCTTGCATGTGAGTGCCTCAATAAATTATGGCCTTCAGCCAGGGCTTGAAAACTAAAAAACTAAGTGACAACACGCTAAAGGCACCCCGGGTACGGACCTCGGCTTAGGCTCGGCTTTTAATGTTTTGATTATTTGATTTAATTTGATTTGTTATTATTCGATTTATTTTTATTGATTTTAAGTTGATTTCTTTTGTTTATATTAATTTGATTTATTTTGATTTGATTTGCTTTAATTTGGTTTTTATCTGATTTATTTATTATATTTTATATTAATTTATGTCGTGTAGCAATGAGTGCTATTTACCTGAAATAAATGAATTTATTATTATATTATTAGGGCGTCACTGAAGGAGGGCAACAAGAGACAGGCTCGGATTACCAATCATCATCATCATCTGCGTTGCCTTTTCCCAACTGTGTTGGGTTCGGCTTCCAGTCTAACCGGATGCAGCTGAATACCAGTACTTTATATGGAGCGACTGCCTTTTTTTTTTTAACGTGGAGAAATGCTCATGCATCCTGCACTACCACGGGGAGATAGTGCAGTTATGTGGGACTCTAACCCACTAAAACTCCACGGTGTCCTCCTCTGCCGCTTATGGCGGGAACACGGGCACGCGTTAGCACTCATCCGTGAACCCGCCGCGGCTGTCCGTCACCGGACTCTCCTCCGGGGAGCACTCCCCATCACTGGCGCACCAGAACACATAGCACGCCGTGACCACCCCAGGGACCAAACCAGCACATGGGCGCCAGACGACCCCGTGTCTGCCACCCTTGGTCCCCCTGCGACGGGTCAGGTCATTGGCCCCGCCGCCTGCCAATTTTCGGCCGCAGAGGATAGGGAGAGTGGCCAACGTCATACCAACACTCCTCTTCCCCTGCGGCCCCACCGCGTCCGCCATCGGACGGTGGCGAACCCGTCAAGGCCGCGGAAGGTAGGGAGAGCGGCGCACCGCAATACCGGCACTCCTCTCCCGCCGCGGCCTTCTACCCTCAGCCGCGATGCCTCCCATACGACATCGCGGCCCGCCTCAGTTGCGATGTCGCCCAAACGGCACCGCAACCTACATGTTGGCCGCTACGTCGTCGGCTTGTCGGCAAAAGCCCTGACGAGCGGCCCCTCCTCGGGTTCCTCTTCGCTTCACCGTGGGTGTCCAAGCCACGGCTACTGAGCCCCCCCGCCTCGACAATGCGGGAACCCACCGGGGGGGGGGGGATTGAGCGACTGCCTATCTGACCTCCACAACCCAGTTACTGGGTAATACGATACCCCTTGGTAAGACTGGCTCGAATTACCAATATGACATCCAATTACCATGACATTATTTTGCAACCCAAATACATTTAACAGATCGACGTACCTTCGTATCTAGAAGCACAAAGAAGAACCAATAATGGACTTTGAAACTTACCATTATTGCTCTACCAGAAATTCAGGTGGTGGAAGTCGACCATCAAACATTATTTGAGAAAATCAATAATTAATGTATCTTTTAATTTTTTTTACTGCGAAATCCAATGGTCAATCATTATTTACTTACAAAATAGATTTATCTAGTAAAAATGAACAATTTACTTTGAAATAAATATTATTTAAGTGCCTATAAACAAATCATAAAAAAAACAGTGGCACTCCGGTAGTGTCGTCAGAAGTGAAAACAAAACACAAACAGAATACTTTGCCATCACTTACTGACATATCGGATATACATTAAAACGTACATCCCGAGGACAGCCGAACACATCCGAAGTGGGTATTTTTTGGATCGTCTTTTAGTACTGTAACAGTGACGCGAGTTCAATGGTTTTTTCCCATCTCAAAAAATACCCAACGCGCATAAAGAAGTTTTCTCTTCAATAATATTTTTTGTGCACTTGTAATTACTTCAAACATTTAACATGGTCAAGCTGTAGGTACTCAGCTGCACTAGGTAAGTAATTTAATATGTAAGTAATACAATAGTCAATGGTTAATACTTTTGCATAGGTTACCAAAACCCACACAATGTCACTTGTGAGGGCGTTGACATGTCGCTAGGTTCAGCAAATTGTTCGAAGGTTGTAATCAAAGGGACGCGGAAGGTCGCGACGGTGTGTGTGGCGGCTATCACCTTGTGAAGGCAAGGCAAGCGACGAGCGACAGTTCGGCCAACTGTCACACCTGACGGTACCGAATCAATAATATGTAATGTACTCGATATGATCTCAACCGCCAGTTGTAGGTAATACTTGTAATAAAGGCAAAACTGAGAATATCAAGTCAAAAATATTTACTTAAACACTTTACAGTGACATAAGAATTGGTGTGATCATGAGTGCTTACACTTGATTGCAAATAGATTTATTCATGGATTGATACCAAATCAACAATAATGCCTACAAAATGCGCGTCAAATGTATAAGTAAATATTTGTAAGAATATAAACGATTATCCAATTTTCCATAGACAGATAATTTCTTTTCACCCTCTTCGCTTTTGTGACGTACCTAACACTGAAATTAGGGCTTGCTAAGTTGGGTACCAATTGACTATTTGAATCATTAATTTCTTTTATTTTTATTTATCAAAATAATCACATCACACTTCACACTAGGTATAATATAAAGGCGAAAGTTTGTGAGTGTGTATGTGTGTGTTTATATGTTTGTAACTTCTTCACGCTCAAACGGCTGGACCAATTTTGATAAAATTTTGTATGGAGGTAGCTGACACCCTGGATTAATATATAGAATTTTATCCCGATATTCCCACGGGATCGACATTTACGCGGGTGAAACCGCGGGGCACAGCTAGTATTTACATAATTTAAGGTAACATTTAAAATAATAATATGTACATGTATATGAAAAAAGAAGCAAAAGAATCTTAGGCCATAAAAAAATTCGTCCGCATCTCTGTCAACAGGAACAGTGCCCAAAAGGCTGGCAGCATTGCCACGTTGTATGGCGATGCTAATTCTTGATGGTTTTAATTAAAGTGCAGCATCAGCAATTAATAATGTGGCATCTCGTCTACAAGTCATTCCCACTGAGATGTACTTAGCTCGTATTCAGACCGGTAATAAGTATCGATGAATTTGTACGCACTTGTTATTGTTTTATGTACTTTTATGTTAGTTATGAGTTGTATGTTTGTTTAGTGATTACGACTGAAGGACATGTATGAATAAAGCCATGGTCATGAATAAAGAGTAAAAAAAAAATAATTTCCACTGCATTTTTGACAAGACTTAAACAACAGCAAAGATATTGAAACTATTGAATATCTGTGGTTGTAAAAGTGATATCAGATTAATGTCGATCAAAGCTTTTGTAACCAGTGTGCGATTTTTCAAAAATATGTTCAACATTTCACAATTTTTTTTACAACAATGTATATTTTATACACCGGTAAATTACCGGTTTGATTTGGTTTTACCGGTCATTTACCACTCGTCAAAATGGGGGGTTTACAGGCAAAAATGAAAACCGGGAAACCGGTATTGCATGCCCTAACTGAAATATACTTATTAGCTGAATTGACAAAGCATCCACTTCTAAGCCAGTCAGTTATTTTGAATTTGTTTCTAGTTCTGTTGTATTTACGAACAAATGATTTTTAATCTAGTTTTAGCCTTATTATTTTCATTGTTGTTTACATGTATATTTACTCATGCTATGAAAACTTTAAAAACACTTTAAAAACTTACTTTTATACTTTAAAAACCCCCGTAGACTACAGACTTTCTATCAGCGGACAGTTTGGTCGGCTTCTTAATCAGTATGAAGATGTAGTGTGCAAATTCTAACGATTCGGAATCAATATCGGCCAGTAAAAAAGTTTGATGCGTTGTCGGCGAACTATCGGCCGACTGCTAAATCAGTATGGCGCTCTTCCTTGCGCGCACACTTACGACTGTTTAGTGACTAAACAGTCGGTAAGACCTGCAAATTGCAAAAAACGCAAGAAAATTTGAATTTCGCGGTCTACCATTACCCATTCACCATAAGTTGCTGGTAAACATCTGTGAAATTTTCACTGAAATTGTATGTAAAGGACAAGACGGCGACGCTAGTTCCGACCTTGTAAAGTTGTACACTAACATGTTAATTTAAAATATTAATCCGGCTACACGCATTTACTTTCAATCTACGACTGACTGACGTAGGTAGATCATAAGACTGGTTGTTATTCGACTGTACTGGCTGTTGTTGTTGTTAACTTATACTTATTTATAGCTTTTTTTAAACGTATTCAAAAGTTATACCCGATCGCTGAACGATGTAAGGAGCCGTCAGATTATAAAATATGCTAATTATGGATCACAGTATCGAGGTAATTAAACTTAACTTAGCTAGTTATAATTAAGATTTTAACTAGCTAAGTTTACTTGCGGAGCTTGACGGGGTCAGCCCCGTCAAGCTCCGCAAGTATATCCTATGTAATACAATACAATAGAAAATCAATTGTGTCTCATTAGCGCAGCTTTAGAGGTCACACGTCTTAGATCAAACCTGCTTTTTGATTATTAATAACTAGCTTCTGCTCGCGACTTCGTCCGCGTGCAATTTCTTAGTGGATACCTAGGTACATACTCTTCACAAAGAACACACCCTCTAAATTTCATGTCTTTAGGACCAGCGCAGCGGTTTAGACTGTGCGTTGATATATCGTCAGTCAGGACTTTGAATTTTATATTATAGATTTTTGGTCTTAAGTAAAAATACCGAGTTTCGAGTTAATCGGACCGCGCGTTAAAACTCTTCCATACAAATTTTGACATCCCCCTTTAGGGCGTAGTTTAGAAAAACGAAAAATGCCAAACTTCATAATTTACTTAGATAAGTAATCGTGCTAAGTTTCCAGTTTAGTAGGTAACTCAAGGAATAAGATTTTTCATACAATCTTTTATCCCCTATTTAATTCCCTTAGGGGTAGAACTTCGGAAAATCCTTCCTTATTCCTTGTCTAAATTATAAAGAGAACCTCTGTGCAAAATTTCAACTTTCTAGGTCCAAGGGTTTGGGCGTTGATGAGTCAGTCAGTCAATCAGGACTTTTCTTTTTATTTATATACTTAGATAGATAAATAGAAGATCGATAGATATAGAAAAGTACTTATTCATTTTGTTATTAATCCTTCATCTAGTACATTTACAACATTTAGTTCCTAAATGTTTTGTTAAACAGGATTTGGTACGATTATTATTTATATAGAATAAAAAATAGAGGATTCAGCAAAACGTGATGACTTTTTGAACTTGATTATGTTCCAGTCCAAGTTTATTGTTTTTGTCTACCAAGTTATTAATTAAATTTTATGAATTAAACATTATTATCTATTTTATTTGGCGAAATGTGGATATACTAGGACCTCTGAATGACCTTCCGGGATTACAGGCGTGATGTTTGAATGTGATGTATTAAAATTATAATTAAGTGCCGCTTTCACAGATGCTCCGTTGGTGTTGATTCTTCTTAGCCTTTGTTTCTATAGAGTTGTATAGCTCTATCGTTAGATAAAGACAAAAGATAAGAACCAGTAACTTGATTGGTTAATACAAGCGCCTTTACATAATATCAAACACGTGTAAACTCGGCACAACTTGTAGATATTGTATATAATTATGTAGTAGAAAATCACGTCACTATGTCAGTCCGACTCCAGGATAAGACCTCGAAACCTATCCTTCTGCAGCGAGATGTGAGACAGCGAGACGTTATCTCTCCGAAACTGTTCACCGCTGCACTGGAGGATCTCTTCAAGGTTCTGGACTGGAAAGGGGCTGGCATTAACATCAATGGCGAGTACGTAACTCACCTTCGGTTTGCCGATGACATCGTAGTCATGGCTGAGACTATGGAGGACCTCAATACAATTCTCGATGACCTCAGTTGAGCCTCCGAAAGAATGGGTCTTAAAATGAACATGGACACAACGAAGGTCATGTCAAATGCCCATGTAACACCCACTCTCATAACGATCGGAGACGCTACACTCGAAGTCGTGGACGAGTATGTTTACTTAGGACAAACTGTCCAGTTAGGTAGGTCTAACTTCGAGAAAAAGGTCAATCATCGATTCCGACTCAGCTGGGCAGCGTTCGGGAAGCTACGCAATATATTCTCATCCCACATACCGCAGTTCTCAAGACGAAAGCCTTTGACCAGTGCGTGTTGCCAGTGATGACATATGGCACTGAAACGTGGTCGCTTACAATGAGCCTTATAAGAAGGCTAAAAGTCACCCAAAGGGCAATGGAGAGGGCTAAGCTTGGAGTTTCCCTGCGTGATCGAATCAGAAATGAGGAGATCCGCAGGAGAACCAAGGTCACCGACATAGCCCGAAGAATTGCCAAACTTAAGTGGCAGTGGGAAGGGCACATTGCTCGCAGAACAGATGGCCGACGGGACCGAAAGGTTCTGGAGTGGCGACCCCGTACCGGAAGACGTAGCGTTGGAAGGCCTCCCACAAGGTGATCCGACGACCTTGTGAAGGCCGCAAGAACCCGTTGGATGCGAGAAGCACAGAACCGGTCGAAGTGGAGGTGTTTCGGGGAGGCCTATGTCCAGCAGTGGACGTCTTTCAGCTGAAATGATGAGGAAAATCTATATAACGTACAATACTCAAATCTATAAAAAAAAATAGTCTACTACGCTGATTTGTCCCCGCATGGGAAAATCTTTTAGTTTTATGGAAATTGTCGTCTTTACTGTCGCCACTTCGTAGATAACTTGTTTCCACATAATAACTTGTTTAACTCTTCCACGCTTTGTGACCTGACATGGTGATTTTTATGAAGTGCAAGATAGAATCCAGAACTGTCCGCGTCAACGACATCGTAAATAACGACGCATCGACCTTTGCTTTTACATTTTTTTTTTGGATATCGTCCTTCGGGTTATTTTCATGTCCGCCCAAGTCTTAAAAGATGTTTGAAACATAAATTTGTACTCAGTCGAGGAAGGGGGATATCCTGCACCCTAGTTGCGTTACACACTATCAATCTCAATTTGAATCATATTGAACGATGACGATATTGATAATCCATTGATTCATAACAATGGATAATTCAATATCGTTCACAAATTGCGTCATTTACTCTGTTTAGCAGGCAAATAAAAAAAAAACGTTACCAACGTCGTTAACGTTACGTAACGTTAGTAAATAACGCAATTAATGTTGTTGAACTGTCAAAATGAAAGCCATTGCTACTGATACTCTGTTACGCAATTACTCCGCTGCAGTATCTGCCAGTATTTCCAATCTAAATAGGTTGACCTCCTTAAGCTAAAACTTTCATCCGTAAAAAGCTTTTTTGCTTAACCTCGGTCCTTTTAAGTGGCCAATGTAAAACCAAATAAAAAAAACGATTATCTTTTTCTTTATAACCAAATAAATACAAGGAAATACAAAGCAAAATCGCCTACGAATTTTTTCATATTTTAAATTACAATATTATCGAACGTGGAGGATTTTCTCGACGCCATATTTTAGTTAGTTAATAGTTTTAGTTTGGTTAGGTTATTATATTTTTATAGTTTGTTAAGTAGTTAATTTAGTATGAAGTTTATCCAGTGTACATATATTTATTATCTATATAGTAAAATCGTAGCGAAATCTAATCGACCTTCACTTTGAGAATTTCTGACACGAGTAAGTTATTATTTCTTTTTAATTTGTGAAAAAGTGGTATTATTTTTTAAATTGTTGGTTTTAAGTAATGACTTCCTTATACTTTCACTTTTGAAAGTCCGGGACCGGGACAAGAAACTTATATACGTACAGTCTGTCAGTCAGTCAGTAAGATATGCAGGATAGTTGGTTATAGTTGAAGTTTAGTAAGAAACCGATGGATGTACTCGAATAAAATTTCATTTTATTATTAGACAACAAACAGCTCATTTATAAAATTAAATTTCAGTCGAAAACATCCATCGGTTTCTTAATAAACTTCAACTATATCTGATGATCCTGCATACTTATCTCTTTTGTTGACAGTACCTACATAAATACCGTCTTTTCGCCCTTACTTATATACGAGTAGATTATCTAGTTATGTTTGATGGCTCTAGCTATTGAGGATATTGGTAAAACTTTCAGCTTCTTTAGGTAAGTTGTGGAAAAACGGTTTCATTAATAACATTGTTAGATTATTATGTAAAAGAATCATAAACATCTGCCTTTTCCCAACTATATTGGGGTCTATTATGTAAAAGAATAAATAATTACAATAATTTATTAATAAAGGAGCCATTTAAAGCGTTAACTACTTCGTATCGTAGAAGAAAAAAGTACGCCGTGAATATGTAAACAATTCCATTTCAACTGTTCGTAAATTCAATGTAAAGACCTATAAAAACTGTCGTAAATTACATATACTTAGTTTGTCATTTTTAGTTACACGAGTGCTGACGTATTGAGTGTAGAACGTTACGTCCGCAATTCAGTTGAATCCCCTTGATGAAATAAGTACATAAGGTAATAATAGTATAACAAACATTTGTCCATCTTTATTTGCACAGATACGCTCTCAAAGGTCGTGATCTTCATTGCCAGTCAATTTTTAAGTGATTCCATATTTGTTCAGTCGGAGCTGGAATGTCAAGTTGAAGAGTCCAAGCCAAAGTCATGGCTAGTGTGAAGCAATCTCATTAAAGGTTTGATATTGTTGGGTTAACGTCTGTTTGCAGTAATTAGATCTGATGAGATTTCGACGTAAAACTGAGATTTTGGTTGTCAAGTTTGTTGCTCTTGTGAATAATTTAATCAAGAATTCTTTGAAGACAACGATGAGAATAGACCGCAATTTGTTTGCTTATTTTTACCTAGGTACTCGAATCGTGCGATTGTTTATCTTAGTTGTTAAAACAATATTAATTTAATGATCCGTAGATTATGAGTGTTATAGGTTAAACCTATAAACATAGTAAAATAACATAGTAAAACTAGGTACCATTTCTGTAAGGGCCATTATATCTTTAACGTTCTTTTGTTTTATATTTCATAGAAGTTGACACGTGGCGAATTAATAACAAAGTTAATTTGTTACCAATAAGTTAAGTTCATAAAACAATCGCATTATCCATACATGTTTGTTATATCGTAAAACAAAACGTTCATTATTTTCATCAATTAAATTATGTGTTTAATGTTTTAATTTAATCAACGAGGTCTGCCCCGCTTGGGCGGAGCACCGCCGTGTCCTCGTAGAGGCGATCGGCAGCGGCGGCGACCTCTCGCGCCCGGCCCTGGTGCAAGCCATGGTCCGGGGCGAGAGGGAGTGGGAGGCAGTCACCTCCTTCTGCGAAGCAGTCATGCTAGCGAAGGAGGTGGCGGGACGGCTCAGGGAGAGAGCCTCCCGTCCCAGCCGCCGCGGGAGACGCTCCGGGCGTCGGGAGCCGCGCGACGACTCCCGGCCACCGTAGGCGCGGGCCTGCGGGCGGAGAGTAATGGGTAGCTCACCGTCCGATCAGGACCAGGCCCGTGCCGGACGGCGCGTACGTGTTCCACGCGCGCCTCAAAGAGATGTCAGCATCGAGGAGGGGCCCCATAGGGCCGAAGCCTGCCGGGTCAGCGGGATTGTCCGAAAGGGTTACCGCTGGCCCGGAACATAAAGGGCTAAGGAAGGAACACGGGTGGGTTTTAGTCAGTAAGAGTCTGACACTCCCTTCCGCTCCACCCAGAGCGGGAGGGGGTCATTTGATGATTTCCCATCCGCAAAAAAAAAAAAAAAAAATCAACGAAAAGCTACCCAAATAGATAGGTACTCTATACCTATTTAGAGAAGCCTCGTGTCGTCATTTATATAGTTGTATAATAGAAATGCTGTTATTGTTGTATTTTTATTTTATATTGTTTAATAGAGTATAAATGTATCTTTATGTCCATAGTATAAGTGTTTTGTGTTGTTTATTAGAGTATAAGTAGTACATAAGTTAAGTTTTATACCCAATTGTACCTAATATTGTAAAATCCGCTTTTAGCTGCGGATGTATCCTGAACTTATCTATAACCAACTTTGTACTTACCACATCCGACGAATAAATGTATTTTTCGTAGCAAGTTAAAATATTGAAATGTCTTATTATGTCTTAAATCATCATCATCATCATTTCAGCTGAAAGACATAAGACCTCCCCAAGCACTGCCACTTCAACCCGTTCTGTGCTTCCCGCATTCAGCGGATTTCTGCGGCCTTCACAAGGTCATCTCGTGGAAGGCCTTCCAGCGCTACGGCTTTCGATGTATAAGATATTAACATTTAATTCAAATCCTCATTAATGAATGAGGATTTGATTTATTCTGTAATCGTCATAGATACCTAAGTACAGGTTTTAAAATCTTATTATCACAGCACCACGTTGTATCAGTATACATATTTCATTTACATACCAACGCATGCTTGGACACGAGGGAATCGTTAAATGTCTGCCGCGTAGATGTATAGATCGTCAGAGTTAAGCAACAACGCCTTGCCTTGCCCTTGGATGGGTGACCGAAGTTTACACAACATACAGCCCCCCTCCGTGGCTCTAAACACATGAACTGTTCAGTGAGTGTATATGACGTTAGAACTAACGTAGCTATGTAGCGTTAGTCTAATGGTACTCAATAATGGTACTATTACTTGCAGTGAAGCAAAAATACAGCAACTCCGTGTTTGTCGTCGGTGATTTTTACTCTACTACAACGGAACCCAAAAGGAGGGTAATATTTTTAGCTCTTCTATATACTCTGGATTCCAGAGTGTGGAATACAGAACCTTATATTCAAGTAGAATAAATCGCCCTATAAATAAAAACTAAGACTAAGCCTTTCTGAAGAAATAAGCAGTACCTACCTTGTACTCAATACTTATGTTGTATCCATTTTACTGTGAATACATAAATTTAAATTAATAAAAACTAAAAGTGTTTACTCCATGATGAATCGGGTTCACCCCTATAAATTAAAGGTATATAGTAGTATCACAGATTAAGAATAACTAACAACAGATAATGGGAAGTGTTCACATAGGTAAGTGTGTATATTTAACATAACTAGTTTATGGGAAACTAGTTTATAAAATAGCGAGCGACACGCGTTCCATAATAAATGTGAATCAGGTGTCCCTTCGAATGAATATAATTAAGGTCTTTCAAAATTAACCCAACAAACTTTAAGAGGTACTTCAGACCTTTGATCTGAACAACTTTCACTATGGGACCAACTCAGAATTCACGAAAAAAAAATCAGCCGTTTCATACATTTTGGCCAAGTAGGTATTGATCTTTTGTATTAAACAGCAGATTTTTTTTTCGTGATTTATTTCAGAGTTGGTCCCACAGTGAAAGTAGTTCAGTTCGGTGGTCTAAAGCACCTCTTAAAGTTTGTTGTTATTGGTAAAACATTAGCAACCTCTTATGAGGTACCTACTCATCATTATGAATAACTTTTACTATGGGACCAAACCTGAATTCGCAAAAAAAAAATCAAGTGTTCCTTACATTTATGTTCGTATAACTCGTCAAAATGCAGGGAACAGCTGATTCTTTTTTCGCTTGGAGTTTCCCTGCGTTATCGAATC
Organism: Oligia fasciuncula; assembly: GCA_963082905.1. NCBI lineage: Eukaryota > Metazoa > Arthropoda > Insecta > Lepidoptera > Noctuidae > Oligia > Oligia fasciuncula. The sequence continues at coordinate 8,650,329 of OY720392.1, forward strand.
AGGAATGAGGAGATCCGCAGGAGAACCAAGGTAACCAACATAGCCCGTAGTAAGTGGCAGTGGGCAGGGCACATTGCTCGCAGAACAGATGGCCGATGGGGCCGAAAGGCTCTGGAGTGGCGGAGTGGCGACCGCGTACCGGAAGATGTAGCGTTGGAAGGCCTCCCACAAGGTTGTCCGACGACCTTGTGAAGGCCGCAGGAACCCGTTGGATGCGAGAAGCACAGAACCGGTCGAAGTGGAGGCCTATGTCCAGCAGTGGACGTCTTTCGGCTGAAATGATGATGATATAAGTAATACTAGTTTCTACGCGTCCGCGTGATTTGAATATATCCTACAGCTGTGCCCCATTACTTTGTTTTCGTTTAGCGTAGCATCTGACTTTTTTTCTTTTGTCGGCTGCTAAGGGTCCTAGCGTGATGTAAAATCACCTATAACATTCCTCAAGAATTGGGCTATCAAATGCAATAAGATTTTTTTAAATCTCACAAATAAACTCTTCAGCTTTATTATATTAAGAGCGTTTACGCCGTACGGCATTTCATACAAACTTTCAAGCCTTTATTTTTCGAAATGAATAAACCGACTTTAATGAAACTTCATACGCATAAGCAGGATACAAAGGTCTAAAAAGTTAGTAGAGAACATTTTCGAATTGCCCGATCTGGAAATCGATCAGCAGTAGCGTTTGCGTCCACTTGAACAACGAGGCAGTCAAGTAGTATAAGTATAATTCATCGTAATTATTAGGTGCTAGCTGACCCGACTATAAAACTAAAATCCCTAAAGCACTTCTAGATTTTCCTGAGTTTTCCATCTTGATACAGCTGAATACCAGTATTTGTGGTATTCAGCTGCATCCGGTTAGACTGGAAGCCGACCCCAACATTGTTGGGAAAGGGCTAGACAGATGATGAGGTATGGTATGGTATGGTTGGAATGCACACGCATGTAAGAAGCATTCTATACGTACTTTGCTGGCAACTTTTCCAATTTTTATTTCTCTAAAAACCTTATTCAGATGTTTACAAACTTTAATTTAATAAAAATATGTAAATCTGTTCGCGCTTATTTAGCTGTCTGGCTCATACTAGATTGCCCATTTATTCATACTCCGCTTATCACAGCAAGTCGGACGTGGGAAACCTGAAAACAGCGGATCATTGACCGCAGAGGCAGTGCTTTATAAATAGGTTCCACTCCAGAGTTGTCTGCCGGCTGTAACTGGCTTGGGCTTAGTTAGTTAAATGTTTATACATTTTTGTAATAACGAATCCCAAGAACAAGGATAAAAACAAAAACATTGTGGTTCATTCGTTTCTTTAAATCGCACGAACGAAATGAATGCTTTTATAATAATTATTACCAGCCTTTGCCCGTGTGTTTTTGTTCCCCCGTATTCTCATCTCATCCCGGGCTATTACTTCGTCCTTCCTTATTTTTTTTATTTTTACTCGGCTCCTAAGAGTCTTAGTCGTGATGTTAAATATCATATAGCCTTCCTCAAGAATTGGGCTATCAAATGCAAATATAATTTTTCAAATCCGACAGGTAGTTCCAGGGTTTAGGGCGTTCAAACTCTTCAGCTTTATTATTAGTATACACAGAATAACTAATAGTACTTAGTATAGACTAGCTTCTGCCCGCGACTTCGTTCGCGTGAAATTTCACCCTCCCCTCATTCACCCTCTTAGGGGTGGAATTTCGAAAAACCCTTTCTTAGTGGATACCTACTCTTTACAAATAACACACCCTCCAAATTTCATGTCTCTAGGACCCGCGGTTTAGGCTGTGCGTTGATATATCAGTCAGTCAGTCAGGACTTTGAATTATATATAGGTATAGATACTTTTCCGGGATAAAAAGAGTACCCGGTGTGGTGCCCAGGATATTAAAGAATAATTATACCAAGTTTCATCGTAATTGAACCGGTAGTTTTTGCGTGATGCCTGAACAAACAGACAGACAGACAGACAGACAGACAAACATTTTTGGGTTCGGTGTCGGTCTAGTAACATTTATTTTTTGATATTTTCAATGTACAGAATTTTCACATCTACAGATTTATTTTATGTATATCTGTAGATTAGAATAGATTTACTTACATAGGAAAATCGCAAATGTGACGCATTTCCCAAGTAAGATGACGCCTTAGTTAAAGTTGGTAGGAATTGATTATTTAATCTTTTTATTTACGTTTATGTACTTACCTATGTGATTATTTAATCTTTTCATTTACCTTTACGTACATGTAGGTCTTTATGACGCAGGTTCTACATGTAACGCAGTTAGTAATTTTTTAAGCCCATCTTTATCGAGAACAAATATTAAACTTTTGGTGAAAACTTAGCAAGTGAATCGCGTCATTACAGGAGCAGGTATCTCTTAGAGAGCAGTGGTGACCCAGTGGTAACAGCCGCGACTTACGAGTTGTAGGTTGTAGGTTCGAAACCAGACAGGCTATAAATTATTTCACTACCACTGCTCTCACAACGGTGAAGGAAAACACCGTGAGGAAATCAGCATGTCCTAGAACAAAAACTTCGAAGACATATGACATCTACCAACCCGCACTGGGTTCGCGTGGTGGATTACAGCCCACTTCCTCTCACCGAGAGGAGGCTTGTATCCCAGCAGTGGGAACATTATAGGCTGATTATGTATCTCTTTGTGAAGATCTTAGCTATTACTTACATCATACTAAACAGAAACATTTATTAAGAATACTTATCTAGGTACCTATATACCTAAGTACCTACTTATAATCTGACCTAAACGTTTCATACAGCGGAGTCCAGGCAACCTCCTCACAAACATTTCTCGTAATACCTACCTGATTCCTTATTTTAGGCAATAAATTAATATGACTGCTTTCACTTTTCTTCTGTGTTATCTTTAGCTTTTTGTGTAGAAAGGATTCTTCGAAGGTTTTTGGTTTTTTATCGTGAATGTTTATTTCGTTATTTTTATAGTGTTGCACCAGCTAAGTAGGTTGCGATCGATGGACGTTGACCAATTGATATGTAGGTAGGTATATTGATCGCCTCAAAACGTTATCGATCGAATCAATCATTTCCGGATCGTGAATCGCCCATATCGATGGCCATCGATCGACCGCAATCCAGTTGCACCTTTATATTGGCCAATCCAGTTGCATATTTTTATTATTTTTTAAATAAATGTTGTTGTTGCAAGTTATGTGTTCAATTCTCTAGCTAAAAATATAAATTTAAATCATATTCGTCCATTCGATATTGTTGCGTCATGAAAGACAAAAATACCGATTAAGTAGGTATAATGACAAAATACACGTTGGCTACTAAGCCTACGTATATTTTGTCAATATACTTATTACCTACTGTTTGCTTACTTTAGCATAGCTAAGTGGTTAGCTGACGATGGTCATAGACACACAAGTATTTATTTACAGACATCAGTTACTTACTGAATGTCAATTTTTGGTTTTGACCGCCACACGTCAAAAAATCAAAAACGTGCCCTCGGCGTCAAAGTCTGCCATGTAGTCGAACCCTCCCGTATTATCTATTATTATACTCTTTGGTCGAACCGTGGCGTGCTGGGCACATTTTGGTTTATCATCTACACATGACAGTAGCGGTCAAAAGGTTAAAGTGTCTAAGTAGGTGGAATACCTACTTGAGTGCGAAAGCCGTATCATCGAAGTTTGTTTCTTCGAAAACCTTTCAACGACATCTCTATACTGCGACGCCTTGTTACTGCGATGTTTCGTTATATCGAAAAACTGTACCTACTACGAACGATTTTACTGCGTAGATATCATACTGCGAAGCCTTGTTCAATCGATGTCACGTTAGTGTGATGTTACTTAGGAAAACTTACTTCGGACGAGAAATGAAAAATTTGAAAAAAAGAAATGTGAAAAATTTAGGTATTAATTTGGAAAAGAAAATCGATGTTCTTGGTTATCGCCGTAAAGTCGTCCGATGTAAGTTTTCCTAAGTAACATCACACTAACGTGACATCGATTGAACAAGGCTTCGCAGTATGATATCTACGCAGTAAAATCGTTCGTAGTACAGTTTTTCGATGTAACGAAACATCGCAGTAACAAGGCGTCGCAGTATAGAGATGCCGTTGAAAGGTTTTCGAAGAAACAAACTTCGATGATACGGCTTTCGCACTCAAGTAGGTATTCTAAGTAGGTAGGTACCTATATTTTAGCAGAATTATGTGATTGATCGAGGGCTTTGAGCACAGCTGTGGAAAAACTAATAGGTATCTACTATATCATGTATCTATGTAGGTAGGAATGTATGGTGTAGTATTTTTATCCTACGAAGCGATGCGCGCTTTGTTTGTGGTTAACAAGTGTACAAACACGCTGTGAATGTGTGTGTGTACAAAAGTGCAGGAGCTCTCTGTGCGGTACCGTCCGAGACAATGGCGAAGTCGGAAACGTGTGTGTGTGTGTGTGTTTTATATGCTGACGCGCTACTCGTCTTCACGCACACATTCACACGTGGTTAGCACAAATAAAGCGCGCGTCGCTTCGTGAGATAAAAATACTGTATGATTTATTGTGTGTAGGTACACCGGGTTACAGTTGCAACGAACATAGGACAGCAAATGCCTCTCGTGAAAATCACCGTCATCCTCAAAGATATCGTCAGGATTATACCTAATTAGGAGGTGCTTTACCTCTTTGAAACATGTAAATTGTATCAGCATACATTATTAAATTTTTTAAAGTTCATTTGGTGTTCATCGATTGTTTCAGGTGTCAATTAGTATCTAAATGCGTTTTGTTGACCCTTCAAATCACATTGTTCAAATTATTTTATCTGATAAGTATTTGTAAATTGGTTACGTTCCGATGTGAATTTGGACAACCCCTGATACTTTTACTGGTGTAGTGAATAAGTGATGTGTTGCTAAAGAGTTATTATGTTTAAAGTCCGTTTCTGTCGGTCTATTCTGTAAAATATCGCCGTGAAAACTTAAGTGAAGTGAGCTGTCATTCTAGATTGATACTATTGACAGCTTACTTCAAGCTTACCTACATCACCTTAGTTTTGACGGTGAGAGTAATTTTAAGAACATTCACAGTCTGATCTCAGTCTCAATCTGTCAAAAAATCCTCTAATTTTCATACATTTTTGATAAGTTTTTGACATTGATTGTCGTTGAAGTGAGATTGCGACTAGATTTTGAACGTTTTTAATTACGGGAATTGGCTTTCAGCTGGTTTCTGCCTTCTAGACATCTGAAGTGCGCTAAGCTAAGACTCTCTGCGCAGTAGGTACCTCACCCCTCACCCCTCCCCCCTCACCCCGCTGACACGTGAATTTGTTACTGCGCAGCGACTCACCTCATGTTCTCCGAGCCGCCATAAAGTTTGAATTAGGCTGTACAGTCACGAGCATAAGTATGTATACACTTGGCTTTATTTAAAGACGATTTTCTCCTTTAGTTTTGAATGTCACGAGCACTAATATGTCAACACTTGGCAACTTTTAATTGCGATTTTTTCACGAAATAACGAATGCAAAGTTGAAATACGACACTTTACATAAACCTATAGGTTCGAAAAAACTACGTTCGTAATAACATAAAATTTCATTCAAAAATAAAGGAGAAAATCGCCTTTGAATAAAGCCAAGTGTATACATACTTATGCTCGTGACTGTACCTATAGTGTCGGTACCGTAGGGCTCCAATACTCCACAGTACCTATACCTTTGTGCTTATAATGAAGTACATTGATGTTTTTCATAGCGTTAGAAATACAAGTTACCGACTAGTGTTATGTGTGCCTGTAAAAGCTTTTACACAAAGCTATTCAAAGAATTTTCAAGATTTTCACATTGCTGGATTGCTAACCTACAATAACCAAACCTAACTAAACGATAAAAGAATTAAGTAGGTACGTACTACCTAATCTCCCTAATTTATCTTATTGATAAATCTAAACATTCGGTGCGCCCAACTTATGTTTTGAAGTTGTTAAGTAGGTAGGAAATACTTTTTTTCCCGGAGAAATCCTCATGGATACCCTCCATCTGGCAAGCCGAAGATAGGAAGGTTATTACTAAAACACCACTGCTCTTTCCTTCTATTTACCTACAAATGTGGGTACCTATCTACTTAATTATGCTCTAGTCTCTGTGGATGTAGGTACCTATTTAAGTGGTCACAAAACTTGTACATAAAATATGCTTTAAAACATGGATTAGTATTTGCAAAGCCATTAAATGTTCGCCACGGTTTATAACAGAGTCCATACAGACGTCATACCAGCAAAAAGTTTAATAACTAAGCAATTCATAAGAATTATTAGGACTTTCCGATCATTATTTGCGCACTAATAACAATAATAAATAATTTATAACCGCACTAAGAAATTTATTGTAAGTTGAAATGGTTGTTCGACATTATAATAAAATAATAATAGGCTGGTATACCTACTTATCGCATTGACTGTGCATTTTCATTTATCTATTTATACTTCAAGCACATAATGTACTGAGGCGGACTTAATGCCATTGGCATTTTCTACCAGTCAACCTTTGGGTGATGCTGAGACAAACAGTGGTAGGTGGAATCATGAAAATTGAGGAATAAATATTTTAAATATAAAGATACGAATAAACCTATTAAAGCTATACATGTAATATATAACTATTTACAAATAGTACAAATAATATTAATCATTATTTATCATTTAAGCATTTACTAAGCCTGTTATGCATGTAGTCGGCGACATAAGTCAGTTAGAAGAGGAGGCTCCCTAAATGATATGTTATCTGAAACAGTCACACATATGTACAATCAAAATGGAACTTTAGTATATGATTTATTGGATCTTTTTCTTTCCATGCACAAGACAGTTACGTACTTCTAACATTTTCGCTCGATACATTTTTTATTCGAAAATCATGTCTTTTTTAAAGATTATTACATTTTTTTTCAAGATTGCTCAGCCTTTATGTCTAAAATAAATGTTCACAGTAAGAAAACATAGTTTACTATCCAGCCACAAGACATTTTTTCTCTAGATCAATTATTACTTTAGTTATAAACGAAATAAGAATTTAAACTTACGACATTTAGTTTCGTGCCCAAACGCGATCAAAGAGCGCACACGGTATTCAGCTTTATTACTGTTGTGTTAGCGTCTAGCACTGTATAACGGCCTAACCGGTTCCTTAGTACATTCATGGGGCGGAGCTTGCGTGGAAATTGTTTTAGAGTGCCTGGTCTTAAGAAGAGTTTTCTTAATTGACAGTTTGCCCATTTATTACCTATGTCTTGCATCTTGTCTGTGTGAGCTTTAATAGATTTGAGCGTCTTTAAGCCTTAAAAGCCTTAGAGCAGTGGTGGCCAAGTGGTAACGGCCGCGACTTACGAGTTGTAGGTCGTAGGTTCGAACCCAGACAGGCGCTTTACTTTGTGTAAATTATTTCATCACCACTGCTCTCAAAACGGTGAAGGAAAACATCGTGAGGAAACCGGCATGTCCTAGAACCAAAAATTCGAAGACATGTGACATCTGCCAACCCGCACTGGGCCCGCGTGGTGGATTACGGCCCACTCCCTCTCACCGAGAGGAGGCCTGTGTCCCAGCAGTGGGAACATTATAGGCTGATTATGGTATTATGGTAAAGCAGCAAAATGTGGTCTAGTAATTGTCCTGGAACCACCATTTCATTAGGACTATAACGGAATAGTAAGCAATTATAACCACGGAAAAGGGCCCAATTTATAGGCGTATTTTACCTAATTAAATATCTATAGTAGACTTGGTGAACACCACTTTGGCCAATAACGACCATATAGTTGGACTACGTAAAACTATTTGCTCCCGCGAAGCTACCTATCAGCGCATAATGGAACCAAACACGACAATAACGTACACAGTGAATCTCTTACAAGCTCAAAAAATGTTGTGAATTGGTGAATGACATTTGTAAAGATTAATATTGATAAAGGTAAGATATATGCATCCATTTCATAATATAAATATTATCTAGAATATCAATTATGAGTAGAGTGATAGTTAACAATAAGTCAAGATGTATAATGTGTTGAATGTGCATGGCGCACCTATATTTTCGATGAAGTATAATAAGTTTTTTATCAAAAATTTTACACGCCCCTTGAAATTAGCGTTTTCATTAAGTTGAATTTTAAAATAATGTTGGTTTCAGTATGACATACAACGAAAAGTCGCCATTTTGACAAAGTTGGTTTTCCCAAATACACTAAGAAACCGCTAGAGGCGTACTTTGTTTAAAAATGGTAAATGTCAAAACCATTGCTTGGCCATATTGTTTGGAATTAGAGTTCCGCTAATATTTCTATAACCGGATGGTTATTTTATATTGCTATTATTTACCTATGTCTTATTTTAATGTTTTTTTTAGGTGTCAGCATTGAAAATGGTAATGTTTCTGGACGTCGATCGCTTTTTGACTAAAAGGGATTTTCGAATATTTTGTATTTAAAGAAATAAACATTTGATAAGGCCATTATGCCAATATTCTCTTCGTGCTGAATTAGTAATATCCAGATTTTCTTTATTAGTGTCAAGAAGTGTACGGGCATCCTTAGGTAGGACATCTTCAATCTTCTTATTCAAAATTTCCAATAAAGAACTTCATGTCGCATGTCGTATAATTATTGTATTCTACAGCCCATTTTCTAAGATCGATGTAGCTGAAAATTGTAATAGTCTTCAATATCGCTTTCATCTTCTTGCACAGGTTCCTCACTAATACAATCTTCTAAGTCTAAATTTAAATCGCTTTTTATCGATAAAACGTCGTTTTGTGCAGAATTATTAATATAAACATTTTGTCTAAAATTTTCACAGTAACTATTTTGTACGGATCCTTCTATTTCTACGATTCGTTCTTCGCCAAATACAAAGCTAGCAACCGACACCATAATAGCATTTGCAAGACCATTATAAACCACTGTATTCTTGTAGAGGACACCACGGATATAGTTTTGGATACTAAGTATATTATATTAAACCTTTAAAATCGTGTTAAGATTTTTTAACCAAATTGATTTATACCACTATAAAACCGCTCCATTTTACTTATAATTGTTCTGTAAGTGAATTTGTAAAGCCTTATAAAACCAAGTAACAAATTCAAATAGTTTCCAGTATATTTAGTTCTGTTTATCACTCTTATTGCCGTACTTTACTTATAGTAGTTCTATAATGCTTCTTGTTAGCAGTTATAAGTATAGCTTACCAGTTTATCTACTCTTGAGTGCATTTACACCCTCGCGATACTTTTATAGGCCACCCTAGCTTAGAATGCACTCTTAATTTCAACCTATAAGTAACTATAAGTTAATGTATAAGATCTGGATATACTATAAGGCCCAACTAACTCCATGCTTGCTATTATAAGCGTGGCAGCAAATACTAGAACCGTTAAGAGAACATTACAAGTGCTGGAGGCCTATAACATCTGCACTATAGGATAATTTTGCTGCTTGGGGTAAGTCTTAAAAAAAGTGTCATATTATTGTTTTGTTGTCACACTTCTGCCTGTCATGCGTACATTAAACATATAGAAGAATATAATTATATACAAGGGATTGTGCTCAGGAAAACTCACAACATTATCGATATCTGCGCGTCGCTTTTTAATAAATCGCCTAATAACACACACGACTTCCTTTTTGTCTCGTCAAAATTTATTAATTATTTATTTAATTATTTTTGTCATTGATTAAGTTATGTGACATAATAATTATAATCGACAACATGTACACAAAGAAGCCGACCCCAAGATAGTTACTGTTGGGAAAAGGCTAGGCAGATGATGATGATGTACACAAAGAGTATTTAATAAGTACACATTTATAGAAACAATAATATTGTATAAAGGAGAGTCCGCGTATCACTGGTCAGTTTGAATTTAAATGTTTGTAAACGCACCCACAATACAGGAGAAATTCCTAGTGTGGGGCAACGTTTTTTTTTTTTTTTAATAAATAAAATAAAAATAAAAGTTTCCTTCAGTCGTCAGTTTATTTAATACGCCAGTTTCGTTGATTAGGCAGTTTCACTGATTGATCAATTTTGCCGATTCGATAGTTGAGTTAACTCATCAATTTCCATTGTTTTCCAATTTTCGTCGATCTGTGAGTTTGGTAATAATCGTCACATATCGCCAAGCTCCTCGCTTAGACAACAGAAAAGTAGGAAATATACCTATACTTTGAAGACTGATCTATGCAGGTATCAAATCTTAAACAAATAAGTAATATAGTTAGGTTTTACTATTAGGTACCTAGCTCCTTATAAATAGGTATTGAATTATACACATTCTGAAATAATCAGGGTCTTTGGTCGCTGACTCTACTTACCTACCTACCTACTATAAATAACTTACATTGTAGCGGTAGGTCTCGCTTAGTTATTTCGTCGGTATTACATCAAACGATCAAAATCTGCTAATTACCCACGATCCTTAAGTAGGTACATAGTTGGTAAACTGTTTAATTAGATGGACGTAAATATGTGTAGCTGTACTTATAAGAGTTCGCTAAATTTATGTCTAGGATTAGTATTAAGGGTATTGTCAAAACCACCACAAGTTTAAATAGCACAACTACTTGTTTTATTCATTATCTATACTGTTTGTTCAGGTTTGTGTACCTATGTACGTAGGTATCTAAACAAACCTGTGGAATTTTAATATTGGCCTCAAACAAATCGGTATTATTTCGAACCAATGATGCGATTTTGTGCCTTGAGTTGAACGTTTCTAACTACATTTATAGGTACTAACAATAAAACTGAAGAGTTTGTTTGTTTGAATTGAGCGCGCTAATGTCTGGAACTACAACACACAAAGTCAGAGACAACGCTAAGCGAAAACGATGAAAATTATATAGCTCGGGCAGGCGATGCGATGCGTCGGGTGGATCGGGAGAACAGGAAATTACACGCAGACAAAGTCGCTGGCAGAAGGTAGGCCATAAGTCTATAGCTACCTACTTAGCATATTAGGCTATCTTATCAATTTCGAAATTCTCACCGCGCTTTTATGCGATCTACTTGTACTCGTTATTTTAGATTGCGATAATGGTAATCTGTGATAATGCTAAGAATGTCTTATTTTACAGCAATAAGATAACTTCTAAGCAGTCAAGTAGGTTTCATTCTTTAGAACCGTCACTGTAAATATCGTCTATCAGATACCTACCAAGACTAGTAGGTGGGTCCCGCCGTTGCCAAATTTTGCGCAGGTAAACTTGTCCTTCAAGACTCTTTATTTTTTTATTATGAATAATGTTACAACCACAAACTAATTTTACATTAAATATATATCAGTAAATACCCATTAATAAAATAAAGAACATAGTTACGATTTTTTTTTAAAGTAACATTGTGGTTATTTCTAGTAACAGAATGGGTTTCCATCTTCGATCAATTATTGATCGAAGGTTTCCATACAAACTCTAGGTAGGTACCTGTTCCAGGTAGCACTCCGTTATAATAAGAAAACAAAATACCTTAATATATACGGAGTAGGTACCTATTAAAAATATTTATAAAATATGTTTTAAAACCGGTCAGTATTAAAACAGTGGTTTCAGTGGTAACCCTGAAACCGTGAAAGTCGAGTTACCCTATGCGAACGTAATGAGTGGATCAGCTGTTTTTTTTTGACGATTTCAGGGTTGGTCCCATAGTAAAAGTTGTTCATAATGATGAGTACAATGACCCCATAAATTAAGGATTAAATTAAAATGAAGTCGGTAATGATCAAAAATAACAAAAAAACAATTTTTCTTTGTCTGTCTGTCTGTCTGTTTGTTCCGGCCAATCTCCGTGAAGGCTTGACCGATTTTGACGTGATTTTCACTAGCAGATAGCTGATTATATAGGGAGTAGCTTAGGCTTGGCTTACTTTTATTTTAGAATAACAAGAAGAATTAGGGATCCGCGCAAAAAAATTAAATCCAATTTGTTTTCTAACAAGCACGCGAACGAAGTCGCGGGCACAGCTAGTAACTTAGTAAAGTAGGTAGGTACTGAGATAATACAGATTGCCCAATAAGTAGGTAAGTTTGTGCTGTCAGAACGCCGCCCGCCGCCGCACCGTGTGTGCGAACTATAAAATTGTCTGATACCTAATAGGTCACCTATCCCAAGACTGCCTAGTCATCTAGGCCCATAGTGCTTCACCAGAGCGGCTCGTGATTGGGTAACAAACCTTTACGCTCAAACATTGGTACTTACAAAGAACGCTGGCCCAGTAATAGTCACTAATTTTCCTATGGGGCAATATTACTATTCGTAAAATAGTAGGGGTCCATTAAAATCAGCATAATAATAATATTATTTGTAAATGATTGCTCCATTGGGCAACACAGGTACATAAACATAGCCATTTACCTAGATATGTCCTTGAACACCATCATTATGAGAGCTTAACGATAAACAGGTATTGGAATTTGTACTGAAAACCTCCATTCTTAGGTAGGTACCTATCTAGGTACTTTATAAGTAGGTTCATTTGAATCAATCAATCATACAAATGACTGATAAAGGTAATCTAAAGTGCCAAACTCAATTTATTTTTGCGTGGATTAGGTAGTCAGCCCTAGATACTGCGTGACCTATACCTACATAGGTATAGCTTCGAGCTATTAAACTAAAATGTGTGTGAACAGTCACATGTGGTCACAATGAAAGCCATGTTAATCACCAATTCATTATTTACCAGTGGCATAACTATAGGGTGGCATTGGGGCTAAATGCCACGGGCCCCCAGCCAGAGGGGGCCCCAGCCCGAGAGAGCCATTGAGCACAGGAGGATCCTAATATAAGTTTATAAATGCAATTGTTCTTTTGAAAATGCGACATCCATTCAGGTTTCGAAATTTTTGTACCTTTTTCCCATTGTTTGCCTAATTTTTTGGACAGGACCTGATGCTCAGCAGTAGCGTTTGCGACCACTAGACCAAAGAAGCAGTCGGGTGTTAAATGTTGTAGAGAAAATATAACATCTACGCGGAACTACGAAAAGTCGCGGAAAAGTGCTAGTAAAAAAAAAACTATAACATTGGTTGTGCTTCTTTACATAGAGGGAGGGCTCCATCCCCACAGAGCATGTAACCTTTTATCCATCCCTTGAATTTGCCACGGGCTCCAAACGGTATAGTTACGCCACTGTTACTTACCTCTTTTTGTTCCCAAGGCGTTGCTGTTACATATTTAGGCGTTGGTGAAATAACAGGTAGGTAGGTACCGTCAACAAAAGATAGGTATAACTAGCAGCAGCAGGATCGTCGGGTATAGTTGAAGTTTAGTAAGAAACCGATGGATGTTGTCGACTGAAGTTTAATTTGATAAATGAGCTGTTTGTTTTCTATTGATAAAATAACATTTTATTCGAGAACATCCATCGGTTTCTTACTAAACTTCTATTATATCCGACGATCCTGCATACTTATCTCTTTTGTTGACTGTACATGGGACATTTCAGCGTTGTCTCTGCATTAGCATTGCAGGTGCTTTGCTGTCCCAGCCGGTCTATTCTGTAAAAATCTCATCGTAAAAACTTATTTAAAGTGAGCTCACTACAAGCTGTCATTCTATGATGCTAGGGATTGACACTGACACATGGACGTAATATATAGAAGATATATATTAGGTATACGCATGGACGAGAAGTCTATATATTACGTCCATGCACTGACAGCACTGCTTGACAGCTCACTTCGCCTAAGATTTTTACAGAATAGACAGGGTTGGCTGCGCGGTGGCTACTAAGGTATCCACCGTCAGGCCCCATCTGATCGTAAATGGTCACCGCGCCACCTAATTACATCAAAATAATCTAAGATTTGCCAGTTGCCCTTGTAACAAGCACATAAATATAAGTAGGTACCCACCTAAATTGTTGCTAGCCCTTCGGGGTCATCGGCCAAGTAGGTATCTGACGGAGCCTGTTTAAGAATATCAGAACACGTACGACCACTTCAACAAACTAGTTTTTAGTTTGCAACTAATGACAACCCGTTTCCTCCGTTAGGGATCAAATTGATATTACTTTACGGGAGAGGGATATCGTCGAATGCATGCGAAGACGGACATTGCCTAACAGGAATCTCATCATGTTGGTATATTTACATAATATTATTTATTCATTGTACCTAACTAGATTCTTTATGTTTATTTTCATTTATGTTGCTGAATAAACTCGGTAGGTAGGTACCTATTTTCAGTACCTTGCGTTACACACTTTCAATCACAACCTGAATGATGTTGAAGGATATTGCTAATCCATTGCTTCATTTGTTCGTAAAATTTGTCTGCTCAACAACGTAGGTACCTAAATAACGCAATCAATGTTGTCGAATTATCAAAACGAAAGCCATTGCTAGATACTGTCAATGTTACGCAATTACCCCACAGGTTAGTAATTACCTCGCTATTACTCAAAAAATCTACAGGTTAAGAAGGACCTAAGTAAATCTGTTGGTTTTTACAGGTGACTATACTGCATTTCTTAGTAAAGGTTTGAAAAAAGGCACGAGGCAAGATTTCTTACGACTAGGTACAGCTACCACCAGCTAGCTAGGGATACCTACGTACCTAATTAACTATTCACATTGATTGATGCCACGTGCCTATATCTGGACAGGCCGGTTGTGTGCTTATGATCTGTCGCACACTCGCCCGATTTAAATAAGATAAGCGCATAATCGCAAGCAGTGTATTTGACGTTATAGGAATCTGATTTTGCAATATTTTGTACTACTTGACATAAACAGTCACTCAGAAATGTTATTGCACTTAGTTGTTTCTGTCTATTCGACTACGATCTAAGTCCAACTTTAAAGATAAACTTTAACGCCCATTTCAACATTAAGAGGTACCTATGTCATTTCTAATTTAGTTGTATAAGTCGAGATTTCTTTGGAGATTATAACAAAAAGTGAATTAAGTTTTAGATTAGAACTATTAAGAAGTCTGATATTACAAACATGACTTATTTATTGCATACGGAAATGAGTAAGTATCTAATGCCTTATACAAAACATGATGCGACAGGATGTCCCCACTGACCAATAGCAACCGGACGTATGTCGTTGAAAAGCTCTTTTCATGACTGTTTGTTTTGTTACTATGACTGTTAGTCTCAATTGATTATGGGAAAACACGCCAGACGGACCGATATGAAAAGAGCTATTCAACAACATGTCTGTGGTCGCTAGGGACGCGGCTCATACATTTTTGCCCATCCTCCTTTGGTTTCGGTATTATGCGAAGTAGTAATTCCGTCCACCCAGATCATCATCTGCCTAGCCTTTCCCAACTATGTTGGGGTCGGCGTCCAGCGTAACCGGATGCAACCATAAATCTTCTAATGTGAATCGTACTCAAACAGAGATAATTTATGTATAATAGTAGGGCACCAAGGGCGTGTTTTGAATGAAAATTATCGCAAAATGTGTGTGACAAATTGTTAAGCGAACGTAAAGTACTGTAATTAGTTGAAGGATTTATCGACAACCAATCGCAACAATTTGTCACATTCAATTTCGTTCGAGGGCCGTAAGACTCCATCTTGATCATATTTATACAATTTTTGCAAGGTAAGGGAATAAAAATCTGCATCAATTGTAAAATCCTTTATTAAAGTAATAAATAAACTTGCAAAAGAGTGTACTCGCAGCAATTACTTGAGCAGGACTGTTGTGTCGGACTTGTCCGCCTGCGATCGAAGCAACCGGCACTCCACATTGCACAACACTTAAAGCATCGTAATACCAGAACATGATATAAAATAATAGGTACATAAATATTATCGCGATGACTCGGCGCGATCGGAGACTGTGCACATTCGCTATTTACCTAATTAGCTACACTGAAACTCTACTTCTCAAAACCTTGAACAATTACACCCAGAGTACTTTAATTATCCAACGCAGAATGCTTGTTTCCTTGTTAGGTAAATTCTACTGTAATTGCACTGCAATGTACACAGCCTCTGACCGTTACAGGATTTTTAACAACAAAAATAATAAAAAAATGCATTGTGCATAACCACAATTTATGATGAATTTATTAACATTGCTCATTCATCATAAAATTATAGATGTAACCAATTTAATATGTTAATAAGGTTTCATGCGGAAGGAAGCATGACGTACTTGAGCACAGGGCATAGAAGGGAGAAATTAACTGCTGTTAGCAAAACTACACTGGATATCTAACAAATGTATGGTAACATAATTATTCTTGATTTATTTAGCATCTAATAATAAAAATATATTTACAAAAATCCGTTAACCTTTAATTCACCTCGTTACACATGATACCATCCATAATTAAGTTTAATTTTAAAGTAATAAAAATATATACATAATACAAAATGCCCATCTCACTTTCGCCTATCGAGAATATATCAATATTTATTGTGACAAAAATAACCTGATCAATTGTTGTCATAATTTATTGATTGCAATAACAGATCCTTGCTTTCAGTTAACTATAGGAAACAATATATCGCCAAAACGCGACTAGATTTCACATCAATCGAGACAGACTTTGATTTTCAACAGTTCATAGAAACTTTCAATAACCATACTTTGTACTTAAAAAAATTACAAGGCATTTAGACAATCCAAGCAAGATCCAAAATAGTGACTTTGTGCATCAACAAACTTTATAGAAGTAATAATGTTTATATCTAAATTCATTGTAGAAATATAGTCTGAAACATTATTCGCCCGGTCAGCGCACCTATGCACTCGCGTCGCACGTTCCACGAGTGTACACAGTCTCGTAGTGCAAACATCAGTCTCGGGGCCGGCGGATGGACACTAACGTGGAAGGTTCGAGATGGTCTTTATTCCTTTAACATTAGAGCACAGTTCACTAGCGAGCACTATGACACGGGGCGGCGCCGCACGAAGGCGTCAGCGCCCGACGACGCGTACGAGCTCGGCACTTGCGCCTCCGCCTCTTGCTTGTAGCCGTTCTTGCCGTTCAGCGAACTGCTGCTGTCGTCCATGACGGTCTGCAAACATTTACACAAGTTAATTTACTTTCTGAGTTTATCTTGGACATTACTGACATCGGTGAAGGAAAACATCGTGAGGAAACCTGGACTTATAGTTAACTATCAGCGCCCCGTGGTTTCACCAGTGTAAGTATCGATCCCGTTCGAAAGACACGTGGCAGACCATCTATTATCATAATAATGTTATTGTTGTTTTCCTCACTTTTTTTGGGATGAAAGGTACCCTATGTCCGTTACTGTACACCTGACAACGTTTAGGCAAAATTTCAGGATGAACGGTTCAGTGGTTTAGGCGTGAAGCTAACAAACAAATTTACTTTCGCATTTATAATATTAGTTAGAATATAAGTCTGAAATCGTCAACCACTCTTGAGCAAGCGTGGTGATCAATGCTCGTGCCTTCTCTGTGAGAGGCCTTTGCCCTGCCGTGGGCCTATATTATGCAGCACCCTAATATCGTAACACACTATTAATCTCAATCTGAATCATTTTGAAAGATATTGCTAATCCATTGCTTCATATGTTCAAAAAATTTGTCTACTCAACAACATGAATAACGCAATGAATGTTGATGAACTGTTAAAAACCCATTGCTACTGATAGTGCGTTACGCAATTACCCCGCTGGTATTATACAACATACACAATATACACAACTCATGGTCCATGTCAATATGCACTCAACAAGGTTGCTGAGATCACGCGGTGCCCTGAAGTGCTCAGCAAATAATCCTGATGCGGTAATTGCACATAAGAATGTGTGACTGTTTTACATATGTCGGGTTACAAAAACAAAGTTGACATCTGCCACAAAACAGTGGTGTTAGCATTTTATCACTAAAACTGTATTTACAGCGCGTCTTATGTATTCTCTTGTGAATTCTTTAGTATGCCTGGGGCGCTGAAATACTAAAACCTACCACCTTATTAGTAAACAATAATAGGGTATAAAAATTTTCAGACCTAATTGCAAAGTCTACTTGAACCTATCAATCAAATAAACGTATCACTGTCATCATTTTTACGCCAATGAAAATGGTTAATTTATTCATGGTCAATTAAACTACTTCTCATTAATGATTCGATATACAATCACAACCGGAAAAAAAAAATATTAACTGTTGTTTACCACGTTTTTGAACACACTCAAGGTTAACACAATCTTGAAAAGTTAAAATTTCATTAGTGTAAGCACGTACTTTTCCTGCTAGACACGGAAGCGTGTGGGGCAGTACCGCGTAATGCGCTATTTGACTTTCCTGGTAACATCAAATTGTGATATTAACAGGCTTGGTTATGTCAAATCGAAACAAACCATAATTTCTGTTATTTGGCTGATACTATGCAGTATACAATAACCTTAATTATATTGTATATTATAGTATATCATAAACAATAAAATTATCATTCAGATTCATAGAAGTACTCATGAGGACATGAGTTATGTCCTTTCCCTACAATTAACTAATAAAAATAGTACAAAACTGATATACTATAAAGATTTAAAATTAATAATAATGGGTGTTAAATACCATGCATAGTCCGTTAGTCCTTGCTTTCCTGTCGGACTTGGAGTAGCGCGCCTTGTAGAAGTCGCTGAACAGGAACAGGAAGAGGAAGCCGTGCATCGCGATCCAGTAGACGAAGACGCGCGGGTACTGGCACGAAGGCCGGAACAACACTTGCAGCTGGTGGCTGAAGATCAGCACGAACTGGACCTGGGGGGGGTTAGATTTACTCTGTGTAAGTATAGTCCAGTAGTGATAATGTTGTCCTGTTTTCTGCACATTACAGGAACTGACTGATGCTCTACTTCTATGCGTATCGATGGCAACTAAAAAGTTATTAAGAAACTTCAAATATCACCTTTGGCCCAAAATGCAGTGACGTAGGCATAAGATCCTTGAGGATCTTATCACTGCGTGCACAGATGGCAGGACATGGATGCTACTGAAGATAAACTAAACGAATTAATTTCAAATAAAGCAATTACAGGCACGGTAGACATGAATTGTCAAGGGGTCGGTCAGTCAGAAAGATGAAGCTAGTTGCCCATTCCAAAGCGTAGTAGATACCTATGGAGAAGAACGGGCAAGAAACTCCACGGACACTTTTAAATCAAAATATGGTTACAAGATATTGGGTACCTACATGATGATGGTGCCAGACTCATAGCCTCTTGGACCGACGCAATTTAGATTGCCATCGACACGTGAAGAAGAAGAATGATCCTGACATAATGTTAATCCTGCCGCCTCATTTGCAATTAGTCGGGCCCGCGGGTCCACATCAACTGAGCGATGGCCTCGCGTGGTAATCGAGTTATAAAACGTACCCAAGTTTAATTGTGTTAATTGTCAGATAACTTTTATCTTAGGAATATAAATGGCGGTTTGACAGGTTTCGTAAGGAAAATATGTATATTTATTCTTCAGATAAACGTTTTCTGAGTATTGAAAAATCAGCGTATACAGGTATATTAGAAAGTATAGTCAAAGCACAACACTCATTGACAACACATTAACTCATTCAGTCATTGACATAGGTACGTTTTAAATTGCGATGGTTACCGCGTGTTAATGAAATATAGGTAATATTTATAGCTACAAATTACGATGATGATGCCGAAACGAAAATCAACAATCAAATCACAACAACACTGCTGTTTTTTTGCTTGTTTATTTTCGGACGTTCGTCTCTGTACGTAATGTTTTGATAGGCATTTTTTGCCACAACTCTAATATTAGCTAAGCTATTTCAGACTTACCCGGAACTAGATAAGTAGATAAATGATTTTATTTCTGTAAGTAGGTTTGTACAAAAACTTTTGCAAGTCAATTATATTATGAAAACTAGATGAGGTCGGCATTTCCTATCTGACTACTCTGAGAAGAAAGGCCAAAAAAAAAAATCAGAGGTCACAGTCTCTTTTAAAGTCCAGACATAATCTTGGTCAGATCATGTGAAGACCACAGATCGGATCAAGATTATTACATTAGTGTCTGAAACGGTATTTGAAGGACAAAACCACACAGATTGAGTGGACCAGTCCAGTCAGTGCATGAGTGCACTCATTTGTCAGTAATTGTGCAGTTTTCTTATATAAAAAAAAAACATTAATTATAATAGAAGTTTTTTTTTCACTAACACGTCTGTCGGACATTATTTTATAACTTCGACCGCAAAAACAGTCGTGAGATTTAATTCAATTATAAATTTAATAGGTAACTAAGAAAACTTATTTTTAACACAATTATCTTATTCGTCAAAGTAAAAAAACTCAAGCGCAAAGCAATTTATTATTTATTTCAATTAAACCATTTACAGGCACTTTTGAATTGTCAAGAAGTCGGTCAGTCAGAAAATATGAAGCTAGTTGCCCATTCCAAAGCGTAGGTACCTATGGAGAAGAACGGGCAAGAAACTCCATGGACACTCTTTTTTTATTTAAATTATATTTTTACAAAAATATTAAGTAGTTACATCATTAATGTTGAATTTTTAATTATAAGTGAGAACGATGTAAAAAAGAAGTACGCGTTAAGATGTTATAACTTACCTACCTACTTATTTATGAAAAAAAAAGGTACATTGTCTTGAATGCACGGGTTATTTTTATTTTTTGCCCATTATATTAGGTATAATCCTTCTTTACCTGTTCGCAAAAAAAAAATTAAAAATGAAAAAAAAAAAAATTATTTTACGTAACACAACTATAATACACACACCCTGTTGTGTTGTTGTTTTTGTCACTGTATGTCTGCATCATCCAAAGGTTGACTGGTAGAAAATGTCTATGGCACTAAGTCCGCCTCTGTACATGTGTGCTTATAGTATTTAATTAAAAGGTTTATCAGCACATTTTGCACTTACCATCTGGAAAGCGGTGAGGTACTTCTTCCACCAGATGTATTTCTGGTATTTGGGGCCCATAGCAGCCACCATGTAGTAGAAGTACATCACAATGTGGACGAAGGTATTGAGGAGGGCGAAGAATGTGCTGTGACCACCTGTTGAACAACAAAATATTCAATAAAATATCATGGCTTCACCCGCGTGGAGGTTGAAAAATATCCCACGGTAGCTTACTAACAGAGGAGAGAGGAGAGGGGAGAGGATAAAAAGTATCCTTTGTCCTATAACCCAGGTCATGGTCTATCCGTGAGGCAAATTCCATTCGTTCAGACGTTCCGGCGTAAGCCGTTAAGGGTTACAGAACTTACAGACAAACAGGCAGTTACTTTCTTATTTATAATATAAGTATGGGTTAGTAACTGATGATGTCCACTGCCGAACATGGGCCGGGATACAATACTAGGCTTTGGAATGGGCAACTAGCTTCATCTTTCTGACTGACCGACCCCTTGACAATTCAAAAGTGCCTGTAATTGGTTTAATTGAAATAATAAAAGTTTTGAGTTTGAAAGTGTAGCATAATCATCCTATACTGTTTCCGCTGTACTGGGACACAGGCCTCCCTCTGTGCGAGGGTGTGGGCTGTAATCCACCACGCGGGCCCAGTGTGGGTTGGTGGATGTCACGTCTTCGAATTTTTGTTTCTAGGACATGCCGATTTCCTCACGATGTTTTCCTTCACCGTTTTGAGAGCAGTGGTGATGAAATTAAATAAACTAAACAAAATGCCTGTCTGAGTTCGAACTATCGACCTACAAATTTCAAGTCGGGGCCGATACCACTGGGCCACCGCTTCTCCCACTGCACTGATACAAAGTATACTATAGTAAAAGTGCGCAGTGCTGCACACCCCCACCCTATTTCAAATTAAACGAATATCAACTTTATTTCAATGAAAATTAAGTTGATTTTAGAGTGACTTTAAAGTGAGTGAATGTTTGAAGTCGTAGCGTAAACTGAACTTTTTTGTGTAGGAATTAAAGTTATTTTTCCGTTAATTCATATTTGTTTACATTTTTGGCAAATAAATCGCGAACGCAGGATAATTCGTATTGTTCATTCCCGGTTTGTGGCTAGCCACAAAAATTATGTACCT
This sequence comes from Oligia fasciuncula, assembly GCA_963082905.1. Taxonomy (NCBI): domain Eukaryota; kingdom Metazoa; phylum Arthropoda; class Insecta; order Lepidoptera; family Noctuidae; genus Oligia; species Oligia fasciuncula. The sequence continues at coordinate 8,672,387 of OY720392.1, forward strand.
AGTACAAAATTAATCTACACATTTATTCATGGGTATACTATAGATAAATTAGTTTCCCTTATTTTAAACGGTAATGATTAATCATTACCGTTTAAAATTTTACGCGTGATTAATATGCATAATGCATATTAATCACGCGTTTGACCACAAGACCACGAGATGGACAAACTACCTCAAAAAGGTGGCTGGCACAGACTGGATGAGGAAGGCGGAGGACAGGGTGTTGTGGCGCAACATGGGAGAGAATTATGTCTAGCAGTGGACTGAGATGATTGGATTTGGGTCGGTCGGCGCAAGCGCAACTATCATTAATTTTTTCTACCAATCTCAATAATCCAAAATCTTAGCGTGATTTAAAGTGAATACACACACATTACACAAACAGCACTACAAACACATACACACACGTACATAGCATTTCAAATTTATGAAAGACGCAATTCACACGACGACAGCACTGTATAAACATTAAAAATTGTCATGCTCACTTAGCACCGATACGACATATTCACATTCGTACGTGATCTAATAGAGTAAGTATAGACAATCAGTTAAATAAACGAAACACGGATCTGAATAACATACACCGTTTTCTTCAAGTTTTCTATAAACTTTGTCAAACTCTCTAAATCTAACAAAGGAAGTAGTATTTAAAAAGGCTTCATTACAAAGATATTTGTAATTTCATTAATGAAATTGAATTGAGCTAAGCAGTAAGAAAGGGTCTTGACTTTTTTTTGACAAGTTTCAGCCCGCCAAATCTTATGAATGAAACTACGTCGTTGCTAATTCGGATAAAGAGGCATACGGATTCGGGTGATTTACGTCAAGGTATTTAGTTTGTAGGAAAATTAAGAAAAATAAGAATTCATTAATGTGTCCATAGTGAAAAATGCTTATTTCAATGGTCTGAACATCTGGTCGAAGTTTATGTATATCGTCCGGATCACGGTGTATACAATGTCAATAATATAATGTCGCAGCCAACTGGTTTAATTAGCCGTTTAGTTAACCGCCTAGTCTTTTAACTAAACGGCGGCTGTTCAACTAACGGCCTGAATTTGGTCGCAGTTACTAAGTCAGGACACCCCGACTAAATGGGTTAGGTTAGGTTAGAACTGTGATCAACCGCGTGCGAGCCGAGAGAGCGAACCGAGGCGAGCACTACTACCAAAGGCCAGGCGGTTAATTAAACGGCTAATTTAACCAGTTGGCTGCGACTTAAACATACACACAAAGAAAATCGAATAAATTATCAATTCACTTGTTTATAACTTTTTACGGATGTTTTCCGCTTATCATAATAATTGCAACTTATTATCATAGCTTGAGTTCATTGTACCTAATATTTTTCAATGAAGTCACTCAATGAAAATAAAATACTATTGCTAACTACGTTATTTCAATAAAAAAATAACCAACCTTATGATTTATTCAACATCGAATAAATTACGCTAACTGTGATTATAAACGATATTCAAGTAAGGTTAATATTATATGTATACCTACCAGAAATTAGTACTCAGTTTGAAACTTATAACGCCAACGTATTTTGAATCGCTTAACATGCTATGGGTACAAGTACACTAGACCTAATAGTTTCAGGGTTTACCTTAAAACTACAATTTTGGATATCATCCTTGGGCACCCATAATGATGTCAAGTTACGCAAAACCAATTATTTTGGATATCCAAGACCAAGAATAATTATCCCAAATAGGTATTGCGTACCTTGGGATTGTGAATATATCTACGACCCTACTACTCATAAATCTAATTTAGGATTTCCACATCCGTCCTTAAACGGCATCCAAATAAAACCACGCGACTGTTGGATTCGGAAGATATTATTGCGTAATAATTAACTAGAACTACCTATGGCCATGTTCGCTGAATTTGGCGCCAAAATCCATAGATAATGTCGAGGCTAACTAGTTGGAATCTGAGTCTGAATCGTAATTAAAAACGGTGTTTTTTTTTTTTGTAAAAAAACTCATTATCGAGCTAACTTAATTTTTACGTTATTTTTATTTAATTGTTTCTAATAAGCACCCTAAGAATAAAAAAAAAAGTTTTCGCCAAACAAGTATGCCTTGAATCTGTATTCGGGGTAAAGTGTTGAGCTGGGATGAATTGTAATATCAAAGAATCGGAAACTAGACACTATGCAAGGATGATAATTCAGGAACTAAAACTTACATTTATGAGTTTACTAGCAGCGCCCGCGGTTTCACCCGCATAAATTTAGTGCCGATGCTGTGGGAATATCGGGATAAAAACTATCCTATGTCCCCGGATTTCCCCGGGATGCAATCTATCACTCTGCCAAATTTTATCGAAATCCGTTCAGTGGTTTAGGCGTGAAAAGGTAACATACAGACAGACAGAATTACTTTCGAATTTATAATATTAAGTATGGATTTTTGCTAACAAGGTCTTGATGTGCAAAATATCCTAATTTACATTATTTGATAGTTTACGAACCTTCGAATGTTCTGTTTAGGTATGTATTTATGTTTCATATTTATCTCAGATACATTTTCATTGTATGACCTCTGACAGATATAGACTATTTTAATATTTAGCCACAAGGGCAGCGTTAAGGATTACAATATTCAGCTTTGACTAAGTTTATTGATTAAAATGATTAATATATACTATATATTTGACATTAAGGTAAGGTAATATGGGCTGGTGTCCGCAATTCCACGTCAATGCGCGTATCTATGCTGCGTACGGCCTTGTATACCTATTGTAATTTCCAAAGAAGTTGCACGTATTTTGCGTTGAATTACGAGTATATCATTTGACATTAATAATAATAGTGATTTCTGTTTCGATGTATGTAGGTAGGTATAACCAACATAATATTGAAAGTAAAAATGCTACCAGTTCCGAATATCCTATATGCCCAAAAGACTAATTAACTTTTAATTTAATTTCGCGCCTATGAATATGAATATAATCAAAACAAAGCTTTGGTCCATTAAAAACTGCGGTTTAATAAACTCTCGCCGTGCATTTGCATACAATGTTATAACTTTTAGCTCAATAGCCGCGAAGTGCGTGTCCGGAACGCATGCCGTAAACAATACCTAATGAGTGATCACACAAAAAGATACAAAAAAAAAAAATGGGTCAGTGCGTGGTGAGTGAGCACCACGCACTGACCCAATTATATTTCGTATCTTTTTGACAACTAGGCTTCCATGTGCTAATAATATCATCATTTACAATAGCAACCTTTTGATATTACAAAGGCTTAACAATTTTTTATCTATTGCTGAATGGTCTTGCTTTTGACCTCGATCACACCTGATGGAAAGCAATGGATGAGGTCTATGATGGAACGAGCGTGCCCAGAACAGAAGATGCCTGTTCATTCTTGTTTTGAAGGCAGATGGGTTAAATGTGGAGGAGAAGCGCTGAGTACGACTGATAATATTAGTGTGATGTCCCAGTAATTAATTTTGTCTCTCGATTCCATGGCAATTAGATGTATTAAACTTTTCTGTTAAGGCACATCTATCTATCTATACATATAATAAATTTGTAGAAAAGTGGTGTCTGTACAATGGAAATATATAAAAAAAAAGTAGCAGGGGTTGTTATTATATCGATGCCGAACCCGAAATTGTAATTAATTTTTTTTTTGTCTGTTTGTTTGTGCACGCTAATATCAGAAACGGCTTATTCGATTTAGATGCGGTTTTCACTAATATATTGTAGTAGGCTTCACTTAACATTTAGTGTTTATTTCATGTCAATCGGTTCATAAATAAAAAAGTTATGTCAATTTAAAGAATCACGGCGAACATTTGTTAAGGTATTCTATCAGAGTACGTACACGCCTCGGGCCTGCGCGTCCGATCTTCGGAACTACTGGACGGATTTGAATGATTTTTTTTTATTGTATAGTTATTATATGGCTGGACAACATTCAGGCTATAATTTATCTTGGAAACTTGAACACCTGATGCAGAACCGAAACAGACCAGCTTAACTATAAGAGATACAAAAATGGTATCATAGCAAAAATTGTTCCACGTGATGAGGATTTTCTGCTGAGAGAATAAATTTGAAGATCTGGAACACCTGATGGGGAACTCCAAGAGCCCAGCTACACCATAACACATATAGGAATGACGTCTTAGTAAAAGTTATTCGGTCTGATGGGCATTTCCTGTTCACTTATAAAAATCGAAGATCAGAAACATCTGATGTGGAAATCAAAGCTATCACTAATTTCACCTCCACGCGGTGAAGGCGGTAACAGTTTAGGACTGATTTTCGATGACGATGGTATATCATTGAAAATTTGACTCTACTGGCCAAAACTCCCATTTATTTTTTTTAACGTGAAGAAATGCTCATGCATTCTGCACTACCACGGGGAGATAGTGCAGTTATGTGGGACTCTAACCCACTAAAACTCCACTGTGTCCTCCTCTGCCGCTTACGGCGGGAACATGGGCACGCGTTAGCACTCATCCGTGAACCCGCCGCGGCTGTCCGTCACCGGACCCTCCGCTGGGGAGTACTCCCCATCACCTGCGCACCAGAACACATAGCACGCCGTGACCACCCCAGGGACCAAACCAGCACATGGGCGCCAGACGATCCCGTGCCTGGGCACCCTTGGTAGGGGAGCAGTCACTTAGATTTTAATTGATCAGGTATCTTCATAATAAAACTATAACGATGCCTAGAAAGAGGTCAAATCTTTCCCAATGTTCCAAAGGAGCTAAAAGATTGAGGATCATAAGATCCCAAGAATCTACCGAAGAGCGTCAGGAGAGACTTGATGCTGTTTGAGAACATCAGGCTGCAACTCGCTCCGTGGAAACCTCTTCGGATCGCGAAGCACACCTGCGTTCTCAGCGTATTTACGCATCTACATCCAGGTCTCTAGAGACCAGTGCAGAATATGATGCGCGACTGACCGCTGATACGGTGAGATTATCATACATTGTTCCGAACACGCACACAACAAAATATTCATAGTCAGAAAGTGAGAAAGAAAGAATTGCTGGAGTACGGCATGAAGAGACAGATTAAGAAGAGCGCAACGAACGTTTGAATTCTGATCGACTTCGACATTCTCTGAACAGAATGTCGATATCATCTGAAGAATCGGATGTGTCTCAAGATATAGCCGTAGGGCATGGCGACCTTCCTTGGGTTGATAAGGAACGGAGTGCATTTACGTATACTCCTATGATTGACTACGCCACATATTCCGCCATCGGAGGTATGGTTGAAAATTGTACTTTTTGTGAAGCTGTTATATAGCAAAAAGAAACAAACGGTATGTGTTGCTCAGGTGGGAAAGTACATATTGAAATATTACAAAATCCTCCAGAAATATTAAGATCACTGCTAATCGGTGACCATCACAGTCAAAACATTTCTTGGACAATATACGTTCGTACAATAATGCCTTTCAAATGACATCTTTTGTTGCGAAACAGATTTCAGAAGGCCCATTTATGCCAACATTCAAAGTGCAAGGCCAAGTTTACCACCCTATTGGTTCATTATTGCCTGAAAATGACGTCTCGAATCGTCTCGCGCATCCCGTTGTTATCCAGTCCCCGGGTTCTTAGAATTCGACATCAGACGTTTCAGATCTTCGATTTTGACGACCCCGTTGTCGCTGGCATAAGCAACAGGATCCGCGTACGAAGTCGCGGGCAGAAGCTAGTCATAATATATATTGGGCGTAAAATATAAATAACACAATCAGCCTTTAGGGATTATGTACTTTTCCTTTTTTTATTACATTCTGGGATAGTTCTTAAATGTAAGACAATTATTTTTCTGCCTGGTGGCTTGGCTAGGACTTATCATGACTATAATGTTTCGAGAGTAAATAATTAACATATAGATCGACAAATTTCGATACCAGACGGGTCATCGTTCTTTAAAATACGACCTTTCCGTGCCCCTGAAACGTACGCACTACTACATCGACATCGTGATTTCAGACAGTCATTACCAGCTGTCGGAAAAGTTTGACACTTTCACTACTTTGCATCTTTAATTTCTTGCTCTCCATAACTTGGCGACGAGGTCAATTTGATTGTTTTTAATATTCATTTCTATAAAAAAAACTGTTTCGAAAAAGGAACAAAATATGGGTAGAAACAGAACTAAATTAATAAATAAAAATCAAATAATTTTCGGGGCCAAAAAGGAATTAAATGTGGGGCGAACAAGGCGAATGTGATAAAAATCGATTTTGGTAAGCCTGGATGTGTAGGTCTTAAAAAGTTGTGTTGGTAGGCAGGTGCTTATGATGTTCCGAATGGTAGAATTGACTGACCTGGAGCAAACTTGAGTCCGAACCACACCGACATGGGCATAATGCCGTGATGTATCACATGCAGCGTGGACACATGTTCGTTTTTCTTGCGCAGCACGAAGAAAAGTGTGTCCATGAACTCCGTGAATTTGCTGAAGTAGTACCACCAGCATGTGTTCGCCATCTGACCCAGTTACATTGGTTACATTAGAAATACAGCATCAAAATCCAGGACAGCAATATTAAAAAAAAGTTTAAATAAGGCAGACTCTAGGCTTGAATTCCTCTGACGCTTATAAAGCACCACTCTGAGATGCTGACGTTTTCTTTCTTACTGTCGACAGATCTCACATGTATACGCGACTCTTATCAGCGTAGGACAAACTCGGGCAAAACTCAGGCCTCACGATTAAATCTGTCGTCAAATCAGTTGTTCAGCAACTTTTAATCGATATTGATAACTGGTTTATTGAATTTTGATTAGGCTTTCAGAAACAGAAGCACAATGTCAAAATTTTATATTTTGACATTGTGCTTCTGTACACAATGTCCGATTTTTTAAATAATTTTTATTCAGGAGTACGACACTATATTATAGTATTTTTGTTTTTTTTTTATAGATTTTGTGACATTGGAAATAACGATTAATGTTATCCAAATTATCGCATTTTAAAAGGTAGTGACATTGGGTTCATCCGATGAAGACCTTTTTTGGACTTCCATTCGATTGCGGAAACTCAAAATGAAATGCTTATGGCATCAAGTACACCTCTGTGAAATATTTTTCGTGCATGTAAGTATAAAGTTATCAGTGGCGAAGGTTCCATACAACTCGATTCCTATCGGCTTCCCTTTAAAAAATGGCACAGTTTGTATTCTATAGACAAATAATATAATCATAATATTAAAGATATCTACTCCTGCTTACCTCTTACAAAAATTTACCCTTCGCTACTGAAAGCTATTATAGGCAAAAATTAATTAGTGGAATGCTTAATATGGCAGTAGGTACCTAGGTACCTACTGCCATATTAAGCATTCCACTAAATTAAATACTACTAATTTTAAATACCTAATAACATTAATAAAACTGTTTGTAATTCCTATCCTTTCCAATCTACAAAAAATGTCTATAATTAATTAATTAGAGACATTATGTATGCCTTTACGTGTACAAAACTGGCAATCAACAATGTCATTAGTAAATTATTTCATGTAGGGACATACGTGCGTAGGTAAGGTTAATCACATAGTCACCGATACATACACATCGTTTACCTAAGTACCTGTTCAAACATTCATAAATAAATATTATGTTATTTTTTACACGTTTTTAATGATTAAATACGCAAAGGTCTAGGGAATCGCTAATGAAGTTGTCCTTCTTGCAGCATTAGCGTCAAGCTTACAAAACGATTGTTTACATTTGTGTGAGTTTGTGTCGATATGTTTTTTATTAATTAGCAAGAAAAAGACGGAAGTATTTCAACCTCGATTGTTCTTTTGTCCATTACAGCAATGAATTTAAATTTTGGCAGAAATAACAACTTGGTTACTAGCTGACACCGCTAACCTCACCAAAAGTAAAAAGATAAAACATAGTTTCCAGTGTGAGTGCGAATATAATGACACACATGTTATCTTCCATAGTTACCTATTAAAAAAAGACTACAAATGCTAAGTCAAAGTCGAATAATTTAATTCAAATAGGCACATAAAAGGAACGACGAAAACGAACGTTGAACGTTGAGCGTCTACCCGCGGCTTCGCCCGCGTAGATATCGGAAATTATCCCACGGGAACGTGCTACCGAGACAAAAAGTCTATGTCCCTTCCTAGGATGCCTGCCGTCTATCTCCTTGCCAAATTTTATCGCAATCTGTTTCAGTGTCTTAGGCGTGAAAAGGTAAAATACAGACAGAGTTACTTTCGAATTTATAATATTAGTATGGATTGTTATAATTTATAAATTCTATAAAAGTATATATTTCCGTGTAAATAATTCAACAGTCCAGAAATTTTTAATTGGAGTATTATAATTGAATTCTTATCTGTTCTGGGGGCCTAAAAAGGCCACTTTTGCAGAATCATAAAAGAAATTCATCAAATCATTATAAATCATAATAGACAGTTAACTGCTATGTTAATCGTATCAAATCCCATTGGTGAAGGATTTTTCAGTTATTTTTTTTTTGTCTGTGCTTAAATACCAATCCAAATCCAATCCCAATCTCTTGCAACGAAAAAAAGCAAAATACGTTTATGATTCTGCCAAAGTGGCCTTTTTAGGCCCCCTGTTTGTTATTAGTTTCACGTCAATCTATTATATAAAAAAACTAAAATAGGTACCTACTAAAATACACTTAAACTCAGATTTTTAATTTGATAGACTAAAATGACAGCTAATATTTACTAAGTAAGCAGTACTTTTAGTTTAGCAAATTAAAAATCAGAGTTTAGTATTAAAGATTAGGCAAATGGCTAGTCGTTAGACATTCCTATGGTTGTTTTACTATGTAGTTAGTTTTACCGGTCGTCTAAATGTCGTCGGTCAGGGCCGCGGTTTAACGCAAACAGACACTATGTAGATTTAAGGAAATAAGATCCCACCAAAAACATTTTCATGTAAAATGTTGCCAAGACGAGACCACATATGGCTCGCACTGTCAAAAAGTTATCAGATCTCATGTAGAGCCAAGCTTCTGACTCTACACGCCCTAACTTCACAAACTCTACACCTTAGTCAAAATATGAGGCTTGGCCGTTTCGTTACTACAAGAACTATTGTATAACAGAAAAGTAATGAACAGTGGATAAATTTTTCACCTTACGCCCATGTGATGGTAGCGAAACGGCCAAGCCACATATTTTGACTAAGGTGTAGAGTTTGTGAAGAGAACAGCATTTCATTTATATTTGATTCACCCCCTTTAGAACTATTCTGTTATTATAAAGTATCGAATTCAGAATCTTACCCTCATTGCCATCGGACTCCGTGAATAGTCGACAAGCTGACACGTGAAGTTATATTGACCCCACCAGCCGCTCATCAAGTACTGTGAAAATAAAAAAACATTAATTACTAAACGAACTCAAAGGTTTTTAACGAACGTTTTTTCACTGTGATTCTATTTAAGGGAGTAATTTTATTTATTTCTGTAACAAAACTAAAACGTATCAAAGTTTCCCAGGTCGTTGAGCTCGCCCAACGAATTTAGAAATTACAATGATTAAAAGACTTACGACTTAAATATCTATAAATTGGTTTGGTTAATCTGAATCGATCGACTTTTTATGTATCAAGTGTTGATGACGAACTTAATAATTTCACAAGAAATATAAATACAGCTTGCGTGACCAAGTTATAGCTAGTTACTAATATCAAGTGGTTTGTAAGTTCAGTGGCCTGTGTGCGTGTTTTACCCCAGCACGAGGCTATTTACCCTCTAAGTGGCAAAGACCCTTACCTCATAGAATATCCATGCACTGAATAGTGTTTGTGCAAGGTTATAGATGACTAGCACGCTGCGTAGTTCAAAGGGCTTGCGATTCGCCATAAATCGAGGGCCGAGCACCCGCGAGCAGTACGCGTAGCAGACACACGCGGCCATTGTGGGCCATAGCGATGACATCATCGGCCAGTCCTTTACACGGGGATCTAGAAATGATAAAAATATAAGTAAGCCAGAAGTCAAGATTAACATCGGTGAGACTGGACTCATAATACAGGTTTTATTAAATGCAACATCTATTTGTTTCTCCGTCTTGCAATTAAAGCACGCGATTGTGTACGATGCACGAGAGGTAATTACACAGAAAGAATTCTTAATCTTATTATAGCTTGCTCTAAGTGCATACCTCACAAGTTCATACATTTAGTAAGACAGGAATAAGTGATAACGAGTATCATGTGTAAAATGTTTAAATAAGTAATTTTGTACGAGCTGCTTGGGAAAATACCATTAGAAGAAAATTGTAGAGCATTTATTCCCAGTAGAGTTAATAAATTATGCATGCGAAATAGAGTGTCAATAAAGTAATATAACTTACATACATTTGCTTAAGAAAACGTGTACTTTGCTTATAAGCCATATAAATATTACAAGATCACAGTATTTTCCTTGTATATTCAATACTTGTGATTTTTCATGCTGCCCTCTTTTAGCAACGGCATTTTGTATAGAATATGTATAAAAATGTTTTTTGTTCGAAAGTTTATTATACTGATAAAGTTCTAAAAAAAATTGCTGCTGACGGTTAGCTGGCTGCTGAAAGCTATTGACACTGCAATACTGTTAGCATTGATAAATGATAATGATAAATGATTTTATTTTGTAAGTAGGTAGGTTTGCCCAAACACTTTTACACGTCAATAATATTTTTTTTAAACTAGATGAGGTCAGCGTTTCCTATCTGACTACTCTGAGAAGAAAGGCCGAAACAAAGTCCAGACATAATCTTAGTCAGGTTATATGAAGACCATGTAGATGGATGTCTGAGATGGTCTTTTGAGGAAAGAACCACACAGATTGAGAGGAAGGACCTGTCCAGTCAGTGCACGCATTTGTCAGTAACCGTGCAGCTCAACTTAGAACTTAAGGAGCTCAACGATTCGACGAACAATACCAAAGAAAGGACATTTGGGTAGGCCACAAAAATTACTCAAACTGCAAGACCATGAAAAAAAACTAACAGAACAGAGAGAATAATTAAAAAAATATAAAATGAATAAAAATATTGCAGTGTCAATAACTTTTTGTCTGAGTAGATTAGTCATAATTTGGGATTATGAAAGACACTAATATCCGTCAATAATTCATAATTATCTACACTTCGATATTAGTCACTCTACAGGGTAGCACGGACGCGCACCTCTAAACCCCCCTGCGTTGATTTTTTCTTTAGTTAGCTGTTCGGTACATTTTGACCTTGAGGTATTGCACTTTTTTAAGAAACAGGAGATTTTTTGTTTAGAATCATGTGCTGAATTCGTGGGTCCCTGCCACCCTGCATAATGTACTATTATATACGTTTTTTTTTAAAGCCAGTAGTCAGATATAGTTTTCTTTTCACAGGCAATACTATTGTTTTCTACCCTTTCTTTAGGTTAATATTTTTTGTAAGATGGTTTTTCGCATAAGATCCCTGTCTTATGCGAAAAAGGAAAAAACGTTTGGAAGAAACAAGGGGAGGCCTTTGCCCAGCAGTGGGACAACGTACGACAGCAAAAAAAAAACTGGTTTTGCCTTTACGTAAGTAAGTATGTAGATTGCAGCAAGATACGATATAAATGGCTGAAACCTTTAAACCTGACAAATGTTAGTACCTATAATATAGCTACAATCTCTTCCGCATTACAACGATTACAAATTTAAGAAAATAGCAGATCTACTACTTTTACAAAGTTTTCAAAACATGGTCAAACTAAATAATATAAATTAATTGTTTTATTTAGTGCTTATAATTTGCAAAATGTCAGTAATTATGTGATATTGCAAATTCTATCAAAAAAATCAGCTTATGAAATTTTGTGCAATGGCAGACCACCACAGCTGGACAAGAAAATTTCACAAAATTGCTAGACAACAAACGAAGAATACTGATACTTTAGCTATTTTACTCAGTCGACGTACAATGGGTGCAAGATAAGTAACTCATACACAATCAGTTTATGTGAATTTCTCAGATTTTATGTATGTAGCTCAGTAACCGAGACTGATAGGTTTCGAGGCCGCTAGCGCAGTTGACATAACTTCTGCCGGAGAAGGCGCAAGCGCAACGATACAGACGAAGTGGGGTTGCGCCTGAGTGTGAATCGTTCCGCAGTTCTTATGTAATGTATTGAGCAAACTCGTATACCCGACTAAACACTATCGGCGCGCGTTGTCTTCACACTCAGGACTGGATTTGTTAAAACTCTTCAATAAACATAAAATAATTTCACATAAAGTGTTTCAACTTTCCAACATAAAATGTTATTCTAAAGTAACATTTGTCTGTAAATTACATACTAAATTGTCGAAAGGTTAAACGGTAATCAATCCTATGAATATTGTTGATCGTATACCAAATTGTTCATTATACGAGTAAATGTGGAGACGACGACACCACAATAATTTACACCTCGTATACCTATTTAATTATCTAATGCCGTTCCCAATCTTACTGAAAAATAAAATATATATCCAATAGTTTTAGCTAGTCCGTTGATCGGAAAATCCATAGTCGGCCAATCAATACTATTTTGTTTTGTTTGAAAACATCTTTTTTGCCTTCGATGCTACGATTTATTTGAAAGTTCTAATACGAGTACTAATAAGTATTTTCATTTATTGTCGTATTGTTAGAGTTCATTAATAGACAATACGTTAAACTTACCTGAAGCTACAGAAAAAAGAACAAACATAATCAATGTTACGTTACGTCAATTTGCTCTTACTAACTTGTTAAAAAAAACTAATTTAGTACCTACCTAATTAATTATTATTAGAAGAAGAAAAAAACTTACCACTCCTATTGTCCAATAGGTCTCTGTACCAATTATATAAGGTTGCCATCTTTGGGAAGGTTTCTCTAATGACTAATTAAATCTGCAACAAAAGAAAAAATATTAACATAACAATATCTAGAGATTGATTTACTTAAAAAAAAAGGGGACAAAATAAAACATTTAAATAAATCTAAGGCGTACCGCGTCGTACACAAACACTTAAAAACATTGAATAAAAGAAATTGTAAAGAAAAGATGCGATCTAGGTAACTGAATTGTTTTCTTTATTTAAAAGCATTATGAGCAGAATATAAACACTATATATCTATAATAACTGGTTGCTACGAATAGCGTACCTACGCTACGGCCACAAAATACAGAGAGTACAGAAGGGAATCTACATACAAAGTGCGCTCGAGCAACGCACACAGACACCGCTCACGGACGTTATCTCGGAGTGGTTGGGACTAGTGCGAGCGCGAGTGTCATCCGCTTGAGACACGCGTCTGTGAAGTGCAAAAATGGAGCAACAAAAAAATTGCTATCTAAGCTCGATTTATGTAATAGTTTCCTATCTTGAATCAGTTTAAACGAAGTAACTTTTTGGTAAGGTAAATTCACGCCATCAACTATTACGTAAGTTGAAAACATGATTTTTTGTTTGTGTAGATATTGTGTTGTTTTTAGTGTCATTTGATAGGTTTAGGTTTATTTTTGTATTGTAATACTATGTTTATTGTTTTGTTTTAATATTGTAGAACTAGCACTTTGCCCGCGACTTCGTCCGCTTGTATTTCGTACTTTCCTCTAAAAATTTCGAATATGTATGTTTATGATCTTTATCATTTATTTAGATTAATAAGTATTCGGGCCAATTTTTAAGTTTGTAGATCAAAGGAATCAGATTTTTCAAATAAACAGGATCCTCGCTTTTCACCCCCACAAGGGTAGATTTTTTAAAAATCGTTTGGGATGACGTGTCCATAACTTGACTCAAAGACCGATACCTACTCATTTTCGAGTTAATGGAAGCAAGCAGTAAAATCCACCCCTTCTTCTTACCGTGTCGATAGCAATCTAAATGGACTCGGTCCAGTATTCGGCTACTTGTTTGGCGCCATTACCAGCGTCCACCAGTTCCTATAACGTGCAGCTGACAGGACATGTAGGACACGATATTAAGTGTCCCATCGTTTGTGGAACAGCACCACATTTACACTCCAAGGCGGAGTCGTCTATGAATCTCCACCTGAACAGGTTTTCCTTACTTCAGCTAACCTGCGTCCGGAGTCTGTTTAAAGACTTCCAGGTTACCCAAGGTTACTCATGTCCAGGTGGGAGGTCTTCAGCGGGTAGGACGAACGGTTTGGGTAATGAAGGACTGTCTCGCCACAGCTTCAGTCTTTCTTGTCATGGTTCACCAGTGAGTTGACGACACACTTAAAAAACTGTTTCGGCTTTTCAGCCTTTGTGGCACAAGGATGTTGTCGTGCAAAGGGTCATGTGTCGGAGACCATTTTGGCTATTTCGCTGGAGCCAGTGCTCTGCGAACCACTGGTGGCGCTATGTGCTAGTGGATACAGCATTTCCTACTATATTTCCCAGCAATCCACCCCTTAAACTTTATTACCCTTTTCCACCTTGGTAGGAGTCGAGTTTTGAAAAACCCTAAAACTAACTACACCTTTTCACCCCGTTAGGGGTACATTTTCGAAAAACCCTGATACATGTTATTTTTGGTCTTAAGTATAAATACCAAGTTTCGAGTTAATCGGACCGCGCGTTAAAATTCATCCATACAAATTTTGACACCACCCAATCCCCTTTTAGGGGGTAGTTTAGAAAAACAAAAAGTGTAAATCTTCATAATTTACTTTCGTGCCAAGTTTCAAGTTTATTAACCAAATGAATAAGATTTTTCATATAAACTGTATCCCCGCTTTTCACCCCCGAAAAATAGTTTGTGATGTGTTCATTACTTGACTCAAAGATTATTTATACCAATTTTCGAGTAAATCAAGTCACGCAGTAAAATCCTCCCCTGTAAAATTAACTACCCCTTTTCACCCCGTTAGGGGTACATTTTCGAAAAACCCTGATACACGTTATTCTCTATTTTTGGTCTTAAGTATAAATACTGAGTTTCGAGTTAATCGGACAGCCCGTTAAAATTCTTCCATACAAACTTTGACACCCCCCAATCCCCCTTTAGGGGGTAGTTAAGAAAAACAAAAAATGCCAAACTTAATAATTTACTTAGATAAGTATTCGTGCCAAGTTTCAAGTTTATTAACTCAAGGAATAAGATTTTTCATACAAACGAAATCCCCCCTTTTCACCCCCTTAAAGGTTGAATTTCCAAAAACCCCTTCTTAGTGCTCCCCTACATTATAAAAGGAAGCCGTGTGCAAAATTTCACATTCCTAGACCCAGTAGTTTCGGCTGTACGTTGACATGTCAGTCAGTCATTCATTCAGTCAGTCAGTTTCTTCTTTTATACATATATATAGATAGATAGATAAGCTCAACAATAAATCAAACAACTAGATATAAGTGCCACTAAGTTTACCACATAAGTTTTTTGTGTATAAGCCAAAGTTGACCACCCTAGCGCGACCGCCGAGCGTAGGTATGAAAAGTGAAGTACAGAACGAACATACATGTGATTGCTTTCTGTACTCTCTGTATTTTGTGCTACAGCGCTGTCAACAAAGAATTTAAATTGAGTTTTTGTCATTAATGAACCCGCGAAGTCGCGAACTAAGGGCAATTCTTTAAGTCTTGCAACACCGCGTGCCATGTGGTTGAAGTTGCATTTTCTAGAAACAATGAATTAAATATTTGAATGATCTTTTAGAACTACTAAAAGATCATTCAAATATTTAATTCATTGTTAAACAGGTAAAAACCAAGTTAGGTAAAGTCATTGATTTTTTTTTTTTTTACATAAAACTTTGCCCCACACTAGGAATTTCTCCTGTATTGTGGGTGCGTTTACAAACATTTAATCTCACATACACAAACAGCCAGACCCGGAACAACTACTTGTAGGTCATACAAATATTTGTTCCGTGCGGGAATCGAATCTGAACCTCGAATTGTCATTATGCCATTGCCAACTTAATAATAAACCGGCCAAGTGCGTGTCGGGCCACGCACAGTGTAGGGTTCCGTAGTAGCCCGTTATCACAATGTAGTACGATTCTGTTGATCTTTATTCTGAATATAAAAATAAAAAAATATTTTGTTTTTCAATGCAAGTCTTTACCCGTTATAAACAAGCAACTACTTCATCTTAGTCACTTTATAGGATGAATGCTAAGGATTTTGTATTTAGTACAAAATTATCCAACACCCAAGTTCAACGACTATTACTGCTAAAGTAGATAATAAAGTTATCTTAACCGCTATAATTTTCCTTTAAAGTTCATGAAATGCACTATCATCGTGAATTTTTCAAGCCAGCAGTTTAGCTTTTAGAGAGGGGGACGCCCTACTTGAACAAAAATTTGCACTTTAAAGTTTAATGTTTCGTAAATGGAGCATTAAATCGAAAAATAATTTAGCAACCCCCAAGTCATTTTAGAAGACCTATTCAACGATACCCCACACGATGGGATAGACGACGAAAAAAATATTCATCCCCACTTCACATGTAGGGGAACTACCCTAAAAATTTTTTTTTCCAAAATTTTAGTTTACCACTTTGTCGGCGTAATTGATATACATACTCGTACGAAGTTACAGCTTTCTAGTACTAACGGTCTCTTAGCAAAACCTGGGACAGACAGACGGACGGACATGACGAAACTATAAGGTTTCCTTGTAGGAACTACGGAACCCTAAAAAACATGGCCATGTGACCTTGCCCAAAATCGGTAATAGTGCGCGGTCTAGTGTCTATACTGTCTATTAATACCTATCAAGTTTTTAGACAATTTATGTCATCAATTAACTAAATACAGTAACAGATAATATATTAGCCGTTATTTTCAGCAGGCTAGTTTTTAGGGTTCCGTACCCAAAGAGTAAAAACGGGACCCTATTACTAAGACTTCGCTGTCCGTCCGTCTGTCTGTCACCAGGCTGTATCTCAAGAACCGCGATAGCTATACAGTTGAACTTTTCACAAATTATGTATTTGTGTTGCCGCTATAACAGCAAATACTAAAAACAAAACAAAATAAATATTTAAGGGGGGCTCCCATACAACAAACGTGTTTTTTTTCGGCGTTTTTGACTTGTGGTACGGACCCTTCGTGTGCGAGTCCGACTCGAACTTGGCCTACAATTATTGTTTACACGTTACATTTCATGTAAATTTTCAAAGTACACGATATACATTTATAAGTGCAACAATCACATACGGGCTAGTTATGATCTCATTAGCATTTATTCCTAATTGAATTAGTTAAGCACAGTACCTAGTGTCTTTGTTTACTGCTAAAATTATAATTATTCGTTTCTTTAATAAGTTTCTACTATTCATCAGGTCAAAAATTGTTGGGGTTACCAGCTAAACCAGATAATTATCTAAATCCTCAAGAGCGAGTCGGACTCGCGCACCCAGGGGTTCCGTACCATCATATGATTTTAAATTTTCGTCGGCGAGGCCTATATTCGTCAGAGAATTTTAACACTGCACACTACGGTGTAGATTATTGCAGTTTTAGGTCAGCGCCATCTCTTGACCGATAGTGAAACTAATGCACTTATTTGCAAAATACACACATCAAAAGTGTCTAGGGATCAAGCATTTTTATGCGGATTTCTTGAGATTGAGATGTGGCTTTGTAATAAATTTATGATTTTATAAATTTATATGGATCCTTTTTGGTGCATTTCATAATTTGAATCAGGAACTGTGAATCAAATTCGAGTAAAAGATGAAAATCAGCTGTCAATATTTTCCCTATAAAAATATACAACGCATTGAAGACATTATTAGTGCTACTGTTTCCCTACTACTGATTAAAACCAACGTTATTATGGAGCGGCGACGTCATTTAAGCAGGGAAGAAATGCTCAGAGCCGTGGGAATGATAGAAGCTGGTTCCCGGCAACGTACTGTGGCTTTAGCTCTGAATACAAGTCAGAGTGTTATCAGTCGACTTTGGACACGTTACCGAAGCACTGGTACCGTGGCTGAGCGCCATGGAGGACGGTATCGCTGCACCACACGGAGACAAGACCGATACATTCAAATCTTAACTCGAAGAGCTCCAACAATAACCGCCATGATGTTAGCCGTGAGGCTTCATCACTCTTCAGGGAACTTAATTAGCGACCAAACAGTCAGAAACCGCTTGCATGAAGTGAACCTTCATTCCCGAAGACCGCTACGGGTACCACCTATAGCAATGCACAATCGTAGGATTCGATATCAATGGGCTCTTGAACACAGAAATTGGGCAGAAGAACAATGGCGTTTCGTGTGCTTTTCTGATGAGTCTCGTTTTGGTATGAGACCGGATACAAGACGTATACGACACTGGAGAACCCCTGGACGCCAACAGCGATTAAAATCCTGCCAGGAAGTCCATCCTTATAGTGGTGGAACCATCATGGTATGGGCGGGTATTTGGATCGGCGGAAGAACTGAGTTGATTTGGATCAGAGGCAACCTCAACGCTCAAATTTATGCTGAGACGATTGTATCAGACGTCATCGTTCCTCTACAAGTGCAAATCGGTCCCTTATTTCAGTTAATGCATGATAATGCACGACCGCACACCGCAAGAGTTGTAAGACAGACTCTCGCCGCAGCTAACATCAATGTCCTGCCCTGGCCTGCTCAGTCGCCAGACTTGAACCCGATTGAGCATGCATGGGATATGCTACAGAGAAGAGCTCTGCCGAATATGGAGGGTATCCAGTCGCAAGAAGACCTTTTTTTGTTGTTGCAACGAACATGGGCGGCCATTCCACAGCGTGATTTGGATGAACTCATTTTGAGTATGCCAAACCGATGTTCTTGTGTTGTTAGTGTTCGCGGTAGAAACACGGATTATTAATTGTTTAAGTTACCCAATAAAATTTTAAAGAAAACTGTTATTTCAGTCTTTTTTTCGAACTTTTGTGTTAGTGGTTCAAATGTCAAAAATCCCTTTATTAGGAAAATGGCAAATTTCTTTATTAATGCAAAGGTGACTTGGTTTATCGTTACTGTGACAAACGAAAACACTTTATTTGATGAATCCTTAAAGAAAATTTTAATTAATATCAATCAGGAGAAAAGTTATTGCAAAAATATATGTTGATCCCTAGACACTTTTGATGTGTGTAGTTGGGCGTCAAGGCGTCAACTAAAACTATTCTAAACAAGTTGATAGCATTAGTAGTTCTTGAGATATCTAGCTGTGACAGACGGCCAGACAGACAGACTGAGTCGCACCATAAGGGTTCCTTTTTACCCTTTTGGTACGGAACCCTAATAAAACAACTGTCAGATATGAAAAATTTGGTAAAAATAATATGAAAAGGCTGATAAGATTTAATTTTTTGAACTGAAAATATCAACGCTTAAAACCAGCTAAAACTTATTATTAAAGGTTATGCCTAACTTAATAAACATGGAGGTACTTATGGTTAATAGTTTACTTGTTTAACTTTACTCTTAATTTATGAAACAGCCTATTATTGTCCCACTTCTCATACAGAGATGAGCATTGATCAATTAATTACCACGCTTGCTCAAGGCGGATTGGCGATTTCACGGGTGCGCCAAAGTTCACCTAAATTTTCAACTCCGATAATTGGAAATCCGAAAATGTTCTTCCTAACATTTTTCATCCTAACAATCACAATTCCTAACTACTCTGTCTCTAATGTTCAGAATTCCGAAGCATTCAACTTCATAATGTCAGTAGCAATAAACATCTACTATTTGTTTTCCTATATTTTCTCAACATAACCATTTTTACACTATTATTCAAAGTCATATCTTTTTTGTTTAGATTTCTTTTTATTCATAATAATCAGTATTATATACATTCATTTTGTGTAACTTTATTTTCACATAACATGTATAACATATAAGAATAATAGTACCATGGTACAAGTAGTTAAAGGATAATAAGAAATACCGCGAAGCGGGGCTCCGTCGACATAGAATGCAAGAGCGAGCGAAGGGCACCCCGAGGTTCGGTTTTGTTACTTTAAACCCTTTTCACAGAAAAAGGGGCCCCACGAAGCGGGGCTCCGTCGACATAGAATGCAAGAGCGAGCTAAGGGCACCCCGAGGTTCGGTTTTGTTAGGTTACTTTAAACCCTTCACACAGAAATAGGATATGGATACAAGAGATGCTGCATGTTGCACGCCTGCTTGCATGTTGCATGCTTGTTTGCACGCTGCATGCTTGCTTGCAAGCTGCATGCTTGTGTACATATATTTTTTATTACACTTGGTAAATGTTTCTTTCTGAGTATGATTGGATGGGATTGACACTATTGTAAGTTCACTTCATCTAAGTTAACACGTGAGATTTTTACAGAATAAATCGGCGGTGTCCTCACGATGTTTTCCTCACGGATGTCGGTGTCGGTGATGTCCAAGATACACTTTGAACGCACTACGTGGGAAACTTTGAAAGTTTATTTATTTATTTTATAATTTATGTACACACAGTAAAATACATAGGAATATGACATAGTTATAATTTGAGTACAAAGGTACTGCTTATTTCTTAAGAAATTTCTTCCAGCAGACCTGCGAAAGGAGAAGTAAAAAAGAAATGTAGACAATAGTGTGTGAGAACAAGAAGAGAAAATATGAATGTGTGAAGTCTAAAACTAGAATATTAAATAAACCTACACATATAAGTACTTAAATAAATACATAAAGCTAAAATATATAAACATATATATATACTCACAGTATAGAGGAAAGGTAATGCTCTTTTAATCGACATTTAAATAGAGAAATAGTTTTTAAATCACGAATACTAGGCGGAAGTTAGTTCCACAATTTTACAGCGTGGACAGAGAAGGAATAAGAATAGTAGCTTGTTTTATGAGGCAGGTGAGATCTACACGGTGCGTCGCTAGGGCGAGCGTAAGAAAAACGCTCACGCAAGTAGGAAGGATAAGACGGGTTGTGTAAGATGTTGAAGAGGAGACATAAAATTCGAGTTTTGCGAAAATAAAATAAAAAATTCTACAGGTTATTTTTTTTTTAATAAATCTTTTCAAAGTCTCTATTTAAAGTTTCATACGTCTGAACCAGTTTTCGAAACCCTTTTTCCAGTCCGCCGCAGACACCTCGTTTACAGCCTGCTTTATATTCCTGTTTGTGGGGGACAAACAGGAATAAAAAGTTAATTCGAACTGTCATGACAGGGTGCAGGGGGACAGATATTTTTTTTTTCCGATCTGAATAATTCGAGAATTACGCGTTTTATACAAATTGTTAACTGGTTTTCTTGGTAGAGTACTTACAATAAGAACCAAAGGAGCGTGTATTATTTTATTATGATGACTGAGTGACATAAATAAATATTAAAAGATAGGATATAATAAAGCCTTTGTTTACACGACGATATTTATGAGGGACCTTGACGTGTTAGTGCTTGTCTAATGGAATGGAACATAACCTACAGCTGACCATTTAAGCTTTTTAGAGCGTAACACGTGGCAGTGACTAATATAGTGAACTGGAAAAACCTGCACAGTTTAACCTGCTATACAGGTATTATGTACTTATACGAACTTAAAAATTGTGTAAACAAATACTTTATCGGAACCTTGCAATCGCAATTTTGCGGGTTTTTGAACGTTTTATCACCGTTTTTTTACACAAAACATCCTTATTTTCATGAAATACATAGGTATACCTATAACCTAAGATTTGGTAATGGAAGCGGAACGGCGATTTCAGGTAGGTAACACATTGCGGCATAGTCCTTACGATCTAGCCATTCAAACTGGAGATTTCACATATGGAATGACTGATTATTCCGCAGTTGCATCACATTATACATTGCTATTCGCTACTAAGCCAAGCAGAAGGGGGCGAATGGAGCGATCACAAGACCTGTTTACGTCGTTGTCGGTCAAATCACACCTGACAGCTGATCTTACAATTTGCTCAATAATATTAGGCTTAGTTAAGAGAGACCTTCTTTTTAACCGACTTCGAAAAAAAGGAGGAGTTCGACTTCCAAAAAACCTACAAAGCAAAAAAAAACTTTAATTTCGGAAGTCGGTGGCAAAAATCTAAAATATAGATCCTAAGACACCGACTTCCGAAATTAGTTATTTTTCGCTTTGTAGTTTTATTGGAAGTCGGTTTTTTTTTGTTTTTTAAAAAGTTTTTTAAATCACTAAACATCATGCACTAACATTTCCATTTATCAATTTCAAATTCTTTTAAATTCGATTTTAATCAGCGAGTCAGTAGAGGCTCACGGCCGGCCGCTCGGAAGTTATATTGGCACGACCTACGTGTCAATATGTTTCTAAACCTCACGTCTTCATATGTTTTTGGACTATTGTCACGTTCTGTGAATTGATGATACCCTTTGTTACGGCATCGAAATTCTAGATCATGTTGATACAAAATCGCCAACAAACGAATCAAAGCGACAGTTTTGTCAACTTGGTCGGTAAAGTTTCCTATTAAAGCAAACAATAAAGGGAAATTAGATGCAAAAGACGTCAATTACTTCGTATCATGTACCTACTTGTATACTTAATAATCGGGAAGGACAGGTGGCAAGGTTAGTTGATGATCATCATTATACATCATGACCGTGAAATAAATAAATCACCTGATGCGGACTTTGTGGCGGCTACGCTTGTGCGAGCCGGTAGTGGCTGAAGCGAACGAGATGACGCGGCACGGTGCGGGCAGCAGGCGGCTGTTGCACAACAGCCTATTGTAGCCGACCTTGACCTGCTCTTCACGGCAAAATTCACTTACCTACACTCGCCTACACTTGAGCCCGATTACCCATTTGCAAGTATAACGATTACATAATTTTAAGTTTTTAATTTTATACATGCTTTCTTAAAATATTACAATAATTTCATGCCTAATTTGCTTAATTATTACTGTCTTTCTACATTCGTGACAATTATTTTTTGGAAGTTTGGAACTGGTTTTTCAAAGATACATGTTATTAAATTAAATTTAACTTAATTTTGCCTTAGTTACTTTTATTTTTTTATACTTAAGTAATAAATTATTTTTTATCCGTGATACTAAAAGTTTTTTTCTTTTTATAAATTCTTGACGAGTCTTATTATTTGGAAGTTAGAAACTTATCAGCACAGTCTAACAAAACTGCAATAGGTATACTTAAAGAAAAAAAAAAACTGTTTCTAGCCACTATGGTTGGACGACGCTGGGCTTTTCGGTTTCCGACTAAGGTATTGGTATTCGTGTGACATCCTAGATGTGCCAAGAACAGATGAACTCATTTATTTTATTCCTTACATCGCGGTCGCAATAGGTTCAGAAATATCTTTTACCTGATAGCATTCAATTTCAAGTCTATGACTAATCGCTAAGGGCAAATACCAAATTAATTATTTATCCTTGTCCAAGGAAAAACCGTTTACACACAGTACGGGGACCGTAAACGTTTTCGTCTCGAGTGTTCTATGAAGCAGTCACAACTTTCACCGTTCCGCGGTCCATAGTCCGCAGGCTTTACGTAAGGGTGTTGCGCCAGACGTCCGCGCCCGCGCCCTGCGGTACCACTGACCCACTGCCACAGACTCGTACGCACCACACACCACTATTCGACATCGACAACCATCCCGTCAGCTTTGAGCGTTGCGTTATATTTATTTATGGCCTATCGCACATACTAAGTCGTACTTTAAATTTTTGCTAATATTGAAAATATTTTTTGTTGCATTGAGAAATTTTAATGCAACGTTTGCATTTTTACTGGCTGTAATAAATAGAAGTTCCACCTCGGTGGCCAATTTCGAAAAAAAAAAACTAGTCCGTGTAAATTACATTGTTTTACAACAAGGTATGTCAAAAATCAGGAAAGATGGCTAACTGTAATAAGTAAACACGGTAATTAGGTACTGGATAAACGCATAGGTACATACCTACATTAACGCTATAAACGTTCCTAAATGGATGCAAATATGCAAACAATCGTAATCTTCTTGTTGTTAAAAAAATATTTTATAATGCTGATTTGCCTTATTGAAAACAAAAAACTTTTTACGAAAAAAAAAAAACAACCGACTTCCAAAAAAAATACTACCTACACAGTGCAAAATAACTTTAATTTCGGAAGTCGGTGTCGTTGGATCCGCATTTCCGGTTTTTTGACATCGACTTCCGAAATTAAAGTTATTTTTCACTTTGTAGTTTTTTTTGGAAGTCGGTTGTTTTTTTTTTGTAAATTATTTTTCACTTTTTAGTTGTACCTCCTACCCCACACAAATTCATATAACACTACTTGCTATGTGAATATCAGTGACAGAAAGCTATTAAGACATCATCAATATAAACTAAAAAACTACACAAGCAAAGTTCTGGGGGCCTAAAAAGGCCACTTTTGCAGAATCATAAAAGGAATTCATCAAATCATTATAAATCATAATAAACAGTTAACTGTTAAGTTAATCGTATCAAATCCCATTGGTGAAGGATTTTTCAGTTATTTTTTTTTATCTGTGCTTAAATACCAATCCAAATCCAATCCCAATCTCTTGCAACGAAAAAAAGCAAAATACGTTTATGATTCTGCCAAAGTGGCCTTTTTAGGCCCCCTGTTCATAAAATTTATATGGGACCATCCCTGAATCATTGTATATGTATTTTAAACATTCATATAAATTGCGTGACTATCAGTAATTTTATTACTTTTTTTGTTTTATTTATGTTTATCGTTTAAATATTCATCTAGGGAGTAATAAACATTTGTTTATCAGTAATAAGTTTTTTTTATAAATATATTTAACTTTCTTCTTTCTTTATTATGTCAGGTACTTTGTTATATATTTTTATGGACATTACGTAGGGGCTTGTAGAATGCATTTTTAGCTTGGATGTTGGTATGTTTAGCCTAGATCGGTGCCTAAGTGTGTACTGTGATTGGATGTCTTCGCGTTTTGTGTAGAACTCTTGATGCTTACGGACAAATCTGGGGGCACGGGAGTGCCCCCGCCAAGACGAGCCAAGCGAAGCACAAGGGCACTACCTACCTTTTCTCGAAGCACTTCGTCGTATTTTTGAACCTTCTTAACTTGGGTTTGGATTATACCAGATAAAAAAAATTCGGGATATGATGTCAGTGGTTGACTTATTAAACATATACAGTCTTATTACAAAACGAGTTCTAACTTTAGACCGACCCTAAACCTTCGAGCCAGTTACTGTATTATGAACTTTATTCCGACAAACGGAAAGTTCTTAATGCAAAATTAACAACATAGACTAGGGTTTAACGTCAGTTTTTGTATTAAGAACTCTAACTTTGTCGGATTATAGTTCGAAATTTAAAAATAGCTCGACGATTTATACCGGGTCCTAAAGATAGACCTTGTTTTGTAATAAGGCCGATAAAGTTTCAATTGCATAGCTCTTATACTTTAGATTTTATTGATATCTAAAATACCCCGATTTCGTCACTGACTCACTGATGATCATCAATATTCTAAGGTTCTTCCTGAAGTCCTAGAAAGCTGAAATTTGGTATGTAAGCTAGTAATAGTACACAAACAACAAAAAAACACTAAAACTTGGAACTTTTACCCTCCAACCCCTTAAACTAGGGGATGGAAGTTTGTACGAGACTTCCGCAAATTTTGATGCTAGAGTTCTGAAAATTGATATAGAGACTCCTTGTAATAAATAATAAAATACGTATTTCAGGATTTTTTGTAAAGAACCCCCCAAAAAAAAAAACTCACAAACTCTACACCTTAGTCAAAATATGTGGCTTGGCCGTTTCGCTACCATCACATGGGCGTAAGGTGAAAAATTTATTCACTGTTCATTACTTTTCTGTTATACAATAGTTCTTGTAGTAACGAAACGGCCAAGCCTCATATTTTGACTAAGGTGTAGTTTGTGAAGTTAGGGCGTGTAGAGTTAGAAGCTTGGCTCTACATGAGATCTGATAACTTTTTGGCAGTGCGAGCCATATGTGGTCTCGTCTTGGCAACATTTTACATAAAAATGGTTTTGGTGGGATTTACATATTTCTGCAATGTAAATACAGGGGAGGGTTAGAATATAATGTTTTAGAAAATAGGGTTTGGCAGCTGTCAGTTTGATCAATGTTTACCAAGATTATTATTATTATTATAAGCCATGCATAGGCGTACGCATAATAGGTGGCGAGGGCAGTTTGTAGATTAGTCGTCTTTTTAATTTCGCGGAGAGCGTATGAGAATTTTGAACTTTTTGAACGAGTTTTTTGTATTTGCAGTTAATATGTTTATCTATTGTAAGTCCAAGTAACCTTTAACAGCTTAAAATTGGAAACTGTTGATGAATTTACATCAACAGTTTACAATTTTAAGCTGTTAAAGGTAAGTGAAGTGTAGAGGAGCTTTTTGACAAGGGTGGAAGGTCATTAATTTGGTTTTAGTATAATTAATTTCTAAATTATGTGAGGTCATCCAGTTACATGTTTTTGTTAGTGTAGAGCTGAGTTTTTCTTCTATGTTTGTGTTTGACATGAGACTAATAAAGATAATATGCCATCCGCCAATAAAACACATGGTCCCTCTATGATTTTCGGTAAGTCGTTGATGTAAACGAGGAATAATATGCAACCTATGACACTTCCTTGGGGGATAGACGCGTTAGTTATTTTGCTTTTGGATCGGATTTTTTCTATTTCTCTACTATTGTGGTTAAAGTATTCGACTTCAACTAATACGACGTAAGCCATTCATGGGCTTTTCCGCAGATTCCTATTCCATACAGTTTATTTAGCAGTATTTTAAATTGTACCTTGTCGTACGCTTTGGTCATGTCCAGTAATATCCCCACGGCGTATTCCTTGTTATTTATAATATAAATACGGGCTTCTTGAATATATTTATAAACAGCTAATGTGGTGGAACGATTTTTTCGGAAATCGTTCTGACAATCGCTCAATATGTTAAATTTTTCGCTGAAAGTATAAATTCGATCACACATAGCTTTTTCGAAAATCTTCGAGGCTGAGGGCAAGAGAGCTATTGGGCGATAATTATTAGGATCAGTTTTTGTGTTCTTTTTACGGATTGGTTTAATTAATGATTTCTTTAACAATTCGGGGAAAGTGCCTGCTGTAAAAGACTGATTTAATAATAGATAAAATGGTAAGGCGAGTTCATTTGCGCATTATTTCAATAACGGAGGTGGAATTTCGTCTAAACCGTAAATTTGTTTATTTTTTTAGGTTTTTGATTAATTTGTTAACTTCCCAAGCTTCTACTGGGCTAAGGAACATGGTGTTCTCCGTGGGATTTAGTGTTGACATGCCGCCTAGCACACTACCAGATTGTTGCAATTTTTTTTACCTAAAGACGCAAAGAAGTCATTAAAAATATTCGCAATTTTTTTGGATTCGGAATTTCGGATATAAAAGTATTATTGTGTTGTAATTGTATGTTAAATTTTTCCTTTTTTTGATGTCTTATTTGTTCTCTCATTTCTAATGCTCCACATCGTTTTTACTTTGTTGTCTGATTTCTTTATTTTGTTTATGTATTGTAATTTTTTTTCAGTGGCAACTTTTTAATATTTTTTATAATGTTGTGTGATTATTTGGTTGTATGTTTTAGTGGAAAGTAATTCTAATAATCTTTTGTTTTTGCAGGAAACTCTAATGCCTGTTGTTAGCCAGTATTTTTTATAGTTAGTTTTAAGTTTCATTTTACGTATAGGAATACAGAGCTGCCGCGCTAATTAGAAACGCAGTAAGGAAGGATTTTTGGAAAATTGAGTTACCTATAGATTCTGAATCCTCGTAATGAGCTCTTTATGGTGATTTGATCCTTATTTTGATAGCTGATAGGGAAGTGGTATTTTTAATAAGCAAAAACGCAGTATGTTTCTTGCTGAGAAGTAAATTACTAAGCACAACTGCAGTAAGACACATTACTGCTCTTTGCGTTCCAGTATTTGTTTAAACATAATTTATTTTACTAGCAAGAAACGCAGTAAGGAACACTTGCTGCTGTTATGACTTTAAATTATGTTTAATGAATAATTTAAGGATACTACTTATAAATGCAGTAATATTGGATACTAATTTTTTTCTAAGCCTCCATTTCAATTGAAAGAAGAGCACAATAATTAACAGCAATTTGATTTCCGCGCAGACAATAACCCTTACATTTTTCGAACTAGGGCATACATTTATGTCCGCTGACAGTTTTCATCACAGATTCGAGCACTCTTTACAAAAAAAGGGCAAGTTTACGACTTTAACGATTTTATTGATGCTGTGAAACAAGTCCAAAACCCTGTCGACGTTAAAATCATGGAAGTATCCGATTTTTACTCTCATTCAGATCTTTCTTTAATTCACAAAGTACGTAAATTACTCCAAGAAATTGCCTAAAAGATATCGTGGTTGTTGTAGCAAAAAGGGGCACATACACTTTAGATTTTAAAACAAGCCGCGATGAAAATGAGTACCAAATCCTAGATTTTCTTCAAATTAAATTTATGAAGAATCAAAGTTTGCCTGAGGTTAGACAAAAACGCGGTCCTAGGGGTATAAAGGCGACAACTAAATTAGCCATAATTGGTAGGCTTTTAAATCTAATGCCCGATACAAGGAAGGAATTTTGGCTGAATTTGTCCTTAGATAATAATAATGAAACTGATATCGAAGAAGCCTGATAGTTCTTTATTACTTTTTAAATATTTGAATTATTATGTTCAAGTTTTTTATAGTTTTTTAGTAGTATTAGAAGACTGATAGATCTTTCTCAGTTCTCAGACATGCAAATAATTCTAACTCTGACTGATCTGCGTATTTGCCATAGACATATATAATTATTTAGCTGTGATTAAGATAGGTAATTAAAATTTTAATGTTCGAAACAAAGAAAGAAGTTTGGTTGAAGTTGATTAATGTAACTGATCTTAAATAAGTGTGACCTATTTTATATTAATATTCCTAGATTTTGTAAACTCTAGAGATTGTTACTAGCTTTTATTATTTCAGTGTAATTGGTGATAATTATAAGTCCTTGTCGACATAAGTAATATTAATCTATGATTTTGATCTCAACATAATGTGCCATAACACCTGGCTGTGGTTATAATAATTTTTAGTTTTGAGTATTATTTGTTTCTTTTAGTAAAAATATGTCGGAATGGCCCAGACATCAGAAGTAAAACACAAGTTTATTCAATTGAACAATCAGTTATCTTAAATCTAGAAAATACAGAAATGAAACACTAAAACTAATAACGGCAAAAGGCGGTCACATAGGGCAGTACTGACTGTCAGGGACAGTGGTCCATGCACCCACCGCAATAAGGATAGTACTAATTGTCAGAGACAGCGTTCCACATCCAATAATCGGGCAGTACTGACTGTCGAGAGACAGTGGTCCGTGCACCACGACGCAACCGTTGGAAATGCGTACCGATCAAACAGCGCAGCTCCTTATAAAGGCGATCGCTAGTGGGGGGGAAACCGTTACAATATTTTACTGGATTGGATACCAAGTCCTTTAGGCCAAATGATCGATAGAGTGAATGATTTGCGTCTGGTGCACGTTCCACTAGCGCCATCTAGTCGCCGTCTCTCACAGCTGCTAATCAATGAGTCTGCCGACACGGCCATCCTGATAAATCACTCGTTCTCGAGTGCATTCATTCGTCATCAATTCACATCGTCATCATCGTTACATATCAAATTAGCAAATATCACTGGTCTAGTAGTATTTCTTTACAATAGAAAACCCCTACAGTTCAAACATGCTGGTCTAAATCATCACCCACTAAAGCAGGTGAGATTCCTGCAGCTACAACTGGACTAGGTCACAACTCTTGTAACCCCTACAGTACATATTTGCTGGTCCAGATAACCATCCCATGGATGAGATCCCTGCAGCTGACTGGACTAGGTCACAATACTCTTGCAACCCCTACAGTACATATTTGCTGGTCTAGATATCATCCCATTGATAATGACTGAGAGGCATCTAGATCAGTAATGTGGCTGCGCCGCCTCGAAGGCAAGGTCAGCGTCATGATTAAATTGACACCTTTCAAATTTTTGCTTTTAATTATGGTGTCTGACAGCCCTCTACGTATGAATTGGGGTAATCAGGATCAAATGGTACCAACACTGAATGGTTGTGGTGGCGCATTGGACCGGGTAGTAGAGCATCTGTTAATTTTGAAAGAAATGCTTCTAAATTATTTGAGGGTAGCGGAATATTTTCCTGGCCATTTTGTGATGATGAAATGCCAGAGGTGGGCGGACAATCCGATCCCACTTCTGATGTCGGATTGGCCCAGACATCAGAAGTAAAACACAAGTTTATTCAATTGAACAATCAGTTATCTTAAATCTAGAAAATACAGAAATGAAACACTAAAACTAATAACGGCAAAAGGCGGTCACATAGGGCAGTACTGACTGTCAGGGACAGTGGTCCATGCACCCACCGCAATAAGGATAGTACTAATTGTCAGAGACAGCGTTCCACATCCAATAATCGGGCAGTACTGACTGTCGAGAGACAGTGGTCCGTGCACCACGACGCAACCGTTGGAAATGCGTACCGATCAAACAGCGCAGCTCCTTATAAAGGCGATCGCTAGTGGGGGGGAAACCGTTACAATATTTTACTGGATTGGATATCAAGTCCTTTAGGCCAAATGATCGATAGAGTGAATGATTTGCGTCTGGTGCACGTTCCACTAGCGCCATCTAGTCGCCGTCTCTCACAGCTGCTAATCAATGAGTCTGCCGACAAATACATTAAAATAGTTGTATTATTTATCTCTTCTTGATATTTACCTAATAGGTACAACCAAGTTATTGTGGTTTTTTACGTGTGTACACTAATTTCAAAGCTACTAGTCGCTCTTTTACTGCGGTTATGGTTTGTAGTCAGGCTAAGCATAACTTTATGAAAATATTGTATTACTAATAATAAAGGCAGTAATTGTCTGTGATTAAGATAATTTCAATATTATGTTTTATTTGCTATTTAAAATAACGTAATTCATTAAATATACGTTCTTTATTTAATTAAAAAGTAGTTAAGTTGAATATAACCAAGTAATTCACATTTAAATCCTATTTTTAATAACTTTAAGTCACTATTGCACTGCGTTTATAGTTTGTAGTCGGAGTGATAATAATAAATGAATAAAATAAAATAAACGCAGTAAACTGCGTTTACTAGTAGAAAGCGCAGTAACTCCAAACTTACTGCTGTTACAGCTTGTAATACTGGAGTTAGTCTTGAAGACCCTGCTAAGCATAAATAGTTTTTTTTGTTTTAAATTAGTTCTATTAAACATATAGAGAATTGGGTTAGTTCATATGAAACAAAGCATATTCAGCTATACATGTAAATCAAAACAAATTTAGAAAACTTCAAAATTATACCTAAAACATCAAAATAAAATTAAAAAATTTTAGGCGCCATTTACTCGAAACTATGAATAACCTCCTTACTGCACTTCTAATTAGCGCGGCAGAGAGGTTGTCGAAAGAATTATAATTTTCATTTATATTATTGTTTGTTTGTATAATGCCGTGGCAGGTTTGTGTATTTAGTATAGATTTAAATTTGTTAATGTTCGCTATGTTAAATAATATTTTCTTTGTGTACCACGTAATTTTTTTCGCTTGTTGAGGTATGCTTAAATTTATAATTGTTTCACTGTGGTCCGAAAGTCCGAAATTTTCTACGGTTGAAAACATATTTTTGTCGCTGAAATTCGTAAATATTAGATCAAGACATGTTGAGGATATTTCTGTAATACGAATATAAAATTTAATCAAAACAGAAACTATTTATCCGATACAAAACGGAGTTATAAGACATTTTACATAACAACCTAATTTATTATTTATGTGTACAAACATAAATTTTTGTTATTCCTTTAAAAAAATCTTTCTTGGCTTCGTTTTGGTAACCCGTCTACGCTCTTAACGGTGGGTCCGTTAAGAGCGTAGACGGGCTGCATGTTTTCCATACAAACGTATTCCCCTATTCTCTTTCTGGATAATGCCTCAAGAGTAATCATTTTTATTTATAAAAATCTAGGTCTATTGAAGGCATGCCCCTGTTATTTTTTTTTTCAAAAAAATTATTACAAAAATAAATATGATTTTCTGAAAACATAAAAAAATGCCCCGTTTTTACCTACGTAATCAGACGACTACCAAAGAAAATTTTAATGTTTTTAAGATAAAAACAAATGATAGGGGCATCGATCTGTTCTTCCTTTAAATTTTGATACCAAAAAAATTTTAATCGGCTTAGGTTTTGAGCGGAAAACAGGGGAATACGAAACGTCGATCGGTCATGGTTTTTTCTAGGTAAAATCGTTCTGAGCTGCAGTTGTCCCATATCGCACTCTACGGGGGGAGACTAGAGGGAGAGAGACAGCAATAGTTTCTTCAAATACCTATTTCTCAATTCTCGCGCAGCCCGTCTACGCTCTTAATCACCACAATGATTATTATATGAACTATGAAGCACAATGCTACTATCTCCAAAACGCGTGGCTTGCCGTCCGAACAGAAACGATTGTTGCCGATTACGCCCGAACGGGCACACACGTGACACACGTCGTTGCGAGTGGACGTTTCGATGCGATTTTTTGATGTGATTTAAATGCGCTAAGATTAAAGATACAGTCTTAAGTACTTGTATCACATTATTATTATATGTACTTACGCGCATACCTACCTAACTGTACGTAGTATTTTTACTAGAATTTTTGTATAACATAGTTGTACTTTTGTTTTTGTCAATATTGCAGATTTTCTTTTTTAGGGTTCCGTACCAAAATGGTAAAACAATAATGGTAATGGTATGGTGGCTTTTTTTTTTTAGGACGCATCGTTTTCGCCTTTTGATGAAAAATTAAAAAAAAAACACCGTTCCTCCCTCTTATCTCCGAAGTTTGCAAAGAGAAAAATCTGAAATGATTCTATGTGATAGAAGTTTATGTAAAGATTACAGGAAAAATAAAACGAAGTGTCTAAATAGCACAGTTTCTCAGAAATCATCAACAAAAGTTATATTGGTTCCACTATCGGTTAAGAGATGGCGCTGACATAAAACTGCAATATTCTATACCACAATGCACAGTGTTAAAATTCTCTGACGAATATAGGCCTCGCCGATGAAAATTTAAAAACATGATGTTACGGAACCCTCGGTGCGCGAGTCCGACTCGCTCTTGCCAGGTTTTTTTTTATTGGCTTACATTTACTTCCACTTAGGGAACAGTGCAAGTTTCATCCAAATCGATTAAGTAATTGTCAAGATATGGACTAATACGTGTAAGTGTGACGGCCTGGCTTATTGATATCGTCGTTGATAGTCCAATACCGCGTAACTAACATTATTCAAAACTGCGAATGTAAAAAAAAAAAAACAAAAATGAGATTTCGCGGCTGTAGGTAACTGATTGTGATTGGCGTCGACCCGTATGACAATTTTTCGTCCAAAAAGAAGACGAGTATTTCAAAAATAACAATACCGCGGAACTTTCGACGAACAAGTTACGACACGAAAACCGGGTATCCGGGCCAATTTCTATTTGTTTGTGCAGTGTCTAAGTGACGCTCCGGGTAAAAAATGTTTTTTTAAGTAGGGAATTACTGGATTATTTTTAATGTAAGTATGTCACACGTATTTTATACTTTATATAGATGAAATTGGGATGTAGACTACTGTAGGAAACGATTACCACAATCTTGAAACTGGTGCCACTAAAAATGAGATTGACTTCATTATGTCGACGAAGAAGCAAGTATTCAATGATGTTTCTGTGATCAATGCGGTAAAAACCGGAAGTGATCACCGCATGGTAAGAGGCACATTGAACTTAAATATCAAGCTGGAAAGATGACTGATGAAGTCTACGCTCCGCCCAGCACCGATCCAGGTCCAAAACCCCATGAGCTTTCAGTTCGAACTTCAGAATCGTTTCGAATGCCTAGGGAGCTCCGTGGACGATTATAACGATGGGTTAGTGGAAACTGTCCATACGGTCGGTTCTAAGATCTTCAAGATCCGTCTTACGAATTCAAAAAAGAAGCTCTCTGATCCTACTTTACGGCTCATGAAGGAGAGGCGCGAGATGATCCTGCAGTCTTCCGATGATGCGCTCAATTACCGGCAGCTCAATAGACGGATTTCTAAGTCCTTGAAAAGCGATCTTCGCCGCTTTACAGACCGTATTAAGGACGCGATAGAGCGAAATAAAGGGTCAAATGTCGTTGCTAGAGATCTGTCTATTGGGCAGAGCCAACTTGCGAAACTGAAGACCGATGATGGCAGGATCGTATCCGCCAAACCTGGGGGTCTACTCCGAAGCGGTTAACCACTGTATCGGCCGAATGTTCGGTCATTTTCTACTACCATTAATTTCCTATATTGACTATTGGTCCCGACAAAACTGTGCCAATCCGAACCTTTTTGGAACCCTTAACCCTTTTTTAAACCTTTTTTTGTTTTAATTCGTAGTAGGACAACAATATTCGAATCAGAAAATGACCGAACATTCGGCCGATACAGTGGTTAACCGTTTCGGAGTAGACCCCCTGAGCTGTTGATGGATCGAGAGGTTCTATGGACAGTTATAAACATCAACAAGTAACCCCGTTACGAATCTGGCAAACGACCCAAGAGCTAGATTGACCCGACACTATACCGAATACATCCCGGACTTCAGCCTGTACGAGATTAGGATGGCTCTGAAGGAACGCAAAAAAAAACAAGGCGCCGGGTGATGACGGATGCTGAGCTCCTGAAGGCCGGCGGAAAACCCGTTCTTAAGGCCCTTCAGAAGCTGTTTGGTTCCGTCATAGTCGAGGGTAAAACACCACAGACAGACACACCACAGAAGAGCGGTGATACTCTTCTTTAAGAAGGGCGACAATGGCCTGCTTAAGTAAATCTGCCAAAGAGTTGTATCGCAAGTATTAAAATTGGAAATAAAACAGAAACGCATCCGCTACATATAGCAAAAGCATTCAATGATTTCTTCATTGATAAAATTAAGCCTATAACTCGTGATGGCATTCAAGTAACATCAAATATTCCAAAATTAAATAATTCTATGTTTATGGCACCAAGCACTTCCGATGACATACAGAATATAATTAAATCCCTCAAAAATACCAATAGCGTAGGACACGATGGTATTTCGACGAAGATCATTAAATATGTTTCTGATTATATTAGTGTCCATATAAGTTATATAGGGTGACTGGTAATTAGTGACCGATACTTAAACACGTGATTTTACTCATCATTATGAACAACTTTTACTATGGGACCAAACCTAAAATCGCGAAAAAAAAATCAGCTGTTCCCTACATTTATGTTCGTCTAACTCGTCAAAATGTATAGAACAGCTGTTTTTTTTTTCACGATTTCAGGTTTGGTCCCATAGTAAAAGTTGTTCATAATGATGAGTAAAATCACGTGTTTAAGTATCGGTCACTAATTACCAGTCACCCTATATAGTTAATTTGTGTATTACAACTGGTATTTTTCCACACAATCTCAAAACAGCTGTAGTTAAACCACTTTTCAAGAAAAACAATAGGGAAAACATGGAGTGCTATAGGCCGATTGCGCTCATACCAATTTTTTCAAAAGTCTTTGAGAAATATTTATACGAACAACTTTACAACTTTTTTGAAAAATATAACATTTTATCTGAGGAACAAAAAGGTTTCAGAAAAAATAAAACCATTAACATGGCTGTATACGATTTCCTGAATAAAGTCATCACAAATGTTGACAGCAGAATACCCGTGTGTTCCGTATATTGCGATATGACCCAAGCCTTCGACTACGTGGACCATAAGATTTTGCTTGAGAAGTTAGAAGCATATGGAATTCGAGGAACCATACTAAAATTGATAGAATCATATTTAATAAATAGGAATCAATATGTGGAAATTTCGAAGATAGATCCAAAGACTAAAACCGAATTAGTATTTAGATCAAATAAACGATTAATTAAGTATGGTGTACCACAAGGGAGCGTGCTAGGTCCCCCGTTATTTTTAATTTATATCAATGATTTACCAAGGGTAACCATTCATCATATGTCACTATTTGCCGACGACAGCACCGTAACTATTAATAACACTAACGAGTTACAATTAGAACATGAAATTAACAAAACTATCCAATCAATTGTCACATGGCTAGATGATAATAATCTTAGAATAAACATTGACAAAACAAAATTAATGTTGTTCAGTCAACGGCCAAAGGCATCTAACATGTTAATAAAACACGGTAGCAAAATTATTGAAAACGTTGGTACTACCAAATTTTTGGGTTTAAATATAGATCAAAGGCTGGATTGGAAAGTACACACAGAGGAATTAAGCAAAAGAGTAAGCAAATCGGCTTATGCTCTTTATAAACTGTCTTCGGTCTTAGGTACCGACGCTTTGCTCACTGCATATCATGGCATCGTTGGCTCAATATTAAGATATGGGGTTATTTTTTGGGGCAACTCGTGTAATAGAGAACTAATCTTTAAGTTACAGAAAAGGTGTCTCAGAGCAATGTTTGGACTAATATGTACTGATACGTGTAAGCCATATTTCATCAAAAATAAAATATTAACACTCCCGTCATTATACATTTATGAGGTTGCGGTCTTCGTTAAAACAAACCCAAATCTTTTCAAGAAGCTATCAGATACTAATACCCGAAGTCGACGGGACTATAGTACATTATGTGTAAGACAGTCCAAAACAGCACTGATGCATAAAAGTGTCTTCTGCATGGCGCCAAATATATTCAATCACATTCCGCCACACATTAAAGAATTGAATGTTAACTTATTTAAGAAAAAATTAAAGAACTTTCTAATTCAAAAAGCCTACTATAATATTTCCGAGTTTTTAACAGACAAAGTATTGATATAGTTACTTACATTCTGTGTTAACATTTGTTTTTTTTTATTTATATTTTTTAATTCTTTATTATTGATGATATGTTATGTTATATGTTATATTCAAGTAAATTGATCTGACTTGTGTGAAATAATAATTATGTAGATTTTTTTATTCCTAATTACTTTGACTTTCTGACTGATTAATTTTATTTTATTATACATTTCGATGACGAGTTGATGACACTATTCTGTGGTATATTTGTTATAATTTGATTGTTTACTTTTGTTTTTTAATTGATTTGTTAATTTTATTGCTTTGAATAATGGGCAAACCCACTAGTAAAAATGACCTACCTGTTTATATTTGTACGCCGTCAAGGCAAAACATGACTGTGCTATAATTTTATGTAACATCTTGCATGCCATATGTGTGTATACTTATGTTTTGGACAAATAAATGATCTATCTATCTATCTATCTATCTATCTAAGAATTATAGGCCCATCTCACTTCTGAGCCATGTCTACAAGCTGTTTTCGAGAGTCATCACGAACCGTCTCGCGCGCAGGTTAGACGACTTCCAGCCTCCCGAGCAAGCCGGATTCCATAAAGGCTTTAGCACCCGAGACCACATACATACGCTGCGACAGGTTAAACAGAAGACCGAAGAGTATAACCTGCCTCTCTGCTTAGCGTTTGTGGTCTACGAGAAAGCCTCTGATTCGATCGAGACATGGGCTGTACTGCAATCTCTTCAACGGTGCCAGATCGACTATCGGTACATCAAGGTGCTGAAGTGTCTGTACGAAAATGCCACTATGTCAGTCCGACTCCAGGATCAGACCTCGAAACCTATCTTTCTGCATCGAGGTGTGAGTAGGGCTTGTAATTCGAATATTCGAATAATGCGAATATTCGATCATTTTTGCTATTCGAATATTGACTGATGTTAAATTCGAATATTCGAATAATTTTTAGTTCAGTTTGAAAATACGAACTACGTCTGTCTTACAAGTTGTTACCTACAGACCGCGCTTTACACGTACACACACAGTGCCGGCGC
This sequence comes from Oligia fasciuncula, assembly GCA_963082905.1. Lineage (NCBI taxonomy): Eukaryota > Metazoa > Arthropoda > Insecta > Lepidoptera > Noctuidae > Oligia > Oligia fasciuncula. Next base: position 8,710,296 of record OY720392.1, read on the forward strand.
CGCCACTCCGAGGTTTCGCAGCCGTAACAAATATGTATTTACAGAATTATTATGAATAAAGCTTCGATCAATAATAGTACTAGATGCCCGACAAGCGCTTCAAAAACGGCCCGAAAAATACGAGCACGAATACTTTTGTGCTCTTATTTCAAATTAGTATGGTCCAATCATAGCCAATGTTATGACGTCAAAATGCCTCAGTGCGCGTTCAGAAGTTGTGTAAATAACCACCGTAACACCAAGATTTTGGAAGGAACACCAGGGCCACCAGTCGGTATGCATTTAAGCGGAAATTGCAGAGTTATTTTCAAAATAAATAGCGTAGAGTAATCTCAACACCTCTCTCCCTTGAATTTGTATGTATATATATATATATTATAAGTATATATTATATTAAATAGTATGTATGTGTATATAACCTATTTATGTATTTGTGTAAGTACAGACGCCAGCAGGTCAACCTACCCGAAACTGTCAGATTTTCCCAATCAACCTTGAACCTTATGCTTTAGCAATAAAGTCGAAAATCTATTAAAGAAATCTGACAGATTGTAGTAACTTGATGTGCTGGCGTCCGTACCTAGTTTTATTAGCTTTTTTAATTTTTATCATTGTTCTTCTCAACCAAAGCACCTGCCATCCAATCTCTTCACCACCCTTGGTTGACTGGTAGAGAATGCCTAAGGCATTAAGTCCGCCTTTGTACCTTTTTTGTGCGAAAAGTTTAAATAAATAAATATCTTTTTTTCGGTTAGTTTTTATCATTAAATGTTTTTCATAAAATAGTAACACAATTAAATAGTAAATATAAATCAATTAGCAAATATTATGATTGTTTGGCCAATGTTTGCGACAACGCGCCAACTATTCTAACAAACATTGAAGCATTGAAAGAAATTCCAAGAACTACGTCTAGTTCCAAATTCGAGTAAGTACGAAATTGTCAACAAAATGTTTTTAACCTTATTGCTTAGAAGTTAAGTTTCATTTTAGAATAAATATTTTTGTACTTATTATAAACATGACTTTTTATTTTCAAGTGACATTTTAAATTTATTGCTTCGATTACAGAAGGACTTAAATATTAATCATTTGCAAACGTAATTAAACTTTATGTTAGTGTGTTAAGGTTTATAATAATCTGAAGTAGTTAATATTATTAAACTTTTTTCTATAGTTCGTAGTAAGAAATATAAGTGTTTATGTGTGTGCAAACGTGGCCACTTTAGCGACTTATTTTTGTTCCTAATCATTCATCTAGTACTATTATTGATCGAAGGAATAAAGTCATCAACACAACTCTCTTAGACCATGTAATCCTCAAGAATGACTATTTCATGAAATCTTGACATTTGGGGATTATACTAACTTAACAAGTTAGATAAAAAAAAAAAAAAAAAAACGTTTTGGAAAACCCTGTCCAAATTAAAACAATCTATTCCTGTTTTGAAGCGAGTTCCCCGCGGCGCTAGACCTCTAGTGGCGCAACACCTTGCAGGTTGCGTTCGTCTCGCCGCCCGCGAGAACTCGCTAAGTGCTTGGGAACAACTACTCACCTTCCCTTACAGAATTCTACATGTACAAAAGAATTTGGCAACCAAAAAGACATTAACTGCACAAATTAAAGAAAACTGTAATATTTCGGCTCATAATTTAGATTCAAAATTGCAGACACAGAGATATACTTCATCAAAAGGTATATCCCACCTGGTAGAATCTAAGTTAGGGGAAGGTGACATTAGCGGAGCAGCCAGGATTCTCTTTAGTAGTGATGTGGTGGCACCCTGTTCTCCAGAAACACTCGCAGCTCTGGAGAGCAAACACCCTGCCGCAGCGGATGGCCTTTCTTTTCCCGACCCTCCTGATCCTGATAACCATTCCCTCACCATTACAGGTCGAGAGTTGGTCACAGCCGTTTGCTCCTTCCGGAACGGCTCCGCTGGCGGCCTCGACGGCCTGAGTCCTCAACACCTTAAGGACCTTATTTGTTCAGGCGCCGGGGCAGCTGGTGAGTTGCTCTTGAAGGAGCTTACGGCTTTGATTAACCTTATGCTCTCCGGCAAGGTGAACGAGGCCGTCATCGACGTTCTGTACGGGGCCAATCTATGTGCCCTGCGTAAGAAGGATGGCGGCATTCGGCCCATTGCCGTGGGCACTACTTACCGCCGTATGGCAGCCAAAATTTGTTGTAAATTTTACGGTGAGGTTGTTTCGGAAAAATTTCAGCCCCTGCAGCTAGGTTACGGCTCCAAAGGGGGCTGTGAGGCTGCCGTACACGCCTTGTCGACCTACCTAAATTCTGGAAAAGGAGAGGTCATCCTGAAGGTTGACATAAAGAATGCCTTCAATTCTGTTAATAGGGACACCTTGCTGGCAGAAACTAGAAAAGAAATACCCCAAATTTATAGTTTCATTTGGCAATGTTACAGACAACCTTCTAAATTACTGTATCGGGACAACCTTTTGGAATCTGCTGTTGGCTGTCAACAAGGTGACCCCCTTGGGCCAGTGATTTTTAGTTTAGCCATTCACCCAATTATTCGACAGCTAAATTCCAAATTTAACGTTTGGTATCTCGATGATGGAACCTTGGGAGGCGATGCAGAAACTGTATTACATGACCTTCAATTTTTAAAAAATGAACTTCATTCCATTGGCCTTGATCTCAATCTTTCGAAATGTGAACTATATTTAGCGGACAGTACTGACAGACATCTGACACTTCCCAAATTTAACGCAATAGCTCCAGAAATCAAAATTATTGAAAAAAGCTCTCTTCGCCTCCTTGGGTCCCCAATCTTTGACAATTCCTTTCCCGTTTTTATTGACGAAAAAATCCAAAATTTCAATGACGTTTCGGAAAGATTGCTCCAAATTAATATGCATTCGGCCATAACTTTAATCCGCTACTGCTGTTTCGGCCCTAAATTAACATATTTTCTTCGCGCTTCCCAGTTATGGAAGCACACTCACCTTTTAGACAAAATGGACCAAATTATCAGACATACATTAACTTCCATTTTAAATGTGGCCATGGACGACCGAGCTTGGGCACAAGCTACTCTTCCCATTCGTATGGGGGGCCTCGGCGTCCGCAAAATTTCTAGTATTAGTTTACCGGCTTTTATATCTTCGGTCCACGGCACTGATAAATTAATCAGGAAAATCCTAGCTTCCACACTGATTAATTATGATGTGCCGTGTTTCACTGAGGCTATGGATGCCTGGAGTCTCGCTTGCCCGAATACAGATCCACCCGACAATCCATCTTCCCAGAGACGGTGGGATGAGCCGCTCTGCAGAGTAGTACAGAACAATTTACTTGACTCGTCTGCTACTACTGCGGAACGTGCGCGCCTGCTGGCTGTGGGTAGGTGGGAGTCGGGTCTTTGGCTTCATGCACTACCTTCGTCGAACATAGGCACTTTGTTCGACGACACTACTTTTCGCCTCGCTGCTTCCCTACGTCTAGGCACTCCTTGCTGTTCTCCCCATCGCTGTCACTGTGGCGAAGATGTCAACAGCCTCGGACACCACGGCCTGTCTTGCAGCCGAAGTGCGGGTCGCTTAGCGCGGCACGCGAACATTAATGACATCATCCGACGAGCTCTTGTCACCGTCGGCGTTCCAGCTGTATTAGAACCCAATGGCTTGGCACGCGACGATGGCAAGAGACCGGACGGTATGTCTTTATTTCCATGGAAGGTGGGTAGGCCTTTAGTGTGGGACGCTACGTGTGTCGATACTCTTGCGCCATCCCATCTTCCTGGCTCGGCATGCTGTGCTGGCGCTGCTGCTGCGGCTGCGGAAAACCTCAAGCGGCGAAAATATAATAACCTCATCGGAAACTATATTTTCGAGCCGTTTGGGGTTGAAACTCTCGGGCCGTGGGGTCCGAGTGCTCATGGTCTTTTTAAAGAAATTTCAAAACGGCTGGTTGACACTTCCCGTGACCCAAGGGCTGGCTTTTATCTTGGCCAGAGGTTAAGTATCGCCATACAACGTGGTAATGCCGCCAGTCTCTTGGGTACATTACCAGTCGACAGCGATGCGGATGAATTTTTCGACGCTATTTTTTAGTTTCTGTATAGTTTTAGTTAAGTTAGAATTTAATTTTGTTATTCCATCGGATAAATAAATTACTTAACAAGTTGTATTACTGATTTTTTTTCTTTGAAAATATTTATTTGGCTATACAAACTAAAAATAACAAAATTAAATCCTAACTTAACTAAAACTATACAGAAACTAAAAAATAGCGTCGAAAAATTCATCCGCATCACTGTCGACTGGTAATGTACCCAAGAGACTGGCGGCATTACCACGTTGTATGGCGATGCTCTATATAGCCTCTGGCCAAGATAAAAGCCAGCCCTTGGGTAACGGGAATTGTCAACCAGCCTTTTCGAAATTTCTTTAAAAAGACCATGAGCACTCGGACCCCACGGCCCGAGAGTTTCAACCCCAAACGGCTCGAAAATAAAGTTTCCGATGAGGTTATTATATTTTCGTCGCTTGAGGTTTTCCGCAGCCACAGCAGCAGCGCCAGCACAGCATGCCGAGCCAGGAAGATGGGATGGCGCAAGATTATCAACACACGTAGCATCCCACACTAAAGGCCTACCCACCTTCCATGGAAATAAAGACATACCGTCCTGTCTCTTGCCATCGTCGCGTGCCAAGCCATTGGGTTCTAATACAGCTGGAACGCCGACGGTGACAAGAGCTCTTCGGATGATGTCATTAATGTTCGCGCTAAGCGTGTCGCGCTAAGCGACCCGCACTTCGGCTGCAAGACAGGCCGTGGTGGTGTCCGAGGCTGTTGACATCTTCGCTACAGTGACAGCGATGGGGAGAACAGCAAGGAGTGCCTAGTCGTAGGGAAGCAGCGAGGTGAAAAGTAGTGTCGTCGAACAAATTGATTGTAATTATTGTAATTCTGTAAATACATATTTGTTACGACCGCGAATCGGCCAGCATATTGCAAAAAACGTAAGAAAATTTGAATTTCGCAGGCTACCTTAGCGCTTCCCCCTTAATATTTTTGATTTGTTTTTTTTTTTTCATTATAATGTCAAACTATGTTGCTTAAAGGTGATTCAATTTTATATAATAAAAATACTCAACTCAAACTTGTGTATTAATTGTATAAGCAAGTTGTCCCTTCAAGGTTTCAACTTGGTTTCAAAGGAAAAAGCTAATATTCGAATAATTCGAATACTGCCTGTAAAAACTTCGAATATTCGATTATCTAAAAACTTCGAATATTTACAAGCCCTAGGTGTGAGACAGGGAGACGTTACGAGTATCTCTCCGAAACTGTTCACCGCTGCACTGAGGACGTCTTCAAGGTTCTGGACTGGAAACGGGCTGGCATTAACATCAATGGGGAGTACATAACTCACCTTCGGTTTGCCGACGATATCGTAGTCATGGCTGAGACTATGGAAGACCTCAGTACAATGCTCGATGACTTCAGTAGAGCCTCCGAAAGAGTGGGTCTTAAAATGAACATGGACAAAACGAGATATCTTGTATTCTTTCATACCTATTAATGACTAAAAGTCATTTAAACATTTAATAATATTAAATATATGATTGATTGAGGTTTTGGCATTATTTTATTTCATTTATTACAATTTCGCGTAAGTACTGTCTATGAACCAGAATCGTTCGAAACTAAACAGCGTAAGTGATTTTGTAAGTAAACTATTGGGAATATTCACTTTAAAAATAGTATATTGGATTAAGGAGAACGAAACGGTCCTATAATCAAGTTCGTTCAAAATTCGGCCTATTAGTCTTTTAGAAAATCAGTTTTTTTACCCTCCTGTAAAATTAGCAGAAGTGTACATACGCAGTATTTTATTTACCAATGTTAGTTACGCGGAATTGGACTATCAGCGACGATATGAGCTACGGGGTGTAGTGTCAAAGGGAAAACATCTCAAAACCTTGGTCAAATTCTAGTGCAATATTTATAACATAAGTAGTTTATAGTTTTCAACCGACTATTAAAAAAGGAGGCCTAATCGCGATCGTTCTCACCCGTTGTAAATAAATTGTATGGGCGTATATTCACCACTTATTAAAATTTATAGCCCACTGTTTACACTTTATGAATGATTTTAATCTTGAAGGCATATGAACATCACACAACTTGACTCTGAAAGACAATTTTTTTTATTAATAAACATATAATTATATGCTTGTATACTTAAATCAAGTAAGCCACGATTTATTTTTAGTTGCGATCTATGTGGCTTTTATTTTAAGTAGGTAAATCCTCACTTAGGGTTACTAACTATTGAATAAGTACATGATTGTACTATTTATTTATCAATGCCTATACATTGAAAATAGTTAAGTAGATGCTTACTCACTAAAAACGACCTTTCAATTTGCAATTAATTGGTAACAAAACGCGAGAGAGGAAGAGAATCCGAACAAAAAGCAAAGTTCTTAATAAAATAAAAAACCTCAATTCTGTTTCTTTTCTTACATACGGCTTACGGTTATTAAAGTTTTTTTTAATATTGTTTTAACTTAACATACTTGCATAAATGTACTGCAGCAATATCATTAATTTATTTATGGTAGGTACTTACTTGGCTGTCCCTTGAACTCTTTCTGAACTTCTCAAGATCAGCAAGCAACTAGAATATTCGATGTTTAATCTGTTTACATTGAGATACCACAGATTTCCTCATGTGTAATGTCAAATGCAAAGGAGAATGGGTACCGTTATACCGTACTATGGGTTTTTGCCCGAAAGCCCAATAGTCATAAGATATACCAATAGAAAGACCTTTTCAAGTACGGAGTGAATGACCTAAAACGGTGACAACTTAGGCACTGAAGTTAAGGAATTCTTGGCGCCCAATAGACATAACATATACTACTTGGGCATCGAGGTTTAGGAATTTTCTTGGCGAATAAAATCGTGTTAGTAGCAAAGGTTCCCCTTGAAAAAAAAACGCTTTTCAATGGTGTATATCTTATGGCTATTGGGCGCCAAGAATTCCTTAACTTCAGTACCAAAGTTGTTAACTTTTTAGGTCATTCACTCCGTACTGACTACTGACTAACAAAAGTCGTGTTAGTAGCGACGGTTATCCTTGAAAGCTCTTTCAATTGGCATATATCTTAACGCTCTTGGGGGATGCAGCAGGCTTAACGATCTGTCCGACCGGCAGACTCTTAAAATAATCGTTCCTATAGGAGACAAATGTTTCAAAATGTCCGTTTATAGGTTTAAAAGATGATGTTTGCAAGACAGAATTAATTAAAGTTAATTAGTCGACGAAATAACAGAATTACAACAATACCTAATTGCTCATACTTAGAGCTTGGTAGCTCCTTACGTAGGTACTAACAATTTGGTGAGATCTTTCCATTGGTATGTGACAGAAAAAAATAAGGTGATGTGATAACAGAAATCAATAGAAAATGATTTAACATGGGAAAATCAAATGAATTTGGAATTAGTCATTATCGTTACAAAAGATAATGACATTCGAACAGTGTTAGTATCGCAATTCTTGTCCATGAAGCGATGTGGAACCTCGCAGACGACAGCGACACGGCGCGAACGCAGCGTTGCGTAAATTCATCGATATGCAGCGATGATCAATTAGATAGGAACCTCGTGAAATCTTTGTCAGTCGCTTATGTAACCTACGATGGAACAATAACAGCCCCATTTAACACTTTGGCGTGCAATTAAGTTAATTAATCATAGGTTTTGGCAAAACAAATTGGTTCTATAATGACTATTTTGGAGAATTTCGAATGGATTTGCTTTCTGGTTACAAGAAAGGTCACTTACTACATCAAATGTTGTAATTTACCAGTATGACCGAGTAACACACTTTGTTCGCCTTTTTGCACAAACCATTTTAATTGAGAAGACTGATTACTCGAGCACTAATATGTAGGTAGGTATTGCTGCAGTTAAAGTTACAACAATATGGTCAGTATTCAGATGTGTAACACAAATACATGCATTACTCCACTTGCATCAAACAAGGAAGCTAATATTAATTGCATCATCTTGTATCAAGTCTGAGATTTAATCTGAAACAAAAGATTGTTACGCGAAACTGGATGCTATCTTGCTAAGGTAGCAATGAGATATTAATTAGCCGCTAAACAAAAATAATATAAAAGAAAAAAGAAATCGGAAAAGATCGCAGAAAGCGATAAGTTTTTCCGCATTTTGTAGTGTTCATTATATTTTTTTGTTATGTATTTTCTGGTCTATATTAAAGTATATACTTATTAATAAATATGTCATAAAAATTGTCACCATACTTGCACTTTAGTTCTTAATTTTTGGCGGAGTTTGTAGCAGAGTTAGAAGAAAAACTTGAACAATTTACAAACAAGTTGCACGATAGTATTTTCACAATTGCATTTCAGCGATATCTACTGCATTGTTCAGTTTAGAAAACAAGAAAGATTAAGTCATCAATGATGTGTGTTATTTAAAGGAAAATAACGAGAAAAGTGTGGTACCTATATCCTTAATAGCTCCCTTCTCCTGAGCAAGAGTTTATAACACAAACTTGCTGTCGTAGTAATATTTATTTTTTTATTAGTCGAACTAATTAATAAATTACAAATTATTGATAGCACTTACGTGTATGGATGTTCAGTAAAACGGGCTTGGAACAACGAAAGGACGATACTGTCCTTTCTATAGGAGCGTGTCTGTTATGTACACCGTGTGAATACAAATAATAAAAAGCAAGCAGGTCGACTTTCGCGTTGTTGATGTATGTGCACGCGCAGGTGTTGGCGTCCACCGGCGCGGCGGACACTGACTGACATGCGCTCGCGCTGCCGCGGCTGACTATCGCGCCATCGTCTTTACAAACTATCTGGATCTGCGTCACAATGTCGCGTCACACAAACGTCATTGTGCTTAGCACCAATTATATCTGACCCTCGACCTCCTGTCATGAGGATTTGCCGTGTGAACTTCTTGATTTAGTTCCGGACGTAACAATACCTGCCTTGTACCTTTGTGTTAACTAATCACAAAGAAGCTGTGCACTAAATTACTTCATCAGTTTGCTTTTGTCTATGGTTTAATCTTTATTTTTACGAATTCCATTATTTTATTTGTTTCATTATTTCATTTGTTTCCTTTCTAAAAAATGTATATACATATAACACCATTTTATATGAGCAAACTTTTCGCTATTTTATACTTAGTCAATCCCGTACGCAAAATACGCGCATTGACGTGAAATTGCGGAAACCAGCCCGTATTACCTATTACCTATAAAGTCAATCCAAGTTTGTAAGTTCATTTTGATGTATTAAGGTTAGGTAGATCTAAGGAAACTCACCAACCGGTATCAACCATTGACATAATGATCTTTTTTAGGGTTCCGATCTTTAAAAAAAAAACGGAACATTTTTAAGATCACTTTCTTGTCCGTCAGTGTGGTAAGTAAAGGTGTGAGACAGGGAGATCCATTGTCGTCAAAACTTTTTTCTGCCACCTTAGAGCAAATTTTTAGAAACCTGGATTGGACTGAATACGGTATAAAAATAAATGGAGCAACTTTCAACCATCTGAGATTCGCGGACGATCTCATAATTATAACAGACAACCCAAATCACTTGCAAGTAATGTTAAAGCAACTAGTAACGGAAAGTGGGACTACAGATGAATATCTCGAAAACTAAACTGATGACCAACCACATAGAAACGTCCATCAAAGTCAATAATGCTATAATTGAATAATTATGTAAAAGAATACGTTTACCTAGGTCAAATCATTTCCCCTGCACAACTCACATCCAAAGAGATAAAAAACAGGATAACCACATCGTGGAAAAGATACTGGTCACTAAAAGAAATTACAAAAAACCCATCAATACCACTCAAACTAAAAAGTCACATATTTAATTCCTGCATTCTTCCTAGTATGACCTACGGTTGCCAAACGTGGCCCTTATCAAAAGAAAACACAAAAAGATTAGAAACATGTCAACACAACATGGAAAGGAGCATGCTAAATACAAAGAAAAAAGACAAAGTAAATCTAAGTGTTATAAGAAGGAAAGCATAGCAGACATGACTTACACAATTAAAAAACTAAAGTGGAAGTGGGCAGATCATGTCATCCGGGGTAAAAACGAAAGTTGGGCCAGAGATGTGACAGAATGGTATCCGAGAGAAGGAAAGATATGACGACCTGAAAACTACTGCGGGGATTTCGGATGTCTAAACTTTTAATTTAAATATATTGTTAAACTAGTTTGTAAGATTGCTAATAAAGGCTATTTGAAATTGAATAAATAGGCTTTGATACCGGGCTCAGAAAAAAATAAAAGAATACGTTCATCGAGAACAGGTTAAGTACCGGCTGAGATACCAAGGTTGCTGATGTTTTTTCCGGGATTTGTTTTGCTGTTGCTGTTTTTTTATGCGTGGGTCTGACGCTCATCTCATCTAGGCTGTAGTTAGTGCTTTAATATATGCTTTAACCACTAAATCCGGGCGTGGTACGCTATCGGCCCATTACAATAGAAAATCAATTGTCTCATTAGCGGTGATTGTTTTCTAAGGTTAAAGGTAATTTGTTAATCAATCAGTTTAATAGAAAAACATTTAAAAATTTGAATTCTGGTTTTTTCCAATGACATTTTTTTATGATTGGTACGGAACCCTTAGTTCGCGAGTCCGACTCGCACTTGGCAGGTGTTTTACATCTCAGATATTTTATGCGACTCCGTCGTAGTCATATTCCTTTCTAGCGTTTGATAAATCGGGAAAACTGCATAAAAACCCACGATGTTGAATGAATCTACTTACCACATAAACTGGTTTTATCACAGAGAGACGGTGGTCTGGACTCAGCTGAATTTCCGCTAATAAAGTGATATCTGAAAAATAAAACAGGATACCACTTAAAATAAACCAAATGGAAAGGTACGCCGGAAATTTAAAAAAAAAAAAATCATTTAAATCGTCAATAGGCTATAATGATGTTTTAATTTGTATAGTATATATGTATCTTTAAGTCATTTTATCATTGGTTGCACATCACTCGGGTTTAATGTCCTAACGAGTTGTTAAATGCCAATTAATCTCAGTAGTTCCTACTTAACTTTTTTACACAACTAACCTAATTTTTTTATTATGAAATTATCTAGCAGTTTTAATTATTTTTTATCTGCCACTTGAAAGGAATGATTGGTAAATCTTCAACTTTGTTTCATATGTCTAGTTATTGGACGAGAGACGAGAATTCCAAGAAATATTAATAACATTTTGTTAAACTGTTGATACCAAGCCCAATCGTCTTTAAAGAAATTCTTCATTTATAAGAAGGTAGGTATTTTTGTTTATTTAAAACATGTACTTACAGCATAATATGCTGTAAATATTTTATGACATTATCACTATAACACAAATAGAAAAAGCCGTAAAATATTGAAATAAAATAAAAGTAATATTAAACTAAATCGATTATCGATTTTCTTTTATTGTTATTTATGAAACTGTGTTTGGTGCATGCAATACTTTTTTGATCTGTATCCTGTGTATAAGTTTGAGGGCTTTATGCTCACTAGTTGTAACTCACAAGAAACCAGGTAAAAACCAGCTGTGGAAATACAATGACTTGCATGAATAAAGGACAAAACATAATTGAAAAAAATAAATACAATAAGTTAATTACTATAGTATATTTTATTCTTATTTTCCTCATTTTGCAAGACTGTAATCATAAAAATCAAGTCATAGCTAAGATCGAAGTCCAATGCTAACAGTTTACTTTCGGATTAGCATAAATTCGTGTTAGCAAAATTGGACCTACAATTTAACGTTTTATTCTACCTACTTACGGATGAGCATAATTTAGAATTTTAGTAATAATGCTTCGAGTACTTAAATAAAAAAAATTGGCCAAGAGCGAGTCGGACTCGCACACGAAGGTCTCCGTACCACAAGGCAAAAACGCCGAAAAAAAAAACACGTTTGTTGTATGGGGAGCCCACTTAAATATTGATTTTATTCTGTTTTTAGTATTTGTTGTTATAGTAGCGGCAACAGAAATACACATCATCTGTAAAAAATTCAACTGTCTAGCTATCACGGTTCATGAGATACAGCCTGGTGACAGATAGACAGACGGACAGTGGAGTCTTAGTAATAGGGTCCCGTTTTTACCCTTTGGGTACGGAACCCTAAAAACCAATGAAATAAAATTAGGTTGTTCGAAATCGATATAATAGATTATAAAATATAAACTAGTATTTAACGATGCTTTCGAAATATGTATTTATGCATTAGTATTGCAGTTTATGTTACTTACACAATACTTTTTGCATGTACAATTACAGCGAAAATTCAACGCAAAAAGCTTACCAATGTGAGAGTTTTTACGAATATGGGAAGCATTCTTTACGTGCGGCACAGTCCGCATTGATGATTAATTTGTGGACTTGGCCCGATTTAAACATTCGACATTGGCAACATTGGTACGATTAGGTAACTAATTACTTACTCGCTTGGTATTCTAGTTATTTTTATAATTGTGATATGGTACACCGTACAATACATCCAATTAAATTGTGGGCACGGCACATTCCGAAGCAATCGCAGATTGAAAATCTCAACATGTAGGTTAATAATTCAAGAAATAGGTTTCTATTATTAATTAAATAAAAGAGCTCTAATATTGTTGGTATCTTCAGGGTAAGAGATTGAAGTGGGTACTTAGGGGAAATCAGCAAAACCTGCAGACCTTTCTCATACGCTCGGTCAACGGCCTCGGATATTGAGACTGGCAAGTTTCATAAGCTACCCCAAGGTCTATCAGACGTCGCCGCGTCGCTTATTCACTATGCCGCTTAACTACTTGTCGCAAAAGCCTTGTCGGTCGACATCTGCAGGTCTACTGCATTGCGTGCAGGCAGGTTATCGTTTGGGGAAGTCGAACAGTCGAGGATTGGTGGTGCTCTAGGAAGTACTTCATAATGTACATTTTTGAAGAAATGTTACATATTATTATATTTTTCGTGGCTAACTTGCATTCGATATAGAAAGAAAAAAGTCATTCGTGCGTTTTTAATCCATCCATACTAATATTATAAATGCGAAAGTGTGTCTGTCTGTCTGTTACCTCTTCACGCTTAAACCGCTGAACTGATTTAGACGAAATTTGGTATAGAGAGAGACAGTTTTGAGTCCTGGGAAAGGACATAGGATAGTTTTTATCCCGACACGGGATCGAAACTTACGCGGGGCACTGCTAGTATATCACAGTAATATTATAAAGGCGAAAGTTTGTGAGTGTGTGTGTGTGTTTATATGTTTGTTACTACTTCACGCTCAAACGGCTGGACCAATTTTGATAAAATTTTGTATGGAGGTAGCGGACACCCTGGATTAACATATAGGCTACTTTTTATCCCGATATTCCCACGGGATCGACATTTACGCGGGTGAAACCGCGGGGCGCAGCTAGTATTATAATAAATGCTAAGTAGCTCTAATCTGTCTGTTACCTTTTCACGCCTTTTAACGACTGAACGTATTTAGAGGTAATTTGGCACATGGAGACCATGATTTGGGTTAGGACATATTATGATACATCTTATCCCGGAAGTACGTTCCTGTGGGATAATTCCCGACCGAAGACGCGGGCAAAAGCTATTAATATATATACATAATTCGATAAACCTATAAATCCGCATGAATTCTGTTTTGTGTGGTGAGCGAGCAAGTTACCTGAGGTAAGTACTTTTGTTTGGTGTCCATAGAACCCAGATAGTGCGAACGTCGGCTTTAAAATATTATGTACTCTTGCCTTTTCAGTCTCTGTCATTTTTCAGATGCAACTAGCCGTGCTATTTCATTTTAGTACAGACGCCAGCAAATCAAGCTACCCGAAACTGTCAAATTTTCCCAATCAACTTTGAACCTTGTGCTGGAGCGATAAAGTTGAAAATCTATTATAGAAATTCGACAGATTGTAGTAGCTTGATGTGCTGGCGTCTGTACATCGATAGATGCTCTATATACAACTAGAATAGTTGTGGAAATTTTCCATAGCATTGTGCAACTGCTACCTATTACAGATTATTATATAAACCCGTGTCAAGCTCAAAGGAGTTACAGTCAAAACCGGTATCTCACTTCTAATTATATGAAATCATAGACTTAAATACGTACCTAGTACCTACAACTACATGTATAAGGGTGCGTAACCACTGAAACGGAGCTGGGCGGAGCGGAGCAGAGACGTGCAGGAATCGTCCAATCACAGATTACACGAGTGACGCGATGAGGATTTCAACCATTGTGATTGGCGATTTCTGCTCGTCTCCGCTCCTCTCCGCCCAGCTCCGCGTCAGTGGAAACGCGGCCTAATCAGTGCCGTAACTAGGGCGGTGCCAGCGGTGCCCAGGCACAGGGCGCAGACCCTGGAGGGGCGCAGAAATGACCAGACCTGGGCCACTAACACTACCTATTATTTATTTATTTATACGTGTGGATTCGCGTCGTCCGCGTATATTCTTCTTACAAATAAATAATATTATCAATATTAAAGACGATGAGATCGTAATAATAATCGTAAAAGTTTGTGAAGAATGTGATATCGAAGACGATTTTCCTGAAAAGCGTAAAAAGCGAGTAAAGAGACACGACTTGAGAGAAAGTTCAGACGCCAGCTACGATCTTACCCCACAACAAAATTTTAAAATTCATGATAAAAGTTTCTGAATTCGAATTTTCGAATAAACGTTTTTTCACCTAATTTATTAATGCAAATGTTACCCCAGGACCCGACGGCTTGCCAGGTAAAGCCTGGGTCCTGGCCTCGAGGGCTCTCGGGCCTTGACTGGAGGCGCTCTTAAGCGCATGTTTGGAGAGAGGCCAGTTTCCACTCCGTGGGAAGCTGGTCATCATTCGGAAGCCAGGGCGCCCTGCGGACTCTCCGTCCGCATACCAGTCCATCGTGCTGGTCGAAGAGGTCGGCAAGCTCTTTGAGAGATAGCGGGCCGCCTCGTCGGGCACCTGGTGAAGACGGGCCGGTTCTTGCGGACAGACAGTTTGGCTTCCGCAAGGGGCGCTCGTCCGAGAGCCTCCCGTCCCAGCCGCCGCGGGAGACGCTCCGGGCGTCGGGAGCCACGTGACGACTCCCAGCCTCCGTAGGCGCGGGCCTGCGGGTGGAGGGTAATGGGTAGCTCACCGTCCGATCAGGACCAGGCCCTTGCTGGATGTCAGCATCGAGGAAGGGGCCCCTTAGGACGGAAGCCTGCCGGGTCAACGGGATTGTCCCAAAGAGTCACCGCTGGCCCGGAACATAGGAGGGCTAAGGAAGGAACACGGGTGGGTTTTAGTCAGTAAGACTCTGACACACCCTTTCGCTCCAGCCAGAGCGGGAGGGTCATTTGATGATTTCCCATTCGCAAAAAAAAAAAAAAAAGGGCGCGTATATTAGCAGCCCGCACCGGGCGCATAAAAGGCTAGTTACGGCACTGCATGTATTTACCTGGTACAATTCATTAAGTAACCTGTATTATTGTATTGTTTTGTAGGTAAACCATAAAGGTAGCATTATTATCGTAAGCCGACATAAACAGTGACAATGACTGGCCAAAGGTAAAACATGGTGTATAATAGCCCAGGTACCGGACTGAAGTTACACAAAGTCTAGGTAAACTAAACACATTCAATTTGTGAAGACTATGCAGTTTGGTTGCCCGGGCAATACGTAAACACATCATTATATTGTAGTCTTTGACGTAAACATAGGTATAATGATAGTAAACATAGGTTAATGTACCGTCGTCGGTGGTTAATGTAAACAGTGGGCTACTATTAAAGACAAAACGTTGTTTAAAGTTAAGTAAGTAGGTAATGAATGTGTCCCAGACAAAAAACAACAACACAATAACCCCCTGATAAGATTAACCCCGGATGACTTTAATGTTGTTTTTTTTTTCGTTTTTTTGTAATACTTTCTTGTTACTTTCTAGTTTTGTAGAAGTAAGTTAGGTTCCTATTACCGTATTATTATCTAATTTTTACGTAGATTAATATTATTGGATAGTGTGATTCATCAGCTTCTTAATCATAATACCTAAGTCCCTTATCGGTTATGACCTATAATTCCCATATCGGTTAAGGCACAGTCTTGCTTGATTCAATCTGTCGATATTATAGGAAAATAATAACTACCAAGGCACTGTGTATAATTTTTTACGCTATGTAAATAAGACATTATTAATGTCAAAAATTCAAATTGCAGTAAATTATTTGGCTTCAGCTTTTATTAATTTTAATAGACAAACTTACAGAACTATTTCCATAAATAAGTTTCGGTATTGTTCGGGAGGGTACAATAGAAGACTAAGTTATTTTATTACATACAGGTCATCATCCGCCTAGCCTTTTCCCAACTATGTTGAGGTCGGCTTCCAGTCTAACCGGATGCAGCTGAATACCACATACAGGTACAGTATGTTTATCTCACGAAGCCATACGCACTTTACTTGTGGTCACCAAATGTACAAAATTACTTATATGAATGTGTGTGTGTTAGCGTAGGAGCTCTCGGTACCGTCGTCGCGTCCGCGCGTCGTCCGAGACAATGGCGAAGTCGCCACAGTACCACAAGAAAAGCGCGCGCCGCTTCGTGAATTAATATAATTATATCTAGGTAAGTAGGAACTCAAAAATTAAGTACTTACCTAGATAAATTACGTCCTATTACAGATATTTACAATTTACAACGACGACGTCCTCCTATTTAATTACAAACAATACCCCCGTATCAGTGGAAAGAGATGTAAGTAGATAGGCAGGTATGCCGTATGGTTGTAACATTATAAAGTAAACAGAAGCTCGCCATTAGATAGAAGGTAGGTAGTCGATGGATATTACCTACATATAAGTGATTATTACACACGAGCGACACGTGTCAACGGCAGAGGCAACTGCAGTCGTCGACGAGTGTCGACGGCTGCACTCAACGCGTGTCAGCGGCAGTAGTCGACGCCGCCCGCCGACAACGTGTTGCTCGTGTATTTGAGCACCGTACTCAAAATCACGAGCAGCACGTTGGTGACGACGACGCGACGGCAGCCGCCGCTGACGCGTCAACGGGTGGCGAACTGTCGACGGCTAAAGTTGCGTCTGCCGATGACGCGTGCCGCTCGTGTGTATGCACACTAAGAATTGCAAAAATTAATCATTCTATGTTAATCAGATACCTACTTATCATGATTTTGATAAGTTTAGTACGGTACTGTCATGTGGCATACAGACATGAGACAGTCACACCCACAAAAAATAAATAAGTACCTTATTTATGATTTATGAATCATTACGATAATGACCCATTATTACCGTCATTCGAAAAGAATAAAATAATGTATTACGATGATCGAAATAGAGCACGACCATAGTGGTTTATCAGCAATAATGACGATTTGCTGATGTTACGATTAACTGATTACAGTTTAATTGTACCTACTTTCATATTTTTTTAATGTCATTTATTTGAACAAACACTTTTACACGTCAATCATATTTTTTTAAACTAGATGAGGTCGGCGTTTCCTATCTGACTACTCTGAGAAGAAAGGCCGAAACAAACTCAGAGGTCACAGTCTCAAGTCCAGACATAATCTTAGTCAGCTTATATGAAGACCATGTAGATCGATGTCTGAGATGGTCTTTTGAGGAAAGAACCACACAGATTGAGATGACCTGTCCAGTCAGTGCACGCATTTGTCAGAAATCGTGCAGCTCAACTCAAAAAATAAGGCTTATTTAAAACTTAAGTGGGCAGGACTTTACCTAAGATCTAGAAAAATAAAGAATTAAATACATTTTAAAACCGGTTTTATCTCGATGGCGGAAATAATTTTATGGACATAAAATGTTCTCGAAGAATTCGTTTGACGCAAAATGTTGTGCACCAGATACTTAAGTGGGCAGGACGGTACTTTAAGATACGCAATGGCCATAAATTTACATATTTTTTCGTTATTTGGTTTATTCCACATAATACCACAAAACAAACATATCACACGTAACAACAATAAAAGAGGTAACCTTGGCTAAAGGTAGACAAAATTGTTGATAGGTAGGTACTTAAGTACTAAAAATAAAATAAAAAACATGGTTAATAAGTTGTTTATAAGTAGTTTTATAAAAATGGCAACTGTTTTACAGAGAATTATAAATTTAAGTACTTACTTAGGGTTTGCCCGCGGCTTCGCCCGCCAGGATATACGAATTTATATCACGAGAACGTACTCAAACTCAAACTCAAACTCAAACTCAAATCATTTATTTCAATTAAACCTTGTACAGGCACTTTTGAATTGTCAAAATTAAATAGTCTGTCAGTTAGTCAGAAAGTTGAAGCTAGTTACCCATTCCAAAGCGTAGATCTCTATGGAGAAGAACGGGCAAGAAACTCCATGGACACTCTTTTAAATCAAGATATTACAAAATCCTGGGTACATTATTCTTGTTGCTTCTATATGTGAGAACAATGTAAAAAAGACAGAAATGAAGAAACAATTCAAGACATAAGATTAAAAATAAGCCTTGGCAGTTAAGAGATGACCAGTCTCAACCGACGGCGCCCGTTCACGAACATGACGCGTGGATCAGCACCATCCAGCTCAACCATTTTGTAGGGAACCGAATGATCCAACACACGCGCCACCATCGGTGAGACATTTAAGTGAGCATGACACGTTCTCAACTGCCATGCTATTTCAAGTCAACATCAAAAATCATAATAAACGGAAACATGGTTCTTACATTTACAAAATTTAAAAAAAAATGCTTCTAAATTATACAAAACTACAGTTTGCAATTTATTTAAGAGGTAAATAGAATTTTATTACCTACCAAACAGGAAGAGATATTTAATATTGAAGTATTCAACAATTAAAAATTGATTGAATAAATTAAAAAAGTTATGTTCGTAATGTCAGAAACACAAAAAAAGAAAAAGGGAAGCACCTCTTCCAAATATTGAAATTAACTACAAAGATAGTCTTACAATCTTCAGCAGCTCCAACAATACTTTCAAGTGTCAATCAATTAGTTGTGGTTGTGGAGCAGGACCAGCATTGAGCCAGGCATTTTTATCAGCGATGTAATCCCCTAACTTATAATATGCCTGACTGCATAGTGTGCGTTTTATACAAGACTTGAATTTTGTCTCATTCAGTTGAAGAATGTGGGGAGGTATTTTATTATAACATTTTAAACAGTACCCCATAAAAGATGAATCTACTTTAGCCAGTCTGAAACCTGGTTGAACTAATAGGTCCCTATTTCTAGTACTATAATTATGTCTTTCACCTCTTTTACTAAAAAGATGTAAGTTTTTCCTTACATACATGATGTTTTCGTAGATATATTACTACTACCGGGATAACAAGTATACTAATGTAATATCCTATGTCTTAACCCAGGTCATGGTCTATCTGTGTATAAAATTTCAGGCAAATCCTTTCAGCCGCGAAAAGGTAACAAACAGACAGACAGAGTTACTTTTGCATTTATAATATTAATATGGATTTGAGTTTGACATAATTGACACAGGTAAATGAACTTTAAATACTTAATATTAAGTATTAAAAACAAAAATAATTGAAATATAAATTTTAAAAAATAATTAAGGAATTAAAATTTAAATAATTAATTAATTAAAATATTCGGGAATATTTTATTTGATTTTATGATACCAAAACGCCATCAACATTTGCTGCTGTCTGTGCCAATTAGCAAGTGTTTGCAATGTTGAATGGTAGTATAATTGCAATCCATACTAAATCAATACTAATAATTACAATAAGTGCGAAAGTAACTTTGTCTTTCTGTCTGTTACCATTATTTTTCACACATAAACTACTGAAAGCCAAATATTATGAAACTTGACAGATAGATAGCCTGGGGCCAGCAGAAGGACATAGGCTACTTTTAATCCTCAAAATATCCAGAATATTATAATGTATTTAGTATTAAAAAATTATAATACACAAAATACAAATAGCAGTAAGTACATACAGGCAACGGCTAGTATTCCTATTTCCTACAAAAAGGAAAAGTTTATATCCTTTTGTTTTTGTATTTATTTAAATAGTTAAGAGATTATGAAAATAAATCACATTATTTATATTATATTATTTACATTTACATAGTTATGAATGGAATTTTAAGAAAATAATAAAATGTACTTTTTAACCTTTTTTAAATATTTAAACTAGCTTTTGCCTGCAGATTTGCCTGCATGGAGGTTCAATTATCTCATGGGAACATACTACTGGGTCAAAAGTCCTATGTGTTAACCCAGGGCATGGTTTATCTGTAAACTTTGTAAACAAGGATATTACAAATTAGAGGATTATATCCAAGATAAGAATGTTTGGAAACATGCTGGTCCTGCTCCATAGGACAATCTAAAAGTCTAGACAAAATCATACTTGTTCCTAATTTAATTTATACTATATATATATATATTTTTTTTTATGACATCTTATTTTAATTCATTTTTACAATCTGCGACTAGAGTGGCTCACACACTTGTTAAAGTTCAACTACTTTTGCATTTTTTTTTTAAAAATAACTTGTAAATATGTGAGCACCATGTATCTATCACTTTTTTGATTTACCTGTCATTGCTTAATTTTTAATTCTTTTTACCTTTTGTGGTGGACTAACTTTATTATGGGTGCATCGTGTTCACATATAATTTTTATTATGTATACAAGACCTTGTAAAACATTTTAAAAGAGTAACGGTGGAGTTTCTTGCCCATTCTTCTCCATACGAAAACTACCTTTTGGAATGGGCGACTAGAATCATTTCTATTTGGTTTTTTTTTTTACGTTCAAAAGTGCCTTTAATGTGCCTATTTGAAATAAATGATTTGACTTTGACTTTGTGTGCTAAATTACACCAAAATCTATTCAGCCACACAAGAGCAACAGACAAGCAGACCGACAGTTATTTTTGCATCTAATTTATAAGTATGGATAAAATTCAATTGGAAATAACAAATAGTAATTATTATAAAAATAAATACAAAAAAATCTTTGATTCTCTTTGAAAATGTATCATCCTGTTTTTTAATTCAATAGAATAGAATAGAATACTCTTTATTATGTACACCATATAAATTACAGACATAATTATAGAAACCCGTACCATCAATGATTTTGTCTTTTTTTTTGTTATTTTGTACTTATGTAAGTACTAGTTTTATAAACTATGTGTTAACCTTAAATAATTGTATTATGTTAGTTTTATGATCGCTTAAAAGTGTAATAAAAACACATGAAAAAAATTCGTTTAAATTTTTTCATATAAAACGGCAATTTCATAGGTAAAGACCTATTATTTTGTTTTGTTCCTCGGTTAATAATTAAAAAGAAAAAAATATATATTAAGTACTTATGGTTTTTTTTTTGGTAAATGAAACAAGACTACAAATAAAAACAAACTATGAGGAATAGGGAAAGTGGTTTAACAAGCCAGGACATAAACCATAGAAAAAAAACAGTCTTGAGGATTCAGTTCTATTAGCCAAGATGAATCAGTTGTAAACAATTTCATATTACCACTAATACTGTTCTAGTGCTGCCAAATAAAAGGAAAAGGCAAGGAGACACATGATCTTCATAGATTAGTCAATTAATATTTCTGATTTCACATTACTGCTCACTTTCCATACAAATGCAATAATTTGTTGTATTTGCATACATTTTATAACCATTTAAAGTGTTGTTCCAAGTATTCACTATATTTTCTCTCCTTAGTGGCAATCATTTAATTGGGGAGTCCAAATTTAAATAGAAAATATGCATAGGTACTCACTGATATCTATTCTAAATATTTGGAATGGTGTGGTTTCTTTGCTTTTAAACATAATTTATGCTGTAAGTAATAACTTAATAAAAACCAAAATGGTTAGGGAACAGTCATGTTTGTGTGATTACGATTAGAGACCATAATAAAAATCTGCATTCATTTGCTAGTTATACAGTAATAAGTCATTCACTAAAATAATAAATGTTTTCAATCCAGTTAGGCATGTGTGATTTTTTCTTTTAATTTAGCAGTATGTAGATAAAAATTAATAGTACCTACGACAGTACTTTTCATGTCACTTTTGGAATACAATTTAAAAAAATAGGGTCATCATACTGTAGGTGGCTATTCGTGAACTACTTCAACCTTCAACACACCGTGGAAAGTTATTTATTAATGAATGCATCGGGATTTTTTACTAGTTTAAAACTTTGTATTTAAAACGATAAAAACATTTGCCAGTGTTTAAAAAGTTATGATAGCAAACAGTGGGCGTGTACAAATGACTAATAAAGTAACATTAAAAATTATCAAAATGATACTTACCATTATTTACACTATTTCCAAAGAGAGCGACGAAATGTTGAAACAACAATTGGGTAACAGATCTCGACCAAGAAGCAACAGTAATTGTAGGCACTGTCGGTTACTCATACAGCTTCAATCTACTTCAGTAATAGGTTATAAAAATAGCTGACGCCAAAATTGCTATTCAATAAGGTATTTTATTGATAGAGTATTAAGTTATTAACTTCATCCTTATTAATAAAAATAATAGAAGGCAAACTTAATTAGAAAATTAAACAAATTAAAAAATAACACATAATTATGTACAATCCAACCCACTCGGCACCACCCTCGTAGTGATGTGGTGTATTCAGCTACATACATATTAGTAATCTGTGAGTCTCCTTCGCAACTTCGGTTAGCAATCACTGTCAGTCAGTATTAGTCGATTTTCACGTCACTAGACACTTAGACAGTTGTCCTTGTCATTGGAATTTTTCAACAAGGCGTCTATTCGTGTAATTTTTAGTAATAAACAAACTTTTTAATCCATTTTTATATCAAACAATACATTACGTATTGAATTAACTTGCTTACTTACAATGAGAGCTTTACTTAGATATACAGTTCTCTTGGCAAAAAAATTCAGGCGCTCTTTGCTGGGGCTTTGGGAATTTGGGCTTACTTTGATTGTTTATTCAAATAAGCTTATCATTAAAAATAGTCGATTTAATTTTAAAAGTGACAAGAAAACGCTTATTGTCCATAGTTAGGTTTTTATAAATTAAAATAATATCTAAAAAATAATATGTAATAAATAAGCCAGATATTATTTTAATTTATAAAAACCTAACTATGGTTACTATACTGTACTCTGTGCTGGCAGTGCTTGATGTGAAGTTGAAAAATTGGGTTGAAAAAAACACAACCGCCAGGAATAAAAAAAAAAACACAACCGCCAAATTGATTTTGTGGCTAAATTGTACGCATACTGCCATCTATTGTCGAATATATTTCCGTTGTCAAGTAGCTTTGCAGAAGCTTTACGTTAAAGAAGATGGCGCTTTTCCAAGTTTGTAAGTTTATCGTAGTGCTGCTATTACATAATAGATGACTCTGTACGTCTCTTTTAGACAACGAATAAGAAAACTCAATTTTCCCAAAACGTAGTATCATCATCTGCCCAGCCTTTTCCCAACTATGTTGGAGTCAGCTTCCAGTCTAACGGGATGCAGCTAAATACCAGTATTTTACATGGAGCGACTGCCTAATCTGACCTCCACAACCCAGTTACTGGGTAGTTAATACGATATCCCTTGGTAAGACTGGGTGTCAGACTTTCGGGCTTCTGATACCCGAAACGACTGTCAAAGATCCACGAATGACAGCCGGGACCAACGGCTTAACGTCAATGATTTCAAAAGTAAGTAATATACAGGGTGATTGGAAGATGGGTGCAAAGCTTTAAGGCGAAGATAGTACAGACAATTTAGAACCCTTTAAGCCATGGTTAACTTTTTTTTTACCAATTTATTAAGATTTTTTTCAAAAATTCCTAAAGTTTTAACTAAACTATTTATTTATGGCCAAATTGAATGATAAACGAATTCATTTTTATTGTATTTAATTAAAGTAATGTGTAAGCAATCTAGCAAAACATGTTTTAGGCCTCTGTGTCGTTAGACATTTTTTTTACAGATATTTAAAGTTCATAACAAATTTTAAAATTCATAAATACTTTTTGTAAACCTTATTTTAAAAATAACGGAGCTTGCTTTTTTTGTTCAAACCTTTTTGAAAACATGCTTGATAATCGCTCTTTCTTTTGAGGTAACATTTACGCAGATATCTTACAAATTATTGAAATTAGAACCTAAAAACCAATTTAAGGGAGAAATTTTAAATTTTAGGCAGTCTAAATAAAACAACATTTGAATTAAATTTATTTATGTTTCATGGTCAAAATGTTGTCCGTGATTCCTAATACAAGCACGGCTCCGTCTTCTCACTTCTGTTGTTGTTATTTTCAACATCATATCTCCAGCTTCATTGTTTCAAACTCTGAATTCATTCTCTCTGTCAGTTCTTCTCTCGTGTTTATTTCAACATTCGTATACACCAGCTCCTTGGCCCGGCCCCACACGAAAAAGTCCAGCAGGGTCAGATCTGGTGAGCGAGCGGGCCAAGGGATGGGTCCATCTCTGCCAATCCAGCTGTCAGGAAAGCAATTATTTAAGTGTTCCCCATGTGTTGTGTGGGTTATGAAAGTTTGTAATGCCCTCCCTAGAAAATTTGCTTTCATCCGTCCACAAGATTGATTTCAAATTCAATTTTTCTAGGGAGGGCATTACAAACTTTCATAACTTTCATGAATGGGCCGCCAAAGACAACAATCCACATTTTAATAAGCAGGTGTCGTTTCAGAGGAAATTCTCTGTCAATGTTTGGGCTGGAGTAATTTGCAGGACGTTGATTGGGCCCCACTTCTTACCGGAGACTTTCAATGGTGAAAATGATTTGCACTTTCTACAAGTGGATTTACCAGAGCTGATAGAGGAAACCGGTGTCATGATATTCGCAAGAGACAGTACAGTCATCTTTCAGCAAGACGGCTGTCCAACGCATTGGATGTTAAATGTAAGGGAACACTTAAATAATTGTTTTCCTGACAGCTGGATTGGCAGAGATGGACCCATCCCTTGGCCCACTCGCTCACCAGATCTGACCCTGCTGGACTTTTTCGTGTGGCCCGGCCCCACACGAAAAAGTCCAGCAGGAAGGAGCTGGTGTATACGAATGTTGAAATAAACACGAGAGAAGAACTGACAGAGAGAATGAATTCAGAGTTTGAAACAATGAAGCTGGAGATATGATGTTGAAAATAACAACAACAGAAGTGAGAAGACGGAGCCGTGCTTGTATTAGGAATCACGGACAACATTAAATTTTGACCATGAAACATAAATAAATTTAATTCAAATGTTGTTTTATTTAGACTGCCTAAAATTTAAAATTTCTCCCTTAAATTGGTTTTTAGGTTCTAATTTCAATAATTTGTAAGATATCTGCGTAAATGTTACCTCAAAAGAAAGAGCGATTATCAAGCATGTTTTCAAAAAGGTTTGAACAAAAAAAGCAAGCTCCGTTATTTTTAAAATAAGGTTTACAAGAAGTATTTATGAATTTTAAAATTTGTTATGAACTTTAAATGTCTGTAAAAAAAATGTCTAACGACACAGAGGCCTAAAACATATTTTGCTAGATTGCTTACACATTACTTTAATTAAATACAATAAAAATGAATTCGTTTATCATTCAATTTGGCCATAAATAAGTAGTTTAGTTAAAACTTTGGGAATTTTCGAAAAAAATCTTAAGAAATTGGTAAAAAAAAAGTGGTAAGACTTCGTCTAAGACAACCATGGCTTAAATGGTTCTGAATTGTCTGTACTATCTTCGCCTTAAAGCTTTGCACCCATCTTCCAATCAGCCTGTATATGTCTATGCTTAACGTGCTTTCCGAGGCACGGAGGGAGGTCATGCTGGTATGTAAAGATGGTCAGCTAGGTATATTTTGCTTATTTCCACAGTATTATGTCTTATTTTATTATGCTGTGGGGATCGGCAGCTGATGTAGATTCAATTTTCATTTTACATAAGAGGGCAATCCGCGCAATCTATAAAATGGGTCCTTGCAAGTCTCTTAAAAACAAATTCAAAGAAATTGATATAGGTACCTACCTACTACTCTGCCTTCGCTTTATATATTTTAGAAAGCATTTTGTATGTTCGCAAAAACTTAGGACTTTTCAAATTAAGAAGCGATTTCCATAATACCTACCTTTAAATACACGTAGGTAGTAAAAATAAAATTGTGATACCTAAATTTACCAAGTCATTTCTTGTAAACAGCATCCGTACCTAGGTATATAGAGAACTTAGCGATAGAAACATGATAGAAAGTTCAAAACCCTCATCAAACGTGTCCTTATCAAAAAAGCATGAAGACAAAGGTAGTTTGGTTTTTAAATACCTAATTCCTTCTGCACATGTGGCTTCCCTGGCACCTCATTAACGGCTTAACTATGTAAATGTCTAATAACTGCTCTCAAATTACGATGTTTATTTTTTATTTATTTTTTACATACTTCTTTGACATAATCTTTTTATTATTTGACATTATATCAGACAATTTTAATTTTTCACCTCTTTATTAGTGATTGTAAGTAATGGCAATCATATCACTTGGTTTTAGTAGGTTTTTATTTTTTATTTATCCTTTTGATAGATTCTTATTTTTAACCGACTTCAAAAAGGAGGAGGTTCTCAATTCGTCGGAACCTTTTTTTTTTAATGTATGTTCCCCGATTACTCGGAGACGGATAGACCGATTTCAAAAATTATTTTTTTGCATGAAAGGGTATACTTTCCAGGTGGTCCCATTGTCATCAGGTCAGGATCTGATGAATGGGATCCTGGAGAAATCGAAGGAACTCTTCAAGTATTATAGGCACACCTATAGCGATTTGGGTATTTTTTATAGTAACTCGTGCATTTGCTCTCGGAAAGCATCATTTGGTGAAGTGGAACTGATGATGAAGACCACAGATGGCCACCGGAACTACTCAATAATAAGTATTTCCCGGTTTGCGATTCGATTACTTACTTTAATATGGTTGCTAAGCAAGTTATGCTCGTCACAATGCGAATGGTGAAATGGAGCTGATGGTGGAATACCAGGAGAACTCCTCAACAATTAACGTCCCTGCATCGGGAAAAGCAATATTTTGTAAAAGGCGATGAGCAAGTTGGCATTAGGCTATTGTAACTTAGATACATTATAAACAGACACACTACAAAGCGAGAAATAAAAACTTTTAACAAAAAAAAACTGACTTCCAAAAAAAACACTACAAAGTGCAAAATAACTTTTATTTCGGAAGTCGGTAGTCTACGACTCTACGCTGTCCTCCCATACCTACCTACCGTCATTTGAAAACATTGTAAAAGCCAATTATTTTTAAAAAGAGTAACCGTAAGAGTTTCTTGCCGGCTCTTCTGCATAGGAAACGATCAATAATTGGAACCGTGCATCTAGCTTCTGACGTTTCATAAGTGCCCATGTAGGTTTAAGTCAAATAAAATATTTTGATTTTGGTCACCCATCCACAGACCAACCGCAGCAAGCGTAGCTTAACCTGATCGATCGACCTGTGCGGCTGTTATTATTTAGCCATGGGCCAAAGCCTCAAAACGTAGTACGTATCGTCTATTTGTTATTACTTTTAACCGAAAAGCAAAGTTCGACAATTTTGAGCATTGACTGTACCTACCTATAAATAATTATAGATTTTGACGCTGATATTTTTTGAAAAACTCGAAGTTCAGTATGACAGTCACCCGACAGACGTCCTGTCCAAATTTACAATAGGTACCTACCTATTATTTTTATTGATATATTATTAAAAAAGGACGTTCAGTGTTTCCCGAATTTGAAAATAATCCGGGAATATTTCCCATTTTTTCTTTCCATAAAAACCTAATTTGGTCTAATAACGTAGACCGTAGACCTATGTATTTGATATTAATTTCCACTTGATACCTCTACGCGTAGGTATCTATCTGAGAAAAAGGGTCTGACAGGCAGACAGATGGACAACCAAGTGATCAAGGGTTCGGCTTTTCCCTTTTGACGTTTCTCAAGTGATGCCCATACCAACGAACAGCATTTAATTTTGACAAGCTTTTTATTTATAGGTATATAAATAAATGACAATCTAAGTAACAACAAAGTAAACACTTTTATTACGCGCGATAAAATCGTTTAGAACTAATCGCAAATCAGGCTACAAGTTGCTTGCTTTTCCAGTAAGACAAGTCTTTTCCTAATAAACCTGATTTGTCAGTCTTGAAGATGACAGATTAGGTACCTTATTTACTCTACTATGTTAGTTACTAATTATAGTTATTCCGTTTCCGGCTGTACAAGTTGTAATAATAATACATAATAATAGGAAGGCAGGTAGGTACAGTCACGAGCAAAAGTATGTATACACTTGGCTTTATTCAAAGTAGATTTTCTCCTTTATTTTTGAGTGAAATTTT
Organism: Oligia fasciuncula; assembly: GCA_963082905.1. NCBI lineage: Eukaryota > Metazoa > Arthropoda > Insecta > Lepidoptera > Noctuidae > Oligia > Oligia fasciuncula. The sequence goes on from OY720392.1 coordinate 8,738,779, forward strand.
ATATTAGTAGGAACATAGTATTTTTGAACCCATAGACATATAATATGTAAAGTGTCGTATTTCAACGTCATGAAAAAAATCGCAATTTAAAGTTGCCAAGTGTTGACATATTGGTGCTCGTGACTGTACCTGTACCAACCTACTGGACAAATATATCTTGGGTATAAGGAAAAAATATTGATAATCTATGAATATGATTACATCATTGTGTACGCAATAGAATTCAACAACACAAAAACATCAGTGCTTTATAAACAAAAATAATAGATATAATTTAAATAAGTGGGTACAAGTACTATTATTGCGCAATAAGCTTTAAGTATATAGGTTTTAACTAAGGCGGATCTCACACTACATTAATGCGCCACGAGAATGGCGTTTTATGAAAGTGAAATCACGCTTGGGGCCGCGTGTCCCTCTGAGATCTGTCGAAGTGGTTAAGTAGGGAGGGAATAGGTACTTTCCGAAGTTTCTAATACCTATCTAGGTAACACGCATGAACAAATTACGCTTGAATAAATTATTGTTTTACATCCAAAAACTGCGTGCATAAGGTCAATCACCCTGCCGTTACGCTCCAAACAAATCATCATAGTCTTGACTTTTAGAACTTTGCTGCTAATTGTGTACCTAGGTACCTACTCTTCTATAATATTGGGTAATCGGTATACTTAATCACTTAGAATAGGTAGGTATGTGTTAATGTGTGACGAGATGATTCAGCACGTCTCACGAACTGGTTTCAAGTAGGTACCTACATAAATTACCTACCTATTAAAGTACATGGCTTATCACTAATGTTGATAAAAGTGATCTGATACATGTGAAGATAAAAAGATCTTGAATAATGGGATAAAGGAAAGCAAACAGTTTCGTAAGAACTAAAAACCAATTTATTGCTTCGTTTAAGTTTTGACATTGTCATAAGCTTTGTGGCTCCGACAATCTCTCCGGTAAATACTCAGATACAGCCCGATTCAAACTTTATGGCGGTTAGCGGCTGTCATGTGAAGTGCGCTACTCGCTGCGAAGTAGGTACCTCTCCCCTCACCCCTCACCCCGCTGACACGTGAATTTGTTACTGCGAAGCGAATCGCCTCATGTTCCGAGCCGCCATAAAGTTTAAATCAGACTGTAACATCTTAAATGTTACCTTCTGCAAAAATCATAGGTAGGTAAATATTTTATTGTATGTATAGATAACTATTTACACTAGATACTAAATTAAATGACAAATTATACAAATAATATACCTACAAAAACAATACCAGACCAGCCGGCGAGAAATCTTAAAACGGAGACGCGCATTCGGGCCCCATGATCCGAGCATTTCGACTCCAAACGGCATAAAAATACAGTAGGTCCTACGTTATTGTGAACTGATTTCCATCTAGGTACCTACCTGCTATAAAACTGTAAAAAGCTTCGATATCGAAGCTCGAACTAAACTTCTGGGCTAGTTGTTCTACAATAAACAACATTTAGCATTTTAAGTCAGCCTCAAAATATTATATCGTGAAAATAAACAACAGAAAATGTTTCAGGATGAAAAAGAGGCTAGGAATAATCACGACACTAGACGCCGCCAGACGGAACGGCCCAGGTCGGTCAGTACCTAACGAAAGTCATTTAATATTAACACTACAGATATTATGGTCAAAAAAATATAATTAAAAAAAACACAAAAAGCACCTGCTAAAAAAAAAAAACCGGCCAAGTGCGTGTCGGGCCACGCACAATGAAGGGTTCCGTAGTAGCCCCGCTATCACTATACACGATTCTGTTGTTCTTTATTCTGAATATAATTATGTAATGGTAAAGATAAAACCGGCCAAGTGCGTGTCGGGCCACGCACAATGTAGGGTTCCGTAGTAGCCCCGCTATCACTATACTCGATTCTGTTGTTCTTTATTCTGAATATAATTATGTAATGGTAAAGATATTAGGAGTTTATGGTTATAATAACAATATATGCAAGGGTGTCCAGACCAGAGTAAAACAAAACTTTAACACATAACGTAACCACGGAGGTCATACCTTGCAAGAAAATCTTAACACCGCGATCTACAAAAGTGACGTCACGGCACAACGCCATCTGTTATCGAATAGCGATACGAAACAACAAAATATTGATTTTCGAAGATAATTATTTAAACAGATTCGACATTAACTAATAAGAACCACTTTCTTCCTTGTAAAGCTAAAAAATAAGAGTACGATTGCTGCCAAGTTATACGCGTTACTGTAACAAAAATTTTCACTTTACAGTTTAATATTTCGTAAATGGAGCATTAAATCGAAAAATATCTTTAGCAACCCTCAAGTCATTTTAGAAGACCTATTTAACGATACCCCACACGATGGGGTAGACGACGAAAAAAATATTCATTCCCACTTCACATGTAGGGGAGCTACCCTAAAAAAAATATTTTCCAAAATTTTATTTTACCTCTTTGTCGGCGTAATTTATATACACACTTCTGCAAAATTACAGCTTTCTAGTACTTACAGTCTCTTAGCAAAACCTCGGACAGACAGACGGACATGACGAAACTATAAGGGTTCCTTGTAGGTACTACGGAACCCTAAAAACGTAGAACCTGATCTATTACAATAAAATAATAAAGAAGACAAAACTGTGCACTTATTATTTTTGAAAAAAGTCAGTGTTAAACGAGTCGGTGTGGAACGAGTTTGATGCGCAAATATAGTTTTAAATTTTTTGTCTGTTTGTCTGGATTTATCTCCCATATTAGCGCAAAAAAGCAGAACAGATTTGGACGGGCACACAGATAGCTTCCCTGGATTAACGCATAGGGTAGGTATTAAAATTCGTAAAATGAACTACTAGCAGTGGGAAACAGTTAATCTAAGCTAGCACCTAAAATTCCAAGTGTCCGAATTAAATACTAAATTGGGCGAAAAAAATAGGCGACGTTGGATGCAAGAGCGAGCGAAGGGCAACTAGAGGTTAGGTTTGGTTACTTTAAAGTTTAAACCCTTGTTAGTACGAGTTATTCGTACATCAAATTCAAATTTTTAAGTCGCCGTTTTCAAATATTTGTTTTGGCCCTAAGTCTTTCGCCCCCTTTGTATTTCAGCCTTAATCAGTATTTTTGACACCATTAGTTTGATTTTATATTCGATCGTTTAGATACTAGCCGTTTTATATTAACTAAACGTAAACAACATGAGGATAAATAATTTATTGGATTTGTTATTCTATGATATGAATATCGAAACCTTAAATTTTATTTAACAAAAATCAATGATTTAAATTTTTTCAAAGGAAGTATTTTGTCTATTGTTGTATCTATATTATAACTGTTATCGATAAAACAACGTACAACCCTTTTATGGAGATGTCGGAACTCGCACAAGATGTCTAGATGAAAATAAGTGAAATATTTGGTGGGTGCATACCTAGGTGTACTACCATACCTACGTCTACGTATATGGACCAAAACCTCGTACTTTTTGTGGTAGGCTTTATTGATTGGAATTTAAAACAACTTTTCATGTACCGTATTGGTGACTAAATAATTACGTTTTATTATTTTTAATATACCACGGAGCTACTTCAGTTACGCTTTTGCGAAGGTTAGGCCAACGGTTTGTGTGTAATTTAGATAAAGATCTTGTTAAACTTTTCAAGCAATGAAAAAGCTGGAGTATGAATCTTTTTTATTTATTTGGTTGTACAGTCAGCAACAAAAGTCGATTAACACTTCAGTGTTTTTAATCTTACTTATTGGGCAAAATATTTGTTCAAAATTGCAGCAGAAGTACAATATTTAGAATTAAACCCTTTGCTATTACCTATGTGAAAAGCTAAAAAGCAGTTTATTGAAAAAAATTGTAGTCAATCTAATAACATGTAAAAATTACAGTGTTGATGGAGTTTTGCCGACCGTACAATATGAACAGCGAACAATTTATAACAGAAAAACCAAAGCATTAACTTTTGTTTTTCTGTTTTAAATATTGTTCGCTGTTCACCGTCCGTTTATTGTTTGCCGGTGATCACCTAATTGTCATTAGCCTTAGCCAATTAGGTGATCACCGGCAAAAACTATAGTACTGCTTTGGATTTCCCGCTTTTTGTAGGTAAAGGCACGTCCAAACAGCGCATCATCAGGAATGCTTCACTACGTGTTTGTGTGAGACAGTGCGCCTCATTCATAGTATGAGCACCTCGTGTCTGCACAATAAACACAACAAGGCGACTTCGTCTCATTAAAAAAACTAGTTCTATCTTTAGACCTAGCCTACCCTTCAATTAAGTTACTGTATTTCGAACTTTATTCCGACGAAGTTCTTAAGCAAAATTGACAACTTAGACTCGGGTATAGGTAACGTCAGTTTTTGTAATAAAAAAACTAACTTAGTCGGATTATAGTTCGAAACTTAAAAATGGCTCGATGGTTTAAACCTGGTTCTAAAGATAAACCTCGTTGTTTTATAACGCCAAAAAAGAATAAAATTAACAATTGGAATCTCCATGTGATTATTTTTTTGTTGTCTACGAATTTAGACAGAAAGGGTAAATACATCAATGGCAGTTCTATTTACAGTAAAAAGCTATATTTGTTCGTAATGACGTGAATCTCACCTGTTATAATGTTGTGTGTCTAGTTACAAACCAAATAGAGCGAATATATCGCACCTCCGATAAAATAGGGTTAGGTACAACTCGAAAAACCTGGATTTTTAGAAAAGCGAAAATTAACTCACGTATTTGTTAATCAGTTTTTATTCTTACACTATTACCCTCTATCGCACTATTGTTTTTTTTTTTTGCGGATGGAAAATCATCAAATGACCCTCCCGCTCTGGGTGGAGCGGAAGGGAGTGTCAGACTCTTACTGACTAAAACCCACCCGTGTTCCTTCCTTAGCCCTTTATGTTCCGGGGAAGCGGTAACCCTTTCGGACAATCCTGCTGCACTCTTTAGTACCGTTAGTACCTAATAACTGTGTTGAAACCATTCATCATCAGTCCACTCGAAAGCTGAACTTAGGCCTCCTCCAAACGTTTCTAAAACGGCTGGTCCTGTGATTACCACATCGAGTGGATTCTTAATTGAACCCACATCGAAAATAAAGCTATCGTCATAAAAAAATTAAAACATATTCTAAAACTAATTTTCACATCATGTCCAATTATACGAGTATTATTGTAGTATAAACTAACCTAACATAAAATAAAGCATTTATAATTATTGTGTTTTTCATGAAATTGCATGAGTTTAGATAAAATAGTGTACCTACGTTTACACTAACTGGGTATTTCCCGGTTATTTAACAGTTTCATAAACTACCTACTAATGAAAATCGAATTGTTTTTTAATACCTTGCAGTAAGCGCTAAAAGTAGAATATTCTCCTCGGGGATAAGGTGTCTTTGTCTTGGGCGAGCTTGCTCTTGCTGCACTCAGGATTCTAGTGATAACTACCTCGCTTCACTCAGGAGTTAACTCAGAGCTTCGGGACTCAAAATAGCGACCACAACTTAAGACACTGCTTTATCCCCTTAGTGAAAATATTAAGGCCATCCAGTTTCGAAAGGAGTAAACAACAACTTTAAATGTGTCGTAGTTTAATGCTTCATAATTCTAGAAAAAAACTTGTCACAAACAAACAGCCGAAGACAGCACTGATTTAGAAACTTTAAATTCATACCGTGTCGCGTACTGCCGCTATCTAAATTGATGTAATATTGCCGGTTCCGTATGTAGATAAGTCCATAACCACTGCCTTGAAGAAGCGGCTCAATCTATTTGTTTGCAAAACAAATTATTGTATTATTTTTAAAAGTGGCGTGATTATGAAGTCTTTAAGTATCCACAGCCTTTCTTGGCGTAAGGAGTTGTCTTAATATCGGCATAGGTTCGCCTACCGTTTTATATGCAGACGTCATTCTTGAGCTCCAGAGTTTATTTATTTTGACGACATGGTTGTTTTCTCAGTTATCAATCATTCTAGTTCACTGGTAAGACGTCGACAACGCGAGTACATACATAGTGACATAACATCTCGGGTCGTCGACGTCCTCACAACTTTCGTTCGTCTGGTTGAAATAAATTCAGTAGTTTAGGCCGTACGAGGTAACAAACTTACTCACATACATACCAACACGGCTTCATAAGCTTCATAACTTTTCCTTTCCATCGTAGTCGGGTAGGGGAAAAAATCTTCATTTGTGTCTCCAAAGACTCCAAACTATGGCATTTTAAATAAGAATTCCATTAAAATAATACTTCCCTGAAAACCAGTATAGTCTAAGAATAACAAAATAATAAATTCTTTTAAAAGTTGTTTTTAATGGTAATTTTTCCAAACTTGCTCTTAGAGCGTACCCGTAGTACGTAACAAGTAAAAAATATGTTTTCCGGCTTGTTAATAAAATTAGATTCTTGTTATAATTACTAATGTGTGCAAAAACGATCGACAAAATTAGATTGGGAATATTTTAGTTTTTTTCATTATTGTACCTACTGCACCAGATAAAATAAAATTTCAAAATGTTTCTGCAAGTGGCAAGTAATCTCGGCGTTTTGCATTAATTTCCCAGTTTTAGAAACAGTTGTAGGATTTACAATCACAGCAATACCATGTCAATGTCGAGATCGAAGAAAAACAAAGGAAAACAATCCTAGACCTTGTTTCCCACCTCAAAGAAGAAATAAATTCACAAGTACAGGGTGCCTTATCCTATAATCCTATGAGATTGAAAAAATGGGAATAGTCGAGTCCGTCAATGAAAACTTACAACACATCGCCTTATTAAGCCACTAAGATTGGAGCCGAAAAAACCACTAACATCGGAGTAGAGCTCAAAGACACGGATATTGACTGGGTGACCCGCGCCGGTAAACGTCGAATTAGCGCAGTTACAGTTACAGTTACCCCTAAATTGCATCTGCCCGCCGTGCAAAGTCAAAGTTAAAGTTTTTATTTGTAAAACATAGGTGGGTATAAAAACAGGTGTTGTTTAAATGAAATATAAGTATATTAACACTATGTTTTGCAGTTGACGGTGTACAAATATCAATAAAGTAGGTCTGTAAAGTTACACTTATGTATATTATGTAACGTTAAAATTAAATGAAAAAAAAAAAAAAAACAAAAATCTATCCACGCTAAATTATAAATATGTATATAGCTTATCCTAAAATGCAGAGCGAACTTATCGAAGCATCATTATCCAGACGTTAACAAAGCAACACTGATTTAAACATAGAAGGAAACACTAGCAAAGAGGATTGAAGATTTTTATGTGGAGTTTGAGGGGCAAGAATTATATTTTCGACAGATTGCGACTGTGAACGACAGTCTGATCTCAGTCGCAATCTGTCGAAAATACCTCTAATTTCCCTACATTTTTGACAAGTATTTGACATTGATTGTCGCTGAGATGAAATTGATTGAACGAACTGGGAAACTAGCAGGACCTTATAACAAAAGCTTATAATTTTAATTGTATTACAAAAAATATAAGAACTATGCAACAAAAACTTTGACCATTTTGTTGTAACTTTATAACGTTTATAAATATCGAATATGACGCAATGGTTCCACACAGAATGCTGGCGGGACAAAAACTCTTTTATAAGAGTTTTTGAGGGATATAATCGATAACGCACAGCGAAATATATGAATAGGTGTAATAATTTATGTAAAATAATGCCATGGAGTTGTCGTTACTGAGCTTGAGATAGACGATGAAAACTGCCTAATTGTTTGTCTGGATGGCTCTATTATGTAATTTATTCGGCATTTATAGGTGCTCCTTCTTTTAGTAGCTTATCAAACTTCTTATCGACACTAGACGACAACTTAAATCGGTACTAGTAATCAAGGGAGACTTAAACATTGACATACTCGCCGCCAGTAGTGGAGACAACGTCGGAATACCAAATTGGAGTCGGCAGTACCTAACCGATCGCCAGCATTGTGTTAGAGTCGAACATCAGATGTGAAATGAACTGTTTCTTTTGGTGTACCACAGGGTAGTCTACTGGACCCGACATTATTCACAATTTACAAGGATGCCATTTTAAGAAATTAAATTATTACTTTGTCAGTCAATCCAGGTGATTGACTGACGATACAGTTATCAATTTCTACAGTAACGCCTGGAAAGAAGTACACGAGAAAATTGAGTCTGGAATGAATAAAATAACTAACTAGTCGGATGTAAATTTACTGACGTTCAACGAAAAGAAAAAGAAAACTAAATATATTATATTTAGAAATTAGAAAAACTAATGCTATTAAACTGCCTGGATGGAGGATAAAAATCACATTTAAACCGAGCCTGCTGGCAGCTCTATTTCCAAGTGTCCGTGTAAAGAGATCGAAAGAGTTGATCACCTATAATACCTTGGAGTGACAGTAGATCAGCGTTTCTCTTTCAAACAACATATTTGTAAACAAGTTATACCAAAACGAGTTCGTAGGTTGATCTATGTTATAAAACTTCTTCGTGAATGTGCTTCCACTGAAATTCAAAAACCAGTTGGGGCTACTTTTTAACAGTTTGAGGAGAGGTCGCCAAAACTCATAAATGCGCAAAAAATACAGAACAGACGCATATATATCTTCTTCTATCTTTTCTATCTATCTATATAAATAAAAAGAAAAGTCCTGACTGACTGATTGACTCACTCATCAACGCCCAGCCCAAACCCTTGGACCTAGAGGGCTGAAGTTTTGCACAGAGGTTCCCTTTATAATGTAGACAAGGAATAAGGAAGGATTTTTCGAAATTCAACCCCTAAGGGAGTTAAATAGGGGATGAAACTTTGTATGAACAATCTTATTCCTTGAGTTAATAAAGTTGAAACTTGGCAGGAATACTTATCTAAGTAAATTATGAAGTTTAGCATTTTTTGTTTTTCTAAACTACCCTCGAAAGGGGGATTGGGGGGTGTCAAAATTAGTATGAAAGAGTTTTAACACGCGGTCCGATTAAACCGAAACTTGGTATTTATACTTAGACCTATATAAAATTCAAAGTCCTGACTGACTGATATATCAACGCACAGGCTAAGCCGCTGGTGCTAGAGACATGAAATTTGGAGGTTGTGTTCTTTGTGAGAGTAGGTATCCACTAAGAAAGAGTTTTTCGAAGTTCCACACCTAAGAGGGTGAAATGGGGGGTTGAATTTTCTGTGAATAATCTCCGACCTCCACGCGGGCGAAGCCGCGGGCAAAAGCTAGTATGCTCATAAATGAGCTAGAGAGGGCGCAACGTGCTCTTTTAAAAGTAATGCTATTCAAACCTTACCGTTATTTAACTGACGGACTATACTGACAAGCTATAAATTTTTACGGTTATTTATATAAGTCATTGAAAACTAACAAAGAAACTAATTTAGATGCCCTACAAAGCAAGAGGAAATTCAAAATCCCAAAGTCAGCAGTAAATTCTGCGTATGCTCAACGACTTCCAACATTCCTTCATATGTACTGTCACCTACGAAAAGGTAAACACCGTAATCAAGATCCATAACTCCTCTTACACCCAAGTAAAAGACAGTTAAAATTATTAAGGATTTTGGAACAATCTTACACCACTACTGAAACAATCCTTAATTAGTCTATTTTGTATTTTTAGTTTTGCAGTCTCGAAGAGGCTAGCTAGTTTTAACCATCGCCAATTACAACTTTTTATTATTGTAATTTTAATGTTGAATTAATCGAATTTTACTTTATTTTTAATAAACTTAAAAAAAAACTGATTTCTATAGCAATAAAATTATTATAAGTGTGTTCACGACTCAACGTAGCGTTGTGCGTAGCGAGCTGCGTAGCGTGTCGCGTAGCAAGCTGCGTAGCATGTTGCGTAGCGCGCCGCGTAGCACGTTGCGTAGTGTGTCGTGTAGCGAACCGCTTAGCGTGCTATAGAGCGTGTGATGTAGTGTACAGTCGTATGTTTTTGTGTCTTGTATACAACCTGCTATTATACTCCGGCACTACTGAAACTTCAGTTTTTCAGTAAACCATGTTGAATTAATAAAAATAATACATAAGTTTATACCCCCGAAAGCCCCCGAAAGGGGGATTGGGGGGTGTCAAAATTAGTATGAAAGAGTTTTAACACGCGGTCCGATTAAATCGAAACTTGGTATTTATACTTAGACCTATATAAAATTCAAAGTCCTGACTGACTGATATATCAACGCACAGGCTAAGCCGCTGGTGCTAGAGACATGAAATTTGGAGGATGTGTTCTTTGTGAAGAGTAGGTATCCACTATGAAAGAGTTTTTCGAAATTCCACACCTAAGAGGGTGAAATGGGGGGTTGAATTTTCTGTGAATAATCTCCGACCTCCACGCGGGCGAAGCCGCGGGCAAAAGCTAGTATGCTCATAAATGAGCTAGAGAGGGCGCAACGTGCTCTTTTAAAAGTAATGCTATTCAAACCTTACCGTTATTTAACTGACAGACTATACTGACAAGCTATACATTTTTACGGTTATTTATATAAGTCATTGAAAACTAACAAAGAAACTAATTTAGATGCCCTACAAAGCAAGAGGAAATTCAAAATCCCAAAGTCAGCAGTAAATTCTGCGTATGCTCAACGACTTCCAACATTCCTTCATATGTACTATCACCTACGAAAAGGTAAACACCGTAATCAAGATCCATAACTCCTCTTACACCCAAGTAAAAGACAGTTAAAATTATTAAGAATTTTGGAACAATCTTACACCACTACTGAAACAATCCTTAATTAGTCTATTTTGTATTTTTAGTTTTGCAGTCTCGAAGAGGCTAACTAGTTTTAACCATCGCCAATTACAACTTTTTATTATTGTAATTTTAATGTTGAATTAATCGAATTTTACTTTATTTTTAATAAACTTAAAAAAAATCTGATTTCTATAGCAATAAAATTATTATAAGTGTGTTCACGACTCAACGTAGCGTTGTGCGTAGCGAGCTGCGTAGCGTGTCGCGTAGCAAGCTGCGTAGCATGTTGCGTAGCGCGCCGCGTAGCACGTTGCGTAGTGTGTCGTGTAGCGAACCGCTTAGCGTGCTATAGAGCGTGTGACGTAGTGTACAGTCGTATGTTTTTGTGTCTTGTATACAACCTGCTATTATACTCCGGCACTACTGAAACTTCAGTTTTTCAGTAAACCATGTTGAATTAATAAAAATAATACATAAGTTTCCTTCTCATCTCTGGTATTTGCGTGTAGTTTACATGCTCAGCCCTTTTTCAACTGTGTTGGAAAGTCGTCAAGACTTCAATTAACGACTGACAGGCCAGCGGGGTGATTGCGTAATACACTATCATTGACAACGGCTTTATTTAGACAGTTCAACAACATTCATTGCGTTATTTACGTTGTTGAGCAGACAAATTTTTCGCACATAGGAAGCAATGGATTAGCTTTATCCTTCAGATTTCAGAATTGTTCAGATTATGATTGATAGTGTGTTACGCAATTAGGGTGTAGTTAGTTCTTATTTTCGAGTATCAGCTGATAACTTCACCATAAGTAGTTTATTCTCCAAAACATTAGCACAGCTGTTGCAAAACTATGTGCGAAACTTAAACTCAATTCATGAAATGTAGATACTGAAATCCGGTCATTCAACTTGGGATTAGGGAAAAAACGTTATCGCTACTTTGATCGCAGTCGAGAAGTTATAAAAAAACATATCCTACTTTAATATTTACGCTACGCTGTTGATAATGTGTTTTCTTGAATACAGTTAACTAACAAGTAGGTACTAAAGCAAAACACGTACGTAAGCACTCGTAGGTATAGTAAAATTTTTTCCTTGCGGAATTAAACATATCCGGATCAATTTTTATTCTTTATTATAATTTCTACTATCAACGCAATTATCGTTGTCTGTTGTGTTGCTCTTTCATTTGCCAGATAACTTAAGCTTGACTTCATATTTATAATGTTTTTTTAAAGAAATTACCTATTACCCACTAACACGAATTTATTCTAATTAGACTATTTTTTTATTTAATCCGAATTCCCCAACCGTCTTCGAGCTACACGCTCTGGAAAAGTAAAAAAAAAAGTTATTTAGTGTTAGACAGCTTTCCCGGTGCACCTACCGCCTACGGAAAACGTGTATGAATAAAAATTGTAGTTTTTATGAGCTTTTTTTTTTTTGTGGATGGGAAATCATCAAATGGCCCCTCCCACTCTGGGTGGAGCGGAAGGGAGTGTCAGACTCTTACTGACTAAAACCCACCCGTGTTCCTTCCTTAGCCCTTTATGTTCGTTCCGGGCCAGCGCGGCAGCGGTAACCCTTTCGGACAATTCCGCTGACCGCTGATAGTTTTTATGAGCTTTCATTTGGTATGTTTTTTTCCGCACCGTTTTTGAGATATTAGCGAAAAACCCAAAAGTGGTTTTGACTTTGTTCCCCCCGACTCTTCCCTACTCCGGCTCAGCTCCTGACGTCAGGACTTTTAGTATATTCACTTTCTAAGCACCCTGAACAAGATTCTGAAGGAATCGCTTAGGTCTCTCCTCACGCACTCTACAGCCCGCTCCCTGCATCCCCTTCCCCCCCTCTCCCCTTTGGGCCATTTGTGGACTGAACTATATTTTCCGAAAAAAACGTGTGTGTGTTTTTTTTATAGTCTATCCCCATTTTTCGACTCAGGGATCCGTTTGTGAAACATTAAGCTATAAAGTATTAACTTTTGTTTGAGCCAAGTGTCGGGCTGTCGGGTTGTTTTTGGATATGTCAAAAATTTCTCGGCATTAGTATATAATAATGCCTTCTGCCCTTATCCCAATTTATTTGTAAAAATATCAAAAAATTTGGCCAAGATCAAATAAGTGGAGACTTAAGGTAAATGCTTGCAAATGAATTGTAATTTATGAATTGGTTTCAATTGCATTGAATTGATTTAAACAATTAGATATTTTATCGCGAAAAAGTTCCCACATAATAGGCAAATATTACCTATGAGTCAACTCGGATTTTACGAGAATCGGAATTCTCTAATTTCGAGTCCGTACATAGTATATATACTACATAGGAGTATATGCTAGAAAAATATAGAGGATTTCAAGCATATTAAAGCTATCTCCAAAGGCCGGCGTGGAGAGAAACAGTAATATAATTTAAATTATGTGTTTTTGTTTGATAGTGCACGCATCCATTCAAAAGTCATACATAACATAACATCATCATCATCTTCCTGCCCTTATCCCATGTTACTTGGGGTCGGCGCAACACGTTTTCTTCTTCCATTCTCCCCTGTCAACCGTCACGCTATCATTCACTCCCTTCTCTTTCATATCATTCCTCACACAATCCATCCATCTTTTCTTCGGCCTTCCTCTCCCTCTCCATCCATCAACATGTATATCCATCACTCTTTTAGTCACATGCGTTTCGTCCCTTCTCATCACATGCCCATACCAAGACAAACGATTTCCTTTCAACTTTTCTGTCACTGGCGCCACTTTCAAACTTCCTCTTATATACTCATTTCTCAACATTCTCATTTCCGCTGCATGCAATCTTTTTTCATCCGTCTTCTTCACGGCCCAGCATTCAGACCCATACAGTACGACAGGCCTTATCACGGACTTATAAATACATAACATTACATCATGCTCGTATTTCCCGAAGGGTTAAGCAAACGTGTACCTATAGCATAATCAGCCTATAAAGTTCCCACTGTTGGGACACAGGCCACCTCTCTTCGAAAGGAAGTGGGCTGTAATCCACCACGTGAGACCAGTGCGGCTTGGTAGATGCCACATGTCTTCGTATTTTTGGTTCTAGAACATGCCGGTTTCCTCACGATGTTTTCCTTCACCGTTTTGAGAGCAGTGGTGCTGAAATTATTTACACAAATTAAAGAACCTGCCTTGGTTTTGAACCCACGACCCGACGACTCGTAAATCGGGGCTATAATACTCACTGGGCTACCACATTGCTCTCCCTACCTGTGTACCTATAGTTCACCAGTTATGATTGAGTCCCATGTAATAGGGGGGTGAGCCTATTGCCTTTAAACCGGGCATTTCAAAACTACTAATAAAACTAGGCATCGTGAAAGTTATCTAATCGTGAATTATGTCTGAGCAATATTTATTAAGGACACTTTTGATTTGTGGGACCATGATCACTTACGATCTAATGTTTTATATGTTCATTGTACGTCCACGTTCCACTCGAATGGATTCGCGGGCTCAGCTAGTTATAGATTTTATTTTTTAAATATCTCAAAACTGGGTTGGCAATAATAATAATAATAATCGATCAACATCTATCGAGGCTTTCGTTAGGCGGTTGGATCAAGGGCCTGATTCAGAAGGCAGTACTCCTAGATACGGCTCGCATTGTGAGGAGGTTCCTGTCTCTGGAGCCCTAACCACCGGTAGCTTGGACCCTGCTCCCGACACCGGCGGATAACTATTTTTTTATATTTTTAAATGTTTTTTTTATACTTATTTTTTATATTTTAAGAAATATTTAAAAATGTAATAATATTTACATTATTACATTATTTACAAATATATATTACATTTTTAAATATTTCGGCATTAAAAAAGGAGATATTAATAAAACGTTTATTTCAAAAACAATTCATAAAGCATACCTAATAGTAATAAGATAGTCAGCGTACAAATATAACAAAATAATCAGAACGTCTCAATTTTTTAAACTCGTTAGCCACTACCGATTTTTTGTTTTATCTCAGTTGAAGTCTTTTGGTTGAAATGATGATTCTTTTTGATTGACATTTTAAATATTACAAAAACAGTAAATAAAAAAAATCACTTAAAGGTTGAGTAAGTATCGATGCAATTTGGTATTTAGACTTTTGTTACACACATTGAACTAAATTGAATAACATTTTTGTGGGCTGCATTTTGTTCTTTATTGCCAATTTTTATAATGCCAACATAATAAAGTTAATTGCAAATGTATCCTTGTGGTATTGCAAAAGCTCTAATTGCGATGAAACCTTTTGCGGTTATGTTGTTAGGAATCTGAAGAGTGCGTCTTCAATGGGAAGTTCTGTAATATATTCATAAACTAGCGGCCCGCCCCAGCTTCGCACGGCCCAATTTTATTTTACGAATTTTCAAAATTTTCTTTCATACAAACCTTGTCCTAGCAATACCGAAACCAACCAAAAAAATAACTATCTAATTCGGTGCAGTCATTCGGAAGGTATGCAGACATTTCGGGGACTTTGTTTTATACCATGTAAGGATAAGGATAATGTCTCTAATTTTATCTCTTTCTCTTGTCTCTTTATGTCAGTTTTATAGTATCTGAAGCCCAAATCCCGTAAATAAAAACGTTCAAAATCTAGTTGCAATCTTATCTAAGCGACAATCAATGTCAAAAACTAGTCAAAAATGTAGGGAAATTAGATGTATTTTTGACAGATTGCGACAGCGATCACAATGTGATCGTTTTTAAAATTACGAGAATTAACTTTAACTTTACATATGTGTGCATGGTCAAAAAGAAGAGATTCCAGTAACAACATTCACGAAAGCCTAGAAAAAAAACCCTAAATACCTAAGTCTCTTTAACTCAAGTTGAAATGCGAAATTGGAAGGCGTACGAGGGGCCGAAGCCAACTTGCAGAGCCCTCTTAGGAAATGAAATGCGGCAACAACCGACGATTACCTATCCCTGTATGCACTATGCAAGTGCAACCAAGGATAACCCCCGGTTGATGTAGGACTATTGCAGGATATAGAAAAATAATAAGTTGGACTATGGGTGGCTAAAGTGGACTGGTTACCATGAACTATGACCATTGCCCGATCAATGTTTTTTATATACACGGATAAAAAAAAGGCAGGGAGTGACTTGCACACTTATTAATAGGCTCCCGGAAACGGTCACTAGTGCACAGAGACGTAGCGACAAGGGAGCAACATGTCCAGAGGTGCTTGAGGAGTGGAGAGATGTTCCACGGCTTTCAGAACAATCCCAGAGCCCGGAAGATGGTCAAGATCCGGAGATCCCTATGAGCACTTACTGGAATACTTTCTTCCACAGAGCACGTTTGCTAATGCGAATCTCCATTCAAGCCGGCCAATAAAGGCAGGAAAGAGGTGAGAGCTCTGTTTCTCGTCAGTGTTCACTCCAGCCAGCCAATTAAGGTAAGCTAGTGGTGAGGAACAAGACTACACCCGGGAGATAGGGTCCGTGGGGTCGCTACTGCCCAACAGCTCACCACATGATACCCTGCGGGTTTCTGTATCTCTCTTGGTCTGGATCCATACCCTAGACCGGTTTCGGTAAGGTAAACTCTACGGGCACAGGCTAAGAGTTCGGAGCGCGCAAGCTCCACCAAGGCGTCAATGTAGAGATACGGCGTTAGGGATATTATTATTATTTTAACATTGTTAGCGTTTAAATTACGCAAATATTTTACGAGAAGGCGAAATTGAAATCAATTTCTATTTACCTGGTAGCTAAGATCAACTCGAGCTAGAGATCATCATTACTGATCAATTAGTGGTTACCATAATCATCCGCTTAGGTACCAGTTCTATTGAATGATTTGTTTTTTTCTTTGAGAGTTCAAGTAGGTTGGTCTTGGTAACTTACTTCATTGCAAATACTAATAAGGGTATAACTTGGGTTGCTTGTTTTGTTCATGCCAACGGGCATTGCAGAAAATTGACGACCGTTACAACTAATTGAAATTGTAACAATTTAATACTGGTGTCGTAACAGGTATTTGTTGAAGTCAATTGACGCAAATATTTTATGAAATATTTTTCGTGGAGATTTACTGAGAAAATCTTGGGCCCTTTAATTAAAGGTATTAGGTAGGTACCTAATGTAGGTACCTATAACATCGATGACCGTATTAGATTTTTATTTGATTTTTTCGTATGTTTATAAGGATGGGCCTAGCAACGATGCCAATATCAAGAAATTCTGTACTTACCTATATCCTAACTATTTTAATATTATAAATGCGAAAGTAAGTTTGTTTGTTACGATTTCACGCTAAAACGACTGAACGAATTTGGATGAAATTTGGCACATGGGTAGACCATGACCTGGAGAAGGACATAATCAACTTTTCATCCTGGATCACATACGAAGTCGCGGGCAACAGCTATTTATATAAAAGCAAAAGTGTGACTGTTTACTTTTAATTGACTGTAATTAAATTCGTGTTGTCCAATGCAGTTATTATATTGAGAATATGTAGGTATTATAAATTACTTTAATAGGTACTAAAAGAGCGTAAATAGACTAAAACTATGATATATTACACTTACGCAATGTTTAATTACTACTTTATAGTAGATAAATGCCATGACAAGAAAGACATTATAGCATTACAGAATTTATTTATAAATGTTGCCATGCATTTTTGACGTTTAAATTAAGCAATGTTTCTAAGTAGGTAGGTACACCCCTGAATATGCATTTACGGTCAGTGGAAATCAATTTGAAAGTCAGCTCACAGGTAACCTTCCTATTTATAGTGTTAATGATTAAACTGTGAAGTTATTCATTTTGAGAAACATTCATTTTGAATTTTTTTTCTAAAGGCTATGCGTGAAAGGACTCGCTCATTAACGATTCCGTACAAATTAATTGTCTACACGCTTATTGCGCGGTAACGCAGACGTTCAGATTGTGTACAAATACGTATGAAGTATTTTCGAGCTAGATATAATTAGAATATGTTACTCGTGTATATTCAAATTATATCTATCTCAATAGTTCATAATTAAGTCACGAAATTAAATTAGTAAAAAAGTAATTTAAAAAAATTAAACCGTCTTCAAAAAGAAATTAACTCAAAATTATGAAATAACTTTATTTTCGGAAGTCGGTGTCTTGGGATCTGTATTTTAGTTTTAGTTTTTTGCCCCCGACTTCTGAAATTTAAGTTATTTCATGATTTTGAGTTAATTTCTTTTTGAAGTCGGTTTAATTTTCTTAAATTAGTTACTTTTTTATTTCGTAATTTTTAGTTTTAAGTAAAAACTGGAATATTTGTTTGTAATAAGTAGGTAATAGTTTTGTTGTAAATATTGCACTAGAATTTGACCAAGGTTTTGAGATGTTTTCCCTTTGACACTACACCCGTAGCTCGTATCAATAAGCCAGGCCGTCACACTTACACATATTAGTCCATATCTTGTAAATTACTGAATCGATTTTGATGAAACTTGCACTGTTCCCTACGTTGAAGTAAACGTAAGCCAATGGTCACGATCCGATTAATAGTTGCGAAGAAATGCGTGGACAAACATACATACATACGTCTATAAAATTTTGTATATTTGTTTGGAAGCCCTAATAGATTGTTATATGTGAATATAATGCAAATCCAATAATATAACATACATACTACGTGTCGAATTGATAACCAAATTTTTTTTGAAGTCGGTAAAAATAGCCCAAGATCGATGAATATGATTAATTATGGAAGGATTCATCAGTGAATTCTTCTCATACTTGTACCATGGCTGCTCTCAAAACGGTGAAGAAAAACCTCGTGAGGAAACCAGCATGTCCTAGAACTAAAAATTCAAGGACATGTAACATCAACCAATCCGCAATGATATAGATTACAGCCCACTCCCTCTCAAAGAGAGGAGGCCTGTGTCCCAGCAGTGGGAACATTATAGGCTGATTATGCTGTACCATGTGTCATGGCTGTTCTTCTGGTATCAACTACTACTAAACTTTTGTAGGTACTTTTTTTTTGCAGGTACTTGACTTAATCCTTCAGAAGATCACCTACTAGAAGCCGTTTGCTACAAGCGTTCAACAGTTTTCACCGTTTTCACGGTTAATATTTATTGTCGTTTCGAGAGTATTTTTCTTATGAATAATCGTTGGTTCATACGACATTTGTCGAGTATATACTAGTTAAAAACTAACAACAAAATGTCGTGCCATTATTGGTCAGTAACTCTTCTCTTCAAGCGAATTTTTTAAAATGTGGAATCCGCATGCGACGAAAATTCCTTGAGGAATGCCTGTCCGATAGCAGCTTGCATACTGCGTAATCTGTTTAAAATCTGTAAGTCACTATTACACTGGATTTTGAACGTTTCTCGTAGAAGGTGGCATGTGTAAATGCGGCTTTAGGGATGCAGATTATCAGCAACCTTCTCAATACTAATTACGACATGCTGCAATATGTTCGCGGAGCGTGATAATTATGGCAATTACTTACCATGACCGTTCACAATGACCGGGACGGACATAGTCCGTCGTTAGGAGGCCGGTAGTCAGAAGTGGTGTATAAGATGATATTATTGGTGAATTAATTTACAACTTAGTTTACTCTAAATTATTTTATTCTACGTTTTCTTTTTCGATTCGGTGTCACATTTAGTATGCAATGTGTTCTATACTTTGTTCTGTTACTTTTGTTGGGTGCGGCATAAAACCTTAATTGAGCTGCAAAGCTCAGGTAAATCCAGGTTTTTTCGTATTGGTTCTCATTTTTTACGTTTTAAATATTGAAAATATTGCAGAAGACTACGTCTATAATATTTTCAATTAATATAATTATATAATAATTTTAAATTATTATACAGGGTGTTTGGTGCATCGTTTGCCAAATTGAAATGGTCAACTGAAGGGGTCTAGCCTCTCAGACCCCTTAACACCCCTCATGCCGTGTGGATATTTTTTTATCGACTTTTTATTGTTTTACTAAAAAAAGACCCAAATTTTACATTCAAATACAAATTAAAAAAAAAAATAAGGCGTAGACTCTGAATTTTAATTTTATTTCGATGTGTATATTTTAAGAGTACTTTTAAATACAAAATTAGTGACATTAGTCACCTAGTTTTTTTTTAATTCACTCGCAAAGGTAAAACTTAAATTAAATGTTAAACTTAAATGTGACAGCTGTTTATATGGCTACAAAAAAATACAAAAGCGATCTTCCAACTCCCTCATTAATTCTTCAGTCTATCCTCTTACTAATGATGTGCCACATGCCATAAAAATCTTTTAACAACTTTGTGAATTCTCTAGAATTGTGAATCAAGTCACATAAGACTACATTCCAAATTCTAATGAAATTTTTTTATTGCGTAACTGTTACTTGAGAAAGAGGTAAATATTGTTTTCTCACTCTTGCGTAGTAAAATCTGTCTTCTATCTCTTTCTTGCATACCTTAAATCGGTTTGAACAAATCACGCACTGCCGCCGATCCGCATAGATCATGTAAATATTATCAACATTTAAATAAACATATTAAATTTTTACATATAAATGTATGTACATAATTATTATTATTATTTTAAATATTAGCATAGATTATGTAAATATTATCAACATTTAAATAAACTTAACTACAATAAAAAATAAAATAAAATTTAAGTAATATTTTCGGGTACCTTGATGTGCTGGCGTCTGCACATAGAGCCATGCGAACTGCTATATCCAAGTTTGGATAAACGTTTTGCAAATTCTGTTTTCGCAGGAACAGAGATAGACTTTTCAATGATCCAGAATCTGCAAAGTTCTTTCAGAAGAAAAGTGACAGTGAATGAAATGTCTCTAAATTCTCATTAGGATACATTTTTTCCAAGAAAATGGCTTTTCCGTAAGGGTTAATGATGATTCTTTCCAAAAAAACATTCCACACAACAACCATTACCGCCGCCTTTCCAGTTTTCCTAAATTCAAAAGTATTCATGTATGTCTCATGTCACTCGTTCCTGCGCCGCAACCAAACGCGACTACGCAAATTGTAGAAAACTGTATCTAAGTGGTGAAACTTATTAGGTACATGTTGAATTGTTTGTGTGGAGCTAATAACATTTAGGTATATAAATATTAATCTTTTTAATTTCTGTAAGTTTATTAAAAAAAAAACATTTTGGCCTCAAATTTGCCACCCCTAAAATCTGCCGCCCTAGGCTCCAGCCTTCTCAGCCTGCTGGTAGATCCGCCACTAAGCAGTCCACAAGCATCGTAAGCAAGGTTCAAGATAACAGTAGCATGGCTCTAATGAGAGAAACCTCCTCATTACCGAACCGAACTTAGCACTACTGCTTTCTGCTTCAAGCTCTTGGTCCAATCCCCCAATAACAGGATCATTATGAAGCTCATTAGGTGGATTACTAGGATAATGTATGTTTTTTTTTTGGAAAACAAGTCCTTTGAAAAAAATCATCAAATCATCAGTCATTAACATTCCGAATCCCTACAGTGTTTTTTTTTCTCAGCATGCGTGCACATGTTCGTATGTGAAAATTCAAGGCTTGATTCTAATTTAACCAAAAAAGGCTCTCGTAAAGGTTTTCAAGTTCTAGGCTTACAATAGAAAGCTTTGTGAAGAGCAACAGAACCCTTGAAAAACCAGAATAGAGTGACGGTTGGGTAGCTAGTATAGTCCTTTCACAGTTGATTTACCTTTAATTTTGCAACACTGTCAGAATGACTAAGATCTTTATTTTGGTTACAATTAGGTTGCTAATAGTTTGCTGTTAAAGTCTCAGAGATAAAATTGTGAAAGTGTAGCTGAGGTATCCTGATTTGTTACTTTTCTGTAGGTAATGCGCTAACAATATCCACTATCCACCTGGTAACAAACCTCACACAGGGTTCGCAGGAACATATAAAAATCTAAAAAAAAATCTGCAATATTTCCATGTTGAAAGTTGAAACGACGAACCTCATTTAAGATTTTTAAATAGATAAAGATTGTCGTTATATTGAAAAAAAAAATGAAAACTTCAATGTCAAATTTGACTGACGATCTTAATGTCCAATTTGACCGACGATCTCGATGATCGCTTCACAAAAGATCGCGTAAATTTTGTGATTTTGTGGTGATTTTGTCACAGCCACTCAAGATTTGAAGTTACTAAGATACTGCACAGTATCTTGTGAAGAGTCTGTTAAACTGTCTTATCAAAACCATAGTAATTAAATGATTACAGATAGAGCACGCATGGTGCAGACATTGATGGTTCGAAGCCCTTATCATGGAGTCAGGTCGTAGTTGTGACGTCGAATAGCGCAGTGATATATACGGGCGGAGTGACCGCGCGCGAACATTATTAGTGTTAAAGTGCCCCGTGTTGCTCACGCGCAGTTCGCGCCACCAGACTTACGCTCGCTACTTTACTATAGCGATACAGCATTGCTTCAAAACTGTGTCTTTAGTGAATACTTGTGCTGGAGCGTTTGCTAAGACGGTAAGTAGTGCTTTGTTTTTTTTTTTTTCTTTGATAATAATATAATATTTACCTACCGTAAAAAATGCTATAGGAGTTTTCCGACAATATTCTACTTCGGAGGAAAATTAAAGTCTTTTGTTGTTGTTTACATGAAGCTGTACATTTATATACTTATCTGTGTGTCTAAACGAAGCTTAAAGTTCTTCCTAAAAACATAATCTACAGACGGATGGTTAAGATTTTCCGCCCTACTATTCTGTGCCAACAAAAATAGTTTGTATTTACTAAAGCGTCATCTTTCTTGACTTAATTCTATGATCAAGTTCAGTGTCATCGCTAGAAATTTATCGATAGATTTTGTAAATAGCAACCTCATGTGGTTTTTCGTATTCAAAGTACATACATACATACACACATTGTACTTGAACAGAGCTTCAGAAGTTGCAATTGTACATCTTATAAGTCAGAAATACCTTACATAAGATAATGAATCCAACTATTTTTGGTATGGATTAGTCTAGGCCAATTTCTTAACAATCCGGTCGTCGTTAAACGGACTAAAATATCTACAAACAAGATCACCTTAAAAATAAAATGCGCTCTTATCGTTGATGTTGCGAAAAATATTTACACTTTATGGCTTAGTAGATTTAAATTTGACGAGACTTGAATTAAACGAAGGCTTCTTTATGAAATTATCAAAATACTTGTGACATTTTAATTATCCGGTTAGACTGGAAGCCGACCCCAACATAGTTGGGAAAAGGCTAGGCAGATGATGATGATGACTTGTGACATTTTAATTACTTTAGTTGATAACGTAATTAAAATGTTACAAGTATTTGGTTTTAATGAATTTAAACTGTCGTTATATTACCACAAAAATGTGAGAAATATTATAAATAGTATTACGAAAACACGTAGGTAGTTAACACATGCTTTGTTTTATGATAGACATTATAATTTATTGCCGTCAGCATTGAAGTGTTATAGTCCTGGTCAAGAGCGATCAAGGTAGCGAGCCGCTATAGCGTGAGGTCGAGGCACTGCAGACTGGTTCAATTCCACTTAGCTCCATTCATTTAAAATGTTTCGCGAAAAAATCACGAGGAAATCATTTTTCCAGATAAAAATAAGGAAAATTTCCAAAGGTAATCAAGATCGTATTGTTTCATGGTACTTGCATTACAGGACGTGTTTACTCACAGGCTTTGTTTGCGGTAAACTACTCATTATAAGTAGGTATAGGAAGCATAGAACAAAGATTTGCGTCGTTCAAGTTGCAGAATGATAGTTGTCTTGCTTATTGCGAACACTTGACTTACTTTTATTCTAATGGCTGTCGCAGTCATTTTAACGAGCTTATAAATTTCAAGAATATGTAAGCATATTTTTTCAATAATCCTATAAAGTACCTTGCTACAATCACCTGACCTTGCCGCACTTGCTACAGGTCCGGTCTCTCAATTTCGAGTCTCCGCCAAAATGAATTGTTTCCAAAAAGTTATCTAGATCGATTAATCTTTTCCCATATCGTTGCCACACTGTTGTTGCAAGAAACCATTTGAAACCCTAAGGCTGGCTTTTAATTTATTTGTGAACCCATTAATTTGCATCTTTCATTTAAGTTTACACCACCTTGAGTGGTTGGGAATATCAGAACTTTCCTTCACAACATGAAAATTGTATAAATAACACTTTCCATATTTACGTTAATGTTGGAAAAGATAAGTGGGTACTTCGGTCGTTAGATCTTTAGGAAACTTCTAGGTCAATAGGACCGTATCTAATCTTAGGTTTTCCATGTGAAAGTTTCACCTGCTTATGATTTTCTTAGTACCATTACCATTTGTCACGCTTCTTCAGTCACAGCCCTCTTGATGTATTGACGTGAACATCTTGAGCTACCTTTCGAACTGACCATTATATACCGATGACTTTGCGCATTTTGTGTACAAAGGAAACAAGTGTTAAGGGAATATCATGTTAATAAAACAAATTATATTAACTTTGGTTATAACAACTGCTGCCCAACCGAATCAATATTGATATTTAAAGAAATGTTTAAATCTATTCTTTTATCGATCGATGCAAAGATTACAAAATTTCTCAAAGGTTAGTTGGGCCTGGGTTCACCTTTTGGTCGTGACCTTTGAATTTTTATCTCATAATATTTACTGTTTGATGTGACGGTTTTAAACAAAATAATTATGGTAATCTTTGTTACGATCAAATCGGACGATAGGTACAGTCACCAAAGGAGATAAGTAATCAGGGTCGTCTTATATAGTTGAATTTTAGTAAGAAAAAAATGGATGTTTTCGAATGAAATATAATTTGATAAATGAACTGATTGTTTTCTATTGATTAAAATACAATTTTATTCGAAAACATCTATCGATTTCTTACTAAACTTCAACTGTATCCGACGACCCTGGTTACATTATCTTCTTTGGTGACATTAGCTAATAGATGCCCACGAGCCTTCTGCCTTCTTTTATGAAGCATAAACTGGAGGAGTGTCTGCGTCTAACGACTCCATAACATTAATCTACAGAATATAAAATTAACATATACCTATATGAGGTCCCACAGTATTTTTATTTGGACAATTGATCATCAATCGCACCCATTTCTTAACGCTGTTACCGAGTACTTGTTAAGTGAAAAAACTAACTTACGCGTCGAATTGCAAAACATACGGTTTCAAAAATTAAAGTGTGGGCGAGTTTCACAAACCTACCATGACTGATTGATTCCGTACCTACCTAACTCGTTTTCCATTGAAAATCGAATACATGTGACATCTACTAACCGACACTGGCCGCGTGGTATTATAGCCTCCCTCCCTCTCGAAGAGAGGAGGCCTATGTCCCAACAGTGGGAACATTATAGACTGATTATATTTATGATATTCGCACTTTTTGCACATAATCCAAAGCAAAACAGTACAACAATTTTTATTGTCAATTTAAAAGCTTTATAAATTACTCAGTTCGAACATACCTTTCGTTATATACTTTAATTCTCGACTATTTACTTTAGGTATATTAGGTATTTATTTTTATGTTTTTACATAAATCTCGGGACTATGGGACTAGGTCCTTTCCGCTGAAGTCAACACGCAGAGGATAATGATGTTTACATTGTTTAGCATCTTTGTCACAAGATAAGAATGCAAAAAATAACTTCAATTAGATGCCTATACTTAATTTTTTTTTGTAGATACGTAAGATTTTGTTCGTGCCGTTTTGTGTGCATTTGCAAGATATCTTAAAAACTATGCAAATGTGGATCAAATTAAGCATACGGTGGTTATGTAGAAGCGCGAAAAGCGTGTGTTTACTATTATAGTGTTCAGGCTGACTATGTAGTTAAGGAAATATTTAAAATAAAATTGATTATTTTCAACCTTATGTATAAGGAACTAAGAATGTAAACAAAGAATGAATAAAGTTATAAACTTTGTAAACAGACGCACTTACATTGATCAAACCACGCGGAATGTGGCTAGCTTGAAGTGGTTGTACTCACATCTCACATACATTATGTACTTAAATATGTTTAACTAGCTCTTTGTTAAGTGTTTGCTCTGTCTATCTACTGCACGTTAATGTGAAAAGAATAGAAAATTTATTGAATATAACAATAATAGACTCCAGCAGCCTGTGTGTGGGCATGTGGCTAAATAAAAACAGCCGCAAAGGTCGATCGATCAGGTTAAGCTACGCTTGCCGCGGTTGGTCTGTGGATGGGTGACCATCAATACCGAGACCCCTCCGTGTCTCGGAAAGCGCGTTAATCCGTAATATAATTAGCCTATAATGTTCCCACTGCTGGGACACAGGCCTCCTCTCTGTGAGAGTGCTAACAGTAAAAATAGATAATCCTACTATCCTACTATAATATTATACTTAAATAATAATATGACAGTTTGTGAAGATGTTTGTATGTTTGTTACTAAATCACGCTCAAACCGTTGTACAGATTTGGACAAAATTGGCACATAGATAGACCATTTCCTGGATTAACATATAGGATACTTTTTATCCCGATATTCCCACGGGATCGAAACTTACGCGGGTGAAACCGCGGGGAGTTGCTAGTTACACTAATATTATAAAGGCGAAAGTTTGTGAGTGTGTGGGGGTGTGTTTATATGTTTGTTACTTCTTTACGCTCAAACGGCTGGACCAATTTTGATACAATTTTGTATGGAGGTAGCTGATGAATTAACATATAGGCTACTTTTTATCCCGATATTCCCACGGGATCCACACTTATGCGGGTGAAACCACGGGGCGCAGCTAGTAATATTCAATATACATCAGGTAAACTAAATGGAAATCATCAGTTTATTGGTGAAGCCTAGTGATTTAATTTAAAAATATAATTAGTTTCGGGCCCAGTAAATATATAGTGGAAATTCAGATTTGGTGATTTCCTATCATTTTATTTTATTTGTGCTTTTGTCGATCAGAATATTAAACAACCAGCTCCGTGCTACAACTAAAATGTACAACTAAATTGTTAATATGCGGTTATAAAGGGTTTATGAGTGTATATTTGATGTGTTTGATTGAATAATTGAACTGGTATGACAACTTGATTTATTAACAAGATCGAATGAACCTTGCTAGATTTTAATGAAATCATTAGTCACTACAATATTGCTAAAGATATATATATATAATTACTGATGGGAATTATTATGTCGTTTTATGACGGACAGACGGAAGCTTGAGGAAAACATTTTCCAAGTCCGAAGGTTATATTGACATAGACACATACCTACATTACGATTACATTGAACTTGGCGTGCTTATGTTGTTAGCTGAACTACACACATCAAAAGTGTCTAGGGATCAAGCATTTTTATGCGGATTTCTTGAGATTGAGATGTGGCTTTGTAATAAATTTATGATTTTATAAATTTATATGGATCCTTTTTGGTGCATTTCATAATTTGAATCAGGAACTGTGAATCAAATTCGAGTAAAAGATGAAAATCAGCTGTCAATATTTTCCCTATAAAAACATACAACGCATTGAAGACATTATTAGTGCTACTGTTTCCCTACTACTGATTAAAACCAACGTTATTATGGAGCGGCGACGTCATTTAAGCAGGGAAGAAATGCTCAGAGCCGTGGGAATGATAGAAGCTGGTTCCCGGCAACGTACTGTGGCTTTAGCTCTGAATACAAGTCAGAGTGTTATCAGTCGACTTTGGACACGTTACCGAAGCACTGGTACCGTGGCTGAGCGCCATGGAGGACGGTATCGCTGCACCACACGGAGACAAGACCGATACATTCAAATCTTAACTCGAAGAGCTCCAACAATAACCGCCATGATGTTAGCCGTGAGGCTTCATCACTCTTCAGGGAACTTAATTAGCGACCAAACAGTCAGAAACCGCTTGCATGAAGTGAACCTTCATTCCCGAAGACCGCTACGGGTACCACCTATAGCAATGCACAATCGTAGGATTCGATATCAATGGGCTCTTGAACACAGAAATTGGGCAGAAGAACAATGGCGTTTCGTGTGCTTTTCTGATGAGTCTCGTTTTGGTATGAGACCGGATACAAGACGTATACGACACTGGAGAACCCCTGGACGCCAACAGCGATTAAAATCCTGCCAGGAAGTCCATCCTTATAGTGGTGGAACCATCATGGTATGGGCGGGTATTTGGATCGGCGGAAGAACTGAGTTGATTTGGATCAGAGGCAACCTCAACGCTCAAATTTATGCTGAGACGATTGTATCAGACGTCATCGTTCCTCTACAAGTGCAAATCGGTCCCTTATTTCAGTTAATGCATGATAATGCACGACCGCACACCGCAAGAGTTGTAAGACAGACTCTCGCCGCAGCTAACATCAATGTCCTGCCCTGGCCTGCTCAGTCGCCAGACTTGAACCCGATTGAGCATGCATGGGATATGCTACAGAGAAGAGCTCTGCCGAATATGGAGGGTATCCAGTCGCAAGAAGACCTTTTTTTGTTGTTGCAACGAACATGGGCGGCCATTCCACAGCGTGATTTGGATGAACTCATTTTGAGTATGCCAAACCGATGTTCTTGTGTTGTTAGTGTTCGCGGTAGAAACACGGATTATTAATTGTTTAAGTTACCCAATAAAATTTTAAAGAAAACTGTTATTTCAGTCTTTTTTCGAACTTTTGTGTTAGTGGTTCAAATGTCAAAAATCCCTTTATTAGGAAAATGGCAAATTTCTTTATTAATGCAAAGGTGACTTGGTTTATCGTTACTGTGACAAACGAAAACACTTTATTTGATGAATCCTTAAAGAAAATTTTAATTAATATCAATCAGGAGAAAAGTTATTGCAAAAATATATGTTGATCCCTCGACACTTTTGATGTGTGTATTATGCCAACACTTAGATAAGTGTTTACGATTATTTTTGAAAATATATGGTTTTAGAACTGTTTTAAATAAACAACAAGATAGTAAATTAGCTCAGTACTTCCTGGAAGATATAAATATTACGTCACGGTAGATAGTAATCCGTGGCGTATTGGGCAGTTGGGCTAGAGTTATTTAAGCAGAGCTGATTGATAGATAAAACGTGAAGGTTTAGAACGTGAGCCATCTGCTCGTATCTCCTGATTTACATATGGATGCTGCTGTATGTTTGTATGTGGTTGCAATATTTTATGCCTGTTTACCTATTGTTTCTAATATATTTTTGCTAATATTGCAATATTTTTGTCCTAAAAAAACTAGATTGTCTAGCTTTCACTAATGACCATCTCAAATTATAGATGATCGTGCTTATGCACTACCGGCTATAAAACAAACCAGATAGACACAGTGCGTACATATTGGTCACTATCCGTCAATGGTCATTATCCCTTCATTAAGGCATAATGACCATTGACTATGGCGATATTGAACTAGTTGCGGGTGACGGGAGTAGGCTGAATGCGTGCCTGTCTGTGTCAAGTGCCGTGGAAGTTTCGCAAGCGCCGGCAAGTCCTCGCTTCTCGCAACGCAACCGCGCGGGCGCAGCTATTACCACTGTTGCAACTGGAAACCGCCCGCGCACCCCTCACACCGTGATCCGGAGATACATTTTTAGTTCTCACGGCTAAGTAAGTGAAATTGCAAGTGCAGATTGTTGATTCAATAAAAGTGAAATTGAATGTTTAAATTATTTAGGTTATTTTGCACGCACAAACATTATACTTCGAACACAATTGTAAGATTATATTGATGACATTTCAGACCAAAATCAATTTTACTAAAAATTTAAAAAACTAACTATTCCTCACACGAGTATAAGTAGAAGTTCGTGACGATATGAGAGAAGAGGATTAAAATCGCATTGCTTTGTGACATCTAAATCAACATCAAGTCTAAGGAAGGTTACAAGGACGCAACTTTTTAACTACCACTGTGGCACTGACAACACTTTCTGTGGTTTTAAAGTCCGAACGACTAAAAGCAATGTTATTCGTACATATATTTACAATGTTAACAACAACCTTCTTATATTACGAGTGCTCATTATGAAGTACAGAATTTTGTTGGTCGGTCATTATTTTCGTGGATTATTGTAATGCTTATTACAGCATAATAAAAAGTGTAAACAACCATGAAGTTATAATATATTCACAGTAAACAACAAAGACCCGGGCGGCGCATTAAGAGTGCTTTATATTCTGCGTGTCTATGGTCCTAAAATATAGGGACAATGACTCAAAGACATTACGCGATGGTAAGACCAGTCGTTATTTTAGGCAAAGTTAAGTAAGAAAATCATATAATCATTAATATTTTGACAGTTTGACTGGTACGGGGTGTGTTTGCTTTTCTGTGTTACGGGTCGAGTGTGATTTTGCACCATTCAGTCATAGTTTAGAACATTCGATCTCCTTGCCTTTGTAGGAGAATATGTTTCATTTTATTCTGCCGGGACGATTAATATATTCTTTTAAAGTTCTAAGACTGCAGTTGTCGTTCCATCTACATGCTTTTTATCTTTTCTATTCTCATCGCGGTAATCATCCCTGTAAAAAGGAAGTTGATCGCTGAGTTATTTGTTTTTTTTGCAGTAGGTATTTAGTTATACCAAGTTAGTATACATGCAGTACTGGCTGCATGGACAGCGTTTAGGACCAATGTTTCGATCCTTGAGGAGCTAAAAGTCAAGCAGAGATTATCGTCGACTGTGCAAACACGAATTATCCAATATTTCGGCCACGTGGTTCGTAACGAACACTCCATGGAGCGACTCGTTGTCCAGGGACAAGTGGAGGGCAAGTGGTCACGCGGTCGGTCACCTACGCGTTGGACAGACCTAATCAAAGCGTCAACACAAACCTCCATAGTCCAGAGTTTCCGAGACGCTGAAGACCGGAATAAGTGGAGAAGCATCGCGAGGTGCTTTGGCCAAAGAAAATGCAGAGTCATCAACCACGACCACTCTGTCAAGAGTGAACGACTAAGGAGGACTGGCTAACAATGGGCCTAGCATTTGCCCCTGGGGTATCCCATACTATTTGTTATTATTTCGATAGAAAGTTTTCTTTGGTTTTCGTGTTTAAATGTATTTTCATTATGATTTGTATTTTGAAACTTCCTCACTCTCAAATACCCTAATTGCTTTACTAGTTTAGTTTAGCATGAAAAATTCGTTGGTCAACAAAATCAGAAGCTTTTGTCATGTCCATAAATCACTTTGATTTTTATGTCTATGTTTGAAACGATTTTACTACTTAATTCAAATTGTTTTGACGAATTGGATTTTTTTAATATTTCTATAATTTCATGTTTGTGTATTTTACCGTTTCTGAACGCTTAAATTTTCATTTTTAACCCTTTTCAATTTTGCAAGTAGGGTTGTCTTTGGGTGGGTGAGGTTGATAACCCTAACAGCCTGTCGCCTAATTTAGCTCAAGAATTATTTTGTTTGACTTTTTGATAGGATCTTGTCTTAATGTCATTGAACTTAATGTGATTAATAATCATGAGACTAGACAATTCACAATCTGTATTGGTTTTGACATGTTTAAGTAGCTGTTATAGTATACATATTAACGATTAGCCCATCTTACATTCTTCGAAGATATTATATTATTATAGGTTTCCAACCTAAAATACCAGATGCACAATAGAACATTAATAGACCAAGACTCATGCATACTATGAGTACGTGGTTATAATATTAATTAAAATCATTAATTTTAATCACATGAAGATCATTTAATTCATTTATTCTTTACAGAAACAAAGAATGCTGAATAAGTTAATAATACAAACGACATTCTTGAACACTAATCCAAAAATCTTATATCATGATATTATATTGTTGCTATACCAAAACTATTTTTAAACAGTTTATTTAGTCTATTAGCTAAAATAATATCAATTCATTTATCTGCAAAATGTCATAGGTGTGCTTAAAAATAAACAGCTAATTTTGTAGAAACCAGTTGCGATTCCTCAATTATGTTGAATACTTATTAGTATCGTATAGTATTAAAAGAGCTAAATAGCTATAGAAACATCGACCTACGTTCCTCACATAACGAAGGTGACAGATGTGCTGAAACCGCAATAAAGGAGTTTCAACAAGGATGTTATAAAACATAACAGGTTTTGTTATAACAATGTGGTTCGTAAATTCGCAAATACTTGTTTCCGCGATCCATTTTTAAAAACGATCAAGGTGAACCGTATTCGTACAATCGCTTTCGAGATTTTCAATAACGAAATGTATCTAGAACATCATTGGCCGATACGATGTAGCCTTGGGATATTCCAATCGTGAGTGCAAGGGCTCTTCTCATATCAGAGAAAGACTTGGCCGTTATTGTAACAATCCCATTGAAGTCAATACTGCATTATTTTTGCCTGTGATCTGGTTTTTCTCGTCTACAGTAAATACTTAATCCACAAATTGATTTTATTTAACTCTCGATATGCCATATAAGAACAAGATTACTATTGAATTAAAAGCTCTATGCACGTTCACTTTCTGAATAAAAATTAGATGGCGTAGAATTTATGGCGATTAAAATTATGATTGTATTATATTGATCAAGTGGTACAATCTATAAATAAAAATAAAAAAATCACATATCTTAAAGACATTGCAGTTCCCAATAATCATAACGTACAAAAACCATATCTGAAAAAATAAGTTAATAATATATGCTGAACTTCTTTAAGTTCAGCATATTAACTTATTTTTTCAGATATGGTTTTTGTACGTTACAAGAATCTGGAGGCAAGAAAAACAGTACGTTATCCCTATAGTTCTCTCCACGACTCGGTTATTCCCGACCATCTTCTCTGTAGCCTAAAACTAAATAGATTTAGAAGAATCTGTTTATATCAACCTACAGAAAGCTGCCATCTTAAACACCTGCAGAATAGTTAGGAAATTCATGCAGTTAGAGGAAGAAAACACCAAAAAGCCAAGTAAATGCGGCGTGTCGTGTGAACTAGGGGGAAGAAAACACACCCTAATTCACACCACACGCCGCATTTACTTGGCTTTGACCCGTAAATGTTGTTGAAACCAGCCTAAGAGCTGAGAAAAAAAAAACACTCCCGAAACAATAATAATATTAAAATTGATTTATTTTCTCCCACAATATTCAAGATGTATTTCATAAAAGTTTGAAGATGGGAGACAGGAGCCCTTACTAAGTAAAATCTGTGCTACGGGTCTTCTGGTCTCCATAACTCGAATATATTATATACCTATATAACATAAATTACAGCTAATGAACAATATAAACATAGAATTAAGAAATAATAATAAAAAGGGTAAGTTTGTGAATTTGTTGTTGTATATTGTGTGTGTACCTAGTGGTTTTGTGGTGTGTGTGTCTGTGGGTGTGATATACCAGTTGTGCTTGTAATGCTTTGGGTGTGTGTGTGAATGATATGTAGGTATAAATGATAAATATGAATAAAGCAAAGAAATACACATGGTTTATCTATATAAATCTAGCACATAATGTAATGCGAACACATTAAGTATCTAAAACTCGTTTGATACAATGTAAGAAACGATCGACAGATTACTTACACGCATTTCATAATGCACTTCCATACTCATTCCGACTACTTAGGTTAACGATGTAATTATCTATTCCCAGTAAGGTGTTATTGAATTAATAGAATATATTAAGATGAACTAGAGAATGCACTGCAAGGAAATAAACCATTTGGTACAGCAGGGATGGGTACTTTAGAAGTACTGACGACTATACTTAGCACTATGTAAGTACATCCATAGTAATTGTTCAACGGTAATTGTAAATCCCGAGATACCGTTATTGTTTCGCAATCTTTTGTTTTGTCATTGAAGCAATTAATCATTGATGTAGTATCAATGATGTTAGTCATCTTGTATAGAAACAAGATGGTTAACCGTGACCGTAGTTCTTTGTTAGTCGCGTGAATATTGCGCAAATATTTTTACGTCAACAGGCTTGCTATGGATAATGTCACGGTCAAAACAATAATTAGAGCGTTTGGGCAGGGCCCGACAGTGTCCGGACGCAGGGCTGCCGAATTATTTATTTTTTGAAGTGAAAACTTCTTTAAGCGTGTTGGGCATTTTTTGAGATGGAAAAAAACCATTGAACTCGCGGCACTGTTACCGTAAGCCGATTAAAAAAATACCCGCTTCAGATGTGTTCGGCTGTCCTCGGGATGTACTCGGTTTTAATGTATTATCAGATATGTCAGTGAGTGATGGCAAACTATTCTGTTTGTGTTTTGTTTTCACTTCTGTCGGCACTCCCGGAGTGCCAGTGTTTTTTTTTTGAAGCCTTCAAAGTTCCTGAGAATGTCTACTTCACCAACTTTATAGAAAGTGGAAGTGTAGGTCGTAAAAAATGTGCTCACCGCACATAATTATAAGTCACCAAAAGGTAGAGACACCAAACAATGAATAAGCTTTTCTCAGCGGTTTATACACGATTTATTTTTTATATAACTGCCATTATTGCATTAGAAATACCATCACGTCAAGGTTTGTAAATAATGCTAGCAGCCCTATGCGGATTGTTGGTGGCGGCGCGTCAACGACGTCGTGTGTATGCTGCGCCCGCGCCGACGCTTTTGTCAATGCGTAATAAAGTCCGTGCGCATTGACGGCCGTGGCATGCACCGTCCGAGCACCTCGTATACACTTCACAGTTCGCACCTACGCGTAACGTTACATATGTATACGTTTCAGTTTATGAACGTAAATAAATTGGCAAAATTGATTTAGAATATTAAACAGCATCTACTTGTGTTAACGACAAGAATGGAAATAATTTTATATTTTTTAATAAATTTAAATAGGTATTATTGATAAAGGAATGATGAATATAGGATTGAAATTATCTGAAGGCCAATTCTCGTAATTTAAAACGTTCAAATCTAGTCGTAGTCTTAACTCGGCAACAAAAAAATGTCAAAAACTTGTCAAAACTGTGGGGAAAAAAGAGATATTTTTGACAGATTGAGGCAGATCAGACTGTGAACGTTCTTAAAATTACGACAATTGCCCCTCTGATATCAATATCACTATATTTCTACCTACCTACTTCTCTTTTCTTAAGGGTCACATTTCGTTGCTAGTGATGGATTCCGTTTAATAACTTGTAACAAATCTATTACACATTATCAGCCAATAATGTTCTCACTGCTGGGACACAGGCCTCCTATCTGTGAGAGGGAATGGGTCGTAATCCACCACGCGGGGCCCAGTGCGGCTTGGTAGATGTCACATGTCTTCGAATTTTTGGTTCTAGGGCATGCCGGTTTCCTCACGATGTTTTCCTTCATCGTTTTTTAGAGCAATGGTGATGAAATAAATTACACAAAGTAAAGCGCCTGTCTGGGTCCGAACCTACGACCTACACTCGTAAGTCGGGCCCATTACATTACTACTGAGCCACCACAGCTCTCGCATTTCTTTATCTAGGCTATATTTTGCATTTAGGTTCCTGCACTGCTCTATTTTTATGAAGATGGTGACATTTAAGACTTAATTAGCAAGCGAATATGATTCCTACATACAATTATGGCGGTATTCGTTTCAATTTTAATTTATAAGAGATTTCACTTGACTGAATTCGCTGTAAAAAGAGTTAATTTCATAAATATACAAAACAATCATACATTCGTAATGTTTCTCTTCAAAGAATAAGAAATCTTAACGACCCGTTATTTCAATTTTCGTACTGTACACACTGTCTCAGTAATTCAGCCTCCTTTTTTTATTATATACTTTACAAATGTATTTACGGAAATATAATTTGAATGTGATTGTAATGGCATTGCCGCAATTTAATTCAACAGCGATTTAATAAATACTCAAAGGAAGATGGAAACATTCTTCGTTTATAATTTAATGATCACATTCTTTTTTATTCCTGCGTTTCAAGCGAAACGGAATGGAAACTTTGTAACTTTTTATTATAAGTTGTACTGAACACGGAAGACTTATTAAACAGTCATTGGCGCCGATTCTGTTGTTCACAAACTAAACTAAATTTAAGTTTAGGCATCTTTTTCTTTCTATTTCATTAAGAAAAGGACAGAAGATAAATAATAGTTTAGTACTGTCAAATTAGGATACTCCATAGACAATTTAGACGAGATTAAAAAATTGCTTAATAGAAATACGTCAATTTACGTCAGGCGCTGACTAATTTGACAGGACTAAACTAATATTTATCTTCTGTCCTTTTCTTAATGAAATAGAAAGAAAAAGATGCATGAACTTAAATTTAGTTTAGTTTGTGAACAACACAGAATCGGTGCCATTGATAAAGTAAACCAGTACGTAGACTGGAGTTATCATCGTTTTTTTTAAAACGATATGGTTTTCTTTTAATACAGACTGTTCACTTAATCTAAACATATACCTAATAAAATAGTAACGAAGAAATTTTATCCGTTTGTCAGTTTGTCGGGATGTATGTTTCGGATTGGCGCAAAAACGGCTGGTCAGATTTGGATAAAATTTTGCACACAGATAGTATGAAACCTGGATTAACACATATGGTACTTTTAATTTCGGAAGTACGTTCCCGTGGGATTGTTTCCGACATCCACGCGGGCGAAGCCGTGGGCAAAAGCTAGTACGAACATAATAACTGAATTTATAATAAGCAGTAAAAAGTTGTTTATATCTAACTTTAGCCCCTTTTATGGGCATATTAATCTATGTGAACTATAATTAGTTATTAGTTAATATATGATTGATTAGTACGTACACAAAAACTAACGAAAAATATTATGATTCAAATAGTTTATGGCATTTAATGCATAACAAACTTTCGCCAGGTTCGGCGATGAATTGCAATTAACGGGCTTACAGGACCTAAACGCAAAAAACGCAAGTTTTAGAAACAATAAAAGTATTATGATCGACTACAGTAAACAAAATCAGAAAAATATATCATATTCTTCAGGATATATGCTAGGTAGATAGTGTGTTGAAAACATCATACAACTAATTTGATACGATCAAAAAAAATCATGAAGATCTCTAAAAACTTTCTTTTTACAATAAAAACTATATTTATATAGGTACATACAATTATTATAATTTCTTGTCAGATTATTCTACAAGCAACATACTAAAATACTACTGTTTAATTTTTTTTATTTCAAACAACAGATTTTTTGTAAATAGATAATTGCTTCATATTTTGCAATAAATTACCAACGTTGTATCATCGCGCTTCTCTTTCTATTCTATGCAGTCCGACAGTGACCGCGCTTTAGGTCATGCAGGCCCCTTAATTAGCTTTGCTAAATCTAAGGTCGACAAAAACGCGTCCTGTCAACATTATTTCAAAATTTTGGTTACCTAAAATAATCATGTTTTTTATTCGTATTGGCAACCGTTTACTGTTTAAAGATTCAGTACATGATTCTGAATCCCCCTGTGTTGAAATTTTTCCTCGGTTATAAAAAAAAGTTAGCTGTTCTAAACATTTTGACCGGGTAGGCATTGCACTTTTCTTTAAACAGCTATTATTTTTTTATACTTTACGATAGAATTTAGAATTATCTGTAGAATTTTTTTATGAATTTTTTTATGTCTTAGTCTAGAATCATGTGCTGAATTTATGGTTACAGTTGCCGTGTCAAAGTCCCTGCCACCATGTTAAGTCATAACGCGTTGTGATTGATTTTTCGTCGATTCTTTGAGCTTTTTCACTCTAATTGTGTTAGACTGTAGGTACTATGGAAGTGATTACCATGTAGGTAAAGGTATTGCGCTTCAATCGCCCAAGTATATCTTATACATTGATATTCTAGCTTGGAACATAATAATATTACTATATTCTTTCGTATGTAGGTACTAGTCTAGTCTAGCTTTCTGTATTATTCCACAAATGCAAGGTTATACTACTTAATTTATATTAAGTAGCTATTAGAAAACGAGATTTACGCGATCTGGCTATTAATAGTACGCATTCATAATTTTTCTAGTAGGTATAGTCTATTAGCTAGGGTGAACGTACAGACTTTCTGGGATTTATTAGGGATTGTATTCATATTCTAAATCAAACCTCATCACAAAAACGTCGTCAAGATTGACCCCCAGCCTGCCAAAGGCCAAGCCCTGCTAAACAAGGTGAATTTTTGAGACGAGGCAGTATGAGATTTCTTTTTTGTAATTTGTGGCTTTACTAGTACTCAGTTCCTCAGTTGGTCCAGAAGAGACTTGATGATGACGATTGATGATGATGACGATTATTCAAAAAGTTAAGCTGTAGCTACAACGGTTACGGTACCGACCTTACAGCCATGTCTCAAAAATCCACTCTGTATAAAATAGCTAAGATGTTCTTAAAAGACTGTCTGTCGCTACAATACACCTTGATGTGATAGAGACAGCATGTGATACGGCGAAGTTGAGCTGCGTTTGTAATTGGTCTCCGAGTGCCGTCGATGATTAGAATACCTCTGAATTTATACAGGGTAGGTACAGGGTACAGGGATATCGACGCACAACCTGTTCCCATGGATTCAGCACAGGATTCTGAAAGCGTCTGCGTTTTTGGTCGGTTATTAAAAAAAAAATGGTGTTCATTACTTTTGGACCGCGAAGGTATTGTAGGTACTTTTCTATGAAACAGCAGATGTTTTTTTGATAACTGACGAAAGCTTTGGTACACTATATATCACACACACGTTAAATCGTTTTGTTAGAAATTTTATAGGCGCACAATATTTTTTTCTAGAGCTCGATGTGCCGTAGGGCACCTACGGCACATCGAGCTCTAGAAAAAAATAGGAACCCTTGAACTCAGAGTAGTATATCGAATGTACTACTACACGCATGCTGTGTGCGTATGAACTGTACTCATAGGTATAATTATTATTATAGGTACCGCACTAATGAAAAGTACAATTAAATTAAATGGCAGTATTTCTTAATGGATTTGCCAGTGACTTTTTTGTTACCATATACACTTTATTACTAAGTATTGGGTGTCACTAAAAATAAATTAATATTCTACTGAGATATAATCTTTCGCCTGAATTGAAATGCTGCTATAAATGTCAAATAAAATCAAATACACGCATTTTCATTCTCGTTTTCCCATTTAGTTCTATACTAAATACTTAACTACTACTTACCTATCTAGTTGTCGGAACCTGAGTACCTATATAGCTTTTTTTTTCTGTTGGGATATCATCAAATGACCCCTCCCGCTCTGGGTGGAGCGGAAGGGAGTGTCAGACTCTTACTGACTAAAACCCACCCGTGTTCCTTCCTTAGCCCTTTATGTTCCGGGCCAGCGGTAACCCTTTCGGACAATCCCGCTGAGTACCTATATGGCTTTAAGTTACTATGTTTATAATTTTAATAATTTATCTACTTAAGTCATCTACCTAGCCTACTGTCGGACTTTGATAAGCATCGTGGAACCACTCAAGACTAAGCTTTAAAGCTTAGCTACAGTGACATGTAACATTAATATAAATAAAATATCTCGTATCCGCGGCTAAATCCGCGTAAAATTTCGACCCCCGATCGTTCGTATCGTCGATAGTTGTCGCTTAACGTTCTTTCTGTCAGTTTTTCTTTTTGCTCGGCTCCTAACGGTCGTAGCGTAGCCTATAACCTTCCTCAAAAAATGGGCTATCAAAGGCAAAATATTTTTTTCAAATCCGACTGGTAGTTCCAGAGATTAGCCCGTTCAAACAAACAAACTCTTCTGATTTATTATTAGTATAGATAGATGTTACAAAAAGTAATTTAAAAAAATTAAACAGACTTCAAAAAGAAATTAACTCAAAATTATGAAATAACTTTAATTTCAGAAGTCGGTGGCATAAAACTAAAATACAGATTCAAGACACCGAGAGAGTTAATTTCTTTTTGAAGTCGGTTTAATTTTTTTAAATTACTTTTTATTTCGTAATTTTTAGTTTTTGCACTAGTATTTGACCAAGGTTTTGAGATGTTTTCCCTTTGACACTACACCCGTAGCTCTTATCAATAAGCCAGGCCGTCACACTTACACGTATTAGTCCATATCTTGAAAATTACTGAATCGATCTTGATGAAACTTGCACTGTTCCCTAAGTTGAAGAAAATGTAAGCCAATAAAAAAAATGGTCACGATCCGATTAATAGTTCCGGAGATATGCGTGGACAAACATACATACATACATACGTCTATGAAATTTTGTATATTTGTTTGGAAGCCCTAATAAATCATCATATGTGAATATAATGCAATTCCAATAATATTACATACATACGTATCGAATTGATAACCTCCTTTTTTTGAAGTCGGTAAAAACCAAAGGAAAACCAAAAGGAGTTCATTGGAACATTTGGAACCAGTTAGAAAATAAAACATTTTATAATTGGCTTTTATTTATCCGTGATTTATGCCTTTGTATATTCAAGGGGTTTTTTTTCTTTTTTGTCTTTGTATCCTAAGAACTTGAGCAAAAACTTGTATGGATAAAAAGATTAGGCACGTGTTGAAACATGTAGGTTCGTACTTTTTATGGCATTTCTGACGTCTAGGAATCCAGTTTCATGTAATTCCCAGAACACAGACGCTTTATTAAAAAATAGTATAACAGTTCAAATCTTATTTCATTTTGTATTTATCTTTACTTAGCCACTCACGAGCCCCGTGACGTGATTATGTCACCTCACACGTCCCCATACATTTATTATTTTGGGCCGCGGGGCGCCCTCGGAAAGCATGTTAAGCCGTTGGTCCCGGCTGTCATTCGTGGATCTTTGACAGTCGTTACGGGTAGTCAGAATACCGAAAATCTGATAACCAGTCTTACCAAGGGGTATCGTATTACCCAGTAACTGGGCTGTGGAGGTCAGATAGGCAGTCGCTCCATGTAAAATATTGGTATTCAGCTGCATCCGGTTAGACTGGAAGCCGACTTCAACATAGTTGGGAAAAGGCTAGGCAGATGACGACTTTTTTATGTTT
The DNA here is from genome assembly GCA_963082905.1 of Oligia fasciuncula. Classification (NCBI taxonomy): domain Eukaryota; kingdom Metazoa; phylum Arthropoda; class Insecta; order Lepidoptera; family Noctuidae; genus Oligia; species Oligia fasciuncula. The sequence continues at coordinate 8,779,427 of OY720392.1, forward strand.
CTTAAGAATTTATCTTGACTTGTTACCTGCATATAAGTGGCAAATAACACAGATTCGTGCGTTCTCTGGCAAATAAAGCAGCTTCTTCCTCCGTTTACACTATTGTGACGATCCTACTTAAGTCACGTTGACACTGTCTTTCGTCAGCTTCACCCGCTAGTTAATTATTATGACTATCCTTATCATTTATTAATTTTTGAAGCTCAGTAAAATTTTGAACCTTGCAAATTTCGCTGTAATACATTGTGTGCAATGATTTATCAACGGGTTTAACAAGTAGGTCATAGTCCAATGGTAAAGGTGAAAATATTTCTTTATTTATGCCCTAAAAATATCGCATATTGTCTGATGTTATCAAGGCGTCGATGGTCGCATGCGTAATATACGGCTTTTTTGTAAGTGAATCCACGTACAAGCAATTAGCCTTGGATTGCTCGTGTGAATGGGTTTTCAGATGTTTATAAATCGACAAACAATCGAGATGAGATGTATTGATTCTTTGTTGATATGTTTTCAATATGCTAACTTTTTGAAATTTACGTCATATTGTTAAGTTACAATACTCTAGTAGGTATTGTACAATTGTTTGTTTTTCCCAAATAAATAAAATAAAATAAAAAAATAATGTACTTAATGCTTAGTTATGTATATATGCAGAGTTCAAGATATTATGTAGATGACCGTCTTAATCATAAATATGAATGAACAAGCAATATTTTTGTCAAACAAACTCTAGGTGTGCTAAAGGTTGTTCCAATATAGATTAGGTTTATTTATAGTTATTTATATTGAGACACCATTTCAACAATGCTTAAGTAGGTATAATGTAATGCTTAGTTATGTATATATGCCGAGTTCAAGATATTATGTAGATGACCGTCATAATCATAAATATGAATGAACAAGCAATATTTTTGTCAAACAAACTCTAGGTGTGCTAAAGGTTGTTCCAATATAGATTAGGTTTATTTATATTGAGACACCATTTCAATGATCATTTGTTTAAACGCGGATACTTACCTGTCAAAAAGAGTAAACCTAGATAATGTGGATAAGACAAAGATTAAAACAGAACACGAACTAGCAGGGGATCGAGGAGGAGGAGGGTGGAGGGGAGGTTCAGGGGATCAGACCGGAATAAATCGTTAATAGAAATGCAACCGAGATTGTTTTTATTTCGAAGCATGTGAAGGTCGTCACCAAAGATGAGAACGAAAGGGAACTTAATCAATATTAAAAGGTAAATACTTCTGCGGGAAAAGAGTTCCCATAAGGATTTGGGGAAGGCCTTTGCCCAGCAGTGGGACAGTGTAGAATAGAATAGAAAACTTTTATTTCAAACAGGAGGCCATAGGGTTAGTAACTATTTTACTTAACTTCTAAGTGTTAGTAGGACACAGATATACAATTAAAATTCTGCCTAGAGCTGCATCCACCTCCACAACATCGGGCAATCCCACCGATCTGCGAACACACTGAGAATACTGTTGGTGCTACCGCAAACACGCGTCATCAGGGATGCACATCTCTTCCTAATAATGGCGGCAAAACCATTAATATTATCCGCAAACATCCCTGATGCACTACAACACCACGGCAGTCGCAGCAGTACTCTCAATGCATTATTATATTGAAAACGTAGGTCGCTGTATGCCCGCTGAGCGAAGTAAAAAAAAATTGTAAGTATACCTATTTAATTGTATAGGCAAACAAAAAAAAAAGTTAAAATTATTTAATTCCATGGATATGACATTTAAAGTCAATCTTTCAATTACAAACATTATCCTATTCATTTGAATAAGCGTATTTAATTTAATTTCACCTCAAACAAATCAATTTTGTACTGTTCACGCGAAGCATAAGGTGGTTGTATTGAGAAATTTAAAATATGCAACATTACCTTGAATACCACATTTTTAGATTTAATGACCAATAATACTTTATAAGTAAGAAGAAAAGGTCACCATGCATTAGGTACGCATTATTTTTGAAACATGTTATTGTTTAAAATAGTGTACCAACGCGGAATTTTAATGTTTAATAGGTATATAATATTACATTGAGATGTTTGTCGATTTATGTTTAGATTTATGTTTATAATTAATTAAGTACAATTTATATTCTCGCCCAAGTTAGTTGAAGTGATCATTATAATATTGTTTACAGAAGATTGCTATTACAACATCTTACTCATTTTGAAAAGACTATTAATGAGTTCCGGCCGAAATCACGATTCCATTTCAATTAACATTGAGTTCACTACAACCTAATTGTAGTAATTCTTCTTTCATTTGAAGTACAGTTATGTTATTTATTTCATTATCGACCTTCTCAAGTACACAACTACACATGTAACTTGTGCACACGCCATTACTTAATTAAGTATAAGTAAGTAAATAAAATGCCATATCATTTCACAACAAATACTGTCAACTTTCCTCCGGCGTTTTGAAGGATACCTACTCTATGGAGGGGCAAAGTTGTCAGACAAGATTAAATTAAGATATTGCAAAACGGATATATAGTATTCGTTGTAGTAAAATTTGGGTGGGAACGGTCAGAAATGAATCAGACGAACTTTATACATACCTACGTATGTCATACAAATTTCATTTAGCTACGACTGTACGCGTAAACCGCCTTTCAAAATCTTTAAGCCTTGATATTTAGATACGTTGCGGTTTTTTGAAAAATAGTCACGGTTTTGAATAATTATAATAATTTGCCAATTTTATTTTAATAAAAATAAATGGTGACCTTTGAGACAAAGAAATATTAAATTTCTTGTTTTCATTTATTTGTTTCTTCCAAATTAATTAATAAATCAAACATGAAATATCAGCCAAACGTGTTTTATATTTTTGAACACTTGGCTACGTGAAAGGCTACAGTATTAACTACCAAATAAAATAGTATTGATGACTATTCAACTTGAGCGTACTTAGAGAAAAAATATATTTTATGTCGAAAGGGCATCATTCATTTCGTACCCAAAAATTAAAGTATCGGCCAGAAAAAAAAAAGTACTGCTGTCTTATGGAAAATCCTCTTGAGTATTTTTTACTATTACAACGAAAGTCCCCCGAAACCCCCCGTGTTTCGAAACCCCCCGTGTTTCGAAACCCCCCGTGTTTCGGGGGACTTTCGTTGTAATAGTAAAAAATACTGCTATTTGAGATTGAAAATGTCAGAAAACATATTTTACTTTAATTTTTGGGTATAAAGTGTTTAACATTTGAATGATGTCCTTTGGGTTTTCAGAAACACAAAAACCTTGTAATTTGTAATATTCCATGAATTTTTGCCCACGCTATATGGGATGCTTACCTAATTGTAGCAAAGTATCACGTCTAGGAAGGAATACGTCGAATTACAAGTCACCCTGTACCAACTTCCATCTTTAACATCATCATCTGCCTAGCCTTTTCCCAACTATGTTGGGGTCGGCTTCCAGTCTAACCGGATGCAGCTGAATAACACTATTTTACAGAAAGCGACTGCCTATCTGACCTCCACAACCCAGTTACTGGGTAATACCCCTTGGCAAGGCTGGTTATCAGACTTTCGGGCTTCTGACTATGTAACGACTGTCAAAGATCCACGAATGACAGCCGAGACCATAGATATCCGGCCGAGACCAACGGCTTAACGTGCTTTCCGAAGCACGGAGGGGTCTCGGTATGTAAAGTTGGTCACCCATCCACAGACCAACCGCGGCAAACTTGGCTTAACCTGAGCGATCGACCTGTGCGGCTGTTATTATTTAGCCACAGGCCCCCTCATATATAAATCATACCTACAGGTACCTACCTAAATATCCAAAAAAACCCTACCTTATTTCCGGCATTATTTCCGGAGATCACAAATCGGATCTTGTTAGTTAAAATATTACGAAAACTCGTCGGCCTATGCAGTATGCTAATGATCTAATAAACCATTAATTATTATTATTACCAAATTGTGGGTCATTCATTACTCGTTATTGACTAGCATTCCGAGACACTGCACCTGTTAATACTAGTCCATTTGTTTAGTGCCTTTTAATAATATTTTAATTTAAGAATAAATAAATAAATAAATTCGCTCCCGATATGCGTGGCTGAGACGACTGGCGAATCGGCTCCGCACCCGGTCCACCCTGACATTCGATAAACTTGACGCTCGACTGTAACCGGCTAAAGTTACTATCACAACCAAAACCACTCATTCTGCAATCGCGATACGGTGTGCTTACACCTTTAAAATTAATGTAATACAAACAAATGTAAAAAGTGATCGTGTTTAATTGGTGCATGTTTAAACATAGTTGTTGTGATTGTTGCAGTGAAAATGGAGGCGCTTAGTAGGCTTGTGGAGGGCTACCATGATCTGATGGACAACAAAAGTGACCAGAGGGTGAAAGACTGGTTCCTGATGTCGTCACCTTTCCCCACATTGGCGATATGTCTCACATACGTCTTCACAGTCAAAGTAAGTATTATGTCAGTACAATGATTTAACGTCACTTGAATCGATTAACAATAAAATTGATATCACGTCTAACAAATTAAATATCATTAGTAATGTTTTCCAGAATGTTTTCCACTGGAACTTGCCGCCGTTATAAGTAGGCAGTTGCGTACTAAATTATCGTCCAATTAAAGAACATTACATTTCAAGAATGTACCGGACAGTCACTTTTTTTGATGTTTTGTGTTTTTTATAGTTTCACTGCAATCCATCCATTTTTTTTAGGTGCTGGGGCCGAAATTTATGGAAAACAGAAAACCGTTCGAGCTAAAGCGAATACTGATATTCTACAACTTATTTCAAGTTGTATTCAGTATCTGGCTGTTCTATGAGGTAAGGGATTGAAATTATTGGTATTTATTAGTAAATTCTTGAAAGTTTACAAATAAATCAAAATTATCAACTTTGGTTTTGTGGTTTCTAATGTAAGTTTATATTTCTTTCTAGAGTTTGAAGAGCGGCTGGTTCACAACGTACAGTTTTCGGTGTCAACCCGTCGACTACTCGAATTCTCCTGACGCAATACGGGTAAGAGAACCTTCATACTTTTCTAAACCAGTTTGTGTCCATGGACGCTCTATGCATCTTTACTTGTTAACTACTTTGTATGCGCTCACGTTCTAAATAATATGTAAAAGCTACGTTAATCAAAAGCTAACAACTGGTATGTTGCCCGTAGTTCCGGCAATTTGTTAAGATAAAAACAATAATTACAGATTGTTTAGTTAATTACTTAACAAGATTTATCTAACCGTAAAGCCTCATCCACCAATTAGTCTCTATTAGAGTATAAAAAAGCCTCATCCACCAATCAGTCTCTATTAAAGTTTAAAAATTTTGATACTAAATGTTTATGATACGAACCATTTAAACAACTTGTTTCATAATTGATTTGTGTTTAAACGAGACGTCACGAGGAGGGAATTAACCCATTAAGGCTTTAAAAAAATTTATAGCAATCATATGGTGATTATATGTAATTTAAATTGTCATTACATCGTATTGAATCATTAATCCTTTGTTCTAATCAGCCGATTTGAATAGTCATGTGATTACATTAGCCGTACTTTGTCAGGGGAGGTAGTTCAGGTACTAGGCTCGTTTACCTCATGTCATTAATTATACAATATTTTTCTTGCAACTCATTTGCAAATAATAAACCCTATAATGACATCGAACAGAAGAATCGTATTGCGTACGTAGGCACAGTTTACAACAGTGAATGGTGTGTGCAGGCACTGCAGGCAGATTATATTACTGAGGGCTGATTTTACCAAAGTCAGATATATTTTATTTGACGTCTGATAGTTTTTATGGATAAACTGTCAAAAATTCAAAATATATTCTCAGGGCAAGACTTAATCTAGGTATAAAAGTTTGGTGGAATGCGCCCTTAGATAGCTAAGCAAAAATCGATACTAAAAGTTTTTTTTTTAATATCTTGCCTATACCAAACTATTTTGTTGCATTTTATGGTGGCAAGGTGTCCATAGATTTTATATGTTGTGTTAGGAGAGCCGAGGTTGTTTGCCTTCAAGTTCATTCGCATTGGCCTGTGATTATCTTACCGCACTGATTGGCACATGTGTACCTAATCACATATTAGGTATAATAAAATAATGAGCGCTTATGAATCTACATCATCACAGTTTTTTTATAGGAAACATAGTAGATATCTTATCTACCTACAGTTTATTTTTCCTTACGTGTCTTATTTTTGGTACTCGTATGATAAAAAAATAATTTTGTTTCACTGTTCGCATCAAACACAGTTCGGTTCGTACGTTTAGATTTTTGCAAAAACACATAGGTACCTACGGTATGAATTACATACGTTAAAAGTCTTATTCGATAAACCATTGTAACACATAAGTTTACATACACAAAATCAAAACAAACAAACAAAAGGACATATACAACGTGTTACAAAATACCCCGTAAAAAATATAATTAATTATCAAAGTCAAAAATTTTGTCAACCCTAGTAAGGTGTCATGTCAGGGAACCAGATTATTTAACAGAAAGGCCTACGTACCTATTTTACCTAATAATTGTCTACTTTAATAGTTTTTCTATTTTTCATTCATAAATGTTTGCTACCTCAATACAAGGATGTCATTGTACTCAAGTACTGGCTTCAAAAAATATCAAGTTGGAAAACAAATATGTTGTCAATTTCAAATCTTCTAATATCCTTCCTTCGTTTTTTTCCAACATTTTTTGCAAACTAACGATGCTTTCTAGCTCGGAATATTACGATATGATGTTATGCGTAGGCCATGAAGAGGGTTATGTGAAGGACAGAGTGTATTTCTCCGATTGCCCAACGGTTGCCCAGATGGAACACCGTGTTAGATCGGTTTTCGCATCAATAACACCGACGATGGTGCGAAATGCCACACAAGCCATATCCCGACGAGCGAGGTTGTGTATTGAGCAAGGCGGAGCACACTTTGAGCCGTTTCTGTAAATTTGACGTTTATTATGAAAAAGTAAGTGTTCGTTTAGTTTGTTTCATTAGGTTAGGTCTTTTAAAATTTTGTCGTTCCGCGAATTAGGTAGAAATGTAGGTACATTCTGCGTAGTTTACTCTTTAATTTTACTGAAATAGGGTTTGCACATCAGTGAAAATAATAATCCCACACAAAAACATTTTCATGTAACCTAACCTAACCTAACTTCACAAACTCTACACCTTAGTCAAAATATGAGGCTTGGCCGTTTCACGTTATCTGCGTCCCGCTGCGTAACGCAGTGCATTGTGCCAATCGCCTAAAGTCTCATAAACGTGGTGGCACGGACATCGCATTCAATACATGATTCTGAATCCCCAGCGTTAAACTTTTTGATTATAAGAAAAATCGCTGTTTTTAACCGACTTCAAAAAAGGAGGAGGTTTCTCAATTCGACCGTATATATATATTTTTTTTTGATGTTTGTTCGCGAATAACTTCGTCGTTTATGAACCGATTTTGATTATTCTTTTTTTACATTTTGAACGCGTAGGGAAAGCACCTTTCCTTTATGATAACCGACGAAAAATGAATAGTCTAATTGGGGGTCTAGAGACATGTGCTGAATTCGTGGTTACCGTTTGAGCGTCGATGTCCCTGCCACAATGTGTATTTTATTAGGTTCAATATAATAAATTCGCAATAAGAAACTAATAAATTAAGCTAAATGATTGCTAATAAAACCGTAGTATTCCTTATTACGTTACATCTACGTGATTGGTATTCTTCTGTGTTTTATTATGTCGAATGCGTCAACATATGACCACACGCATGCTGTGTTATGTATGCTTTAAGTTTATGTATTATTTAAGAGCGTTTACGACGTACGGCATTTCATACAAACTTTCAAACCCTTGTTTTTCGAAATGAATGAACCTATTTTTATGAAACTTCATACGCATATTATGCAGGATACAAAGGTCTAAAATGTCACTTATGAACAGTTTCGAAAAATTGTGTTATAGCCAAAATAGACCGATTTTAAATTACCAATCGAAACAGAGATTTCCAGTTATATTTTTTAAATAAGACATTTCGAAAATGTTCTTTACTAACTTTTTGAGTGATCTCTGAGTTAATTCCTAGCTTAATTCTTAGGATTCTTTAGGCAAGAGACATGAGTCCCTTTTTATTTTAGTAGGAATTATGTAAACTGCATTATTATAATTTGAATTTTGTTTACAAATAAGTTTTTATTCTTTTACAGACAGTACATGGCTGCTGGTGGTACTATTTCTCGAAATTCACAGAATTCTTCGATACGGTAAGTTGATATAATTTCCTTAATTCACCACATTTTATATAAAAAAAAAACAAAAACCAAAACCCAAACTATACTTATTTCTTTTTTTTTATGCAAACTACATTTTTCAACGATGATCAAATAGGAATAACATTTTTCATTCATTAGTTTTTAGATGTATTTTATTGTCATTGAATTAATGAACATAATAAGTTATTAATTTCAAAAATCTAAAAAACCTTGTTGTCTTGTAAAGTTATATTTTTTTGGTTTCGCTAAAACTTGACATTTTAAATTATATAGCATGTTTTATCATTTTAAATCAAATAAGTAGGTACCTAGTTTTTTTTTGTTTTACACCTACTTCGTATGTTATGTGGAAAGTATTCATTTGAACGAACTGAATTATCGAATGTACCTACTACTTATAATTTATGTTATGGCGTGTAGTTTCAATATCTAAAAAATAAAAATTGATATTTTGATTATTTTTGTGCAATCTATTGCCCCAAGTCATGATTTCAAAATTGTAGCCCGCTCTAAAAGTCATGGGCACTATTCCCGAAGCCTTAGCTCAAATACTAGCCTACCTTCACCAACTTAAAACCACTTGAATATCTAACAAGTATAATCTCGTTAAGTTATTAATTTCTCACTGTCAAGGCCGCAGCTGGACACTTGCGCTGTTAACTTCCGGCGCAGATACGAACTGGTCGATGTGTTTACGCAACTTCTACGTAAATATAATCTGGTCTAATAATAGATTCATTTGTTTGCTTCTTATACGTGCTTACCTAATAAAGTCTCGTTGATGGCTATTTTGGGAAGTTTCTCGATCTTGGCAAAGGTTGAACTTTAAACTGGTCGGAAGTTTGCTTTCAAAATAAAATTATTTTATTTAACATAAACCTACATGGGCACTTATGAAACGTCAGAAACTAGGTGCATGATTCCAAACGATCATTTCCTACGGAAAAGAGCCGGCCAGAAACTCCACGGTAACTCTTTTAGAAATAGTTGCCTTTTACAATTTTTTCAAATTACAGTGTTAACAGGACAGTGTAGGCCTGTCAACAAGTACCTACTAACAAAATAGAAAATGGTTACAAATCTATAGTCTACAAGGCCTACAATGTTCTCACATTCACAAAATATAAAAAGATAAAAATATAAATCTAAATTAAATAAATATACTTACGTATATCATGCCTAATAGGCCTGCTAAAACATTAATTATTATTCATATCTCAAAGAATTTTTACTATTTTAATATTCCAGTAATAGAATTATTTAAAATTCCAGTTCCTAACGGAATTTATACCAGGTGAAGATGAGTATCAAATAATTTTGGGTTATAACCGGATCTAGTGTTAACAATCCGGTTTTTTGCGAAGAAAAAACAGGTTTTAAAATTTTATGGACGGTTTAGGATACGTAGAGAATTTGCAAAAAAAAATTGAGAAGGTTGAATGGTTAGAATTAACTTTGGGTGAAAGACGTTTTAACTTTTTGCAATCGATACGCTAAGAAGAAGAATAACCAATCAAATCTTGTCTTCTTATTTTTAAAAGAATTAGGTACTTAGTAACTTATTAATCTTTAATTCAGGCACTCCCATATCTTTGTTAGTATTACTTAAACTATATTAGTAGGTACCTATAGTTAAATAAGGGCTGATTTGCCAACGCCAGATAATTTTATCTGAGGAATAATTTTGAATTTTTACAGTTTTTCCATACAAACACTGTTAGACGTCAATGTTATTCCACGAATAGAAATTATCTATTGATTGAAAAATCAGCCCTAAGACATAAACATAAACACATAAGTAACAATCAATACAACTTAAGAAATAATAGTTAATGGTACTTTTTAAGCCATCTTCTGGAGACACAATACACACAACTTAAAACTGTTTAGAAACTCCAAAAAATTACTTCGCAAAGTCGATGAATAGAGTTCCAAGATCGTAATTATATTTTAACTTTAGCAAGATTATATTAACATTAGCAATCATAAAAAACTTTGTACCTATTGCCATCATTCATCAGAAATTACTTAATCCATACTATAAATTAGCTACATTAGCATACTATTAATATTATTGAGTTTGAACACCTGTGTAGTATTAAACAAATATCTTTAAAACCACTCCAGTGATCTAATGTGAATACCTGACATAGCTCTTATCTTTGTGGTTTCAATAAAATCTATCTAACGATTACTTTTATTCAACTACATATTTCATAGTGTGACATAATTATCATTTTGTATCTACCAATTGAAATATGTATAGTATCTTAGATCTGCATTTAAGTAGTATTACAAGTCAATTTAATAAAATTAATAGTTAGTTCTTATAAACTAAAATCAAACATGAATAAAATAGTATTCCAGATTCTAGATGTCGCTACGTTACAAAGATCCTAATCACATTTTTAACTTCAGAATCATATTGGCAGGTTCGCGATGGCGAAATTTTTAATTTAGTTTGTCGTTTCTAGTGAAAATATTTAAGGAAGGTTTAGGTAGAGATACTTTTATCAAAATTACTTATATCCTATTGGATTGTGACCACAGTTGCGTCAGAATTGTCCTTAACTGGAATTAGTATAAAGAACTTTTCTGTTTGAGAATAAGTCCTTGGTTTAGCCTGAAAGTCATCTGTCTCATTAGTAATTTCTCACTCATCTGTTGGCAGTGCAAATACCTACCTACCTGTCAATAACACAAGTTTACTTTATTTTCAGATCTTCTTCGTGATGCGTAAGAAGTTTGACCACGTGTCAAAGTTGCACGTCATCCACCACGGCATCATGCCCATGTCGGTGTGGTTCGGAGTCAAGTTCACACCAGGTCAGTACATTCAAACTACTGTTATCGTAATATTTTTTCAACTAACAGACGTACTAATTCCAAAGTTCTTACTCTTCCAAAGTACGTATTAGGTAAACCAATATTCAAAGTCCTCAGCGCTGAAAAATTTATGAGACTTGAAGAAAATTGTATTATTTATATTGCTTGAATATATAATTAAACTGCATATGCATTGCAATGTTTAAACAATAAAAAATAATTTAGATATGCATTTTAAATATGTTAATAAAAAACAAGCTGTTATAAAAAATGTCAAGGCAAACAACTAATAATTGTAAATAAGGTGGTCAGGCACGATTCACAATATATGGAGAAGCTTAAATTACCATTCAACTTTAGCTTTTAAAAGTTATTAGTTTGTTTTTTGTCCATATTTCTTTTCCTGTGGTCTCGAGCTCATACAACATTCAAATAGAAAAAAGAACGTTCAGTTTTCATTTCAAATCGGTTCAGCCAGTCTCAAGTGATGCGCTTACCAACGAACAACATTTCATTTTTATTTTAATTAATACATATAATATAGATTAAATAGTAGGTATCTACTTATTTTAAATCAATTTTTCCGCTACGTTCAAATATTTGTTTCGAAATAATTCTATTGCATAGAAATATCTAATCTTTTTCAATAGACTTACATTTTGATCATACAATGACATTATTGAGGAGTAAAAAACACATATTCCAGCTTATAGATAAGACATGAATTATTATATCATATTTCGCCCACTCCTGACAATGACACCCAGTCTTACCAAGGGGTATCGTATTACCCAGACACTGGGTTGTGGAGGTCAGATAGGCAGTTGCTCCATGTAAAACACTGGTATTCAGCTGCATCCGGTTAGACTGGAAGCTGACCCCAAGATAGTTGGGAAAAAGCTAGGCAGATGATGATTTCGTCCACTCCTCAGAAGAAAAACGACGCTACGTCGTTTTTATCTAACAGTAGGTAGATATGTTTGTTGCGAAGTTTGCGAAGGAAATTGTTGGGAATACCGATACGGCTAGCAGTAATGACTACCTAGACCAGTATAAGTAGTGATTATTTTTTTACTTCAGTAATAGTTGGTTATTTGTTACAAATGTTCACATGATCTGTCGGAAAAAAACTGTAAATGTAGGTATGAGTATTTTATCGCAATAGACTAATGTGGGAAATTACCAAGACATGTATATTTTCCGCAACCTAATACTGCTATGTATCATAAGTTAATTTACATAGGTCTTTGAAGACGAACACTCGGCAATTTAAAACTGAATTAACTTTCGTCGGAGGGACTTTCCAGCCTCATATTTTTATTTCCTCAAAAATCTTCCTCAAAAAATTTGATTATGACACGATCTACCATAACATTCGGCTCATTAAGTCTAATTTATACCGAACACAAAGGCAAACGGAAACACAGGACGTGATTACAACATATTGATTCATTTAATAAGAATTAGGTGTCACCTGTTAGGTAGAGGAAAAGCAAATTCTTAAGCGTTGTTTTCCATTAAAACTGTTTATTATACACTTTATTACATCTACGTTAAAATGTTTAGCACGTAACTTTACATTTTCCCGGCTAACTATGCTCAAAAGTTCAGTAAACGTAATCTTTAGTTACTGCTGATCGAATATAAACACAAGATGACATAATATGCACACCATAACGCTATTTGCTTATTATTTTAGTATGATTATACTTCTTAAATAATTGTTCAGAAGAATTTGCACATTCAATAGAAAATTGTGTTTAATTTGTTAACCGTGACTGACGTACTGAATTCACTAATGAGTCAAGATACACTTATAATCACACAACTTTTTTCCTCATTCGTTCGTAATTTCGCACACATTATTACAGAGCTAGTATCATATTGCTCGAAAAAATGGCTATAAAAACGCGTTCCATGAAAATAAAATAATATTTGGACAGCAATAAGGTGACATAAAGTGTATGCTCAAGACGCACAAGTTGTGTCTTTTCGTCTGTCAAATCCGTAACTAGGATTTTTCTAGAATTAGAGAATGTCAGTTGGCCGTATGCGTAAAGATATCTACTGCTCGATTTTTGACGATCGACACGTGTGTTCCAACAAAATCGAGTAAATGTGTACCTAAGCAACAAGATCACAAGATCAGACAAGATTTTAGTAATCTTGGAAATACATCATAGTAGTGATAATAACGATCTTCAAAAATTAAGCAAATCTGTGGGTACTTTTACTACGGGACCAAACCTGAAATCGCGAAAAAAAAATCAGCTGTTCCCTGCATTTTGACGAGTTATACGAACATAAATGTAGGGAACAGCTGATTTTTTTTTCGCAATTTCAAGTTTGGTCCCATAGTAAAAGTAGTTCATAATGATGAGTACAATGACCTCTTAAGAGGTTGTTAATGTTTTACCAATAACCCTGTCTATTAAAAAAATCAAAATAGCTTATTAGAAGAACTTAACTTATCAAGTCCAGCGGGGTAATTGCAACACACTATCAGTAGCAGTGGCTTTCATTTTGACAGTTCTATCTAAAACATTCATTGCGTTATTTACGTTGTTGAGCAGACAAATGTTTCGAACCTAAGAAGTAATGGATTAGCAATATCCTTCAAAATGATACAAATTGTTATTGATAGCGTGTTACGCAATTAGAGTGCTGGTTAAGGTCCAGGAAAGCTGGGTGTAACGTCATGAAAAAAGATAGGCAAAAAAAAAAAGTTTTACCGTCTTATACTTAGCTTTGAGTGGAATAAGATGCAGCAACACCTATTTATAATGTACTAATAATCTGATTCGAATTTTAACGATTGGTCCAGAATCAAATACGTATCTATTTCAGAATAAAAACTTCATGTTTGTGTTTATTTCTTCACAGGTGGCCACTCAACTTTCTTCGGAATGTTGAATACCTTCGTACACATTGTGATGTACTCATACTACTTGCTGGCTGCCCTTGGCCCTAAGGTCCAGAGGTACCTTTGGTGGAAGAAATACCTCACAGCGCTACAGATGGTAAGCTTTATTTTGGAATCAAACTTTTTGGCATGACTTAAAATGAAAAAGTTTCGTCACATCAGGAAAAGAGTACAAACGAGATTCAAGATATTGTAGGAGTAGTGGGTGGGTGGCACTGACTAGTTATAGAAGGACAATACAAAAACGATAGTAGCTTAAATTAAGTTTTAAAGCAAATAAGCAAACAAATACAAACCCAAATGGATTATTCCAACGTAATTCTATCTTTCATTGGAATTTGTAAAAGCTGCTTAACTCAATGTAAATTCGGAAACTAAGTAAGAGACATATCCTCCTTGACATGATAATTATAAGTTTATAACCGCCTTACATAAATAAGATAGTACCTAATAAAATATGTTGATTTATAAATTATAATACAATTTTGACAAGTCTGTGATGGTCGAATAGCCTTAGGTATGATATTACGTTGTGCTCCAATGTCAATGTTTTGCAATCTGTTAAACTGGGCGAGCGCCTATCCTTGAGCAACGCCGTCGGCACGGATGGCCCATTACATGACGTCACACGTTCCAAGCAGGTCCAATGAATAGGACATTAACGTCACCCTTCTCTTCCTGTTGGTGACGTACGATACAAATGATTTTATTTTGTAAGTAGGTTTGTACAAACACTACAACTAACGGATTCTGATTAGAGGATTGGCAGTCCCTTCCTTGTTGATTATAACAAATTTTGTACTTAGTGTGTTTACCTAAGCAATCATTCCTATCCGTAAGGGACCATTAAAGAAGCAATACCTAGGGGAAGGTTGCTATGAATGGACCACATAACTTTACGACCTCATACCTCAAAAAGTGTAAGTGTTAAAATGAAAACAGTTTATTATTTCTATTTCGTAGGACCTTTATTTATAATAATCAAACGCACAAACAATTCGGGCTTACACTTTTTGCTATAAACGAAGAAAACAAAATCTTGAGCTGTTGCCTTCTTTGGACCATGGGTACCTTCAATGAACCACCAGGTTGCCATCAATGGACTTCAAGAAATTTGTTCTAGGGGTCCAATCGAGGCAACTAATTACAATTATCAATATTACAAAATTGTGACATACGAGGAGAGACAAACAATACTCCTAACATACAAGCAAACAAACTACATATATTTAAATAAAATTTTACATTTGGCACATTTAGTGAGACCAACAAGTCATCAAAATTAAGATACAGTCTAAAGGAAGCTAAGGTCGCTTGTAGTAATAGCAATTGTTGCTTTCGAGACTCCATATTATTCTGCTTGCTTCTCTTAAACCAACTCTTTGTTTCCTTACTGATTCTAAAACAAGGTTCATACTTGTTTCATTCCATGTAAAGTACTTCCTTTTTTCGGCGACATTCTGGAATTTTAAATTTTATAATGATTTTTTTATGGTTTTTTTCCATAATTAGTGAAATACTCGGGACCTATTCCCATAATTATAAGCAGAAAAATACAGTAAAAAGTTGCTATAATTGGACCGGTCCAACGGTGGAACTTTCTTGGGGTCCATTGATGGCAACAAGGTATTCGTTAAGAAAAAAATAAAATAAAATATACATGGTCATGATTAGACAAAATTGATTATCACTCATGGAATCACAATTAAATTGTCTAATAGTTCATAACAGTGCACGCAAACAAATATGAATGCAATGATACTTACGTCAAATTGTCCTGAGTGTAATAATTAGATTTTGACCGCGGCAAAGACAACGTCACACGTCTCTCCTCGCCACGTGCCGCAGCGTCACTGAAGTAAGAGGGGGGTCCAACTGAGTCGTCACGGACTCGTTTCGACTAGTTTGGGTATTGCTAGCTTGCACAGTTTTGGAAATACCTTGGTGGTCCAATGAAAGAACTAGTCCAATGATCGCAACCTTCCCCTACTCTAGCTAGATGGACAGAACTTGACGCTTAGAAGTAATATTTTAAGCAGTACCTATAGATTATATCTCACGCAGATATGATTAGGTGACATACCATTTTCAAAGCTGGTCTACTGAATAGTATGTAATGTGAGATAATTATGTTCACAGGTCCAGTTCGTGCTGGTGTTCCTGCACGCGTTCCAGCTGTTATTCATCGACTGCGACTACCCGCGCGCCTTCGTCTGGTGGATCGGCATGCACGCCGTGCTCTTCTACCATCTATTCTCAGACTTCTACAAACAAGCCTACCGCAAGCAAGCCGCCAGAGTAAGTTTACTCATTCGTCATCTTAACTTATTTTGGTTTTAATAGGTACAGCAGATTGTCAAATAGTCAAAGCTGCTGCAAAACTCGTTTATGTAGCCCACATAAATACAATATTTTCAAACCGAGAGGTCCCCCCCCTGGCCCCTGTAAAATAACAAAGTGTACTTTATCGTTCTAAGCAAGTAAAACTACACAATACATTTTCTCAATCAATTATCTATGTTTCACAATGATTAATAAATTCTTAACGGCAGCCAATAAAATCAACTTACATAATCCTCCCATCAACCATCATGCATTGACTGAAACGATTTTTTTTAGTTACAGAGAGAAAAAACCAAAGTGAAGGTGGAGGCGGAGACCTTGAAGGAGCCAAAAGACTCCGAGATCAAAGAATCGGAGACGAAAGACAGGATGCTTCCGTTACTGAACGGATTCGGGAACGGATCTGCGCTCGGCGATGTTCGGCAAAGAATGGCGGGCGCCGTCGCCTCGCAGTGATCGCCTACTCCTTACCCTTAGAATAAAGAATCTCATTGCACCGAGTGAATACACTATGTGTACTCACATAAATTCCTTTAATTACAGAGTACAGGCCAACCTTGTTACGGGTGACGCGTCAGCTCCGCCACAAAGCCCTTACAAATTGCAGATGGCACGGAACGTACATTATATTGATCATAAATTACTTGTCATTATTGATACTTACTATTCGTGAGTCATTTATTATGCGCGCTATACACTGTCGTGTCCAGTGTCATTCATAATAATTGTAAGTATCATCCTAAAGGATTAGGAGTATCAATAAATTTGTTAAAGTACAAAATGGGAAGCTCAAAAATTTCCCGCACGTAGCCGCGGTACTTGAAGAGACTATAAGCTCAATTATTTTTAAGTTAATTGTATACGTAGCTCAGTAGTGATAGTAGTTTTAATTTATTCAAACCGAATACTGTTAGTCCATAACAATAATGATTATTGACTATTTATTCAGGCGTGGATATGGTAGGACTAAGATAGAGCCAGTATTTTAATCCGTAATATGACTTTTGTATTCAGATACCACTGGTTGCTAATATAAGAAGTAGGCAGGCTACCTGCCCATGTTATCTTTGAGCATTTCGTCCAAATCGATTGAGTACGTAAGTTCAAATACACAGCGGGCTAACTTAATAGATAAATATGCTGATGGTACTTTTCCCTAGGTTACGCCATAAAACTAGTTGGTGTAAGAACTGAGACGTATTGGAACGATCTGTCATGAGATGGTGTTAATGAGTAAATATCGATCTGTGGTAAATAAACACTAGATACAAAGAGATTGCAAGCAAAGAGAATGTTTAGATGATCATCTGAATTCTATAGCAAAGATGAAAATCGTTGTGAAATCGATGTTCTCTCTATAAAATTAGATATTAGTAATTCTAACTATGACTTTATTTGTTTGCTCAATATCCAAGAAGGTTGTTATCTATTTTCATAGCCCCGTAAAGTCAAAAGAAAATCTAAGTAAAAATGTAGGTTAGCAAATGTGAGGTAATGCATGCATCAATGCAATAGTTTCCGGTCTGGAGTTGAGTTTTATTCAACTACATTCAGTCCATCGTAATAATACCAATGTCAATATAACTATTGTTATGATAAAATCGATGCTATAAGGAAGCTATACAAATTTTCATTGTTTGCGAAGTAGCCTGACTACGTTGTGGAATAAAAACGTGTCCACTTAATTACTTTTTTTACTACATGATGGGATAACGTACTTAGTTCTTGTCAAGGATCACTATGAAACGTTTAGAAACTTATTGATTAAACGAAGTCTGCTTTAAGTGTGTTTTCTTGCTAAGTACCTTGCAAATCATCAACCGTCTTTGTCAAGCTTTCGTTTTATTAATTTTCTAGATTATACAACCAAGAATGTATAATTTTCTGTATCTTTTTTCTGCCCTCTCATGTTTTCAGAAGATATCCTAAATGTCTGTTATTTGATTATATCAAAGTTTCAAGTCATTCCACCAAAACGTTTGATGATTTTCAAGATTCAGTTATTGCAGTATTCAGGAATCAAGGCTATTCACATTATGTATTTATATATAGGTACCTAACAACGACATTCTGTAAATATGTTAATGGGTAATCGTACATTTATACTTTGTGATACTTAAGTTAATAGAAAATAATTTAATATTTATGCTTGTTTTTTTACCCTCCTATTTTCACCTCAAGCTCTATTATATCCTTCTGTAATATTTGCCTTCATGATAATCATTCTATAATGTTCCCACTGCTGCTGGAACACAGGCCTGCTTTTTGTGAGAGGGAGTGGGCCGGCCGTAATCCACCAAGTGGGCCCAGTGCGGGTTGGTAGATGTCACATGTCTTTGATTTTTTGGTTCTAGGACATCGGTTTGCTCACGATGTTTTCCTTCACCGATTTGGGAGCCGTGGTGATGAAGTTATTTACACAAAGTAAAGCACCTGAAAGGGTTCGGACCCGAAATATTTGCCTTGGCTAGATGTAATGTAGTAGATGCAGCTGGCACAACAACAATAATGGAATGACGATGGCCAAAACCTGTATAGTTAGTCGTCAAAAATCATGTATCTAAGTCTGTTCCAGAAGTATCTGATGAAAATATAAGTAAACTCTGTTCAGGTGAAATACTCTCTAAAGGGGATACGTAACACGACATTCATCTTATTTAAAAGGTTTCAACTTTATATCTCACCACTTTATGCGACAGTTATTGTTTGAATAACAAACTATCTCAACTGTTTCATGATGTAGATAAGTACTGATAAATAGGTACTACCTACCTACTTATTACTTTGACCATTTAGTGTTACACATGTGTACCAAAGGTATCCAGACGTCACAAAACGCTGAATGTAATATCTACGTAAAGGTATCAATTATTACCTATGCGTACTGCGGTATAACTAACCATCTAAATTATAAACGGTGACAAAAATACCTAAATTTGAATCACGTTACCGAACCAACGACCTTTGCTTTTGGGTGCATCAAGAAATATTTGACTTTTGCCACATATAATTTATAGGACACTATCTTCCGACCTCGGCTTCGCCCGCAAAGTATGTCGATAAAAACTATCCTAGTCCTTTCCCGGGATGCAATCTATCCCTCTGCCAAATTTTTTCGAAATCCGTTCAGTGGTTGAGGCGTGAAAAGGTAACATACAGACAGACAGACAGACTAGAGTTACTTACGAATTTATAATATTAGTATGGATGGTTTTTTTTATTTTTTATTAATCATTTTAATTAACGGTGTTATTTTCTTATTTCTATATCTTCCAAGTGGACACACTTGGAAGATGAATAATATTATAGCGGATTTTCCCCAAATGACTTGCCCTTTTCAAAACCGCAAATCATTTCCAATCAATAGCAGCGTAGTACCTACATCTATTAAAATATACTTGTAATGATTATTAAAAAAACTTCTACTCATTATGAAGTTGTAATAACATGAATGTAAATATTATAGTTCAAGCACCTACTCGTTTAATTAGAATTAATGAGAGACTTTGCCCAGAATATCTGGGCAAAGTCTAATTACATCATATGTCAAAATTTAATGGCCAAAGGTATCTGTGAGGAAACGGGTTACTGTTCCGTTGGAAGACATATTTGCCTTTTTATTGGAGTACTAGCTTCTGCCCGCGACTTCGTCCGCGTGAAATTTCTTGTACCCCCACCCCGTCGCGTTGCAACACTTCGTATTCGCTTACCGTTCACTCTGAGTTTTTTTTCTTTTTGCTCGGCTCCTAAGGGTCATAGCGTGATGTTAAATAGCCTATAGCCTTCCTCAAGAATTGGGCTATTAAATGCAAAAAGAATTCAAATCTGACCGGTAGTTAAAGAGATTATCGCGTTCAAACAAACAAACTCTTCAGCTTTATTATTAGTGTAAAAACTCTATGGCCCATAACTCCTTAATAGGTACGGACGCCAGCAGGTCAACCTACCCGAAACTGTCAGATTTTCCCAATCAACCTTGAACCTTATGTTTTAGCAATAAAGTCTAGTCTATAGCATAAAGCAAGAAATCTATTAAAAAAATCTGACAGATTATAGTAACTTGATATGCTGGCGTCTGTACCAACTCATAACATCTTACACACGTGATAACTTTTAAACGAAATATCCGATTGAGATGAAACAAAAAGTATTTTACTTCTTCATAAATACTCTTGATAACATAATGCTTAATTTCGATAAAGATTAATATTACGATACATATTTAACGTAGTTTTTTTTTCTTCAGACGATTTAATAATTATTTTGAACACAAAATCGGTTATTGTGATTAAACCATGATAGCTAGATATATGTTCTCGCGGACTTTTTTGTAGGTCTTAATAGGCTCTACAAACCCGTAGTACATTATTTTGTTCTATTGTCAATAGTTTTTGCAGCGCACGCAAAAATAGGTTTTCGATTTTACACCTTGTGTTACAAAATAGCAATTTTATTACGGAACCCTAATTTTGAAGAAAAAAAATATAGCCTATAGCCTTCCTCGATAAATGAACTACCCAACACTAAAATAATCATTCAAATCGGACCAGTAGTTCCAGAGATTAGCGCGTTCAAACAAACAAACAAACAAACAAACAAACAAACTCTGCAGTTTTATAATATTAGTATAGATAAACAATCACCTACATATATTCAATTTCATTTATTAAAATACTGTTTTAATAAATGAAATTGAATATATGTAGGTGATTGTTTACATATCCTGCCTAAGATTACTCACATTAAAAAAAAACTCATTCCATTTGTGTATTACATCGTGTTGATAAAATAGTTATTGAAAGCAAGGGTCCGAGGTCTGTCCCTTGGGGCATTCCATAGTTTATTGGGAGAAACTTGGAACATTACGTTTTTAAAGCGTAGGGTTGGATGATTCTATTAAATAGGACGTCAACCCGGAAAAAACACTACATGCCCATCAAAATTAAATCGTTTGTACAAAAATACTTTATCAAAAACCTACAAGAAATCTTCGCACGCAGGTTATTTCTTCTGCATTTTTTTTTGTGTGTCATTAAGTCTTTCTGGAATCCTAAAAGCATAGGTTTGGATGATCTATTAAATAGGACATCAACCCGGAAAAAAACACTACATGCCCATCAAAATGAAATCGTTTGTACAAAAATACTTCCTACAAGAAATCTTCGCACGCAGGTTATTTCTTCTGCATTTTTTTTTGTGTGTCATTAAGTCTTTCTGGAATCCGTAGTAATAATAAATTATTGTTCGTTTGGAATGATACTATGATTTATGATTCCAGTAGTTTTAATTAATTTTATAGATAGTAAACAAAAGACTACTAGCGACATCTGTAGTTTAGACATATGAACATAATGCAATTATTTTCCGTCGTTAAATAAAAATAAGAGAAGTAAACTACTCGCCACTTGAATTTTATTTATAGCCTATCGATTATATCAATAATTATTTATTTCAACAAATATTTTCAATTGATTGAGGAAAACTAATAATATTTTGTTCTTAATTCAGCTACTCGATAACAGATGGCAGTGCTCGCAAATAATTACTACTTTGAGCAGGCCTCTTAATCCGAACACAAAATCTTATGAAGAAAAGTCTTCAAATGCCTTCAGCCTGCTTTGCTATCGAGGCTTTACTGGGCAGTCTTCGTTTATCCTGATAGGTGGCGTTGTCTTGCCTTTTTCGTATACAGATCTCTGGGCTACCTATCCTGCGATATCTAGCTCTACTTATTCTAATACCGTTTCCTATAAATTCTTAACATGCTTTTAGCTCCTTTAGAATAATATGTAGCAAAATATAGACTTAGTAGGTATTACTTGGGTGCTTTAGAAATATATATATAGTTCAAGGTTCAAATCCAGCATCACTGGTTGTAAGTTCGTGAATGTAAACAAGAATTTGGGATAGACATTTATGAAAATTTTACGGGGGCGATTCAGATGTGAAGTATTGGCGCAGCGCCATCTATTGGTGGTTATAGTTAAACAATTAAAGGAAGATGGAACCACTTATGAAATGACATAGTGAGCCGTGATTATCTAGTAGAATAAAACCTTTGCTATACTTATCCTTGTGATATAATCATGTTCGAAAGTTTTCCATAACATGCCACGATGCACCGGCGACCTTGAAGAAGAAGTCTTGGTTAAAGATGATACGAAAAACGTAGCATCAGGTTATATGCTTGTGGCAGCACATATGATAGACCCATGTATGTAATATTTAATATCCTGCAACCCTATGAATTTGGATACACAGCCAATTTTAGGAAAGAGTTAGTTCAGTTCATCAACTTTTATTTTTCAAAGGGCATATTAGCTTATAGCATTGGGATAAGAAACTTATGCTAAGGGCATACCTACCTAATTAAGTAGGTACTTACTTTTGAAGAATCAAATTGACCTTCAAAATTCAATTACTAATCTAGAATTAAATTTGTGCTTGAGCTTTATTGAGTTTTACATTACTTTGATTGAACATTACAACAATATTTGAGACCTAAGCACGTCAAGGCGTGCGTCGATGCGCGACACCGGTACACCAGGCACCGCAGGCTCCGCATTCGTCCTTCGGATGCGGAAGCCACGGAGGCGGAGCTGTACGAGGGGTACAGAGCAGCGAAGACCGCCCTCCAAGAGGCTGTCCAGCGGGCCAAGGATATGGCCCGCGAGGAGATGCTGGAGACTCTGAACAGAGATCCGTGGGGGCGCCCTTACAAAATGGTGCGGAATAAACTCCGCACCTGGGCCCCCCCGCTGACGCAGAGTCTCCGCCCCCAGCTGGTGGAGGAGGTGGTGAGCGCTCTGTTCCCTTCACGGGGGGTGCACACCCCCCCGCCCATGGCTCCGCCAATTGCGGTGCCCGAAGCGGACCACGCGGACGACGACGACGACATCCCTGAAGTGACCGGGGTAGAACTGAGAGCGGCGGTAGGAAGGCTGAAGGCCAAAAATACCGCCCCAGGACTCGACGGCTTGCCGGGTAAAGCCTGGGTCCTGGCCTCGAGGGCTCTCGGGCCTCGACTGGAGGCGCTCTTAAGCGCATGTTTGGAGAGAGGCCAGTTTCCACTCCGTTGGAAGACGGGGAAGCTGGTCCTCATTCGGAAGCCAGGGCGCCCTGCGGACTCTCCGTCCGCATACCGGCCCATCGTGCTGCTCGACGAGGTCGGCAAGCTCTTTGAGAGAGTGATTGTGGGCCGCCTCGTCGGGCACCTGGTGAGGACGGGGCCGGATCTTGCGGACAGCCAGTTTGGTTTCCGCAAGGGGCGCTCGACGGTGGACGCCATCATGCGCGTGAGAGCCCTCACGACGGGGGACGCGGTGTCCCAGGGTGGGGTCGTCGTGGCGGTGTCACTCGACATCGCCAACGCGTTCAACACCCTGCCCTGGAGCTGCATTGTGGAGGCACTCCGGTATCACCGGGTGCCGCCCTACCTCCGTCGAATAGTCGAGGCGTATCTGACGGACAGAGCCGTCAGCTACCCCGGTCGCGATGGGGAGTGGAACCGGCGAGAGATGTCGTGCGGTGTCCCACAGGGATCGGTCGTGGGGCCGTTCCTGTGGGACATCGGCTACGACTGGGTGCTGCGGGCCGACCTCCCTGAGGGCGTCAGCGTGGTTTGCTACGCTGACGACACGCTGGTCCTGGCGCAGGGGAGGTCGCATCAGGCGGCGGCCGACGCGATGACACGCGGGGTTGCGATAGTCGTGGAGAGGATCCGGCAGTTGGGTCTCGAGGTGGCATTGCACAAGTCCGGGGCCATGTCGTTTCATGGGCCCCGGAACGCGCCACCATCGGGATCCCAACTAACGGTAGGAGGGGTTCACATCGGCGTCGAGACAACGATGAGGTACCTGGGTCTCGTCCTCGACAGCCGGTGGAACTTCGTCGAGCATTTCCGACGTTTGGCCCCCAAACTGGAACGGGCCGGGGCCGCCTTCAAGCGGCTCTTGCCCAACCTGAGAGGGCCAAACGCCTCCTGCCGGAGGCTTTACGCGGGGGTCGTGCGGTCCATGGCCCTATACGGGGCCCCGGTGTGGGCGCGTTCACTGCGGCGGCGAGCCGCCCACTACCTGAACGCGCCCCAGAAGGTGGTAGCCATAAGGCTTATCCGGGGCTACCGCACGATCTCTGGCGAGGCGGCAAGCCTCATTGCCGGACTGCCGCCATGGGATCTGGAGGCGATGGTCCTCGCGCGCGTCTATGAGTGGCGCGCGGAGGCACTAAGCCGGGGGGAAGTTCCGCTTCCGCGGCAAATCGCTGCGGAGCGGACTGAGCTCCGGCGCGATCTCATGGCGGCATGGAAGGAACGACTGTCGCAACCCAGCGCAGGGCACGCCGCGATAGCGGCGATAAGACCCCTCTTTGAGGAGTGGCTAGAGAGGCGCCACGGCGCCCTCACCTACCGCCTGACGCAGGTCCTCACCGGACACGGAAGCTTCGGGAGGTTCCTGCACATCATCAGGCGGGAGGAAACGCCCGGGTGTCACCATTGCCAGGATCGCCCAGAGGACACGGTGGAGCACACGGTGGAGGTCTGCCCCGCTTGGGCGGAGCACCGCCGTGTCCTCGTAGAGGCGATCGGCAGCGGCGGCGACCTCTCGCGCCCGGCCCTGGTGCAAGCCATGGTCCGGGGCGAGAGGGAGTGGGAGGCAGTCACCTCCTTCTGCGAAGCAGTCATGCTAGCGAAGGAGGTGGCGGGACGGCTCAGGGAGAGAGCCTCCCGTCCCAGCCGCCGCGGGAGACGCTCCGGGCGTCGGGAGCCGCGCGACGACTCCCGGCCACCGTAGGCGCGGGCCTGCGGGCGGAGAGTAATGGGTAGCTCACCGTCCGATCAGGACCAGGCCCGTGCCGGACGGCGCGTACGTGTTCCACGCGCGCCTCATAGAGATGTCAGCATCGAGGAGGGGCCCCATAGGGCCGAAGCCTGCCGGGTCAGCGGGATTGTCCGAAAGGGTTACCGCTGGCCCGGAACATAAAGGGCTAAGGAAGGAACACGGGTGGGTTTTAGTCAGTAAGAGTCTGACACTCCCTTCCGCTCCACCCAGAGCGGGAGGGGTCATTTGATGATTTCCCATCCGCAAAAAAAAAAAAAAAAAAAAAAAAAAGACCTAAGCACGTACCTACATCATTTTGAGGCATTATTAACCGAGTATGTATGTGCTAGGTTATTGGCTCGTAATAATTAGACCAAACTGCCATTCCACGCAAAGTTTAGCGAAGACAAGAAAGTAATTAGGTAATTCTACTCTTGAAATATAGTTTTTTTATAGGTACGCTTACACTTCTCTTTTGGAGACGCATTTTCGGACATTTCACCTTTAGCAACTAAGTATTTAAATAGTTGTTATATTGTAATGCGACTTAACACCGGTAAGTATGCAGATAGTTATCTGCGTCACAGCATGGTGTTGAAAGCGTTCTTTTGTTTGTCTGCATATGTGCAGTGCTCGGCTAAACGTCTAAATTGTTCACTGGTTCTCACGTACTTTGAGTGAGAAGTGACACAAATTGCACAAGCCATTGTTTATCAAGAAAACTTTATTTACAATGAAATATTTTACAATCTATCCTCATAACTTACTTTCTATTGTACATAGATAAAATACATACATCTATATCGGCAAACACCAATGTCAGCAAGTGGAGTACAACTTCTACTTGCATAAATTCGTAATCGATTGTTTGTAAATTCTTACACAGTAACAAACGACTTATACCAATAGAAACATCAATAATAATATCACAAATAATTTAGGGTAACTATGGATAAGCCTCTTTAGATATAAATATAACTGGTATTGTTACATTCAATCTGACGAATCTGAGTGTCTTCAATGAATATCTTCAAGTTTTATTCACAAAAGTTATACTTTGATGGTCGTCATTGAGTATTTTTACTGATTTTAAACAATTTTTCCATTGTCTTGAAGCATTTACGAATTAACAACTTTAAAACTATATCCCTGCGTATAAACTAGACGAAATCAGGTACGTCTTAGTGCTAATCAGGTATTCAAACAAATCCAACATCGCAAGGCTACTGTTCAATAGTTACTTGTTCTAAAGAGGCGACTAATTTAATGGCAGTGATTCAACATTTACACAGTAATAATTACGCTCTTGTTTTAGTTCTACCAAATTCTTCTATATGGTCATACTCTGCAAACCCTGGGTCGGAGTCGTAGTACGCGTAGTCATAACTGTTGTCTTCTTTGTTGTGGGGAGGGTTCGCGAAGTGCGGGGGACGAGTGGTAGGTCTCACCGCTGGGGTCGGCGGTGACGTCGGCGGGCTCGGTGGCACGGGCACGCGGCTCGGCGGATGCGGCGGCCGGGTCTCAGGCACTCTGGGAGCAAGTGTCGTCGTCGGTGCAGCAGGTGCGTCATTAGGAGGTTGGAAGTTCTGATTTATTGCTTGATAGTCAACTGGCCTCGATGTTGTGGTGTAAGTTTGGAAATAATCAAAAGTGCGCTGAGTATTCACTGTCTGCGGCTGAGGCGTCGTCGTGTAAGTTGTTTCCGGAGCTCTCGTGGTCGGAGGTGCGGTGGGTGTGGGAGCAGGTCTGAATGGCCTTGGAGCTGAAGTATGACCCGAAGGTTTAGGAGGAGGTTGTGTTTTTGCATATTTCTTGCGATCTTCTGGCAGCCTGTTGCCGCTAGCAGCTATATTGAGGGAATGAGCACCGGCCAGCAGTTCGCGGTCACCGTATGTTTCGGGGCGGTACTGTCCATCGTCTTCGCCCTGGGGAGGATGATATTGGCCGTCATCTTCGTCATTGTCTTCAGCAAAATTTTCAGATTGAGTATTAAAGGCGAGGTTAGTGTTATACGCTACCGTGTTCAAGTTGAGCGGAGGTTCGGGGCGCGAAGTCGAGTAGATCGTAGTGGCCGGAGCGATAGTGGTCGTAGGATTGTTAAAATAAGCTTGTTTCGAGTAAGGTACAAAGTTGTTCTTTTCTGGTTCATATGAGACGCTGTTGAAATTTTTATAAGCGGGCGTAGTAGTGGGGAAAGTTCTTGCGGAGACGCTGTAGTCAATAGTTGTTGGAGTGTCTCTGAAAGTCTCTCTGTTGTTATTCTCCACTCTATTGTTGTAATTATTGAAGTTCTTGGCACGCACGAATTTGGGGTCTCTAGGAACGTCAGCTACATTGAAACTATTTCTAACTTTGAAGGGTTGATTGTCATTCTGTAGATTAAGTCCTGGAGTTGACTGTGCATCGTAATTGTACAACTCCACGAGACCATCCTTTTTGTTGAACCGTGGGGTTGCAGTCGACTGGGACTGGGGGAAAGTGGAAGGTGCGCTGCTGGGGTAGAACCTATTGTTCTGTTTGGGAGTGACTCGGGGAACTTCAACGTATTCATCCTTGTATTGTTTGTATTGAGGAGGTACGTTAGGAGATGGAGAGAAAGATTGTTTATTTTGAGCATTAAAGCGACGATTAAAGTTTTGCTGAGGAGGCTCAGAATATTGTTGTTGGGTCTGAGTATTGGGTTGGAAGGTGGTGGGAGGTGCTTTCGTGGACACATATATGGGACGTTTTCTAACAAGCTTGCGTTTAGAGGGTGCGTCATACTGTTGTTGTGGGACGGGAGGCTGAGTGTTCGGGGGTGGTGCGGGTGTAGTGTACTGTGTTGTGAGGAATGTGCGTTGGGTGGTAGGGAATGTACGTTGGGTAGTAGGATATGGGCGTTGGGTAGAAGCTCGACGGAAAGATTGTCGTTGATAAGGCTGTTGGGAGGAGACAGGGGATGGAGAGGACGCGGGAGGGGACTGCTCGTCACGGCCACGGTCTCGCTGCCCACTGAAGAAGTCAGACGAGTGTGCTGCACGGAGGTCGGAGTCTGGGCGATTTGGGGCGACGTTGTTCTGCGATAGCCGACGGTCACCGGTCTCAGCGCGCTGGAGACCGAATTCAGCTTCATCATCGCGATTCCCAGTAGACGACAACTTCTTGGTGTCAAATCCTGTTGTGGAAGTGCAACAATATTTTAAAATATATATTTCAATTTACATAGTACAGTGTAACTACGCTTTCAGTGGATTATGAAGCTTCAGTTTGCAGAATATTTTCTGAAACGCGTTATTTAATTTGCATTGCCTTGTAAAACAAGATCTACGTTTCTAAAAGCTTTGAAATGCAAGCGTTCGGCTGAAGCTTAATGTTTTGCAATTTATTACCAATAAGACTCCTACTGCAGGAGTCGTAATCATGTACCTGTCTGTTGGTCACAGGTACTTTAATATACCAATAATTTTCATTAGGTATAATTAGTCAACACAGCATATTGACCTTGTATACCTTAGGTAATAGGTAATACGGGCTGGTGTCCGCAACTCCACGTCAATGCGCGTATTTTGCGTACGGCCTTGTGTACCATATTACTTCTACTGTAATTTCCAAAGAAGTTGCGCAAATATTAATAACATGAGTTATTATAACTGATTACCGCCCACTGCCTGGTACAGTCACCAGCAAAAGTATGTATACACTTGGCTTTATTCAAAGGCGATTTTCTCCTTTATTTTTAAATGAAATTTTATATTAGTAGGAATATAGTATTTTTGAACCCATAGGTATATTATGTAAAGTGTCGTATTTCAAAGTTGCATTCGTTATTTCGCGAAAAAATCGCAATTTAAAGTTGCCAAGTGTTGACATATTGGTGCTCGTGACTGTACAAATAATTATTTATCTATACAAACTATTTGATGAGATGAAATCGCCTTTCAAATTACATCCATACTTTAACTACTGCCTACTTCTAGTCAAGGATTGATGCTCTAAGCGTGTTTTAATTACATGTAAGTTATATAGCTTTAATTAATTATCTAGCAGCACTTACAAATACCGTTCATATCTTATTGATTTCAACCTTATCGATTTTATCTTATCCATTATTGAAATCGGAAAATGGCTATACAGGGTGGCTGGGGACATCGACGTGCAAACTGAAACCATAAACTCAACCCATGATTCTAGACTAGTGAAGAAACTGCACTAGTCTAGAAGACTAGAGGCGAAATTCTTCGTCGGTTATCAAAAAAAAATTGTCATTCCATACATTTTGACCGGGAAGGTTTTCCACTTTTTTATGGTGTCAGTTTGCGCTTCGATGTAATTGCCAGGCTGTATCTGTATAGCCATATTCAGATTTTTAACTCAGGGGTGTACAGGATCATGTATTAAATCCATGGTAACAGGTTGCGCGTTGATGTCCCTGCCAACCTGTATACACATCTTTGTCATGTCTGATCCTCGGTTTACGTTTCAGGAACCAGCGGTGCTATTCTGTAAAAATCTCACCGTGAAAACTTAGGTGAAGTGAGCGTGGAGTGAGCTGTCAATAGTGTCAATTCCAAGCAAAAACAAACTCACTTCACCTACGTTTTCATGGTGAGATTTTTAGAGAATCGACCGGCTGAGCACTTATGTATATTCCAATGTATTATTTAATCAAATATTCAGCGCTTAATACATAAGGCCAGAAGGGAACAGGAAATTGCAAATAATCAAAGCCAGACCCGATCCTGACTTCTACGCGGTCAGTGCTTTTGAAAACAATCCTTGCTAAAAACATCACATTCATCATACTTTAAGCTTGGTATTAATAAGATATTATTTTGTAAGCGTTTTGTTAGTTGCAAAGCTGGCTCACCGGATCCGATCCTGTAGAGATCAAACTGACCGTCGTAGATATCTGCAGGGCAGGCGAGGGGGTCGTCGTCACCCCAGTCCGTGCAGGTCTGGGCCTCCTGGTGGAACAGCGTGCCAGGGGGACAGAAGAACCTGAAGTCTCGGACGCCTCCACCTGCAACCCTCACGCACACGTGGAAGGCCTTGCATCCTGACTTTGCGTCTGCGTAGTATGCGCCTAAGATTCGAGTTTTACAGTTGAACCTTTCGGCACTCCCTGTGTGGAATAAAGTTAGATTGTATTAGTATTACAGCCCTCCTCCGCATACAGAAAGCCTATTTTTTGTGTAATGTCAATCTCAGTTTAACTTGATTGATATTTTTTTGGCTTTCAATGTACGGAGCTAATTGATAAGCATAGTTGTAACCGGACCGGCTCTAGTGACACTACTTTCTGCGTGAGGAGATTATGACTACTAATTAGGTCTAGATATTAAACCTCGTCCTATTTTTAAACTGGCTACAAAATTACTCTTACATAAAAATTTACTCTATCGATATAGCGTTAGACTTCATAATTATGCAATTTGGTAACTTTTTGTTTCGATTGTGATTAATTAACGAAGAAGGCCTATGGGTTATAAATCTTGTATCTTTAATTGATTTGTGATTACTACGAAACCACATGATTTATTCAACTAACAAGACTAGTAACTGACACGGTTTTAACATAATTACTCTAGCTGCTCCTAAATACTACTGATTTCTAATTACCTATGATTTACGTCATCGAGAAAAAGTTTGGAGTTTAAATCTTACGTGTATGTACGTATTATGCTATAAATGGCCATTATTTCACCGTTCTGTCTCTAATTATTACCCAACGGTCGTATTATGCGATTTTTGAAACGCGAACACCGACCAGTCGGTAGTTAGTTACAAATGTACAAGATTTCGTCTGAATAATGTAGGTAGGTAGTCGTTAAAACCTGAAAAATACAGTCTTTATTCATCAGTCAGATTTCTGATAATAATGAGTTGCCGTGTCAAGTTAACTTTGATCTACGTTTGATGGCAATGATCTAGAGATTTCTCACTGTCCAAGGCAACTATTGTACTAAGCGACACTTGAAGCAAAACGTGCAATAACTAGGTGGAGAGGTAAACATGTCTAATGAGACGAGTATATTGCGACATGGCAACTCGAAGCACGCTAATCCCGGCGAATGTTGAATGTTGCCACTTTAGATCTGCGAAAGAGCGGTGACCTAAACAGCATTGACTTCACCATTAATGTTCTCATAAACTGTTATTTACCCGTCGTAAGTAGTAATTAAATTATATTAACATCCGTCGATTACGACAGTTTAAAGTATTCATGTCAATGAATTCAATCCGTTTTATTATTTAGTTTCGAAAGACGATATAGAGTATAAATGTGTTACGGATATTAATCGATGAGCTGGTTATGTGGGGTGAAAAAATTGTCTAGCCGCCTCATTAATATTAATCGGTCTAACTAATCGTTCGGAAGCGTGAATGTTCAACTTCCCCTATGTTAAATTCTATGTTGGCCAAAGTAACGATTATCTGAACGAAGTATTTGTGGATTTTTTCAGGTAAAGTCAGGAAAATAAGTTGTTAGGACTTGGATGGGAGGCTTTTACTCGTGAAGAGGGCTATAATTGATTAAAAAATTTATTTTTAAGGCATGTAGTTTAAAACGAATAAAAATTTAAATTAGATTACATTGCACAAGCAGTAAACATTTTAAAGTCGTAACAATATTATTAAAAAAAAAAAATTAATTGAGTTATTAATGATGTACCTAGGTAATTATTTTTTATGTTGTTACTAATAATAAATGGATTATATTATAGATACAAGTGATGAACTTCAATTATTTTATGTTACTAAGAATCAATTATATTTTATTGATATGAATAGAATAGGCACCTATCTTACGTTTATTATAATTGAGTTTTATCTTTGCTGCATGTGTTGAATGCAATATGAAATGTATGATTGTTAATAAATAATAAATAAAATGCACTTGCATAGTGCGAACAGAGATAATCGTCGGTCAGTGCCTCATTTACTCTACGAGTTGGCTTGCCCCTCGTACGCCTGCCAAAGGTCCCAGGGTCCCGAAAAATGTCAGGAGACGTAAAATAATAATAATAGCAATTTCAAACAGCTGCCCAAGAGTGACAGTTGTGATTTGATTAGACGGGTAATTTAAGTTGGAAGCCAATTTACTTAGCAACTAGCAGCGCCCCGCGGTTTCACCTGCGCAAGTTTCGATCCCGTCCTTTCCCGGGACTCAAACTATCTCTATACCAAATTTCATCTAAATCTGTTCAACGGCGTGATTGAGTAACAAAAATCCAAACATCTTCACAAACTTTCACATTTATTGACTTTACATTTCTTAGTTTCACTCCCAGTATTTCAAGCCTTTTACAGATTACAGGCGCAGGCGTTTCAGGTAAGACTAGTTTAATCGTTGTCTACGGCGTAGATCTCGCTCCTATCGTATCCGCTGTACTAAGGGCCTATGCTTTGTTCTTTGTATTGGGGGGGTAATTCTTCAGGGACAACATTTTCGATGTCTGTGGGTATATTTCTGTAACCAACTAAAAAAACGGCATGTAATATTTTTTTTTGTACAGTTTAGCTTTATCCCTTACTGGGACAAATGATTTTTTTTTAATAATTGCTGTCTAGGTACAAAATAAAAATATTTGAAGGTCGTTCTTCTGATTCATATAGCGCGTCCGTTTGCCATTTTCCGGAACAAAATGGTCGATGTCGCATTTTCCCTTTGATACATCAATAAAAATTATAATTATATCGAAAGGAAATGAATTGTCCTCTTACAAAAAAAATGTGTATTAGTTATAACTACGTTAGTCTGTTTATAAATAAGTAAAAAAGAAGTGTCCGGCGTATAATACTGATTAATGTGGCGTAAGCTGCGCTTGACCGTACTTGGTCGGGTAATAATAATGAGAGTCTGGCTTCTTGCGCGGGGGGAAGCCAGTCGTGCAACGGACGACCTAGAAGGTGGACGTGCGGCTTGTTGGCTTAGATCCAGTGTTACGAAGGAAAATACCTGATTCATCTGTGTTTGGTTCAGGTGGCATCCTGATTACAATGCCTACTTTATAAAATTTATTTTATTGTTTTAAAACTTCAATCTGTGTTTCGTGTGATGCTTTTGGGTTATAGATTCGTGTAGAAAAATGAAAATAATGAAGTCTGTATGTACGATGAGTTATGCATGATTGTAGGCAAAATCCTGATTCATCTGTGCCTGATTCGTATGGTCAAAACCCTATATGAATAATAAAATAAATTAGTTTTTCCCCTCTCCAGCACGATAGGAGCGCTTTTGTTGCGTAATTATCCTTGTCCAATTTTTGACCGTGTACAAGTCAGTAGTTTTAATCTTATTTATTATTATTTACTTAGCTATAACCTTTTGAATAATAAAAAATGACAGGAGTATAATCTTGTTCTAAATATGATACTTTTGATATGTCTTAGTCCTATTTAAGAATTAATAATTATTGTTTAGAATTTACATTCATAACTAACGGTGTATTTATTACTTTTTATTTCTGTTTCTGATTAATATGTAACACATTCTGATTCATCTGGGCACAAAATTAATATCTTGAAAACTACTTTATAAAAACGAGTCCCTCATTCAAATATATGTTATTTGGTACACCTATTTTCATATGAACATGTGTTACAGAGCTGAAAGTGAAATTAAATTTTGGCCATATGGATCAGTCAAAGAATCAAATTTCGAAGAACTACCCGGGGACAGTAAGGTTCCGGCACATTGTCTTGAACCTCGCTTTGGGTAAAACGCGTTAAAACCGATTCGTAATGGACGATAATCTCGAATGTGTGTGCGTTTTAACTAAGATGACCAAATAATACGCGTGTAATCCGTTATACAGATTTGTACAATATTACGGATTTACTGCATCTATGAAATTACCTTGATATGAGGACATTAGATAACCTTTTAATCAGGGTCAAAACTAATTCGCATAAATCGCCAGAATTTATAAACCGTTCTGTTATGCATAGTACTTAAAAAAAAAGAGAAATACGAATGAAGTAAAAAGAAAATAAATGAGAAACAAATTACATATGTATTAGCAAATATTAGGTATGGTTACCCATCCCTCTACCCCTTAAAAGAGTGTCCCTCCACTGCTAAAACCTTACGTTTACTTTGAAAGCCTGAAAAATAGGTCCAATGCCCGGGCGTTCACATCGAATTTTAGGCGGAGACACACAGGTATGATTCTGTATTCCCTCCCTCATTTAACCCGTCTGCCTTCAAAGCAAGAGTGAACAGGCATCTTCTGGGCACGATCGTTCCATCATAGACCTCATCTATCGCTTACCATCAGGCGTGATCGGGGTCAAGAGCGGGCCCATATAGTAATAAAAAAAAAAGATTGATAGTGGCCGCGTTCTCCATAGACGAACTTTTTCTAAAAGACGATGCCATAAACTAAAACTCAAAGCATTTATCTAATCTAATATTATATCATCCACACTAATATTATAAATGCGAAAGTGTGTCTGTCTGTTACCTCTTCACGCTAAAACCGCTGAACCGATTTAGATGACATTTGATTTAGAGATAGTTTGAGTCCCGGGAAAGGACATAGGATAGTTTTTATGCCGATATTCCCACGGGATCGACACTTATGCGGGTGAAACCGCGGGGCGCTGCTAGTTATTTGTAAAATAAGAAAATATTTGATTTGTTGTATGTTTCTTTGTTACGGTATCAAGCTAAAACGGCTGAACGGATTTGGATGAACTTTGGCACATGGGTAGACCATGACCTGGATTAGGGCCAAGGATACTTCTATACCTATATTCCTTCGGGATCAAGATGTATGTGGGAAAACTGCGGGGCGCAGCTTATTGTTGCATATTGTGGTATCTTACGAAGGGCAGAAGCTTGTAGTATCAAATAAACCAATTACAGCACTTTTAAATTTTCAAGAAGTCGGTCAGACAATTGCTGAATGAAGCTAGTTGCCCACCCCAAAGCGTATTAGGTTCCTATAGAGAAGAACGGTCAAAAAACTCCACGGACATATTTTTATCTTCTATAACTAACGACCGCTTACATAAAATTAGTGTTAAGCCGTTACAGTCCGGTAAAGATCATATAACAACGCTAGATTCCCATGCGTGCGGTGTATGTGCAAGCCGCGGGAGGCGGGTGAGCGATAAGATCGCGACCGTCTGCGCAACCGCGCGCGCCGTGAGGTGCCATAGCATCCTCCGCGAAAGGTCACCGTATGCCTTATGTAAGTGTAATAACTTCTAACTGAGGTACGCTCACTATCAAATTTTGATCTTCTCTTCTTTTGAACAATCAAAAGGTCATGTGGAATGTCATTATGTTGTCGTGTACGTGAATTATTATTTCTTTAGGTTACGAGTCTTATGCCTAGAATTGGAACGGTGAATGATAACATCGTGAGGAAACTGGCATGCCCTAGAATTAAAAATTCGAAGACAAGTGACATCCACCAACCCGCACTGGGCCCGCGTGGTGGTTAATTCCCCGCTCCCTCTCACAGTAAGTAGGCCCGTATCCCTGCAGTGGGAACATTAAAGGAGGTTCCTATATAATGCATAATTATTTGATAAAACCAATATGTTGAACTCATATTATGAACGCTTTGTTAATGTCTAAGTAGGTAGACTGAAAGTTGGAAGACATATTGGTCAACTTGGCACTGCAATAGGCTAATTGACTAAAAATCGAGACAATGCAGCAATGCTTGAGAAAATCTAACTTTCTTTCCTGTTAATTAACGCATCAATTAGGCAGATTGCGATCAGATTGGGTGATCTTACCGATAGTCCCAGTTACAGTTAACTTCATATGAAATGTTATTATGGAAAGAGGCTAGCAACTGTGAGATCACTAATCTTTTAACTTTCGCAAACATACATAGGCTGTTAGTTGATGTACCGTGAAATTAAGTGGCGTCATTACGTATCAACTTTTATTGCCACAGCAGATGCTATCAATGTCACAATATGCAAACACCTTGCAACACCGGAAATTCATTTGTTTTATTTTCTTTCAATTGCAATCTATGAATGGTTCACTTCACTCAGCTCAATGATGTAGCACATTGTTGTGTTGAGTCAGTGAAATATCGACAGGTGATCGCCCATTCATTACCTCTCAATGAACTATGCACCGAACACACAAATAAAGCCGATACATGACATGCATCTACTTTCGCTTTCATTCATACCAACACAAGGTAAACGTTATTTTTCTCACGCTTTGATTGTTATGGTTCAATACATTAGATTTTCCACACAATAATAATGTTATGAGGCAAAAACGTTATTGGTTCACATTGTTGCAAAATATTCTAGCAACGTTAATATTAAATGCGTTAATAACCATGGAATCTACAATTGAAATGTGCAGTTACCAAAACTTAAGTATGTAATGAATTTCATTGTAATTATGAGTTTTCGCCAATGCGATGTCGTGCGGGGACGCTCTATGTGCGAAATATCAACTCCATGTTACTAATCAGCCTGGTTTTGCGTTCTCGAAAGGAAGGGATTATATATCAAACACAAATGTCTAACCGCAAACCGGGCCAATTGCCTAACTGCGTTTGTAAGTGAACTGCAAGCGACCCTTCAACCACAATACACATAAGCGGAGGCAGTCTACAGGCAAGTAAATGCCCAAACACATGAACCTTGAGGCTACCCATCCGTTCGCTGGCCGTCACGCCGCCCTAGTTCTTACGGAGAGCGGAGCGTGGGAAAATCACTTATGCAAATCCGGGGAATCGATTATCGTGGCGATGCGCGATCAGCGCGGGCGCTGCGCAAATGGAAAGTGCATCGGTTGCGCAATGACTTACATGCGCTCATACCTCACCGTCACACGGGGGACATCTCTAATGTGCAACCTGCCGTTTGTACAGAGGTGTTACAAAATATTGAGTTTACTGCAGTGACAAAGTTTATCCGCGAATATTTTCAATTTAGGTTATCGCGCTGTATGGCTAAGTTGTAAGCAACTCATATAACAACTACAGACCATTTTAATAACACGTTAAACATAGAAGATGTAGTTTTCCAAATTATAATATTTTTTCACATAAGCAGAGCCTATTTAGTATTGTTTCGTTAGGCCTGCAACTTATTAATTTCGGCACAGTGTTTTGGTTTTAGTGCAATAACTACTATCAAATGGTATTTCCCAATAAAGAACCGGTAATGTCAACTTCCCACGCGCCCGGACGTCCTGCACATTAGGAGCACACGAATAACAAATACTTTCACAGAGATGCGCACGCACACCGGGCTGCACTAACACCATTATTTCCTCACTGCTCAAACGCAGCATCAAACACATCATACTACAAACTGTAAAGAAAATCACACAATTGACTGTAAAGAAAATCACGCAATTATTCTTCGACATTACCAAATCGAGGCACCTCAAAAGAAAATTTACACGGGAAAAAATCCGGTCACTTCCGATATGTCACAGTGTATTTGTTTGGCAGCAGGTGCACTCGCGGTGTGGTCGACTTACCCAGGACGGGGAGCAATGTAAGCAAGATCCACAGAGGGGACATGTTGTCGCGAGGTGCGTCGCGAAGGGACTGGTGGCGGTAGCGCGCGCGCCGCCCGCCCGGCCTAAGGAGGGGAGATCTGAAAGCTCGCCCGCCCGCCCCGTAGCCGGTCACAGCATCGACACAGTGTAGTACAATAGCAGTTTATCAATTCAATGTTTGTTGATGTTGATAAATCCAATGTTTTGTTAACGTTTATTTATACCTAGCGGTGGCTACCGGCGGTCGTCGTTTATGTTTGTTTCTGCTTCAAGGTGACTGTCAAACAATTTGAATTTCAGTTCTCGAAAATAGAAAGAGAATCATATTTTTCAGATAGCGTAAGTTTTATTCTTTGTTTTTGCAAATGGTTTTTGATCAGGATTTAACAGTATTTTTATATCGTAATGCAATTTAATGATTTAGTATTCACCAGCAACCTCTGTTTTGGTTGATTGATAATTTAATTAAACTTCATTTGAATGTTACTGAGGAGCGGTGATGGCCCAGTGGTAACGCCTTACAACCTGTAGGTCGTGGGTTCAAACCCAGGCAGGCACTTTATTGTGTAAATAATTCCATCACAACTGCTCTCCAAATGATGAAGGAAAACATCGTGAGGAAACCGGTATGTCCTAGACCCAAAAATTCGAAGACATGTGACGTCTAACAACCCGCACTTGCTATGCGTGGTAGATTACAGCCCACTCCCGCTATAAGACAGGAGGCCTGCCTGTGTCCCAGCAGTGGGAACATTATAGGCTGATTATGGTATGGAATAAATAATCATATTAAAATATTTAAATTGTTTATTTCAAAATCAATACATACAAATTGATGGGGTCTCCCTTGTTTTGCCGAAAAGATTTTGCCAAATTATCACTTCCCAAACAATTTTCCGCATAATTTCATTTGCCAAATTATTACTTAGCAAAAAATCTCTTCACAAATAATTTTAACCCAAACCTAATGTTTGGCAAGTGAACGTTTAAACAATAACTTATTTACCAACTAGTACTTTTACCAATTTTTATTTAGTCAAATATTTCAGTTGGAATAACTCATTTTACGCAAAATTACATTTGCCAAATATTTAGTATCGTCAGTTTTCGCAGTTTTAAGGCAGCCATTTCAAGCATAAGATCTATAACTTTGAAGACGTTTTATTACAAGGGCGTTTTTTCCACTTGGGACAAATTCTAAACAGGTAATAATAATATTAAGTATTCTGGTAGTATTTTTTAAAATAATTAATCTCGTCTAACTAGTTCAGTTTCGGGTAGACTTTTTTTCCATTTTTTTTCTATATAATCTAGTCGTTTCTGGCACTCGCCGGCCGCTGCCGCGGCACCGCTCGCTTCGCTCGCTCGGCTCGTGCGTAGGAGGTCACAGTTTTAACCTAACCTAACCTAAGCATTTTTTTTTAATAATTAACCTCGTCTAACTTATTCGGTTCTCGATAGCCTGCTAAAAATAATCTCTTTTTTCCATATTTTTTTTTCTATATAATCTAGTCGTTTCTGGCACTCGCCGGCCGCTGCCGCGGCACCGCTCGCTTCGCTCGCTCGGCTCGTGCGTAGGAGGTCACAGTTTTAACCTAACCTAACCTAAGCATTTTTTTAAAATAATTAACCTCGTCTAACTAATTCGGTTCTCGATAGCCTGTTAAAAATAATCTCTTTTTTCCATATTTTTTTTCTATATAATTTAGTCGTTTCTGGTTACAAATATTTTGTATTAAATAAATGATTATTTTAAAATAAAATAAAAAATTTTAATTATTTAATTCCCAAAAAAAAATTCTCAAAAAATCTTATTTAAGTATGCCTTTATATTTTTTGTCATAACAAATCGTTTGACCAAACGTTTATTGTCTAAAGATTGTTTGCCGTAATAAATCATTTGATTAAAGACCAAATTCCTAAATGACATTATCCTTAATAATATTCTGCCAAGTAAAAATTTGACCAAATGAAAATGTGCATACTAAAATTATCCCAAACATTGCATTGGTATAATAAAAGGTTGCGAAAATTTGTTTGGGTAGTGAAATTTTGGCAAAATCTTTTCGGCAAAACGGCAGGATCCCAAATTGATGTTCATGAATGGTCTCTCTCGACTTTTTTGCACTGTGGTGCTCGCCAGTGAAACGGACGCGTGATTTATTAGACATAAGCGATGTCTATCTCGACAAACTATTGTTTTGTGAGCTCATTAGTCATACGTTTTATTGTATTACGTCACGACTGAGCACCGACACCATTGAATCCACTGGCGTGCCGATCTATTGAGAAAATCATCAATTATGTGACTCCACTGGGAGTCCTTAATTACATACAATTTTATATCAAGATAATATACACTTACATGAATCTGATTAAATAACGCCCATGGTGCGCATAATAGGCGTGAGATACTTAACTTTTTATTTTCTGGAACGATTTGCTACAGTCATTTGTTTAGTGTCTTGATACTAATCAATAAAGTGAATGTAGCAATAAAGCGCTTTTTACAAACTCAAAATGTTGATTCTCTATTACAGCGATGAAAGCGGAGTTCAAAAAGGCAATAAATGATTGATGTAAGTTGTGCATAAAGATAAAAGAATGTAATATAACAATAGAGTAGGTACTTTCCCCACCAGGAATTTACGTGTCCATAATGTTACTTTTACTTTCGAATAGGCACATAAAGTGTCTAAGAAAAAAAAACTGCATCTATCACATGCGTATTAGATAGGAATGATTATGATACAGACGCACTGATGCGCTCATAACCTGACATTATGTAAATAAGTACATTATAATAAAGGCATAAATGTGTGATTACTGTTCACTTCTTCATCTCCATGCACCGTAGCAAGAAGGAAGTGCCTATTTGTATAAACTGGACAATCAAACGACTTTATTAAATTGAAAGCTATTGAATGGCTTAGAAGTTGGCTAATAGAAATGCAGTGAATTAATTTATTAATGACGTTGCAGTTTTAATGTTACATATTGCTTGATTTTCTTCCGTATTTGGATGAAAATGATTGAAAAAACTCGATTTATTTATTTAATACTTTATGCAAACAAATGTACTGTTCGCGTCAAATAACTTTGCCGCTCTGAAGCTAGGCTTTTCGCTAGCCGCGCATGCGCGCTGCTGTTTTATTCATAGGATTAACTACTGCGCAGTGATTTGTTGCCTACTTCAGAGCGGCAAAGTTATTTGACGCAAACTGTATAGAGGCGGAAGTTTTAATAGGTTTTTACGTTTTTCATGTAATTTAAAGATACGTACACGTATTAAAGATACGATACGTAAACCTATTAAAACTAACTCAATTGGTGATCGATAGCTTATAAAATGCTATAAATCAGCTAGATTGTATTGAATACTTATTTACAGCTTGAGCTAGTGCTCAAGCTTTAAATAAGTATTGACTATTCTGTAGCATATGTAAGAATAGGGTAGTCCCTATTCTTATATATGCTACAGAATCTGGTCATGCAGGTCAGACCGCAGTTGCATCCTGTTAGCTTAGAAGCATGTGAGTGATGCAATTTGTGAAGAGGCGGACGAATGATTAAGCAATGTAGTTAAACGCGAGTCGTGGAAATACTAAGAAGCGGAACCTGTTGTGGCGAAGGCAGTTCCTTTCATGTAAAGTTATGCACCAATAAAAGAAACAATAATACCTTATTTGGGGTGCATTCCAAGAACCTCCGATGACTGAGTACCTACACATCTATACAAATACTAGCTTCTGCCCGCGACTTCGTCCGCGTGAAATTTCACCCTCTTAAGGGTGGAATTTCGAAAAACCCTTTCTTAGTGGATACCTACTCTTCACAAAGAACACACCCTCCAAATTCCATGTCTCTAGGAGCAGCGGTTTAGACTGTGCGTTGATATATCAACAATCAGTCAGTCAGTCAGTTTACCATTTTATATACACACATCAAAAGTGTCTAGGGATCAACATATATTTTTGCAATAACTTTTCTCCTGATTGATATTAATTAAAATTTTCTTTAAGGATTCATCAAATAAAGTGTTTTCGTTTGTCACAGTAACGATAAACCAAGTCACCTTTGCATTAATAAAGAAATTTGCCATTTTCCTAATAAAGGGATTTTTGACATTTGAACCACTAACACAAAAGTTCGAAAAAAATACTGAAATAACAGTTTTCTTTAAAATTTTATTGGGTAACTTAAACAATTAATAATCCGTGTTTCTACCGCGAACACTAACAACACAAGAACATCGGTTTGGCATACTCAAAATGAGTTCATCCAAATCACGCTGTGGAATGGCCGCCCATGTTCGTTGCAACAACAAAAAAAGGTCTTCTTGCGACTGGATACCCTCCATATTCGGCAGAGCTCTTCTCTGTAGCATATCCCATGCATGCTCAATCGGGTTCAAGTCTGGCGACTGAGCAGGCCAGGGCAGGACATTGATGTTAGCTGCGGCGAGAGTCTGTCTTACAACTCTTGCGGTGTGCGGTCGTGCATTATCATGCATTAACTGAAATAAGGGACCGATTTGAACTTGTAGAGGAACGATGACGTCTGATACAATCGTCTCAGCATAAATTTGAGCGTTGAGGTTGCCTCTGATCCAAATCAACTCAGTTCTTCCGCCGATCCAAATACCCGCCCATACCATGATGGTTCCACCACTATAAGGATGGACTTCCTGGCAGGATTTTAATCGCTGTTGGCGTCCAGGGGTTCTCCAGTGTCGTATACGTCTTGTATCCGGTCTCATACCAAAACGAGACTCATCAGAAAAGCACACGAAACGCCATTGTTCTTCTGCCCAATTTCTGTGTTCAAGAGCCCATTGATATCGAATCCTACGATTGTGCATTGCTATAGGTGGTACCCGTAGCGGTCTTCGGGAATGAAGGTTCACTTCATGCAAGCGGTTTCTGACTGTTTGGTCGCTAATTAAGTTCCCTGAAGAGTGATGAAGCCTCACGGCTAACATCATGGCGGTTATTGTTGGAGCTCTTCGAGTTAAGATTTGAATGTATCGGTCTTGTCTCCGTGTGGTGCAGCGATACCGTCCTCCATGGCGCTCAGCCACGGTACCAGTGCTTCGGTAACGTGTCCAAAGTCGACTGATAACACTCTGACTTGTATTCAGAGCTAAAGCCACAGTACGTTGCCGGGAACCAGCTTCTATCATTCCCACGGCTCTGAGCATTTCTTCCCTGCTTAAATGACGTCGCCGCTCCATAATAACGTTGGTTTTAATCAGTAGTAGGGAAACAGTAGCACTAATAATGTCTTCAATGCGTTGTATGTTTTTATAGGGAAAATATTGACAGCTGATTTTCATCTTTTACTCGAATTTGATTCACAGTTCCTGATTCAAATTATGAAATGCACCAAAAAGGATCCATATAAATTTATAAAATCATAAATTTATTACAAAGCCACATCTCAATCTCAAGAAATCCGCATAAAAATGCTTGATCCCTAGACACTTTTGATGTGTGTATATAGATTT
The DNA here is from genome assembly GCA_963082905.1 of Oligia fasciuncula. Taxonomy (NCBI): domain Eukaryota; kingdom Metazoa; phylum Arthropoda; class Insecta; order Lepidoptera; family Noctuidae; genus Oligia; species Oligia fasciuncula. The sequence goes on from OY720392.1 coordinate 8,822,617, forward strand.
ATATTATTTATGATCAAACGAACTTCGGCAAGTGAAGTTCGATCGATATTATTATTTATTATTGATATTAATATTTCTATCTATTACCTACTGACAAACAACTAAATTCAATATTAAAATCATTTTTCAAATCGGGGACTGTGACCGCAGAACTCGTGTTGTCGTTGCCTCGCACGGAAAAAGAATGAGATTTGAAACACTGACCGTAGACACCAGACAAAAAAAAAAACGGGGTAATTTAAAAAATTGCAACTTCGCACTTTTTTTTAATTACCCCGTTTTTTTTTTTTGCGAAGTTGCCTTGTAGGTTAGAGGAACTACGTTGTGAATGTTATATCTTCGAATGAAGCGATGCAATATAATATATATAATACAATATAAAATACAAATAAATAAAATTGAAGTGTGTATTTGTAATGTAAAAATAACGGCTTTTTACCAAATCCATATGAGAGTATACTCGTATACAGTACGAACTCCGTGTGCTCCATTTTGTCTATGGATTAGGTATAGATGTTTTTGGTGAACACCTGTAACAAAAGAGGTGGATGGTAATTAGGATATAATTTTAACACGCTCACCATTTTGTCTTTACAGGATTAGCAGGAAATGTAGTCTAGGGCTTTATATATGGGTTAAGTTAGATAGATAAAAAAAAAAAAACAATTTTTAATACTTTTGTCGGTCTGTCTGTTTGTTACGGCTAATTTTCGAAACGGCTGGACCGATCTTGACGGGACTTCAACTGGTAGATAGCTCAGGTTATAAGGAGTAACTTTACTTTTATTTTAGAAAAAGTATTAGGTATCCGCGGAAAAAAATTAAAACCCATGAAATCAAAATTTGTTTTTCGACATGCACGCGATAGAAGTCACGGGCACAGAAGATCTATCTAACAGGGTGTCCTTGGAAGTATGGACCAAATCAAATAGGCGTATGGGCAAGGTCATTTCCAAACTTTTTAACACTGAGAATGTTGGTGAATTTTTTTACGGTTCAAACAAAATAACCATTAAAACATGAGAAAAATTCAGGAAAAAAAATGTAGATAATTCATTTTCTCATACATTCGTTCTTATTGATTCTGAGGCGTTACGAAGTTCGCCGGGTCAGCTAGTTTCACATAAATCTACATGGGCACTTATGAAACGTCAGAAGATCAGCTGCACAGTTCCATTTGGTCGTTTCATATGGAGAAGAGACGGTAAAAAACTCCACGGTTACTCTTTCAAAAAACATTGGCTTTTACAATGTTTTCAAATTACAGTGTTAACAGGTATGGGCTTGTGTCACCGTTGTCTATATATATAAAATTCAAAGTACTGACTGACTGATATATCAACGTACAGCCTAAACCGCTGGTCCTAGAGACATGAAATTTGGAGAGTGTGTTCTTTGTGAAGAGTAGGTATCCACTAAGAAAGGGTTTTTTGAAATTCCACCCCTAAGAGGGTGACTGGGGGGACGGTGAAATTTCACGCGGACGAAGTCGCGGGCGAAAGCTAGTCTTACATACAATGTGTGATAATGTACTACAGTATTTTATTTTTAATTCGTTCCCTAATACACACAAAGCCTAGAGATGCATATCAGCGGCGTGGGACACCATACCAATTGTGCCTACACTTAATTCCTTACATCCCACTGTGTACATACAAACAGATGTAATTAAACAACAGTATATTGTTTTGATGATTCACGGCTAAAAGTTGCCATTGAGATAAACAAACATCGCCTCAGTGATTTATCTAAGAAGGCGTATGTTTTAGGAACACAATAAGTACTTAGATATAGTCACAAGGATGCTGATTATCTGTTAACATATTTCCATTATATCTATTTAATTATACCTTCCTACTTAAATTTACATTGGTACCTACTACTTACTAGGCAAACAAAGTTATTCTAAACTAATATTTTATGAGGCAATATTGGTTTGTTACAGTTTCACGCTAAAACGGCTAAACGGGTTTAAATTAAATTTGGCAGAATGGTAAACCATGACCTAGATTAGGATATTAGGCTACTTTTTATTCCGATATTCCCCCGGGATCGACACTTATGCGGGTGAAACCGCGGGGCGCAGCTAGTGTTTAAATATATACAAATATATTTGTTTGTAAAATAAATAGGTATTGCTTATTGAAAGGTGTGTTAATTACTTCTTAGGGCGACACGCGGTAAAAATTGGTGTATTTTCTTTTTGAAAAGTATTTCAGATTTTCGATTTCCCATATTTGTTTGGAATACATTCATAACACAACTATTCTTTAAATTCTTGTTTGCCAAAATCATATAAATAATACAAATGCCATTGTGACTGGAGTAGTACTTCGTTCCGGCGTCAAAGAAATGAAAATTATATAGAATTGATTGCACAAGTCAGTGCACGCATAAACTAGAGTGCACATTTGATAGTAGCACGAGCCGACGTGGCGCGGCTCTAAGTCGTGAAAGATTCCCATGAGGTGTCCCGTGTTGCCTCACTTGTGCCTCGTTCCGTGTTCACGCGAGGCACCTACCATCGTGCACTCACTCATCACGGTTAGACGGTAATGTAGTCGTTTCTCTTTAAACTGGGTGATTTATTTTATGTGGTTATATTGGGAAAGTGATCGGGCAACTAAGCTGCATCATTATAATAATTATCAGCATGAATATTCTTGTTATCCGTTTCTTACTACTTAACCTTTTTTCAGTATCTTTTTGGTAAGTAGGTATAATATTACAATCTAAATTTACACAAGCTGAAAAGGGGAAATAATAAGTACTACAATTTAACAGTAATTTTCGCCTACATTCGATTGCCTTCCTGAACCTAATTTACAAAACCACTGCATTTAAGCAAATACTTCCCACTATCATGAACCCTGAGTAAACCCAGTTCATTACATAAAAGGTTAACAGAAGACTGATGTGTTAAGTCGAGATTGAGGATGGTTCCCATGGTAACGGGGCACCCACCACGACACGACACGATGCCACGCCGCGACGCAACGCCCTGCTTCTGATAAACTGTCGCAAGTTATTTCTAAATTCTAATTACCTCACTAATACTCGCCTATATTGAACTCAGATTACGGTAAGGATTGCTACTACATGATCTAGTTTCTAGTCTCTATATAAATGTCTATCCACAGTCCAAAGGTCCATCAATGTGATATCATGATTTTATTTCATGAAAGGTTAGGCAGAGGTGTTTGACGCACCCACATTTCACATGTTATGTGTAACCCCATAGGAGTAAAGGCTTGCCAATTGCCAAAATCGAGCTTTAATGTAGCCTCCAGGCTGCTACAGAAAATTCCTGATGGAAGAAGTTTATAACACAGCCTAACCTGGAATAAAACCATAGTCACCAGTCATGTTTGCGATCACCAAAGAAACAAATCAGTCAGTTTTTCGGCAGGCAATTATATCTACATTCGTATGCCTTCTTCCTTTATACGAGTATTTATATCTACTTTCCTTCCTTACTACTGCGCCAGCATGGTAGTAACAACCGCATTCTAGAAATGATCGCTGCCAGAGCGGACTGTCCCTTTCAGGGAGACTGGGTCGGGGGGACAGTCCAAGGTCTGAAATAATAATTACTTACTGTTTTGAAAACTAACAATACTAACCTATTTACATAAGCATTATTGTTACTATCACCAAAATACTAACAAAATTATGGACGTAGTCTGAAATGAAGTTTTATTTTATTTAATTTTTTTAAGTTAATCGTATCAAATCCGATTGGTGAAAGATTTTTCAGTTATTTTTTTTTGTCTGTGCTAAAATACCAATCTCCCAATTTCTTTGATTGTACCTACGTAGTGCAGCGAAAAAAGAAAGACACGGACTGTCTTCGCCATATTATGATTCATAATGTTATCCTTTTATGATTCTGCCAAAGAGGCTTTTTTAGGCCCCCTGGTAGTAAGGAAAAATTTTACGGTCATCAGTTTCGTCATAAGGGATTTCTCTTATACGTTTTTACTACGGAACTCTAACAAAATACCTATGTAATATTAAGTACGTAAATATAAAACTTTATGTTTCTATTCTATTCAGCTTCGTAGCCATAACGATGACATAAATAATACTTTTAATACCTCTTTGTTTAGGCGATGCAACGGACGTCGTTTATATTTTCAGGCAAGATATTTACGAGGAAATTTAATCTTTTATCTGAATGGTACCGGTTTAGAGAATGTTATGACATATCTCAGGATATGTCATAACATTAATGTAAATTAAAGTAAACGAAATATTAAAATATGTATTCATAATCGCTATATCACATCAAGAAGATATTTGCTGAAGATATTTGAATCAAAGGATCGGTCATTAACTCAAGAAGTAAATGCAATTTAATGCAATTTGAAATTGAATTTGCATTCCAACATCTTGATTTGATATCTACGAATACTTCTAAGATTGTTAGCAATTGCATAATTTTACAAGAATTCGTATTCTTAAATTTTCCTTAACCAGATACTTATAATTGTCTAGCTAAAAACAGTAATGAAATTCAAAGCTCAGAGGTCAACTTTCAAGCTTCAACACTCCATCCGTCACGATTACTGCTCATTTATCACCACACCGTCTTTTGTTCAATGACCGCTGATGACAATAACAGTACTACATATTGCACTTTATGTCATTGTAATAAGACTTTGAATTTGTCACCATATTGCTTCATGAGTGTGTATTGTCTTGTCGGCCGGCTGTCTGGGGTTATTACAATCAAGACAATGGAGTGAGGAGATGAGGCAAACAGAAATAACTTCTTCTAGTCTGTAAGTACTTGTACATGTGTGGTACGTTTAGCTGCCTCGTTTAGAGTTCATTTGTTTTGCGAAGTAAGATTTATTTGACTTCTGCAGGTTGCATTAGCTGCCTAGCGTTACGAGTAGTTACCAACTAGAATACTCAGAATGCATATATATAGAAGTGTGACATTTGTAGCTTAGTATACATAACTATGACTGTGTGGCCTACGCTTCTCATTTATTAACATATGAAATGTAGTGGTTGTGAGAAGACAAGTTTCCAAGACATAAATCTTGCACAAGGAAATTAAAAAGTTAGTGATACTTATCTCAGTTCGCTCGTCAAGTTATCTGTAACTTCGTGTTAAACCAAATGAGATAAACGGCAAAGCGAACACGAGGCAACAAATTAATGTTTATTTTTGCATATTCATAACATTTCGCGAGAGAAATCTCTGAAGAGAAATGTTCCTGTTATACTTACACGTACCTACATTTCTATATCACTTTCATCTGTTACTAATTTAACATACAGACGTGAAATATTACCACAGTTACGAACTAATAATAATGTCATAACCACGTGTTATGTGCTAACATCAGGAACAGTTCATCTCTAAATATGCGCATAATACATAACCATAACTTCATTAACCTTTTTGTAGGGTCTAATTAAAAAATTAAACAACATTTCTGACCTAGTTGCATAATGAACGTAATAAATAATCGGATTGTAGTAAGATCAAAGAACGTTATGCCTATGCGCTGGATAGGCGTGTATCAAACGGGTTTAAGCGGCATCGTTTAAGGACGCAATCGTGTGCCGCCTAATGTCGCAAACTACTGAGCATCTGACCCGTATTACATTTCCATAGCTCTGTTAGACGACCTGCATACGAAGAGGCTGTGCACATATACGTGTTTACCTCAGGATCAGCTGCCAACTTTCGTTTTCTTAAGTAAACGTGCACCTATCAATATTGTCTTATTTACGAGCAGTACCAGTTCGAACCTTCTAATATTATGTAAAGGCCAACATTATAATTGTTAGGTACCTATTTTAATTATTTCTATCAATCAATTGAAGATCATTCGCCATGACTTTGACGTGATTGATTGATTGAAGACATCAAAATGATAAGCTATGGGGTTTACTCATGTGTTACGCGCGTTGATGTCTTTTCATAGAGCTACGAGGGCTACGGATTATTCGTAGCCAAAAACTTATTTGTAGAATTTTGGTGTAATATTATTTTAGTTTGCCTATTTATAATTATTTCACTTTTTTATGATATAATTATATGATAAACGTTTCGCACAAAAAGGTGATATTTAAAAGTCATGGAACAATAAAGAGGTCACCGTCAGAAAAAAGCGAAATATTCCATATTATTCCTAACAAAGTTTATTTTGAAATTTTCTGACTTTTCATAAATATAGGAGTTTTATGAACTTAGAAACACCAATATTAGCATGCAATCTGCTCACTAACGATCATGTTTAACAAGTTAGGTTAATTATAAACAGCAGGCCCTTTAAAACTGTACACATCTCAACAAATTGAATTCAAATTATATTATCTGTGTCATAGATCTGCATAATAATTGTTTGAAACAACAAATATTCATGAATAATTGTACAATATGGGAGTAATAAAACGAGCCACACGTCTGGTGCTAATTACACTAAACGCGTGGTTGCGAAACGTGCGTAGAATGCGGGCCGGTGCGGGTCGGTGCGGCGCGGATAAGAACTGGCCAATTAATTCGCGAGAGATGACCGAGCTGGCCAACATGCGTGTGCGCTCGCGGTAATGTCAGAGGACTTGATACAATTGATCAGTTTTAAAAATAAGTTAAACTTACTATAATGAATAATGTTTATCAACATTTTATTGGAATATTATGATTCAGCATTTCCATTAAAAAAATATTTAAATACTTACAGCATGTCATAATTTAATGTTATATAAATTCAATATTGGTTGAAAATTTTGCGTTTATGGGTTATTTAACAAAGCGTCTGCCATTGTAAGAGCACAGTATTATTTAATTAGATGCCGTGGGTGTGATAAGGCTGCAGTCGTGAATTATATTCACTAAGAACAGTTTTCATAATGCATTCTAACGTGAGTAGGTAATGCCCTAAGTATAACAGTACGCAATGAAATGTCACGCAGGACATGAACGTCGTCGTAATAGGACAATGTCAAACATTCGCTTCACCTACTGACACTAGGTTTAATATCACTGCTTTCTCATGCAAAAATGTACCAAAATACTGAACAAAGAAGAAAGAAGTAAGAAAGAAAAGAAAAACAAGTAATAAAACAAGTAATAAATACTTTCACTAGAACAGCAATTATGTCCGAGTATGATGGGTGGATTTTTAATTATCCGTTGAATGCTAGTAAATACAGCAGAAAGCGGAGTGCCAATGGCTGCAATCTCAGCACTTCCTCTTCCATATAATTCTTCACGTAAACACGCCAGTTTCGAGGCTCATACCTCGCCTTCAGTAATTATTGTGAATACTTATGTAAATAAATATTTGCAATCGTAAACAAATATATGTATATTCATTGTTCAATAACGAATTGGTTCAAAACTATGTAAAGGTGTAACTAGATTGCGATCGACCGACGTCGAACATTCGATATTGATCACCACAAAACTCAATGGATGGTCAATAATCCTGCTGCTATCCACCACAATGACGGTCGGTGTCATCGGCATGATTAAAACGATTATAATTAAACGATTCTATACAGGATGAAATTGAATAGGTGCGCCAAATTAAAATATCTAATTCAACGTGCTATAAAGAAAATTTAGAACATGTCATTAAGGAAAGGGATGCACATACATACGTCCGCGTAGGCAAGTGATTTGACAACATCGTCACGCGCCTTCTTTTCCTAGGAACGGTCGAAATTAGGTCCAACGCGTTGCCTCTATAAGTGTTCAATGCTCTTGCCTTACAGCGAGTTCATCTAACAAAGATGGGCCTTACGACGACGTTATGGTTGCATCAGATCGCCGCGGGCGGCGCCTGGGGTCATCTCACGAGCGTCCGCGATCTACCGCCGCACCGCACCATCAGTCCGAGGTCGCGATGATAGCGGAATGAGTGACACACACTTTATCAAGATAACCTCACTGTTGTAAGGTTTTTTATTATATGAGCCATTAGTGAGGAATGCCAAACAGTAAGTACTTAAATAATTTAATGTTTTGTGACAACATTTTAAGGTGCGTCAACAGAAAATTTATTTGATTTTATTAGGTAGTTATGTCAAGGAGCATGTGTCTGGGTTTGACACACTTAGCATTATCAGCCTATAACGTTCCCACTATTGGGACACAGGCCTCTTCTCTGTGAGAGGGAGTGGGCCGTGATCCACCACACGGACACAGTGTGGGTTGACACACTTGCCTGATTTAATTCAATCTACAGTGTTATTGGACTTCGAAGATAAATGGTGTACTTAATATGACCTTTATAGATCTCTACAACGTTAGGTCCGGTTCCATGGTATTTAGATTTTGACAAATGTTTCTGAATAAAATGTCAGTCGGGATCCTAAAGTAATATGCGAGCTTTTAGATGTTTCTTTGGCTTTCTGAAGTCCATGGTATTTCCATATATCTACGCGGTGTAATAATGAGTAATATGGTTTATGTTTATGGTGACCCTATGGTGTAATGATGTAGACATCTCTTACTTCACCCATGTAACGTTATATGTTGATCCTAATCGTTACCACACAGAAAATTTGCCATAGCTACGTGTGCTGGGTGGCTAGTAAAGTTGCCAACACAACGATATTCCTCAGAAATCTCGCCAACATCGCATGTTTACAAATATCCTTTATTTAGACTATTTTCGAGGCCGACTCGTTTTGTAAATTATCAAGTAAGAGGCAGAACTTAGTACATGCAGATTACTTAAATTGGTCCAGTTATATTTCGAAATATTTAGGCATTAAGAAATGCATTTAGAATATTTATACCTTCGTTGGATTACTTGCAGATTATTGAGATGAAAACGTGAATTGTTTGAAATTATTTATCTCGATTATGTTGGTCGGTTCGTTGAGCAAAGATTTAACATTGCCATCCGACTACGTCGTATTCATAAATATAAGAAAGCTATGGTCACAGTGCTGCCAGCTTTTCGTGCACTTTACCTGTCGACAACAATCCAGATGAGTAGGTATTTTTTTATATCTAAGCAGTTTCTTTAAGTATGAACCATAATATCTATTTTATTTATTTTTTCCTTAATCCGTTTTACTTATAGTAGTGATACAATTTGAATCGATAAAAGAGTAGGCCTGAATCCCAGCAGTGGGAACTTTTTTTTTGAGGACGGGAAATTATCGAATGACCCCTCCCGCTCTGGGTGGAGCGGAAGGGAGTGTCAGACACTTACTGACTAAAACCCACCCGTGTTTCGTTCTTTATGTTCCGGGCCTGTGGTAACCCTTTTGGACAATCCCGCTGACCCGGCAGGCTTCGGCCCTTACGGGCCTTCTTCGTTGCTGACATCTCTTTGAGGCGCGCGTGGAACACGTACGTGCCGACCGGCACGGGCCTGGTCCTGATCGGACGGTAAGCTACCCTTTACTCTCCGTCCGCAGGCCCGCGCCTACAATGGCCGGGAGTCGTCACGCGGCTACCGACGCCCGGAGCGTATCCCGCGGCGGCTGGGACGTGAGGCTCTGTCCCTCAGCCATCCCGCCACCTCCTTCGCTAGCACGACTAGGTACTTCGCAGAAGGAGGTGACTGCCTCCCACTCCCTCTCGCTCCGGACCATGGCTTGCACCAGGGCCGGACGCGAGACTGATTATGACGATATATGTGTAATAATTGTATTCATTACCTGTTTACTAATAATTGTAAAATTGGATCAAATTAAAATAATTAAGTTAAATTCCGTGGTTCACCTTCTACAAAATTGTAACGTTCCTATTGTGTTCAGTTTAAAGTACGTTCCAGTATCTTCATTACGAGCGGTGACCTCGCGGTGACCTTTAGCTTAGAGGATGCTCACATTCCGACCCGACAGCGTTCAAAGGGTATATTTATGTGGAAACTTAGCCATTGTTTCGTTCTTTATATAAAAACTATTATTATAAATACGTAACGATACTAAGTATGTTATGTACGTGAATTGGGAAACTGGTTACTATCGATTTGTGTGTAAATTTGTATTTATGTTTATAAAATATTGCTTATCGTGTAGTAATTGTCTATGATGTAATATCTACAGTAGATACTAAAATTGCTTTTCTCATAATATGGAATGACCTTTAACCTTTGATGTTAAACTTGCGGTAAGCTTGATTATAAAGTCACGTGACAAAATATTAATAAGGAAATCACTAATGACTACGTTATAAAGAGGCCTACTATACAATTGTATTATTATATAAATAGACATAATAATATGCATCAAGGAAATACCTAAATTCGTGGCATTATCTGCGGTTCCGAATAACCCAAAAAAGTAAGTCCAAGGTCGTCAATCATTAGATTTATAGCCAATATTAGTATAATTACTATGTAGACTTGCGTTTGAGTACTTATTTCAAAGCTAAAATCCAACTCAAAACGACTCAAACCTGACCCCTGCTCTGATCACCATAAAGACTAACGAGATAATGAAGTAATTACATACAGTTCCACATGAAAAAGGCTCGTATGTGGTGTACCATTAATTCTCACGGCCCCGTAGACGAGCAGATAATTAGCTACCATCATTAATCACGCTGTTCGGGAATTAATCGCAGCATCCGGACGTTCGCAGCGTCGCGTCGTGATGCGTCCGCGCAAGGCTCTAGTCTCCGCTCACTATTGTTATGTCTAGAGATGTACTACAACCGAATTTATTGTTCACCATCAATTTTATTCGGGGTTGCTCGCACCAACTTACTCAGTCCGTTTGCTATTCATAGATGAATCGTAATGAGCGTTAATGAAGTGCGAAATTATGCGATTATTATCAAATTGTGTGTTAAGTAGTGGGATAATAATAAAACAGATAATCTTCGTTATGTACCTACCTGCCTCTCCGAAATCAAACGTACTATAAGGTCGAATTCCTTTTTGTATCCACATATGTAAGAGTAAAACTAAGCATAAGCATAATCAGCCAATAATGTTCCCATTGCTGGGACACAGGCCTCCTCTCTGTGAGGGGAACTGGCTGTAATCTACCACGCAGGCATAGTGCGGGATGGTAGATGTCACATGTCTTCTAGTTTTTGGTTCCTGTACATGCCCGTTTCTTTACGATGTTTTCCTTTGCCGTTTTGAGAGCAGTGGCGATGAAATAATAAAATAAATAATAAAAAAATATTTATTTGACAACAAGAATTACATGTTACAAACCAGTCATCATAAAATAAACACGAATGTATTACCACACATACGTGTCGAATTGAAAACTGATCCTAACTCCCAAACTAGGCCTGGACCTGTATTTTGGGGGTCAGAACATAGTAAAGCGCCTGTCAGGTCGTTACCTCTGAATATTTATACTAATTATTATTATTATTTTATTTACTCCAAAGTTCAAGAAGTATACAGACAAACATAAATCAATTGAGAATATATGTAATTACTAAGTTACCAATAGCAATTTAGCGGTTGCATCGCTATCAAAATTAATTACATGTCTAAGGCCACGCTTGTGATTGGAAGGGCCTGTTTATTGAGTGTTTATTCGTTTTAACTGTAGCCTCTGCATTTGTAATCAAACACATCCATTGTACCTCTCATTAGGACAAACAAAAAGTGTTTAATATTATCTATCGGGCTATTCTTTAATTGCGAAAACAATGCGCTTTGTTACTATGTACACAAGAGCTGTTATAGACAAAGATGGGATAATCGTGAATATACCTGTTGATTGATGCTTTATGTGTGAAGTGGCTAGAAAAATACAAGCTAAAAAAGGCGCTAACAGCAATGATAACTACAATGCCTAACACAAAAACATCAACATATTTCAACCAATACGGTCATCGTACAATAACACCGAACTTCGATCTTCCCATAACATTTAAAGATCTTAGGAATCACGCTATTGTGCTTCGAAGATTTTTTGCAAAACAATATTAGATAAAAGAGCAGATTGTATGCAAATGTGAAGCGTGCAACTTCCCGCCTACAGTATTGACTAATTCAAACAGGCGTGTCTTCTCGCCGCCGATGTTAACATTGATTCGACATAGGTATCTACTGATGATTCATTGACGATTATACAATGATTCTTCTAAGCAAGTGTTAGGTACACTTGCTTAGAAGAATCATTGTATAATCGTCAATTTCTTCATCGAAAAACTTCATCGAAAAATTTTTAGAGGTAGTAAATCTACTCGTATAATTATATAATACAGTATGTTTGTTTGAACGCGCTAAATTATTTTTTCATTTGGTGGTTACCAATTCTTGAGAAAGATTATGGGCAACATCACCCTACGACCCTTAGGAGCCGAACAAAAAGAAAAAAAGTCAGAATTAACGCTAAGCGAAAACGAAGCAATATCGGCGGGCAAGCGATGCGATACGATGCGGTGGGTCGAGGGAACAAGAAGTTTCACGCGGACGAACTCGCGGGCAGAAGCTAGTAAAGAATATAGGTAAAGTAGTTTTTAAATGCAACATACGGAATATTACGGATGATATTGCAGTTTTAAATGTTTCGATACGGTTAGTTAAAACATTTTTTTTGTCAAAACAAAGAATCAATTTTATTTTTCGATTGTTATAAGGATTTTTTAAATTGGGTTTCCGAATTAAACCTTAAATGAAACAAAAGTGTTCTGATGCACTTCCTGAAACAATTACGTGCAGTTATCTTCAAAATTAAACCGAGAATAGGTACCTACAGTTTATTAGGCAGTCCTTTTAGTATGTATTTATACATCACTATTTCCTCTACAAAGGTCCTAGGTATTCAAATTACAAATAAACACTTAACGTAATGTACATACTTCCATCAAAGTATTGCCTATTACTCGAAGGCATATTTTCCAAGGTAGTCTTAAAATAGTACCTGTATGTAGGTAATACTTGTACTGGAAATAACTGCATATTAAAGCCATGGCTAGGTGTATTGGGAAACTTATTTAACTTGTGTACCTACTAGGTGCATCTTACGCTCTGCGTCTGATTCAAAGCACGAGAAAACTCGACGGAAATTTATGATAACTTGAATGTGGTACGTGGGTTTTACATTTCAGTTCATCATCATCTGCCTAGCCTTTTCCCAACTATGTTGGGGTCGATTTCAAGTCTAACCGGATGCAGCTGAATATCAGTATTTTACATGGAGATACTGCTTATCTGACTTTCTCAGGTTCAAATGCACAATGACAAATGCTCTTAGAAGGCAATAATAATAAAAAAGTATTTCGACCTCTTGTAAAGATCAGGCAGAATCGCCGATTACCTTTGGCACGACCCAAATATTTATGGTACCGGAAGTAATGCAGCTAAACCACTAATGTTTATAGCGATGAGAAGGGGGCAAAGGGCTACATCATTTAAAAGTCAAATACGTACATAACATACGGTCACAGGTCAAATGAGATCTTAACTTGTTTTCCGATCTTAATTGTTTTTATGTACACACATCAACACAATCAAGGATATTTTAGTTATTCCTGTGTTGAAAAGAAACTACTTAGGAAATCTTATATCATACTTATATCAAAAAGAGCATTATTTTATACTCTGATAAGAAATTAAATAAGAAATAAAAAAGTTAACAATTTACAAAGAATCGTACTTCTGGTTTTGGTGAATATATGTATATAGAACGACTGTCAAAGATCCGTGAATGACAGCCGAGACAAACGGCTTAACGTACTTTCCAAGGCACGGAGGGGTCTTGGTATGTAAAGATGGTCACCCATCCACGGACCAACTACGGCAAGCGTAGCATAACCTGATCGACCCCTGCGGCTGTTACTACTTAGCCATAAGCCCCACCCTGGGTCTGTTTCACCGCCTATATACGACTAAGCTCCCGTTAAGTTACTTGGCAGATAATTTAATTTATGTTCTGTTTTTACATTTTATTAGGTGAGTACTTAGTGGCCATTCAGAAATCGTGAAAACGGCACTTCATTTCAACTAATAAGTTACTAGTAGCGATTGACTGCTGCGCTGCGTGTCGCATGTTCGATTCCCGCACGGAACAAATATTTGTATGACCTACAAGTAGTTGTTCCGGGTCTGGATGTTTGTGTATGTGAGTTTAAATGTTTGTAAAACGCACCCACAATACAGGAGAAATTCCTAGCGTGGGGCAACATTTTTATAAAAAACAAACAAAACTATTAACATATTTTAAATATGGTCTTGGTCCTATAAATTAAGATCAGCCAGAAACTGCCTACACATTCAAGGATTTACCTAATGTTTGTACTATACTATCTGTTTAGCGATGAGCAAAAAGGAAAAGCATCAAAAACATTACAGATGACCTCGCTATGTCAGGTAGGCAATCATACAATGTGATCTCTGACATACCTACACAGGATGATGCGTAGAAATGAACTTATGCCTTACAAATTGACCGAACATTTACGTCAGAGAGCTGTCTATGTGTTTTTAAACATCCTATGTAACATTCAGTCGTGATTCAGTTTCCTGCTGTTGTTTCAAGCAACAAAAGCAATGTCAGTACTCAAACAACTACCTACACCTATCATATTTTTGTATAATTACATTGATTGGGCTACCAAATGTCTGAACTAAGTAGGTACATTCCTCGTTTCTGAATCGGTGTCGCTACCATCACATGGGCGTAAGGTTTTTGTTTTATTCACTGTTCATTACTTTTCTGTTATACAATAGTTCTTGTAGTAACGAAACGGCCAAGCCTCATATTTTGACTAAGGTGTAGAGTTTGTGAAGTTAGGGCGTGTAGAGTTAAAAGCTTGGCTCTACATGAGATCTGATAACTTTTTGGCAGTGCGAGCCATATGTGGTCTCGTCTTGGCAACATTTTACATGAAATTGTTTTTGGTGGGATACTTATTTCTCAGTAATCTGAGGGGCCGTTCGCATTCTAATCTCAGTCAATTAACATACATTTTTGACAAGTTTTTGACATTAAAATTTATTGTCGCTGAGATGAGATTGCGACTAGAATTAACGTTTTTTAAGTCCGAGAATTGGCCTTCTGATGTCACTTAAAAGTCATCTGCTTTCTATACTAAGATGTACGTTGTAGAAGCTAGTAGTAAGTTTACTTGATAACTTTGAGATTTGCAGCCTTCCTTTCCACTCCCTATTAAAACTAGAAAACTTTATTTCACCAAAGTATTAAACGAAGTGTTAATTTTAGACATTAACCTTTATAAAACAAACGAGTGTTAGTTTAGTTTTATTTCGTACCACATTACAGTTCCCATAGACAGCCTCATCGTGAAACAAAGCCATTACAATCGAAATAATTAAACTTCAATTACGCACACGAACAGTTATAGGCAGCTCAGTTGTATTATACAACCAATATTGTTCCACTCCAGATACTGTTTGTTCAATAGTTCATATTAAATTACTCTAGCAGAACCGTTGGCTTCCTTCCGTTCATTTATACTTCCTATCAGTGGCAGTACACTTACTTTGTAGGTATGGTACATGTTTTAGATGAACTAATGAGTTTTTCTGTTTCAAGATTACTACGTTACGTAGATTTTAGATCTGTGAAATAAACGTACATCTTTTATAGAAGAGAAATAAATTAAATTGAAGTGTAGGTATGTTTGTAATATCAAAATCTTAGCTTTGTACTGAATGCATATGAAAGTATTTAGGGTACTTCTAACAAAAAAACATTTTTAAAAATTTTGTGTCTGTCTGTTTGTTTGTTTCGGCTAATCTCCGAAAGAGCTGGACCGATTTTGACGTAACTTCTTGACTGGCAGATAGCTGATGTTATAAGGAGTAACTGCTAGTCCCTACTAAAAAAAATTTGGGTGCCGCACAAAAAATTTAAACCCATGAAATACAATTTGTTCTACGACATGCACGCGAATGAAGTCGCGGTCACAGCTAGTATTCTATAAATTTACATTTACTGTTCTCAATCATTTATTTTGCTAAACATAGGTATGATTACAGATGGTATATTGTCTAAAATATGTGCACTATGTTTTGCCTATAAATGGCGTACAAAATTAACATTATAGATTGGTATAAAAATATTACTTAGAGTTAATCCAGTGCGAAAAATTTACTTTCAATTTGGTTAAAATTTTCTCATTGCTGCCGTCTGTAGTAATTACTATTCTATATTACAATTACTTAATTAAAGTTTTCTAAGCCCTAGCGCTCTACATAGCTTTTATTGACTATAAAAAAGCTTTTGACTCTATCTCGCATAATAGTATATGGGAGGCACTAAATAATCAATCTGTTAACTCTAAATATATAAATATTATTAAAAATATCTATTCAAATAGTACAAGTCGAGTCAGGCTAGATAGAGTAGGAGATACAATCAATATTAACAGAGAGTCAGACTAGGTGACCTAAATTGCTCATAGCGGTCTTACAGAATATAATGGAAGATCTTCCCTGGTTGAAGAGGGGCATTTATGTAAATGGAAAACACCTAAGCCATTTAGGCTTTGCGGATGACATTGTCTTGCTGTCCGAAAATCCTTTGGAACTTAGTATAATGGTCAACGAATTACAATTAGCGAGCGAACAGGTGGGTTTAGAGATGAACCTTAACAAAAGTCATGACCAACAACGAGATGACGCCTATCCTGGTTAACAGCATGCCGCTCGAATACGTAGAGCAGTACATATATTCGGGCAAGCAAATCTCATTCAGGAAAAACAGGAATTTTGAGGAAATAGACCGAAGGATAGCTATTACCTGGAAGAAATACTGGGCTTATAAAGAGATTTTCAAATCACAACTTCCGATCACACTGAAAAAGACAGTACTGGACTCTGCTATTTTGCCATGTCTCACTTATGGTTGCCAGACTTGGATATACGATAACAAGGCGAGAAACAAGATCCAAACCACACAGAGATCTATGGAGAGAAGCTGCCTAAGTATTAAAGTAAGCGATAGAGTGAGAAACACAGATATCCGCAACAGAACTGAAGTAAAAGATGCTCTCACTTTTTCGCTAAGCCTGAAGTGGAGGTGGGCAGGCCATGTTGCAAGGTATTCTGATGATCGGTGGACAATCAGGACAACTAAATGGCAAGGTCCACGAGGTACCAGGAACAGAGGCCGGCCGTGCGCACGATGGCAGGACGTGATTATCGCGAATGCTGGGCGGGACTGGCTAGCCACCGCGTCAGATAGAGAAAAGTGGAATTCTTTGGAGGAGGCTTTTACCCGAAGGGGGTCCACACACTAATGTTATCTTATTTTAATCACAATTATTTTATTATTTTATCCAGATTATTCAATTAATTTATTTGATTTAATTTAATTTGATGAACTTATTTTTGTTTATTGATATTTGTAATTTTTTTATTGTTTTTGAAGTGTGGGGAATTAATAACGCTTTATTATTATTATAAGCCCTAGCCCTACAGCCTGAAGGCTTTCCCAAATTTTAACCTGTTCCGTACTCCTTTACCTATCAAACGGTTACCCTCACAGCAGCAACTTTAGAATGTTTGCCCTTCTAAACAAAACCACATCTAATCACAGATCTTAATACCAATAATTTATCCAAAAATGGCGTCTTTAGCGACACATATCTAACCTTGGTTGATTAGTGACCATATTTAGAAGATCCTCCCCTGTTGGTCATAGAAGGCCGGTCTGTGCAGCTCATGTCAAAGGTCGCGCCGAATTTTACCAAATAATTTGGCCAAACGTTGAAGGCTTGTGAAACAATGCATTGTAGATAATGGATATTATGAAAACGCGAAGTCGCGTGCTGCATTTATATTGCAACATTTTGTTTGTTTGGCGGCTGTGATACGGGCTGGATTTTCATTTCGAAGGGTTCGATACTGTGAGAGGACTTGGTAATTAGATGACGAAATTATTCTTGCTATACTAATTTTTGGGTTTTGGCACGTTTACATTTTTCACTTCTGCTTAAAAGTTACCGATTTTTATAGCGTTGTTTGTTTCCGAATAAAACAGGAGGTTTTAGGACCGATCGTCTCAGCATCGATAAAACGTACTGCCAAATAGTATAGATTAGATAAGATTGTGCCAGTTATAGGTATATAATTTTAGAGCACCAGGCGATAATCGGCACGTAAAATAATCACAAAATATTTTCATAACATATTTCTTCGCCTTACAACACCGATACTTTCATTTAATCTGCATAAGTACAGGTATTATGGGATTTGCAAAACTCATTATTTTGTAACAAAGTCGTAGTGCAGTGGAAGCGATCGCCCCTCACTCACGTACGAGTGTTACGGACAGGGAGGCTTCCACCTCGCCATCGCCACCGCTAGTTAGTGGCCGTGAACCAAATGTTCTTCACGCTGAGTGGCCAGGGATCGCCACCACTGCCCACTACCGAACAGACCATGGCGAACTGAAGCAACCTGTTGAGGAATCTTTGATGATCTATTGTTATTTTTTCATTAGTTGCGACACACGTATCGACTTTTGTTTTAGAGTTGTAAAGTTCACGAAGCATATTGCGATACGTCTGGTATAAAACGTTTCAATATATCTTCAAAGCTACTAGTGTTGAGCACATATAAAATATTACAAAGATTATCTATCTAAACACACATGGTTGCGAAATTACAATTTAGATTAACAACTGCGACAAAATTATTGTTGTCTTCCAAAGGTTCTCATAACACGCATTGTTTTAAAATGAATATGCACTGCACTTGTGTAAAAACCTCATTTGTTTTGCAACAAGCTGGTGAGCACTGAGCAGCCGCTCCGTTAGCATTACATCCACAAGTATAACTGTCTCTAATCGAGTATTGCACGTCTAGACTGTAGGAAATGACCATACTTACTCTACAATTAAGGATTCCTCCGTCTACCGCTTTCCGAGTCTATTGCACTTTACTTATATAAGCAGATGTTGCGAGCATCGCAAGTAGGCTGGATAATGATCATCACACAATAAACATGCAGCATAATGGTGCCTAACTACAGCCGTAAACACATTCGGAAGTGGATGGATAAAAATCTATGTCAATTCCGCGGTAGGAAGCACCTTATTATAAAATTTATTATTATTACAATAAATTGCCTTCATCACCATCAAGATCAACATTTGAATCGTTATTCCGAAACATGCTAATTTTTATATTCATTAACTTTTTAAAGTAGGCAAGTGTTTATTTATTCTATTTTGAAATATAAAGACGTAAATTCAAATTTCAATTTTAAATTGTCAATGACAGCCAGAATTCAGACAACTTCATCAGATAACAATAGAATTGTGTTGTCAAAAGATGCTCTTTGACGTTTGAAACATTCGTGGCGAAGTCACCTTGGTTGCTTTGTGGGGTGCGCGCTGGATCCTGCGCCCGCGACTGATGCGCGCTCGATAACAAGCGTGAGAACCACGACCGGAGATCAGTCATATATCATTCATGACTGCCATTAATTAACTAAGCCTGTAATCTAGAACATTGCCACCAGCTATGTATTAAAAAAAATATTACATGTATTCGGCGATTTAGGATTGACGAGTAATAAAACGTGAACGATTTTAAATTACAGTACCGAGAAGCTTAATTGCAACATTTATTCAAATTACCAATAAACGATCTATCACGCATTTGTTGTAACCGTGACATCATATCCTTGAGGTTCATCTTTTGTATTCTTTTGCTCCAAATTGTTATGACTCAGCAATACTTTTAAATAAACGGACAATTTTGTGGGTAATAGGTATATTTAGTAGGTAATGGTCAGGAAGTTATTGTTGAAGAAGCATCCTTATTGTACTGACGACCTTTACACGGAACTAAAGTTGCTCAGAGATCTTAATCATACAGGATCTTGTTATTAAAGTTATTATTCCACACTGTTAAAATTGGGTCTAAAGTGTTCCGCATTTTCGACAATTCTTTCCAATTATTTGAAGGTTCAATACCAGTGTGAATGTTTATATAACTGAAAATCACCAATCGCCACTGGTTTATAATTAAAACTGATAAAAATTATATAGTTTCAGCGAATACGTACCTATTATGATTACGGTCACGTTAAAGCTTTCCAGTAATCAAAGCGACTGTTCATGAATCCTGCCTTATAACGACAAGAAAATAAATCGAATCGGCAGAATCTTTCTTTCGAATCGCAAATTCGCAACTAATGGAGCTGATAATTGGCTGAACAATCGCTAATTGAATGCAAATAAGTCGTCGCAGAGTATTACGTCTCTGTGATTGCACCCGGAGGCGAGGACCGACAGCCATCTTACTTTCGTTCCGCTCGTCTATTCTTAGAGATTTCCCACAATTTGCTCCATTCGATCGCCGAGATAAATAACTGTTTCTGTTTTAGTGGCTCACACACATTGAATATAATTGGTTTGGAATATCACCTATTTCTTGTATAGTCATACAAAGTGCGTGAAGTCGGCAACACGTTTTCCTACTGAAGTCATTGTGTTACCTAACTTTAACCAACTGGCCTATAAGCTTCCTTCCCAACTTTTTAGGCAGCGGACATAAATGTTTTTGTTATATTTACGACGTATTGATGCACGCGACTATCAAAAACTATGATTGTTAGTGTCAGTTGCAACACGCGGCGGTTGTTGTCGATTATTTAACGAGAAACAATGCCGAGTCGCACGCGCACCGCGCCGATGCTTCTCACGGGTGCCGAAGGTCGCGGATAACTCCGTTCTTACAACACGCTTTAAATTATTTGATTTCATAATTTTTGGCGCTCTGATGTGTGCCCCTAAACGATAGGCCACAGTATAAACATTCTCGGTATGACCAATTCGTTACATTTACGCAGAATGTAAACTCACGGCGAATCGATTAGTCATGTACCGTACATTAATACCCTTTCGAAACTTTTGCAAACTTGTTCGTAGGCTGTGTAAGCACCTAGGTGAATAATTGCTGAAATTCTATCGTAAAATCATACGTGCATGTTACCATGTTAAGGCATGTGGTCAATTGCGAGGAATGTCCTCCTAGATTTCTTAACTAATAATCACTTCCCGTTAGATCACCGTAATACTGCGTAGTTGCCAATAGATTCTGCAAGATAAATAGGCAAGAACATTATAGAATATGGAAGTAAATTTGAAACCGATAATTTCGATTTTATTGTTATTCAGGCCCGAATCATATGAGTAGTAATCAAGTCGGTCTGTCACAGTCCAGAAGTAGACATAGGCCTCTTCGAAGTTGCGGCAAAACTCTCGGTTCTCCACTTTGACAATCAAAGGTTCAAAACCAGTATCCACCATAAAACAGTATCTTTCCATGGGTATCGTTTAAACGATGCTCTACAAAACAAATATCTAAGAACTGTTACATAAAATTCTGCCAATGTATTAAAAGTTAGCAGAATGTTGCAGTGTGAACTTAAACTAACAGGTCGTTTGAAAAATGGCTCGGTATCGTGTCGGTAATGGTAAGCTTAGTAGTTTCTTATTGTGGCGTAGGTGGACTATCCAACTAAATAGGTACTTTTAAATGCGATAAATTGAGCCACGCATCTCACGCCCTAACAGTTTATCAATGTCCTCATCGCATCAAGAAGAAATCTTTGCCCTAAATGAAGTGAGAAATCTATTAAGTACTACTATGTTGAAAAAAAAAGGATGGCCTTTTGAAGGTACGCAATACTACCTCCATTAAGTACTCGGCTTTAGGTGTTCGGGATTCTTAAACAAATCACCAACCACTCTGGTATAATAATATGGTCAATCCTTTAACCTCTCTAAAAGCCATAACGTTATTAAAGACACCAATTATCTTCCACGCCATGTTGGTAACAATCATCTAATCTAATATGCTCATCATTATATAACCCATATTTATATTATAACTATATGTAGGAGACGCCATAATCATCCACTTATCTAATATCCTCGTAGCCTATTGCCACATGCCACTTGATGTAAACAACTGACGTCCATTAGTATTAATTACAACTGCTGATTGGCTCCATTCAATGTTGTCAATATTGTGATCATCTGTGAGAGATAATGAGAGTTTGATTGATTGATTGGTAGCTACTGATATGATAGGATTTCTAATTGAGCTTTGTTACTGGTATTGCTTTCTAATAGCATTGTTTCAGCGGCAGAAAAGAATAGACAGAACGTAAATTTGATTAAAGTATGTAGATTTTCTAAGTTCAACGAATCGGTTAATTTATAGAATAAAAGTGGCCGGTTCTGCGTCTACAAAACATATGATAGAAAGTGGCGATACATCTTTATTAATGTAACAGTGGGTATTACCATGTATTTAAGGTTAAACTAATACTACTCTAAATTTATCTACCAGAAATTCTCCCCGTAAACCCTTAAGGAGAGGTTAGATAACCGCTGTGTTCTGCGCTTTCACCTACGGTATATCACGAGCCGGTGACCTGCCCCCCTCCCTCCCCACTCCTTCCACCGTGTCGCCCGCTTCCGTGAGCCTCAGACCTCGAGCTACGAGGGCGCATCGCGACCCGCACCTGACCTCCTGATAGGGCTGCCAGGAATATAAAAGCTCCAGTATTTCATTGGCCGGAAGATAGCTCCAATTCATAATGCGGTCGCATCTCGTTTAATTTAATGATAATTATGTTGAAAATATTGCTTTAAAACAATTTTATGTACCTACCTCATTTCACGCGCTACACGCACATATTATTAGAGTTCGGACACAGCTTTTTTAATTAAAAAGCTGTTAAGTCAGTTGTTCAGTGTAAAGACAGTTAATTAAACTTCAGGACAATTCAGAAAAGTTCCTGTAAATGTTCAGCCCTGCCTTAGGTATATCATGTTGCTGGCGCCACGCGAAGCCAATGTTACCTAATTCAATTTCCTTAAGTTCCATTTCATCTTCGATAAATTCACATTATTTTAAATGAAATCACCGAGTATTTTGCAATTTTGATCAAGATAAAAATTACCATTTTAAATGCAAGATCATGTAGAAAGCTCAAGCGGCATATTATTTACAAATCGATTTCAATGTTTAAATGCATTAATGTTTTTAATGTCACAACTTTAAATGTGCGAAGTTTCTTCAGTACCTACTTTATAAATTCCAAGGGACTTTCAAAGTAAGAGTAAATTATAGTCTCAAAATTAAAGGAATCCTGAATTTGTGAGAACTTCTCACAAATTCCCGATTCCTTCGACGTCAAAATAATATTCTAATGAGAATTTAGTATCAAATAAAGTCACCGAAAGCTTATATTGCTAAGTCGATGAGAGATGACGAAAAGGGCAACCCAAATAGAGAATAGTGTACCCGACATTTCCGTTTAGAGACATCTGCTGCAGCTTCGAGGTCTCTATCGATGAACTGTTTGAATATACAATAGAATGGTCTAGTAACCTACAAGTGGCGCAAACAGTCTATCATATTAAAATGCTCAAAGAACTCACATTCTATCTGAAATGAAGCTGAGAAATAAGTATACCTAACCGTTTCATGCCATGAGGAGCAATGGTGGCCCAGTGGTTACGGCCGCGACTTACGATAGTTCGAACTCAGGCAGGCGCTTTTCTTTGTGTAAATAATTTCATCACCACTGCTCTCAAAACGGTGAAGGAAAACATCTTGAGGAAACCCACATGTCCTAGAGCCAAAAATTCGAAGTAGATTATAAGCCCACTCCCTCTCGAAGAGAGGAGGCCTGTGTCCCAGTAGTGGGAACATTATAGGCTGATATTATCCTTATGCTACCCATGTCATGGTAGAGGTTTACCAACAAGATCCGATCATCCTAAAAGTAATTTCGATATTGGAGTTCAAAAGGTTGGAGATGCTATCTCTCAAAATGTCAAACGAAGTACTCGACAGGCAAATAATGTCAAAAATGCGTTCAATTCCAACAATGTGGTAATAGCCTTCGCTCGTTTATGTACCTCCAATTGAGGTCGACATTTTTATTGGTGCAACGCAATGAAGCTACGAGTATATGAGACTTCGACGGCAAAACGTGGCGTGCCGTGTGAAACATACGCGTCTGAGACACTACCGAGATACTTCAGCTGTCGCTAATTAAGGTTACGGAGTTAAGCTGCAAATTGTAAGTGCAACTGACAGACCAGGCGCTCTCTAATTGGGTGTTTTGAAATTCACATGAACGGCTCTACCGACAGACGCTTTAGTATATTTCAGAATCTTACCTAACTTACTTTACTTTCTTAACTTGGCTTAATTTTTGCAGAAGAAAAGCAAAAAAGGCATAACGTCTGGACACCGCATAATCTTCTTATTTGCATGCATTGCGTGAGTTTTATGCATTCATTGATTCTACAAACAGCAATTGGACACCATCCAACTATCGGCTTGAATGCAACCTCACTGACCTTCAGTACAAAATCATTAAATTTTACACCTACTCTGCAATTTGCATACATATTATGGGCAATACAAGAACACATTCCACGGCAGTTGGTGTGTTTAGGAGTCTGATATGAAGTGTCTTCATTATTTCCTGCGATGATAAAAAGATAACAATTTCTTCGGTAGTTGCATCGGGGACTTTGCGTGCTATTGTGTTAATAACACGCACGCTAGATTGGTATGCATTAAATTACCGACTAAAGACGACTTCCCTGTTCACTTTATGGATAATATTTGAGTTAAGATGTGCACGTTTAATAAAAAGTATCCAATTCATTGGATTGATATTTATTGGATCAATATCCAATAAATATCGGTATCCATTCTTTTAACACTTAAATTAAGTACAGTTATTCATATTAATTCACGTAGCGTAGTACGTAAATAAATGCTAATTAGGATTAACATAAAAGGAGCTGTGCCGGTATTGAGGTATCTCATTACTTCTGTCGTTACAACTTACATGGGACAAAAAATGCACTTTCTCGAACATGCATGTTTAAATATTGTATTACCTACAGGATGTTATTTAGTAGTAGATGGTTATTTAGAGTAGAATCACCCCATTGACGAATGGAGCCCCTCCATTCGTCAATGGGGTGATTCTACTCGTCATTCTAAGCCACTTTCAGACTGGTAAAAAAAAAACTTTTCATACATGCATCGAAATAGTCTGCCTGTACATACTACTACTGTTGTATAAGATTTTTTTTTTCACGAATCGGTTATTATTTGATAGAGATGTTAACGCTAATTATCATTACATGCCTACGAAGAAATAAAAAAAGGCGTAGCATTTACACGATAACAAAACGTCTGCTCTCAAAACGGTGAAGGAAAACATCGTGAGGAAACCGGCATGTCCTAAAACCAAAAATTTGAAGACATGTGACATCTGCCAACCCGCACTAGGCCAGCGTGGTGGATTACGGCCCACTCCCTCTCACAGAGAGGAGGCCTGTGTCCCAGCAGTGGGAACATTATAGGCTGATTATGTGTTATGTGTGCAGCATTTACCACATGGTGTACCTACAACTACATGTGATATTTTAATTAATTGTCTGTTCCATCAGGTAAATCATTAATTAGTTTATTCAGACTCGTTAATGAAGACGTTTTCGTAAGCAGATCTTTCAAAATCTTTCGTCTAATGTTAAGATTTTATTCCATAACTCAACTGACCACCATTAACTTTTATGACGCCCATATACAATTTAGGGTATGAAATTGATGCTGCACCATTTGGCAACATCCACAGATGGAGTAACGCCAATAACTTAAACATCTAATTATGTACGGCGATCCGCACATAACTGTTCGTTTCCGTTACATCCATATTTACATAAACTGGATCAATCTGCGACGGGTGACGGAATCCGAACCATCAGATATCTCAGAACTTGTACGGTCGGCGACAAAAGTAGATTAACACTGCCACTTTTACACATCATCGAAATGGACACAAAATTATTCGATACATTGTATTTCAGCATAATGTAAAGATGGTTGGGACAAACTGGATGCGGAAGGCGGAGGACAGGGTGTTGCGCAGCCTTGGAGAGGCTTATGTCCGACAGTGGACTGTGATAGGCAGAATTGATTGATTTACAGGATGGCACGGATATAGACGTGCAACGTATTACCGTGGATTCAGTACATGATTCTAAACCTTAAATGTCTGTATTTAGTACTTGTTCGCAACAGCACTGGAACGCGTTAATGCCGCGAATGCAAAGGGCTGCATTCGCTGGAACGCAACGTGTCGCCTGCGCCGGCGGCCGCCATCTTTCTTCCCGCTTCTCTCGTTGACTGCGAACGACAACGCGCACTAAAAACTTTTCTCATCTAATTATTGTTCAAAACTTATTTATTTTATTCTGTATAACTTGTCAAGGAACAATAAACGACATTGACTGTTAACACGCATCTGATTTACCTATCATCACACGAAACATTGGTGACCCCGACGTGATATACTAAGAAGATTGACGATGAATCGACCGCGTGCAATGATGAAGCTTAAAACGAGAAGCGGCGAGCTGAGGCTGCCTGAAACTATGTGACGAATGATGACCCACCTACCTACTTGATGAGCCTGGCGTAGTGAGTGATTTGGTTTGCCTACAGGGAAGTACGCCCAATTTTAGTATGCTTAACCTACATTGATATTATATTGCAGCCGCTTTCTGTGCATCAGATTTAATAGGTAATCTGTCTCGAGTCAGATTAATATTAATGATTTCTTATTTCTTATTAGGTAGGTACTAAATAAACGACACTTTGCCTACCTAAACTCTTTGGAGTCAGATAAAATTATTGACAATAGTTTCTTAGTATGGAGGTACCTACTACTAATTGAAAGACAATCATACCTACCTAACTAGTAACTATACCTACTTTCTTTCTTGCACTTTGCTTACGGGAACACCCTGGCATTTTCCAGAATCGCTGTGTACACCTGCTTCTTGGTTCCCGCTGGAGTGCGCTGCAATAAAGCTGCTTGTTCCTCACTTCTGCTGCTTGCATGCTGTGCTGTGTGACCTGCTTTGCTCGTGTGTGAGTCGCTGACTGCACGAGCTGTTGTCGTAGCTATTGCGCGACGTACATGGTTTGGCTTATTATCTTAACTTTTACATGCGGTACTGAATACCAGCATAGTTAATTTCTTGACGGTCTGTTCAGTTTTTGTAAGCATTCACCATGTCGATTGAATTGAAATCTCTTGTTCAACAACGTGGTACGATAAAGGCTAGAATAACTATATTTTCAAAATATTTAAATACAGTTAAACTAATAGAAGCTGACAGCATTCCTAAACAAATTCTTATAGAAACTGAAATAAAACTATCAAGATTTAAAGAATTGTTGATACAGTTTGATGATCTTAAAACTAAAATTGAAGGTTTGGATCCTGATCAGTTGGAAGAAAATGACATAATTGAAAGTGACTTTTGCTCAAACATTGCTAAAGCTCAATTGTTAATTGAAAGTTTTGCTCCTCGTGAGGTAGTACCCGAAAATACTAACTGTAATTCTATATCTAGTTGTCAAAATGGTAAACAGGATTGCCGCAACTATAACATTAAATTGCCAACTATTCAGCTGCCCTCCTTTGACGGAAACTATTTAAAGTGGATGGAATTTCGTGACACTTTCGATTCTTTAATTAACAATAACAATACAATTCCGGATATTAACAAGTTTCATTACCTCCGCTCTTCTTTAGAGGAAGGAGCGTCTGACATAATCAAATCAATTGAATTCACTGCTGCCAATTATAAATTAGCTTGGAGTTTACTTACTGAACGCTTTGATAACAACCGGATACTTACGAATAATCATTTAAAGGCTATCTTGAATTTTGAGACAATAACTAAAGAAAATTACAAGTCACTTCGTACTATGATAGATTACTATTCTAAAAACATTCGAGCCCTATCTTCTTTGAATGATACTGAATCCCGCTGGGACATTCTACTTGTGTATATTATGGCGTCTAAACTAGATGGCGCCACAGGTCGCACATGGGAGGAACACAGGAGTACTATTGCTGCTTCACCGACAATCGAAGAATTCTATAATTTCTTGCGAAACCGTGCTGATGTTTTGGAAACCTTGCAGTACAGCAAAAATGATGCTGCTACTAAAACTGAAAAACGTTCTTATTCTAAAGATAATAAGCAAACAAAATCATTTGTCTCTTCTTCTAACACTAAAGGAAAAGGGTGTGTTATATGTTCACAAGATCATTTACTATATAAGTGTGATAAATTCAAAGACATGTCACTGGATGCTCGATACAGTGAAGTTTCCAAGCATAAGCTCTGTCACAACTGTTTACGTCCTGGACATTACTCTGCTCACTGCAAACATAATCATTGCAAAATCTGCAACAAAAAACACAATTTATTGCTACATAAATCACAGTCCGATAATGACAAGACAAACTCACCCGTTGATACGTCTTCTGCAGCGCCATTTCCTCATGAAGCTAGTACCTCTCAGACATCTTCTACTATTGCTATGTTTAATCCCGTATCACTCTCTGCGGCAATGCCCAGGCAGATCCTCTTATGTACTGCTCAAGTGGAATTAATTGATAGCCAAACTTCTGAAACACACACTGTTAGAGCACTACTAGATAATGGAAGCCAGTCTTCATTCATAACTGAAAAAATGCAAAGAAAACTGAATTTATCCTGTTCTAATACTAATATATCAATTGCTGGTATAAATAATAAGCTAACTAATACTACTAAAAGGTGTAACATAAAACTTAAATCGCGGATTAACTTATTCCATGCGAATGTTTCATGTCTTTTAGTGCCTGATATTACTGGGATGTTGCCCAGCTCAAAGATTAACCCTTCGGAATGGAATATTCCTAAATCTATAGAACTAGCAGATCCTACCTACTACGTACCCTCTGAAATTGACTTACTGCTAGGAGCTGATATTTATTGGGAAATTGTAGATTCCAAACAAATCAAGTTGGGTAAAAATAAACCGACACTACTAAAATCTAAACTGGGTTGGCTCGTGTCGGGCCCAACTGGTGTAAGTCCTACTACTACTACTCATTCTAACTTTTCTCAGGAGATTAGGGACTCACTAACTAAGTTCTGGGAAGTTGAGGATGTTCCTGCCCTGCCAACCAATAATAATAAGTTTTCCAATGAGGAACAACATTGTGAAAACCATTTTATTGAAAATACTATCCGCCTGAGCAATGGGCGATTTTGTGTGAAACTTCCATTGCGTGAAGTCCCCAGTGAAACTTTAGGGGACTCTTATGTTATTGCTAAAAGGCGGTTCTTAAACTTAGAAAGGAAACTTAATAAATCTAAAATCAAAGATGACTATACTGAATTTATTAACGAATATAAAAGATTAGGTCATTTAACTGAGGTAAGCCGTCCTAGCTTCGGTTATTATATTCCTCACCATGCAGTAATTCGCGAAAGCAGTGAAACCACTCGCTTAAGAGTAGTCTTTGATGCCTCTTGTAAAACTTCTACTAGTAAGTCACTAAATGACATCCAATTTGTTGGACCGGTGGTTCAGGATGATTTAATGGCAATCTTGCTCAGGTTCCGTCAGTATACTTATGTAGTGACAGGTGACATAGAAAAAATGTATAGGCAGGTTATGGTACATGAATCACAGCGTCACTTACAACTTATACTCTGGAGGGAAGACGAAAGTCAACCACTCAAAACATTGCAACTCAATACTGTCACTTATGGAACGGCTTCAGCTCCGTATCTGAGTACTAGGTGTCTTGTCCAACTCGCAGCGGAGTGTACTGATGAAGCTGTTGCCAATACTATAAGACATGACTTCTATGTTGATGACCTGAACACTGGTTCAGACTCAAAATCTCTATTAAGGGCTAACATTTCAGGAGTAATTGACAAACTTGCTGAAGGTTGTTTTCCCTTGCGTAAATTTAGAACAAACTCCCCTGATATTTTTGATGGCATACCTACGACTGACCAATCTCAAGATTTTAGCAAACAGTCCTCCGTTTTGGGATTGAAATGGACACCTGGCTCTGATACTTTGCACTACTCAGTCGAAATTGAATCTATTCCTAAAGTTACGAAACGCTCTATATTGTCGAACTCGTGTCGAATATTTGACCCTTTAGGTCTCTTATCTGCTTGCACTATTTTTCATAAAATCATACTACAGAGGCTCTGGTTGCTAGACATAGGTTGGGATGATGAAGTTCCAAAGGACATTCAAAACTCATGGTTAGAATTCTATAATGAAACGCTATATTTCGCTCATATTCAGATACCTAGATATATATTCTGCAGTTCACCTATTCATATAGCGGCTCATTGCTTTACTGATGCCTCGCAAGATGCCTATGGTGCATGCATTTATCTTAAATCGACTAATAGTTTAGGCGAAGTGAAATGTAACTTATTGTGTGCTAAAACTAAAGTTTCTCCTTTAAAATCTGAAACAATTCCCCGCCTGGAATTGTTAGGCGCGTTACTCGGTGCGAAACTATATTCCAAAGTACTACACTCTTTAAAAATCAAGATTTCATGTACAGTATTTTGGACGGACTCAACCATAGTCTTAGGGTGGTTACACACGCCACCTAAAACTCTTAAAACGTATGTAAGCAATCGAATCGAACAAATTCGAGAATTAACTGACATAACTACTTGGCGTCATGTACCTTCTGAACATAATCCTGCTGATATGGCGTCTAGGGGCATTCAACCACGTCTTCTTGATAGTAATACTCTCTGGTGGCATGGTCCTTCTTTCCTGACCAAGTCTGAACATGAATGGCCCCAACCTAAATCTACTCCTTCCACTCTACCTGAAATTAAAATACTCTAAACTATACAAACTACAAAGAATATGTGCTTACATACTAAGATTCATAAATAACGGTAAAAACTTCGTAGGAGCTAGCAACGAACTGAACAGACTGCTCAAGGAAAACGAACGGTCAGTTAGCGACTACGCGAGCAAAGAGGGTATAACTTTTAAATTCTCTCCGGCTTATGCACCGCATTTCGGCGGTATCTGGGAGGCAGGAGTCAAGACAGCTAAGTATCATCTGAAACGCATAGCAGGTAACTCTAGCTTAACCTTTGAAGAATTGTATACCCTGTTTGCACAGATTGAGGCCATTATGAATTCAAGGCCCATAACTTCTATGTCTGCTGATCCATCTGATCTGTCGGCACTTACACCGGGACACTTCCTTGTGGGCCGACCATTGACCTCACTACCTTCACCCATTATCCAACGTGGCGGCCTCAATAGATACAAGCTGATTGAGCGCTTGAAAAACCACTTCTGGTCTCGGTGGACAAAGGACTACCTTACCACTCTGCAGCAACGCGTCAAATGGCAGCGCAAACAAGACCACATTCGTGTTGGCGACCTGGTCTTCATCCTAGACGACCAGCTACCACCTATGAAGTGGCTCATGGGCCGCATTACCAAGCTGTACCCGGGAGCTGACGGCGTATGCAGGGTGGTCGACGTGAAGACTGAGTACGGCGTCATTCATAGGCCCGTCTCTAAACTATCCCTACTAGATTCCCAAGAGCTCCTTGGGGAACATGTCCCCAAGGGGGGGGAGGATGTTCGCAACAGCACTGGAACGCGTTAATGCCGCGAATGCAAAGGGCTGCATTCGCTGGAACGCAACGTGTCGCCTGCGCCGGCGGCCGCCATCTTTCTTCCCGCTTCTCTCGTTGACTGCGAACGACAACGCGCACTAAAAACTTTTCTCATCTAATTATTGTTCAAAACTTATTTATTTTATTCTGTATAACTTGTCAAGGAACAATAAACGACATTGACTGTTAACACGCATCTGATTTACCTATCATCACACGAAACAGTACTATTTATTTAGTTTAAAATAAGTACAGCCTCTTTATTCTCTTACTGTCTTCTTCTTTGTGTTTCTGTAACTTGAATATTGTGTCTTCACTGTATCATTAACCTAGGTAATCTGTGGAAATGTTCTGGATTGTACATTTACCCACTTCCAATGTAATCTTAGATGTAATATTATAATGTACAATTGTTTGTTTTCCCTAACAAAATAAATAAATAGTAGGTTATTAAAAAAAAATGCTGTTCTATATATTTTGACCGCGTAGGTATTGCACTTTCCTATGAAATAACTGATTTCTTTGTGATAGCCGACGATACCGACAAAATTTATACCCAAGGTGTTCTAGAATCATGTGCTGAATTCATGGTTCCAGTTTGCGTGTCGATGTCCCTACCACCCTGTATAAAGGTAAGGTAAGAGTGTATTCTTTTCACTTTACTTCTGTTCCGATTTTAATTCAATATTTAAGGCTAGGCAGATAATGATGATAAATAAAGATAAAAAAAAAAACAGAAAATGTTAATCAACTTCTGTCGCTGTTTGTACATATTACACAAACATTTAAACTGATTGCAATAGTAAAGTAAACCAATGTGTTAGTGTAACGTTCGATACCGATACCGAGAGGACACGAAGCACTACATTCTCACAGACTTATGATGACTCTGTTAACTTATAAATGGTGCTTGCGTAATGAGCATCGAATGTGAATGGATACTTTAATTTAATAATGTAGATAGAGCGTCATACCTCGGGTCGTTACTCATGAGGTCGTGCCTGAGATGTGACGCGGAGACGGTGGTAACGTGACGGTAGGTGAGATCCAGTAATTTGGAGCTTTACAATTTAGCTAAGAACGAACAATGATGCATAAGAGAAAATTATACATCTGAGTTTAATTCAGTCTTTCTTTTCAGAGTAAGTAGTCGTCTAGGAATCACCGAAATCACAAAGTTTAAAAAAAAACGTGTAAAAGTGTTATCAATTTACAAAATAAAATAAACCGGTCAAGTGCGAGTTGAACTCGCGTCGAGAGGGTTCCGTACGATGAATATTTTATCTACCATGTTTTTTTTAAATCTGACCCAAATTTTTTTGTGGTATCTAAAAAAAACTTATCATTGTAATTGAAAAACATGTTCTCCCATACATTCCAACTGAAAATGTAAGTTTGTACGCACAATATTGAGAGATTTACCATGTTGTTTTAAGACCACAGACTTCTTATAGGTTTTCCTGTAATCTATAGGTATAGAATTATTTGCTGTATTTATTTCAAAATTTGAGGCTCAGTAGTTTCGGAGATAAGAGGGGACCGTGGTCAATTTTCGTCTATTTTTTTAAATAACTTTAATACAATTTACTTTAAAATTATGAAAAAATATATTCGAGACCCTCACAGTAAATCCTTTCATTTGATATGTCACGCGGTACCGATTGCGATACTTTTTTTTTTCTGTCCCCCAAAAATTACCCCCATTTTCAAAATTCATTTATTTACGTCACGTCTGTGTTTGGGTCACAAAGATTCATATGTGTACCAAATTTCAACTTAATCGGTCCATTAGATTCGGAGCAAATTGACCGTGACAGACGGACGGACAGACACACATGAGTAATCCTATAAGGGTTCCGTTTTCCTTTTGAGGTACGGAACCCTAATAATGTCTAATTTCTGCCAAACCATAAAAGGTGTGTGGTGGCAAACCATACTAAAGCTAAAAGCCATCACATTCCTTACGTGCATGCAATACTTAGATACTTGCCTACCATAAACTTTATGGATTTGACTGCTGACCTAAACAACATGTGAAAACACCTTAAGATGGCATCCAAAGGTTTACAGATATTGATTGGCTTACTTAATCGCCACCCACATTTGGCGCTAATTAACAAATATGGCGTTACGTAGGTTAGATTGAATTTTCCGTCTGTATTGCGTTCAGCTTCACTTTCTAGCTCACCCACGTTTTCTTTCGATTAATTAATTTTTAAATCGTAGATGAAGTCAGGTCTAAAAAGGTCCGTAAAAGTCATCAACAATGTTTTGGCTAGGTTCTTGGTTCTTTGTTAACATTTTGTAGGTAATACTTGAAAAGAAGAGAGCTTTTAAAGTAAAAGGTTCGAGTGTGATTGGTATCTGCAAGCGTTATTTTAGGGCATTTAATTGCTAAAGTCGGAAGAACAAAAGCGCATCTATGATATATCTAGCTCACCCATGTGTTCTATGCATTTTTTTGTATTTTTTTTGCTGTTTTTGTATGTGATTTTAAATGTTTGTAAACGCACCCACAATACAGGAGAAATTCCTAGTGTGGGGCAATGTTAAAAAAAAAAAAATATATAGCCCCTACCTAAGAAAGATACTCTTAGTCGTTTTTCCGATTCCAATAAACAAAAGTATTTATAAAAGTACCATGGACATATGAGCGGTACAGCGGAACACAATTTTAACAACGTCGCAAGAACCATAATCACCAGAACTTTAAAAGTAACAGGTTCAACTTTGATTGCTATCTCCAAGCGTTATATTATGGTATTTAATTGCTCAAGTCGGAAGAACAATAGCACACTATGATAGCGCAACTTATCGTCTATCTTGCAAATCAATCAGAGTCACAATAGAATTGCGCGAGCACTTTCACTGCGCCCGCGCCTCCTCACCTCTTGATCGTCATTTGTCTGTGATTTTGACCCCATCAATTTAACCGTGCGAGACTGGTATTGTTGATGAACCGTAGTGTGGAGTGGAATAACGAAACTAACTACATATTTTATTAGAACCTCATGAATAGAGCGGATGAACTGATTTTCTCATGACCTTTTGAACTGTCAGTCAGTCAATATGGTAGATCTATAATGATCTAATGGGATGACATCACATGAATACATCATCTTTGCTGACTAGCTTCCATCCCAATCTATCGTGTTGACTAGTTTTCATGATCTCGGTACTAAAATGAAACTAATGTCAGGCACTACACAATACCTCTATTACCTAATTGTTTCTTGTGATGGTGCATGACTATGATAAATTGAACCAAACAACTTCAGGCTACGATAAATACATTTATGTATAAGTAGATACTATGACGAGTACCTATACCTACTTTCCAATTTATTGCCCTTATAGAAACTGTCATGAATTCAATTTTCTCATAATTGTACCGTAGCAAGTTCCGCATGCTTCGCCGCTGGCATTTACCTGACCTCTGCCGTCAAAACAGCTGAGAAATAAGTACCATTTGAAAGATGACACAATCCTATGGGTACCTGCTACAAGCAACAGGTTGTACAGTCACGAGCACTAATATGTCAACACTTGGCAACTTTCAATTGCGATTTTTTCACGAAATAATGAATGCAAAGTTGAAATACGACACTTTACATAAACCTCTAAGGTTCGGAAATACTATGTTCGTAATAACATACAATTTCATTCACAAATAAAGGAGGAAATTGCCTTTGAATAAAGCCAAGTGTAGACATACTTATGCTCGTGACTGTACAACTTAGTACCTACGTACCTATACAAAAATGTTCAATGGCACCTAAGAAGTGACTACTAAAACGGCTGAACGGATTTGGTTAAAATTTGCCACATGGGTAGACCATGACCTGGATTAGGAGATAGAATACTTTTTATCCCAATATTATCACGGGATCGAGACCATTCGGGTGAAACCGCCGGGTGCAGCTGATGTTAAATAAAAGGTCATTCACATAAGCTTGACATAAGTCAGTACTTTTTTAATCATTAAGAAGGTACATTTATTTGATAAAGGCAAAACAAGAAGGCCATTCATATTTTTAGTTCTTAATTAAAGTCGGAAATATCCGTAACACTATAACTTGGTAACGTAGCTTGGGTTTCTAAAGTTTATTTTTATTTATTCAAAAATGTTTTTAAAACTTTCAGCAAGTTTAATAAAAACTATGTAATCTAAATAAAAACAATTACTCTATTAAGGACAAGGTCCGAATTGAGACTATGAGACTGCTCTGTTATTCTTTTAAATTGTTTCTGAATGTACTCGCATTTTCCCGTGTTTATTGCACAGAAGGCCAGCAACGCAAATGATTATCGTCTCAAATGTGATGTGAAAATAGTGTCAATGTTAAATATCGGTAGGTTAAATCCCAAAAGTCGCTCACATTGCTGTTAGTGCACACTTAAAAGGGTGTATTCTGAAAGTTGGCAACGTCGCAAATAGCTGCCAAATATTGATTACTGTTA
The DNA here is from genome assembly GCA_963082905.1 of Oligia fasciuncula. Classification (NCBI taxonomy): domain Eukaryota; kingdom Metazoa; phylum Arthropoda; class Insecta; order Lepidoptera; family Noctuidae; genus Oligia; species Oligia fasciuncula. The sequence goes on from OY720392.1 coordinate 8,858,534, forward strand.
TGTTTAATTCTCGTGGCTAAATAATAAGAGCCGCACGGGACGATCCAAGGTTAAACTACGCTTGTCGAGATCAGTCCATGGATGGGTGCCCTACCATTACCTACTTGTAGACACCCCTCCGTGCCTTGGAAAGCACGTTAAGCCGTTGGTCCCGGCTGTCATTTGTCGTTCTTTGACAGTCGTTACCGGTAGTCAGAAGCCCGAAAGTCGGACAACTAAAATAAATCAAATAAAATAAAATAACTAGGCTTACAAAGGAATATTGTGTTGCCCAGTAAGTAACTGGGTCGTGGAAGCTAGATACACAGTCGCTCCTGACCGCTAGCTGCATCTGGTTAGTCTGGAAGTCGACCCCAACATAGGTAGTTACGAATAGGCTAGACAGATGCTGGTTAAGTACTAAATCAGGTAATGAAATAGGTATGCCTCTGTGTTGCACACTGAAATATTAATTCCTCGGCCATATTTTGCGACATTCTGACAGTTTTAAATTAAAGTTCAAAAATTTACATCGTTCTTGAACAGCCCGAGTGCGAGAAACATTTGTGCCTATTTCAATATTTACTCACTTTAGTAATAGTCCTATGACAATGTCTGTACACTATTCCAAGGACTAAAGCGAGCTGGCATCCTCGGCACATCCTTTCACGACCTACAGTAAGGCATTTATGAATGGGCGCTTAAACAAGCGATTGCCTACTCACCTCGTAGCTATTTTATTTAATACAAAATATACTTGCTAGAGTTGTGTTTGATTGCATTCAAATTGTTGATCGAAGCATTCAACATCGTCTGCTTAATATAATAAGGTACCTAATAGGTACCTAGTCGACTACCGTATCTCATTGTTTAAAGGGCAGTAGGTAGGGTGGTACTAACCTACTAAGGCTACTAGGACTAGGTATACTTAGGTTCATCTGAATCGGGGCTTCTAGTGCCCTTGAAGCTACTGTTAAACTACAAGGAAAGCTACCTAAGCTTAAAGTACGGGCGGTGGCGTTAGTTTAAACTAGTTATTTTATCCCGGCTGAAAATTATAACAATAATTATAATAGTTTGGCCTTAGTGCATAAGAGATTTGAGCATCAGCTGCTCCAGTGGTAAAAGAGTCTAAAATTACAGCATGTCAAAGTTGTAAAAATATCTTTTAAAAAGTTTTAGACCTATGATGCGATTCATGAAAGTGTACATACATATACCTAATACTGCATGAAAGCGAATATAAATGTCATTTATTTATTTATTAGTGACAACAAACAGTAGTATATTAAATATTACACATGATTGGAGTACTAAACTAATAGAATTAACAAAAATAACAAATACACTAGGACTCACAACGTTATCCACAGATTACCTACCATATAAAATAATGTCAGCCGCGTAAATTAACATGATTTTGCGATGTCACATCTGGGCTAAATTTGAAACGATGGGTTAGGGCAACGTGGCCAAAAGAAATATGATCTCAATTTTGAAGGAAAATAAAACTGCATTTTTTGTTTATTGAAAAACTTTCGGTCTGAGCCAGGAATCGAACCTGATCTCTTTTGTTTAAAAGCATCCTGTATTACCTACTAATTTAGGATCAGATTACTGCAAAGGAATAGGTACCTACTATGTGTAGGTCGAGTCTACTATTATCTTTTCTAGAGCTTTCTTTTACACATGCAGGTTTTCCTTTATACTAGACTATATTATAAAGGAAAACCTTCAGGTTTGTCAAAAGTCTTTAAATTGAAGAGTTTTCTACAAAGCTTATCTCAAAGATTCAAAGTAAGGATAGGTATGCCTATAGTCCACGCGGAACTAGTTGGCCGCGCCTTAGGTGGGGACGGGGGTGAGGGCGGTGGGGTTGCCTAGTGTTCGCAACACACGTAGGTACTGACTTACTGAGTAATGACAAAGCACCCCCCCGCCCCTCCGTCCCACCGCTCACATACCTAAGGCGCGGCCAACTAGTTCCGCGCGGACTTTATATGCAAAATAGCTAACTCATCGATCTATCAACAACCATCTGTGAGACTGTGAAACATGTTAAGACTATGTTGTTAGGAAGTTTGATTCGATTAACCTACAAAAAATGCACCTTGAACTTTATGCACTGACAATGAGAAAAACGATAATGACCGTCTTCGGCAACCCTTCACTTCGCGTGTAATGAAGTGTTGATGACACCATTCCTCTGTAGGTACGCAACGATTACCTACCTACCTACGGCTTTCCTGTTCGACCTATTGTAAAATACTGCTCTACCTCTATCTGACTAACAAGTCTACCTAACCATCCTTACCTACTTAAGTATAAACGAACAAAAAATGGTGACAATGAACCTAAAAGCAAAGTTTTCTTCCTGCCATTTGGTTATTTAACCAGTTTAATTTTTAAAGTGTTCTAGTGATTATGAGGGTAATTCTTCAGGGACAAAATTTTCGATGTCTGTGGGTATATTTCTGTAACCAACTAAATAAACGGCATGTAATTTTTTTTTTGTACAGTTTAGGTTTATCCCTTACTGGGACAAATGATTTTTTTTTAATAATTGCTGTCTATGTACAAAATAAAAATATTTGAAGGTCGTTCTTCTGATTCATATAGCGCGTCCGTTTGCCATTTTCCGGAACAAAATGATCGATGTCGCATTTTCCCTTTGATACATCAATATAAATTATAATTATATCGAAAGGAAATGAATTGTACTCTTACAAAAAAAATGTGTATTAGTTATAACTACGTTAGTCTGTTTATAAATAAGTAAAAAAGAAGTGTCCGGCGTATAATACTGATTAATGTGGCGTAAGCTGCGCTTGACCGTACTTGGTCGGGTAATAATAATGAGAGTCTGGCTTCCAGCGCGGGGGGAAGCCAGTCGTGCAACGGACGACCTAGAAGGTGGACGTGCGGCTGGTTGGCTTAGATCCGGTGTTACGAAGGAAAATACCTGATTCATCTGTGTTTGGTTCAGGTGGCATCCTGATTACAATGCCTACTTTATAAAATTTATTTTATTGTTTTAAAACTTCAATCTGTGTTTCGTGTGATGCTTTTGGGTTATAGATTCGTGTAGAAAAATGAAAATAATGAAGTCTGTATGTACGATGAGTTATGCATGATTGTAGGCAAAATCCTGATTCATCTGTGCCTGATTCGTATGGTCAAAACCCCATATGAATAATAAAATAAATTAGTTTTTCCCCTCTCCAGCACGATAGGAGCGCTTTTGTTGCGTAATTCTCCTTGTCCAATTTTTGACCGTGTACAAGTCAGTAGTTTTAATCTTATTTATTATTATTTACTTAGCTATAACCTTTTGAATAATAAAAAAATGACAGGAGTATAACCTTGTTCTAAATATGATACTTTTGATATGTCTTAGTCCTATTTAAGAATTAATAATTATTGTTTAGAATTTACATTCATAACTAACGGTGTATTTATTACTTTTTATTTCTGTTTCTGATTAATATGTAACACATTCTGATTCATCTGGGCACAAAATTAATATCTTGAAAACTACTTTATAAAAACGAGTCCCTCATTCAAATATATGTTATTTGGTATACCTATTTTCATATGAACATGTGTTACAGAGCTGAAAGTGAAATTAAATTTTGGCCATATGGATCAGTCAAAGAATCAAATTTCGAAGAACTACCCATGAACTAATTGCACCCTAATTGCGTAACACATTTTGATTCTGAATGCGATTCCAAAATTAAGCAAACTCCGCTCACAATCGTTTTCCATATTTATTTTTTTCAATCCATTAGAATTTTATAGAGGTGTAGGTAGATACCGAGAGCAGTGGTGGCCCAGTGGTCCGGTGGCCGCGACTTACGAGTTGTTGGTCGTAGGTTCGAACCCAGACAGGCACTTTACTTTGTGTAAATTATTTCATCACCACTGCTCTCAAAACGGTGAAGGAAAACATCGCGAGGAAACCGGCATGTCCTAGAACCAAAAATTCGAAGACATGTGACATCTACCAACCCGCACTGGGCCCGCGTGGTAGATTACGGCCCACTCCCTCTCACAGAGAGGAGGCCTGTGTCCCAGCAGTGAGAACATTCTAGGCTGATTATGAAGTAGATACCTAACAATCGGCCAATGCTAAATAATTCCTAAAATGGTTCTGGCTAGCGCTTTTTCTTGCAAGGTCAGGACAGAGAAGCTCGGGATGTCCGAAGCATGTTGGATTGATAACATTGTCAAAGTTACAGCTGAACCATCCTGACACACGAAACCATGGAGAATGAAGGAAAGAAAGAAAAGGCAGTGGATGATTCTGTGCTGTACCTAATTATGATGATGATTATTTTGGGCGGAAGTTATTCGGGAAAGTGCTGTTTATTAGTGGTTTTCCAGGATTCTGTTCTGAAGGTCATGTAGGTACTTACCTAAGAGACGAGTCCTACTTTAACTTTTTTTATTTTACGTGACAAAATTTACACCAACTCTTTTCTGTTTTGCTGCTTAACGAAAGTGAATCTATAAAGAACAGAAGTGAGATTTTTTCAAAAGTGTCTCTACGAGGAAAGTGTGTGTACGAGGAATAATTTAATTTATCTACCTTAATAGTCTGGAGCCATCGATTAATTTGCGAGCCTCTTCTGGAAACTCGATTAAACTGCCGTAAAGAGTGATGCCTAACATTCCTTTGAAACATAGGTACTCCAGGAACATCGGTTTGGAAATACCTACTAGGTACTTACCTACTTTGGAACCAAATAAATATGTTCCTCAACCTATCAACAGGTAGGTAAGGACAGCATAAAAAAGTAAAGTTATTGACATAATATAGGTACTTAATAGTACATTATGATACATGTGTGTATATTGATTAATGCACACGCGTTTCATACGACGTTTTTCAACACACTTGCGAGGAAAAAAAACAGACTTATATTGTTAAATATTAACTTGTATGGAAAATGGCGCGCTGGTTTTGTTTTCCCGCGCGCCGTGCTAGCCAGCACTAGCGATGCGCGCGCAACATTGACTCATTTTAAATATATTAATCTATGGCACATACAAAACCGCTAAACAGCCTATAGAAAAAATATAATAAACACAAACCTGAAAATTGCAAAAAACCTAAGAATTTCGCGGTCTACCACTGCGCATTCACCTTAAATTGTCTGTGGTCCCCTGCGAGTTCATTTTGCGACCAAGGACAATACAGACTATTTAAAAAAATATATATATATAGCCCGCGGATTTTTTCTTTTGGCATGAAGTCTCTTTGGGCGCTTTCCGAATTAGCTATAATCGCTCACATCACAGCGCTCACATCATCTCCATGGACGTAATATTACGTCCATGCATCATCTCACATGCGTTCCGATTTAGATATTACTATTATGACTGCTAAGAGCTGGCAACAATTCGGAACACTCGTGAACGCGCTCACATGACAGTGCTTACACAATGTAAAAAGATATTATTACAGTATTTCTTTGTATAAACACCACATTTCTTCTTCAGTTCTTCTTCTTTGGTTAGGTGGCGACTGTCAGCCAGAAGCACAATTTAAAAAATGCCACGTTAGTTTAATTTAAAGATGATGCAACTCAAAACAAAACACACACTGACACAACCTCATACACACACTGTCATTTTTGACAGCGCTCACGGTGATATTATTCTAGGGCATGGTCGGCATTATCGCAAGATGGCGAATGTCATGACGTCATCTATGACGATTCACGGGACATCGTTTTCGTTATCGCGCTCACGCTAATTCGGTTATTTCCCAATTCGGAACACATCGATTATTTCCCAATTCGGAACGCAGGGTTTGATGAGATTAAAAAAGCGCGCGTCTCCGACTAGTAAATAGTTATCTGTGGTATTACAGAACATGTGGATTAAAGTAAAGAAAAAGCACGCGTTCGTAATACACTCCATTATGGACCTAAAATCGGTTCAATAAGAGCCACTTTACGAGCAAGTGTGTTGAAAAGTAATTTTCAACACACTTGCTCGTAAAGTGAGTGAGCTCGTAAAGTGACTTGCTCGTGAGTGAGTGTATGAGGTTGTGTCAGTGTGTGTTTTGTTTTGAGTTGCATCATCTTTAAATTAAACTAACGTGGCATTTTTGAAATTGAAGAAGAAATGTGGTGTTTATACAAAGAAATACTGTAATAATATCTTTTTTACATTGTGTAAGCACTGTCATGTGAGCGCGTTCACGAGTGTTCCGAATTGTTGCCAGCTCTCAGCAGTCATAATAGTAATATCTAAATCGGAACGCATGTGAGATGATGCATGGACGTAATATTACGTCCATGGAGATGATGTGAGCGCTGTGATGTGAGCGATTATAGCTAATTCGAAAAGCGCCCAAAGAGACTTCATGCCGAAAGAAAAAATCCGCGGGCTAAATTTCAATTTTTTTTTAAATAGTCTGTATTGTCCTTGGTCGCAAAATGAACTCGCAGGGGACCACAGACAATTTAAGGTGAATGCGCAGTGGTAGACCGCGAAATTCTTAGGTTTTTTGCAATTTTCAGGTTTGTGTTTATTATATTTTTTCTATAGGCTGTATCGGTTTTGTCTGTGCCATAGATTAATATATTTAAAATGAGTCAATGTTGCGCGCGCATAGCTAGTGCTGGCTAGCACGGCGCGCGGGAAAACAAAACCAGCGCGCCATTTTCCATACAAGTTAATATTTAACAATACAAGTCTGTTTTTTTTCCTCGCAAGTGTGTTGAAAAACGTCGTATGAAACGCGTGTGCATTAATCAATATACACTCGGCTTTCTTATCGCTCTCGCCTGCGGCTCGCGCGATAATATCGCCTCGTGCATAATGATCAACATAGCACACATGTATCATAATGTACTATTATTGATCAATTTAGGAGACAAGTCTGTTTATAAAAAGTAAACAAGTGCGAGTCGGACTCGCACACGAAGGGTTCCGTACCACAAGGCATAAAACGCCGAAAAAACCTTTCTATTATATCCCTTTAAATTTTAACTTTATTTTATTTTTATTATTTGATGTTATAGCGGCAACAGAAATACATCATCTGTGAAAATTTCGACTGTCTAGCTATCACGGTTCAAGACACAGCCTGGTGACAGACAGACAGACAGACGGACAGTGGAGTCTTAGTAATAGGGTCCCGTTTTTACCCTTCGGATACGGAACCCTAAAAAGGTAGATAAAAGTAGAAACTTTATTTTTTCTTTTCTAGATGCCCTGGGTTCGGTTTGCAGTTCAGTTGAACAGATACTGAACTGCGAACCGAATCCAAGCCCACTCTGCAAAAGCAAAAACGTTTTTTTAATCCCACATCCCACGTAGTGTAGCAACTAGCAAGGTACCTACTCGCTAGAAATAATGTTACGGTCAACCGATGCATACCATTAGTTAGATAACCATAACCTAGCTGTTCAACATACATATTTAGCATAGCCCAGTGCTCCAATTATATGAGGACCTGATATGGCGGAAGGCGGTGCGGCGTTGGGGCAACGCACCGGGCACTTGCACCGGGCACTTCCGCGCATTGTGGTTGCGAATCAGGTCGCAAGCTGGCGCAGGCGCGTGACCCTAACTTACGACATAGCAATTCACACCATGCAGGTAACGCACTACCCATGAGTGAGCAGGTCTTGGAGCGGTAGATAATTGCTTGACGGTAGATGGAACAGTTCGTTTCAAAGTAAGTATTATGGATCAAGTAACATTTATGTGTAGGCACCTAACTTAGTGTCACTGACTGGCAGAGCCACCATCAGGGATTTTAATTTTGATAACACAAAAAATTAGTCGAAATTTGTCGCCAAATATCAGAATTTGTCGAAATTGACAAAATTAAAATCCCTGATGGTGGCTCTGCCAGTCAGTGACACCATACCTGATCATTGGTAGACGGTTAAACCTATCGTTTGATTCCTTTTTCGTGTCGACAGTGCCACTTAAAACGTGGCATCACAGAGGTTACTCAGATTGCAGACACAAACGACAAGACACGAGGTGAGACAATGCCTGGGAATTATTGCCATAACAACCGCACCCTGTAGCCGTTTCGTCGGCGGTTTTACCTCTGGGTTAAAGATGCAGGCGCATCTGCCCCGAAAAAAAATAATTTCTCGAAATCAGTAGCCACCAAAATCATTAGGTACCTAAATAATGGTGTTGCTTATAATGTTCGTGACACCCTACCTTACTGCAGCCAGTACCTCAACCACGTAGCGACTAAAGGGCTTACTGTAGTTTGTCTACACCTTGCCTTAGTTGCACCGTAGACGATATTGGTCAAGCTAGTTTAATTGACTTATTTATTTCTTAGTAGGTAGATACACAATGTGCTTTAAGTTTTCCTCTCAGATCTATAGGTGTACCTAAAGGTGTCAAACTGATTAGCTTCGCTTGTTCGCATATAATTTCGTAGTGAGCAAATTTCTGGCAAAAAAGCTTTATTAGCGAATATCATCAAGCACGAATGAATGAGTAGGATAATTTACACGATAATAATAATTAATAACAGATTAGTCTGATAGGTTCCCATATGAACATAATTATGGTGTAATGATATGTTGGTCATCTAAACGCCCACATTCGCTTCGGTGATTAGGTACCTATATTGTAAAACTAATTAGTTCACATTTTGTTTACCTACCTACCTACTTATTACAATCGAAAATGTAAATCGTCTTTTGACTTTAAATTGCTATACAGACGTAGGAGACATAATACGCCAACTCAGGGGTCAGACTGTTGTCCAGTCGAACAAGCTATTTGGTTTAAGTGCCTACAAACAACTAATTTGCAAGTAGGTACTTTTAAACAATGTTGAGTGCGCTGAGTAGATGTAGGTAGGAGCAATTCTTTTACATCACTCTCGGAAGATTCAAAGTACGTCACTCGAGCTTAAAATAGTGTTGCTCCCGAGGTTTCATTCTGCCTTCGTTCGTAATTGCTTGCTGCGCTGCGTGTCGCGGGTTCGATTCCCGCACGGAACAAATATTTGTATGACCTACACTACAAGTAGTTGTTCCGGGTCTGGCTGTTTGTGTATGTGAGTTTAAATGTTTGTAAACTTACCCACGATACAGGAGAAATTCCTAGTGTGGGGCAACGTTTAAAAAAAAAATTGTTTTTTTATTTAATATATGAAATGAGATTCAAAATAAAATTGTAAGTAAAAAAATAAACGCACTAAGTATTCCTATTTATATTATAGGTTGCACTTACTTATTTCTTCATAGAGGGTGATAAAAAGTAGAGCAACACTATTTTAAGCTCGAGTGACGTACTCTGAATCTTTCCGGATCTTCTCCATAGGAAACGAACACTTGGAACCGTGCACCTAGCTAGAGTAGAGAGGACGCCTGTGTCTGAGCAGTGGGAAGAATAAAGGCTGGGGGTCTACTCCGAAGCGGTTAACCACTGTATCGGCCGAATGTTCGGTGATTTTCTGATTCGAATATTGTTGTCCTACAACGAATTTTAAAAAAAAAGGTGAAAAAAGGGTTAAGGGTTCTAAAAAGGTTCGGATTGGCACAGTTTGGTCGGGACCAATAGTCAATATAGGAAATTAATGGTAGTAGAAAATGACCGAACATTCGGCCGATACAGTGGTTAACCGCTTCGGAGTAGACCCCCTGATTATGCATAAGCATGAACTACAATTTAATTTGTAAAGTTATTCCGTTACAATTGTGTGGCTAAAAGTTTAGTACTACATGGACTTGTAAAATTTGTAACTTGTAATTGTAAAGTTTTGTGATATAGAGCCCTTGTCTTTCAATCTGGAGTTTTGATAGAGGATCATAAACTTCGTATTTAAGAGCAATATAGCCAAGTAAGTTATCAAAGTTTGTTTTGAACTATTGTTTCTGTAATATAAAAGGTTATTTATTGTATGCTTGTGGTGTTCTGTATAAATGAAAAACATAATGCACATTACTTTGACTTTTTATTTACAATATATTAATATTCTCTTTAATTTTTTTCATTTTTTTACGTTATTTTTCGTTTCAGGCACTAAACATACATCCTTTCATTTTATTTAAGCGTAAACACACGTTTTAACAGTTATATGTAAGACCTCACTTTTCAAACACAAGTGCAACATAAGTGGACACAAACTATTACAGTTAAATTAAATACTTTTAGCAAAAACCGCCTTTGGCGTAGAGATCACCTGCGCAATAATCTCATTACAATATGGCTTAAGTAAGCTTTAACCTAAACTACGTACTAGAACAGCATTTCATCAAGTTATAACAGTTATTGCACAACTAAGTAACATTATAAGTATGTGAACAAACAATTTAGCGCAGAAGTGAAGTGACAAAGGGTTTGTATTAGATCTAGACCTAACGTAACATTGATCGTCGGTCCAGCAATACAAATGACACAGCAAAGACAACCCAAATAGAAAATACAGAAAATCATGCGTTGTTTACCTAATTATACCTAAATACTAACGTAATTTTATTTCAATATAAATAAGTTACAAAAAGTGAGGTCCGTCAGAGGTGTTGAGATGGGAAAAGAGATTATTAGAAAATAGGTACACAGAATGCTGAAATGTGTACAAGCCGTGTCCTCTTAGAATATCCAAACCAGGCAATAATTTGTTCGCATCCTTTAACATTCTTCTTTTAATAAATTCCAATCGATGACATTAACGATATTACACAACAATTTAATGTATAATAATCGCCATAATAACTTGTACTTTACATCTAACAACTAAAATAAGAAAATCGATCATACCCAAAACCATTCAAACAAACATTTCGTGCTGACAGTAAGTCGTCACAGTCAGCAACACATTCGTCCGTCACTCAACTAGTGAGAAAGCGTGGGATTCAATCATTTAGATGAGAAATATATATCTACTGATCGACATGAACATGCTCCACGTTGCACAAAACCAAAATGAACATCAAGTTAACTAAAATTGATAATATAGTCGGTGCTTCCCTCTTGGCAAGAACTCTATTATAATTTGGTTATATAGCGATATTTTTTTTATAAAAATATTATCTTTTTGTTGCCACTTTAAAATTTGAGATCTACTAATAATTACACTAAATACATGTTCACTTTACATCATACATCTTGAAGGACAAATAAAACGGGTACTATTTTACATTTATGATATTTGTTGTCATTGCATTAACTCCTTGATATTTAATTAAATATACATACACGTCTATGGTAATATTAGCTTTAATAGATGTATGTGATTGAATTTCATAACAGAAAATTTACTAAATAATTGGTCTCTCAATAATCAATTCAGACACATAATTCTATTGAAGCTATAAACTGCTTTAATATTTAGAGGAGTAATTATACAGAAGACTACATGTAACAACCATACACAAACAAATAAATAGCAACATTAAGTATACCAAAGCCGAATTTGTTCAGAGCGAATGCTCATCAAACATCGATCGAAAACGAAGACTAGGTGCTGTTTAATTTAGCGTCAAAACGGGTGAGACAAGGAGTTTTAAGCATTCTATCCGGCAACAACAGTGGCGGCAAAGTTGACTACTAAGTGGACAAACAAGTAACAGGGAATTGGAACATGTATAGGAGTGACGAGCTGATGATCATCAGACGTGAGAGTGGCATCACGTGAGGCGGCAGGAGGGCAGGCGGCCGCACGACGAGTGCCAGCGACGCTTGCGCCGCGAGTCCGCGTCCGACAGCTCCGCCGTCGACAGCGTGCGCGACCCGCCGTCGCCCAGCTCTGCAACACGCACGCGAGGTTATACGCACACATCGAGTGACCAAGGATATTTTTTTTCATCGAGGCTTGACCGACAACCTATCGTAAGAGGTTTTTTTTTTTGACATAAATGTTTTTTTAAATATCCTTTATAATAAAAATCGCATTTTCAGGAAAAAATATCACTTACGATAGGTTGTAAGTCGGCGGCTAGAGCTCGACATACTATTCAGATACTCCTTTATTATTATGATATCATTTTCAAAAGTAGTTTTAGAAATTCTGAATGTACAATCAAGGAACTTAATTATTGAACATATTGACACACTAAGTCAATTTGCCGTAGAGTTTGTGAATGACCTTTAGCGTTTCAGAATGACTGTTTTGATTTAAATTTACGGATTATTTAAATTGATAGTCAATTTGCTTATCAATGAAGTTTCCTGACTTAAAATGAGCGATTGACTCCCGTAAGAATAAGCGTTATACCGCACCGCAATTAATTAAACTTATACCTACTCGCCTTAGGATGATTTTTTCATTTATTCCCTCATTCGGGTACCCGAATACGGGCCAACGACAAAGATTGCGCTTACGCCTTAAGGCTGATTTTACCAAAGTCAGATATATTTTATACGTGGATTAAAATTTACATCTGACAGTTCTAGTATGGAAAAACTGTCAAAAATTCAAAATTTATTATCAGGATACGACTTATTCTAGGTATAAAAGTTTGATGGAATGCGCCCTTAATCAACATTGGAGAGCCGATCGACCAATGAGTAAAGCCAAGTATCTGTATAGTATGTAATCTACGTCTCGCTACAAAGTCGTCATTCTCTAAGCAATATCAATATCATTCAGTACCACCAAACGGGGTGAATTGGGACAAAACTTTAACCTTTTGAACGCCATTGTCACATATACGTGACAAGCAAGCGCGTGCCCTGTACGCCAGTCGTGTGTCGCCTATCCTATTACGAGCGACCCAAATATGTGACAAAAAATGCGGTGCACTTTATCACGAAATAAACAATTAAATCATTACTTTTGTGTGTTTTTATTTGTATACCTTAAATATTAAAAAAATTATGGCTTGGCGTGGAGGGCACGCGCGTGCGTTTATGCTCTGGCGTTCAAAAGGTTAAAATGGATTTTAGCGTTGAAATAATACAATTTGTTGCCGAAAAGGACACTTAATCGTTAATTATAATACAGTAAACACATTAGACTCCTTTTTGGCAACAAACTATATTATTTCAGTGTTAAAATCGCTTAAGTTTCGTACCGATTCACCCCTGCATCCCTATTCACCCCGTTTGACGGTAGTATGTTATTAGTGAAGTAACAGGTACACGCAAACATACAGTACGTATATTTAAAAATATATTTTACTGCACATATTTATCGGATATCTTATATTTACTCGCATCATAAATACGTTATATTTTGGGACATAAATTAGTCTTCATAAAATATAAGCCTGATATTGTTATAGCGGGTATATGTAGGTATATGGCTGTTCATATAGATAAAGATAATAAGGTCGGTGGTATATAAGCCTGGAAGCTAGATTGGGGCTCCGTCACTCGCATGCAACGAACCTAACTCAAGGAACAAACGCGAGCGCGCACGAGACCGGCTATGCGCACTCCTTCAGGCTCTGAAAATTTTACGACTATTTTTACCTCTTGTATATTTACATAGATAAAAGGCTTCTGTCAATTAACATAGGACAGATTGAGATAGGATTCGTTTTTAGAACGCTACAAGCGTCAGTGAACCAAAACCTCAGAAAATTTTCAAATAAATTCCGTTAAATTCAGCATAGCAACAAAAATTATGTGAAGTTTACAATGCAGTGTGACTATGAGAATTATAGTAACATGACTATTATGTATCTACTGATAGCGCTAAGAGGGCCATTCAAAGATATAAAGTGACAAAACCACTTCATGAAAGTGTACGATAAATAGTCACGTAATTGCTTACAAATCCAAATATGTATGTATTTATAAATTACAAGTAATCTGCGTTACGCTAAAGCTTCAAACATTTTTAATATAACTTTTTCAATAGTGATGGTCACTCTGAAATCAACTTAATTACCATTGAAATAAAGTTGATATTTGTTTAACTTGAAATAACATCAATTGCCAACATAAATTTGAACAGACCTTACAAATATTATCCGGGCACCTTAACAGCCTTGCCACAAGTTCAAAAAACTAAATGCCACACATTGCGAATGTTACATGCGCAATGTGTAGCATTACACAAAATTATATTTAAAACATGACAAAACATCACGCCTGTATTCCCTGATGGGTTAGGCAGGGGTGCACCTATAGTACATCCACATTTCACCAGTTATGTTTAAGTCCCATGTAATAGGGGACGAGTCTATAGCAATCGACCGGGCACAAATCCAGTCCCCGGGCTGACGACGATTTCAATCTTTATTAGTAGCGGTCAACATGACGACTGCTTGAACTGTCCGCATTATAGAGATTCGTTGAATATACAGGGTTGTTGGTAAAACACCAGCACCTCTTAAGAGGTCATTATACTCATCATTATGAACCACTTTTACTATGGGACCACACCTGAAATCGCGAAAAAAAAAAATCAGCTCTTCCCTACATTTTGACAAGTTATTCGAACATAAATAGCTGATTTTTTTTTCGCGATTTCAGGTTTGGTCCCATAGTAAAAGTTGTTCATAATGATGAGTACAATGACCTCTTAAGAGGTTGCTGGTGTTTTACCAATAACCCTGTATTTGTACACGCACTGAATGAAGAGGTTAAGCAAATTTCCAATATATTGCTTTCCCATGTGACTTGCAACTATTCGAATTCGAACTGTCATTTTCATTCATAATGTTCACAATACGAAACGAATTGCTATATCTTTTCATTCTGCGACTGTACACTTAAAACTGTTATTCACTGCCTGTAACCAAAGTCTGTAACGTCATAAAAAAGTTCATCATCAGAATCAGACTGACCGTGTCTGTAGTCTCGCTCGGTGAAGTACTCCTGCGCCGAAGGGTAGTGTCGCTCCACTAAGTACGGGATGACGGTGGAAGTGTGCAGTTCGTCCGAACGGCGAGAGCGCGGCGTCACCATACGCTCGCCGGCTTCAAGCGGCGGCCGGGCTTGGACCCAACTGTAACAGGAAAGGTGGTTTTGGCTTTTTTTTATAATAAAAATCACTAGCTACTTGCACCACAAATCACTAAATACCCAATTTAAAATACCGTTCGGTTTCAATCAATGGTATAAATATGACAGAGAAAGAATGATGTTTAAATATGTTTAGCACTATTTAAACACATTTAGTGACCTGTGGTGCAAGCGGACCTAAAATGTGGTCAGGGGCGAGCGTTTTCGGAGCTGTCTTTTGCATCACGTTCAAAAAGTGTCCGTAATTTGAATATACATAGTTTTTGGTTTTGATAAAAATAACAATTAATAAAAACGCCTATTATGTCTTTGTAGTGATAGGTATTGGGGAAAAACTAACACATTCTTTATTTATAGTGCTTTTGCCAATCTACGGAAGAAAACAATCCCTCACAGACAAGATTCGAAGTTAAGATCAGTCCCAGTTCGTTTGACAAAACATGTTTCATGAGAGCCCTATGCTTGCCTCTTCACATGAGTATGGATAATAAACAGTAATAGCTACGGAGCAGACATATATTTTTTACTGGCGAAAAGTGGGTGTACAATACGACCGAGGTAACTTGGCGGGCCTGAACTTCGCGCAGAAGGCTGCGCACGAACGTTTTTTAGGAACCAAATGGTGGCATGAGACGAGTGTTAGTGAGAGAACATGTGCGAAAGTTCGCAAAGGCTATACTCAGGCCCGCCAAGTTACGTCGGTCGTATTGTACACCTCTGCCTGCCCTTCAGAGCTACAGAACAGACGTGGGTAGTATATATGTCAGTTATAAATAAACATGCCGATGATAACAGGGCTATCAACCACTTATTATATTATTGAATAAACAAACTATATTTAATTCTTTGCTTTGTTGGTAACAACATACGAGGCCATTTTCCTGTTGCATACCAGTATAAGCTAGATTTAATTTCAATGCATCACAGGAATACCTAGTCATAATAAATGACGGTACTAAATAATTATCGGGATAGGGGAAGTATCATAGTTGTGGTTTGGAAACCATTTAACAAAGAGGCTATTTTTTTTTGCGGATGGGAAATCGTCAAATGACCCCTCCCGCTCTGGGTGGAGCGGAAGGGAGTGTCAGACTCTTACCGTCTTATTCCAAAACGCGATCTAAATTTAGTACTGGGATTATCACTAGGTTTAAACCATGACTAAATAAAACGCTATTACAAAATGAAGTTTATCACTAGTTCATGAACTATGTATGGTACTAAAGTTAGTCCGCCGAGACCCCTAGTTTAACCATGGTTTGACATCGGTACTAATTTATTTTTGAGGTTAGCGTTGATTATTATTGTGTATTTTTATTTGCAAATCGTAAAAAATGGATATTAATATGATTGACGTGATGGATTTGGATGATTTGGATATGCTGGAAACGTCTCGGCGATCTTACAGACATCGTCATCGTGTAAATCCTTTTGAATTGAGTGACGAAGATTTTAAATATAAGTATAGGTTCACAAAACGATTGAGGAAAAATAGTGGATGTTTTACGTGAGGATTTATCCCACGACCCTCGAGGATGCCCATTGAGTCCTGAAGTGCAAGTGGTTTGCGCATTACGTAATATTTCCTATAATAATAAGAACATCCGCGTTAGGTAGTCGAAATAAGATGAAACAAGGCATCATTATCCTTATCTATGCAAGGCATTGTTTACCTACGGTAGGTACCTAATAGTTTAAAAATTATGTTTTACTAACTTTTTATTCAGAACTCCAGTTTTCTCTGAAACAGTTTCATCACACACAACACAACACACACAACAGTTTCAGTTTTTTCTGGAGTTCTGAAGAAAAAGTTAGTAAAACATAATTTTTCGAGTTGTTTTGTGACAACAACTCACGAACAAACCAACTAACAGACTGTTAGTAATAAAAATACTAAGAATAATATTAATAAGGAGTGCATATACATAATCAAAAGGACGTAAACATTTACGCGGACAGCCGAATGTAATTCATTCCATTTCAAGCTAGAGGTGTTAAAAAATATGACAACTTGATTATAAAAACCGCGTCAAAAGTACAAGTTGTGCTTGTTCATTATATTGTAACCTAAACAAAGAACAATTTATGACATATTTTTGTAATGATAAATAATTATTTAATCATTTCAAGTGTTATTATAATATCAATATTTATAGAAACAGAACGTTGCTTCAAATAAAGCCTGTAGGAACGAATGAAAGAATGCCATTTTTGTTTCTTATCTGTGGATATTATTTGAACCATGGACCTTCTTTGGTACTAAAAGATCCTCGGATAGTCTTCGTTTTGTAATCGGAACACACTTTGATACTAGTACTAACTTTAATACAGTCACAAACCTAGACCTTTTAGTCTTGGTTTAAACCAGTACTTAAGCATTTTTTTGTAATAAGACCGTTTGTGACTAAAACCCACCCGTGTTCCTTCCTTAGCCCTTTATGTTCCGGGCCAGCGGTAACCCTTTCGGACAATCCCGCTGACCCGGCAGGCTTCGGCCCTATGGGGCCCCTCCTCGATGCTGACATCTCTTTGAGGCGCGCGTGGAACACGTACGCGCCGTCCGGCACGGGCCTGGTCCTGATCGGACGGTGAGCTACCCATTACTCTCCGCCCGCAGGCCCGCGCCTACGGTGGCCGGGAGTCGTCACGCGGATCCCGACGCCCGGAGCGTCTCCCGCGGCTCCCGACGCCCGGAGCGTCTCCCGTGGCGGCTGGGACGGGAGGCTCTCTCCCTGAGCCGTCCCGCCACCTCCTTCGCTAGCATGACTGCTTCGCAGAAGGAGGTGACTGCCTCCCACTCCCTCTCGCCCCGGACCCATGGCTTGCACCAGGGCCGGGCGCGAGAGGTCGCCGCCGCTGCCGATCGCCTCTACGAGGACACGGCGGTGCTCCGCCCAAGCGGGGCTAACAAAGAGGCTAACAATTTGATTGGTAATGGTACAGCCAGCAACAAAAGTCGATTAACACTTCAGTTTTTTAAAGCTCAGTTATTGAACAAAATATTAATACTTCAGTTTTTTTAATCTCAGTTATTGAGCCAAATATTTGTTCAAAATTGCATTGTACTTCTGCGGCAATTTTGAACAAATATTTTGCTCAATTACTGAAATTTAAAAAACTGAAGTGTTAATCGACTTTTGTTGCTGACCGTACCAGACTGATTGATATGTGAACCTACAAAATTATCTATACAAATAAATAAAATTTGAAGTGTCTCTTTATAATGTCAAAATAACAGCTTTTTACTGCATATTATGAAAGTATAATATAATTATATGTGGTTACATAAAAAAAAAAATGATTTTGTTTTTCTATCTGTCTGTATGTCTGTCTGTTTGTTCCGGCTAATCTCCGAAACGGCTGGACCTATTTTGACAGGACTTTCACTGAGATAGCTAATGTTATGAGTCACTTTGGCTACTTTTATTTTAGAAAAAGATTTTCCGCGAAAAAAAACCCATGATAATAAAAAATTATGTAGTATGCTTAGATGGTTTGGTCATGTTGAGAAGATGAATGAAAGGCGACTAACAAAAGGTATTTACAGGGCAGATGTGAGTGGGGATGCCCTAGAAAGACTTGATACCTTATTGGTGATGTTCTTCAGAAAGGTCAGGTGCGTAGAACTCGCAACCGGCGCGTGCGTAATGTCACAAGTAGGTACAACTTTCAATGACCCATCTAAACGACAAGTACCACAAGTACACTTAAGTTCCAATAAAATATTATTTACAGTTTCGCACATTAGCCTTGACATAAACGTTTTCTTCACATAAGTCACATAAGTGCTAAGTCGAATAAATAGAATGGTTATTTATGCATAAATAACCTAATCTTGACAATCACTAAGTGGGTACTATTAAAATGTTCACCTCTAACATAACCTCCGTTAAAGACGTTTTACATGGTATTTTGTAGATAAAATAGGTATTTTAATAAGACATAAAATTCAAAGTTTATTATTTGGTGAACGCCATGCAGTTATTGTTACAAATAATATGCATTTAATTGCATAAGGAATGTCTGTTGTGGCAATTAATTCGTTTAGTCACTGTATTTTGTGTCAATACTTTTTGCAACACACAAATGGTGCAATAAACTCAACCCACTGCAACAATGTCGTGTTTTCTTTTTATTGAAAAGCGTATATTTTTTATCATAAGGTCAGGTAAAATGTAAGGTTTTTGTAGAACATTCCAAATCGAATTTTAGTTCGGGTTTGTTTTCGTGTCTACTGTCACGTAGATAAGGGACGTTGAAGTGCGCGCACTCTTGGCGATCGCTTACGCAGGACGATGGCTAGTGAGTTTAAAACGACGGGGGATGCGTAACAGTATCAGTAGCAATGGCTTTCATTTTGACGGTTCAAAAATATTTACGTTGTTGAGCAGACAAATTTTTCGAACATATGAAGCAATGGATTAGCAACATCCTTAAAAATTATTCTGATTGAGACTGATAGTGTGAACCGCTTCAAAATCAATTGGCGGAGTTTCGAAGAACAAAACGGTCGCACCAAAAAACACGAAATGCGACTATAGGTTAAACCATTTATAGATCTTCAAGAGCCTTGCACACTCTACAGCCAGTGCATCTTTAGTGATAATGAGCACATTCCGATGTCACCACCCAGAGTAATTGTTATAGCATAATCAGCCTATAATGTTTCCACTGCTGGGAGTCTGGGACACAGGCCTCCTCTCTTCGATAAGGAGTGGGCTGTTATCCACCACGCGAGATAATTGTTATACCATAATCAGCTATAATGTTCCCACTGCTGGGACACTGGCCTCCTCTCGGTGAGGAGTGGGCCGTAATCCACCACGTGGGCCCAGTGCGGATTGGCAGATGTCACATGTCTTCGAATTTTTTTTTCTAGGACATGCCGGTTTCCTCACGATGTTTTCCTTCACCGTTTTGAGAACAGTGGTGATGAAATAATTTACACAAAGTAAAGCGCCTGTCTGGGTTCGAACCTACGTCCTACAACTCGTAAGTCGCGGCCGTTACCACTTGGCCACCACTGCTCTAATAATTGTTATAGCTATTTGTAAATTCCAAGACCAGATTGCGAAAAGCAGTGTGACCATGCTTTTCAATTTGATATTCATACATAAACTTAAGCCGTTTCTACCGGGGACAGGCACAAGCTATAGAATGTACTACGATCCGTACATACCTACATTTTTCGCTTTTACCATGTTCAAATATCGCGTTATAAAGGCGCGCTGGTTGCGAACTTGCGAGTACAATCACCTTACGAAAACGTTGATCACTTTTGGACTATGTCACATTCTACCGATTTTATTCTTATGAAACGCCGATGTGTAATTTTTGTCAATAACATTTGCATAGTAAATGACATGGTTATAAGTATGGTCAAGGTTTTCATAGGCCAATAATAAAGGTGACCTTTAACCTTTTTAAAGGTCAGTTTTTTTTGTCATTTTTAAATAGCCTGTTTTATCCCACTGCTCTCATATGCATACATCGTATGATAATTGGAAAAAAGGCCAGATTATTGGAAACTAAGAAAGATTTCCATGATAATACGAGCTAATATCAGGATATATGCGATTTTTATGAATATGACAATCTTTCTTAGTTTCCAATCCTAAGTAACAATAGAATTTCTATTGTGTCTGCTAATTGGACATGCGACGGGTTATGATAACCCGTGGACAGTGTTGTGGGTTACATTATTAGCAAAATACAAATATTGTTATACTAGTTTTAAGTTTTCATAATGTAACTGTTTGCTGTTCCTCTTAATAAAAAAATAAAAAAAAATAAGTTGTCTTTTGAAAAATCTCAGAACAGTCGCACATATTCGATTTTTCCAATTATCCTGTGACACGTACACATCTGTCGTTACCTAATTCAAGTCCGTCCTTCCCGCCATCTTTACCATGGTCTGCCGCGACGTAGCGTTCAATGGTGGACGGTGCAACAACAATATAAATAAAAGTATAATACATACGAGTGCCTCCTAATCTCGTGCACGGTGGGCCTGAGGTCGGGGTCCCGCTTCAGCATGTTGGTTAGCAGCAGGCCGAGCGTGGGCCCCAGGCACGGCGGCGGCGGCGCCGGCTCGCCGCGACCGATCGACTCCAGCAGTCGGTACACGTTGTCGCCCTCGAACGGGTACCGACCCGTCGTCATGTTGTATCTAAACAATTTGAGTAATGAGTAGAAGTGAATTAAGAGCGTTTACGCCGTACGGCATTTTCGAAAAATAGTGTTACAGCCAAATTAGACCAATTTTATTAAATTTTCCATAGAAACAGAGATTTCCAGTTATCTTTCTTTAAATAAGACATTTCGAAAATGTTCTTACTTATTAGACCTTTGTATTCTGCTTATGCGTATGAAGTTTCATTAAAATCGGTTCATTCATTTCGAAAAACAAGGGATTGAAAGTTTATACGAAATGCCGAACGACGTAACCGCTCATAAGCGCAGCGCACATTTTTCCAAAATACAGGAGTATTTTGGCATCACTTTCTTACATTTTGTATGAACTTTCGCAAACTATAAGCGGGCCGCACCGCGCTTTATTGTATTGGAATACGATGCGGTGCGGTCTGCTCCGGCTGTAATGTGTACTAGCCTTTGAAGTTTATCATCATACAGTGTATTGCTACGCTATTCATGCGATTGCTGGGTTTAGTTCATAAAATATTCCGAACCTAAAGCTAAACCCAAGTTACAATGATTTATTAAATATGAATATACAGGGTTTTAAGTAAAACATTATCAACCTCTTAAGAGGTCATTGTACTCATCATTATGAACAACTTTTACTATGGGATCAAACCCGATATCGCGAAAAAAAAACAGCTGTTCCCTACATTTATGTTTGTAGGTATAGCTCGTGAAAATGTAGGGAACAGCTGTTTTTTTTTCGCGGCTATTAAACAACAAAACAATTTAATAAGCTGGTAAAACAGGTAAATCTGGGTAATTTTATACTAACCATGTAATTATAGAAATAAATTGGAAGCAAATCCTACAGTTTTACAATGATATGCTTATTTATGTAAGTTTTATATGTATGCAAAGTGACAAACAAGTCGTGGATAGTGGGGCGATGATGATTAATAGTTTTTAATTAATCATGAATCACAATGTTTACAATCAAAGTAATATGTATGCAAGTGGTGTGTAACTGAACTCTGAACAGTGATAAGGTAAATTTAGTCTACATCATTCTTGCCAATATTGAAGTACCTAGAAGGAATATTATAATTTAAAACCTGATACACAGGCGTGATGTTATGTTGTTAGAATTTGATATTAGTTGTCAAAGTGCTCATACACATGAGCGGTACGCGTCTACACGTGTCAGCGGTTGCTGTCGACGGGTGTCGACACCTGCAGTTGCCTCTGCCGTTGACGCGTGTCGCCCGTGTGTATGCCACACGAAACGAGTCTATTTTACGGACACTGACTGCAGTCTGACCTCTAAATAGGCATTAAAAATTATTGTCAAACTAAAGAATCATCATCTGCCTAGCCTTTTCCCAACTATGTTAGGGTCGGCTTCAAGTCTAACCGGATGCAGCTGAATACCATTTATTGTCAAACTAAAGAATGTGCAAAAAAATTGACTTTTGAACCTAAAACAAAATGACAATCAAACAATCCTAAATGTAAGTAAAGTCACAAATATAAAGGTACCCTTTGTGAAGGAAACAATGCTATTACAAAAGGTCAGTGTTAGTGGGTGATATTCTATTTTCGTTCACTTACAATGTGACTCCGCTGCTCCAGATATCGACTTTGACCCCTGAGAACTGTTCAGCACCGTTTGCGATTTCTGGTGGCTGAAACGCGGGGGAACCCTGCCCAGTGTAACATGTGTCTTCAGGAGAAAACATGTCTAAAGCCTGAAAATAACAATTATTAACACATTAGGTTTAATATTCTGTGAGATGATGAATGAAAGAACTTATCTTTCATTCATCATCTTCAAATAGTTGTACTTTTCTCTTGATTACATTTTTATCTTTACATTAACATCATCTAGCTTCATCTTTCTGACTAACTGACCACTTGAGAATTCAAAAGTGCCTGTAATTGGTTTATTTGAAATAAATTTTGACTTCCATTGTTTTTGTTGACTTTTGTTCTATTTTGTTTTTGTGAAAAAATTACTGAACATGACCTTAATATATAGTATTGAAATAGGTTATGTTCTATAATATATGTATATATCCTACTTAAAAAGTCCTTGTACTCTTTGGAAAGTTTTGTGAAGGAGCCTTTGCCCGACAGTAGGACATATAAAGCTATTTAATAAAAACATCTTGGCTTTAGTTGCTAAATTATCAAGGCTAAGTACCTTTCTGAGTGTGGCTGGACATAAATTATAAAAGACTAGTAATATTGAGTAATACAAAATGAAATACATAATTAGTTTAGAAACAGCAGAGTTGTCTGCAAGGCTAGTTTATGAATGATTTCTATCAAATCCTGTTTAAAATTTGTTTTTTCTTAAAACAAAAGAAATTAATTTTGAATACCTCCAGGTATTTAAAATTATTTTTTGTACTATACTGATAGCCTGGTTTGATTCTTTCATCTTTCAGCAAGTTAAGAACTTTTCAATTTAATTATAAGCATGTAGTGCTGTCACTTAAATTCAATTAACTAGTTAGATTAACAGTAGACTGAGCTAATTAGATGTTCAAGTGTTAATGCAACTTTGTATAGGCTATCTTAATTAGGTATGTGCTACTGTAAAAAGCACCTTATTTTCTGAAACTTAGTCTCAAATTAAAATTATAGATATGCTTACTCCAAGTAATTTTTTATTCATTACCTCAGCAACACCAAAATCAGTAATTTTCAGTGTCTGATCAAGTGTCAGCAACAAATTCCCAGGCTTGATATCCTTGTGCACCACACCCTGGCCGTGCAAGTACTCTAGCCCATCCAGGAGTTGAGTGAAGTAGTCATGTGCTTGTCGCTGAGGAAACTTCTTGCCAGGACTCCCTTCCAACATGTCCTAGACAATAATTATTTATGAAGAATTGTGAGTCTGCTGAAACTAAATAAATACAGGGTGGAAGGACATCAACGCAACTGTAATCATGAATTCAGCACATGATACTATATCTCCAAAAAAAAAACTGCTGTTTCATAGAAAAGTGCAATACCTATGCGGTCAAAATGTATGGAACAGCAATTTTTTTTCTTTATACCTGGTGAAAAATTTCAACGTAGGGGTGTTCAGAATCATGTACCGAGTCCATGGTAACAGGTTGCGCGTCGATGTCCCTACCACTCTGTATAGTAGTAGCAGGTGCACAGTAATCCCTTATTATTTGCTACTGAAAAGTTGTTTAATTTACTGAAATTTGTTCTTTTCTACAATGTTCATCCTTGTAACCTGTTTCAAGCAGCAAAGTGTGTTGCTATATAAATAAGCTAAATGCTCTAGACCTTGAAAGGTCATGGAGTAATCTCACTAAATTATCTAGTCTAGTAGAGATTACTGTAGAATAGAATTAACATAAATAGTGCAGTGTAACTATGTTGTCTGAATGCACTTATCTGTCTAGAGTGTTCTAGAATATTAATATAATATCCTTTGCACATCATTAACCCAAATGTTTTTATCAACATGATTGGCTTGGATTGTTATTAGTAGGTCAAAGAAATCATTAAAACCAGTCAAAGAAATCATTAAAACAAAAAATTTAAAACATCATTGAAAAAAATATAGCAATTTAATGTTTTAGTAGGTGTAACACATACCTGGAGCACGCCAACACAGAACTCCATCACAAGGTACATCTTCTGTTTCTCATCATTATACATAACATCGACTAGTTCTATCACATTTTTGTGTCTAAGAATTCGCAGCAATTGTATCTCTCTCTGTACGTTCTGTTCACCATTCGGTATTCTTCTTAGTTTTCTCTTTTTCAATATTTTCACAGCTCTTCTGCACAGCGACTCGGAGTCCAGCATCTCTTTAACTTTACCGTATGAGCCCTCCCCCAGAACATCTCCCATCACATACTTTCCTACCATTTTGCATTTTTTCTTCTTGCTTCTATAAATTATATCTGCGCTATCGACTCTATGAAAACATAGATTAGTTTGGTCTAAATTAAGATCTAATTCATCTATTTGATCGTTGTCTAGCCATGTCACGGAGTGCGGCTCAGGACTACCGTCCAACATGAAATTATCGTCGCTCTCCTGCGGTGCAATGATGTTTGATACCTCATATTCCACATTGTCCGCATCTGGAAGACTTTCACTACTACTGATTTTTCTACACATTCTTGGATCCATTATCTATCAAAACAACACATTTGTAAATCTATGCGTACTGCAAGGCCTTTTGTCATGAGATCATGAAGGCTATATCAAAATAAATTTACTTATTTAAATTACACATATCTCAAAATTTACACCATTGATGTGAACAAATAACCTTATAAAAATTATACTCTTTTTGTTTGTATTGTATTACAATATGATGGTAAATAAAATTATGAACGATCGCGCAAATGCTCCATTAGACACGAACCACAGATAACAAAAATATTTGTACAAAATAAATTGTCTATGGATTGGAATTTGGTTGGATGCTACCACCATTTTACAAATCGACTAAGTTTTCTTATATAAATTGAATAGTATAAAAAAGAAAGTTGTATTGATAATTCTAATGATCATAATTCTGTAAATACGCTCCAAGACAGGCATCTTCGATAATTGTCGATAATTAGCGATAATACCGCGAGGCTCAATTGGGACTGGTCGGGCCACACCACACCTACAGGTTGAATCAGGGGACAGATGGGCCAGGGTCGAAAAGCAGTGGGTGCCAGAAGACAGGCGTCATAACCGAGGCACAAGAAGCAGGCCTAAGAAACGCTGGCGCTTTATGGATCAGCAGATACATTAACATCTTCTGCTTAACTTAGAAACAGTGCTGCCATTACATTCACATTCACAAAGATTCTTCTACCTAGACAAGATTCCACGGCTGATCAAAATAATGATCACACATATTAGAAAAAAAAAACAAATCCAATGAAAAGTCTTGACTGCTCAAAAGCCGGGGCGTCAATATCACCTCTTCGGCCCACTTCCGGAAAAATATATTCTTTCGTAGTGACAAGGCGGTAATTTCAAATCATTTTTTTATTTTGTATATTTTTTGGGACTTTTTAAGAATACTGGGTCGCGTGTGGTGAATGCAATTTAGGACTAACTAAGTGTTCGTCAGCATTTGCTGGAACCCGTCAATTTCTTTAAGACAATGTTATAGTATATTGATATTAGGTACGAATCAGAAACAGAATGTAAATGAAAACACATTTTGTGTAAATAAATAGTGTAAAAACATCAAAGAATATAATTATTATTTGGTACATAATAAATAACAGAGATATAAAGTCATATTCCTTAGGTATAACATGATCGGATGCATTTCATGCACTCGCAGATATTTGAAATTTTAGTTAAGTAAATTGCATGAATATGGTTATCATTTGGTCATCATCATTAGAAATTATAATATTTCAGTTCTAGTATTTAACTTTTAGTTCGTTCATCTCTTTCTTGAGAAGAGCGAGACGAGTGAGGCAGGCGTCACGCCAGGCGCGTCTCTCCGGCAGTTTGTCCAAAGGCACCATTTTGTTCAGTTGTGCGCAGATCAGGTCGGCGCTCTTGCTTGTTGTCATTCGTGGAATATCTCCCATTGTGTTGCTGACGTTGTAGATGGTCTCTCCGTATCTAAATAATTAAAAAATGTTTTAGGTTTTATATCTAGGTAAACTTTCTGAGTGACAAACGAGAGGAATTATTCAAAAAACTCACTCTTCTAAGACATCGCATAGGAAAAATCATGATTGTGATCATAGAAATGTAAAGATATTACCTACGATTCATATTCTGTCACAATCATGATGTTCATTAATTGTTCCACAGCTATGGCTTCACTTGACTTTTAACTTTATTTATGTACTTTTTACTAACCTCTCGATATAAGACTTCATGCCTTCAGCATTCAAGTGCGCAGTTTCCAGAGATCCCAGGAAGGCGTATCTCATTCCGAGACCTTCTGAGATGACTTTATCGATGTCTTCTACATTTACGATTTTGTTGTCGACTAGGCGCCAAACTTCATCCAGAATCGCGTACCTAAGAGTATAAAAAGGTAGGACTTAATATTAAAGGAAAAATAATAAAAATAAAGACATGACATGACATTGACTTTTTAATTATCATCAATCTACAGCACTCCACTATTGGGTGGCATAGGCCTCTCCAATCGCACGCAGGATTTTTAATAATTTCATGTTTTCTGTTAGTAGCACTCTTCAATCCTTCACACACAGCTATATCTACTACAGAGGTGCCTGCCTCACACAATACATTCATTGTATAATTAAACTTTTGACTACAATAGTCTCAGGCAATTACCTATACTTAGTCGGTATATTACTCGCACCTACATGTAGTTGTAGGTATCGAACAATCAAAACCACCCGAAGGGATCGACGATAGATAAACGGACCTAGACCCACATTTCGCCAGTTTTATGTATAGGGCATCCATGTGGGCGAGCCTATTGCCACTGACTTCACTTCAGGTTGCAATTGAGAATTTTCATTGACGGAATAAAACTAATCACAGAACCAAAGACAGAACAAAGTGTTTAACGCTATACTCACTGAATACGATTGAGAACAAATCCGTCGATCTCGCGGCTCAGTGAGACTGGCTCCTGTCCGATCTCCAGCATGATCTCCCTCGTCTTCTCACACACGTCCTTCCTAGTCCAGGGAGCGGGGACGATCTCCACGAGAGGCACGTAGTACGGAGGGTTGACTGGGTGAGAGACGATAACCTGAGATGTAATTAAATTATACCATCAAACTAATGTTATTACAGTAGATATTAGGTACAGTGGGCTACATCAAGTGTTGTAATAGTTTCGAGTTGTTTTCTTAGTAAACATTTGTAAGTATAGGCCTACCAATGAGGAAAAAATGTGTATTTGTAAGTAGGTACCTAATATGAAAGTTGAATAACAACAAAAACAATAAATAGTAGTTCCTAGCATGAGGAAAACATATACTGGGTGTTCGGGTTACAACAGGTATTTTCCTCAACGTGTTTTTTTTGGCAACCTGTGTGCTTACAACCCACAAGAGTTAACTTGAGACCCGAGCGGCCACTCATGACCCCCGCGCTGTTACCACTCTCGCCATCGACGCCTCAATACCGCGGGCTTACGTCTTCCGAGCGAAGTCTCAAGTTAGCTCTTACGGATTGTATAGGTACCTAATCTTTGTCTGACTGTCTGGCATACAAATGACTACATTCGTTACCATAATACCAAACAAAACTATCCTATCACTCCTTTTTCTACAATGTCGTCCGTAAATTCTCCTTGTTCCCGGTACGGAACTATGAAAACCTAACTTTTATCAGTTCCAACTCCCTCTTACAAGTTTACAACGACATATATAAGTAGCAGAGATTATTCTTGCACTCATGCTTGAGAACCAATAAGGTATTATGACGAGTAGGTATGAAAGTTCAATTACCTGTGCCTTGTGCTTCATCTGCTCAGAAAACAATGATGGCAAAGTGGTGCTCGTAGAGCTGGACAGAATAGTTTTGTCATCCACCACTTTGTCGAGGTCGGAGTAAACCTTCTTTTTCAATTCAAGGCTTTCGGGGACACATTCCTGTACGAAAATGGCGCCTTTGACGACAGTTGCCAATTCTGAGGTTCCTGAAATACAAATAATGAAATGTTAGACCCTAATATACTATCAGATTTGACTTTTTTATCTATATCCCGGTTATTTATGTTTTTCGCTTCTGAATTGAAGTAGTTAAGTTCCTAAAAATGCTGAAATAATTGCATTATATGTTAGGTATACTATGTATTTGTAATGAACAAATCAATAATATTTTCAAATGTGTTGTTGAAACTACTTAACCTATCTGAAGAGTACAGCCTCTTGAAATATTCAAGTACATATAGGTACTACAATAACGTCCCTATCATTATGATAAGCAATCTGAATCTAAATGCTATTAGCAAGCATTCTGGAATCGATAAAATCAATCCCTTGTTTCATTATCAGGCAGTATGAAACATGGAACAGGAAAAAAATAATCGAACAAATAGTACTTTACTCATTATTATCGATTGTCTTAATTAGGTAAATATGATTATTTCCTGGTACTAATGTAACAAAGAGTCCCATAGTTTTATAAACAAAGATCTCGAATAGATGTTATCTATCAAGAGTTGGTTACTTACATAATTTTTGATTGCATATCTGCAATGTGTGTTGTCTGCTGAACTAACAGAGGATTGATATACTATTAATATTTAGTTGTTTGCCTATTTGTTAGAGACTTAAGATAATGTCTTCGCACTGGGCGTTTATCAGTATAGTCGTTAGCGTGTTTAGACGCTGCGTCATAGCAGACGCCGCGTAGAAGCTGCGTAGCAGCCGCCGCGTAGGCGCACCGCAGTAGACGCTGCGTAGCAGTGTCGCGTAGGCGCAGCGTAGCAAGTCTTGTGTATGCACTGCGTAGCTAACGCCGCGTAGGCGTCTACGCGGTGTAAACGCTTCACCTCAAAGTTATTGTATATTTATATTTGAGAAGATCACAGAAAACATAATAGCGCTGGTGTTTGGGCAGGTTACCTACATTAATAATTATACGTATCGTTACCGTGTCGTATACCTACTTAATAACAAACATTAGGTACTTAAGAAGCCATGCCACTCGTAAAAATAAAGCAAAACATTATTTGTTATCTATGACACTCCCATCTTGTTAATCAAATCGTTAGCAAAAGTTTTATGTTTTATGTTAGTATTATGTTTTTTGGTATGAATAAATTAATAATGATATTATAACCTGACACTGACGTTCTCTCTATTTTTTTTATTTATGGAGACGTTTTTCGTTTCTGGTGAAATTTAAGAGCCTGACTACCGAAATTGTTTGCATATTTGTTACAGCAATGGTAGATAAGTTTTTATCTATGAGTTTGCAAATAAAAACGTTGACGTGAATGTTTTCGTTTTTCTGTATTTACCTCCTATTTCGATGGGTATACCTACAGCCAATTATGTTTTGGTGATATTTTCCTGTATTTGGAATCGAAAATCCAATATTTCGATAAAGTCAAAGCATATATTTCAAATACGCACATAAAAGGCACTTTTGAAAGTCAAAAATTACAATAAAATAGAATTTAATCTAGTCGCCCCTTCCAAATGGTATTTTTCGTATGGAGAGGTGTGAAAGGATAAAAAGTCTAGCTTAAAAAAATGTGAACTGAATGGTGGGTCAATGTTACCTACCACTCTATCTATTGGGTGCCATCGAACGACGTAATAAAGAATTATAGTTGAACTACGCATTATAGAGATTGGTACCTATTTTACGTACACATAAAGCCTTTCTTTTTTCCATATTAACAAGCACTTTCAAAACGTGCTGCGCGATTCCCGCAGATTCTATTCATCATCTTCCTATCCTTCTTCTGCGCTGATTGTATTGTTAAGTTATAGTACATTATGATACATGTGTGCTATGTTGATCATTATGCACGAGGCGATATTATCGCGCGAGCCGCAGGCGAGAGCGATAAGAAAGCCGAGTGTATATTGATTAATGCACACGCGTTTCATACGACGTTTTTCAACACACTTGCGAGGAAAAAAAACAAACTTGTATTGTTAAATATTAACTTGTATGGAAAATGGCGCGCTGGTTTTGTTTTCCCGCGCGCCGTGCTAGCCAGCACTAGCGATGCGCGCGCAACATTGACTCATTTTAAATATATTAATCTATGGCACAGACAAAACCGATACAGCCTATAGAAAAAATATAATAAACACAAACCTGAAAATTGCAAAAAACCTAAGAATTTCGCGGTCTACCACTGCGCATTCACCTTAAATTGTCTGTGGTCTCCTGCGAGTTCATTTTGCGACCAAGGACAATACAGACTATTTAAAAAAAAATTGAAATATAGCCCGCGGATTTTTTCTTTCGGCATGAAGTCTCTTTGGGCGCTTTCCGAATTAGCTATAATCGCTCACATCACAGCGCTCACATCATCTCCATGGACGTAATATTACGTCCATGCATCATCTCACATGCGTTCCGATTTAGATATTACTATTATGACTGCTGAGAGCTGGCAACAATTCGGAACACTCGTGAACGCGCTCACATGACAGTGCTTACACAATGTAAAAAAGATATTATTACAGTATTTCTTTGTATAAACACCACATTTCTTCTTCAGTTCTTCTTCTTTGGTTAGGTGGCGACTGTCAGCCAGAAGCACAATTTCAAAAATGCCACGTTAGTTTAATTTAAAGATGATGCAAAACAAAACACACTGACACAACCTCATACACACACTGTCATTTTTGACAGCGCTCACGGTGATATTATTCTAGGGCATGGTCGGCATTATCGCAAGATGGCGAATGTCATGACGTCATCTATGACGATTCACGGGACATCGATCGTTAGCGCGCTCACGCTAATTCGGCTATTTCCCAATTCGGAACACATCGATTATTTCCCAATTCGGAACGCAGGGTTTGATGAGATTAAAAAAGCGCGCGTCTCCGACTAGTAAATAGTTATCTGTGGTATTACAGAACATGTGGATTAAAGTAAAGAAAAAGCACGCGTTCGTAATACACTCCATTACGGACCTAAAAGCGGTTCAATAAGAGCCACTTTACGAGCAAGTGTGTTGAAATAGTACATTATGATACATGTGTGCTATGTTGATCATTATGCACGAGGCGATATTATCGCGCGAGCCGCAGGCGAGAGCGATAAGAAAGCCGAGTGTATATTGATTAATGCACACGCGTTTCATACGACGTTTTTCAACACACTTGCGAGGAAAAAAAACAGACTTGTATTGTTAAATATTAACTTGTATGGAAAATGGCGCGCTGGTTTTGTTTTCCCGCGCGCCGTGCTAGCCAGCACTAGCGATGCGCGCGCAACATTGACTCATTTTAAATATGTTAATCTATGGCACAGACAAAACCGATACAGCCTATAGAAAAAATATAATAAACACAAACCTGAAAATTGCAAAAAACCTAAGAATTTCGCGGTCTACCACTGCGCATTCACCTTAAATTGTCTGTGGTCCCCTGCGAGTTCATTTTGCGACCAAGGACAATACAGACTATTTAAAAAAAAATTGAAATATAGCCCGCGGATTTTTTCTTTCGGCATGAAGTCTCTTTGGGCGCTTTCCGAATTAGCTATAATCGCTCACATCACAGCGCTCACATCATCTCCATGGACGTAATATTACGTCCATGCATCATCTCACATGCGTTCCGATTTAGATATTACTATTATGACTGCTGAGAGCTGGCAACAATTCGGAACACTCGTGAACGCGCTCACATGACAGTGCTTACACAATGTAAAAAAGATATTATTACAGTATTTCTTTGTATAAACACCACATTTCTTCTTCAGTTCTTCTTCTTTGGTTAGGTGGCGACTGTCAGCCAGAAGCACAATTTCAAAAATGCCACGTTAGTTTAATTTAAAGATGATGCAACTCAAAACAAAACACACACTGACACAACCTCATACACACACTGTCATTTTTGACAGCGCTCACGGTGATATTATTCTAGGGCATGGTCGGCATTATCGTAAGATGGCGAATGTCATGACGACATCTATGACGATTCACGGGACATCGTTATCGTTATCGCGCTCACGCTAATTCGGTTATTTCCCAATTCAGAACACATCGATTATTTCCCAATTCGGAACGCAGGGTTTGATGAGATTAAAAAAGCGCGCGTCTCCGACTAGTAAATAGTTATCTGTGGTATTACAGAACATGTGGATTAAAGTAAAGAAAAAGCACGCGTTCGTAATACACTCCATTATGGACCTAAAAGCGGTTCAATAAGAGCCACTTTACGAGCAAGTGTGTTGAAAAATCATTTGTCAAAAGCAAAACCTACCCTTGATACACTTGAACTGCTGTTCAGCATTCAGCTTGCCACGCAGCAGACCATCCTTCTCGAGGGTCTTCAGCTGCACCTTGATGTCAGCAAGGGCATCGGTGACCTGCTGTGGGACGATGTCGAAGATCGTCACTTGGTAGCCAACAGACGCGAACAGCATGGCCCATGATCGCCCAATAAGGCCACTGGAAAATTAGAAATTAATTAAATTAAGACAAAATAAATATGTACCTACACCTAACATGTGTGCAGGTCTAAGGTAGATCGAAATGAACGAAAGCTGCCGCGAAATGTTTTGCAATAAAAACTTCAATGTCGACACGTAATAGTGGGAGGTACGAGTATGTAGGTACTCGAACTCGTCGATAGTAAATTGGTATGGAATCGATGTACCTAAACAATAACTTAGTTAAACACATTTAATTGAATAATAGTTTTAAAGTTTAGGTAATCAAGTTAGTAAGTATAAGCTCCTGATTTTCAATTAGCAAGAAAATAATGAGTCGCCAAAAATAAGATAAATATAGGTACCTAAGCAACTTTTAATTAGACATTTATTATCATTTCATTCAACATTCCAGTAAACTTATCAAGAATTTCTTTTTTCTATTGACAAAAACACACATCAAGGTTTTGTTTATGAAAACAACTTTGATAAAATTTATTATAGAGCAATAATTAACCCTTGTGAACTTTAAGATAGCGTTCCTCATCTTTTTGAATAATAAACCTATCGTGATGGAATCTTTGACGCTTGTTGGTACGTATGTTTGTACGTCGATAGTTCTCACTATGTAAGTATTTATCATAACACGAACAACTGACACTGGCCCTTCAGAATCAATCAATTACATTCATTGAGTTCATATGATTTGAAGTCTATGAATTGGGCCACATAATATCATGTACTGGTGTATAACTTTCAGTTTATCTAAACAAGCTACACACTCGATATGTACCTATAGCCTCTTGTTGTACCTACCGATAAGTCTATAATTCTAATACAACTTGTAAAAATTACAGTCCATAGATACTAATAAACAATAGCGTACGTACCTAAGTAATGATACCATAATAACAAACAAAATACCTCGGTTTGAAGTTATATGAAAGCTAACTTGATAAGTTTGTAGATTTTTGTACGTTCCTTTACTGCAAATTAAATATGAAGATAAAGGGGTTTGTGTAAGTCTAGCTTTCATTTAAATAAGTATCAGTAAACTAACGTTGATAGAATTCAGCTAATATCAATACAGAATGAAAGTAAAAGGCAATAGCCACTTAATTTTATAGGTATCTACCTATCTCTAGTTACGACACTTGAGAAGCATTAAAGTTTTAACTAATTACATAATTAAGACCTACCACTTAATTGACTTTGATTATTATTTTAGTCATAAAATAATCTATACGAATTTAGTTAAGTAGATTATTTATTAGCACTACATGCAAGAAATCCAAACATAAATTAGGTACCTAACAAGAAAAATATTTAGATCAAAACATCATATTAGAATAAAAGTGTTTGATTAATTACCTGCCAACAATGCCGACTTTTTCAGATTTGACGGAGGCCATAGCGCTGTGGTATTGTTGCAACACGACCGATACACGACTAGTGAATGACACGGACAAGCATCGCGCGGGGCTTAAAACCACCACAGTGAAATAAACTAGTTATCACCGCTGCTACAAGGTTAACTCTCAACTTTTTGCTTCACAAGAAGGATGCCTATAGAACGCTATCGAGCATGTCTTCTTATGAATAATAATGAGCTTATTTAGGTAATTTTATACCATAACGTACCACCTGCAAAGCTTTACGCTACCTCTTTCAACTGACGTAACTATGAGAAGTGTGAGGTCCGCTGGTGCGCATGCTCCAGCAAGACAGTTCTATAATAATATTGAAAGAAGGACTTATGTAGGCAGGTATTGCAATGACAGGGCAACTTAGAAATAAGATCGTATGAAATAATTACCGGTATTCAGCTTCATCCCATTAGACTGGAAGCCGACCCCAACATAGTTGGGAAAAGGCTAGGCAGATTAATAGATTTTTAGAAATAAACATTTTTGACAACCGTATTCAATCGTCCGCGGTGACTTCAAGATCACGGTTTAATATTTGTCGGATTTTCTCTTTAGATATCTAAAATCTCAATTATTTGATAAACAAATCATTAAATATGAAATAATCATATCTTCATCGGAAACATTCCAAGACACTTGTGCAGTATCTACGTACCTACAGGACTATTTCCTTCTATATGAGGAAAACAGCTACTTATTATTAACTCAGTAAAATGTCTTACGTAATTTTTTAAAACAATATTCATATTCCAATTATTATTTACATACCTACATAAAACCATTATCATCATTGTACCTATATTGTTATACTGGTAAATGTATAATGTCATTTGCATTGATGAGTAAAATCGAGGCAAATTGAATGTCCTTAATGGCCAATGAACTCAGCTCGATAATACCTCACAACCATCTGCATACATTATTTTATTATATACGTAGATATCATAGTACCTAAGTATTTATTTACGACTTCATCTGCCTAGCCTTTTCCAACTACATATGTTGGGGTGGGCTTCTAGAAGAACATAGGCAGTTTAGATTTGTCATGCTAGTTTTTGATAAATCAGAGAACATAACTAACATAACATTACGGTGTATTCCCCCAAGGTGTATTCAGAGGAGTCCCTACAGTACACCAAATAAACAATCACATAACTCGGCCCAAAAAGGCAGTAAATACAATTTGCTCATAATAATTGTGTGGATGTAGTCAATCACAAGAATTATTATTAATTACATCCACAAAGGCCGAAGGGTGAAGTAGGTGCGGGAAACATTTTATGTTCGCTCGATTAACCTGAAAAGGCAAATCAACACTCATTAATAAATAAGACCCGTTCATAATTTAAAGTTTTAATTACTTTATTGCTAATGACCTTAGGAGTTACATAATTTGTACTCTTATCGTACCTACTACAAGTTACAACTAATAAAAACAATACTAAACTTTCGATAATACATATAAGATACAAGGAGTTTATTTAAATTAAAGATAGCGTTACAAATAAAATTGCAGAAAATGTGTTTGCATGTTTTTTTTAAGTCGCGTCGCAATTTTATTATAATATTGTCAATTCTGAGGTTACCCCCACAATAGTCATACTTTCGTAAAAGGTTTAGTTCTCTAAACTAAAAAATCTTTCTCTTGTATGGTGATCAGAAAAGGATATATCCGTGTCATCCGATAAAAGAATCAAAGTCTTCCTTGGATTCAAATAAAACACCCTATATCCTCTCAGTGTATAAAGACCACGAGATAAATTTACTCGTAAAAATTGGTGCTACATAAATAAACTTTCAGTTAGAGACAGCAAAACGGATCGTGTTTATTTTTTTCACTTTTATTACTGCCTGAGATCAAACCGGACTAAAGGCACACCAATTTTTAGGTATAACCAATAAAATATAATATAAAAAAACATTTTCTGTCTTTTAAAACAAAATTGTTGATCGGTTCCACTGACCTGTATTATGCAAGTGTATGATAGAGGTCAGTGTTTCTATCATAGTGCAAATTAAAAAAAAGTATAAAATCAACTAAGGTTGCAGTCACTTAATTTATGTTATCCGTATTGCAACCTTTATACAAACAAATAAAATTGAAGTGTCTGTTTGTATTATCAAAATAACAGCAGTTTACTAAATGCATATGAAAGTATAACAGTACATATACAAAAAAAAAATTGTCTGTCTATTCCGGCTAATCTCCGAAACGGCTGGACCGATTTTGACAGGACTTTCACTGGCAAATAGCTGTAACTTAGGCTACTTTTATTTTAGAAACCGAACTAGGGTTCCGCACAAAAAACATAAAACCCATGAATCCAATATATATTTCACACCTAAACGGATTTCGATCCAATTTGGCATGGAGATTATGGCATCCTGGTAAAGGACATAGGCTACTTTTGACCCGGTAGCACGTTCCCGTATCAGAAACTAGTCATAATTATACCATAAAGTGTTTATCGATCTCATAAATTGTTCGTTTAATAGGAAAGGAAGTGTTTGAACATGTACAATATTATCTTAATTATCAGT
Source organism: Oligia fasciuncula (assembly GCA_963082905.1). Classification (NCBI taxonomy): domain Eukaryota; kingdom Metazoa; phylum Arthropoda; class Insecta; order Lepidoptera; family Noctuidae; genus Oligia; species Oligia fasciuncula. The sequence goes on from OY720392.1 coordinate 8,895,607, forward strand.
AACATTTTAAACAAACGCTGTTTGTAGTTAGTAAAATAATATGAAGTACATTACGGTAGGTACATATAGGTAATATTATGTACTGTAACATTGCGATAACAATTTCAAACAATCTATTAACAATACGTATGTTACTTGTGGAGTGTTATTCACATTGTAAGAAGACCATGTTAGATATATCGCGTCACAACATAGCGTAACGTTTCATTTTCTAGTCTACACCAAGGATACTCTGAAATATGTTTTGGGGAACACTATACGCACTTATCATGTTTTAGTAGAAACGAAAAGCATTAGGTATCTAAAATAAGTAAGCTCTTTAAATGCTGTTTCTCATGACGTATATAAATATTTTAGAACATGTAGTTACCTAAACATTGAACAAAAAAAAACAGGTATTTTGCAAACAACAATGTCAAGCGTTTTATTGACAAGTAGTTCCTTCAATCGCCTGCGCAGTGTCGAGGCTGAATATTCTGTAGTTGACCACATTGGGGTCTATCGTTCTGTAGAGGAAGCGAGCCAGCTTGTCTGTGAGCACCCACATGATACCTTCATCGTCCACCTGAAATGAGGTAAAGTGAAGTTAGTTTATAGAATAACTAGTCTAAATATAAGCCCATCGTATTATGTCTCCAACATAATGTTAGAAAGGTCTTGAAGCAAGTTTCCAGGGACACAAATGCTAATGCAACGGGACCTGCCTCAATAAGGAAAACAAATTACAACTCGCAGAACTTCGTTCCTAAAGCTAGGACAGAAATTACACCAATTTCCCAATACACTATTTTGTATGATAACAGTTCCCTGTCTTACCATCATCATAGTCTTTTCCTAACTACGATGGCGTCGGCTTGCAGTCTAACCGGATGCATCTGAATACCAGTACATAGAGCGAATGGCTACCTGACGTTCACAACCCAGTACACGACACCCCATGGCACGACTGGTTGTCATGGACTTCCCCGTCTTCCCTTTCACACAAAACAATGTAAACCTTCTACGACTTAAGGGTGTTCATCATACCTTCATGTCGTTGGGGAACTCAAAAAGTTCTGGGTCGCTGACTATAAGCGGGTTGTTTTCAGGAGTATAGGGCTTGTTTGAGTTCCAGCATGCTACTCCGTCGCGGTTCACCTGAGGGAAGAAACGTTAAAGAAAGAGTAAGAGAAAAAATCATTAGTTTGAGCCTAGGAATAGTGGAATAGTCTTCTTGTCCTCTTTTATTTTTAGTCTTTAATGTCCCACTGCTGGGCAATGGCCTCCCTACTCTCTTTCCACCTCTCTCTGTCCAGAGCTGCAAAGGACCAATCTTTATCAAAGGAGTCCAGCTCATCCCGCCATTTCCATCTGGGCCTGCGATGCCGCGATGTTGTGGAGGCTGTTATGCACGTCTTTTGAATAGTGTTATTGTCTTTTAAACTAAATTTATATCGATGAATGGACATGCGTAACAAGAATAAAAGTTACTTTATTTAAACTAAAATTCGTTTATCTGTAGAACTTTTTATCAATAGATTCCATTGTTGTTGTGTAAGTTGGCCGAAGGTTGTGGGCTGCGTGCCTTATTGTATAGCAAGATAAAGTAAATACAGCAAGAATGTCAACCGTGGTCCGTGGTGAAGGTTCGCCATTCGGTGTTATTGTTGTAACGAAGGTTATTATTGAATGCGCTTATTGCGGTAGTAAGCGGCGAGTAATCTTCGCATTGCAAGCGATTCCTACATCCACTGTCAATGCCTGTAATGGCTTGTTGTCAATTTTTTTTCTTTATACATATAACTGGATACTAAAAATAAATTAAAAATGTTTACCTGTGTATAGAATAGCACATGTGTCTTGGGATCGTAGGCACTGGCAGCCGATTGTGTATGTTCACCTCTATCACCCAAGAGCTACAAAAGCAGACGAAAAGGGTTGAATCAGATTTTTCGGTAACAGATTTTTTCCATGCGACATTTAAAACATACATAAAAAATATAGATTTTTAAAAAACATAGGGCTTGATTAGGCTGGGATATTATATAGAACGATCTAGATCCAAAACAATGCAAGATGTGAACAATAGCATACAAAAACCGTAGATCCAACGTGATTCAATTATTGTTTCGTTGTTACTAATAAATAATTCAACGTAAGCGTGGGACGCACATTAATAAGTTAGCATTCAAACCTTGAAGTCGTGGAACGCTTCGATTTTGTCGATACTCTTGTAATTGCGTAGCAACTCCGTGGACACACAGAACTCCTTAGTGCTCGAGAATGCGTGGAAGAACATTGTCCTATACCTGTAATTAAAACAATATTGTGAACTAAATTTTCGCAACTTCGACACACAATGCATATAATCATATTTAGGCTCTAGATAACAGAGTACCTTCTCTTGACCTTGGATTCAAGAGCTTTTATATATTTTGGGGTCAGTGTCGAACGTCACATATTGTGTGTTACTAATGTTTTTATTGGCACTAGTTTTTACGATAACTATGACTTAAGATAATTAAGGAAAATTTAGCAGATACTTAATTTCTTTAGCAGTATTGCAAAATGCAATTATATAGCATAGGTGCATATCCAATTTGTTGAATACATTAAACGAAACAACAAGGATATATAAATGACTGGTTAGTTATTAAGATCTCTCAACTGGCAGAGCAATCCAGTGACCTTTGCTCAACTGTCATTACTTTTCGTAGAGGGTCTACGCCGTCGCTACGAAAATCGAAAAGCCTGCCTGCCGTTGGTAATTGACTACTGTCCCTAGTTTTCTCACATTGTGTCACTAAGTCCTAAAATGTATTATAAAAGTGACTCACCCATCTTCTCTAGGTTCCGAAAGAGCCAATGCAAACACACCATCGGTCCATTGGAACTCGATACCGCTAACATTGTAAGAACCAGCAAGAGGTTCAAAGTGGAAGTAATGATGGGAAATCCTCCAAGAGTCGTCTTGTTTCAGACTGTACACCACCACTCCGTAACCACCCAAGTCGGGAATATACGCGTATGCGTCATCGCAAGTGTCTTTGTTTACGTCAACGATCTGTAATGGGATCAAAAAATTTAATGAAATATCGAACCGCATAACACTTAATAGTTACAATTAAGTATATATCCTTCTTAGAAACTATTTAAACTGGATAATATTGAATATTCTGCAAGGCTTTTACAAGTTGTTAAACAGAAGTCTATGCATCCGTAAACAATGATTATGTCTGTAGGTCGTGCTAGAAAAAATTGGTAAACAGACAGGCAAGATATTTGTTAACTTACAATGTTAGCGAAGAAAGAGTCTTCCTTCATATCGTCAGCCTTGCATTGGTAGCGATGGATCAGCTGATCAGTCTTCAAGTCGAAGATCACGATCGAAGGCCCGTTGACTTGATTGCCAGCTCCTGCAACAATGTAATAAACAAATGAACTCAGCCTACAGCACATGCTATTCCTTCGTTCCCATAATATGAAATTCCCAAAATATGATACCTATTCTTAGAATATGATATTTTTACCGACTTCAAAAAAGGAGGTTATCAATTCGACACGTATGTATGTAATATTATTAAAACTGCATTATATTCACATATGACAATCTATTAAGGCTTCCAAACAAATATACAAAATTTTATAAATACATACATACAAATACATATATGTATTTGTATGTATGTATGTAAGAATGCATATATGTATGTATGTTTGTTTAATCGAATCGTGACCATTTTTTTATTGGCTTAGATTTACATTTTACTTAGGGAACAGTGCAAGTTTCATCAAAATCGATTCAGTAATTTTCAAGATATGGCCTGGCTTATTGATACGAGCTACGGGTGTAGTGTCAAAGGGAAAACATCTCAAAACCTTGGTCAAATTCTAGTGCAATATTTACGACAAAACTATTACCTACTTATTTCAAACAAATTAATATTCCAGTTTTTACTTAAAACAAAAAATTACGAAATAAAAAAGCAATTTAAAAAAAATTAAATCGACTTCAAAAAGAAATTAACTCAAAATGATGAAATAACTTTAATTTCGGAAGTCGGTGGCAAAAAACTAAAACAAAAATAGATACAGATCCCAAGACACCGACTTCCGAAACTAAAGTTATTTCATAATTTTGAATTATTTCTTTTTGAAGTCGATTTAATTTTTTTAATTAATTTTTTATGTACACTCAGTATATGGGAATTAAGCAAAGACATTAAATTATTTACATATCTTAAATCTCTTTGGAATTAAGTCACTCAGTATAAGGGAAGTTAATCTGTAAGGTATAGGAACTTGAGTGACAGTCGTTAATTTTTTATGTACACTCAGTATATGGGAATTAAGCAAAGACATTAAATTATTTACATATCTTAAATCTCTTTGGAATTAAGTCACTCAGTATAAGGGAAGTTAATCTGTAAGGTATAGGAACTTGAGTGACAGTCGCGTTGGTTCAACGTTCGATTATATAAAATGTCAGGAAAAGTATAATTATCTAAATAAGCCTAGGTTACCAGTTAGTTAACTAGTAATAAGTGGAAAATATTTGCCTATTTAATCAATATTTATGTAACGTTATTAATATGTAGATAATTGAATGTTGTTTTGTAACAACGGTAGGCGATCAAGACTAGACAAGATCGAGATTATTGTATAATTTATTTATTATTTGTTTATTTTATGAATCGATAACGTTTAATTTTGCTTGATTTTGTACGTAAATAAACTACCTGTCTAATTATTAACTAAGTAAGAAATCTTAAGAAAGCTACTTCGGTACTACTGTGAAGGATTCGTATAATTATTTCGTTTTTGCAATTTCTAATTACTTAAACGGTTTTATTGTTTAATATTTCTAGAGGTTGTTGTTACAAAAACTGTTAGGTACTTAATTTCAATTGTTAGCAGCTCTTCTGTCTGGCTTTGAGGATTACTCAAAGAATTGTAACAAATCGCCATGACAGAACAACCTTATCCTACGAAATATCAGGATAAAAAACGGTTTTATTTTTTAACAATAATCTATACCTACTAATACTAATATATGCCCAATGCCATAGGATAGATGTGGACGAAGTCGCGGCCAGAAACTAAATTTGTAATCATTCTGGAAGTTTTTGCAAAAAAACGTGCCTTCATTGAAATTATGAGTAGCTCTTCAGTCTGAAATTTAGGCTACCTTAAAATTGTAGCAAATGCCATAACAAAACAACTTTAGACTACGAATGAATTAATTAATTAATTGTACGTTTTGTTACCTAATTCTTATACACCATACACAGGATGTCAGTTGACATTTAAATACAGTGTGGCAGGTACATCGACGCGCAAATTGTAACTATTAATACTGCACATGATTTTAGACGCCCAAGGGTATAAGGTGTATGGCCCAAGGGTAAGGCGATTTTTCGCCGTTTATCAAAAAACAAAATCGGCTGTTTCATAAAAAAGTGCAAGTAGCTATTTAGTACATTTTGACCGCGTCGGTAACGCGTCAAAATGTACTGAAAAGTTTTTTTTTTTTTTAATAACCGACCAAAATTTTCGACGTTAGATGGTCTAGAATCATGTGCTGAATTCATGGTTACAGTTTGCGCCTCGATGTCCCTACCACCCTGTATAAATTATGTTAGTACCTACCCTGCCTACTTGCAGAGCCTTAACGACATCAACACCTTAGTACTTACTTTAATGTAACCCTCACCTCACCGGTGAACAGGGCAGGAACTACGAGTAAATTACCGTTGTTCTTGTTGCTCAACCATAATGTAATGTCAACATCCTACTTAGGTACCTACCTACAGAAGTAGAGATGTTTGAATAAACGATTTTGTAAAAATTATTTTATTTTAGCTTATAAAAAATCAAAACTTCAGACGTATCCTATCCTACTTCCTACTACAATAATAACAGTAATATAATGGCGAAAGTTTATGAGGGTGGATGGATGGATGTTTGTTGCTCTTTCACGCAAAGACTACTGTACAGATTTGGATGAAATTGGGCACACAGATAGTTTAAAACCAGGATTAACACATAGGATACTTTTTGTCTCGATATTCCCACGGGAACGAAATTTATGTGGATGAACCGCGGGGCGCTGTTAGTGTATATGTCACTTTGCGGGGCTCGTCGACGTAGGATGCAAGAGCGAGCGAGGGGCACCCCGAGGTTAGGTTTGGTCAAAACTAGGTGAAGCCGCAGTTTGGCTACTAGCCGTAGCATATTACATAAAATGTGAATAATTTGGCTTTATTAGGAGGAAGCCCACTTGTTTGTTAACGCCTTGAATTTAGATCCTTAGCTATTTGTATGTCATGTCCTGTATGTCTGTCTCTTCTTGGTCTATCGTTTACTATCAATTTCTTGTTTAGATTTGTTATTGTTACTCTATTCAAGGTAAAAGGAAGGATAAAGCACTTAAATGCGCTTAAATCTATGTCAACTACTGGCGTTGTATTAAAGTGTCCAAGCAAAAAAGACTTGATTGATGCATTGGATTCATTGTGACTAGATAGTGCAATGTGAACTTTTGTGCAAACTCTGTTGAGCTTGTTATCTAAATATGCATTGTGTTAATATCTATAAAACTCGCATGATTAAAAACACCTTCGGAGGTAGATCCAGCTGCGATAAACCGGTAATTTTTATTACACTAAAACTTGTGAATTATATATAGAACTTACCAAAAATGTCAGCCATTCCCGAATCAATGACCCAAAGCCGGTCGCATTCGTCAACAAACACTCGGAACACCGAGATCAATGAGCTGTTTGAAGGTAGCTCCTTTGCTGTGTCAGGTACAAAGTTGTCTTTGAAAGATGGGTATGGCTTCAGTAGTTGGTCTTGTGGCCCATCCAGGTCAACGTAGTTCAATGTTGAAGCAACGCCCGCCTTCCATCTTGGAATGGTAACGAACATTTTGTTTTTCCAACGCGCTAATCCTAATGGAAGGTTATTCTCAGGTATAAACATTTTGTCTGTGATAGCGTTTGCTCTGCTTTCGGGCGTTTCCCAAGTATAATCCATCTGTTTCCATGCAAACCGCAGTTGTGGTGTTGCGGCTTGGCACACCGTCACAACCGCAAGGGCTACGACAAACCCGACTGCCCTCATATTTGATCTGGAAAAAACACAGCTTATAAAATGACATGCAGTATTTCATACAAGTTCTAAGTAATAGGTATACGATGATTTCCGGTTATACATTGCTCATTTAAATTCATGACGGATAATTAAAATAATTATGATTTATTATTTAGCTCTTGCAAGACATGACAGTTTTAACTGCAGCTATTAAGCTAGGAAAGGGTTTGATTGAAGCTTAAATGATTAAAAGCAGTTGTGAAAGTTGTAATAAATGTCAAAAATTTCCCTTTGGCGTTCATAAATGAGCCAATTATAGCTGAACAACTTGCAAAATTACATAATTAATGTCATAGAGTGAAGTTTTCTTAATTAAATCTCGCGTCTGGTATTTTTGAATGGTGACAATTGTATTCATCCCAGCGTGATGTTGTAACTTGGTAATGACAGTATTGTGAAGCGGAGCATCTCTCAAACTCCATCATAACTGTTGGCTCACGTTTTTGCAGATGACTTGATCTTATTATTGAGAAACGACAAGTTAGCTATATTCTTCCTTATCGAGTAGATCGAGCTTGTTATGTATTCTGATAGCTTGGGAACTATGACGTTGTTACGCAAACTAAATAAAGGGAACATCGCGTTGTTAATAAAGCGATACAAATTGTACCGGTGATTTTGTCGAGTGTGAACACGAACGTACTTAGGTACATATATAATATCCTTACATCGAATGTACATGTATGTTCACTTCCGATAGTGAGACGTACTCATACAGGAACAAGTCACAAGTCATAAGAGAATGTGGCGAGTCACTAGTTTTTGCGACTGCTCGCTCAAGGCTCTCCAGTAGCTGTAATGGATTAATACAACGATTCACGAACGTAAGAAACCACATTAAAAGGTTCATCAAATGTAAACAAGCTTATGACCGTATTTAATGATACCTGTATAATTGCGCAAAGTGTAATAAATCTTGGTATCTCGACGCTAAATGCCTGGTAACTTAGTTTACTTTATTTTGCATAATACTTCCATTGTTGTGAGACGCTTCCTGTACAATAGAGTTAAAATCGAACTGAGAATAACTGTATTTTTAGATCACTACCGTATTTAAAGTAGATACCTACTACATATCTACTTAAAAAAAAAACATTTATAAAATAAACATTTATAGAGCTATCCCATAGAGCTTTTTTTCGGAAAAGCTGTAGCTTTTCGTATCCCCAACCATTATGGATAGGCTTTGGACGAAATAGCTACGACTGTGGTTACAATTAATATTTAAAACACAATGTTGTACCACCCTAATCCGTATCAACTAAACTTAGATGTAGAGTCACCGTTACCAACGCTTATCTCATTTTAAGAACGGGAAATACCTATTTGATTAAAGGTAACTTTCTCATAGTTTTTACATACCTACTTACATATTACATACGTATTTGTTTAAATACCCCATAAAACCCGTAAGTTGTTAAAACCGCAAACAGTGTCACGACAATTTTACGAAGAATACTGGGGTAAAAAATACAGCTTGTTATTACCCACGTCACGTCTGAAGCAGGTTTATTTAGTTAACTGTACCTGGTACCTCTTAAAAATGCCAAACATTCGTTGACCTATCGATAATCATGTCAAATAATGAACATACTTTCGTTAATTCTATGTGACGAAAGCTATTGGTTTCTAAGGCCCAGTCTAGCATAATCTTGGAAAAATAAAATAAGGTGTCTTATCGACGTAAGCAACATCTTTTCTGCAACTTTTAACATCCCTTTCAACTTTGTTGTGATTGAGTGGAAAATTAAGACTATTGAACTCTAAACATAAACAGTAATTGGTTTATACAAGGTGTAACAGAATAAACGCAAGTCCTGAAAGTAGTTTGTTCATAATTGATTACTGAATCAATTTCGGTAACATTTAAGATAGGTATTTTTTTTTTAATTATGTATTTTGCCATACTGATCGCCGATTGAGAAAAGAAAGAAAAATAAAAAGAAAGAAAATTAAATCTTATGTCAAGGCAATAAGACTCAATTTTGAATGCATAAAGTAATGATAGGGTCAACACAATTTACTTAATAAAAATAGTTAGCTTTAAAAAAAATTGTTTTGATCATTGTATTAAGCTTTTAACTCAATATTCTAATTGGGGTGTATGAGGTCTCGCGTTCATTATGTTACGCATTGTATACTGAACTTCAAGACGATCTTTAGGAAATAAACAGTAATTGGTTTATATACTCAACTTCAAGACGATCTTTGGGAAAAATCTGCATATAAAATAATATAAAAACATTCTTCTTTTCTTTTCCTTGTATGGCGATGCGCAGATTTGCATACCTACGTACTGGATGGAACATTTTACTCACGACAGGGTACACTTTCTGACAGCTGATATTTTTTTGATAAAAAACTGGTTATTTTTTGGTACAATAATGAAATCCAGGTTAAACCCATAAAAGATGAGACAAAAACAAACCATGGAGGTGGATCGTAGTATACCTAGTTTGGCTTATTTTTAAAAAACATGTGTTGTAGATTAAAATATTGCACAAATCCAATATTAGGAGTATTGGTAAAAAAAACAGAGAAAGAAAAGGTTCTCAAAATTGTGTGAGAATCTGCAAGCTTTAATAAGCGGGTAATTAAGTTAATAAAAACTTGGGTACAATGAATCTGGAGCATGCACTATAGATTATAATGTTGATAAACTTACGTGTGATAAAGTTAAGAAGTAGTGAAGTAAAGCGGCCAAAGGTAGTGGGGGTCAATCAGGCCGCGACCGGTTCAACGGGACCGCGTAGACAGACTAAACAGTTCGAGGTCTCGCAAGCCTTTATATATTCGTAACAACTTCTCGATACAATGGCTTCTTGTCATACATAAACCATTTTGGTTTTAATACTGCGGCAGGGATAGGTAGAAGTAATAGCTTTTGATTCAAATAATTTGGCCAAATCACGTTCAACTACAACCAAAAAAAGATTTATACGCGTGTTTACGCTTTGCCGATTGTTATACAGCACCTATTACCATGTCATGTTAACACTCAACGATTGCGCGAGCGCAATGTTGTGAATTCGACTCGGATAGGTAATTCAAGGCCCATCCCCGTGACCAGCACATCCGCTGACTATTCAGATAGACCAATTACATTTGTACCTGCGACTGACTGACAGCTGCACTAATTTGCAAAAAGACAAAAATGTCACATTGAATTGAATATTACTCAGATTCGAATGACATGACACTGCTCGACAGCATAATGCCAGCGTTTAGGTAGGTACTATTCACAATCATAATAATCAGCCTAACATTATAGGTAGGTAAGTAGAATAAAAATACCAATAGGTACAGGCTTCACGTAGTAGGTATAACAACAGCTGTAGCATCAAATAGCCTGCTTGCTCTCTAGAATCCGTAAAGGAAAACTCCGTTTTAGAACGTACCGGATTAACCACGATAAATATACCTATAGTCGATCGATATAGTAATCATACCCTTTTCCCCCAACCTTCTTAACTTACAATTACAGCTTAGGAATTATTGATATACACCTATTTGATAAAAAGGAATTGCCCACTGATTTCAAATGACTTAATAAACGTCATAGAATAACTAATTTTAATTTAGATTAATTTAAATTTTCTTTGAAATTGTACCTGACAGTTTACGAGTACTTATTTATGTAGATAATAGTAGATATATCACATGCAGAAAACGTATAATGTAATCTTCATCAATTTCATCTTGCTAATTGCCATTTCATTATTTATTTGCTAGTCTATCAAATAATTGCCAGTTACATTTTGATTAACGTAAGTACCTAAATATTAATTAATAGTTTCGCGTCTGAGACGAAAATGCCTAGAGAATGTGTGTTGTTACGTGAATGGATATAATAAGAAATGAGTAAGTACCTATATAAGAGGAAGTCTGAAAGTGGAACCGGTGACTGAAAAGTTGTATGGAAATCGGTTGTCATGGTATGGACATGTGATGCGGAGAAATGAGGAAAATGTCGTATGGAGAGTTTTGAGTGTGAATGTGGATGAACATATGAGTACCTACCTAGGTGAATAGGTACCAAATGAACGATAGATTTACTTTTGTAATATGATCTGGCTATAAAGGGGGTGACTTCTATGATGTCGACTAATACAGAGGTATGGAAAATGACGAAAATTAAATTGAAAAAACGGGCCAGAGAATGATGATGCTTATTAGCATCAAAGAGCAGCTTTTTTATAATAGCAGTATTACTATGTTTAGTGTAGGTATAATCCGTATAGTAAACCCAGTGGTATATTTGTACCTTTGAAAATCAACTTAGCCTATCGCAGTCCACTGCTGGGCATAGGCCTCTCCCAGGCTGCGCCACAACCCCCTATCCAGCGCTTTCCGCACCGTCTGTGTACCTCTTAAAATACTGTTTTTATATTACATTTTTGTCTACATAGATACATAATGAATTGCCAAACTTAAGTGGCAGTGGGCAGGGCACATTGCTCGCAGAACAGATCGCCGATGGGGCCGAAAGGTTCTGCAGTGGCGACCGCGTACCGGAAAACGTAGCGTTGGGAGGCCTCCCACAGGTTGTCCGGCTGCGATATGGATACGATAATCTTTGCTATCAGGCACTATCAGCCCCTACCGACAACTATCGACGTATTCTCCATCATCTGGATATCTTATCACATCACTTGCGGCATTGCTATCTTCATTCCTTTGATTAGTTAGTGCAAAAAGATTTTGTAAACAAACACACACTCTATACCTTAGTCAAAATATGTGGCTTGGCCGTTTCGCTACCATCACATGGGCGTAAGGTGAAAAATTTATTCACTGTTCATTACTTTTCTGATAAACAATAGTTCTTTTAGTAACGAAACGGCCAAGCCTCATATTTTGACTAAGGTGTAGAGTTTGTGAAGTTAGGGCGTGTAGAGTTAGAAGCTTGGCTCTACATGAGATCTGATAAACTTTTTGACAGTGCGAGCTATGGCTCGCACTGTCAAAAAGTTTATCAGATCTCATGTGGTCTCGTCTTGGCAACATTTTACATGAAAATGTTTTTGATGGGATTTGTCTTTACCAGTAAACAATGCGTGGTTGCAAATCGAAGTCAGAGTTTAAACATAATTAAATGTAATTGTATAGCTAAGCTACCTACCATTTTTACTTAGCGCAACGGTACAGCTTCTAAGAAAAGTGCATGCTTATAATAAAAGCATTGTGCACTAACATCTCGACCACTTTATTTTAGTTTAGTCGTGACCACCAACCGCTGTCCCTGAATAGTGCGGTGTTGAGTGTTATTAAATTACTCGCTTTGTCCAAATCAAGCGCACTTTACGTCACCCCCTGCCGTAATTATGAGAGCAATTACACCTTAACGCCGTAACTATTAGCAGAAAAGGCAGCGTAAACAAAATTTCCCACGCGTAACACTCCTTTAGGCAATCTTTCTGTGTAAGTACTCTTTAAATATATGGTACATTTTGAGTTGTTTTACATACACGAACCTTTAAGTTCAAGGAGAACTTGAAGAAAAAACTCACAGCATCTATTAGTTTTCCAAAACATACTCCGGCCACAAATTGCCGCCACATTCTCGTGCAAAAAGTTACTACATAATGCCATAGTTCATACTTCGTACAACATAATAGTGGCAATAATCGTAAACCATCCCAATTTTTTCCAATTTTATATCGTATAAGTGTAATAACTTACTAAGGCTACTTAGTCTTACTTAGATCTCAAAGGGTTCAGATTACCGACAGCTGCAGCAGCTGAAAGGTAGGTTCAAGGAATTTGAACATAAATCCTGAACTTAGTTCATATTGTTTTACCGTTGGTACCTTTCAAGATCAGCCTCACCTCTAACGGAAAGGGGCAAACTCATAATATAGGCATAATATCAAACCTCAAACTTACACCCAGTTCTGATTTTCTGATGATGAAATGATAGGTATCTATATAGATAGATACCAATATAAATTACTTGTAAATTACTTTCAGAAAATAGTTTCTGAAAGTAGTTTACAAGTAATTTATATTGGTACAGTCTAATCATAGGATTGTTTTTTTATTATTTCTTTTCACTTTTCTATACTTACTATACTTTTCCATACCTCCCTACTTGTTAGCCAGTAGGGCTCGGAGAAGCCGAGATCACATGTAAATACTTATTGCGAACTCCGGTTCGCAATAAGTACGTTTATCTGTGGTGAAATGATCCATGGAAATGTGAGAACCATGGGAAAATGAATCTACGAGAGTCTACACAGATTTACATTATGTAGATATTTATTTGTATGTAGGTATGTGCAGTACCTACATAAAAGCAGGACGACAAAACCTTTTAGATAATGTTTCTTTTTTCTCTGTTTAGCCACAGAACACGTTAGGCATCTTAATTTTACCTTCCTTTTTTATACATTTAAAATTACAATTAGCATGTATCAACAGGTTTTTAAAGGACATCATTAACTTCGTACCTACCTAAAAATTTAGTGCCGGGCCAGAAAAAAAACTATTTTCTTACTGGAAATAACATCTTGAACATTTTTTAATATCACAACGAAATCTCCCTGGCTGCTATTGGAGTTTCAAAGTACCAAAAATCATATTTTTGCCAAAAACATTTTTGGACATTCGTTTATAGACGCAAACAGTTATTGATCACACTTTTGGGCTTCTGACTTCCCGTAACGACTGTTAAATATCTACGAATGAAAACCGGGCGGGACCAACGGCTTATCATGCTTTGCGAGGCAGGGATGGGTCTCGATATGGAATGGATGGTCAGCCGTCCGCGAACCGACCTTGGCAATCGATAGCATGACCTCTCAAGCTTCGCTAATGAGACACAATTGATTTTCTATTGTATCGTATTACATAGGATACTCGGGGAGCATGACCGGTTAACCTTCGGTCGACCCGTGTCACTGTTATTAATTAGCATAGGGTCAAATTAAATTAGCTAGCGAATCGACGTGATGTGTATCGATACATAAACATGATAACACAAATAAATCACTTGACGAAAAAAAAATTTGGTCAACGACCTTAGTGTAGTTAGGTACCTAGGTACTTGTTTTGAAAATCTGTTTTTTTTTTAAACTAACTTTTATAAGGTTGTGCGTTGTCTGTCGGTGGATTTTAATATTTTTATTGAATAGACTAAAAGTTCGTTTTTTATCCCAGATACTAATCTGACATTTAAAGGCTTTTGTGTTTGCGTTTTTTTAATAAAGAAGTTAGTCATTACACCTGTCAAATTGGTATCTGGATTTAAAAAACGAACTTTAGTAGTTAATCTCATATCCATAACGTTTTTCTATTTTCAATAAGTTTTGTGGTGATCAATTGAGGAGGAAGGTAGGTAGTTGTTATCAAATCAATCAAACAAATTCACCACCCTGCCCTTTCCTAAATGGCCATAGGTCTTCTTCCCTTCACGACGTTAGACAATAAATAAATCAACAATGTAGAACCTTGAACAGCGGTTCCTGTTCAAGGTAACAAGTGATACTTACACAACGTTTGAAGTCCTCGAGAGCTTTACATATTCACCTTCAATAAGGAAAATCCCACCTTTACAAATAAATGTAGCTAGACATGACGACACATTAAGCTATACATTTCCAGTTTTAGCTTTTCGTACAATGAGAAGCCAGATTATACTGGAAATGTATAGCTTAAGTCGTCGTGGATACATCAATTACGCAAAAAATATAACAACTTCCTCCTCGAGAATTTCGGTTTTTCCCAAACTACAGGCAAAATCTAATTTCATTTGTTTTCTAAATACCTATGTTCTTCCTCAGCCTTCAAATTATCTCTTCCGATTTCATTAAATCGATTTTTTTCCGTTTTACCGTAAACAGTTTCAAATTATACTTTATAAACTTGATATGTTCGCATTATAAAAATCGTATGCAGTACCTATGGACAAAAGGCTACTGCATAAATCGATTTATTTGTATAGCGTTAGGTGACAGTTCCTCACATATTGAAATTAAGACCCCTCAGCCTGCGGTAGCACCCCCTACCTACTTTGGTAATTGGAGCTAGAATGACGATGATTGATGTTATACTGCGAGAAAGTCTTCATTAAATATACATGAGCAGATTATTCATCTCACTACGTTACAGCTTGTGATAGTACTTAGTAGTAAATATCTGATATGCGCGGACAATAAACTGTGTGTCGGGAGCGTCTGGCGTCGCTCGCATTACATCTCTCTGTTAGCGCGTAAGGCGCATTCTGCTTATCGAAGCGTTGGTAAAAGCGGGCGCCCATGCGAAACTGACTGATCTCCTCAACTAAACACGTATTCCACATAAATACATTGAAATAATTACCAATAATTGCCACTTGAAACTATCATTATAGTATCCGTAACCATAGTTTCGTAGAGAAGATGGTATTTGCTCAACAAACCTATAAAAACAAGAGTTGTTTCAAAATCAATTTACTGGCTAATCGATAAATAATTACAACTAAGTACTATACAAAATAAGACGAGCTAACAATGGACTTAAACTAAGTACAAACATAAAAATACAAAAAGGTAACATACATAAGAACAATAAAGATTATTTGGCACAGTGGCTTTCAACACCAATCGAAAAACTTACTCTACGAATATCTAACACAGAGTTAACTGATCAACAAGTATCCACATGCTCAAAATAAATACTTTGACACTTTATAAGTTCCCTAAAATATGGAACATAAAACGCAAAATATAAGAAACGATCTACAAATGCAATGGTTAGGTCTTAATTAAAATAATTTGGGGTTAAAGCAGTCTTTCATCACTGTGTTAGGAAGGGTTTTGAGGATCAGCAGTTCCCTGTTCTCCTACAGTACAGGGCATAATCACTGTGTTCTTCGTCTTCCTCGCGCTCGTAGTCGCGATGCCTGTGTGGCGGAGAGTGGAACTCTGTGGGTCTGGAGTGATGTCTGTACTCAGTGTTGTGGGGTGAAGGTCGGCGGCGGTCGGGCCACCGCCTCCTGTTGCGGTCCTGGTAACTTGCGCGAGAAGGCCTTCGGGATCTGTTTCGGGTACTGCAACACACAAAGATTTTCATTAAAGTTTCTCCCATCTATAGGACTTTCTCACTAGGACGTGGCGCGACACCATCGTCTGTTATTGTGGCGAAATATGCTTATGAAAAATAATGAAAAGCATCAAGCGGAGGCAATAGAGGAGTAACCAAAAATAGTCTCAATTACATTTACAGTCGTATTGGATTTTTATCTATGCATGGATTATTAAATAGCTTTTTTCGGTCTACCGTTGGTCTGTCTATTAGATCCAAGGTCTCTACAAAAAGACACGACAGCCACATAGGATATAAAAAATCGTGTGCGTGTCCCTTTGAAAATGACGGGTCATCATCCGCCTAAGCTTTTCCCAACTATGTTGAGTCTGCTTCCAGTCTAACCGGATACAACTGGATACCAGTATCTATTTTACATGGAGCGACTGCCTATTCGACCTCCACAATCCAGTTACTGGGCAATATCACCCTTGGTTAGACTGGTTATCAGAATTTCGGGCTTTTGACGACCCGTAACGACTGTCAAAGATCCACGAATGACAGCCGGGACCAACGGCTTACGTACGGGTACGATGGTATCAAAGAAGTCTCTGAACTTTAGTCGTACCTTTCGTGTATTACCGACACGGTTAACTGCTCACAAGTTTGCATAATTATGTAAAACATGATTTAATCTTTACGCGCATTAATTTATACAACACTATTTGACAAACTATTGTTAATTGCCGCAAAAGGTATGTTGGTATTGTAGAAATTGCCGCCCCAATCGGTTAAACACACGCACAAAATCGAAGGTCTCCAACAGTTAGATACTCTACACACCAATGGTGCTCAGGAAACCAAGAACACTGGGTGAAAATCCTAGAACGTAATTTACCAGCCCAAGTCGTAGAATGCAACATTCTTCAGCATTCTCGTTTACTAAAACCAAAAAGCATTCAGGTACCATTTTTATCAATTTAAAACTGTTGTGGTAGAAGTTGATCAAATTGGGAAGTTGTTTCAAAAGATGTTCATATTACCCGTACGGTCTCTTTTTGTATTGTGAAGGTTTCTTTATCTCGGGGCGACGCATATAGTCATCCTCTTCTATATTCTCTGGGTCCTCATGCACTGGCTTCGTGTGATGGAACACTGGCCTCACGTAGGGAATGTGCACTGGATAGGGCTTCTCCACTGGCACTGTCACCTGCACCACACATTACAAGAACAATAAAATTCTAGACACAAAAACAATGGTTGTACACGCACTCCAGTTCAAGGTGCTAAACATTTCGATTTGCTTCTTTAATGCCATATAATGTGCATGCTCTACGCTACTATTACGAAGGAAATAATTATACAGTCTTCATGCAACAAGTTGAATGTGGGGAAAATTAAAATCATTAACCGTGTAAAGGAATAATTTTCATAGATTTCCGTGAAAGATCATTAGATCGATGGATGCAAAACATGCAAAGTTAACACAAGTAAGTACTTTGAGTTACCCTGCCTAATAAACAACTGAGGAACACCATCAGAGCCACGTAGTCGTAGTCAGTTCTGCATCTAAATGCTAAGTAAACGTTGTCGACCGCGAAATCGTTGCGGTACCGTTGCGTAAACTAAAGCGCTGTTTCATTGACACGTACACTTAGATACGTGCACATCACTGCCCTGTAACATCGAGGACACTAACCTCCTTTTCAACAGGCACAGGGACTAGCTTCTCTACCGGGTAGGGAACCTTTTTGTAGACGGGATAGGGCACCGGCTTGATGATAGGCACGGTGATCTCACGCAGCACGGGCACCGCGACCGGCCTAGACATCGGCACCCGCACCGGGAACGGACGCGGCACCGGAACGATTACCGGATGAGGGACTTCTATCTGCAAGTTTATGTTCGCTCTACACAACCCGCTTATTACTATTAAAAGTACTTTATTATTATTTAACATCTAGATTCAAGTGGATGTGTTCATCTTCAGATAGAAAATTCCAATCTCGATATTGTCAATAAGCGAAAGGACAAATTATAATCCTATTAATTAATTTACGTAGTATATTTTACTTGTTGCAAAGTCAATGATTAATGAATGCTTACAAGACATTTGGTGATCAAGTAGAAAGTAAAACAACACGCGAACACTTAAATTATTTCTAATTTAAAATATTTTCCTAGTCCCTGTCTACAAAACAATGTTATCAATTCACCAATCTAATAAGTGATTCTTTAGATTTATTATGCTAGTGCTTATTGCCTTATATTAAAAGTAAAAGCATATATTTTATTTATCACGAACGCTTACGCTTTCTTCTGTCCTTCTGACAATGCATACAAACTATCTGTTACTGCTCTACATGCACCGAAATCGAAGGAATGGTAAAAAGTGAAATTGTTAGTACTACGCATAATGCATGCCATGCAACAGATATAAGGTAAAGTACGATGGGTGAACGACCACATGCTATGGTGTATACAGTTTCATTAGGGTTACACAAGTTGGGGACGATGGATACACAAATACATACCTACCTAGACCTAATATTAGTCAGTCCTCAACAATTTCTCACAAACTTCCAAGCCGCAAAAACCATGTTTGCTGTTAGTACCTATGAATTTTTATCTCCTAAGCACCTAGTAGTTTTTCTTTACAGTTTTCCTAGTAGATGTGTACCTACGAAACCCTCGGTAGCAATGTAATACGCGCTTGCTTGCCTTTTCATTACCAAGTTCAGCGCAGCGTGTACGCAGATTAACAGCTAATGTTTTAACTTTCATGTGAGCTTCGTTACGATCACTTACACACCTCGCATTGAAATAAACAATATTTGATATATTTTATCCGCCGACATAGTGCTATGATTATGGCTGATTGTTTTCATCGACAAAAAATCAATTGTCTCCGTTTTGGTCTGGGTCCATTTATACAAGAAAAGTCTCTCACGGGTTTCCTACGAGCCATTTAAGATTTGATTTAAACTTCGTTTAAGCCCTATCTTTATTGAACAGAAGATAAGCTGACCAGTTATTGCTTTCACTACTTACAATAGCAGCTAATGTAGCGTGACTCCAGGGAGGTCGTCGAGCTCATGATCGACGCCCAACTACTCGCTAAACCATCGATCAAGGTGCACTTACACAATTTCCATATTTTGATTTCTTTTTGCGTCACTTTCCAAGTGCATTTATTATATTTCAACCCGTACAAAAGCCCTACTTTTATCACATGTATGGTTTATAATCCCGATCAAGTGTTATATTACATGATTTCTCCTGGGCGCACGAGCGCGCATCATTTTACTGGCCGAGGAAATTAGTGCGCGACGTGAGTTGTCTGCTTTTCCGATCCGCATTCCATCATATCATAGGTTTTTTGCTGTATTATACACATAAATAGCTAAACAGACATTGTTAACATGATAATTTACATCAATTTATTAGAAACATTAAAAAATGTATCACTTACCGGGTACGGTTTCGGTATCGGCACATGCATTGGTTTCATTTCGGACCCATAACTTTCATAATCTCGAACTGGCACATCTTTGTATTTCGTCTTCAAGTAAGACTGTTTCCATTTTTCAACTAGGTTTTTAAATTCATTATCATTGTCAAAAACATTATTACTGGGCTTGAACGTTGGTAAGTATGTTGGGTGCGATGTATCGTGTGTTCTAAGGCCCAGTAAATCCTCTTCAGATTTGTATCTTGTGTCGAACAAATCTTTGGTCCAATCGTTCGTTGGTTTGTTCAGTTTGTGAGGTCTGCTGTGATGCGCGTGCGGCCAATCAGACAATTTGTTTTCTGTAGCTTTTGGGTAGCTTAATTTATGGGGCCTTTTCGGAATATTTACCACGGTATCGCTGTTAATTTCGCCGTAATGGGTCTTTTTTGGATGGTCCCTAAAGGAGGAATAATCTGTAGCTTTGAAATTAGTCCCCCAATATGATGTCATGGACGTAGTGGGGACAGTGCTGAAGGAATTCTTGAATTGGTTCAAATATTCACTTGCTTTGGTTTTATCTTTGAATGAAACGCTACTGTAATCGTCATCTTCATTAAATTCAGGCAATTTCTTGAAATTCGAATAATCCGTTTCTGGATATTGATAATTTGTCAAATCTACTACATTGCTACTTGCTGGTACTATTTCATCGGGATTAAAAGGTTTCTTTGGTTCACTAACATCATATTTGAAATTCATATTACTATAATTTGTGGAATAGCCGTAGCCTTTTATAGAGGAGTCCTTCCAATTTGTGAAGTCATTGCTGTAATTTCCAGACGACCACGATGGCTTATGCTTGATTTTCTTTTTTTGTTCAGGTTTATTAGTATTTGCATTATTTTTATGGCGTGTGTTGACATGGTTGTAAGTTATATCTTGATCAAAAAATGAATTTGATTTTGTAACCGACTTATCACTAGTTTCTTCATTATTTTTCATATTGTAATGATCTGCTAATTTTGAGGGATCCATAAACTTGTTATTGTTGTTATTATAATTAAAATTGTTAGAAAAAGCATTTTCCATTTGGTTGTTTTTCATGGAATTTTGTGGACTTAGCGGTTGATTATTTCCAGAGAAAAACTTACTGGTATCTAATTCGGTTTGATAATATGGTTTTAAATTTGTAAAGTCCACTACTCTTGGAAACTTCAGTATGTTATTGTGTACACTAGAAGAAGCTGGTTTTCCAAAGTCCTCATTTTCAGTTTGATCATAGTTTTGAACATTATTGTTGGTATTTTGATAATTACCACCGGACTCACTGTATGTAGGTTTATTTTCATGAGTTGATTCTACATCAGGGAAATTGAAATACTTCTCATCCGCCAAACTTGAATAACCATTATTAAACACATTGAATTCAGTATTATTAAAAGGATTCATGGCTCTGTACTTATGTTTTGAATTTATTTTAGTGCCGTACACTGGTGCATCAGAGTCTTCTGGATTTTGCCCATTTGGGTCTTCAGAATCAATGTTTTTATTTTGTTCACCAGTTGTACCAAAATTGGGATTATTAAAAAAGTTCATTGAACCAGATGAATACTGTAGCATACCGGATTGCCCCATGTTGTCTTCGTTTCCGCCGAAGGAGTGACCGTCAAACGTCTGAGGACCATAATTCCCACCAAATCCTGATGAATCCAAGGAACTGGGAAATGCTGGAGCGTATAATCTTGTTGTCGATTCTTGATTCTGATTGGCACCACTCAAGAAGGTGGCATAATCCGGTGAGGTCGGTACAAACCCATCAAAGGAACCAACATCGTTAAATCCGAAAGTTGAATATGCGACCACATTAGGTTGTATGGTGGTTGTCTCGTCTTGATCCTTAGGCCGTTTATTTCTTTTAGTTTTCTTTCCGCAGACAACATTACTAATAACTAATAATGCTATTAACGTAAAACAAAGTTTCTTGTTAAACATATTGGTTAAATCACTGTTACGGGTAACGACGTGCTACGCACTATTTACATTGTACGTGAACGTGAGACACGAAAGGAGTTCGATTGTCGACTGAACGAGGGCGTGTTACGGCACGCTCATGAAGCCGCGAGCCGCGGGCTGGAGTCTCCTCGCTGACCGCCGGTGGACGTGTCTCCCGTGTCCTAAGAAAACGAAAGCGTTTTACGCTTCAACAACTCTACGAATTTCCCCAAGTAATTATTCGCTAATAATACGTTCGATGCATTCAATAATAGCTAATAGGTAGCTGATGATATTAATGCAACCCAGGTAATTGGCTGCTCGTGTCGTTTGAAAAGTCGTCTTCCGTCATAGTTGGTAACAATTTTTTTAAAGCTGCGTACACATTAACGATATCATAATCATAAATCATGTTATCGTACAATCAACAGGATTCATCGATGAAAATCATTTCAGTATGTTTCCGTGGCGACGAGCAACAACATGGTGATGGTGACTAACAGACAGTAGGGGTAGGTACCTACTGTGCTTAGGTACTTCATCCGTCGATATCCGTGGGTACTTCCTACATCAATAGGTCATCCTGTTGATGTAGTAGGTAATGTATGTTTGCCAACACCGCGAATGAAATAACTTTAATTTCGGAAGTCGGTGTCTTGGGATCTGTATTTTAGTTTTTTGCCACCGACTTCCGAAATTAAAGTTATTTCATAATTTTGAGTTCATTTCTTTTTGAAGTCGGTTTAATTTTTTTAAATTAATTTTTATTTCGTATTTTTAAATAAAAACTGGAATATCTGTTTGTAATAAGGGTAATAGTTTTGTTGTAAATATTGCACTAGAATTTGACCAAGGTTTTGAGATGTTTTCCCTTCGACACTACACCCGTAGCTCGTATCAATAAGCCAGGCCGTCACTCTTACACGTATTAATCTATATCTTGAAAATTACTGAATCGATTTTGATGAAACTTGCAATGTTCCCTAAGTTGAAGATGATCATGATCCGATTAATAGTTGCGGAGAAATGCGTGGACAAACATACCTACATACATAGGTACATACATACCTACATACGTCTATAAAATTTTGTATATTTGCTTGGAAGCCCTGATAGATTGTCTTACATATGTGAATATCATGCAGTTCCAATAATATTACATATCTACATACGTGTCGAATTGATAACCTCCTTTTTTTTGAAGTCGGTAAAAAATATACTAAATCCAGATAATTATGCGGTTAATTATTCCGTTTATCCATCCTATGGGTGATACGCGGGAACGCATGTCCGAGAATCCACCCTAAGCCAATAAATTACGTTTATACTTACAAGTACAACCACCGTTACCTTACCGTTTTATTTTAAAAAAGAAAAAAGAAAAGAAAGAAAAGAACCAGGCTCAAAAACAGAAATAAACGGAATAGTGTAGTGCGTAACATTGGATACACCATCGTGGCTCGTGGTTCGTCGTGGCCGTAATGCCTATGTTGGCTTAATGAACGCATAATTCAAGAATTCATGACAATGGTCAATAAATGTAAGTAGGTACTAGGTAGAGCCCATGTGGTATTGATATTCTCAAGGTGTCACATGCCTCAGATTTCTATGGACTAGTTGCATTTTCTCCTCAAGTTTTCGAAACTGTTAACTGTGAACAAAGTGAGCATATATTCGTTAAACAAATGACAGTGGCCCCAAACCTAGTTCTTGCTATTGCTAACTAAAACATCCATGTATGATAAACATTTAAACTATTCTCGGAAAGTCGTAGATCATAAGTTAACTATTCGTTGTTCTATAGTGTGCCCGTGCCCGTTCTGTAGGAGCAGTGGTGGCACAGTGGTAACGTCCACGATTTATGAGTTGTAAGTCGTAGGTTCGAACCCAGTCAGGCGCTTTACTTTGAGTAAATTATTTCATCAACACTGCTCTCAAAACAGTGAAGAAAAACATCGTGAGGAAACCACATGAAATCGACTCATACTACTTACCTAATAGGTAGGTACAATTTTATTGCCCAATTTGATATGACCGCTTCTTATGAGCATTTCTACATAATGACGTAAATTATGTTGGTTTGGCTTTATTTGATAACACAATTAACTAATGTCAAAATAAGTGTGCACGCTATTGGCGCCTCATTACAACGGGAAGTCTTAGCTAATTGATATCTAATCGATTTGGATTTGTCACTTTTTCTCTGCGAATGTGTGATTTATTTTTCATGTAGTTGCTGTACTTGAGTACTTCCATGCAAAGGATAAGAGGTGCTACACATTTGTGCGGGTTGGCATGATTCAGCGGCAAAATCGTGTATATTATATTTTACCGCCTGGCTGTGAAGAATCGTGCCGAATCAATCACCCGAACCTGTGTTGACATGCGAACTACGAATCACATTGACGTTATGCAAAATCCGGCACCCAACACATGCGAACTACGAATCACATTGACGTTATGCAAAAACCGGCACCCAACGTCCCGACCTCACTAAATTGTCGGACAGTGGCGCCGATTCTGTTGTTCACAAACTAAACCAAATTTAAGTTCAGGCATCTTTTTCTTTCTATTTCATTAAGAAAAGGACAGAAGATAAATATTAGTTTAGTCCTGTCAAATTAGTCAGCGCCTGACGTAAATTGACGTATTTTTAATATCCAATTTTTTTATCTCGTCTAAAGTTATCTATGAAGTATCTTAATTTGACAGAACTAAACTAATATTTATCTTCTGTCTTTTTCTTAATGAAATAGAAAGAAAAAGATGCATGAACTTAAATTTATTTTAGTTTGTGAACAAACAGAATCGGCGCCATAGCCCACTAAGCCCAACACCCGTCTGGTCGGAGGATTCTCCCTTTACCATGAAGGATGTGTGAACGTTACACCCTTATTATTCCTCATACCCATAGATATCCGCTCATACCTCTATAACCGCCGCCATTCGCAAGAAAACCGAGTCGCTGTTGTCAAGGTTGCGGGCGAGTGACAACAGCATTCTAAAAACGTTGTTAAGACGAGACCACATATGGCTCGCACTGTCAAAAAGTTATCAGATCTCATGTAGAGCCAAGCTTCTGACTCTACACGCCCTAACTTCACAAACTCTACACCTTAGTCAAAATATGTGGCTTGGCCGTTTCGCTACCATTACATGGGCGTAAGGTGAAAAATTTATTCACTGTTCATTTTACATAAAAATGTTTTTGGTGGGATTTCACATCTTTTTGAAAATTGCTTATGAAAAAAAATTTTTTTTTTTTGGGTGGTTATTTACTGAAAATCCTGAAATACGTATTTTATTATTTATAACAAGGAGTCCCTATATCAATTTTCAGAACTCTAGCATCAAAATTTGCGGAAGTCTCGTACAAACTTCCATCCCCTATTTTAAGGGGTTGGAGGGTAAAAGTTCCTAGTTTTAGAGTTGTTTTGTTGTTTGTGTACTATTACTAGCTTACATACCAAATTTCAGCTTTCTAGGACTTCTGGAAGACCCTTAGAATATTGATGATCATCAGTGAGTCAGTGACGAAATCGGGGTATTTCAGATAGATATCAATAAAATCTAAAGTATAAGAGCTATACAATTGAAACTTTATAGGTTTAACCGGTTGAATGCCGTAATTACAGAAACAATTAAAAAGCCATTGTGTCTCGCGTGGATCTACGTTCCGGCATACTACGGGTTAATAAGTCAACCACTGACATCATATCCCGAAAATTTTGTTTATCTGGTATAATACAAACCCAAGTTATGAAGGTTCAAAAATACAACGAAGTGCTTCGAGAAAAGGTAGGTAGTGCCCTTGCGCTTCGCTTGGCTCGTCCGCTCGTCTTGGCGGGATATTATTATTATTATAACACTATGGAATGCAATAAATAAATGAATATGGAAACCCCCATCTGCGATAAATTATGAAGGCACTTGCCCAGCTTGATGAATTAGTCATTAGGCAATTCCGCCTACGAGTGTATTGCTATTAGGTAAGTAATCTTGGTTTGAGGATTAGGTTCCAAGAGCTCCCAAAGGTTCCAGACTTGGGAGCCACCCACAAGTATGGTTCTCCTTCTCGGCGAGGTACACGGTTGATTGGGTTTGACAAAAAACAATAAAATATTCTAAAACATTTTTATTTGACTATGCAAATCATTTTTATACAGGTTCCATGTCATACTATCAATACAAAGAGTAAGTTAACTTAATCACTACTTTCGTAAATAATGTCGCACTTTAGATGGCCACGATGCAGCTTCCGAAGCCTATAACTAGCCTTCATTCATGAAGGAGCCACTTTGTACTAAGTTACAATAACTTAACAATAATCTTAACAGAAAAGGAAAACATTTTGACAAAGAAAATCATAGCAAGTGAAAGAATAACAAGTGGAATGATAGTTAACTACATGTTTTTTTTGTAATTTTGGTATCTTTGTGAGAATCGTCATCCTACTAATACAATCTAACTTATAACGATAAATAATGAATACTCTGAAAGTAAATAACAAGTTTATATAAATAGGCACACTAGAGAATATAATAAGTATATTATGCTATATGAAGTTTATATAGGGTCCAATTAAATTAGACGTGACGTGATGGGTATCGATATCTAAACACGATAAAATAAAGAAGAAACTAATTTGATGATTTTTTTTTTGTGGGTTCATCGACAGCAGTCATGTATTCACTTGAAATAACAGTTTAAAACAAGTTTTTTTTTGTATAAACTTAACAGACGTGATTAGTATCGATTTATAAACACGATAAAACATATTTTCTCAACGCATATTTCGAGTAACAACACTACCAGCAGTCGCTGACCCCTAAAAAAAACATTAAATCTTTTTAATTTTTAATTTTATGATATTTATATGTATATCGATACTCATCACCTCTACAGAGTTTTCCTAGCTAATTTAATTTGACCCTGTATAGCGAAAGTTATAGAATGTCTGATGGATATATAAGATAATTGCAATAAAAATAATGACCGGTCGAACATTACTCAGAGATTCATCGAAACGTACAGATAGCTAGCTTCAAATCATTCGACAAATGGCGACTGAATCACTATAATTTCTAGGCATTTTAAATAACTCTATCTTAAATACGAAGTAAATGTTACTCGTTATTATTGTAATTGTTTAACATCTACTAGGTGTAGTGATTATTTAAATGTATCTTCGGGGTTACTACGAATATCGATTAAACTTTGAAAACCTGCAGTCACCTCCAGGCATCTCAAATATATAAAAATACTTTTCTATCACTTTCATGAACACTTCAAATTCTAATACACTGGTCAACTATTAATTGGAGTCATTAATAAGAAAGGCCGATGAGGTGCAAGGGTCTGTAGAAAATTAGACATTTTATATAATATTATGTGCCCATAAAGCTATTTGTTAAATTCACAATTATTAATGATTAGGCCTGTAATGTATCTGAATATATTTTTCAACTTTAGTATTATGTTAGTACGGGTAATATATATTTAGGATCCACTCTACTTTTCATAAGATTTCTACTCTGACAATAAAATATGTATTATATTTTAATATTTCTAATCCATACATCTGTAAATTGCAAACATGTATCTACCCTCTATAATAATTAATGTCATAAAATAGTTATTACAATTATTACTTTGACAGTTATCTCTAAACCATATTAAAGGGAAAGATAAGTTCATAGAGTACAACAAGAACAGTAAATGCTTACGAATGAACGCTACGAATGTTAAGATTTGTGACGTCAAAAAGTTTAGAAAAATATTTGTAATCTCTTGTTTGAAGTCGACATTACCCCTATTTATTACAACACACGCAGTCGATTCCTCAGTCATATAGTTGTTCGATATATTACGTATTAGTAAAATTAAATAATTTGTGTGCATAAATAAAAATAATAATGTTCGAATCAATACCATGAGGTTAGTAACAGTACAACTAACACTCATTATAATGTTAATAATAGTAAATAACAAATAAATCGCTACCGTTTACAATTTTGTGACACTTTAAGTGACTTTTTCGTTGAAAAAAAGATTAAAGCATAGCTGTTCGACTTAATTTATAAAATAACCGATTATTATAATCAATCAAGCTTTGGAAATCAAAGCGTATCACTCACACCGTCAGCAACACTCGCTCAATGCTTATAATTACAGTGCACTTCCGATTCCTCAATCCCGTATTTTATATATTTAACCCTTGAAATGTTTCACTTCAATATAGTTCCACCTAGGCCTCAGACCAAGTTCCTCAATGTTTCCATCACCTGAACTAGTGTGACTATGTTAGTAAGAGTTACGTACTAATACACAAAGATGGCGCTAATCACAGACAACATTCATGATGTGCGACTACTTGGTCTAACAATAATAAATAGTTTTTTTTTTCTTTATTTTATTGCTGGTTTAAGTACCAAAGGGGTTAAGTGAATATCAACGCATTAACAGCTCTTGCACAAAACTAGCCAATTTTAGAGGTTGGGTTGTTTGCCGATGTTACATCAGCAGAACTATGAGGTTTGTAGAGGAGATCAACAAAAAAGGATTCATTATTAAATTTGACAGGCGAGGTGATGCGGGGTGTACTATGCGATCAAAATAAGAATAGGACTGGCGTCAAACGAGGACATACCAACTTCCCATGTATAGTCAGGAAAATGGACCGTTTAGCTAATTGATTTCAACAAAAATTGTCCGTATATTCAAATAACAACTGTAATTCTTTATTAGTCGTTAGAAATGGCTATAACACGACAAAATGATGCAGTGTATCAATCTGCTAAACTGTACATTTTCCTGACCGTAAAGTGACACCAGTGACATTAGTTTGACAGTTCAAACGTCACATTATGGCGTTAACATCAATCGCATTCTAATTTTGATCGTGGTAAAGGTACGTTTGGTAGAGGATGGGGTTACGTTCAGTGCGCGGAAGCGGCGGGCGCGGGCGCGGCATGTCGCAGGCGCGCGCGGATCTGTTGCAGCGTGGGGTTAGCGCCAGTCTCGGGTTCCTCTGGCACTTGCTCCGCTTGTTCCAGCCGACGAGCTCGCTCTGCTATCGCACGCTCGAGTTCTGGAACGATAAAAAGGAGGCTGTTATTAAGTTCCCTTTCTCCAAGGATGAGCTGTAGAACTTAAAAGATTACCTAAGCATCATGATAAGTAACCATGGAGTTTCAAGCCTGTTCTTCTTGGTACGGGCAACTACCCGCTCTACAGAATATACATTTTTTTCTCTAAAACTTATATATGCAAATTTTATAGCTGCATTTGCTTTTTAGCAATCGGTGGCGCAGGACAGTAGTGGTCGTTACACTGAAGATCCCGGAGCCCCTCTGTATTTGCCAAGGACGATCATCGTCTGGTTTTAATCGGTAAAAATCCGACCTAATGCTAATTAAGTCGGTATGTATATGGGAAAAAATGTTGTCAACAATTTTATTGAAAGCGCAAGTTAAGGCGAACAGGTCTTTGCGAACAGGTAGGTACAGCTCTAATACCTACGTAAAGGCCGCCAGCACTGAAAATTAAACGTTGATGCTCTCTAATTCAAACTGATTTCTAGAATCATTACCGACTCTTGTAAACCAGAAAGTCCACCGTTCTGTCATCCGCATCTTATCGCTCAGATCAGTGAAACTGATGTTCTTTATAACTGGATTATTTAATGGCGTGTGTGTAGTGGACAGTGTATAAAACAAAAGCTGCCCGAGTGAGCTAACCGTACTCTGCGGCTATTACGCTAACGCTACAGCAATTTCCGAGTTTGCTGGACACACACACTTAATGACACATTTAATTAAATGCAACACAAACGATACTTAATGTCAATGAGTGTATCTATAAGGAAATCGCCGCAAAAGTTGTAAGCTTATATTTATTGCAGTAATTTCTCCTACGTCCGACCAATCGGAGTTCGGACGGACGGGAAATAAACAGATGCAGTTTCACTTTCATCCAACTTTGGTCATCGACATCCGCACCAAACAAATTAGAGAAGATTGTTATAAATGTTCACAAGTATGCACAAAACCGATGCTATTGAGTTAGAATTCATTTACATTGTGTGCTTACAAGGAATGTGTCCACAATTATTGGCCTTCAGGGTGAACGGCCGCTGAGTGCACCTGCGCCTCATATCGAACTGCACCGGATAAAGAGCTCGCGTCCAAATATGTGAGCAAAAAACGCCATACGAGGTTTGAGGAATCCCGATTTTAACGGCGACCAATATTTTTGAGAGTAAAAGTAGGCTCAGCAAATAAGGCACGCTATATTTTATGATCTTCAATGATCCACACCGCGTAATAGACAATCTTAAGATTTGAGGTATGTAGCCATAGGTCACCGCACCGGATGCAGCACGTGCTTGCTAACAAGTTTAATGATTCAGTTACCTAATTTTATATCAAATACGTGATAATGCGACTCTGATGTAATAAGTAAAACTACGCGCTTTTGTATCCTGACCGACTGACACCGTTGCCTACATAATAGGTGCCTACATCAAACTTTTACAACGTAAGCCTCCTTGTATGTTTGTTTATATCTCGACCTCCGATCACTAATCCACTTCGTAATCGCGAACTATACGTATTCAATTATTGGTTATTAATTAGCAAACATTCGCCGGATGTTTCTGATAAGCACTGTTATCGCAAAGGTCCTGTAGCTTTGAACTATTGTTATAAACTGGGCTAACTATAGTCGCGTAAAGGCGTAAAACTTGTTTTTGTTTTAACATTTTTAATACTTCGGAGATTAGCCGTACACGTGTTAATCAATAAATATTATCATGGTATCAGAATTCTAACAGATTGTGATATAATAACGAAATCGCGCGTCGTCATACTTTCGGCACACTTTTACGACAAGGCCGCTCTACACTAAACTTTTTTTTAAGAAAGAGATGTGTTTGTAATTTTGTATGATGAAAGGAACTTGAAAGCTCTTCTGTAATCTATTTACCTGGCGTCTCCTTGTGTTCCTTTACTTGGTTCATTATTTGCTTCTCTTTGTGTTTCGACAGGGCCTTTTCTAGTTCACTTTTTTGGTTCAGGACATTTTTACCGCTGAAACAGAAAAAAAATAATCCATTAGCCAAAACAAACTAGTTTAAAAGGGTTTTATTTTTTATTTAAACAAGTATAATAATGCAGGTTAAAGCCGGAAATTAGGCTTAAAAATATAAATATTTTTCTGAAGATGAATATTATGTCGAAGACCAAAATTATGAGCAACGAAACACCTGCAAGCACAAAAGTAGACGGGGAGATAATCTACATGTCCAGGAATACCTTTACTTGAGCCAAGTAGTCTCTTTCCAGGCGAGGCTAGATAAAGAAATCGCAAGACGAACGGAAAACGCCTGGAAGAGCTACTGGTCCATGGAGGAACTATTTCAAGGGGGAGTTGCCTATGGCATTGAAACGCAGGCTCATGTACATGTGTATTCATCCCGTCTTAACCTATGGTGCACAGACTTGGTCTTTAAGTAACATCCAGAAGTCCCAACTCAAGGTCTGCCAACGAGCAATGGAGCGCAGTATTACTACGCATTAAATTAACGGATCGTGTTCGAAACACAATACTGCGTTTCAAAACAAAGATAGCTGACGTGGCTCAAAAGGCTGCCCAAGTTAAATGGGACTGGGCAAGACATGTCCGCCGGACTAACTGTGGGCCTAAATAGCACAGAACTGGTGCCCTGAGACAGTGGTCGCGGCAGACCACGTAGGAGATGGCGGGACGAGCTGGATGGGTTCCGTCAAAACTGGACGGAGGACGCGCGGGCTCGCGAAAGATGGAAGAAGTGGAAAGATGGAAGGCCTTTGCGAAAGAGCGGTTAGTAAAAAAAAAAATGCCCCATTAATAGTCGCTGCCTGCCTGACAAAGAATTCAGCGTAGCGTAGTGTGATAAGATAAATTTAACGTAAGTATAAGATAGCATAATCTTATCATGAATTACAAAATTGAAGCATTCATGACCAAATATGGTAATGTAGTCGGTGGGCGAAATATCATTGACGATATGCATGTTACGTATAAAAATTGATAAGAATTCAACTATAAACAATAGCTGGGTTTAACATTTCACTATCTACAACATAATACCTACATATATGAACGATAAGGATTATTCAACAATGGTTTTCCTCATAAACGTAATCATATCTTTTAAATATAAATAAAATACTGTTGTGAAATGTTCCCACCACGTAGTTTGCCAACTATTCTGAGAGGACCTCGATCTGCAATATCATTTCCAACGCATTATGATGTAAAATCATATTTATTCATCAAATCAAATTCCAACTAAATATAAATGCCAAAAATTAATGCAATTTGTATTGCACATTAACAACGTTGAAAATGTTGAAATATCCTTGAATGCAATTTCAACAGAAATTCTACAACTAGGTACGTTACATAGTAAAATAATAGACAATGTAAAGCACTGAATAGCTTCTGTTGTTTACTAAGACAGTTCCCTTGCCGCTTTCCCACGCACAATACCTGCATGTGTGGACTATTTTGTCCCTATGACGTCACAAGTTACTGCATTGTTTTATTTGTTTTGCTGCACATCTGTGTTGAAATACATCGGCTGTTTTGTTTTTGTCTGCTCTTAGATTCTAGTTCACTTCTCTTATCTGGATCGTATTTATCAATTCAATTTTATAAATACAATTTTTTCATAAAAATCTATAGCAGTATTCGATCTAAGATAACTAATGCAGATAGCATTTTTAAATGTACTTATTTCAACATGCATTCATTAATAATATGCGCGAAATGTAAACACATCTGCAATCGTCGGGTTATCTAGAGCATTAATATTTTGGATTAGTCTCCAGGCGAGCCGCGAGGAGTTTACATCGGGGTGCCGTGCCGTTTCCAGGAGATCGTCAGCTTGATTTAATCCCAACTAATTACTGCCGCCGTCATAGGATATTGCCGCGCAAACTGCCTCTTAGCACCCTCGACTCTCGTTGACAACAAAGTAAAGATGAAACTACTGTTAGATTTTATTAAAAAATCAGTTTTAAATCAAATCACATATTAAAATCAAACCTTATCTTGAAGTCTACTGTGAACAAAATAATGCTCCAATAGGTAAATGGAATGCAATGGAGTGGCGTTCAGAATTGCATCTTGATTCAGATCTATATCAGTTGGCAACCATGTTTATTGTGTTTGTTTAAATGATATCGCAGTGGAATTTCTTCAATAGGTAGGTACTAGTGTTATGCGAAACAAATTACGTTTGATAACAATCACCGTTTCATGTACCTGATTTTACACTATTTATTTTAATTTATTAAACAGATTTTCTGATAATCTGGTAAGTAAATGATTAATGCATATAAACATTGTAGGTACTTTATAGATATGTGCACATAGAATTCCCGTTAGCGAGCTGGGAATTGCTTCCTTCCGTCGACCGGCACTCGCTGCCGTGCACGGAAATAACAGGACGAGTCTGCTCCGACAATCGCATTGACGGGGAAATGGACTGAATCAACAGGTCTCAACATCTGTGAAGCTATTCTGTTCAATATAATGCCTTCAACGCTCCACCCAGTTTGAGCGTCTCTTTACAATGCGATCGGCGCAGTTAGTGCGACAGATGTTCAATAATTATAGCGGGTGCGCACTCGGGACAGGATGCGGTGCACCTGTGCGCTGGAGACGAACCAAACTTAGACTTAGCAAAAACTAAACTCGCCGCGTTCCGCGCACCACCCGTCACTTTATGAGTTTAAAGCTAAAAGCAATTCTTGTGCATTGTCATAAATTAAAATGTGGAATGGGGCTCTTGAAAACCATGGCATAGTTCTTATCTTCTATTCATAAGAAAATTACACATCTATTACATGCCCATTGGAATGTATTTCCTATTCTTGATA
Source organism: Oligia fasciuncula (assembly GCA_963082905.1). Classification (NCBI taxonomy): domain Eukaryota; kingdom Metazoa; phylum Arthropoda; class Insecta; order Lepidoptera; family Noctuidae; genus Oligia; species Oligia fasciuncula. The sequence goes on from OY720392.1 coordinate 8,929,114, forward strand.
ACATATCTATAGAGGTAGGTACCTAATTGAATTACGTTGTTATCGAATGTTGTAGCTTACAAATTAACATGCTTTCAATGGTCAAAGACTAGATAAGTTTAAAGTAGGTACTTACTTGGAAAAATGCTAACAAAAAAAGGGTTTATTGTTGAAGAACAACAATAAACCCTTTTTTTGATGTAGGAATACATTAAAACCAGAATAGGTAAAAAACACAGAAAAGGTCGTGGCCAACATTTGCCTGTGGCCCTGTGGCATCCTTATCGGAAGAGCCACTTGTCGCTTCCACAAAGTGCTTTTGAGAGCGTTCTCTATTATAATAACGGACAAAGGAAAGAAAGCCGATGTAAGAGCAAGCTCTGGACTCTGGACTTAAAGTAAAGAGTACTTCATGAAAGGTGTTTCTTGACTCACTTAAAATTATGAAATACTCCGGTATATAATTTTTATTCGTTACTCGCGCGTCACACTTCCTTTAAACCAAATTCCTAATAACATCTGAGTCAGATCCGATGAAGACTTATTTGAGAAGTGACCAACGAATCCAATCGCTTTCGTACTAAACATAAAATAAACAAGGCTATAATAACAGCCGAACATATTCGGCTATTTCGGCGTTGCGCATACGTTCGATGAACGCCTATAGCGATGATCGAACCTCGTCCAGCATCGAAGTCCTCGTAGAAACCATTTCTTTTTACGGTTCCGTGCCCAAAGGGTAAAAACGGGACCCTATTACTAAGACTTCGCTGTCTGTCCGTCCGTCTGTCGGTCACCAGGCTGTATCTCAAGAACCGCTATAGCTAGACAGTTGAAATTTTCACAAATTATGTATTTCTGTTTCACAAATTATATATTTGTTGTTACAGTGGTAACAACAAATACTAAAAACAAAATAAAATAAATATTTAAGGGGGGCTCCCATACAACAAACGTGTTTTTTCCCATACAACAAACGTGACTACTACGAAACGTAGACGCAGGGTCTACGCAACGCCTGCGCAACGGAAAAACTAATTATATGCAGCTACGCATGGTACGACAACGCTACGCTTTCGCTACGAATATGCTACGCTAGGCTCCTCTGCTACGCCACTGTTCCGCCACCGCTATGCACCCGCTACGCATCTCCAACGCAGGGTCTACGACAATGCCTACGCGTCGTAGACTTCGCGTTGACTAATGTAGTAGTGCCTCCATGCCCATGTAAGGAGCTACTGGCTTTTGCCGTACTAGGTACCTATATTGATGATATTCGATATTTCGCGAAGGCATCGCACGAAGGCCTCTAAGGGTGCGTCTACATAACGACACATAAACTTATGTTATATAACACGTACACATTATTTAACATTGCTAACTTCTCTATAGAAACATGTTATATAGGTAACTATGTTTAATAACATGTTATGTTACACAGTGTGGACGCACCTTTAGAGTATCATAAAATGACGAACACTGATCGAATAAAAAAAACTTACATCTTTTGATTGAAGAGCAGCTCCCTATGCAAGTCCATTCGTTGGGGGCTCTCCAGACAGGGGTTGGGCAAGCGGCGCGGCGCGATGAGGCCATGTCCCTCCCCCACCGCATCGCCGCCTTCCTGCACCATGTCCACTTCCACACCCAGCGTAGACTGTGACACCAGCGTGGGGACCGGGCCCACGCCGCCGCCCGCGCTCAACGCGCTAGCCGATAACACTGCAAATAAACAAAACACTGTTTACTAATAAGAGAAAACACAGATTACTAATATGTAGCAAGCTAAGAGAAAATACATGAGACGTCTGTCAACTGTTAAAATGCGTATGTAGGTGCGCTAGTATATAATAGTAGTCTATGGGTGCGCTGTTGGAGAATTATGTGACTTTCGTCTATTAAACCGCTAGTTTATGAACAAAAAACCGGTAATAGAAAAACCAGTGACAGTCTAAGTTTCCAAAGTTTTTTCAACCGACCCCCAATTTATTATTTGACCGACGTCTATTTAAAATACACTTGCGTGCGCAATCCAGTAGTCCTATCGCGATTCAATTGTAGGACGCTGCCAGCAAAACCAACATACTCTGCCTGCAAAGAGTCCAAAATGGTATCCTAATAAATGCACCTTGGTTTGCTAGGATCGACGAAATCCACAACTATCTACAAATGCCTTCATTAACTGACACTGGCTGCTCCACCACAACGCCATTTGACATGGAACGAATTCGCTTGTGGTCCGACCGACGACCGATGGCAACTGGCATTTATGAAAGCCAAAAAAAAACTGTTTACCAATACGTCATTATAAGAACATAACATGATGAAGGTGGTTTGAGTGCGGTAGGGTACAGTATCTCATCATATGTCCAGATTTTTGGCGACCCGTTCGGACTCTTCCAGCCTTAATTGTCTTGCCTTGTTGTCGGGGCTTGTCAACGAAAGGTGTTTTTTTTAATGATTTCTAAAAAAAGTTATTAAAAAGTGCGGATATTTTAAACACAACAAAGACAAAGAGCAAAGCCCCAAAGTAGGGTTATCACCCTACTTTGAGGCTTTGCTGTTTGTGTGACTAGCATACTCACAATTTAAGCCGTAAAACAGCGAGCACTAAGCGGAGACACCGATCACAATTATCCCGAACTGGAAATCTAAACCAGAACCTAACGTTCAGAAGCTGCGCGGGACCACCTGATGACTAGACTACTAGACCAAATAGGAAGGTCACTGTTTACAAATACGTCATCATTATACTTATCCTGTGTTGACGCCACGTGCTCCCGTCAATAACAAGGTCGAGTTATTAAAAACGAATAGCTCATAAATCACGCGAAGGCACTACGTGACCTTTTAAAAAAATATGTCTCTACACCTACATATTTATAGTCCATGCAGATTTTTTTTTAATTTCAAGTGGTTTTTAAGATCATTAGACGTGGTTTTCCACGAGATAATAAGCCAAGAGTCAGTGTCGGGTACACTATACAAATCTCATGAATCACTGATGATATCATCATTTTCAAGTATTACATAGTAAGCATACTAAACAAGAATGTAACCATAAGCGCAATTTGTTAAAAAATATTAGTACACCGCGTCCACATGTAATGTTACATTGCCTAATAATTATTACACGGATGCACGTAGCTCAGTGTTTACGAGTATCTCTATATTAACAGAGTTCAAAGGTCGTTCTTTTATAATTTATGCGTTGTGTAGTCAGTAAGAATAACACGTTTTATAAAATATTTCTAGTTGGGAAACTGGTCTCACTCACAAAGGAGTTAAACTTTGAGATTGGCAGACATTCCATCACAAATTGCGAGATAGTCCATTAGGTATGCATAGGTATTCCGAAAAGTCGTTAATTAGCTTTTGACAGGATTCGTGTTGTAAAACAATTAATTAGAATTCAAGTTTCCTGCGGTATTGCAAAAATTATTTATAATGAACTTCTATTGAGCGGATCCATCTGTTTGAAATCAAAAACTAAAGTCATCTTCATCACGAAACATTGGATTTGACCCGTGTGTATTTTGTTGTACCCAATGATATTACAAGTGTAAAAAGGTGGTTGTACCTCAAACAAATTCAATGTCACAATTCTCTCCTTCTTGATATTTAAACTTATATTTGCAATTTTGTTTTGTTATTTTCGTGCCGTTACCATACATGTGTTGTTAAATTTTATGGGCAGATCTGAAGTACTATGGCAGTATTGTTTCATGGTTGTGACCTGGTTTACGTCGTGAATCCGTCTGAGGTATGATTGCGATCCCTGAACTCAGGTTAATAAGAGCTCCGAGTGCCGAGGCGTCACTTCCTTCCCGGGGAAATAACAGAGCATTACATGATGAATTTTTCTGCGGAAAGCAATCCCAACTCGACTTTTTAAAACGTTTCAACTCTCGTTCCTGCTCGTTATCTCACGCCACGGCCTCATTTCAGGCACTTTAGACAAACGGAAACTGTATAGTTATCTTTATGAGTACATATATTCGCCTGCTTTATAATTTTGCAAGGTTTTTAATTCAATTCAGATTAAAAGCTGAAAGGCACGCCTTGTTACCAGCACTGCATTGTGTTACAAAGCATATACCTTCATTCTCTAACGAGGCGGTTCAAAATAGAACTGTAATGTTATTGGGCGCACGTTTGTGTTCCAAAGACCTGGGTATATTTATCGGAGCTGGTTTTCTCTCAAGTAACATTGAACATAACTGAAAATACACGCCTACAGTTAATTGCTAGTCAGAATAAATTTTAGACTTGGTTCTAGAATACTTTTCTGAGCAGAAGTTCAAAATTTCGTATTGAATTGGAATGTATGCACGGCTAGGGCTACACATCAAGCTTTACAATGCGAAGTCAGCTAAAACTTTCTTGATGTGTCGCCGTGTGCTTCTTCCTACCTATATTTTATGACATCGCAAAAATCGTGAAAACTCCAATAACAAAACGCCAATCTACGTCTTAATTAATAAGTAAGAGATTATTGAATCCTTTGAATCATATTTTATGCGCACTTTAAATAAAGCTGAAATACAAAATAAAGATTATACACAGCTCAAAGGTTATTGCCCGGCCAAAGATAATATAAAGACAATTATCTAGGTATGTGTTTTATTGTAGCTAGACTTATACAATACATTAATATTTTTGTATTAAAAATATATAACCATTTCGATATAATCTGCTAGATGTAATCAGCCGTCCTGATATTTACCATATCAGTGGTATTTCATAAGTATAATATATATATTATAATATATTCTCGTATTGGTTCAATGCTAGGTATATGAAAAGAGAAATGTCTTATATAGCATCGATGCCAACTCATGAAAAATATTGATGTTCTGGCATCAACCATGCCAGAACATCAATATTTTTCATGAGTCATGGTCGTAGAAGTAATATTTTTTTTACGAGTTCGTGTTGTGTTATTGCAGAATACCTACGATTGAAAACATCAAAAGCACAATACGGGCAAAACAATTAAAATTATTTAATGTTTTCAAAACTAATTTCCGTTTCAAAACAATTAACATTATGACTTCATTCAAACTCATGATCATCATTCTCCTGCCCTTATCCCAATTTATTTGAGGTCGGCGCAACATGTCGTTTTCTACCATACTTCTCTATTAGTCGTCGACTTCATTCAAACTATTCGTAAAAAAAAACTTAGGTGAAGCAAGTCAATGGTGTCAATCCCTAGCATCAGCCGAACTATTCTGTAAAAACATCACGTTATCAAACTTAGGTGAAGTGAGCTGTCAGTCCAGCTGATGCTAGGAATTCATAATATTGACAACTCACTTCACCTAAGTTTTCACGGTAAGATTTTTACAGAATAGACCGGCTGTTTATTGTAACAAACGCGTAGACATATAGGTAACATGTACAATGTACAGTCAGCAAAAGAGTAAGGTATGCAGGATCGTCGGATATAGTTGAAGTTTAGTAATAAACCGATGGATGTTGTCGACTGAAATTTAATTTGATAAATGAGCTGTTTGTTTTTCTATTAATAAAATTAAATTTTATTCAACGACATCCATCGGTTTATTATTAAACTTCAACTATATCCGACGATCCTGCATACCTAACTCTTTTGCTGACTGGACATATTTCTCAATCAAGTATGCAAGCAATAGTAAAATGATGACTGTATACAATGATAACTAGCTGCGCCCCGCGGTTTCACCCGCATAAGGGTCGATCCCGCGGGAATATCGGGATAAAAAGTAGCCTATATGTTAATCCAGGGTGTCAGCTACCTCCATACTAAATATTATCAAAATTGGTCCAGCCGTTTGAGCGTGAAGAAGTAACAAACATATAAACACACCCCCCACACACAAACTTTCGCCTTTATAATATTTGTGTGATAATAAATTAATTAACTGATATCAAAGACCACGCAGACAACGCATAATTTAGCCGATTGGGTAGAAAGTTCATATTGCAAGGTGATAAAAAAAAAACATTTGAATAGACTGACAATCTAAGTATTTAAAACTAACTTGGGCCCGCGGCTTCGCCCGCGGAAATTATCCCACGGGAACGTGCTACCGCACAAAAAGACCCTTTGTTACGCCTTATAACATCAACTATGTGCCAGTGAGTCTCGTCAAAATCGGCCCAGTCGTTTCGGAGATTAGCCGGCAAAAACAGGTAGACTGAGAGACAGAGAGCTGCTATCGCATATTATTATGTATGCATTGTGTAAGCAATCACACAACATAAAATCACGCCTGTATTCTCTAAAGGGGTACGCAGATGTGTTCAGTATACAGCGGTACACCCTCATTTCTGTCAAAGTTGTTATTGGGGTACCTCTAATCTAAAAATTCTGGTATGCTGCTGGGGTGGTCCCATTTAAATTTAATGAACTTTGCTTGGGTAGTTTTTGAATTAGCTTCACTAATACAATTTTTTTCTACTTAATTTATATTGATGATGATGTTTTAATAGCTTCCTGTCATTGATATTCATATAGCAAATAGTGTTATATGAATTTGTGTGGGGTAGGTACAACTAAAAAGTGAAAAATAAAAACTTTTTTACAAAAAAAAACCGACTTCCAAAAAAAAAAACACTACAAAGTGAAAAATTACTTTAATTTCGGAAGTCGGTGTCAAAAAACGAAAATGCGGAACCAACGATACCGACTTCCGAAATTAAAGTTATTTTTCACTTTGTAGTGTTTTTTTTTTTGAAGACGGTTGTTTTTTTTGTACTAAAGTTTTTAATAAAGATAGATAATGAAATCACGGGACATTGAAGAAATCTGCTGTGTAAGATTATCGGTGCAATGATTGCCCGATAATGGCATATTGAACGTGGTGTAATTCAATTATCAGTAGATAAATACTTTTTATATTTTATTTATAAAATGAGTGGGTTTATCTGCAAAGAAAATAAAACGAATACCTAGGAAAAATTATTGGATGTCTTAACTTGGATCTAAGTAGTTGTATTTATTATTTTGCCTGTTTATTTCAACGTTAATCCTAGGCTACTAATCCTATTACCTAATGGACGATCACTTACACATCCATTAGTAAACTATGACTGCTAATTAGTACCTACATTATGTTACAGATTGAGTCATCTGCATCGCATAAAACAATAACTTATACCAGTACCTCTTTTAATGAGTAATATAGTGCAGAAGCGTTCAATTGCACAACTCCAGTAAGTAATTATTTTTATTATTACTTTCTGTCGAAATTGTAGTAGGAAACTGAGGCAACAACGATGAACGTTAGCCACTTATAGATAACCGTTATCGAATCAGCTACACGTTTAATATCAAAGTGAAGAGAATATCGGAACGCAAATATTTTACCAAAGTAGAAAATAAAGTAATATTTCTTCCAACTAGGTGATAAGTACCGACAAGAAATTTTACACGATTACACATAAGGAATTTAAACTGTGTCATAGTATTTATGTAGTAATTACTAATCAAGCAAAATATCGATCGTCCTGTAATCATAATTGATAACATAATGACATGTGCGGTAATTTTGCTTTTATATTACTATATCTCGCCTTCCTTATTGCGACGGAACAAATAATGTGTATGAGGAAACTAGCTCTAGTTACCACAAGCTACATAATATGTAGTTAAATGTAGTAACTAAGTTTGTATGTCTAAATATCTAGCCAGGCCAGAAGTCGCCTTTGACTTCCAGACGTAAATGAAAGCCGTGACAAGTTTACATCGTTGAGACCATGAATTTATTGCTTAATTTTCTAGTCTGGTTTCTCGTCATTAGCAATTTTGTATTTACAAAGTATTAAGTACTAGCAGCGCCATGCGGTTTCACCCGCATAAGTGTTGATCCCGTAGGAATATCGGGATAAAACGTATCGTATGTCAATCCTGCTTATAAACTATATGTGTGCCAAATTTCATCCAAATCCGTTAAGCCGTTTGTGCGTGATTAAGTAACAAATATCCAAACATCTTCACTAACTTTCACATTTATAATATTAGTAGGATATTAGTAATTTAGTAGGATTAACATAAAGTCAACTTTTGTTTATCACCCACTGTAAATAACGCCAATGGAATTAATTTAAATAATATTGCGTATTATTGGTATATTTTTAGTTAAATTCTTTTATTATGGACGGTACAACACCTTAATTGCGTAACACACTTTATCAATCTCAATCTGAATCATTTTGAAGGATATTGCTATTAGCACCGGGACCCTAATTGCGTAACACACTATCAATCGGAATGTGAATCATTTTGAAGCAAATTGCTAATCCATTGTTGCTTCATAAGTTCGAAAAAGTCAGCTCACCACGTAAATAACGCAATGAATATTGTTGAACTGTCAAAATGAAACCGATTCCGTTTGATAATGTGTTACGCAATTGCCCCGCGGCTCAGGTTGCCGCTGATGGCCATCCTCTCGATATAATCGATTGGTTGATGTAGGTACTTTCCAAGTTGCCAGTAATGAAGGTAATGGGAACCTCTAATATTAGAAAAGCCACACGATGGACCATAACGTTATTTTCCTACATTCTAGGTAGTTACAGTTACCTAAATCTACATACAAGTTGATCAATCTGCACGCAAATTGCGTAACACACTTTCAATCACAATCTGAATCATTTTGAAGGATATTGTTAATCCATTGCTTCATATGTTCGAAAAACGGGTCTGCTCAACAACGTAAATAACGCATTGCTACTGATGTGTGTTACGCAATAACTCCGCAGAGTAAAGAGCATTGGCACAAAGGAGAAGAGGCATTATACCATCCAGTAGAGGTTGGTATTGGTATGGGCTAAAAATAATAACATAATTAATATCACAGGTTGCCCTGGGGCACCTTATTTCTAAGAGCTTAATAAATGTAGAGCAGCCGAAAGGCAGTCACTATTCAGCTTCCTTCGTTTATAAACAATGACTCATAGTACAAAGTAAACATTTAGCTAAATATTTATAGGGGCAATTTTTTATAGCAATAAATCTTTCGTATTTCATAAACATAATATAAAAGATCGCGAGTCGCGGTTGTTTGACAACCTTTACAGTTTACCTATAACTGGCAGTGGTAGGTAGTAGGTACATGTACTTGTACCTTCGAGAACGCAACAGAGGTGTATGTGTGTCTTTGTCACAGCAGGTGTCATTATGGCTACCTTTACATTTTGCTTGGCAATAAATATCAACCGAATACATACATAACATCGAATCGACAGTAACCGTAGCTCTATCATAGCTGTAATAAGGTTAAATGATGATAGTTATTCAAAAAGTAATGCACGCAATAATATACTTTCACTCTGTTATAATTTAACACCTCATTAGCTAGTGTGTTGCATTAGCATTATAAAGTAAGTAGAAGTCGTTAGCACGCACCGCAACGCAATAATCCGGGAAATGTCATACCACGCGGACCCGGATGTCAGCGGATATACGAAATAACCACCTAAATAATTACACAAAAATTATCCATAGAGCGCAATGAAGCTAAATATTTACAGCAATAAAAGTATTTTCACTTTAAGTATACGCATCTTAGCTACCAAGCCGCAGTGCAGCACGAACTGAACGTAAACAAACTGGCTTTGGATATTGGCTATTTGTAGGCAGAGCCAATAATTACTACCATAAAGTAAGAGTTGCCGGTATAACATTCAAGTTGGACGTTAAAATTATTTGCGAAAGGTGTACCAATGTACCAACACTACCATAGATATCCGAACACTACCAACCAACCGCCCGCAGGGAGTGCCCTTGACAAGGATATCTACTGTGGACTAAAGTCGGTGCCCGTGTTCGTGTATCGAACCAGCCGTCTATGAAGGCCGCAGCTACACGCAGGGAATGTTTCAAGGTTATTCATGAAACTGAACAAAATCTCCTTTGAGGCTCCTAATGAAGCGCGTGATCCGTTATCTTAAATATTTGGAAGATAATTAGATTAACTGTTCTGAAATGGGATTAACACGTCAAATATCATAGAAGATACGAGTTAGAGAGGCTCTGTGGTAATGGCCACTTAGAGGAGAGTTCTTTACAAATTAAAATAAATGGTAATGATATCTTAGGCCCTGTCCATGAATACTAATAGCTTCTTTAATTCACATCACAACAATAATTTAGAGTGGTTTCGCCAGATCAAGGCGGCATTTGATAATGTGAAATGTATCTGCATAAATCAATACTTTGTTATCAATATCGTTCACCATAAAGGTCACTCGCACACCATTAACTGACCCCTGACCTCTGCTTATTTTTAGCCTTCCATCAGTTCCATCTAGCCAAGTAGCTTTATGCCGCTACAAGGTTGTTTCAGCACTTATTTGCTGAAACAATTGACGTCACTACGTCTGAAGGCTACCACATTGTTCATTCTACTTCGTTAAACAGATAATACGACATTCGCGGAAACTACGCTGTTTGAGACTAATTAATTACAAAAAATATGTAGATAGACTAGCTGAAGGCTAGTATGTGCAATGTTGTTGAAAACGTTTTCATTAGAATGCTCAGCGTTCTTTATCATATGAAAAATGCCTTTGACTGCGTTCTTTTTGCAGTTTTTATTCCACTTCCCCGAGCTTCTTAACACACACACAGTATTTTACCGTTTGTCTACTCATGTGGTATCTTGAGCCATCTCAATTATTGTGTGTAATTTTTTTGGAATTAAATTAACTTTTAACACCTTCGAACTTATCACACAGTCACACAGCTGTAACAAGTATTTATTACTAGGTACTAGAAAGATAGCGACTACCTGGTTCAATGCTTAAGTTATAATAGGTAAATCACCTATTAATGAATGTAATTTCGATTCCAACATGATCATTTTGGAAAGTAGATATAATTTCAGGTTTATGAATTGTATTGAGTAAAAATTCTCACATGATTCGACAATTATTGTTAATCTAAATAAAGTAGCTTTTACCGATATTTTTAAGTCATAGCTGAGTCAGTAAACAGTAGGCGTATGTGTATGTCACTCTAAATATTCTCTTGTTCAGCTACATGATCTACATCTGACAGAACATTTCACACATTGACAAAAGAATAATACCCAATCAATCAATTTAAGAAACTCGATGCAGACTGAGACGTGTCGTAGTAACAATAAAACTTCGCAATAGAAAAAGAATCGATGTCAAACAACGCATGTAGGTACTATTGTGGCGACATTAATGATTCATCAAAATCAATCACGACGTTTTACAGTCGTAATTAATATGGTCGTCCTTTTAGGTCAAGTTACACCTTGTCATACGTAGGTACAGCATTTACAGTTAGGTGCATAAGCATTTAGTACTTGCTACGTTTTAACTTAGGTCTTTTGGAGCAAGTTTTTTTTTACCGTAGTCCAATTTCGATACAATTTCAGAGCTAATTAATGAAATTGCAATCCTGGCGGAGCTCGTTTCCGAGTCGAGCAAAGTGAAATGACTGTTAACTAATGGCAATTACAGTAACCAACAAAATAGCGAAACTGACGTTGCAAAAATCTTACCACGTTGCAAATAAACGAGCAACGTTTAATATGTTTAATGCATTTCAATGTAATTTATCTATATTTATATTTCTCATAAGTATTGTCTTTAATGCGTTCCATAGTTCCATAGCAATCAATATCATAATGGATGTTAATAGATTTCCAATAATGAGCATGACGCATTTGTGTCGGACGGACCATCTAATGAATGTTATGTTGCCCATATAGGCTCAGCATACATTCTGTGTCAATAGAATGGATGAAACTACAGCGCAGTTAAGTTCAGGTAGATAACGTAACTTGAACAAGCTAAACTAACTATGACTACCTACCTACGATTATAGATTCAAATGAGAGAAAAAGAAAAAGTTACATAACATTAAGGAAAAATATTTTTTATGTAAGGTTGATTTTACATGAAAATTTCGATTTGGTGTTCATATACCTACTGTAAGCTTATTTTGTACTAGATTCTGCCTGCGACTTCGTCCGCGTGAAATTTCTTGTTCCCCCGACCCACCCCATCGCATCGCCTACCCGCAGTACCCGCGCTATAACCTCGTTTTCTTTCTGACTTGTATTCTTTTTGCTCGGCTCCTAAGGGTGCTAGCGTGATGTTAAATAGCCTATAGCCTTCCTCATGATTTGGGCTATCAAATGCAAGAAAATTTCAAATCCGTCTGGTAGCTCCAGAGATGAGCGCGTTCAAACAAACTCTTCAGCTTTATTATTAGTATAGATTTTAATTAAATAAATGACAAAAACACGATGAACGGCAAATAGTACCAACAAAGTCACCTATGTCCAAAAGAAAGCTAAAATATAAAACTAAATTGCTTTTTCTAGAACAAATGAGATGTATTTCTTCCGAAAAATTACTCCTCAATCATCGTTGAATAAATATGCAACTTTTGCAAGCTATTGCTCTTATTGCCTTCACCGTTACTACATCGAATCTGGCAAAAATTCAAATGAATCCAAAAAGGGGTCAAACTTCAATCGCATAGTGCACGTTTTATTGCACCATTTTAAATGGGAATTCTTGTATCTAGTTTATGATTTGGGCAATCATTATGAAACAGGCGGGACCATTATACAATAAACCAGTAGGGTTATTTTGGCCATCGGTAATGGTACGGAAGATGTTAATGCTTCAGCTATATGATTCCCAAGACACGTGCACTAGTGGGGCGGCGTGTTTACAACCCATAAACCATAACGGAAAATGCTAGCACATTTTAGGGTGGCATCAAAAATGTTTAATTTAAAGTTTAAACTATTTATATTGAACACCGCACCGATCAAGGTGAAATACATCAAATAAATACGATAGCTTAAATATTTTTGATCCATCAAATACACACGCTCTCTAAATAAATAAACATCCATAAAACAGCCCCTGCTCTGACGTAAGCGTCAGGTCGAAGTAATAAAGGTGAGTAAAAATAAACAATTCACCGCGTCGATATACAAAATATGATGCAGAACATATGCAGACCAACGCGGTCCGCTGACGCGAAGTATTTAAAAGTCTTAACTGTCGCGATGACGTAGACCAATCAACAACGAATGAAAGATCCCTCCGTGACACGATCAATAAGCCACTTCCTCATGCGGGCGCACACGAATCGGTTATTACAGTTGATGACAGTTATAACTACGATACAAAATTTTCCCGTGTGCCTCAATGGGAGAGGTTAACTGATTGGACCAAAGAAGATGCAGCACACATGTGCTCATTCTCTTAATAAGTCCAATAAAAGTAATAGAACTTCATTGTTTTAATAGGTGACCACTGTAAACTATTTTAGGAGACTTTAGAAAGAATAGAAAGTTGCCTTATGCATTCGGCTTAATATTTTAAGGAGCGTAAATCCTTAACATGATGCAAATAACACGACTGACCATTTTGTCGGCACAAATGATGGCCTGTCATTACAGATTAACGTTCGTTTTAAATAAGTAGGGTGTGACTAGTAAAGGGTTCACAGCGATTTAGGGGACGACCCCTTGTTTGATCGCAAGGACACTATTTAGTCATTACTGAATAATAACGATATGTACCACACATGACGCCGCTAAACTTTAAAATACGTGTCAGAGTTTTAAAGATTCACATGCATGAATGAAAAAAAAACTACGTAAATGAAAATGACGCAGATGATTTCAGCAGTTCAAGATCGTCAAAACCTTACATTTATAAAGTCGAACATAAAATCTCCTTTAAAAACTCGATCGTGATACACGAAGAAAAACAGAAAGACATTTGTACAACATACATTGGATATTTAAACACCTATCCTTGGTGGTCTTGACGTTCTGACTATTCTCATAAAGTAATAAAGAATCCTCTGAAAATTGTCTTACCTACCTACCTACAGTTTTATCGTCAGCTTAAAGCCTTCTTTGTCATTTTGCAGTGGTGTTAAATATTGTTATAGGTATGAATCATCATCAAAATATTATTATTGTTCTGGTTAACAATTTCATATAAGTGTGACTGCAATGGTGACAAGTGGTGCAAGTATTTCGTCATTGGAAACATTTATAAACATTAAAAATAACATCTCAGCATGTTTGTTTGTGTATTAAAGTATCAAGAGTACACAACATACAAATCCATAAGGCCATAAAAGAGCTACTTGTGGTGAGAAGTTAAGTACCTGCCTTGTTAATCTATGTCGGCCATGCCATGATAAGCGCGTTATCAATACACCGTCTCAAGCATTTATCACGCCAAGCAATTACCTTGACCGCTCCCTTACCATTATTTATCAAGACCTTCGTTCTGACACGAAAACACTTGAGAGATTTTATACGAACCATTGAGTTATTACCGAATATAAGTAAAATAGATATAACTGCTAGCCATCAAAGCACTTTGCAAATGAAACAGAAAAAAAGCAAGTGATGGCACAAAGTACAAAGTCGCTACTTTATGGGGGTAGTATTCTCTACTTTTCAGGCTGCATAACCTACAAGCTTCAGTTGTTGTGAAACTAACTGTGACTGCATCCATTCATTCGCTCCTACTTTGCATTTGCACACTGTGATGCGTTGGAGGCCGCTCTAATATTGCGAAGTAGCAGAAATATTAAGAAATTGAAATATCAAGCTCTACACAGCTCTATCTTAAATGGTACTTATTAATTTATTTCTTTAATCTCATCTCGAGACATATTTAACTGAGCACATTAAAAATTTTGAAAACTAAATTCCAAGTAGGTTAGAGCATTTTACTCAAAATGCGATAAAATATAACACTCTGAGCAGGGTCGCGTTTCAATTCTATGAGCCTATGAGCTGAAATTCAAAGTTATTATGAAAAGATTAAATTATATTCGGCAAATAGTATCGATAACAATAGTGCAGGGCATCCCTCGCTTTTGCGTTCATGGGCAGGGCTCGGAGGGCGTTGACCCCTAGAAGCAGACGGAGCTTTTCGCGTCTCGCCCTACTTGCCCGCCCGCCCAACACAATCCCATACGTACGCGCGAGTATTTTTCAAGAAAATTTCGCAATTACTTTATAAAAATCCTATTGCTACAGAGTTAAAACTGTCAGTCCGATATGTAAATATTTTTGGTTTCTTTTGGGGTTAAAGAACTGCCAAAAAATCGTGCTCAAGGACTCCACAGCACAATACACACTTGATTTGAGTGTTGTTACACCCACTTATAAATGACAAAAAAATGCTTATGAGAATATTTTGTAGTGGAGACAAAAAATAACAATGAGGCAACCATGTAGAGGCTCTTTAAACATGATCGCTATCCGAGAATAAAGGAGTCTTTTATAATTAGTTACATGTTGTATATTTCTTCATTATTACACTTAATTAACTCGTCTTTAAATCAAAATCCTATCGGAAACGACCTTGCATCACAATGATAGAACCATTGTTCTAAGGCTGCGATTCTATTGTTACTATAAAACAGAGGCAGCGTCGGACTTCCTTTGTCCTTTTAAGCGTAGGCAGTGTGGTGCACTAGTTGGAGTCACCGGCATGGCAAGCGCCGCACTTGATTGCACTTTCGCTTTTCATGCATCGACCAGGCAGCGACAAACTGTTCGCTGTCAACGTTTCTAGTTCTACACTACCGGATACATTCTACTACATCTTGTTACCGATAGTTGGGGATGTTTTATGCCAATGCTAACTGACTTTCATTAACAAATGGATGTCCAATTAGTTAATGAAACTTAAGTCGAGTCGGTGACTCACGTACCTACTAAAATGTGTATGAGGTGAGGATGTAATCAACTGTTACGATTTTCAGATTACGAATTTCCACTCGTATGCAATCAAATAATTCTCAAAGTGGAACAGCTACCTTTTTCTATAAACACGAAATGTAATTACTTGCATAACTTAACGACTTAACGTCATAAGCAACATAAAAGTATAAAACTAAAAGTGAAAAATGCGTTTACCTCGAATAGTGGGTTCGCTCCGCTCTCGTAAGAAATTACGACAAATGCGTAATAGCCGTGTTATAAGTCGACAATTCCGCCACTTTCATATGAAGACGAAGCTCGAAGATGCTATTTGCGGATATTGTCTCCTATGACAAATCTAGTTAGCTTTCAAATATGTCATTTAGCTCTTCGACAATAGCTATATTGATGGATGGGAATGGATCAGAAACTAATCGATATTAATTACCTACGTTTTCTCAGTTTACAAGGCGTACAAACTTTCATCCCCAATTTAACTCTATAGGAGACGAATTATGAAAAATCATTGCTTAGTGCTCACTTTCGTTATATCAGGAACTCTTGTGCAAAATGTCATGCTTCTAGACCCAGAAATTTAGGTTGTGGGTTGTCAGTAAGTGAATTTAAGAGTTTTACTAAATAGAAGATTCTATCCATTTGCCCAAAGAATTCTAGAATTCTGGTTGATCGGTCTTTGTCCTTAACCCACCAAACTAATGTAAATAAAAATACATAGTTTGTCATGTTTTCCAAAAGAAAGGAAGTGGAACTGAACATAAAATGTATCAATAAGTTTGGGCGGCATAATTTCCTAGGAGGAAATGGCTTATTATGGCTATCAGCGTCTTTGTTATGTTATGTACAAATATCGCTGTTTACTGGGGTAAGCAAGAAAACAGCATTGAACATTTAAAAGATCTGCCATTGTTAATCCCGCGCGGAGAAAATAAGGAAACAGATAATTAATTAGTATATACATTTCTTGCTAATTCCATTTATATTATACGCGCCCATTCATGCTACTGAAACATTGTTTTCACGCGATAGTTTATTTATTTCGACATTCAACTCTTTCATTGTTTGAATTATGTTTGTTTATTATTTCAATACGTATAGCATGCGGACAATTGCATAATATACAGAATTATTTTCGTATGAACAAGTACTTTGTTCACTAACATCTGGGGGCATGAAATGGAAACAAAACTGTCTATTTGTTGTTGGATTGGAACACACTGTACACAATCTATTGATTCAGCGCACGCGCTTGCTCTCGAAGGATTTTTCTAGTCCACAAATAAAACCATTTCTGACTTGTGCAGGTATTTAAAAATACATAGTGGAATACATACATACCTATCCCACGAACATACGTCACAAGATGGGTACCACGGCGTGTTACAATGTACATTGTAACACGCCATTGGTACACAGCCATGGTGGTGGTGAACAGTTATGCGCATAAATATAAACTCTAATGGCGTACAAAATTTCAGATACGTGTTGGTTGACTCTTGATGATGATAGATATGAATATGTTTAACCATAGATTCATAAATATTATTATATTAATAAATGTCAATGCCTTGTTCATTCGCATTTTTAGAAAATTATTATAAATGTATAACCTATATATAAACACAGTCTCTTTACTATATCGATATGTATAATTCACAATACTAAAGGTATGTAAGTATATACCTATTTGTAGTAGATCGGTACTACAAGAAATAAGATCGCACTTCGTTATTTATTACAGACAATAAAACTGCTGGCATTTTATAATCTACTTTAATAAGGAAGATAGTACAGAAGCCACCCATTGCGTTGGATGCTTATCCAGAATTCCCAGTCCCCCTTATCCTGCTCCCGTGCCAAATGTCCCACGCTTGCTGCATACATAATGTTAATGCAACCACCCACACAATACACACCTTCCACGGCTACCACCTACCTACTTGAACATGCAATGCACAAAAATCTAACTGTGTTCTAGTGTCCGCATTCCATATCACCAACACAACACGTACGAATTTCATGGGTGCCTTTATCTTTCGTCGAACATTATGCAAGTTTTATTAAAGTGTTACGATATGTACTCGTCGTAAATAGACAGTTCTGCCGCTTCCACGACATTTGCTAAAAGGTAAAACGCTACTGAATGTAATTGGCTCTATCTATTCAAACATTCATACGTCCTTTATGGCTTTTCACATGTGGCTCTAATCGCTACTCGTTAAATCTTCGCATCATGACCAATGATATATATATATAATACGTCATTGATCATGACATCATTCCAGACAAAACAAAACTTATGGAAATGTGTGGTGCATCATCATAATAGACAAGTATCTCGAACACGTGCGTTCTTTGAATGATAAACGGTTACAATACAAGATAAAACAGTCGGTCACCTCTGAAGTTACTTTATCAAAGCGAAGCTAATCTCTGGTTCATATTCATGTGAGGACGTGTTAACAAAGTGTTATTGTACTCTGCATGACTGACGGCATATAAAGCTGAGGATCATGAATTCAGGACGCAGTGCCGACTATGGTCGCAGCATTTTGGAAGCGATAAGAACCACAAAGAACACTATTTCATTTCCCGTTTAATCAGTAACACACAACACAAACTCTCTAATAACTCCACGAGATTAAACTTTTATCACAGTAAAAAAAATGTGACGAATTAAGCATTATGAAATAATGAGTTTAATGTAGAAAATGCTAACTGCGTATAAAAGTGCCGTATGATAGCACTAGATGTTGTAAACATTAACTATTATAAAGAGATGGACAGAACAAAAGGTATTAGGTGACCGAGCACTGGTGCAGTATGTCAGCATGGTCAGATATCACAACCAGGCGGCGCGGCGTGAAAGCGCTGGACATGTGCTTTTGTTTAGCCCGCGCATATTAGTACGTGTGCCAAATAACAACGAGCCGTGGTGAAACAGTACCTTGTCCAAATGAATGCAACGTCTCGCCGTCGTAGTAGTAACAGGACAGGGTTATGTATGTATGATACTTTCGATCGTAAATTGAAAGGCAAGCCTCTAATCGGGAGCCTACGATGAGATATGGATATGATATGAATACCGTTTTCATAAATGGCGAGTTTCTCTTGTATGGCAGGTGCAGTTTTACGTGGTCTGGCGTCGCACATTGCGAGGACGGATGCGGGCCGAGCTGCGACGACTAAATGCCTCAATACAGAAGCCGGGCAACGTGTCACGGCCACCTAACAGGATTAACTTACCTGCCCTACTACTACGCAGGTAAAATGAACTGAACTACTCGTAGTAACCACAAGTCCACAATATCTTATAACTGAACCGGCTTATGACTATTGGTTTGATTTTGAACAGGGCCGAGCATCGTTTACATTTAAACAAGATTAATAGTAAGGGCTAGTAGAACAATGGATTTTGTTGGTTTTCACACGAAACCGCAGTTTTCAAACGAAACAACATGGTTTAAGTATTTATGTACCTAATGGTTTATTTAAGTTTGCAAAATGTTTTAAATATAGGTACCTATTTATAATGCTTATGAACGAAGTATATCATCAGCTATATCATTAGATTTTGAGCTAGTATCGTCTCAGTCGCAACTCGCAGTTCATTCAAAAGTGGAGATTTATTAGGTTCATTCACTAAGAGGATTAACGATGCTAGCTATCAGCACCTACTATTCTACACCTAGTCGTAAGTTCCTATTTCGTAAAACGAAGGTAATACCTAGCTTGAACTAGTAATCTGCGCTTGAACTTTGGCTTTTGTGACACCTATACATAAATTGTCTCTGGGGCGAATATTTGTCTTGCTTCACTTCGTAGAGTTTACTCCTGATGTTTCTAAATCACCTACTATGTACCTACATGATGATACATTTCAATGATCTACTTTCGTGCTACAGGTTTACTATTCGTTGTACCTAGTTAGGTAACCTGAGCCTTTTTGCTCAATGAATAACGTGGGTAAGAAATGTGAGAATGGTGTCTAGGTGAGTACAGAAGTAGGCTAGATAAATCAGGTCCCAAAAGTAACGGTTCCTAGTTCCTAGGTGCATCAGATCATTTTAATTGTACGAGTAGGTTGGTAGGTACACTATGGATTTTTTAAATTATTAGTAAGTAAACAAAGTTAATTTTACTTGTCGCGATGGGGGTAATAGGTCTAGAAATAGTTTACCATTATGTAGAATTATCACACATTTCTTGAGTGAAAAATAAACATAAAACTGTCGGACTCGCACACGAAGGGTTCCGTACCTACCACAAAGGCAAAACCGCCGAAAAAAACACGTTTTTTGTATGGAAGGCCCCCTTAAATATTTGTTGTTATAGCGGCAACAGAAATACATCTGTGAAAATTTCAACTGTCTAGCTATCACGGTTCATGAGATACAGCCTGGTGACAGACGGACAGATCTGTCCGTCTGTCACCAGGCTTTAGCCAAATTGTAAAAACGGGACCCTATTACTAAGACTCCACTGTCCGTCGACGGACAGTGGAGTCTTAGTAATAGGGTCCCGTTTTTACCCTTTGGCTAAGGAACCCTAAAAAAGGGCTCACAAATTCAAAATCAATTGCAGCTGCTGTGATTGATTTCATGACTGAATTATCAACAGCCAATCAGATAGAGTTTGGTTTTCGTCCAGAAACTGGGTGTATCTCTAAGTACCTGCTATACCTATACAAATCTTGGAATCTGGCGGTAGGCACAAAGCAAAGTGCGACATTAGAATAGCAGCATTTCTACGTAAATATCCCCAGAAAAAATATAATTATATGTCTGAACCTACGAAACTCTACAGACGATTGACTATTTCCGGTTCCTGTTCGTTTTCGCGCTTAAACTGAACAATTTGATAATAAATTAAACCGTTCGTAATTCGTCGTGTTTCAGTACCTACCTATTGCAGGATCGTGGTTTAGTCAGTGGTATCTATAGGTCCCAGAAAACATGGATCTGACAGTGTAGAAACCATGATAGCGCAAGGGTAGCATGGATATTATTCATACATAACAAGTAAAAATAATATTAATAACTACGCTTTTCTGGAATAATAAGGTGATCCATACAAGATACTTTAATCTAATTCTGTAATAAGTTAAAAGAAAACGTCAGTAAAACGATAAGATTATTGGCCGTCTGTTCTGTAGACTAATAGATAACGAGGTTTTTAATCCAAATCATACTTATTGGCACTTGGCACGTTAAACTATTCATACAAAATATATAATTATTTATAATAGATAGGTAGGTTGCTCGATAGTAAATATAATGCATCAAATTACCCATAAACATGAATCTGTTTCATTGGCTCTACAGAAATTAAAAAGATCAATTTTTGGAAAAAAAAACAGGCGCTAAAAATTTAATAATGTAGGTACTTAGTTCAACTAAAATATGATTTACTGATTCTACTGTAAAAAGAAATAGTATTAAAGATACATAGATTAAGGGTTTTTGTGGTTATAAAACTGAAAACGGCTGCAGTTAGGATGTACGTCGTGCGAAATCAAAATTGAGTAGAAAAAATCTTACCTTGAGTAAAAAAATTGAACAACACTAATATTTTTATATTTTGTTTGTTCACGGATTAATAGGTTATAACAAGTTTAATATTATTTAATAGCAAACGTATTCTGAAATCGATTTACGTAAGAAACGCTCGCACGTTTAGAGGCACTACCAGACACCGTACTTCGCGTGATTTGATTGATAAACAAACTTCGCATTCCAGCAGCGCGCGCATTTTGGTATTGCTAGTCTGGAAAACTGTAGAGCCATGTGGTATTATTTTTCATTGTAGAATGGAATAGAATATATTTGTTTGCTTAAAAAAAACTTATAGGTCTTTTATTAAGAAGTATGATCTGACGTGTTTCGCCAAGGACTGCTGGCAACAAATATTTAAACATTGAATACAGGTGTGAGCTCCGCTAGGAGTAATAGTGTTTATAGGCTGGCCGCATACGCTCGGTTTCCTGATTCGGTTTCCGGATCAGGAATTCAGATTCGGAAACCTGAATGCTTCATTTACATACAAAATGTTCAACAAGGCGCACACGTCCTTACTATTTCCGAACAGAAAAAAACCCCACGTTCGTTTCGGAATTCATCATCATTTCGGAATTCATCATTCATCAATGACTGGTGCCTGGTGGACTGAAGCCGATCGTGGACAGTCCACCAAGCACCAGTCATTGATTATAGTAACTTACTAAATCACCGATCGTCCACAAGCAAGCAAAAGCAAGCAAGCAACTGCATATGCATATATCATAGGAATACGTAGAGGGGCGCCACGTTAAGTTTTGCACCACCTAAAAAAAATTCTAGGGCCGCCGCTGCTTGTCAGTGAAATTAGTGACATTGCAGAACAAAACAGTTCCCCGCCACGTATTACTTTCGAAAACTGTTTATTATTTAGATATATATTGAATACTATATGTTTTTTTTTTAGTTATTTACTTTTATGTTTACTATTTTTTTTGTTTAGATTATTTTAATTGTCACTCAGATGTACTTAGCTCGTATTCAGAGCTGTAAAAACTACCGATGAATTTAAATGACTTGTTATAGTTTTTATGTTGTACTTTTAAGTTAGATAAGAGATTACGACTGAAGGACATGTATCCATGGTCAATAATAAAGATTAAAAAAAAAAAACATTATTTGGAAAAGTGGCGTTTCAAATTATTTCTTTCATAACTTAATGTTTAGCATACCCAGAACATGCCATTTCTTTTCGTCAAAGAGGAATGTGATAAGCGAGTAAGCAAGACCTTGCGCTAAATATGAAGAAACAGTGAGTGAATTGACATTTGACCGTTTGACGTTTGTTCGTTCGTTCTGTCTGTCGGTCGCCAGGGTTCCAAATTTTTACTAAAACGAGCAATCCTATTAGAAATTAGGGTATTCTCCCCTTTTAAGAATGGGCTACACGTTTCTTAAGATTGCCTCATCGGCCTACAGGGTAAGCTTTTATTATTTGTACTTAGTAGTATACCGTCAAGAAATTAGACTTTCAAACAGCTGCAAATGTTATGCAATGGTTCCTAGCACGATTTTAGACAGGGGTTTCTTACAATTTGCATGCTGACAGCATTTTTTTATTCTTAGACTACACATAATACCAAAACATAAGACTGCAATACTGCGAGACAATTTTTTTGGCCCTAAATAACCTGCACTGACCTTCAACATGTGACCGATTGTCACTTCAATATTTTCTTATCAACTAAAAAAACAGGAAATCTTCGATTTGTATGACTTTGATTTGTAATGTTATCTAGCTGGAATAATATAATTTAAAGCTTGCAGGCTATCTAGACTGATTTATTTATTGATTTCTTATCAAACTTGTAGTCTTGCACTAAACAAATGGAGGACTGTATTGGTTTATTGCAACTGTTCGTCCATGTGTATCCACGGCTTTTTCCCTTGGCAAAATGTACAGACGCCAGCACATCAAGTTACTACAATCTGTCAGATTTCTTTAATAGATTTTCGACTTTATTGCTAAAGCATAAGGTTCAAGGTTGATTGGGAAAATCTGACAGTTTCGGGTAGGTTGACCTGCTGGCGTCTGTACTAATTTACGTTCCTTATTTTATTTGGTTGGCATTGAAGCTGAGCTCCTTCTGGTGAAGATGGTCACTAAATTAAACAACACTATGACATTATAAATCTGCTCAGTTTTAAGATATTCGCCGTTTTGCTTGTGTATAAATATCATATCAAAAAATGTCCTTATTTAATAAACATGCATCTTGAGCACTTGGGTTTCTTTATCAAATGCCATTTTAATATCAGCTACCCCTACTGAAATTCCTTCACTAGGACTCATTCTATTTCCTGCAACCTTTTGTTTGCAGCCTGTAGCTTTACACTCCCTGCAATTGTTATAATGTAATAATTGTCCAACTCTTAGTCTAAAGAAATTTCTATTTATTGCAATTTTGGCAATCATGCATGATTAAAAAAATCCAATGCATTGCAAAGATTATTGGCTCATTTCAGACATTAGCCTAGTGTCATACATAACAAAGCTAAAACCTATCACATGATCAATAGTTTCTGTCTTATTTACTGCACTGAAATTACATTGACAGTGCTTACATGAATTGAATTTTCTTATAACCCAAAAAAATGCTCAATTATAGAAAGGTGGCCCTGTACGGAATGCAACAAGAAACTACGCAACCACACATGAAGCAGACCTAGTAGTGATTGGTTCGGGCCCTGGTGGGTATGTTGCTGCCATCAAAGCAGCACAATTAGGCTTCAAGGTAATGTCAAATAAAACTAATATTCATGTTACATTTATTTAAAACAAAATGGTCTTTGAAGATAAAACAAAGACTGGAATCTACTCAAAATACCATTTCAGACGGCAATCTCCGTCTGATCACATGATCTGACTAAGATTGTGTCTGGACTTTAAAAGAGACTGACCACTCAGTTTGTCTTGGTGTTCCTTCTCAGAGTAGTTGAATAGCCTCAACAAGTTTTAAAAATATTATTGACATGTAGAAGTGATTTTATAAACCTGCGCCCTGCCTGCCTTGTGTTATTGACTTTCTCCATGGAAGTTGGCAGTATGATACCCCTGTGCCTCGGAAAGCACGTTAAGCCGTTGGTCCTGCGTCTGATCGCTCTCTGGTCATGTCGGTTTGCCATCCCAACAGACTATGAGAGTAAGGGAAGAGGGAGTGCTGTTTGCGCACACACTTGTGCACTATAATATTGATAATAAAGATTGGCACACATTGGCGCACATGAGATTGGCGCACATGACAGCTTGGAGGACTTAATAAACCTGCAAAAATAAATTCTTTTTCTTTTTTTATGGTTTTCTAGACAGTGTCTGTGGAAAAAGATCCAACTCTTGGTGGAACATGCTTGAATGTTGGTTGTATTCCATCCAAGGCGCTGCTCCACAACACTCACTTATACCATTTAGCTAAACATGACTTCAAAAACCGAGGCATTGAAACAGGCCCTGTCACCTACAACTTTGCTAAAATTATGGAATACAAAGTCAATGCTGTGAAGGCCCTGACTGGTGGAATAGCCATGCTTTTCCAAAAAAATAAGGTACGAATTTGATCCTCACTAGTGTACCGCTAGAATTTTTAAATCTTTATTATTGTTCCGTTCTTTTCTACTTTAACCTTTTGACCACCACACGTCAAAAAAGTGCGCTCGTCGTCAAATTCTGTCATGTAGTCGAACCGTGGCGTGCTGGGCACATTTTGGTTTGTCATATACACATGATTGTGGCGGTCAAAAGGTTAAAGGACTGATTAAATTTTTATCAGTTGAATAAAATTAACCTGGTTTAGTTTGTGTAACTGTCATTGAATGATTGTGACACATGAAAAGGTAGTGCTTATAGTGGATGTTATACAGTATCATTATTTATCCTGCTGTTGATTGTTCTTGTGACAGCCCATGCTATTAACTGATTACTTGTATATCCCGTTGGTCTCGTGATCGCAAGCGCGACTGCTGAGCGTGGGTCCTGGGTTCGATTCCCGAGTAATGTGTTATTCAGTTTTTCCATTAGGAATTTCTTAGTAACAGCCTGGAGTTTGGAAGTTGGCGGTGTCATACCCCCGTGCCTTGGAAAGCACGTTAAGCCGTTGGTCCTGCACCTGATCTCTCTCCGGTCGTGTCGGATTGCCGTCCCATCGGACTTTGAGAGTGAGGGAAGAGGGAGTGCACCTGTGTCTGTCCGCACACTTGTGCACTATAATATCTCCCGCGCTGAAGGCTAGTCTCCGTTGAGATTGGCCGCGCGCTGTGGCCGAAATACGGTCTGGAGGACTTTACTTGAGCAACAGCAAATCAAGTTATACATTTCCAATATTAGCTGACCTCTTAATGTATCGAAAGTCTATATAATGAGACATCAGCTTGATAGGTCGTCGTGTATACCCAAAAAGCTAATTTAATTTAAAAAAATAACAATTTTATGCAGAGGTTTAAAAACAGACCTGTTTTAGGTGCAACTTGTCCGTGGGGTGGGTACAATTATGGACCCAAAGAAGGTGCAAGTAAAGACAGCAAGCGGTGTAGAAACAATTAACACTAAGAATATTTTGATTGCTACTGGTTCCGAGGTGACGCCCTTCCCAGGTGTTACGGTTAGTATAAGAATTCACTGCAATTTATTTCTTAAAAACCTGTTCTATGAATAGTAATTAATTGCGTTTTGTTTATTGTGTTGACAGTTCGACGAGAAACAAATCGTTACATCAACTGGAGCTCTTTCACTTAGCTCATGTCCCAAAAAAATGTTAGTCATTGGCGCAGGAGTCATTGGCTTGGAACTTGGATCTGTGTACCAAAGGCTCGGAGCAGAGGTCACTGCCATTGAATTCCTTGGCACTATTGGAGGTAAGAGAAACTACACTGAATAAGACAAAATAAAAGTTTTATTATTGTCATATTAAGGCGACTTATAACGTGATAACAATGTGTTACTAAATAAATTAATAGTTTAAAAAACACGCTTTTATAAATGCACGTAAAAACAAAAAACTAATCGTGGTCAAAGTTCATTACAAGACTTTTCTAAGAAATCCAAAACAGCTATGATACGATTTTCCATCATGAAGTTCCAGTTCATATCTTCCGGCTCCATCATCAGATCAGTTCGGCAGTACCATATTATTGTATTGTCATCAGAACTACATACAACTGCCAATTTTCATTACGCTAGGACCCTTGGAAGATGGTTAAATTAGTTGCCTTAGATTCCATTACATAGTTACATACAGGTCGACCTAATAAAAGCGTGTTAAAAATGAGACACATATTACAATATTGTTATTTATTTTAGGTGTCGGCATTGATGGCGAAGTAGCTAAAACGTTGCATAAGATCCTTGCGAAACAGGGAATGAAGTTCAAACTAAATACGAAAGTAACTGCAGTGAAGAAGGAAGGCAGTACAGTCAAAGTTGAAGTCGAACCATCCAAGGGTGGCACCAAAGAGACCGTAACTAATTTACAGTTTTATTTTATCACTCACTTTATGATATAACTAGCTGCGCCCCTTGGTTTCACCCGCATAAGTGTCGCCTCCCGTGGGAATGTCGGGATAAAAAGTATCCTAAGTATCCTATGTGTTAATCCTAGTTATAAACTAACTATGTGCCAAATTTCATCCAAATCCGTTAGTTTTTTGCAATTTGCTGATCAGTATTAAGTTGTACGTTGATTAAAATATGATTCGCGGTCGTAACAAATATGTATTTACAGAATTGTAATCATTACAATCAGTAGTACATCATAGTTATATAGTTATAATACAGTCATAGTTGGGAAAAGGCTAGGCAGATGATGATAATTGTGATAAGATGAATTCCAAATCAAAATTCAAAACATTGCAGTTCTGTTTTGGGTTCTGTAGACAATTAGCAAAAACGGACCCCTTATAATTTTGTCCTGTCCATACGTCTGTATGTTACATTCATTTTACGCAGAAGCTACTGGCATTCATTATCACCTGCCGAGCCTTTACTGCATAACTATGCATGTCACGCAATCCTTAAAATGAATGACTTGTATTAATTGTGATATTGATTTTATAAAACTGTGGTGATGTTTTCTTGTAGTTGGATTGTGATGTTGTGCTGATTTCGGTTGGCCGTCGCCCTTACACCACGGATCTCGGTCTTAAGAACGTCAATATTGCCCTGGACGATAAAGGCAGAGTCCCTGTTAACAACAAATTCGCCACAAGTGTTCCCGGGTTAGTATAACTGCAATATAGTACAGTGTTTTTATCTCACGAAGAAACGCGCGCTTTACTTACGGTTACCAAGTACAAACACGCTGCGCATGTGTAAAGCGCACGTCGCTTTGTGAGATAAAAATACTGCATAGCTTATTAGTAAAAAGCTCATAGTAAAATTTGCAACGTACCAAGACCTCTTCGTGCCCTGGAAAGCTGGTCCCGATTGATATTGTGGATCTTTGACAGTCGGGTCTGATAGGGTTTGATCTTTTACGGGTCGTCAGAAGCCCGAAAGTGGACAACCAATCTTACCAAAGGGGTATCGTATTATTCAGTAACTGGGTTGTGGAGGTCAGATAGGCAGTCGCACCATGTAAAATACTGGTATTCAACTGCTAATTTATCATTTCCAGAATTTACGCTATTGGTGATGTCATTCACGGACCCATGTTGGCGCACAAGGCTGAAGATGAAGGAATCGTATGTGTGGAAGGAATAAAGGTATGTAAATAATATTTACAAATACACATGCACAAATATCGTCGCTCGCATGACTAAAATTCCTATCTAATTTTTTGGCTGAATTGGGATGGGACAGCTACATTTTTCTATTCGTGATTCCTTACACTTTCACTAACCGTCGTACCTCTATGTTGTTTGGATCTGAAAATATAACCGTTTGAAAGGTAACAAAATGTAAAGAATCACGATTGGAAGAGTGTAGTTGTCCTCCTGACTCAAATCGGCTAATCGGCTAAAAAATGAGATAGGAATTTTAGTCATGCGAGCGACGATATGAGTGACATAAGTAAGTAATCTGCTACTGTTCTCCAAATCTTTTTTGACTTTCGCGACGCATTTCTTGTATTAGCATTAGTTTACTGCTGATAAAGCAATTATGTAGAAAGAACCTTGAAAGTATAATATATGTATTTATATACTGAATGATTTTTTTAAGTGGGCGTGGATGGCCAAATCTGAAACGAAAAGTATTCAAAGGAGTCTCGGGCTCGATTTTGATGAAAACTAAAACTTGGATTTTTGAAAAATCAATATTTCTATCCAGGAATGTAACCCGCTGAATTTGAAAAAAATACACTGTATTATTCACACCATTCGATAGTGTTGCTCACGGAAGAGATAAATAAGGTTGGAAAGGCCCTCGCTGCAATTTTGTACTAGGACCAGTGTCGCCGCTTGACTCCCACTATTTTAATTTCTACACATACGCAATACTATGTTTACAAATATTTCGCACACAACCAAATCACACACACATAAATCTCAGGGCAGATATTCGGTCGCCCACTAGCAATAAGCTCCCGTAGGCATAGACACTCAAACACGCATAAATGCAATAAAAATTTTCATACACGCTAGTGCTTGACAAAGCCGATATTCTTTGTCGATAAATTATCTGATGAATTTATGGGGAAAAATGAAACATTAAATAAATATTAAGAAATTATTTTATTTAATTTTGATTAATTACAAATAATCACTGACCTTGGAATAAAACATATTTATTAAGTAATTGGCGCTTGCTATTAATTGCGAACGAATTTAGTACTCGTCTTTGTCGGCATTCAGTTTCCTCTACCTGTCACGTTAATCCATTGTTCCCTGGCGTTAGGTTCTTTAGGAAACCTAAAATTTATAATAGAAACAATAACAACAATAAACGTAAACGTAAATACGTACGTACGCACGTAAATAAAATAATACACATAATGCATAAACTTAAATAAAAAATCTGAGATTAGTCCCTTTATAACATTCGGTAGGATTCATTCAATGATTAACATAATATTTAATTTACCTACTCAAAATACGTCTAAATAAAAATATACAATCATTAATTAAATATAAAGTAAACCAAAAATTATCTTTGTCAAACGTAAATATAGTCGAGAATTCTATCGATGATTTTATTTAACCACATGGTTACCTCACTATCGATAAACATGCGCCGTGCATCACAGCCAATCAGAGCAAAGGACGAAACGTCAACGGTTGAAGTGTAGAGGACGCAATGCATGCAGTACATTGTACGCGTACTTGGTCATTGTGTTGATTGAGCGAGTACACAGCGGGCAATGTATATTTTTTGTAAATTGTTGCAATAATGTTGTTAATGTTTGGTATTTCATAATGATCAGTATATTTTTATGTTTTTGACACATAATATTGTAATTAAATGTTATTTTGGACTTACCGATGGAAAGATATACCTCCTCGCTTTATACCTGAGGTCTGACTTTTTGTCTTACATGTTATAATTGCACAACACGGCATTATTAAGCAGAGTTCTGTTCTCCGAAGTATTCCGGCGCGCACTGAACGCGGTGAATGTATGAATCGGTCGAGTTATGATTGTCGAATCATAACTGTGGCGCGCTTGCCCCGCCCACATTACCATTCCAACCTCATTTATCTCTTCCGTGGTGTTGCTAATAAGGATCGAATTCTGGGAAGTAATGTCAGAATGTTGTAGGCCTTGTAACTAGATTTGTAAACCATTTTCTATTTCTCCACTGCACACTGTCCTCCCATTTATGAACACTGTAATTTGAAAACATTGTAAAAGCCATTTATTTTTAAAGAGTAACCATGGAGTTTTATGCCAGCTCTTCTCCATAGGAAACGACCAATTTGAACCATGCAGATAGCTTCTGATGTTTCATAAGTGTCCATGTAGGTTTATGTGAAATAAAATATTTTTATTTTATGTTTATTACTTTTTTTTTCAGGGTATGTCCACACACTTCAATTACGACGCCATCCCATCTGTAATTTACACGTCACCCGAAGTCGGTTGGGTCGGCAAATCAGAGGAGGATCTCAAGAAAGAGGTATGTCATTATTATAGAAACTGAAAAGTTATCATAATACTTGTTTGTTAATATTTGGATAACTAATTTGTAATTTACAGGGTAAGGCATATAAAGTGGGCAAGTTCCCATTCTTGGCTAACTCAAGAGCGAAGACAAATGGCGAGCCAGATGGCTTCGTTAAAGTTCTAGCTGACAAAGCGACAGACGTCATACTCGGCACACACATCATTGGACCCGTAAGTTATTAATTTCATATCAAAATACATTAGTCAAGGTTGTCCAAAGTCATCCTTATCAGTGTGACCATCTTAGAAATGGCAAATCTGCCACAAACTGGGCAGAAAATATGCCATACTTGGCGCCAAAATTTCGAAAAATATGCCTTAATGGAAATCCGTTTCCATGAAGGCATATTTTTAAAGTATACACAACGAATTCTATGAAATTTCTTTAATCAACAAAAATATTTAACAATTTTCTTATGCATTATTATACCTATACACTATTTACTCTACGTATCCGCATTTGCCTCCAAATTTTCGTCATTTTCGGTGTACATATATAGATTTTGACGACATCTTTTTGATCATGTTTTTAATTGGTATAAAGGAGACACAGTCGCCGTGTACCTTAATCCCCTCTTTTGTTGTATTCTCTTCATAATTAATGATTCGTTACACAGATCGCACACGATACACATCAAAAGAGAATGAGGTAAAATCAAAAGTTGATTGGAAACCGAATCAATACAGAAGATCAGATAATGAACTATTTCAGTTTTATTACAGTTCATGATCATAAGACGCACTTGTTTAAAAACAGAATAAGCGGGAAATCCCAGTATAATTTGGCCATACAGAAGTTGCCAGTTCGATAAGATCATTTGTAATCTAATTATAGTATATAAAACTTGATGTAATTACTTTTTAAAAAGATGAATTCATTGAAAACTTAAATTATGACGTGAATTTTCTTGAAATCTTCTAAATCTGCCGAAATCTGCCACTTTTGTAAATCGTCAGCATGATCTGCCACAGACAAAATTTAGGAGCGAAATCTGCCAAAATGGCAGAAATCTACCACAAATGGTCACACTGATCCTTATCACAATGTGTGGGAGCGATCTACACGAATATGCTCATGTCGTGGTAAAAAGATTATTCAGTCGGCGAGGATCGTACATCCGTATCAACCTTGCTTTGCAATGTTACCTGAAAAACTAAAATAATAATAAAATTTAAACACAGGGTGGCGGTGAGCTGATCAACGAGGCTGTGTTGGCACAAGAATACGGAGCGGCCGCTGAGGACGTCGCCAGAGTGTGCCATGCCCATCCTGTAAGTTTGATTGAATACATTTAAAAAATCATAATTATGTAGATCATAGATATTTTTGTATGTAGTATTTGATAACACTAACTTTCTTTATTTTAGACATGCTCGGAAGCTCTACGTGAAGCAAACTTGGCGGCATACTTTGGAAAACCCATCAACTTCTAATTCTAGACTTATCAGGGCTTGGAATAAGTTAGTTAATATTAGAGACCGGCTTTTACGAAAACGTATGTTTGCATATATGCATTTGTATATTTTTTTTCAGGTTATTGCTTATTAATTTAAAATGTACTGATTATGCATATTTGTACTATAAGTAGATTATGCATATTTGTAGTATAAATTAAACTTTAAGAGTTGTTTTTACATTTTCTCCGAAGATGGGCAGTCCTAATCATTAACATATGACAAACATAACTCAACTGTATATTCGAGTGTAAAGGTTGATAATAATTTGTTCATGATATTTAATATACCTTTTAATATTTTTCTTAAATTAATAATATGAATGTACAAGTTTAGCTAAAGTATTCTTGATCGGACAATGGCACAAGCATTTGAATGATTTACCTACGCTTTTAAGAACAAAAATGATAATTTTTACCTTTTTTTTTTAACATGGATAAATGCTCATGCATTCTCATCTACCACGGGGAGATAGTGCAGTTATGTGGGACTCTAACCCACTAAAACTCCACGGTGTCCTCCTCTGCCGCTTACGGCAGGAACACGGGTACGCGTTAGCACCTTAGCACTCATCCGTGAACCCGCCGCGGCTGTCCGTCACCGGACCCTCCTCTGGGGAGTACTCCCCATCACCGGCGCACTAGAACACAGCACGCCGTGACCACCCTAGGGACCAAACCAGCACATGGGCGTCAGACGACCCCGTGTCTGGGCACCCTTGGTCCCTCTGCGACGGGTCAGGTTATTGGCCCCGCCGCCTGCCAATTTTCTGCCGCAGAGGATAGGGAGAGCGGCCAACGTCATACTAACACTCCTCCTCCCCTGCGGCCCCACCGCGTCCGCCATCAGACGGTGGCGACCCCGTCAAGGCTGCGGAAGGTACCTACCTTCCGCGGCCTTGACGGGGTCGCCACTATCTGAGAGCGGCGCACCGCAATACCGGCACTCCTCTCCCGCCGCGGCCTCCAACCCTCAGCCGCGATGCCTTACGACATCGCGGCCCGCCTCAGTTGCGATGTCGCCCAAGCGGCACTGCAACCTACTTGTTGGCCGCTACGTCGTCGGCTTACAGGCAAAAGCCCTGGCGAGCGGCCCCTCCTCGGGTTCCTCTTCGCTTCACCGTGGGTGACCAAGCCACGGCTACTGAGCCCCCCCATCGAGGGGGGGATGATAATCCCTCTTTGGAGTTTAATTTTTTTTTTAGTGTTGTACGCAGATGTTTTTAATTTTATAAAAATATTATTTCGTAGTACATCATCAAAAAAATATTTTAATTCGATGCTGCATATTTTCTTGGCGATTTTTTTTTGTATATTTGGAGCAATTACCCCGAAACATTAGCTCGGGAAAAGTGTAAACTTAATCGCAAAACAACCGCAAAAGCAAAAATATGTACAACGAACAAGGGCAAATAGCAGCAACTAGCAAAGATTTGTGTGATTGTATAGATGAAAACTGCCCAGGATGTCACTTTCCATGCATGATCAACCCATAATGTTCCGACAGCTGGGACACAGGCCTCCTCTCTATGAGAGGCAGTGGGCCATAATCCACCACCCGGGCCCAGTGCGGGTTGGTGGTATGTCTTCAAATCTTTGTTTCTAGGACTGCCGGTTTTGTAACGATGTTTTCCTTCACCGTTTTGAGAGCAGTGGTGATGAAATACACAAAGTTAAGTGCCTGTCTGGGTTCGAACTCACGACCTACAACCCCCACCCTACGACCCCACTGCTCATAAGTATGAACAGTGGTGGCCCAGTGATGCAGTGTCCACACTTCCAGAATTACACGCAAGGAAAGTTCCTTGCGTGTAATTCTGGAAGTGTGGACACAAATGTAAAGTGAACAGAAAATGCACGTATGATAAAATAAAAAGGTTTTGTAATAAAAACGATGCACTAAGTCGTTTGCTAAAATGTTTATTCCACTTAATTTTCTTCATTTTTCCAGCAGATCCGTGAAAGCAAATAATCTGTGTTATGTATATGTTTAAAATGACCAATCGAAAGACAGAACACTTATGATGCATATTTGCATGCATATTTCGACCATTTTAAGTTGTATATAAGTAATCCGGTCTCTAGTTACGTAGATTCGCTATAAGCAATCGTGTGAATCTGATTCGAATGTTCTTTGATATTGACTTACCCCCCGTCTGTATAGTTACACAACACTTTGTCTTCTTCTTTCGAAAGTCAAATTACTGACGACTGAAAGAGAGAAATCGGTGTGTAACTATTCATCTGATATAATACGTTTATTAGTAAGGGGGTTATGTGTACCATTGATTCTATCCCGTTCGTCCAGTAATCGTCACTCATCTCACTGTAATGTTTCACAGAACGAGCTGCACGTACTGAATATTATTTATAGAACTCTTTTACATGCCTTTTCTATTAATTTATTTCTGAAATATTTATCTTTTTTTTTTTTGTATAATTTATTCCGATTTTGATTTAGGTAATTATATTTTGTGATGATTACTATGACGTTCACGACGCATTTGAAAGTAAATGATTTGTATGTACAGACGCCAGCACATCAAGCTACTATAATCTGTCAAATTTATTTAATAGATTTTCAACTTTATCGCTAAAGTATAAGGTTCAAAGTTGATTGGGAAAATTTGACAGTTTCGGGTAGCTTGATGTGCTGGCGTCTGTACCTTGTATATTTATTTATTTTGTAAATATAGTTTTACAAAAATACATTCTTCTAAAAATAAAGTGTTTTTGTTTTTGTGCCAATTCAATGCTCTCATCACAAGAAGCCCTAAAAATTCTGGCAAGAGATTCGGTCAGACAGCATTGAACACAATAAAAAAGGCTGAATGGATACAAAAAGAAATAGAAAAAAAACAACCTATTTAAAAAAAACACTACAAAGTGAAAAATAACTTTAATTTCGGAAGTCAGTGTCGTTGGTTCCGCATTTTTCGTTTATTGACACCGACCCGAAATTAAAGTTTCACTTTGTAGTCTTTTATTGGAAGTCGGTTGTTTTCTTTTTTTTTTGTAATTTTTTTTGTATTTTTCACTTTTTAGATCGTGACTTGGCAATGGGACCACCTCGAAAGCGTGACCATCATCAGAATGACTGCCCAAAATGACCGATCAGCTTTAAATTTTTTACCAAAATCTAATACCTATTTGCTACT
The DNA here is from genome assembly GCA_963082905.1 of Oligia fasciuncula. NCBI lineage: Eukaryota > Metazoa > Arthropoda > Insecta > Lepidoptera > Noctuidae > Oligia > Oligia fasciuncula. The sequence continues at coordinate 8,964,091 of OY720392.1, forward strand.
ATTTGATATAATAATTGGTAGATAATAAATAACTAAAAAAAAAAAATTAAAACAGTCACAAGGTCAGTCAGTTGTCAGTTCTCAGTTATTAATTAGGTACCAATTATTTAAACAAAAGCATCAAATAGTAGCAAATAGGAATTAGATTTTAGTAATATTTTAAAGCTGATCGGTCATTTTATACATATAATAAATCTGTAGACGAGGCGTTTCTGTACATTGAAAATATTAAAAAAAAAATAGGTGGGGTGTTAACGGATAACCAACAGATGCCATTTTTCATCAATTTTTGGAATTTTTGTCGGTTTGTCTGTTTGGATGTGACAGATTTTTCATTTGAACAGGTTCAACGTCAAAAGTACCAAACCAATATGGCTCATTTTTATACTCAAATATAGTGTAGAACTCTGAGTAGTGATTAGTCTTTGTTTTATCGCAATCGCTTCAGTCTATCAAAAGATATAATCAATTTAAAGCATTCTATAACAACTTTTTATTGCAATAAGTGGAAACACGTAACGACATCTATTGGGACGATATAGTACTAAAGAAACATATTGTGATCTTTAAAACATTATCATGTGTATTATTAACTCTGATACTTATGTCTGTGTTATTTAAAAAAGTAATGATAATGATTATAATCTATAAATATAAAAGAAAGTCGTGTTAGTTACACTATTTATAACTCAAGAACGGCTAAACCGATTTGGCTGAAAATTGGTGGGGAGGTAGCTTAGAACCAGGAGACGGACATAGGATCCGGCTTTTTATCCGGTTTTAGACGGACATAGTATTTAATACTTTTATTTACTTATAGGAGTAGGGTAGGAGTAGTGTGGGAGTAGGGTAGGAGTTGGGTAGGAGTAGGGTAGGAGTACGTTAGAAGTAGGGTAGGAGTAGTGCAGGAGTAGGGTAGGAGTAGTGTAGGAGGAGGGTAGGAGTAGGATAGGGTAAGGGGTTGGACACCACGCGAACGATAGCGCCGGGCAGCTAGAAATAATTTATATGGCAAAACAACGTTTGCCGGGTCAGATAGTCTGTAATAAAATCTTTAATCTTTGCCCTACAAATATAGAAAAAATATGTTTAGGTATCAAATAGGTACTAAATTTTTGTAAAGGCGAATTGAAATTTTGGAGTCCTTAGGTGAAGATTCTAAATGTGGGCAGTCATCCTGATGTCAGAATGACTGGCCATTTTTTAAATTCATTTTCTCAGTTATTAATTAGGTACCAGTTATTTAAACAAAGGTAGCAAATAGGTATTAGATTTTGGTAATATTTTAAAGCTAATCGGTCATTTTGGGCAGTCATTCTGATGGTCACTCGAAAGCATATCCTTTCAAACCTAGTGTAAACTGCTCATCACACATGTTACAAAATATTGCTTTTCCCGATCACATGTTACAAAATATTGCTTTTCCCGATGCTGGGACGTTAATTGTTGAGTTCTCCTGGTAAAAAATCCTCAACGAGCATGCACCATACGCCCTGTGACAAGCATAAATTGCTTAGCAACCATCGAATCGCAACCCGTGAAATATTTATAATCATTGAGTAGTTCCGATGGCCTTCTGCGGTCTTCATCATCAGCTCCACTTTACCAAATAATAATAATAATAATAATTTATTTCGCTCTCAGAGTACAACAAAAACATCTATTAAATAAGGTACAATTTAAATAAGGTATTTGATGGTTGTACAGCAGCACGTAATTGATGATCTACCAACTCCCAAACTAAGTCAAACTTGTATTTTGGGAGTTAGTGGTTCTTAAGATGAAGGGCTTACATAGGCACAACCTTGTAGCCTAGAAATTAATTTCCAACACTTTAAAGTAAATAAATTAAATTAAAATTTTGAAATATACAATGAGAAATAAATTATAGCATCAATATTATCGAAAAATACAAATAATAAAAAGAAAGAAAGAAATATATACCATCACATCAACAAGAGAATTATGTTTTACTTTTTTATACATAAAAGCATCTCAGTTTGATCATAATCTAAAGTTTGCAACCAATTACTTAGTTTATGTTTAACCTCGTGTTTAGTTAAGCTGTAAATGTTGAGGGTTTTATTGACTGCATTATACAGTCTTGAGCTTACTGCGTCAAATTGCCTACTGGCGGAAGCTGTTCTGCAAGATACACCAGGGCAAACAACTGCACCGGAGCGTTTTTTTTTGCTTTTGTCATCCAGAGGTAGTAGCGAATGCCTCCGAAGTACTGTTTTTAAAATATATAATTGTCTCACAGTCATGACCTGACATTCGGCATACAGTTTGTCAGTTGGGTAAAACCGTGGTTTAAAGTGGATCACCTTTAAAATTGCCCTCTGCGCCCTCTCCAGCACAAGCAAGAGAGTCTTATAGGTTCCACCCCATACGGGTATGCAATAAATTAACACTGACTGACATAGAGCAGTGTAGACCATATAAATTGTTGAAGCGTCAGCGCTGTGTCTCAGATTCTTAAAAATGTATATTAGTTTTCTGGTGCGACCAGTGAGAGCTTCAACTTGTGGTCGCCAGTCGAGTCGTTCGTCTAGTAGGACCCCAAGATATTTAATATTGCTCACTCTTGACAATGACAAGCAGACACAGTCCGCTTGCACCGCACAGATGTGAGCTTTAAGTGTATTGGTGACTTCGGGTGGCTCAGGGGAGTTCGGAAGATAGAAACGGATAAATTTCGTTTTATCCACATTAAGGGTTAGCAAGTTGTTAGAAAGCCATTGCATTACGACCCGCAGTGCATTTTCGGCATTTTTTTTGGCAGAAATCCAGTCTTCTCCGTGTGATAATAGTGCTGTGTCGTCAGCATAAGTTAATATGTCACAATTTGGAATTTTAAGATTGCATAGATCATTAATGTAGATTAAAAACATAGTTGGTCCCAAGATACTCCCCTGGGGAACCCCGTAATTAATGGGTTCTTCATCACTCATGACCGTACCGATACAAACAGACTGCGTCCGACCCGACAAGTAATCTTTAAAAATGCTTAAAGTCAGTCCACGTATGCCGATGCTCTCCATTTTGGAGATAAGAATGGGAATAGGCTATTTGACAATGTAAAAAATAAGGTCATAATTATTGACACTCGTATAGATTATCGCTTTTAAAATCGATTTGCATTAATTTTACTACAAAACAATGTATTATTTATTAAAAAAATCCCGAAAAAACTTCATCTTTTTAAATCTGGCGCCACGTAATCGAAAACGGTCTGGATTGGCTGAACTTATGATGACGTCATGGTATAGTCAATTACTGTCTATCGTTGACAGAACAGATGACTTTTGTCGGGTTTTTCCCAGTGGTTAGATTGATGGTCAGACTAGTCTGTCTAACGGGAATTTTTTTTCCCGTTGGTCAGATTTATTTGACAGCTGGAAAAACAACAGAAAATAAGTACAATGAAAGTAAAACTGTTTTGCATTTTAATAGGTAAGTATTTACAATTTATCTCAATTTTATAATACATTTTTATTTACAATAAAATTAATAAAGAATTAAAGATCATAAAACTATACAGAAAAATTATCTTCGTTTAAAAATATAGTACTGGTAGGTGATATCAACATAAACATTGCTGCCGGAAAAATCGATACTCATTCACATAATTACCTAAATATTTGCTCATTTCATGGACTATTACCAGCTCATTATCACCCAACCCACCAGAGCGGCTCTTGTCTAGACCATATCCTTATAAAATCTAAAAGTCCATCCAAAACATTGGTTACTAATTCGTCACTTACCGATCATCAAGCTGTTTTACTAACATTACTAATTTCTTCACCTAGAAATAACTGCATGCGCAGCTATACTAAACTCAATATGACGAGTCTTGAAACTGACTTACGCGGCAGTAATTTTGACCCCGTTTACAATTCACATGATCCAAATGTTTCTCTACAATATTTTGTCGATTTGTTACGATCTACGATAAGAAAAAATACTTTTACTAAAGTAATACCTAGAAAGTATAGTAATATTAAACCTTGGATTACGCCCGGACTTGTTCGCTGTATCAGACATAGAGATAAACTACACCAAAAATCGAAAAAAGCACCGGATAATGATCTATTATCGAGTATTTATAAACGATATAGGAATTTCTGTAATAATCTGTTGAAAAAGCTAAAAAACAAATATGATCACAGTCAGCTACAGAAAGCAGGCAAAAACAGTAAACTTATATGGAAATTCATAAAAACTAACACTATTAGGTCAAAAAATCCGGAACCGGCGCTAGATCTTTTATCTTCGGAGCAAAGCCCTACCGAATCAGCAAATAAAGCTAACAACTTCTTCGTTAATGTAGGAAAAAGCTTAGCAGAAAAAACCTTACTATCTAATAGAGCTTTTTCCATTCAAAGCCAAACAAAGACATGTACAGCACGAAACTCTTTTGTCTTATTAGATACAGATGTTAATGAGGTAATAAGTATAATAGATGGATTAAAGGAAACTTGTGCCGTAGGATGTGACGACATACCAAATAGCTTACTCAAAAGATTTAAATATGTCGTTGCACCTCCCTTGACTCACATTTTTCAGATATGTTTAACAAAAGGAATATTTCCTAAATTGCTTAAAAAAGCCGTAGTCACCCCTGTGTTTAAAGCTGGAGACAAAAATTGTGTTAATAACTACAGGCCAATTTCAGTTTTAACAGGCCTCTCAAAGATTTTAGAAAAAATTATAAATAGTAGATTAGTAAACTATCTTGAAAGTAATAAATCACTATCTGATCATCAATTTGGTTTTAGGCCAAAAAGATCAACAAGCCAAGCTGTTCACCGACTGACAAATTTTATAAGCACAAACCTGGATAACGGCATGTACACCATAGGGATATTTTTAGACCTTGCCAAGGCTTTTGACACAATTTCTTGTACTCTGCTTTTGAACAAGCTGGAAATGCTGGGAATACGGGGGGTACAATTGCAACTATTATCTGATTACCTTACCGACCGCCATCAGTGTGTAAAAATAGGTCAGTACATGAGTTCTGAACTTAAGAATAGTTGTTATGGAATCCCACAGGGCAGTATTTTGGGCCCTACTTTGTTCCTAATCTATATAAATGACCTGTGCAATTTGACCCTCCAAAAAGGTGTAATTATCTCATATGCGGATGACACAGCTCTACTGTTCGCAGCTAAATCAAAGGCCGAAGTCTATGAGGTAGCACAGAATGGTTTTAATACTGTGTCCAATTGGCTTAATAAAAATCTCTTGACATTAAATACAGATAAAACCAAGTACCTATTATTTACAATGAGAAACACTAATCAAACTCTTACTAACCTAATCATTCAAGCACATAACAATTGCAATTTACATTATGCTGACATTACGTGCACTTGTCCCACTTTAGCTAAAGTCGACCATATTAAATATCTAGGCGTCACCATTGACACAAATCTGAACTTCCGCATACACATCGATTTATTATGCACCAGAGTACGCAAACTAATATACATTTTTAAAAATTTACGTAACATTGCCGACTTTAAATTAATTAGACAGGTTTATTTGGTTTTGTGTCAATCTATTATTACATACTGTATAACGTCCTGGGGTGGTGCCGCTAAATCAATTTTACTGCACCTAGAACGCGCCCAAAGAGCAGTTTTAAAGGTTGCTACTTTTCGTCCATTCAGATTTCCTACACACCAGCTTTATTTGGCATGTAAGGTGCTAACAGTACGTCAATTATTTATTTTGAACGTAGTTTTATTCCAACACACTGAACTTTATTTTAACCCAGTATCTACCTTCAGATAAGAGAAGAAAAGATTTGGTTTGTGCTAGCTCGCAGACTAAACATGCTTTTGCTAACCGATTTTATATATTTTTAGGGCCCTACCTGTATAACCAGTTTAACAGAGTGTTAAAGATTTATAGTTTAAGTTATAATAGGTGTAATTTACTAGCACAGGAATATTTGGCAAAACTCAATTATGCAGACACGGAAAAACTACTAGAAATTTTAAAATAAAATCTATCTACCTAATCTAATATAAGTCTCTTCATTTACCTAATAAATAATAGTCTCCACTCTATCTACTTTAATATTATTCGTTAATTTATTTAAACATAATATTATCATACATAATCTAGTTTTAAAATAATATACCTACCCAAATAGTAACTCTTTAAGACATTAAATATATTTTACTTTCTTTTTTATTTAGCTTCTAAGACATTTATTGTGTCTTCTTTTGTTAAATGTTTGGTGTAAATTGATGGCCTGAAACACAGGTTTTCCATAAACCTAGATCAGGCAGGTCTACATTACAGTTAGAATTTAATTTTTCCTAGATTGTAATTACTGAAAATCCTATTTGTACTTTGTTTTATACTTGAATAAAATTTTATTATTTTATTATTATTATTATTATTTATTATACACACACACGGTAAAAACAAAAAAAAAAAAAGGAGGTTAGCAATTCGACACGTGTACATGTATGTAATATTATTGGAATTGCATTATATTCACCTATTAGGGCTTCCAAACAAATATACAAAAATTTTATAGACGTAGGTCCACGGTAGGTATCCACTCATATCTCCGGAACTACGAGGCATGCCTTTTAAGTTTTGTCGTTTGAAGAAAAAAACACAACTAGAACCTTATAGTACTTTTTATTGTTTTTCAAAGTATTCACCACGTAGCTTAATACACTTTTCCATTCGCTCAAACCAGTTATTATAACATTTATTCCACTCTAAAGTGGGGGTGTTCAAAATGGCTGACTTCAAAGCGTCGACTGCTTCTTCATCGGACTGGAACCTTTGACCACGAAGACTTTTCTTAATTTTAGGAAATGTAAAGAAATCGTTAGGGCTTAGGTCAGGACTGTATGGAGGATGGTCAAGAATTTCTACTTTTTCCTGCTTCAAATACTCAATCGTTTGACGAGCACTGTGTGAGCTTGCGTTGTCGTGGTGCAGGATGATGCGTCGCTTTGAGTTAGATTTTCGAAGTTCGGCGATGACTTGTGGTAAACAAACTGTGGTATACCACTCTGCGTTAACCGTTCTACGATCTTCAAGTGCAATAGTCGCAACATGGCCGGTTTTTCCAACGAACGTGGCCACCATTTTCTCTAAAGTGCTTCGAGAACGAATAACTTTAGTCGGCTTTGGCTCGTCTTGAAAGACCCATATTGTAGATTGTTGTTTGGAATCAGGATCGTTGGCATAGATCCGTCACCACTGATGATGTCGTAGACGTGATTTGACTGTCCTCGGTTGAACCTTTGCAGAGTTTTCTTACACCATCTGACGCGGGCCGCCTTGTGATCGTCGGAAAGCAGATGCGGTATCCAACGGCAAACTAGCTTTCTCACACCAAGCGCTTCATGCAAGATCTTCTGAATGGTTGTCCCTGAGATGCCTAATAGAGCCTCTATCTCTCGATACGTCACATGACGATCTTCGAGAATTAGTTGTCTCACAGCAATGATGTTATCTTCAGTGAAGGCGAATTTTGGGCGTCCTTCGCGAGATTTGTCACTAACACTAGTATGTCCACGCTGGAATTCTAAATACCAGCGTTCGACAGTCCGCAGACATGGGGCTTCATCACTGAATACAGATGTTAGCTCTTCAAAACACTGAAGCCGTGTCAGGCCTCTTCTAAAGTTGTAGAAAATTATTGCACGAACATTTTCCTTAGAAAGATTCATTTTCGTCCGTAACCTGACAGATTCCAATCGACGCTGTGACTAAACAATAGCATTAATCCTAATACTTTCAACTGTTTTGAGATTCAAAATTTAAACACATTCAAATATAGAACAGTTCCAAATTCAAAATTGCCGGGAAATATGGAAACGGCAGAACTTAAAAGGCATGCCTGGTATTAATCAGATCGTGACGATTTTTTTTTTATTGGCTTACATTTACTTCAACTTAGGGAACAGTGTAAGTTTCATCAAGATCGATTCAGTAATTTTCAAGATATGGACTAATTACGTGTAAGTGTGACGGCCTGGCTTATTGATACGAGCTACGGGTGTAGTGTCAAAGGGAAAACATCTCAAAACCTTGGTCAAATTCTAGTGCAAAAACTAAAAATGGAGAAATAAAAAGTACCTAATTTAAAAAAATTAAACCGACTTCAAAAAGAAATTAACTCAAAATTATGAAATAACTTTTGATGATTTTGATGTTGTCAATTTTAATTTTTTTGCTTGCTTCCACACGTGGGAGAAATGAAAATAGCAACCTTTTATTACCGCATCAGGGTATACTTTTTTTAACGCATTAGAAGCAGCAACTTCAAAATCCAGGGTAAACTGTTTTGGTTCCATTGTACAATCTTACGTTTATGTTGATACGTTTAACGATTTTAGTACCTAATGTCTCGATAGATGGCGTTGTTCATTTAGCACTCTTCGCTGAATCGCGGTGTCAAGATTCTCCGTGAAAACATGACCTCAGCGAGTACATTAAAATAAATTGTATAACTGTATAACTGTGAAAATGATGTAAAGGCCACGCTCTTAAATGTTCCGTCACGGCGTCACAAAAGAAATGTGTTACTCCTTTTAAATATTCTTTCGATTGCGGCGTTCAAAAAACAACAAAAAAAAAAAAATCGAAGACGTGACATCTGCCAACTCGCACTGGGCCCGCGTGGTGGATTATGGCCCACTCCCTCTCACCGAGAGGAGGCTTGTGTCCCAGCAGTGGGAACACTATAGGCTGATTATGTATAGGTAATAGTTTTGTAAGCTCTTTGTATGCAACAGTACTTTACTAAATTACGAGCTGATCGGACCAACGGGAAAAGAAAATTCCCGTTAGACAGACTAGTCTGACCATCAATCTAACCACTGGGAAAAACCCCTTTTGTCTAGTATCTCGACCGTTTCAACGTTTGTTTACGTGTAACAATATGGCGTCGTGACGTCACAATACGTTACGACGCCATATTGTTAAAGATAGCGTTTTGACGGCTTATTTAAACAGTACATTTTTATTTACTATTTTCTAAAAGAAATACATTATGCAATTTGAAGTAATAGGTTTTTGTGGGCTCGTTAGACACCATTAAATAATCTGAGATGTTTATCAGAAACCAGTCAAATAGCCTATTGAGACCGTGTCAAACGCTTTCGACAAATCTAGGAAGATTCCAAAACATTTCCGCTTTTTATCTAGTAATGTTATTGCCTTACTACTAAAGTTTGCAACCGCATCTTCGGTTGATAGACCACTTCTAAATCCGTATTGGTTGCTTGAGATGATATTATTTTTATCCAAATAATTAGTCAAGTAACCATTTAGGATACGTTCTAGAATCTTTGACAGTGCGCTTAGCACAGAGATAGGCCTGTAGTCTGCCACACAGTCCCTCTTCCCACTCTTGAAGACCGGTGTAATTTTTGCTCTTTTAAAAGCTCTTGGGAATACGCCCGTAGCAATTGCTAAATTACATACATGAGTAATAGGTGGAACTAAGGCTTTTCGCGAAAGCTTAATAACCATCGACGGTATATTATCCCAGCCAGTGGCGCAATCGTCCCTTAGTGACATAATTTCGGTTTCAATTCGTTCTTCGCCAACCGGAATAATACCCATCGAATTACAAAGCGATTTATTAGTCTGGTAATGCATATTGGGGGGTGTATCATTGTTATTTAATATTTTTGAAGCAAGGTTTTTGCCAATATTTACAAAAAACTGATTGACACAGTTTGCAGATTTTTTTTCGTTTACAGCCATTTTAAGAAGCTCAATTGGAGCCTGAGAGTTATTCTTTCTACCAGCTATTGCATTAATCAAGCTCCAAGTGGCCTTCGGATTGTTTTTTGCCTTAGCAAATTCGTTAGTTTCGTACGCCCGCTTAAGTTTTCGAAGCAAGGTATTACAAAAGTTGCGGTATCTCTTATATGTCACAGCAAGTGTATCATTGTCCGGATTTTTGTTGAACTTCCGATGCATTTTATCCCGATTTCGGATGCACCGTAGTAGACCGGGGGTGATCCATGGCTTTAAAATAGTACACTTTCCAGTTTTTTTTATAGTCTTTGTATTTTTGTTTATAATAGTTTGAATTGTAGAGATAAGGCAATCGGTAGCTTCGTTAACATCAGTTTCATCCGTGACCTTTTTAAAACTGCAAATGTCGAGCTCATTTTTTATTGTGGTGTAATCAAGTTTAAGCCAGCTTTTTGGTTTGTTGTTTCTCGAGCTAGCTCTATGACTAAGGCATAAAACTATCGGTACATGGTCAGTGACATGAGCATTTAATACCATCGTTGTCGCTGGTAGTGGCACAGATATTTTTAGCAACACATGATCCAGGCAGTTTCCTTTCCTTGTGGGATGGACATGGCCAGGTAGGAATCCAAGGGATGCTGTCAGGTTAAGAAAATCACCAGCATTTTTGTCTGTACTATTATTTTTTATATCGATGTTTAAATCGCCAATAATAGCGATAGTTTTATGCATTTTCATAGTATTTACTAGACTTTCCAGGCTATTATAGAAACGGCTGAGATCGTTGTAAGATGGTGATCTATAAATAGCGACAATGGAAGTATCCCCTATGCTACACACTAAGCAGTTCGCATCTAGGAAAATCGGCTCAGAAACATCGCACAGAATATCGGCCTTAGTGTAAATGATTACTCCATCGTTTTGGATTGGATTATTAATGGAAGCATACGAAGTATAACCGTCCAGCTTTGGAACATGGCCGGTGCCCTTTGACGTAATAATTCTAACTGAATGCTGGTTGCATTCAGTTAGAATTATTACGTCAAATTGAAACTTCACCATAGTTAAAACTGATATGAATTGATCAAAATTCTTATTTACGCTGCGAATATTTATGTGTATTATTTTTAATTGCTCAGTAGGATCCTTTATAAAGTTGGAACACTGGTCTGGCAGGCATTCATAAAAATTTGCCACACTCAGCTCATCAAGATCGCTTGTTATAGCTTGTATGTTATTAACCATTGTTATAGAGTGTTAGCTCACAAAGCAAGACGTATTGGTTGCCCTTAAACAAAGTTAGAATATGAGGTATATATTTTATACAGACATCAGGAACTAATAAATGGTAAAAAATTAATTCATAAAAACTAACATAGAAATAAAGATAAAAGAACATAGGAAACTTAACTAAGCACAAAATGATCAAGTTACTTAAAATATATGAAGGACATGGTTAAATTTACAATCAACAACGTTTCCACAGATTACTAGTGTACCTACATTATTCATTAGATAGGTAAGTACAAATTACATTTAAATACAGTATGGAAAAGTAATGAAAGCTACCAATGGCACGGTATATCTCGTTCTACTGGAGTACTCATTTTGAATTTTGGGTAGGTACTAATTTTATCTTGCGGGGTACTAATTTTCTATGTAGGTTTGAAGAAAGCGACAAGCTTCTCTAACATGGAATCAACATTCAAAGTCGTGGTCCTGCTGAACAATTGCGAGAAAGTTATCATAACATCGTTGATTTCTCGGTACATACAAATGTTAGTTCTGTTTTTTTTTTTTACGAAATAAATTATTTGTATACTTAGAATAGCTGTAGCGTGCCCCCTTTTTTGGCGCACATGGTGGTCCTCCTGAAGGGAGAGCTTGACAACTACCGAACAACCTTCAAAATCGATTTTCTCGAAAACTACTAAGGTACAGACGCCAGCACATCAAGTTACTACAATCTGTCAGATTTCTTTAATAGATTTTCGACTTTATTGCTAAATCATAAGGTTCAAGGTTGATTGGGAAAATCTGACAGTTTCGGGTAGGTTGACCTGCTGGCGTCCGTACCAATTTTGTTGTTCGAGTACTAATTATTATTTACCAAATATGGAAGCGATTGGCGTAGGTGGTCCGGTGGTAGTCACGGACATGCGAGGAACATACGCGAACGTATGCCGCACGGAATTATATCTCTTGTCAAGCTATTTTCAACTCTATTTCAGTTATTATTAAGTTCACTTTCAACACTGACCACTGCTTGAGCGTCTTGCTACTCTTGACTGCATACCCTAAAATAAAAGACGTTAATAAAATAAATTATATATTTATTAGGCATTTAATCTAAAAAACAGCCAATAACTAAATGTAATGTAATATAAATATGCAGGAGATAAAGATAAGATTGCGCGCAACAAATAATAACAGGCGACTCGCACCCGCACTTGGCCGGGGTATTGTATAAAACAGTAATATAATAAACACAAAAAGTCTCGGATACATAATTCGTTATCATTGTAATAAAAGTATTTTAAATGTCATACAATCAGATTCCTACAACAGTTCAAAAATTAAACTAATGACTAGATAAATACAACAAATTACAAAATAATCTATACATTGTCACAAGGGTAAAATGAGCGAAAAGTCACAAAAGTCAATTTAGGCTTTCGATATTCCTACTCGTAGTTGCGTAGTTGAATTACGAATCTTAGATATTATGCAGAAATTAATAACAATGTAGTTCGGTAGAAAAAAAAAAGTAAGTGGCCGAATGGAGTTACAGACAGAAACTGTTACAGTATTTTTATCTCACGAAGCGACACGCGGTTTATTTGTGTTTACACACAAACACGCTGAGAATGTGTGTGTAAGCGCAGGAGCACGCGGTACCGTCCGAGATAATGGCAAGTCGGAAGTGTGTGTGTGCGTATATGTGTTATGTGCTGACGCTATTCGTCTTCACACACACACAGCGTAGGTACACTTTGTTACCGCAAGAAAAGCGCATGTCGCCTCGTGAGATAAAAATACTGTACACAATATGTATGATAGAAACGATGCTCTACAAAGCACAACTTTTTCTAAACTACCTGCCTTGTTATGACCGCGAACTATGAGTACCTAGGTATCTCGATTTTGCAACTTTTCGCTGTCATAGGACGGTGTATAGCCTTGTATAAATTCGAGTTCAAGATAAAATTAACAGTCTAACAGTAATGAATGAATCGTAACAAAAACCATTTTGGATTTCTATAATGCATTGACTGCCACCGCGGTCACCGGTGACCGCGAACAATAGATTTTCAATTGTGTCTGTGGTCTGGCAGTCAACGTGTAAAGATATTTGTTCCTACATTACCATTAGTAAACATACAAAACGAGTATAATAATAAACATTAATATTAAAAAGTATTTTGTTATTACATTTAAACACGAGTGTTAACAAAGTAAAGACCCTACAAAAAGAACAACCATTGAATAAAGCATTGAAATAGTGCGACGGTATTTTAATTTTCAACATGTAGATAACGTACGTACGTTTAATATGACTCATTGAGCATCAGAAAAAGACTGTCACAGGTATGAGTGACAGACGACGTTCAGCAGTCCATTCGCAGTTATTTTACCTCTGATTTTGGGTCACTGTCAAAATCAAAGTGATTTTTGTTCTCGTTACACTACGGTTGCTGTTGGGTTACCGCTGTCAAGGTAAAATAACTGAGAACGGACTGTACCAGTACCTACAAAGAATCCGAACTGCCGGTCGATTTTGTAAAAATCTCACTGTGAAAACTTAGGTGAAACGAGTTTGTTTTTGCTAGGAATTGACAGCTCACTTCACCTAAGTTTTCACAGTGAGATTTTTTACAGAATAGCACCGCTGTTTCTAAAACTCGTGTTTCGAACTGTACGATACCCACTCACAACGTGCGTGAGGTATTGAAAAAGTACACGACAACCCAAACACTAAGTAAATTCTGACGAAGTGCTCAAAACCAACAAACAACTGTCTACAACTACATCTCGTCTTGGAACGAAATGACTGGAAATCATGAGGAAGGCCTTTGCCCAGCAGTGGGAAACTGCAAGCTGACAGTAACCTGTGGGTGTAACAATGCATTTCTAGCAAATAAACATTTGATTTGTAACCGTATCTTTTTTGCATGATTGAATTATTATTATAACAGATTCAAAGCTGTGCATACAATATAACAACAGCTTTCCTATAAAGGAATACCTACTTTGACGGAAGATTTTACTAATACTAAGACTACAATTTCCTACGACGACGCTACAACATACAAGCGAGTACAAGTAGTATATAAAAATATTCGAATGAGTATGTATAATTTATCATTGATACACTAAAGCCGAGTTAGTATACAAAATTCTATTTGTAGAAACTTATGGGTGCTTTCAATTAAGAACCTTTCAGTGGCCTTTACAATGCGTCACGGTAGTAAGGACTGTGAGGAGTCTCTCTGAGGAAAATAATCCGCAACGAGGTGATCCGGTAGAGAACCAAAGTTGTCAACATAGCAGATTGAGCAAGCTAAAGTGGCAATAGGCCGGCCATGCTGGCCGTAGAACTGATGACCGTTGGGGTAGACGTTTTCTTGAGTGAAAACCGCGAATCGGCAAACGTAAGGTAAGACGCCCTCAGGCTAGGTGGAGCGACGATCTTCGCAGGAGCGCTGGTAACAGCTGGATGATAGTTGACGAAAATCGAGTTGAATGGCGTGCAATGGGAGACGCCTATGTCCAGCAGTGGACTGCGATGCTGGAATCGAAATCTACGACTGATCGACGCTCTTTCAATTTAGTCGCGTCGAGTTGGAGTATGGCAAAACAAATCGATCCTACTTCAACACAGTCTTTCTCGTTCTAACTTATAAATAAATAAAAAATCTGAGCACGTCCTTACCACTTAACTAATATCCTTACTTTCTCACAGTGACTGTACTATTTTTTAGAGTTGTGTGGGATCTCACGTATCACGTAATATTACTACATCACACCTTCCAATATATAAAGAAAAGGATAATAAACGTATTACTGAAATACGACCTTTCCTTTGGTGACCTCTTTAACCCCAACACATACTGTTACCAAATGCTACAGCCATAACTGAATTGAAAGCACCCAAGTCGAAATATTCGTGAGAATCAACCCCAAGTATCCAACACTTGACTGCACATATTCAAGTAAAATTTAGGTGACAATATTTTACTATATTGCGCACAATCATTGGAATACATAATGGCTGCAGCCATCGTTGTTGCGTCAGTCTCCATATACTTACGCAACACTACCTCCAACTTCGATATGGACAAATGATTTTCTATGAAGAAATTCTTAGAAAGCCTGAAACATAATTCCCATAACTCTGTATCAACAGGGAAAATACTCATACATTTGTCTATTATCTGAGCTGCTTTTACAGAAACGTCACACTCCGCAATGTTTACGGTCGTGTTTGAAGATACTCCCGTTTTGCGATATTTTAGTTCATCGCAGCAACATGGCAGAGCATTGTAGATAGATGGATCTATTACAGGATATGCTTCTTCATTGAGAATAGACAACGACACCTCTTTGATGCGCTTTGACATAATATTTTTAATAATTAATTTGAGTTCTTCTTTCTTTGGGAAAGTTTTTGTCTCATTATTTAAATCTCCTTCTTCTACAGCAGTGTGTGTCATGTAAGTGGGATCATTTTGTAATTCATGTTTTAAATTGTCTAATAACAATCTTAAACATTCTGAATATATTTTGTTATGGTATGCAAACTTAGCTGCCAAGTTGCAATTTCCTTTGAAGTTATCCTCGTTTAGCCACGGTTTTAGTATCAGGATCATATCATCAGCCCACGATTTCTTTTTAAAATCATTCATAGAAGCCAGTGGGTTTAATCTGGCTTCGATTGGTTTCCTTTGCAAATCGTCAACGTCAAAAGGAAACATGGTATATATGCAATCGACTTGTATAAATTGGAATTTGTTGCTGCTTCGATTTGCTGGTATTTTAATAACGCGCTTTGTTGTTTTCATCATGATAACGCGGCTACCACCTCTGTCCTTTTCAGTGAGGAACTAAAAAATATATTAAATTAATTCAGTTACTGGTATTGAATCTGAGTGCATAAAATATGTATCTTAAAAATCCAGAATTGCAGTAATTTACCTGTAGATGTATGTTGCCCGAGACATATACTCTTCCGTCGTTATCGATGTAAACTGTGAAGTCTCCTCCACATTTTACAATAGCATTTGTTTTAAAGTCCTCTGTTTCAATTTCTGGTGTTTTAACTATTTCCGTCTGAGAATCGCGGCGTATTTTTATTTCAGTTGGAATTGAAATCAGCTTTCGATCTCCACTTCCTGTAATATAAAAAATTGTAAGATTATTTTAACATAAAAAAAAAAACATTTTCGATAGTAATAAATATACACGCGGTTCACACTTTTCATAATTCTACTGACCAATTTGCCCATCGAAGTTGAGGCCCCAACCGTAGGGGGTGCCAGCGTTATTGAGTATGAATGAGTGATGCCAACCCGCCGACAACTGTTAGCAAAATAAAATCAACAATCAACAACTGTAAATAATATAGTAGTAGACGCGGCAGAACCAACTTGAAAAAAAATATGATCAAGTAATTGGGATCCTGCAGTTTTACCAAAAAGATTTTGCCAAAATTTCACTACCCAAACAAATTTTCGCAACCTTTTATTATACCAATGCAATGTTTGGAATGCTTTTAGTATGCACATTTTCATTTAGTCAAATTTTACTTGGTAGAATATTACTATGGATAATGTCATTTAGGCATTTGGTCTTTAATCAAATGATTTATTACAGCAAACAATCTTTAGACAATAAAAGTTTGGTCAAATGATTTGTTATGACAAAAAATATAAAGACAAAAATAAGATTTTTTGGGAATTAAATAATTAAAAAATGCAATTTTATCTTAAAATAATAATTTCATTCATTTCAATTTTTTTGCAATGGACATTATCGAGAACCGCATTAGCTAGAGGAGGTTAATTATTTAAAAAAAACATGCTTAGGTTAGGTTAGGTTAAAACTGTGACCTCCTACGTATGAGCCGAGCGAGCGAAGCGAGCGGTGCCGCGTCAGCGACCGGCGAGTGCCAAAAACGACTAAATTATATAGAAAAAAAATATGGAAAAAGAGATTATTTTTAGCAGGCTATCCGAGAACCGAATGAGTTAGACGCGGTTAATTATTTTAAAAAAATGCTTAGGTTAGGTTAAAACTGTGACCTCCTACGCACGAGCCGAGCGAGCGTAGCGAGCGGTGCCGAGGCAGCGGCCGGCGAGTGCCAGAAACGACTAAATTATATAGAAAAAAAAATATGGAAAAGAGAAATTATTTTTAGCAGGTTTTCGAAAACCGACGAGGTTAATTATTAAAAAAATGCTTAGGTTAGGTTAAAACTGTGACCTCCTACGCCAGAAACGACTAGATTATATAGAAAAAAAATATGGAAAAAAACCGACTACCCGCAGTTAGACGAGATTAATTATTTAAAAAAAATACTTAATATTATGTTAAGAATGTTTCCCAGTGGAAAAAACACTCTTGTAATAAAACGTCTTCAAAGTTAGATCTTATGCTTGAAATGGCTGCCTTAAAACTGCGAAAACTGACGATACTAAATATTTGGCAAATGTAATTTTGCGTAAAATTAGTTATTCCAACTGAAATATTTGACTAAATAAAAATTGGTAAAAGTACTAGTTGGTAAACAAGTTATTGTTTAAACGTTCACTTGCCAAACATTAGGCTTGGGTTACAATTATTTGTGAAGAGATTTTTTGCTAAGTAATAATTTGGCAAATGAAATTATGCGGAAAATTGTTTGGGAAGTGATAATTTGGCAATTTCTTTTTGGTGAGACAAGGGAGACCCCAAGTAATTGCATATTTCCTTTGCCCAGGCGTGCCATAGCGCTGGCTACCATAAAAAGAAAATACATTCACTAATATTTCTACGGCTGCATGTCTTATTGTTAATCGTACACCACGATAATGTCGATAACTACGCACTTTGCCCGTTAGCTAAATACAATTCAGAATCATAGATAATTATTTATTAAATTTTGAAATAACAATGTATAATTTTGTTAATTCTGTCAAGTACTTCTATAGTAGTGACAGCTCTATATTAGATCTTAACATCGAACGTTCATTTCGTATTTCCGATGCAGGAAGCAAATATTTTTCTTGGGATGTCCACACATGTTACCTGTACGATCTCCCCGCGCACATGCTGCGTGTCCACGCGCTGCGGCAGCAGGTGCGGGTCGGGCGCGGCGGGCGCGGGCGCGTCGGGCGGCGTGTCGGCCGCGCGCCGCGCCCGCTAACTGTACACATTATGTTACCTGTACGATCTCCCCGCGCACATGCTGCGTGTCCACGCGCTGCGGCAGCAGGTGCGGGTCGGGCGCGGCGGGCGCGGGCGCGTCGGGCGGCGTGTCGGCCGCGCGCCGCGCCCGCTAACTGTACACATTATGTTACCTGTACGATCTCCCCGCGCACATGCTGCGTGTCCACGCGCTGCGGCAGCAGGTGCGGGTCGGGCGCGGCGGGCGCGGGCGCGTCGGGCGGCGTGTCGGCCGCGCGCCGCGCCCGCTAACTGTACACATTATGTTACCTGTACGATCTCCCCGCGCACATGCTGCGTGTCCACGCGCTGCGGCAGCAGGTGCGGGTCGGGCGCGGCGGGCGCGGGCGCGTCGGGCGGCGTGTCGGCCGCGCGCCGCGCCCGCTAACTGTACACATTATGTTACCTGTACGATCTCCCCGCGCACATGCTGCGTGTCCACGCGCTGCGGCAGCAGGTGCGGGTCGGGCGCGGCGGGCGCGGGCGCGTCGGGCGGCGTGTCGGCCGCGCGCCGCGCCCGCTAACTGTACACATTATGTTACCTGTACGATCTCCCCGCGCACATGCTGCGTGTCCACGCGCTGCGGCAGCAGGTGCGGGTCGGGCGCGGCGGGCGCGGGCGCGTCGGGCGGCGTGTCGGCCGCGCGCCGCGCCCGCTAACTGTACACATTATGTTACCTGTACGATCTCCCCGCGCACATGCTGCGTGTCCACGCGCTGCGGCAGCAGGTGCGGGTCGGGCGCGGCGGGCGCGGGCGCGTCGGGCGGCGTGTCGGCCGCGCGCCGCGCCCGCTAACTGTACACATTATGTTACCTGTACGATCTCCCCGCGCACATGCTGCGTGTCCACGCGCTGCGGCAGCAGGTGCGGGTCGGGCGCGGCGGGCGCGGGCGCGTCGGGCGGCGTGTCGGCCGCGCGCCGCGCCCGCTAACTGTACACATTATGTTACCTGTACGATCTCCCCGCGCACATGCTGCGTGTCCACGCGCTGCGGCAGCAGGTGCGGGTCGGGCGCGGCGGGCGCGGGCGCGTCGGGCGGCGTGTCGGCCGCGCGCCGCGCCCGCTAACTGTACACATTATGTTACCTGTACGATCTCCCCGCGCACATGCTGCGTGTCCACGCGCTGCGGCAGCAGGTGCGGGTCGGGCGCGGCGGGCGCGGGCGCGTCGGGCGGCGTGTCGGCCGCGCGCCGCGCCCGCTAACTGTACACATTATGTTACCTGTACGATCTCCCCGCGCACATGCTGCGTGTCCACGCGCTGCGGCAGCAGGTGCGGGTCGGGCGCGGCGGGCGCGGGCGCGTCGGGCGGCGTGTCGGCCGCGCGCCGCGCCCGCTAACTGTACACATTATGTTACCTGTACGATCTCCCCGCGCACATGCTGCGTGTCCACGCGCTGCGGCAGCAGGTGCGGGTCGGGCGCGGCGGGCGCGGGCGCGTCGGGCGGCGTGTCGGCCGCGCGCCGCGCCCGCTAACTGTACACATTATGTTACCTGTACGATCTCCCCGCGCACATGCTGCGTGTCCACGCGCTGCGGCAGCAGGTGCGGGTCGGGCGCGGCGGGCGCGGGCGCGTCGGGCGGCGTGTCGGCCGCGCGCCGCGCCCGCTAACTGTACACATTATGTTACCTGTACGATCTCCCCGCGCACATGCTGCGTGTCCACGCGCTGCGGCAGCAGGTGCGGGTCGGGCGCGGCGGGCGCGGGCGCGTCGGGCGGCGTGTCGGCCGCGCGCCGCGCCCGCTAACTGTACACATTATGTTACCTGTACGATCTCCCCGCGCACATGCTGCGTGTCCACGCGCTGCGGCAGCAGGTGCGGGTCGGGCGCGGCGGGCGCGGGCGCGTCGGGCGGCGTGTCGGCCGCGCGCCGCGCCCGCTAACTGTACACATTATGTTACCTGTACGATCTCCCCGCGCACATGCTGCGTGTCCACGCGCTGCGGCAGCAGGTGCGGGTCGGGCGCGGCGGGCGCGGGCGCGTCGGGCGGCGTGTCGGCCGCGCGCCGCGCCCGCTAACTGTACACATTATGTTACCTGTACGATCTCCCCGCGCACATGCTGCGTGTCCACGCGCTGCGGCAGCAGGTGCGGGTCGGGCGCGGCGGGCGCGGGCGCGTCGGGCGGCGTGTCGGCCGCGCGCCGCGCCCGCTAACTGTACACATTATGTTACCTGTACGATCTCCCCGCGCACATGCTGCGTGTCCACGCGCTGCGGCAGCAGGTGCGGGTCGGGCGCGGCGGGCGCGGGCGCGTCGGGCGGCGTGTCGGCCGCGCGCCGCGCCCGCTAACTGTACACATTATGTTACCTGTACGATCTCCCCGCGCACATGCTGCGTGTCCACGCGCTGCGGCAGCAGGTGCGGGTCGGGCGCGGCGGGCGCGGGCGCGTCGGGCGGCGTGTCGGCCGCGCGCCGCGCCCGCTAACTGTACACATTATGTTACCTGTACGATCTCCCCGCGCACATGCTGCGTGTCCACGCGCTGCGGCAGCAGGTGCGGGTCGGGCGCGGCGGGCGCGGGCGCGTCGGGCGGCGTGTCGGCCGCGCGCCGCGCCCGCTAACTGTACACATTATGTTACCTGTACGATCTCCCCGCGCACATGCTGCGTGTCCACGCGCTGCGGCAGCAGGTGCGGGTCGGGCGCGGCGGGCGCGGGCGCGTCGGGCGGCGTGTCGGCCGCGCGCCGCGCCCGCTAACTGTACACATTATGTTACCTGTACGATCTCCCCGCGCACATGCTGCGTGTCCACGCGCTGCGGCAGCAGGTGCGGGTCGGGCGCGGCGGGCGCGGGCGCGTCGGGCGGCGTGTCGGCCGCGCGCCGCGCCCGCTAACTGTACACATTATGTTACCTGTACGATCTCCCCGCGCACATGCTGCGTGTCCACGCGCTGCGGCAGCAGGTGCGGGTCGGGCGCGGCGGGCGCGGGCGCGTCGGGCGGCGTGTCGGCCGCGCGCCGCGCCCGCTAACTGTACACATTATGTTACCTGTACGATCTCCCCGCGCACATGCTGCGTGTCCACGCGCTGCGGCAGCAGGTGCGGGTCGGGCGCGGCGGGCGCGGGCGCGTCGGGCGGCGTGTCGGCCGCGCGCCGCGCCCGCTAACTGTACACATTATGTTACCTGTACGATCTCCCCGCGCACATGCTGCGTGTCCACGCGCTGCGGCAGCAGGTGCGGGTCGGGCGCGGCGGGCGCGGGCGCGTCGGGCGGCGTGTCGGCCGCGCGCCGCGCCCGCTAACTGTACACATTATGTTACCTGTACGATCTCCCCGCGCACATGCTGCGTGTCCACGCGCTGCGGCAGCAGGTGCGGGTCGGGCGCGGCGGGCGCGGGCGCGTCGGGCGGCGTGTCGGCCGCGCGCCGCGCCCGCTAACTGTACACATTATGTTACCTGTACGATCTCCCCGCGCACATGCTGCGTGTCCACGCGCTGCGGCAGCAGGTGCGGGTCGGGCGCGGCGGGCGCGGGCGCGTCGGGCGGCGTGTCGGCCGCGCGCCGCGCCCGCTAACTGTACACATTATGTTACCTGTACGATCTCCCCGCGCACATGCTGCGTGTCCACGCGCTGCGGCAGCAGGTGCGGGTCGGGCGCGGCGGGCGCGGGCGCGTCGGGCGGCGTGTCGGCCGCGCGCCGCGCCCGCTAACTGTACACATTATGTTACCTGTACGATCTCCCCGCGCACATGCTGCGTGTCCACGCGCTGCGGCAGCAGGTGCGGGTCGGGCGCGGCGGGCGCGGGCGCGTCGGGCGGCGTGTCGGCCGCGCGCCGCGCCCGCTAACTGTACACATTATGTTACCTGTACGATCTCCCCGCGCACATGCTGCGTGTCCACGCGCTGCGGCAGCAGGTGCGGGTCGGGCGCGGCGGGCGCGGGCGCGTCGGGCGGCGTGTCGGCCGCGCGCCGCGCCCGCTAACTGTACACATTATGTTACCTGTACGATCTCCCCGCGCACATGCTGCGTGTCCACGCGCTGCGGCAGCAGGTGCGGGTCGGGCGCGGCGGGCGCGGGCGCGTCGGGCGGCGTGTCGGCCGCGCGCCGCGCCCGCTAACTGTACACATTATGTTACCTGTACGATCTCCCCGCGCACATGCTGCGTGTCCACGCGCTGCGGCAGCAGGTGCGGGTCGGGCGCGGCGGGCGCGGGCGCGTCGGGCGGCGTGTCGGCCGCGCGCCGCGCCCGCTAACTGTACACATTATGTTACCTGTACGATCTCCCCGCGCACATGCTGCGTGTCCACGCGCTGCGGCAGCAGGTGCGGGTCGGGCGCGGCGGGCGCGGGCGCGTCGGGCGGCGTGTCGGCCGCGCGCCGCGCCCGCTAACTGTACACATTATGTTACCTGTACGATCTCCCCGCGCACATGCTGCGTGTCCACGCGCTGCGGCAGCAGGTGCGGGTCGGGCGCGGCGGGCGCGGGCGCGTCGGGCGGCGTGTCGGCCGCGCGCCGCGCCCGCTAACTGTACACATTATGTTACCTGTACGATCTCCCCGCGCACATGCTGCGTGTCCACGCGCTGCGGCAGCAGGTGCGGGTCGGGCGCGGCGGGCGCGGGCGCGTCGGGCGGCGTGTCGGCCGCGCGCCGCGCCCGCTAACTGTACACATTATGTTACCTGTACGATCTCCCCGCGCACATGCTGCGTGTCCACGCGCTGCGGCAGCAGGTGCGGGTCGGGCGCGGCGGGCGCGGGCGCGTCGGGCGGCGTGTCGGCCGCGCGCCGCGCCCGCTAACTGTACACATTATGTTACCTGTACGATCTCCCCGCGCACATGCTGCGTGTCCACGCGCTGCGGCAGCAGGTGCGGGTCGGGCGCGGCGGGCGCGGGCGCGTCGGGCGGCGTGTCGGCCGCGCGCCGCGCCCGCTAACTGTACACATTATGTTACCTGTACGATCTCCCCGCGCACATGCTGCGTGTCCACGCGCTGCGGCAGCAGGTGCGGGTCGGGCGCGGCGGGCGCGGGCGCGTCGGGCGGCGTGTCGGCCGCGCGCCGCGCCCGCTAACTGTACACATTATGTTACCTGTACGATCTCCCCGCGCACATGCTGCGTGTCCACGCGCTGCGGCAGCAGGTGCGGGTCGGGCGCGGCGGGCGCGGGCGCGTCGGGCGGCGTGTCGGCCGCGCGCCGCGCCCGCTAACTGTACACATTATGTTACCTGTACGATCTCCCCGCGCACATGCTGCGTGTCCACGCGCTGCGGCAGCAGGTGCGGGTCGGGCGCGGCGGGCGCGGGCGCGTCGGGCGGCGTGTCGGCCGCGCGCCGCGCCCGCTAACTGTACACATTATGTTACCTGTACGATCTCCCCGCGCACATGCTGCGTGTCCACGCGCTGCGGCAGCAGGTGCGGGTCGGGCGCGGCGGGCGCGGGCGCGTCGGGCGGCGTGTCGGCCGCGCGCCGCGCCCGCTAACTGTACACATTATGTTACCTGTACGATCTCCCCGCGCACATGCTGCGTGTCCACGCGCTGCGGCAGCAGGTGCGGGTCGGGCGCGGCGGGCGCGGGCGCGTCGGGCGGCGTGTCGGCCGCGCGCCGCGCCCGCTAACTGTACACATTATGTTACCTGTACGATCTCCCCGCGCACATGCTGCGTGTCCACGCGCTGCGGCAGCAGGTGCGGGTCGGGCGCGGCGGGCGCGGGCGCGTCGGGCGGCGTGTCGGCCGCGCGCCGCGCCCGCTAACTGTACACATTATGTTACCTGTACGATCTCCCCGCGCACATGCTGCGTGTCCACGCGCTGCGGCAGCAGGTGCGGGTCGGGCGCGGCGGGCGCGGGCGCGTCGGGCGGCGTGTCGGCCGCGCGCCGCGCCCGCTAACTGTACACATTATGTTACCTGTACGATCTCCCCGCGCACATGCTGCGTGTCCACGCGCTGCGGCAGCAGGTGCGGGTCGGGCGCGGCGGGCGCGGGCGCGTCGGGCGGCGTGTCGGCCGCGCGCCGCGCCCGCTAACTGTACACATTATGTTACCTGTACGATCTCCCCGCGCACATGCTGCGTGTCCACGCGCTGCGGCAGCAGGTGCGGGTCGGGCGCGGCGGGCGCGGGCGCGTCGGGCGGCGTGTCGGCCGCGCGCCGCGCCCGCTAACTGTACACATTATGTTACCTGTACGATCTCCCCGCGCACATGCTGCGTGTCCACGCGCTGCGGCAGCAGGTGCGGGTCGGGCGCGGCGGGCGCGGGCGCGTCGGGCGGCGTGTCGGCCGCGCGCCGCGCCCGCTAACTGTACACATTATGTTACCTGTACGATCTCCCCGCGCACATGCTGCGTGTCCACGCGCTGCGGCAGCAGGTGCGGGTCGGGCGCGGCGGGCGCGGGCGCGTCGGGCGGCGTGTCGGCCGCGCGCCGCGCCCGCTAACTGTACACATTATGTTACCTGTACGATCTCCCCGCGCACATGCTGCGTGTCCACGCGCTGCGGCAGCAGGTGCGGGTCGGGCGCGGCGGGCGCGGGCGCGTCGGGCGGCGTGTCGGCCGCGCGCCGCGCCCGCTAACTGTACACATTATGTTACCTGTACGATCTCCCCGCGCACATGCTGCGTGTCCACGCGCTGCGGCAGCAGGTGCGGGTCGGGCGCGGCGGGCGCGGGCGCGTCGGGCGGCGTGTCGGCCGCGCGCCGCGCCCGCTAACTGTACACATTATGTTACCTGTACGATCTCCCCGCGCACATGCTGCGTGTCCACGCGCTGCGGCAGCAGGTGCGGGTCGGGCGCGGCGGGCGCGGGCGCGTCGGGCGGCGTGTCGGCCGCGCGCCGCGCCCGCTAACTGTACACATTATGTTACCTGTACGATCTCCCCGCGCACATGCTGCGTGTCCACGCGCTGCGGCAGCAGGTGCGGGTCGGGCGCGGCGGGCGCGGGCGCGTCGGGCGGCGTGTCGGCCGCGCGCCGCGCCCGCTAACTGTACACATTATGTTACCTGTACGATCTCCCCGCGCACATGCTGCGTGTCCACGCGCTGCGGCAGCAGGTGCGGGTCGGGCGCGGCGGGCGCGGGCGCGTCGGGCGGCGTGTCGGCCGCGCGCCGCGCCCGCTAACTGTACACATTATGTTACCTGTACGATCTCCCCGCGCACATGCTGCGTGTCCACGCGCTGCGGCAGCAGGTGCGGGTCGGGCGCGGCGGGCGCGGGCGCGTCGGGCGGCGTGTCGGCCGCGCGCCGCGCCCGCTAACTGTACACATTATGTTACCTGTACGATCTCCCCGCGCACATGCTGCGTGTCCACGCGCTGCGGCAGCAGGTGCGGGTCGGGCGCGGCGGGCGCGGGCGCGTCGGGCGGCGTGTCGGCCGCGCGCCGCGCCCGCTAACTGTACACATTATGTTACCTGTACGATCTCCCCGCGCACATGCTGCGTGTCCACGCGCTGCGGCAGCAGGTGCGGGTCGGGCGCGGCGGGCGCGGGCGCGTCGGGCGGCGTGTCGGCCGCGCGCCGCGCCCGCTAACTGTACACATTATGTTACCTGTACGATCTCCCCGCGCACATGCTGCGTGTCCACGCGCTGCGGCAGCAGGTGCGGGTCGGGCGCGGCGGGCGCGGGCGCGTCGGGCGGCGTGTCGGCCGCGCGCCGCGCCCGCTAACTGTACACATTATGTTACCTGTACGATCTCCCCGCGCACATGCTGCGTGTCCACGCGCTGCGGCAGCAGGTGCGGGTCGGGCGCGGCGGGCGCGGGCGCGTCGGGCGGCGTGTCGGCCGCGCGCCGCGCCCGCTAACTGTACACATTATGTTACCTGTACGATCTCCCCGCGCACATGCTGCGTGTCCACGCGCTGCGGCAGCAGGTGCGGGTCGGGCGCGGCGGGCGCGGGCGCGTCGGGCGGCGTGTCGGCCGCGCGCCGCGCCCGCTAACTGTACACATTATGTTACCTGTACGATCTCCCCGCGCACATGCTGCGTGTCCACGCGCTGCGGCAGCAGGTGCGGGTCGGGCGCGGCGGGCGCGGGCGCGTCGGGCGGCGTGTCGGCCGCGCGCCGCGCCCGCTAACTGTACACATTATGTTACCTGTACGATCTCCCCGCGCACATGCTGCGTGTCCACGCGCTGCGGCAGCAGGTGCGGGTCGGGCGCGGCGGGCGCGGGCGCGTCGGGCGGCGTGTCGGCCGCGCGCCGCGCCCGCTAACTGTACACATTATGTTACCTGTACGATCTCCCCGCGCACATGCTGCGTGTCCACGCGCTGCGGCAGCAGGTGCGGGTCGGGCGCGGCGGGCGCGGGCGCGTCGGGCGGCGTGTCGGCCGCGCGCCGCGCCCGCTAACTGTACACATTATGTTACCTGTACGATCTCCCCGCGCACATGCTGCGTGTCCACGCGCTGCGGCAGCAGGTGCGGGTCGGGCGCGGCGGGCGCGGGCGCGTCGGGCGGCGTGTCGGCCGCGCGCCGCGCCCGCTAACTGTACACATTATGTTACCTGTACGATCTCCCCGCGCACATGCTGCGTGTCCACGCGCTGCGGCAGCAGGTGCGGGTCGGGCGCGGCGGGCGCGGGCGCGTCGGGCGGCGTGTCGGCCGCGCGCCGCGCCCGCTAACTGTACACATTATGTTACCTGTACGATCTCCCCGCGCACATGCTGCGTGTCCACGCGCTGCGGCAGCAGGTGCGGGTCGGGCGCGGCGGGCGCGGGCGCGTCGGGCGGCGTGTCGGCCGCGCGCCGCGCCCGCTAACTGTACACATTATGTTACCTGTACGATCTCCCCGCGCACATGCTGCGTGTCCACGCGCTGCGGCAGCAGGTGCGGGTCGGGCGCGGCGGGCGCGGGCGCGTCGGGCGGCGTGTCGGCCGCGCGCCGCGCCCGCTAACTGTACACATTATGTTACCTGTACGATCTCCCCGCGCACATGCTGCGTGTCCACGCGCTGCGGCAGCAGGTGCGGGTCGGGCGCGGCGGGCGCGGGCGCGTCGGGCGGCGTGTCGGCCGCGCGCCGCGCCCGCTAACTGTACACATTATGTTACCTGTACGATCTCCCCGCGCACATGCTGCGTGTCCACGCGCTGCGGCAGCAGGTGCGGGTCGGGCGCGGCGGGCGCGGGCGCGTCGGGCGGCGTGTCGGCCGCGCGCCGCGCCCGCTAACTGTACACATTATGTTACCTGTACGATCTCCCCGCGCACATGCTGCGTGTCCACGCGCTGCGGCAGCAGGTGCGGGTCGGGCGCGGCGGGCGCGGGCGCGTCGGGCGGCGTGTCGGCCGCGCGCCGCGCCCGCTAACTGTACACATTATGTTACCTGTACGATCTCCCCGCGCACATGCTGCGTGTCCACGCGCTGCGGCAGCAGGTGCGGGTCGGGCGCGGCGGGCGCGGGCGCGTCGGGCGGCGTGTCGGCCGCGCGCCGCGCCCGCTAACTGTACACATTATGTTACCTGTACGATCTCCCCGCGCACATGCTGCGTGTCCACGCGCTGCGGCAGCAGGTGCGGGTCGGGCGCGGCGGGCGCGGGCGCGTCGGGCGGCGTGTCGGCCGCGCGCCGCGCCCGCTAACTGTACACATTATGTTACCTGTACGATCTCCCCGCGCACATGCTGCGTGTCCACGCGCTGCGGCAGCAGGTGCGGGTCGGGCGCGGCGGGCGCGGGCGCGTCGGGCGGCGTGTCGGCCGCGCGCCGCGCCCGCTAACTGTACACATTATGTTACCTGTACGATCTCCCCGCGCACATGCTGCGTGTCCACGCGCTGCGGCAGCAGGTGCGGGTCGGGCGCGGCGGGCGCGGGCGCGTCGGGCGGCGTGTCGGCCGCGCGCCGCGCCCGCTAACTGTACACATTATGTTACCTGTACGATCTCCCCGCGCACATGCTGCGTGTCCACGCGCTGCGGCAGCAGGTGCGGGTCGGGCGCGGCGGGCGCGGGCGCGTCGGGCGGCGTGTCGGCCGCGCGCCGCGCCCGCTAACTGTACACATTATGTTACCTGTACGATCTCCCCGCGCACATGCTGCGTGTCCACGCGCTGCGGCAGCAGGTGCGGGTCGGGCGCGGCGGGCGCGGGCGCGTCGGGCGGCGTGTCGGCCGCGCGCCGCGCCCGCTAACTGTACACATTATGTTACCTGTACGATCTCCCCGCGCACATGCTGCGTGTCCACGCGCTGCGGCAGCAGGTGCGGGTCGGGCGCGGCGGGCGCGGGCGCGTCGGGCGGCGTGTCGGCCGCGCGCCGCGCCCGCTAACTGTACACATTATGTTACCTGTACGATCTCCCCGCGCACATGCTGCGTGTCCACGCGCTGCGGCAGCAGGTGCGGGTCGGGCGCGGCGGGCGCGGGCGCGTCGGGCGGCGTGTCGGCCGCGCGCCGCGCCCGCTAACTGTACACATTATGTTACCTGTACGATCTCCCCGCGCACATGCTGCGTGTCCACGCGCTGCGGCAGCAGGTGCGGGTCGGGCGCGGCGGGCGCGGGCGCGTCGGGCGGCGTGTCGGCCGCGCGCCGCGCCCGCTAACTGTACACATTATGTTACCTGTACGATCTCCCCGCGCACATGCTGCGTGTCCACGCGCTGCGGCAGCAGGTGCGGGTCGGGCGCGGCGGGCGCGGGCGCGTCGGGCGGCGTGTCGGCCGCGCGCCGCGCCCGCTAACTGTACACATTATGTTACCTGTACGATCTCCCCGCGCACATGCTGCGTGTCCACGCGCTGCGGCAGCAGGTGCGGGTCGGGCGCGGCGGGCGCGGGCGCGTCGGGCGGCGTGTCGGCCGCGCGCCGCGCCCGCTAACTGTACACATTATGTTACCTGTACGATCTCCCCGCGCACATGCTGCGTGTCCACGCGCTGCGGCAGCAGGTGCGGGTCGGGCGCGGCGGGCGCGGGCGCGTCGGGCGGCGTGTCGGCCGCGCGCCGCGCCCGCTAACTGTACACATTATGTTACCTGTACGATCTCCCCGCGCACATGCTGCGTGTCCACGCGCTGCGGCAGCAGGTGCGGGTCGGGCGCGGCGGGCGCGGGCGCGTCGGGCGGCGTGTCGGCCGCGCGCCGCGCCCGCTAACTGTACACATTATGTTACCTGTACGATCTCCCCGCGCACATGCTGCGTGTCCACGCGCTGCGGCAGCAGGTGCGGGTCGGGCGCGGCGGGCGCGGGCGCGTCGGGCGGCGTGTCGGCCGCGCGCCGCGCCCGCTAACTGTACACATTATGTTACCTGTACGATCTCCCCGCGCACATGCTGCGTGTCCACGCGCTGCGGCAGCAGGTGCGGGTCGGGCGCGGCGGGCGCGGGCGCGTCGGGCGGCGTGTCGGCCGCGCGCCGCGCCCGCTAACTGTACACATTATGTTACCTGTACGATCTCCCCGCGCACATGCTGCGTGTCCACGCGCTGCGGCAGCAGGTGCGGGTCGGGCGCGGCGGGCGCGGGCGCGTCGGGCGGCGTGTCGGCCGCGCGCCGCGCCCGCTAACTGTACACATTATGTTACCTGTACGATCTCCCCGCGCACATGCTGCGTGTCCACGCGCTGCGGCAGCAGGTGCGGGTCGGGCGCGGCGGGCGCGGGCGCGTCGGGCGGCGTGTCGGCCGCGCGCCGCGCCCGCTAACTGTACACATTATGTTACCTGTACGATCTCCCCGCGCACATGCTGCGTGTCCACGCGCTGCGGCAGCAGGTGCGGGTCGGGCGCGGCGGGCGCGGGCGCGTCGGGCGGCGTGTCGGCCGCGCGCCGCGCCCGCTAACTGTACACATTATGTTACCTGTACGATCTCCCCGCGCACATGCTGCGTGTCCACGCGCTGCGGCAGCAGGTGCGGGTCGGGCGCGGCGGGCGCGGGCGCGTCGGGCGGCGTGTCGGCCGCGCGCCGCGCCCGCTAACTGTACACATTATGTTACCTGTACGATCTCCCCGCGCACATGCTGCGTGTCCACGCGCTGCGGCAGCAGGTGCGGGTCGGGCGCGGCGGGCGCGGGCGCGTCGGGCGGCGTGTCGGCCGCGCGCCGCGCCCGCTAACTGTACACATTATGTTACCTGTACGATCTCCCCGCGCACATGCTGCGTGTCCACGCGCTGCGGCAGCAGGTGCGGGTCGGGCGCGGCGGGCGCGGGCGCGTCGGGCGGCGTGTCGGCCGCGCGCCGCGCCCGCTAACTGTACACATTATGTTACCTGTACGATCTCCCCGCGCACATGCTGCGTGTCCACGCGCTGCGGCAGCAGGTGCGGGTCGGGCGCGGCGGGCGCGGGCGCGTCGGGCGGCGTGTCGGCCGCGCGCCGCGCCCGCTAACTGTACACATTATGTTACCTGTACGATCTCCCCGCGCACATGCTGCGTGTCCACGCGCTGCGGCAGCAGGTGCGGGTCGGGCGCGGCGGGCGCGGGCGCGTCGGGCGGCGTGTCGGCCGCGCGCCTCGCTGTTGCCGCACGCACTTGCTGCGGACTCGCGCCCCATTGCCATACGTCGCCTTTACTTGTTAGTGCCAACTGTAAAACACTAGTCATGTCACTACTTGTAGCTTAAGAAAGAATGACTCCATAATAATAAATCCTCCCAACCGAATTTCAGTCACGGCGGCCAATCTCAACGGCGATTAACCAGATACGCAGGAGATATTATAGTGCACAAGTATATGCGCAAACACAGATGGAACAGAGTGTCTGTTCCTTTACTTTCATAGTCCGATAGGACGACAATCCAACACGACCAGGGAGAGATTAGGCGTCCTGCGCGTAATGTCTCTCTGAATATTTTTTTTTTTTAAGAAGAATGACTCAGTACAAAACGAGTCCTAACTTTATTTCAAGCTTCATAGACCTTTGTAAAGTTCTTAATAGAAAATCGACTAGGTTTTAGACACTTTTTTTGTCTCGGTTTCAAAATCTGAAAACTTCTGTTTGAACAATGTTCAAATACAATGTTACAATAACAGGATCATTGATGCAAATAATAAAAACATTCTGTTTTTGGCATTCTATTACAACAAAAAGGCCTAATATTATTCATGTAATCTGCGTTCGCGAATTTAGTTTCCAAACATGTAAACAAATATGTGTTTTTGAAAATAACTTTAATCATCATCATCATTTCAGCCGAAAGACGTCCACTGCTGGACATAGGCCTCCCCCAAGCACCTTTAATACCCACACCTAATGTTCAGTTTGCGCTACAACTTCAAATAATTTTGCGACTTTTTCTTTGTCAAGTCATTCTGAATTCAATTTAATGTACACTGGTATAACGTTTATATTTGTTGAAGTGGAAATAACATAAATTAGGAACAGGGATTTGAACTTTTACAAAGTATGGTCTCACATTGTGGAAGTATCCGACGGCGATGGCTCTGACGGGATCCTGCAGGTGCACGCGCACGGGCACCGAACTCTTGTGCCGCGCGCCGCTCGCCAGCTGACCGAACACGCCCGCGCCGCACGCCCAGACCTCACCGTTCTTCATAAGCACCACCGTGTGACAGGCGCCAAGGCCTACACTTAACACCTGGTAAAAAAGGATTTTTTTTAGGCAACTGTCCCGTACCATAGAAAAAAGTTTTGTAAAGAAGCGAAACTCCCGCTCCGATCATAAAAAACAGCGGCAGTTGAAAACTTAGAAGAGAAATCAGAGCAACGAAATCGACCCAAATATTGTAACTAAGTATTTATTTTTAAACCGATATAAATGAAGTGAATCTACCACATCTGAAATCAGTAAGAATTGTTATTTGGATGAATCATGTGTTAACTCAAATTAACATGTTCGCATATTTTTAATTATTCATCAAATGTAAAATTATCAAGTTATAATCAGTTGTGTGCTAAAATTAATGATACAATACAATCAATATTCAAGTGGTCAGTTCTTTCATTCATCACGAAAACCTAGTCACCTACCTCATCATACAAGCCGGTTGCGATTCGAACCCGCCAACCGGAGTGAACATTTTATGTATAAAATATATTATTGCAATTATCAAAATTATGCATGGAATAAAAAAGGCTTTTTTATTCATTTGATCATAGAAGTGAAACTTCAGCTCCGTACATAAAAAGTAGCGGCTTTTTAACGCTAAATTGTGTCACTAACTTAACAAAAAAAGCAGAGAAAGTAGCACCCTCACCTTTCTGCCTTGGAATTTGGTAACCAACTTGGGTGAGCACTCGTCATCTATGGTGCCGTGACACAGCTGACCGTGGACGCCCCATCTGAAATGAAATAAGACATGTTATTGGATGCAAGCAAACATGCATGATATAAGTAAAATCGGCAAACGGCAAGGTGGAGCAACGATCTTCGCAGGGTGGCTGGTAGCAGCTGGATGAGAGTTGCCGAGAATCGAGCTAAATGGTGAGCAATCGGAGAGGCCTATGTCCAGCAGTGGACTGTTGTAGGCTGATGATGATGTATATCTTGCGTGTACGCCTAGCTAATAAGCTTGACTCATCCTTTAAAAATTACAAATAAACTCACCTTCGCATTTATAATATTTAATAAGTTAGGAGTCAACTAATATTATAAATGCCAAATTGAGTTTGTTCGTATAATTGTTTGTTACTTATTCACGCAGAAACGGCTGGATGGATTTGGATGAAATTTGGCACACTGATGATAGATAGACCATGACCTGGGTATCCGTAATCCGATAGTGTGGCTATCAACTATTATTAAAAAAACAACATAGAAATCGTCTTATCTCCTTATGGTACTTAGTCAACCGTCGGCACGTCTGCCCACCAGTTTGCAGTATTACAAACGTCGAAAAATATAAATTGACGGTCTCGGTTTATGTTACCAAGACTAGAAAAAAGTGGGAGGGGAAATTAAAGGATACTTTTTTTTTAGTGTGATACAAGTAACACATACTGGATCTACTTTGATTGCTGGAAAAGACAATGAGTGAGTCTGGTACCTACCTTAGTTAACAGGAGGTTCGAAGAATAACAATCGATCGATCAATCCGAAGCGCACTCTTTTCTTTAGTAAGCTGTACGTAGTTTATATTAAGTTGAAAAAACAACAAAATAAAGTATATTTAGAATTAAAAAAAAAAAAAATCGTCACTCACCCCCACGTGTACAATCGTCCGCCAACATCAACAACGGCGGAGTGGTAGTGGCCCGCGTATATCGCAGCGAGTGGCGCAGTGAAGTTGCCGGCCACGTGCCGCAGTGTGCCAGCCGACACCGCGCCCTCGCCCACGCCTCCCACCCATGAAGATCCTACACCCAGCTGGCCGTACGAGTTGTCGCCCGTTGCGTAGATCTATCCATCATAATATTAATTTTGTGAAAGCCCATAGCAGATAAATTTGTTAAATAAGATTGTTGGCGCCCCCCAACAAAGATACGGCGTGCAGACGAAAAGTTGCACGCCGCGACAACGACAGACACTTCTGTCAGAGCAGAAGTAGAATTTTATTTTTGTTTCTTTTTTTTTTTTGTAGAAAGAAAAGAACACAAATTAAAGTATCTATTGTATGATTAAAACGTCCATGAAAAACTGAACAAAGACACCTACACGCTCGAGCGCCAATATCAGGCGGAAAAACCGACCTCATTCCATTTTATCAAAACAACACATAAAACTACGTCTACTACGACTTGGCCTCACCTTTTATGATGCCTTATAAATAATGATACATACCCCATTCTCAGTCAACACCAGCGTGTGGTGTCTTCCACATGCTATATCGACCACTCTCCCGATGAGCTCACTGTTAATCGGCGTAGTCGTCATCTTTATCCTCGCGTTTCCTTCGTCGACAACCCCCCAATGCGCGAGTCCACAGCTCACTGTCCTCTTGGGCGTGAACTGATTCTTCCAAGTCTCAGGAGTTTGTGTCACTTCTAGGTGTATCTCTGGACATGGATCTCTGGCGTCTATGACACATGCGATGTGTATAAATGTCGCTATTAATTGCTGTAGTCTGGTCGTCTGAATTAAAGAATAGTATACGTTAATTTTATATTACACTCTCACTCGCCCAGCCAACAGTACACAGGACTGAGCACGAAAGTGGCGGCTTACGATTTTTGTACGTAAGCTGATGCGATTTTTGGCATGCGATGTGGTTGCTCTTGTTATCTAGGTGTATCTATATCTGTGTAATAAACGTATTATATCAGATGAATAATTACACACCGATTTCTCTCTTTCATTCGTCAGTAATTTGACTTTCGAAAGAAGAAGACAAAGCGTTGTATAACTATACAGGCACTATACAACGCTTATTCGTAAGGGGGTTAGATTAATATAATTGTATTATACGCCTTTTTTTTTTTTTTTTTCGGATGGGAAATCATCAAATGACCCCTCCCGCTCTGGGTGGAGCGGAAGGGAGTGTCAGACTCTTACTGACTAAAACCCACCCGTGTTCCTTCCTTAGCCCTTTATGTTCCGGGCCAGCGGTAACCCTTTCGGACAATCCCGCTGACCCGGCAGGCTTCGGCCCTATGGGCCCCTCCTCGATGCTGACATCTCTTTGAGGCGCGCGTGGAACACGTACGCGCCGTCCGGCACGGGCCTGGTCCTGATCGGACGGTGAGCTACCCATTACTCTCCGCCCGCAGGCCCGCGCCTACGGTGGCCGGGAGTCGTCGCGCGGCTCCCGACGCCCGGAGCGTCTCCCGCGGCGGCTGGGACGGGAGGCTCTCTCCCTGAGCCGTCCCGCCACCTCCTTCGCTAGCATGACTGCTTCGCAGAAGGAGGTGACTGCCTCCCACTCCCTCTCGCCCCGGACCATGGCTTGCACCAGGGCCGGGCGCGAGAGGTCGCCGCCGCTGCCGATCGCCTCTACGAGGACACGGCGGTGCTCCGCCCAAGCGGGGCAGACCGCCACCGTGTGCTCCACCGTGTCCTCTGGGCGATCCTGGGTATTATACGCCTTACCCTCCCTTATCCTTACCTTCCGGAATAAATTATATGGTGAAAAAAGCATCAACTCCGTTGTTTAGTTTAGGAGAACAACGCGGTCACACAGACACGAAAAGTGACTTAATTTATAATATGTATAGAGATACTTGATACATGTTTTTTACATGACTTTGCAGTTTTGCAGTCTTTACTCACATAAACCGAAGTTATTCCTTGCTTCAAATCACGCATTACTGGGCGTAATTGATCTTGCAATGGGTTCAACCACAAACATAGGCACTGTAACATAAAATTACTCATTAATTAGAACAAATAGATCTCGCAAAATTACATTATTCTGTATAGATTGGATCCTACTTTACCTTCAAAATCGTAGTATCGAATTTATGGCACTTTTCGATGATGTAGTCAAATAACCACTGTCCATTTTCTTCTAGCAAGAGAGGTACGAGGCACCTTTGTCCCAGCAGGCAATCGATAGCGCCACGACATATCTCACTTCGGGATCTCAGTGCAGACAGCATCAAGTGGGGGTGACCTCGATGGATACTGAACACAGCGACTAGATCCCAAAGACCAACTGCAGCGGCGAAAGACGACAACTCGAGCAATTCAGCTGGTTTCAATAGTGTTAACTTGGCGTCGCTAAAATAGAAACACGTGTAATGAGCTATACTTCTAAAAATCAAAGGCCCATGGGAAGCGAAAAAAAGATGCTTTTATTATAGCATTGAATAATAATGTTTATGGCCAGTGTTTGAAAGTGCCAGCGTGACCGCGCGCACGCTGCAGCATGCTTTTAAAGCTGTCTGTTGTCTAAGTTTGTGCGACTTTGCACCTTATGACTCTGAATATAAAGTATGTTTTTCATTGTCATAAGAAAATTCTCTTATTTGTGAAACAATATAACAAAAGTTAACAAAACATACGGTTCAAACGTATCCTCGGTACCCGTGCTCATGTTAAGTAACGTAGCTAGAAGTTTAACAGTAATAGCGGCATCGCCCAGGCTGCCAGTGTTGCCGGTTTGTTTGTACGATGACAACTCGCTAAGTTTACCGAACACGCCCAGACGTGCCACCCACCCGTCAGGCTGACTCTGCAATATGTTACAGGTACTTAATTAAAATTGCACCGCGCGATGTGACTCGTAAACCGTAGTCGTATTTTATATCGCGACTTCAGATGCCAAATAAGTTCTAAAAAGGAATTTTAAAGTGATATTATCTAGCCTTTGATTAAACTGAACGACTTTGCAAAAAAAAACTTTTCATACATGTGTCGAAATTGTCTGTGTAAAGTCATTTTTTTACGCTCGTTGCAGGATAGGATCTGCTTTACCGACTCAGCATTGTGTCCTGACTTGATAAAGGAATGCATTTGAAAACTGACAAAGATAAAGAAGAGAAAACTGAATGTTTCTTAGAATAAAGAGTGTAGGTTAAAGATTGTAGATGACTAAATCATCAGAATGTACTGTATATTAAATGGCTCCTTTCGCTGAGTCGTACCTGTGACAACGAGTACAAGTACAGCGCCGGCGCCAGCTTGCCGCGCGACAGCAGCATGTCGGCGCCGGCCCGCAGCAGCGCGGGCAGCGGCGCGCCCAGCGCCGCGCACGACAGCTCCGCGCCCACGCCGCCGCGCATTATCACGCCCACCAGCCATTCGCATGCTTCACTCCTTAACATAATAGAATACAAAATTTGGATAGGTAGTATGTAGGTATACAGGTGAGTTGTTACAAAATAATGTTTCATTCAAGGTGATTGGTGACACTAGTTTTATAGTTCTTGTAGCGTTCTTTGTTGTGAAGGTTTTTTACTTTACAAAAATTGTATGCTTCAGGACCCAGCCGTTTAGGCTGTGCGTTGTCTGTCAGTGAATGGGTAAATTTAAGATTTTTATCAAGTAGAAGAAACACTTACACAGTATTAAGAATGTAAGCTCCCTTGTTGGTGACAATCAGACAGGACTCGAGACTGAACCGCGGCAGCTGCAGGTCGCACATGAAGGTGGGCTCGCGCCACCCGCCCGCCATGCTGGGAGGTTCACGCGCCGACATCAAGTGCGCTCGCCTCACATCACCGATTAGCTCCGCGCGCCATAGTTCTGAGGACTCCCTTTTAGCACCAAGTAAGGCCTCACCCTGTCGTTTATACAAAGAATATTGTTTATTTATGAATGAAAGGCGACCAACAAAATGTATCTACAAGGCCAATGTGAGTGGAAACGCCGGGAAGGGACACCCTCGAAGGACCGCATTGGTGGTGTTCTTCAGAAACGTCAGGTGCATACTCGCAACCGGCATGCGAGTATGACTAGATGTATGAACATAAACAAAGGAAAAGAAGTAAGGATCGTAGCACTTCGCGTCCTATAGTTTTTGCCTACCCCCATGGGACGATAGCTTGAGTTTATGTACGTATACATATATGTCATTTATAAGGCACGCCAACAACTTATTTACAAATTAATACTTTTTTTTTTTTTTTTTTTTAATCTTTATTGGTTATTTGGGGTTTTTATCCCAATGGACACGCCAACCCCATCATGCCTTATACAAACTACTACGATACAGTGCTTTAAATTTAAATTTAAGGAGAATCTTAATCAATATGGTACACCAACTCGCTAAATCTTTTCGCCACATCTGACTTCGGTTGTGCTAAAATTGATTGAATTAAACCTACCTGTGATATATTTAACTTAAACTCATTGATTAAAATTCTCCTTTCCTCTTGGTTCTTGACGCAATCCATCAGCAAATGTTGTACATCCTCAAGTACATTGCATGTGTTGCAGTTGGGAGAATTTACTTTTTTCATGAGAAATGCAAACTTTGCTGATGGATAGTGTCCAGACCGTAATCTTAGAGCTAACTTCACATAATTTCTACTTAACCTGCTATCGTCAAACCAGGGCATTTGAGGGAGCTCATTTTGAACTGTTTTGTACCATATTCCTTTGTCTACTGACTTACTGTTAAAATGTTGTTTCCAGTTATTAAAACTTTTTATTTTGAATTTTGAAACATATTCTACGTAATCTGGTACAAAATTCAGTTCGACTCCTTCCTTCGCTGCCAGTTTAGATGAGCAATCAGCTTCCTCATTACCCCGTAAACCAACATGCGCTGGAACCCATTGCAACTTCAACTCTGTCCTATTTTCAATTAACTTGAAAATAACCAACCAAGATTAACCAATTTTCGTGAAGGTCCTGTGGAAATGAGTCACAGCCGTGCACATCATTTACTGAGTAGGACAAACAGACTTTAACCATTTTAGTACAAGATAGTAAATGTATTAGATTCAATTAAAAATTGATTAGATAAATTAATTATTTATTAAAAAAAAATATCGTCAAAAACGACATGGACATTTGCATTGCAAAATTATTTGGCAATTATTATGACAAAATTATTATTATTGTGCATTGATGCAGCTCAATGCCATGTGGCGTTATCTTAAAACGACAAATCTCAGGTCAGTGGAGCTCAAAAAATCAACAAAAAGAGTTGGTGTACTTTTTCAATAGGCATTCCTTAAGGTCGTATTTTATCTCTTGAAAATGTATCTTAAACATACCTGAATGACAGAAAAGCTTGCAGAATGCACTTCCAGTTCCTTCTTCCTCAAAAGGTATACAAGTCTCTGGGACCATAACCCTTGAATGTATTGACCATCTTTCTTAATATGAGGCCTAAGTGTTCTTGATGGAGTATCTTCTTCAGGGCTTTCTAACTGAAAAGATCATAAGCAAGATTAGTTTTCATCTTTTTTTTCAAACCTGCAAAACATACTATAAGGATATCATCATCATTTCAGCCGAAAGACGTCCACTGCTGGACATAGGCCTCTCCCAAGCACCTCCACTTCGACCGGTTCTGTGCTTCTCGCATCCAACGGGTTCCTGCGGCCTTTACAAAGTCGGTGGACCACCTTGTGGGAGGACTTCCAACGCTACGTCTTCCCGTACGCGGTCGCCACTGCAGAACCTTTCGGCCCCATCAGCCATCTGTTCAGCAAGCAATGTGCCCTGCCCACTGCCACTTATAAGTTAAGATATAAGGATATAAAATTATTTCGGTGGAAAATTCTACACCACTGCATATTTAGCAAATAACAGTGCTATTGAGTTTACAAAAAAAAAGTTGATGATCTTACCAAGATTATGTCTGGACTTTAAATAAAAGAGACTGTAACCTCTGAGTTTGTTTCGGCCTTTGTTCTCAAAGTAGTCAGATAAAAAATGCCAACCTCATATAGTTCTTAAAATATGATTGATGTGTAAAAGTGTTTGAAGAAAATATCTACTTACAGAAATTAAATCATTTATTATTCAACCTGATAAGGAGGTAGGCTCTTAGGACAGGACAATAGAGGTCATTAACTTACAATGAGTGTTCCTTCATTTAATTCAAATGCTGTCAGAAAATGTCTTCCGTTCACATACTGTGCTGTCAGTGCCCAGTTGTTGGAGCCTTTGCGAAATAATGGCAAATACTCTGTAGGCTTCAAAACATATTCTACTGTTTGTGGTTTACTGTCATCTGAAAAAGATTAATTAATTTAACCCCTTAATTTAGTCTGCCTTCAAAGAGAGGGTGAGCAGGCATCTTATGGGGAAGGTCGTTCAATCATAGACCTCATCCATGACTTTCCATAAGGAGTGATCAAGGTCAAGAGCAGGCCCATTCAGCATAAAAAAACATATCTCATTTTGAAAAACCAGTCCAAACCGGTTTTAAATATATTACTGAAGAAGTTACAACAAATTATAAAAAAAACTATAAGATATTTTCTGGAGCTGGAGGTAAATAAAAGCAGAGAAGTATTATATTCCTTACCTTTAGAACCACCCTGTATAAAGAAAGTAATCTTATCCTTGGACAGCTGTTTGATATATGACATAAAGCTGTCCTTCTTATCTTTATCATTTTGTGCTCTTGTTTGTTGCAGCCAGTTGTACCCAAAGGATCTGTGCTCCAACACTAACTTACATTGTTGGGCCTGGCTCACGGATATCTGGAAATATAATTTATCTACAATTTCATGTAGATGTTTACATTAATATTACACTTTTCTTTTTTTTGACGTGACAACGTCTTAAATTAGGTTGCGACTGGGAGTCACTTATGAAAAAGTGTAACGCTCGGTAACGTTACGATGAGTCACCGAACGAGAGAGAGGCCCGCCGAATGCCTTGCGTCTCTCTCCCACTCAACTATGATCGGATGATCGGTCGTTGTCACGTAAAATCTTCGCCCGTAAAACCGACTTTACAGGCAACCATTTTTTTCTTAGCCTATTCTGTCCCTCTGCTGGGCAAAGGTCTGCCCCAAGTCCTTCCAAGAACTGTTTTCCCACACGTGGTATGTATCCAGGTCATCATTATTACACTTGTATTAATTTAATGCTACATGATTCCTAATTCAGATACTTAGATACAAAAGTATAATCACGAAAATAGCATAAAATATTAATTTAATAAATAACATAGACGACAACAAGCTTGTCTCGACCACGTTATACTGAAAACTCGATTACCTGTCTCTACTTCAGTCGCACAGTCTGCTCTAACTGACCATGAGACAGTAATGTTATTCTTGTCAAAACGAATGCCTAAAATAATTACAAAAAAATGTTTTCGTTTTAATTATGTTAAGATAGAGACAGACCTAAAACAAGACTTTAGTGAAGCATATAAGACCCAAGATCCTCATGTGGCAGGGGAAACTAGGTTAATAAAACACGTGATAGACTCAAACTCCAAATCGTAAACAAATATTAAAGCCATGGATTACTCCTGGTTTACTTCGTTGTATGTGGCATCGGCAATTTTCTATGCAATGTGTCTCACATTGCAAAATTTAAACAGGCGACTAATAATGAGATTTTTAAAATTACCTTTACTAGGTACAGAAACTATTGTAATAAATTATTAAGGAAATTAAAATTAGAAATTGAAAAAAATTAGATCAGAAAAGCTGGAAAAAACACTAAACCGTTATGGTCGGCTATAAATAATATCTCAAGCAGGTTGACAAGGAAAGCCAACACATACATCATCACAATTATTAGCCTCATCAAGGACACCACAAAATTCTGTCAACCATGTCAATGACTATTTTGCCAAAATCTAAACTAACTAGCTAAAAACATAAACAGTACACAAACAAAATCTACAAAAGGAAACATAACTAATAGAACGCAATCTATGGTAATGCTCCCAACAGACGAGGAAGAGGTAGCCAGAATATTAATGTCGCTCCGCAATAACTGTGTCGTGGGATGGGATTGCATATCCAGTGACCTCTTAAAAAAGCATGCGGCCGTGATTGTGCCTCCGCTAACCTAACGTACATATTATGTAACCTTGCTCTTTCCACGGGTAAATTTCCTAACGTGTTCAAAAAGGCCATACTTAATTAATTCATCCGATCTACAAGAGTGGGGACAGGTGCCGTGTTGATAACTAGACCTATGTCTGTGCTAACTGATTTTTCCAAAATACTGGAACGGGTAATGAACAGCAGACTTGTGAGCTACTTGGAAAGCAATAATCTTAACGCACCAGCGCAATTTGGGTTTCGCTCAGACAATCCACCTCTGACGCGGTCCATGAGTTGACAGAGTATGTGGTCACAAACATGGATAGTGGGGACAAAGTCATGGCCATATTTCTAGAACTTGCTAAGGCTTTCGACACGGTTTCTGTCCCAATTCTTGTAGGTAAGATGGAAAGCTTGGGAATCAGAGGACTTCCACTGGACCTCTTTAAAGACTACCTGAGTGAGCGTACCCAGAAAGTAAAGATAGATGAATTCATCAGTGAGGAACAAATAATCAACTACGGCATGCCCCAAGGTAGTGTCCTTGGACCTTCACTATTCCTCATTTATATCAACGATCTGAGTACGCTCACTATCCCCAATGGCAAAATCATTAGCTTTGCTGATGACACTGCCCTCTTATTTAACGCGAGCTCGTGGGAAGATGTCTATGAGCATGCACAACTAGGCTTTAATACGGTATCTAACTGGTTACGCGACAATCTGTTGACCATTAATACAAGTAAAACCAATTACATATCATTCTCCATGAAAAACAATGGATCCTCCCAAACATTACCCAATACTGTTGTAGCTCACTCTTGCACAAACCCACTCACCCATAGTTGTAACTGCGAACCACTCACCAAGGCTGAAAATGTAAAATACCTGGGAATAACAATTGACAAAAACCTAAGATTTCAAGACCACAATCATAACCACCCTTAGTAACAGATTACGGAAACTAATTTATGTGTTCAAAACGGTGAGTCTTGTAGTCGATAAAAATATTATGAAATCACTGTTTTATACCCTTGCTCAATCTATAATAAGGTACTGCATTACCTATTGGGGTGGAGCTCCGAAAACTACCCTAATAGAAATTGAAAGAACCCAAAGAGCTATACTGAAAGTGTCGTCTTTTCGACCGTATTGATACCCCACTGAACAGTTATACAAAGAAAATAAAGTCCTGACAGTGCATCAACTATTTATATTGCAAATCCTTTTGAAACAGTATACTCTCTTGGTTTATAATCCAATGCTGTCCAAGGGAAAAAGACGATATGAACCAGTGGAGTGTCACCTACGTCACAAAACTATTTTTGCAAAGCGTTTCTTTTGCTATCTAGGTGGCAACTTATTATACAATAAAACTAATAAGGTGTTACATATCTTTAATCTCACAAAGAAAAAATGCAAAGGGAGGCTAACCGACTGGCTACTAAAATTAAACTATAATGATACTGAAAACATTCTTTTTTTTCATTCTTTTTTTTTTTAATGTTTTCAGTATCATTCTAGTTATCTTTACATAAACAAACAATAACACACTCTCACACACCCACATACTCACACACCCACACAATCACCCTTACTACACATCCACTAACTTTCGTCTCACATACTAAACCTAAATATTAATCAAAATAAATAAAACTATGTATCTCAAAAACTCAAACTCAAAGCATTTATTTCAATTAAATCAATTACAAGCACTTTTGAATTGTCAAGGGGTTGGTCAGTCAGAAAAATGAAGCTAGTTGCCCATTCCAAAGCGTAGGTACCTATGGAGAAGAACGGGATCATTCATGTTAAAGGAATCCTCTTTTACACTAATTAGATATTTTTTTTCATATTGAATTAATTTTAACAGTTTCAATTTATTCTTCACACATTTCGAATATGGTATATAATATTATGTGTTATATTGTTACACAATAGTCTGACTTAGAAGACATTATTTCACTGTAAATAATCATGCAATTATACATATGACTAAGCTATCGAGTTCAATACACTCGTCTTTCCACAAACAAGACATGATTTAAATACTTACCATTACAGGAACTGATGGACGCTGGTGAAGGCGCCAAACAAGTCGCCGAATTCTGGGCCGAGTACATTTAGATTGCTATTGACACGCTAAGAAGAAGAACAAGAATACTTACCAGGAGTGTTAATAAATCCAGTGAATCGTCAAAACAAATTTGTAAATCTGTTATTTCTCCTGGTACTTTACACTCACCCACAATACTTTGTGAGTCCAGGGAATAAAATGTTATTGCTCCTGTCTGAAATCATAAAAATTGGTGATACTTTATTACAGGCAACATGTGGATCGCTTTTCTGCCTAGTTACATAAATAACATACAGGGTGGCAGTGAAATCGATGCACAAACTTA
This sequence comes from Oligia fasciuncula, assembly GCA_963082905.1. Taxonomy (NCBI): domain Eukaryota; kingdom Metazoa; phylum Arthropoda; class Insecta; order Lepidoptera; family Noctuidae; genus Oligia; species Oligia fasciuncula. Next base: position 9,007,815 of record OY720392.1, read on the forward strand.
ATTCATGATGCACATGCTAGACACCCTAGCATTGAAATTTTTCATCACTCACAATGTATGGAACAACAATTTTATTGTTTTATAACTGATGAAAAAATCAACACAGGGAAGTTCAGAATCATGAACTGTATCCATAGTTACAGGTTGCGCGTCGATGCCCCTGCCAACCTGTATGCAGTTAATAAAAATATTCTTTATTTTTTGCATTTTTTACAACATACCACCATTAGTCAGGTAACCTTCACACAGTATAATTAGCTCTGAACGGGGAGCCTAATATAATTTAGATATTGTAACATATTAATTATGTATTGTCCTAAACAGCAATATTAGTTTTAGACATATTATTTCATAATAAAACAAATACAACATTACCTTTGATCCAATAATTAGTACATTCTCTGATTCTTTAGTTAGCCAACATACCAGGGATGTTGGTTTTAATATTTGTCCTAGTGGCAAAACAGTAACTCTTGAGAGTGACCATTTGTAATCAAACATACTCTGAGGGATGAACAGCGGAAGAAATGGCACCAACAGGACCTTCTGTTCACTAACAATAATCGCCCATGTTCCGCTTGGTTCGAAACACATACAATAAATTGGATTATCTAGGAAATCCCAATCATAATTTTTCTCAAATCGTTCTAGCCGAGGATCAATGTAAATGAAAATTAATTCTTTATCACTTGTAAAGGCAAAGAACTTTTTATGCCCCACTTCATAAAAACTGTACGCAGTAACATCTAGATGTACTAATACATCTAATTTAAATAAACCTGAAAAATCCAAATTTTCACTTGGTAAGGCCATTTTAGCTAAATAATTCCGAAATTCCAAATGTCCAATTGTTTTCTTTATTTCCTTGACGTCTCAACTGACTAACTTGACTTGTCTAAAATTGTCATTTGTCACTTGTTATCAGTGTCTGGGCACTTTCCGAATTAGCTATAATTCGCTCACAGCGCTCACATCCAGGGTTGGATTTAGGCACGTTCAAAAAGATAGCACAAAAAAATGAAAAGGATAGTATTTATAAAAAAATTATAGTAAACTTTCATTATATTTTTAAATTTAACATAATAGTCATTGAAATCAACACCAGTACTCAGACGTTTTTTCTTTGGGGTGGATACTTCCGGTCTATCGTCATTTTCATGACCATCACTGCCACTTTTCCTAATTAAAACACTAAAAACGTTTTATTTTATACAAAAATTTGCAAGCGATTGTTGTCACTTTGATTGAATTTCGAATGGAATGGAAGGAACGAGATTAGTGGAAAGAGAGAAGTGTACAATACTGCGGAGGATAATCGGGAATCTCCGGCCATCGACACAGAAAACATCGCAAGATCAGAATCGGTCAGATGCACGGTCGAAATATTCATATGACGTAAAACTAAGCATTCGGGAGCATACTTTAAATTATAGTATTTTAACGTACTATCCTTAGATGTGGATAGTATATAGTACAGACGCCAGCAGGTCAACCTACCCGAAACTGTCAGATTTTCTCAATCAACCTTGAACCTTATGCTTTAGCCATAAAGTCGAAAATCTATTAAAGAAATCTGACAGATTGTAGTAACTTGATGTGCGCCCGTCTGTACAAAGGCCGAAATTATAGTATAAATACTATAATTATAGTACAAAATCCAACCCTGCTCACATCATCTCACATGCGTTCCGATTTAGATATCACGATTATGACAGCTGAGAGCTGTCAACAATTCGGAACGCCGCGCTCACGGGCGCGCCCGTGAGCGCGCTCACAGTGCTTACTCAATGTAAAAACGATATTATTACAGTTTTTCTTTGTATAAACACCACATTTCTTCTTCTTTGGTTAGGTGGCGACTATCAGCCAGAAGCACAATTTCGAAAATGCCACGTTTGTTTAATTTTATGATAAGATGCAAATCAAAACAGAACACACACTGACACATCCTCACACACACACTGTCATTTTTGACAGCGCTCACGGTGATATTATTCTAGGACATGGTCGGCGTTATCGCAAGATGGCGCATGTCATGACGTCATCTATGACGATTCACGGGACGTCGTTATCGCGCTCACGCTAATTCGGTACGGGTTCAGGCACGCTCACATCGCATATTTCCCATCTCGGAACGCAGGGGATGTGAGCGCTGTCGCTGTGAGCGTTTATAGCTAATTCGGAAAGCGCCCTATTGTCAGTTGTCACTTTGTCACAACTTGTCAGTGTCATTATGTGACATTCATTGAACACCAATTTTCATATTTCTGCTTTGGAAAAGCAAAGTGAAAGTGGCTGGAGGCGTTAAAAATGCAATATTTTTAAGTTCAGTAATTACCAGGTATAACATAGTTCATGATTTAAGCCAATTATTACTAAAACTGGTGATAAAGAATTACGCAGTCATAGTCCCAGATCGCTATTTTAGTTAAATAGTAGTAATATTTTTCCTATAAAATAGGCCACACTCCCTATTTTGCTTTAATTATTATTTTGGTTTACAGGTTGTAGCATGTTTACATTCGCTATCATGCTTCTATTTTATGAGAATATACCAAGCAACCCAGCTTAAATTCCAGATGACGAAACAATCTATATTTCACCGTGGTGTGAGATTCTTCTTTACCAAAAACCTATTATTAACAAACAGTATAACATCTGGAATATTCATGGCAGTTGGTGATTTGGTACACCAAGAATTTGAATTCCAAACAAAAGTTACACCAGAAAGATATGACTGGGGAAGATCAGGTTTTTATATTTTTGTGTAATCCGTCAGATGTGTAATGTACCTCAGTTGCTTTATTATATTTTAATAGAAACTTGGTATGGTAGGTAAACTATAGCATTTCATTAAACTTTTCAGAAAATGAACACATTATGATTGTTTATTTTGTTATGTAACTATGTTTCATAAACAATGGTACTTAGCCCTTTTTATTCCTACTGTATTTCTGGTCTTTATTTAAAAAAATAAATTCTATACTGAAATAGACCTTCGTAAATAGTATGAAAGAAAAAAAAATGCAGAAGGCTGCACATCACTGGTAAAATAACCAGTAAAAGCCAGCCATAATCATAATCTATTGAAACTCCTTACTATTTAAAAAAAATATGATTGACGTGTAAAAGTGTTTGTACAAACCTACTTACAGAAATAAAAATCATTTATCATCATTTATCATCATATGCTAGGCCAGTTGAAAGTCGAAAGTGTTACCATCTATGTGCGGTTAGCCATACCTATGGTATTCAGGGGGTCTACTCCGAAGTGGTTGATTGTCGTGTCGGCCGAATGTTCGGTCATTTTCTGATTCGAATATTGTTGTCCTACTATGAATTAATAAAAAAAGGGTAAGGGTTCTAAAAAGGTTCGGATTGGCACAGTTTGGTCGGGACCTATAGTTAATATAGGAAATGAAAGGTAGTAGAAAATGACCGAACATTCGGCCGATACGGTGGTTAACCGCTTCGGAGTAGACCCCCAGGAACTAAATATATTGAAGCGGGCCATAGAGGGATGGGCCTTAAATATTGAAGTTACCCGATTTTACTCAAAAGAGATATTCCTTTATTTCAGAGTTTAATGTTTTTTAAAGTCGTTTGTCTCAGACAGATATTGAAAAAACTGGCCAAGCGCGAGTCGGACTCGCACACGAAGGGTTCCGTACCACAAGGCAAAAACGCCGATAAAAATACGTTTGTTGTATGGGAGCCCCCGTTAAATATTTATTTTATTTTAATTTTAATATTAAAGTAAACATACAACTGAGTATTTTGTGAATATTTCAAGTGCCTACCTTTTGCCATTATTGATATCGAGAAAAAAAGCGCAAAAAAAATCGCGTTTGTTGTATGAGAGCCCCCCTTAAATATTTATTTTGTTTTTAGTATTTGTTGTTATAGCGGCAACAGAAATATATAATTTGTGAAAAAATTTACTGTCTAGCTATCGCGGTTCTTGAGATAAAGCCTGGTGACAGACAGACGGACGGACAGACAGTGAAGTCTTAGTAATAGGGTCCCGTTTTTACCCTTTGGGTACGGAACCGTAAAAAGAACATCTGTAGTTATCAAAATTGTCAAATGTTACCTATGAGTAAAATTTATAGCATCAATACTTAGGATACTTCCCATCCAGAGCCCACTTCAACTTTCTAACGTGTGTACCTACAACATTTGTTTCAGGTCGAATGTTTGCAGTAGGAACAGCAATGGGCCCGATGCATCATTATTATTATCTTACTTTAGACAAACATTTACCGAAAACTAACTTCAAAACAGTGACTGTAAAAATTTTATTTGATCAAGCATTTGCATCGCCATCAACTATTCTAAGCTTTTTCATTGCAATGGGAATTCTAGAAAAAAAAACATTTGCAGAAATCACAACAGAAATTAAAAAGAAGTTTTTATATGTGTACACGGTGAGTCTGTCTGAACTGATAGGTACCTGAACCCTAGGTATACTTAATAGAAAAAAACTAGCACTTCGCCAGCGACTTTGTCAGCGTACTTCCCTCTAAAAATGTAACACCCTCCCCACTCACCCTCCTCCTCTTTAAAAGGTAGTTTTCGAAAATAAATATTTACATCTTTATCATTCCTTTAAACCAAAGAGATTTATGATAGGTACAATAGAGGGGCTATGCAAAGAAATGTCTTAGGGGCCGTCTCCACGAGCGAGAAAATCGCGGCGATATTATCGTCGTGCCACGTATTTCTATACACTCTCTTAGAACGTGTCTCCACTCGGCGATATCATCGCGGCGAAAATTTGATGGCACGCGCGGCGAGACTATCGCCGCGATTCTCTCGCTCGTGGAGACGGCCCCTTAGAAAAACTGAGATCCCATGTCTCAGTGACGCCATCTGGCATATTATTGCAAAATTAGAGCGGCATAATCACGGAACAGAAAATTATCTACAAATTATAAATGCAACTTTGGCGAAAAGTTTATTTATTGTTGTTCAAAATTAAGTCTTATTACAATTCATGATGTTGTTTTCATTTTACATGTCAAAATCAATAAAGACCATTTTTCCATCTACCAATCAAATTCGAGCAATCCATAACGAGTTCAGCTACTCAACGCTAGAGGGCGCTGTAACCAATTTACTCTATTTAGCACGCATTGAAATAGATGTCATATTCGTATGCACCTGTTTATCTGTTATCTATTTTTCTACCAGCTAGAGATGTGGACAAAGATATCGATAATTTAATGTCGATGTTTGTACAGTGTAATAATTAAAATCTTTTATCATGTAATGGACCGAAGTCCGATTAGTATAAAAGGTAAAATGGTTAAATAAATCGTTAAGTAGTAAATTAAAAATATCTATTGTCGTTGAAATAAAACATAATTTTTTGTTTAATAATTGTCGTTTTGACTGTTTTATATTCAATGAATGATTATGTTAGGAGAAAGATGAATATCTTAGGAGATATCATAGTTAATAACTCCGCAAGGCAACTGGTCATGAGGGTTTAAGTAATAATCATAAATGTAATACTGTTACAGTAATGGAATATAATTATTTTAGTAGGTTTTTTCACGGAATAGAAAAAACAAGTGGAAGTGCCACACAGCTATCGCGCGTGTCACAATTATGCGGAGCTCCGCAACACCGGCTCTGAGGCGGCTCAATCGCGATTAGCTACTTGCTGTGATAGGACGTCTCGAACGTAACGAAAAATATTACAAACATGCCTTATTGTGCAATTTTTACATGCAAAAACGATAGCAGGACAAAAAATGTATCTTGCGGAAGTGTATCGTATCACCGGTAAGTATAAAACTATGATATATTTCAATAAAATTGTTTTTATTGACAAAACCATATTTATTACTTTGTTGCGAACTAAAAACTACCTTATGTCCATTGTTCAAAGTCTAAATCAACTTGCTCGCTGTCTTGAATATCATCGTATACATTCTAGAAAGTTCGACGCTACTCGATTAGGGATGGGACACATTCAAATAGTTCGGTATCGATAAAACAATAAAATGTGTATTTATATAGTGAAACGTTATACGTTACCATGACATATTATGAGTGATCGGAATAGGTAGAGTTAATTTGCCTAAAGTTCGAGGAACAAAGACGAAAGTCGGAGACTTCCTTACGACTAAAATGTTTTTTCGGGACTAATGTCGGGGTTTCGGGACATCACTTAAGTACATTTAATATTAATGTTATTAATAGAGTACACTAATTGAATTCATTTTCATTTTTAACCGACTTCAAAAACAAGGAGAACATTCTCAATAACCAGTAGATACGTTTTCTATTGTTATTAATTCAGGTAAAGAACTGGGTCCGGTTGGAGTGTAGCTATAGCCAGGGGCACTGGCGCGAGGACTTAAAAAATATTTAGATTTTTTTTTAATGTCCCAATTTTATTGCAGTTTCGAAGTAACCTTGACCATAGAAACTATTTGGGTTCTGAGAAGCATGGTCCTACGACGCACCGTTTCCGAATTATGGGCCTCCGAATTTTATTTTATATAAAACGCTCTATATTTCCAAAATGTTGGCTCGGATGAAAATCTTTTCTGGAAAGAAATTGCTGCTCTAGTCGAAAACCATGAGAACCACTGATGTAAAAAACCCGCGAAATATTGAAAAAAAAAGTTTGAGAATTTTTTTCAAATTTTTTGTCGGTCGAAAATTTTTTTTTTCCTTAATTCATGTTGGGATACTGCTTGCACGGGGGCAACACAGGGGGGGTTAAATTTTGGTTATTTTTTGCCTAGGACGCACCGTTTTCGAAATATTTGAATTTAATTATTTTTTTTATTTTATTCAACAATTTATGGATTTTTATTCAAACAGTTGTTTTATATTTTAGTCCGTGCTCAAATGTTGTACCTACTCGCAATCCTGTCGTTAATATTCAAAACAAAAACAGAAACAGGAAATGAATTCGATAGTTGTTTTACTTTATTGATTTTAGTTGTAATTTAGTAATGTGTTTGAAACCCGGGACATTAGTCCCAAAAAAATATTTTGTCATAAGGCGTCTCCACTTTGTCTCTGTTCTTTTTCGAACTTTAGGTATTTTCTTAAACAAATATGTTTTATTTCAAAGGCAACAAATATTTTAAATTGACTATTTATCGTTTCATTTTACCTTTTATACTAATCGGACTTTGGTCCATTACATATAAAAGATTTTAATTATTACATTGTACAAATATCGACATTAAATTATCGAAATCTTGTCCTCATCCCTAGTTGAGTAGCAAAATAGATAACAGGTGCATACGAATATGACATCTATTTCAATGACGTTAGCGTGCTAAAAAGAGTAACTTAGTACAGCGCCCTCTAGCGTTGAGTAGCTGAACTCGTTGTAGATTGCTCGAATTTGATTGATACATGGAAAAATGTGCTTCATTGATTTTGACATGTAAAATAAAAACAACATTCAGTAGTTGTAATAAGACTTAATTTTGAACAACAATAAATAAACTTTTCGCCAAAGTTGCATTTATAATAAGTAGCCAATTATATCATCGTTTTCTGTGTATTGAAATGTTTATTTTAATTTGCAATTGTGTGAGTTTGGCGACACTGGTTCCCGTACTAAAGAAGTCTAAGGGCACTTCCACTTGTTTTTTCTATTCCGTGGGTTTTTTCTTCAAATTAACGCGGGTGATACCGCGGGGCACAGCTAGTAATAAATATTATCGATAAACAATATCACATATCTGCGCGGCAGTAGTAAAGCTACTCAACCATAGGGGGCGTTTATTACAAAATTAGCAAATTTTCTAGATCTGTTTTATGAAAATTATTTAATTCTAATTACTGAGTAAATATAAGAAAATAAACCGAAGTTAGGTCCAGTCGTTTTACCATAACGATATTTGCAAAATCGTAATGCGCAACGTTTCCAGATATTTCCTTAGAAAATATTTTTCTGCGACTTGACGCGCGGGCGTACCATAACTACCATAGACTGAGATACTTTTGACCACTAGGTAATATGGGTAGGTAATAGGTAATACGGGCTGGTTTCCGCAACTCCACGACAAAGCGCGTATTTTGCGTACGGGGTAATATGGGTAATACTAATAAGTATCGGATCACGGTTTTGTTCGCTATGTTCCATCTATTGTAAATCATTTAATGCCTTTGCTTTAAACAAAGTTAAAGTTTATAGATCAAAGGAGTTTTCAAATAAACTATCCCTTTGTTGTCCCTTTTTACCATGACATCACACGACACGATTTATATCCATTTTAGAGTTAATTGAAGCAAGTAGTATCCTGGTTAAGGGTTGATTTTTTTTAAACCCCTGAAACACGTAATTATTTTTTTTATGTATTACTACAGTTTCGAGTTAATACGACAGAGCGTTTTTCTAAAAGGTGCTCTGTGGTTTTCTCTGTGAAGGGTAGTTTTAAAAAACTAATCAAAACTAATATTGACTTAGAATTGTCTCAGTACGTAAATAATAAAGTATGACGCTATTAGTTTTAGTACTGCCAGTGGTGTAGATTTCTCGGAAACTGAATGTCATACTTATCAAAGTTCAAAATCCATTTCAACCAAAAACTTATTAAGTACCTACACGTAGGACTTTTTTGTTAGAAATGGTCACTCAAAAATCAATTTGGAAAACATTTCACTAAACTAGATAAGTACCTAACAGATCGAGTATCGAGTGGCGATGGAATGTAATTATCTGAGATTATGAACACTGCTTTAGTTTCGGCTGTGCGTTGATATGTCAGGCAGTTAATTTATGTACACCCGGTTTCTGGAACGAAAACAAACACAAAAATAAGCGAACAAATTGTCTGAACTTATGTCAACTGCTGTGATTGGTTGATTGAATCGTAAACAGCCAATCAGATCACTTAAGTTTAATGTTGACGAACAGGGTGCGAGTCGATACACGCAAACTCTAACCATGAATTCAGCACATTATGATTCTTGACCCACTAGCGTATTTAAATTTTTCGCCGGTTATCAAATAAAAAATTGCTTGTTCATAAAAAACCTGCGCGTTCAAAATGTATGGAACAGCTAGTTTTTTTTAAAATAACTAATTGAATATTCAACGCACCCTTGTTAAAAAATTTCATCAGAATCATGTATTGAACCTTGGGGTAACAGGCTGCGCGTCGATGTCCCTGCCAGCCTGTATAGTTGAGTTTCGTTCCATAAACCGTGTGCTTGTTTTGTGTCAGTAATTATTATGTGTTAAAGACTGAACATTATTTCTTTGTTTCAGGTGGATTGTATGTACTGGCCACCAGTGCAATTTCTTAATTTCTACTTTTTACAGCCACAGTTCAGGGTCCTGTACTTAAATGTAGCAACTATGGTGTTTAACATCTTTCTATCATTCGTAAAACATTATGATCAAAAACAGCCATGATCATTGGTTTGTGATGTATAAGTAATGTAAATACCTTTTTTTTTAACGAAATACCTATGTATTTCTTTTGGAAGTATCGAATAATTTATAGCAAGACAACTGTAAACTTTTTAGCTTTTCTCGGCCTTATTAGTTGAGTTTCGTTCCATAAACCGTGTGCTTGGTTTTGTGTCAGTAATTATGTTAAAGACTGAACATTATTTCTTTGTTTCAGGGGGATTGTATGTACTGGCCACCAGTGCAATTTATTAATTTCTTCTTTTTACAGCCACAGTACAGGGTCCTGTACTTAAATGTAGCAACTATGGTGTTTAACATCTTTCTATCATTCATAAAACATTATGATCAAAAACACTCATGATTGGTTCGTGATGATTTTTATGTAATGTAGGTAAATACCTTTTTTTAACGAAATACCTATGTATTTCTTTTGGAAGTATCGAATAATTTATAGCAAGACTACTGTAAACTTGAGCTTTTCTCGGCCTTGGGGCCGAACTTACAACAACTTAAAACCGATTTCTAATAAAAAACAGCCAAAATGTAAACACGCTCATTAATTGACACTGACATTTTTTTTTAAACTGCACCCTCAATGTTAAAAGTGCTGAGAACAAGAGATTTTTTTGGTTAAAACAAAACAGTGTTTTCCACAGTTTGTTTTTTCAAATTCCACAGGTACAGTGTACCTTTAGAAGTTGTAAAGGGTAGACAGATCAAGATACGTTTTTTTGGTATCACCCAGAATTTTTGCTGCCAGTCATATTTATCTGTGTAAAATACTATTATTGAGCTGCATCATTCTGATTTAGTCTGCAAGCCAAAACCTAACATTGTTGCACATAGAATTGGCAGACCTTATGTTAATGCTTGAGCCCTAAACAAAAACAAGGTTTACAGTTGTTTTCCTATAGACGCTGCTTAGTTAAGTATAAGACAATAAAACAATAAATGAGTTTCATTATAGTAGAGAAGAATCTGACTTTATCCTGCACATTGATCTCCTTGATCAACCAATTGTGAAATCATTTACTTCACCACTCTGTAAAAACCGATAGGTACCCACTAAATAATAGCAAATTAAATTAATTGGTTGCACAATTGAGACATGGCGATTTGGTTGTGAAGGGCAGACGCATCTGCTTCCTGATTCAAAAATGTTTCAGTAACAAACTGAGCAATGGTAACAACATTATTGAGGTGCGTCCACACCTGGCCTCAGCAATGGGTAATGTTAAAACGAAAATGGCAAAATACAAAGGTTTCATTTTTTTTTTAATGGCTGTAGTTTTATGTTGATGTTTCCACAACCACTGAACTCTCACTTTTGAATGCTTGCGTCGAGGCAGCAAGTTCAATTGCAATTGTGTCACTGACTGGCAGAGCCACCATCAGGGATTTTAATTTTGATAACACAAAAATATAGTCGCTAATTAGTCGGTCACTGGACTGGTTCAAAAGATATAAGGGTTTTTATGTGGCCGATCTGGAGTCTCCCCAGCAGGGCCTCATTTATATCTCAAAAACTATTCTCCCATATTTTGTCGCCAATTATTCGGAATCAGTCGCCAAATATCAGAATTTGTCGGTCACTGGTTCAAAAGATATAAGGGTTTATAGGTGTAGGTATAGTCCAAGAGCTAGATCGAAGAGTTCACGAAAAAACTCTTCTATCTAGCTCTTGGACTATACCTTACTAATTGAACTCATTATATCTCCTAAACTAAGTCCCGATTAAATCTGTGACTTGGCGACTGATTCCGACTAATTGGCGACAAAATATGGGAGAAAACATCTTCGCTAGGTGCCTTAGTTTTTGAGATATAAATGTGGCCCTGCTGGGGACTCTCTCTCCAGATCGGCCACCTATAAACCCTTCTTATATCTTTTGAACCAGCGACCGACAAATTCTGATATTTGGCGACGAATTTCGACAATTTTTTTGTGTTAAGTATCAAATTTAAAATCCCTGATGGTGGCTCTGCCAGATGCAGTGACACATTGCAATTGCATTGCAGTGTAACGAGTATGAATTATTTATCTTATAAAAGTGCTCCTAAAACAAGTTGAAAAATGGTAACAGCGTAATGAGGCAGATTTGAACTTAACCCTTTATTATTAAGTTAATGCCCATTTTCACTAACACTAGGCGATACCTGAGTACCTAAATGAGGGTGCTGTTGGAATTTTTTACTTTTGGAGCTTCGGAGCCGAGCGTTGAAATCAAGTACAAATAGTGAGTGTTATAATTTGTTAAGACATACATATAAGTAATTAGGTATAAAGAATTTATTCATAAAACACTAATAAAATAATACAATCATAAATAGACACCTCATAACATTGGTGCCGTAAGTTGTTAGCCCCAACACATTGTCCAGTCATCTTTTCTCGTTTGTAATTTGACAATGATGCGATATAGAGCCAACGCTGGTCCTAGAGGCAGTCCCAAACCTCTTACTATGTCGGCACGCCGCGCCATGCTCAATGCTTGACCATCGAATTCCTGAAAATACAGTTTTTTATAATGTCTTACCATTTATCCAATCCAGAACTATTCATTATCAAACATGCAGAATTCTCGTTCTGAAGCCATTAGAATAAAAATATTTTTTGTTAATCTCCTATTTCTCCCATATTTACTACTATTTAACTCGTATTCGGTTATGTATTTCGTTGTAGTTACCTGTTCTTTAAGAATTGGAGCAGCTTCAGGCAGGTACTTTGTGAAATATTCAAAGGCATCGTCAGTTGTCCAATTAGTTATGTCTGGTATACTTGGATCAATGGGCAAGTCCTCTAGTTTTGAGGGAGCTCTGTCAAGCTCATGTGGTTTCAGGAATGGGTCCACTGAAGGCGAACTCTGTGCATTATACTCCATACTCCGACGTATAGCAGGGGATCCTACTACAGCAGGTCGAGATTCCAGACAATTATTACATTCCCATTGGTCCCAAGCTTTCAGTCTTTCTGGTATGCGTGGACTATGGCAAAGGGCATGATAAGCATCGGAACAAATACTACACACTGTTAAAATTCCCTGCAACAAAAATATTAAATATTTAGGAACTTTGTTTATAATGTATAAAAAGATAATCTTGATTAAATTATGTTATCATGTGTAAAGAAATATTTTTAATTTAAAACTTACAGCATCATTGGTTTCACAGCAGACCACACAGGTTTTACAATGTGGACATTGCCAAGTGTTGTCAGGTCGAGGCTTTAAAATACCAGAACCTGATTGGAGACAGCTCAAATGTGCCTTGTTGTTGCAATCTCGACATTCAACTAGTCTGTCATTAGAACCGCGAGGTTTCTGCACAAGGCAAACGGAACATACACCTCCTGATGTCTCATGTGGCAAAGAGTCTTCCTGTTCCAGTTCATCGCCACTTCCATCTAGAGATAATTGGCTTTCAGATAATGGTGTTCCCTCAACATCTGACTTTTGGAGTCCAGCAGAAATAAGTCGTTTCTTGATTGTACTTTTATTAAGTGACCCCACTGGGCGACCTCTTTTCCGTTTGCTTGGTACATTGTTATCAGATGGGTCGAACACTTTTTTAGCCATTTTACGTCTTTCACCGACACGCACACCCTCACGCGTATTTCGAGAGGTGCAGCCACTAAGTCCATTGCTAGACGATCCACCACCTCGTTTCTTTGGCCTTCCCCGCATTCTCTGCGGGGAAGACCTGCATGAAGAATTCGCTGATGAAGTCATCTGGAATTAACAGCAATAACATGTTAGTTAAATTTTTTTAACTCAATACAAATCACATCAAAATAATGCACCTTTTATTATAAATTTCGCAAAGATTTAAATCACATTGAAATCTTTGGATTTTTGTCATTAAAATGTCATCCAGTAAAAAAAGCTGATTATATCTTTCTAAAGGCCGGTATGTACAAAAAGTTCGAATTACGAAAACTAACTTGTCTATAAGTTTTTCACCTATTTCTGAAAAAAATAAAACTTGGTTGTAGAAAAAAACTATTACAAAAAAAACCACTGACTTCCAAAAAAGACACTACAAGTGAAAAATAACTTTAATTTCGGAAGTCGGTGTCGTTAGGTTCGCATTTTCGTTGTTTACCACTTTGGTTGGTTCTTTTTTTTGTAAAAAAATGCTTTTATTTTTCACTTTTAAGTTGTACTTACCCCACAAAAATTCGTATAACACTTTGCTATGTAAATATTAGTGACAGGAAGTCATTATAACATCAGCAATCTATACTATGTGGCAAAAATACGTATTATTGAAGCTAACTCAAAAACTACCCAAGCAAAGTTAATAAAATTTATATGGGACCAATATAATTTTTATTAACTTTGCTTGTGTAGTTTTTGTGGCCCTGGGGCATACCCTATCAATTTTTTTAAATCGATTTACAATTGCCGGAGATATCGCGCAAAAAATATACAAAAAAAAAACAGTCTAATTGAGAACCTCCTCCTTTTTGAAATCGGTTAAAAATGGAGCACATTTTGGGGACATCTTTGAAAAGCTTTTTAGGGTTCCTCCATTTTAATTTTGTCATGTCAAGTAGTCTGTCTGTCCTCCGTCCGGAATTAAAAAACCGGGCAAGAGCGAGTCGGACTCGCGCACCTAGGGTTCCGTTGGGTTCGACATTCGGTGTGCATCAGGAAGTATATGGTTGGACACCTTCATCGGCTCCGGGATCCGGGACCCTTATTGTCCCTGGCCACAAATATTAATTTGTAACACCATCATGTTTTTAAATTGTCATCGGCGAGGCCTATATTCATCAGAGAATTTTAACACTGCACTGCGGTGTAAAATATTGCAGATTATGTCAGCGCCATCTCTTGACCGATAGTGGAACTAATTTAACTTTTGTTCATGATTTCTGAAAAAGTGTGCTATTTAGAGATCGTTTTATTTTCCTGTAATCTTTACATAAATTTCTATCACATAGAATAATTTCAGATTTTTCTCTTTGCAAACTTCAGAGATAAGGGGGGGGAACGATATTTTTTTTTTACCTTTTTCATTTTTCATCAATAGTCGAAAACTATGCAGCTTAAAAAAAAAAGAAAAAATGTTTGAGAATGTGCAAACTACGCTCTTTCATATGATACCCCACATGCCCTAGTAGGCCCCACTTCGAATTTTTCAGGAGAGGCCTTTCAGTCCCTGTTGCAAAAAATATACATATATTTTTATTTCTTTCTTATTTGCAAAATAGTTGGGCAAACGTCATCTAAAACTATTCCAAATTTCAAATTGATAGCATTAGTAGTTCTTGAGATATCCAGCTGTGGCAGACACACAGACAGACTTAGTCTCACCACAAGGGTTCCGTTTTTACCGTTTTGGTACGGAAACCTAAAAAGCCATTTTACCAGAGACTACTGGCACTTTATCGGTGAAAATTGGATAGGTTTATTCTGTGCAGCGCTAAACAACGGTGCAATGAAATTACGAAAAAAATAGTACTTTAGTTTTTCAGTGATTTCCTGTAACACAAAGTCATTTTTGCGGTCGGTAAAATCAATGCTGTGCATGCGTAAAATATATTCATCCTAACTAAGGAACCATTCACTGTGCATAGTCCGACACGCACTTAGCTAGTTTTTTTTTTATTTGAAATTGAAAACATTTTTTTTATTAGCCAGAAACATTATGAGTATTATGACCTAAACATTATGGTTGTGGAAGATTATCAAATGCTGTACTTAGTCAAAGATTTGTTTAGAATGTGCAATATCTTTTTATATTACAACGTGTAACGTTAAATACGCAAAACCTCTTAAGAGGTCATTGTACTCATGAGACCAAATTTGAAATCGCAAAAAAAATCTGCTGTTTAGTACATTTTGACGAGTTATGCGAGCATATGTAGGGAACAACCATTGATATAAATCAATGGGAACAACTGATTTTTTTTTCGCGATTTCAGCTTGGGTCTCATAGTAAAAGTTAAGAGGTTTTGCTTGCAATTTATATCATTGTTTGCAATTTATATCATTATTATTCTTAATATTTTGAAATTTTTTATAACCTGTTTTACAACTTGACAATTTTATATTTGACATTTTTTTTATTCGATTCTAACATTTTTATATTTTTTTTTTTGACAAATTTTATTATTTATTATATATAAATAGGTAATTGATCACAATTTTATTTTGGGTTTTTATCTGTTTTGAATTTAATAAATTATATTTTATAAGTAATTTTAATAAAAAAAAAAAAAAGTAATTTTAATGTATGAGTTTGACACTATGGACTAGAATTATGTCTGAAATAAACAAATTATTGTTCTTAATTGCGCATTTAACGTTACACCTTGTATAGCTTTAGATTTAGGTAAATGGAAAAACTATTTTTATACATTGTACCTATGTTGTTGAATGTTTTGTTTTTCGTGGTTGTGAATAGAATAGGATATATAATTATATATATTAATTTTGCATAAGATATAGTACCTACAAAAAGGTTTTAAAAATAGTTTCACATTGTTGTTAAATGTTTTGTTTTTCGTGGTTGTGAATAGAATAGGAATATAATTATATAAATTAATTTTGTATAAAATATAGTACAAAAAAGGTTTTAAATAAAAATGGTTCCACATATTTTGCTTACTTATTTCAGCATGCAAAAAATACCTTCAAATAAAATTATGAACAAAACATGAACAAAACACAATTAAAACTACTGAGATCATGCGATGACAACAAGCAAACATTTTTAAAATTTAGGGTAAAATTCACATTAAAATTAATGTTGCCAGTAATGTGCTATCAGGAAGTGGTTTTAAATTCAATATCTACTTTTCGGAACAATAACAAATTTATGTTGTAGGTATGCCATGATCTCAAATAGTGCATTAGAGGGCAAACATTATCTAAATGTTAGATAGTTTCTTCAAACAATTGAAATGTCCCAGAGTTATCTAAAGAATAAAAACAAAATAATCATACCTTTGTGTTATTGAAATCACCATTGTACTCAAATTTGAAGCTATCAGAGCTGTCACCATCATGATCAGCAGGACCCAATGCCAAGTTACCATTCTGTAATTTAACTAAACTTCCTGAGGATAATTCTTTGTTGACAATAGTTTCCAGTTGTTTCTTCGAATACTTGGTTCCCTGTGAACCTGCTGCTGACACAAGATCATCAAAAGCAATGCCATTTTCCAAATAGCTTTGATCCTGATAAATAAGAGTAGCAATTGCAGAAGTTATTACTCTTCGCTCACTTGTTGCAACTGATGAAGACATTTCTAGAAATGAAAGAAGCAAATTTTATGTTATTGAGTTTAATATTAATTTAAAAAACCCTCAATTGTACTTTAAGGCCATGGACAGAAGTGACTGGACACTTTATGGGATATTTTGTTCTCATACTAAACTATGAGAAACGTGATAAGCTGATTAGACTCATACAGGTTCAACTCACTGTTGTTTTGGTTTGATTTTTTTCGCCACTTAGCAGCGTTCCTATAGCTTACATTATCTTTATAATCAACTTTAAAAATACTTTTCTCCTTCAGGCAACGTTTGAGATCTGCTTTAGTGTCTTTAGGTAGAACTTTGTAACACTTTAACATAAACTTGCAAATTCTATTTATATCGGGACGGGATTTACGTGAACGCAAGTGATCAATAGCGGCCAAAATCTGATTTTTATACTTTATCTCTGACATTTCTGGAAAACAAAAAAATAAAATAGATAAGTAGTAGGAAAAAAGTAACAAGACAAAAACAAAACAAAAATAAAGACAACTGGTGGTAATCATGAAAAACTTATTTCAAATAATATTGAAAACGGAAATTAAAAGGATTGGAAAAGTATTTTTAGTGAGTGTTTGAAAACTTTACCTGAACAAAATCATGCCGGCAATTTTTTAACCAAGCTGCAGCTTCCTTTTAAAACAACGAATAGAGATCAAATGATCACACCACATATAGATCCGGTTGATTGAATGCAAGCAAACCTTTTTTATTTATAAGTTTTCCGCTTTATCGGTCACTCTGACCAAAAATATTACTGACTGTTACTGACCCACTCACACTGTCTGTAACACATACATAATAACATAACCATAGAGAACATAACACACATGCAAGCAACCAAACCACAGCCTTATGATCTAGGGCGCTTTCCGAACACATTAGTAATCTGTGGCTATAATCGCTCACAGCGCTCACATCATCTCACATGCGTTCCGAATTCCGAATATTCCGATAGATATCACGATTATGACAGCTGAGAGCTGTCAACAATTCGGAACGCCCGTGAGCGCGCTCACAGTGCATAATCAATGTAAAAACGATATTATTACAGTATTTCTTTGTATAAACACCACATTTCTTCTTCTTTGGTTAGGTGGCGACTATCAGCCAGAAGCACAATTTCGAAAATGCCACGTTAGTTTAATTTTATTATAAGATGCAAATCAAAACAAAACACACACTGACATTTCCTCACACACACACTGTCATTTTTGACAGCGATCACGCACGGTGATATTATTCTAGGGCATGGTCGGCGTTATCGCAAGATGGCGCATGTCATGACGTCATCTATGACGATTCACGGAACGTCGATATCGCGCTCACGCTAATTCGGTACCGGTTTAAGCACGCTCACATCGCGGCATCGCTTATATCCCTCTCGGAACAGTCGGAACGTAGGGCTAGTGTAGGGTTAAGTGTGCACACCACCAAATAATTTGACAGTTGAAATGAGCAGTGTTGCCTGCTCGTGAAATACTGCTATGTTTAAAGACTTTTTCAGTCTATCAAAAAGTACTCTGTGGTTTACTTGTTTCAGCTTTCAGTATACTATAGTCTACTCTGTGCTACTTGCAGAAGTTGAGTTGAGCAGTGTTGCCAACCTAACCGAATCATAAAGCAGCAGATCAGATTAAAAAAAAACAGTAGAAAACAGTAAAATGGTAACTTTAATACCGCATTTACACAATCGTGCTCGCTATTCGCCTCGTGACTTGACGAACGATTCGACGAACTATGGGCCTTCGCGAACTACTCGCACCTTCGGTAGAACAAGGGCATAATTGCAGTTTTTGCTATTTTACAGGAGAGCTATTTTAAGATATTTATTGCATTCAGTGAGGTCTTGCTCTGTTAATATTGCTCGAAAGTTTTTCTTCTTTGCATGATATAAACTATATACTATATCCTTTTTAGGCGTATAGTTAACAAGAATTAAGAACTTTTAGTTTTTTTTTTGACAATTGTGCCCTTGTTCTACCGAAGGTGCGTACTGTTCACACATTCGCGGGGTGAAGTATTTTCACAACGCGAGCCACAACGCGAGCACTCGAATCGCGAGGCGAGCCACGAGGCGAATAGTGAGCGCACTGTGTACACATGCGGGTTCGTTATTCGCCTCGTGACTCGCCTCGCGGTTCGCTAGGCGAGTCACTACTACTTTATTAGAATTGAAACTAAAACGCAAGAACAGAAGAATATTGATTATTCAAAATTATATAATTATTATGTTAAAAATACGAATAATTGACCAATTCTTAGAAATATTCTTACAAATAATTATTTATCATTTTCAATTTCTCTTCTCCGATATTTTTTGCCTCGTTTTTTTTATTAAAATCATACATACTTATAGTGAATTTCTTCATAATTAGGTATGCTTTTCAGTTGCGTTAAATGTTTAGCATTCCTTTATTTCTGTTTTAATGTAATATACCTTTGATTGTCGTCGTAGACATTTTATTTCTTAGTTTATTTTTCAAAATGTTTACTGCTGTTTTGTTAGACATAGGTAAAAATTAATTCGAATACATCATGCATATCATGAAGCTAAGTATTTTAAGTGGAGTTTTTATCGTTTTAGACGAAATCTCCAGTAAATACTGGTATAATCGTAAAAACAGTAGAAATTGGTTCTTAAACAGAAAACAGGGATGTCATGGTGAAAACAGTAAATCTACTGTTAAAACAGTAGGGTTGGCAACACTGGTTGAGATGCAATGCAATGTGCATGACATTGACATGTTCTGACTTCTGACTGATGTTGTTGGAAATAGAAAATAAACAGAATTTAATTTATTACTGTAGTGCACAGACTACAATATAATGCTGCTGTAGTGTACAAAAAAATTATCTGCAATAGTGCGTTTACTCTAAACCAACTAAATGTAATTATACTACTGCAAGATGACGACATTTGCTTTGTCTGCCTTACGTTTAACATACAGAAAACATAATTTTAAAGCCGTATTTTACTCATCACAACCAGAATGTGCAATTGAAAGAAATGTAGGCAAAGTTGTAAATGTAGCTATTATTGGAGCTCCTAATTCAGGAAAGAGTACACTTATCAATAAAGTCACAGAAAGAAAGGTATGACGAAACTTTGTTTAGATAATTTTATAACCTGTAATTGGGTGGCAACTGCGACTTTTTAGTTTGTAAGAAACTTAAAATCAACCATAAAAGAATTGTCTTATAATTGCAGATATGTGCTGCATCCAACAAAGTACACACAACCACAAAGTTAGTGAGAGCCATGTGTTATCAAAATGACACACAGATTATATTCTTGGACACTCCAGGAGTTGTAACTGAAAAAGAGCAAAAGAAGTAAGTAAACTAACTACCTAAGTAACTAACTACATGAAACCAAAATTCTTATGCATAATAAATTAATCACATAATCCCCTTTATTCACTTAAACATAGCTTCAAGTTAAGTAGTGATTTGCAACTGTATAACCATTTTAGTTTAAACATCACTTAATTTTATTCATTGTTTATAAATAAAACCATTAAACTATATTTAGGTAATACGGGCTGGTTTTCGCAACTCCACGACAAAGCGCGTATTTTGCGTACGGGTGGGAAAATCGATTATTATTCGATCCACCCCAGCCCCTCAAGGAAGGCCAGCAACGTCTTGATGTTACTTAAACTATATTTTACATCAAACTTGAAATAACATGTCCTTATTGTATAAGTTGTGCGTGATTCAATTAATTTAATTCTATTTCAGATACAATTTGCCTGATTCTATGATTGGAGCGTGTCACAAAAGCTTGAGGTGTGCAGATGTTGTAGGTGTTGTTCATGACGTCTCTAACAGATACACAAAGGACTTCCTACATACTGATGTTGTCAATATGTTGAACATCATAGCTGATACACCTAGTTTTTTAATAATCAATAAAGTAAGTGGAAGTCACTATACAGGATAAAATTGTAAATTTGCGACAATTTGAAATAGGAGGTGCAGTAATTATTACATAATCATTATAACAGCTGTCATTTCCCAAATCTAAACTCTTCAAAACATTGTGTAATGACCTATCGTCTTAGACAGTGCAAACTAAGTTATTGACTTCAAGTAGGCATGAATGATTGCTGTTCAAGTAAAAAAGAAATTATCATAGATTATGATAATTTTTTTTTTACTTACCTAAACAAGTAAGAAAATTAAAGTATCAATTTTAGCACGCGCCCAATTAGCAATCCATTCATCGCAGAATACACAATACGAAGCAAGTTGGCGACGCATTGAACTAGCAGTATTTACCTAATTTTGACCATCCCTACGAAAAAAACCTTTTTTAATCCTTTTTCAACATTTTGTAACATTTTTTTCAACTTTTTCAACATTGGTTGCCAAATCACTTGCTTACGCGCTCAAATGTGCATCACATGCTCAACATTTTCTTTGTAACACGTTGAATTAGATGTTTTAATTTGATGCAGCTATTCAATTTCATCCTGTTTTCAAAAGAAACAGAATTATTATGAACAACATTTTTTGAAAGTAACTATTTTAATCAAATGTTTTTTTTTCACAGGTTGATAAATTGAAATCCAAAAATCAATTGCTGGCAATAATAAGAAACCTTACCAATGGTGTCATTGCTGGCAACCCAATCCCTGGGACTGAAAAGAGTAGAAGTAAAACAGAAAATAAAGTACAAAAAGGATATACTAAATTTTCTGATGTATTTCTTGTATCAGCATTGAATGGTGATGGGGTGCAAGATATTAAAGTAAGAACTCCAAACATAATATTATACTTAGACACACCAATGTTCTGCACAAGGGAGAGTTCTTGCACAGAACTCTGCTAACTATTTTCCGGGTTAGGTTGCTAACTAACCTAACCCGCGTAAATGTCGATCCCGTGGGAATATCGGGATAAAAAGTAGCCTATAATCCAGGGTGTCAGCTACCTCCATACAAAATTTTATCAAAATGGGTCCAGCCGTTTGAGCGTGAAGAAGTAACAAACATATAAATACATACACACACTCACAAACTTTCGCCTTTATAATATTAGTGTGATGATTTAATTCTAAGTATTCGGTATTGTTTTGTTTTGCAGGAATATCTCCTAAGCAACGCTAAAACCGCAGGCTACCAGTACTCTCCTACTAAATGGACTGACCAGAAACCAGAGTCATTGATAGAAGGAGCAGTCAGGGCTAAGTTCCTAGACTTTTTGGCGCAAGAGATCCCATACAAACTAAATGTACAGCTTGAGTATTATGAAGATATTGAAGAACAACAGAAAATTCTTTGTTCGGTGTCAGTGGAGTGCCCCAATGAAAGATTATCACGGTTGATAGCGGGCGCCGGCGGAGGTAGGCTACAACAAATCAAGTCGCACATTCGAAGTGATTTAGTCGATTTATTTAAGAAAACAGTAGTTATCGATATTCATTTAAAAATAAAAAATAAGAGTGAATCTAAATGAATGATGTTGTTCTGTAAATGACAGTCTATTTATTGAAGTAATTTTTGTATTTGTTGAACTGAAAGTATACAAAACATGTTAAATTATTTTGTTTTAATAAATACCAACAATAGATGCAATGCAATCTAGAATTTTGACATTCTACTAAAATCCTACATTTTAATAATTTGCACTGAATTAGCATTCGCCAGAAAGTTTTCAACCACAGGTGCTAGTTACACTAGAGCTGACTCGAGCAAAAGAGCTTGGTTGTTCCGAAATTATAAGTACCATACCTACGGTATTCAAATATATATTTTTTATGAATGGCTATGTTGCTGTGTGTGTGATAGGTACCTGGTTCACAGAAACCAATTAGATAATTATTTTTAAGTAAGTTGTATTCCCATTCGCTCGCTCTTGCATCCTATGTATGCAAGAGCGGGTTTAAAGTAACCTAACCAAACCTAACCTCCGGGTGCCCTTCGCTCGCTCTTGCATCCTCCTACGTTGCGCTTTCTGTGAACCAAGGTATCTGGAAACAGTGGTTTCTATGAACAAAGTTTACGACAAGAAGTGTTATCTATGAACAGAGATCTCTGTCAACAGTGCTTCCTATGGACCGAGATATTTATGAACAATGTTTTCTATCAACAAAGTTTTCGGCAAAACGCGCTGTCTAGGTATAGAGATTTCTATGAGCTTTGCTTTCTGTAGGTAAGTAGTTGTATCGTACAAGCGTGTTTCTATCTTAGGTTCCACACCGCCTGAAAACACTGGAAGAAGAAGTGTTTTCATCAATAAAGATTATTATTATTATTCGTTGGTATACATTTTTTTATCTCGGCACTGATCTGCCGGTTTTTTAGGGTAACATTAATGTGACCAGACGTTCCGTTTTGAACGTGATGTGATTATTTTCTATGATGAACAAATTGTGGACATCTGAGAAAACTCAATTAGGTACATATTCCGGTTCTAAAGGCGATGTTGTTAACTAAGGTGAATATAAAAAAAACGTGCCACGAGTTTCATTCTTACTTAAAATCATCACCCTGTCCAAATGACAGCATTAAAACCGGACCAAGAATGTTTTGTTCCTCTGATAAACATTTTGGATAGGTATATTTTTTAATTCGTAATTACTTTTAAGCTAATAACTTTTTCTGAGTAAATAATTTAAAAAAAGTGTTAAATTTTTTCATTGACGAACCTGTTGATTGACCTAAATAAAACAATGTCCCGTTTTGAGTCAAAAAATAAATGGTCACATTTATTAAGCACTTGGCTTTGGCCCGTGTTACCGTAACACGGGCCAAAGCCAAGTGCTTCCCCTGAGAGTAGGTACTAACCTAAGTGATAGTTGATGATATGGCGTGGTGATGTAATGTTTCGATTTTGTGTTGCGGTGGTGAATGATGTTTGTGGGTGTAATATTTGTGCATCATTATCGTTCTGCAGGAATTTCCGGACAATTCTGCCAGTATTCAGGATAGCAGCTTTCTGTAGGGTTTGGTAGGTGGAGGGAGCTACGTCCAGCGTTTTTAAAGATTGATGCAGTTGTTTGGGAATGACACCCGTGAAACTACTACAGGAATAATGGCAACGCTAGCCACATTCGACTTATTTCTATTTTTAAATCTGTATATCGCACACCTAGATCTAAAGAGAGCTAACTCTAAAATCTCAATTTTTGAGGTATGCATACCATCGAATTCCCTAACTCACTACCTAGCGGCCAACAAAACAGATTCAAAAATAGTTCCATTACTCAACTTAAAAAGTACTATTGATCAAAACAGCAAACTCCTGCAGTGCACAGGGACATAGTAATCAGTTTTTCAACTTTTCTGAAAAGTGTTTTTTTTGAGTTAATCGCTGTTTAGATCTAGGTGTGCGATATTTAGACAGCTTTTCTGCAATTGTGTTTTGTAGGTTTTATTATTATTTAGCATGTAGGTATGCTGTGCTATATGGAGGGCTTTGCCAATTTCGCATTAGGACAAACCCAAGTACGTTTTTTTGTATCGGTTTATACCTACCTTTCACATTCACAGCACAAAAGTAAAAGTCATTAAAATTATTGGTTGGCTCAATAAATTCATATCACTGGCACTCCAAATGTATGCCCCTATCGACCTCCCTGGCTCCAGTAGGTACTGCAGAGATTCTACACAAGACTGTGCTCATACACACGAGTTTGTTTATTGGCAAAAAAAAAACAAAAAAAATCCTCTATTTAAAACAAAAATTGTTGGGGTTGTTAACACGCGACTAACTCGTTTTTCAAGGGACAAAAGTCAAGTTACTCAAAATAGGACACGAAGTGAGGTAGGTACTACTCTAAGTCAATAGAAAACAAAAGGTCGGGGATACTCAATACAGGAGGGTAGATTAATATTTTTTTAAATGATTGTTTACATTTTGTTTACTTATCTCAAGAATAAAACAGAAATACCGTCCCGTCCGCCCCCTTATCTCCGAAATTTGCAACGAGAAAAATGTGAAATTATTCTATGCGATAGAAGTTTATGGTAAGATTAGGAAAAATAAAACGATGTCTTTAATTATCACACTTTTTCAGAAATCATGAACAAAAGTTACATTAATTCCACTATCGGTCAAGAAATGGCGCTTACATAAGACTGCAATATTCCGCAGTTCTCTGATGAATATAGGCCTCGCCGATGAAAATTTAAAAACATATGATGGTACGGAACCCTCGCTGCGCGAGTCCGACTTGCTCTTGCCCGGTTTTTTTTTATTGTAGGGCGACGCTCCATCTAGACATTATAATATAATCAAAGGTGATATGTTGGAATGTTAATAGGTATTCTAATACCTACTATAAAACCTACAACCCTTAACAAAACCGACAGAAAAGCTCGACATTCCGTGCCTAAACCTATCTACTCTTTTTGGGAATTTGAGTTTTGAAAGATTATGACATGTGGTGCTGTAAGTATACCTACCATGGGTAAGAGTGTACAACTCAAAGTCAAAGAACACACATATAGATACTCCTCGCGGAGGTACAACTGTATATACAAGCTGACAGTAGGAAACGAGTGTCTTTTTTTTGCAGATTTAATTTGTTCGTGAAATTATAATCTGATTTGAACTGCAAACGGTTTTTCTATTGCGCAATAACCAACACTACCCACAGTAAGCCCACAGTAGTTAAAATATGGCTGATGATAACGACACACACTATAGGCACCTACCGTCTCCGTCATCCTCCTCCTCCTCAAGTCGTACTCCTCATTACTGAGGGTCGTGATCCTCCCTTGAAAACATCTTTTTCCTTACGATGTTTCGCCATCTCTGTCTATCCTTAGCCAAGTGAAACGCATCATGAAATTTCGTGTCAAGAGAAGAGCTTATCTGATCAGACCATCGCAAAGGGCTGGGACCTCTTGGTCGTTTACCGTCCACCTTGCGAGTAACCATTAGTTGTTCAAGGTTATTGCCATCTTTTCTCGCTATGTGGCCGAAAAATTCCAAAACTCTGCGGAGACAGGTCGTAGAGAGTCAGATTCCGAGCTCGCGTAGGATAGACTCGTCGGTGCGTCTCCGTCATAATATGTACAGACGCCAGCACATCAAGTTACTACAATCTGTCAGATTTCTTTAATAGATTTTCGACTTTATTGCTAAAGCATAAGGTTCAAGGTTGATTGGGAAAATCTGACAGTTTCGGGTAGGTTGACCTGCTGGCGTCTGTACTTCGAAAACTGATATGTTAAAAAAATTACAGCGTCTATGAGCGAGGGGAAACTCGTAGACGCTACCACCTAAGAAAAAAAAACGGAAATCACTTTTATATGCACCGAATTAAACCGTTCATAAATAACGGAACTATGTTTATTGAAACAGTGTTAAATTCTATAATGTAGCAATTTATGAAGTTGGAACGTTAATAGCCAATAAATAACGGTGGCCACATTATCTTCCCGCTTAGTTATTCATACTAAACAATAGAATTGTACGAAACACTAAGAGACCGTACAACTTAACCACGAAACTTTGTTAAGACTTGTTTACAGTTACAGTTTCAGTTTATATGTTGGAGGTCCCTTGCTGTGTAGCCATAGGTACCTACATCACACATGCGATTTAAACGATCTTAGTTTCGAACAAAACTAGTTTAATTGAGATTACCTACCTATTCGCATGTAATAAATTGGATATCGTTCTTCTAATGTTGCGTTGTGTACGCAACTAAAGAACTAAGTAATCTCTGCGCAGTTCAAAGTTTAAGCCGGAATTCGCGTACATACGAGGGGCGTTCATAGTATTCTCGGTATCAGGGTGATTTACTAATGATGTTGGTAATTTGACTAATTAATTTATACCTACTTATTGGAGGGATGCCCGAATGAAAATCAAAATGATAGCAGATATGACCCACCTCTCTGTTGGTTCCTTGCACACTATTCTTCATGACCTTCTTTACCTTTCGAAAGTCAGTGCAAGATGGGTGCCGCGAATGCTCACGGCGGCGGCGTGGCGGCGGCGGCGCCTCAAACGCAAGTTTAGTGCGAATCGAGTGCTGTAGAGAGTTTTTAGAGCTTTGTGGTGAAGTTCCATAAAGTATTTTCGACCGAATTGTTACTGGGGATGAAACGTAGGTTCATCATTATGACCCTGAAAGTAAGCAAGAGTCCATGCAGTGGCACAAAAAGGGTACTGCGCCCCCTAAGAAATTCAAAGTGGTTTCGTCTGCCGGAAAAATTACGGCCACAGTGTTTTGGGACTCAAAGGGAATTTTGCTGATTGAGTAGGTACCTACACAAAAAAAGGTGAAACCATAAACGCAGCATCCTACGCTTCCACTTTACACGAAATTTACGGGAAGCAATTAAAGAAAAAAGACGGGCTAAACTGACCACTGGTGCGTTGCTTCTTCACGACAACACACCGGTCCATACGTCGCTTGTTTCCAAGGCTGATGTGCAAGATTGTGGTTTCGAAGAAATTAACCACCCACCTAGCCCGGACCTAGCCCCGAGTGGTTAATATTTATTCCCTATTATAAAAAAGACCTTTGTGGGAAACGATTTTCCAACGATGAAGAGCTCAAGGCGCCACTACCTAAATGCGCATTTTTCAGAGAAAGATATTATTTGCAGAATAAAGAAAAGTTAATTTCGAGATGTAATAAATGCATTGGGGTAGGTACTTATTGGTAATGGGGGATTACATCTAGGTATAAATAAAAATGAATCGCCGAAATCTATAATTCTTTTTTTGTTGTGTTCGGTATTGCCAGAACAAGGTTTGTATGAATGAAAATTTCGGAAATTGTAAAAAAAAAATTGCACCCGTGCGAAACTGGGGCGGGCCGTTATTTAAATTTAATTTACGTCTTTTTTTATGCCGATACCGAGAATACATGAACGCTCCTTGTAGATGCCAGTGATAATAGAATTACGAGGGAATTTATTTTCGTTTCCGGGGGTTCTACAATTAGATAGGTAATAACTTGGCAGGTGTGCTTACATTATGCTTATTCACTGTGCATTTTTTTGAAAATATTTCAACGTTAGGATTAAGCAAAATGAGTGGGGTAAGTAGATACCTAATTGCGTAACACACAAACAGTAGTAATGGCTTTCGTTTTGACAGTTCAACAATATTCATTGCGATATTTACGTTGTTGAGGAGGCATATTATAGGTACAGTCACGAGCAAAAGTATGTATACACTTGACTTTATTCAAAGGCGATTTTCTCCTTTATTTTTGAATGAAATTTTATATTAGTAGGAACATAGTATTTTCGAACCCATAGGTATATGTAAAGTGTCGTATTTCAACGTTGTATTCGTTATTTCGTGAAAAAATCGCAATTTAAAGTTGCCAAGTGTTGACATATTGGTGCTCGTGACTGTACATACCGAACATATGAAGCAATGGATTAGCAAAACCCTTCAAAATGATTCAGATTGTGATTGAAAGCGTGTTACGCAATTCGCGTGCAGATTGATCAACTAGTACCTATGTAGATTTAGGTAACTATAACTAGGTACTTAGAACGTAGGAAAATAGCGTTATGGTCCATCGTGTGGAATTTCCTCCAAATAGAGGTTCCCATTAAATACCTTCATTGCTGGCAATTTGGCAAGTACCTACATCACCCAACCGATCATATCGAGAGGATGGCCATCAGCGGCCACCTGTCCCGGTGCTAATAACGTCGTGCTCTAAGCGTTCTGCAGACGTCAGCAATGCTCTTTCTTATAGTTTCGATTACGGCGTCACTTCCTTTGATTATCCTTCGGCGATTAGTTAAGATAAGCTGATGACTATACCAGCCTAGGAAACCACACCTTTTTAAGAAATGCTAAAATCTTTGTTGATTTCAAGTTTTCTACTTAGACGCACTTACATGGTACTTACCTATGAGGCTAGAATGAGTTGCAAGGTAAGGTATGATCTTAAGCCATTGATATATATTTATATGCTACGTTTAAGTATTAGGTATAGGTATCTCAATGATCTTAGCAATGTCATCGGCAAAAAAGGCACGGTAGGAGTTGCCCAAAAAAAAAGCTAGCTTTCTAGGTACCTACCTACTTTTACTTAAAGTACTTTTATTTAAAGTAGGTAGGTACAAATTGCTGGCACATCAATCCATTTTGTTTTAAGTTCTCCACGCCCTTTAAAGGAAACATTTCGGCAGTGAGGGCGTGTCGACAACAATCCCTGCACGAGTTCGATAGCTCTTACAATGCGATTGAATTGTAAGTGTTAGATCCTATCAACAAGGAGACCCCTCAATACTAAGCGGGGCCCGGCGGGTATTTGGAGAAGCGTTAAAACTTTTAACTACTAAAATGGTTCCAAGAACAGGAACTACCGTGTTGTAAACACTACCTACGTCGTACTTTATTGATAAAACCATAATTTCCTACTAATCCGCGCGGTAATTGCGTAACACACACAGCAATGGCTTTCATTTTGACAGTTCAACAACATTCATTTGCGTTATTTTCAGCGTTGAGTTAATACATTTTCGAACTTATGAAGCAATGGATTCGCAATATCCTTAAAAATGATTCAGATTGATAATGTGTTACGTAATTAGGTTGCCGGATCTAAATAGGAAGGTAGGTAAGTACCTACTTCTCTAAGTAGGTAGTAAAATTTCATCAAAAGTAGATCCCACGTAAGAAACCTACTAAAGGCAAATTACAGTACTCCCGTGATACTGCAGAGCTCAGAGGATAGGGAATCAAACAGAACAATTTTTAAATTAATTTCTTCAGATCATGTTTATCTCCGAGAACCCATTTTTCTAGAGGTGGGTACATAGTGATCCCTGGAGAAATTTCGAGTTTCGTTGTAAACTGCATAATTCCATACTGTGTTTTCAACAACGTTTGAAAATTACATTAGGTACAGAAAGCGTCACTATGTCCTAACCCCTCAAGTTTTAAAATGTTACACTGCTACAACATTGAATTCCTTACGAATAATCTAAAGAATACTTCAAAAAGAGTCCATTGTGTTGACTCGGATTCGAACCATCGCATCACCGAACGTCGTCATACTCATACCGGCAGTTTGACGAACTAGCCAGCGAGCCCATACGATTTGCGATGAAATTGTTATCTACTATCGGCTGAGTCATTATATCTTTAGGTCCCTGTCTAATCGAAAGATGTTATAATTTGAGGGTATCCATTAATTTTACTTACTTACGTTGTCTTTATAAAATTAATCCATACCTTCAAGTTAGAACTTTGTATACGTTCACTTAAAACGGCGAAGAGTAAACGACTACTATTTATCAATTATTTTTTTAAATGATTTCTGATTTTATGAGAACTAAAATAGTTGTTCTGTTTGTTGTAAAATAAGATCATAGTTTTGTTAAATAATAGCAATAATAAATGATTAATAAAGTATTTTATTTTTCTTGATTTTTTAATTCTTTATAAATAATTACTACTTAAAACAAAATAGAAAAATATATCAAAATAATATAATGAACAAAAAGCACATTTCGTGCCTTTATGGGATTTGAACTTCCAATCTTATGCACGGTAAGCGGTCTTGAAACCTCCAGTCTATTTAGACGATGAATAAGTTGTCGTAAATGTTAACCCTATTATTGTTGCTTGTCGTCGCAAAAGTATTGTTTTATTGAAAAAAACAATAATAAAAACAGAATTAAAAAAAAAAAATACTTACTTAAACTTATTTATTCACTAAAACAATACATTATTTAAAATAAAATGTTTTTGCAAAATACAAAAACCAACTTGGGCCTATCACGGATTTGAACGCACATGTCTTTTGGTGGGGTAACTACTTAATGCAGCTGTGTGTACGAAAACTGTATAAACGTTCATTCACCTGCGTTCAATTAATCAACAATACGTAATTGCTTAGTGCCAATATTGTTTGCCTAGTTTAGGTAAGTGCCTCTGATTTATTTTTATCCCAATATCACCTTAAATACTCAAGTACTACCTACTTCAGTCGATTCGTGCTCTCTATAAGAAATGTTATCTTTAATGTAAAATCAAAGTTCGACTTTCCCGAACGTGTCGAGATTTTACCCAAGAAAAGCTTTTAACCACTCGAACTCGAATCACAATTACAACGGCGCGTTCTCCTAAAAATTCGCACCGACCGCATTTCGGCGGGATGGACTTCAATCGAACAAAAGTTTCAACGATGTATGTAAATGAGGCGCCGACCTGAGCTGGTCGATTGGAAAATGGAAAATTGCTTTGTATTTTTAGAAGAAGAGAAAAGGTGTATTTGTTTTTGTGTAGAACATGCTATAAGTCTAATGAAACCTTTATTAAGTTCGAAAACGAAGTTAGTAAAAGTTAGATAGGTAACTGAAGTTCCAGGCCGTCTAAGCTTAATAAAAAAAAAATGTTCTGGTACATTCTAGACGACGTCACGCGGAGAGCGGGACATTATCAGTGGATAATCATGATGTGCAAAAAAAGGTACCTGCTCTAGCTATCTTGGATGGTAAAAGGGTACTTACCTAAGTATAGCTGCGGGGTAATTGCGTAACACACTATCAGTAGCAATGGTTTTCATTTTGACAGTTCAACAACATTAATTGCATTATTTATGTTGGTGAGCAGACAAACTTTTCGAACATATGAAGCAATGGTTATGCACCATCCTTCAATATGATTCAGATTGAGATTTTTAGTGTGTTCACAATTAGGATGCTGAATAGGATAACTTCGAATATTAAGTGTCAAAAAAAAGTCCGTTAACAATTTTTAAAGTGATAAATGAATGATAAATGATTTTGTTTGTAAGTAGGTTTGCACAACCACTTTTACACGTCAATCATATTTTTTTTAAACTAGATGTAGTCGGCGTTTCCTATCTGACTACTCTGAGGGCCGAAACAATCTCAGAGGTTACAGTCTCTTTTAAAGTCCAGACATAATCTTGGTCAGTTTATATGAAGACCATGTAGACCGATGTCTAAGATGGACTTTTGAGAACTTATACTTAAGTGAACTTAAAAGTTAATCCGTTACTCCAAATGGTCACTTCGTTAATTAACGGATTAATGGTATTGTGCAGCTTTGTATCTAACTAAATATCAGCTTAGTTTTCTTTCGTTTTTAATAGGTCGCTACATACCTACATTAAGTTAAACCTAATGGAGAACTGATTTACAAACCATAATCATGTGAATAACTACAAGTCATGCTAATATAAAATAATGTGTCACGTTTGATTCTATGTTCCAATTAATTGTAATTTTAGCACCAAGAGCTGCTTGTGTATTATTTAAATGTAAATTAATACACACAGCGTTGATATAATCGGTGAATACCGAACACCCGGGGCGTTGCAACTAGTCTAGGAATCTACTAAACACGAACTTTGTCCGTAGTAGTGCATATGTGTTAGATTGCTAGAAAGTGGAGGTAAGACGATACTGCTCGTAGGTGCCGAGTTTCTATGCATTGCACTTAGGCAAGCGGGGCGAAAATTCGGCCACATGTGCGCAAGCACGCCTGGCAACTTGCGATGTGCTTAGTTTCGTGTTAAAACGCTACTCAACTTTATATCGCTTCCCGGTAAGTGTGAATCTTTGCTTGTTTTGCTCTTTTCATGCCTTAATATAAACTACGAACAGTCGTAGGTACTACAAGTTATATTCAGGTAGTATTATGTGGAAGTAGGTAAAGTAAATTAACCAAACTTATATAATAAAGAAAGACTTCCCTAATTGTGAAAATCCCAAAATTAGGGTAACCTTTCTTTAATTGCTTTGCCCATAATTTGTCCAATTAATTCGAATGCTGTAGCGCAACTTAGGAAAGCCCTGTTCAGCGAGGAGAGTCCTGTTCAGCGGTGGAATACGATAAACTGTGTTGAATACATGTGTATCTACCTATACACTAATTTTGAATCCTTTTAAACTTCTACCCGAAGCTTGCTTCCTTCACAGGCATGTGTTAATCTTACCGCATGCACTTTTGAAACTCATAAACATGGCTACGTACGATGTGAGTTGTTAAAATGGGTTCCAAAGTTTCATTCCCTACTTTTCAAGATATTCAAGATGTTTCGGAAAGTGCACAAAACTTGCATTTTCAATACTCTTGTGATGTGAATTGTGATGCTTCAGGAAT
The DNA here is from genome assembly GCA_963082905.1 of Oligia fasciuncula. Lineage (NCBI taxonomy): Eukaryota > Metazoa > Arthropoda > Insecta > Lepidoptera > Noctuidae > Oligia > Oligia fasciuncula. The sequence continues at coordinate 9,040,553 of OY720392.1, forward strand.
ATGCAGACATGAACTACGAAAAATATATCTAAAACTACTGTTAGATATTTGTAGGGCAAGAAAAAATGCTATCGTTATGATGTAGCCTAGAGGTATTTAATCAATTAAGGATCCTGTTTTAATATGACGTTTCAATAAGAATCCAGTTTTATCTTGATGATATAGCGTAAAGTACATAGATAGAGCCTACGTAGGTAACTTCTAAGGTTTACATCTATCATACAAAGATGATGGAATCTCAGCTGTACTAGTCGGTACCTTCTAAGTCAATGGGAGCTTACTCAGTCAGTCGCAATCATATCTCTAATCGGCCGGTTTATTTAACTCACTGTCCTTTGATATTTTGCTTTGACCGTGAGTTTGGGTTAGGTAGGTACCTGTAGTCATGTCATGTCATCCTATCTATTAGCTTCTTCCACGCCCGTACTATTTTTTGATCCCAGTTATACTAACTACAGTGCGGCCGAGAGAGAATGCGGTTTTGACACCTGTCAGTTTCATACAAACGAATACGTGTTTTGCGAATTTGATCTTTATCAGCTACTAGAATTGTCGCACTGTCGCACTGACAGGTGTCAGGAACGCTTTCACTCGATGGCCAGACTGTGCTTACTAAGATTAGATAAGTTAATATCTTAGGTATTGACTCTTATACCTAGATACACCTTCTCGTGTAGGACGTACTATCGGCATCAGGTGTACAAGATAAAGTGTGCAGTCACTTTTTACACTTGCATCTGCAATGCTTGCAGCAGCTTAATAGATGTGGACTAAAACGTAAAAGTTTGGAACTTTGTTGGTAGGTAGGTATAGGTTCCATACTCATACCTTTTACGAAATCCGGTCCGACCAGACTAAACAATCCTTACAATTTATTTAAAACCGTAATAAGTCGGTACGTACCTTGAGGTACCTATTCATTTGTATGTCAACATCAATTCAGCCTATCACAGTCCACTGCATTTATATGTAGGTAGGTAGGTACAAATAGTTTGTACCTAGTAGAAATACATGAGACCGAATATTCCCAGTCGTGGATTGCTACCAGGTGACAATCGGGAATAAAATTCTCAGTTGCAACCGGGTGGCGACTGGGAAGTTATTGCCCCGACTTCAAATCGCTGTAGGTACATTGCGGCGTGGATTGCCAACCCCCCTCACCGTTGTCGGTCTTACGGCCGCGATGAGGGGGTTAGCGGTCAGACTTTTCCAATGTGGTTTTATTAGTAGATAAGTGATATTATTAGGGACCTACAAACAAAATTTTCTTCCTCGTAGTTGCTTTTAAGCACTTATAATCATAAAAACCTGGTGCAAATTCGTATCACAGATACCTAATCAAAGTATTTCAAAAGCTAATCATCAGTCACAGTCACCGATCCACTGTCAGTTGCCAGCCGGCGGCAACTGGGAATTTTATTCCCGATTGCCCCCTGGTGACAATCCATGTGGGGGCGACTGGGAATATTCGCATGTGACAGGGTTCATCCGGAAAAGCACTGCCACCACGCCAATTCCTTGCGCCAGCAACATTGTACGTTCTCAATTTCTCATCTAAAAGGTAGGCTAGCATACTATTAAGTAAAATATCGTGTATTTTCATCTACCATGTCTTATCGCTAGTCCCGGTAATTCCGTTGTTTTCTCAGGTGTCTAGACGGCGGCAGTACCTACCTAACCACTTTCTATAAGCTGTGCCTCAGCAGAGGCCCCTTAGCCAACCTGTAACTTAAAAAAACCTATAATGTTTTTGTGTAATTTTTTATGAAATACTTACATAAAACGCGTACATACACGTGGATGTTAATTTTATTAAATTGATATTCACTACTTAAGCAAAACAAAGAAAACAGTGAGATGTAAGTAGGTACCTAGGTACCCTTTGTTCTATCCCCACAAATTAGAAATATTGGGTCAGTTCACTAGAATACTACCTTTTATATTATCAAAACCTTGGATTTAATCGTCGCAAATAATAAATTCTCTCCGCGGCGCTAATAAAAACTGTACAATAGTAATCATAAAAATGAGAAATAGGAGCGAAGCGCGGCCAAAATAATAATCGCTTGCCGTCTTCAAAGTTCAAAAGTTTTCTACCAGACTACTGTAATTTTATTGTTCTTGAAACTTATAGGTATAGTGACTCTTACGTATTGGGACTCAGCTGTCAGAATATGCACGTATCGTAATATTAAGATCGTTCACAGTCTAATCTCAGTGTCAATCTGTCAAAAATACCTCTAATCTCCCCACATTTTTGACAAGTTTTTGACATTGTCGCTGAGATGAGATTGCGACTAGATTTTGAACGTTTTAATTACGGGAATTGGCCTTCAGATATCTACAAGATTGCTAAAAAGTAAAATTGAATACCTCTTCCTACCTAAGTACCATTTTTAATAAAATAAAATTATAATGTATGTATTTGTGAGTGCCATGCCACATAAATGAGAAATTTTAAACCGAGCTCTGTTTTTGACACAGGCCATTAACACAATTACGTACATCTTTAATGTTACCTACTTATTTAATGTTCTAACTTAATATCTTTTGTTACCCAATTGCGTAATTTTACACAAAGCGTCATAAACGTTAGGTAATTCTGTAATTATGTCGACGTGAACAATACCAAGGTATTAATTAAGAACAATAATATAATAATAATGTAATATTATAATATGTAATAATAATAATATTATATTTTAGTGTTAAATTGTAAAATAGTAACATTAAGAATTAGCAATTATTAAGAACATTAATCTATATACTGCACTCAAGGTGAAGGAAAACATCGTGAGGAAACCGGAATGCCCTAGAACCAGAAATTTGAAGACATGTGACATCGACCAACCCGCACTGGGCCCGCGTGGTGAATTACGGCCCACTCCCTCTCACAGAGAGGAGCTCTGTGTCCCAGCAGTGGGAACATAATAGGCTGATTCTTTTATATAAAAGAAAGTCGTGTTAGTTACACTATTTATAACTCAAGAACAGCTGAACCGATTTGACTGAAAATTGGTGGGGAGGTAGCTTAGAACCAGGAGACGGATATAGGATATCTTTTTAACAGTTTTTTTTAAATACTTTTATTTACTTATAGGGAGTAGTGTAGGAGTAGGTTAGGAGTAGGGTAAGACAGGGTAGCAGTAGGTTAGGAGTAGAGTAGAAGTAGGGTAGGAATAGGGTAGGAGTAGTGTAGGAGTAGGGTAGGAGTAGGGTAATAGTGTAGGAGTAGGGTAGGGGTAGGGTAGGGTAAGGGGTAGGATACCACGCGAACGAAAAAGCGCCGGGCAAGAGATAATTTATATGGCTAAACAACGTTTGCCGGGTCAGCTAGTGTCTTATAAAACGTCTAGCCAGGTGGTACGTGACTCAATTTTCTCAAGAATGACGATTGATATCTCACTAGTTATAAATTACGTTTCCCTACTCAAACACACGAGTTCATTTTCGCCATCACCCGACGATATTTTCACATAATGTGCTCGAGGGTCGCTATCTTATAGATTTATCTAGATGGCAAAGGAAGTTTGGAAAAATGTTGTTGCAATTTCGACTGAAATTCCCGAACTAACATTTTGTCTTGGATCTATACTTACGTTTCATTACACACTTACGGCAGGATATGGGCGAATTATTTGTGTACCTAACTTTTAAAATTAGGTGTTTTTCAATTACCTTAATACGCAAATAGCTTTAGGTATAATATTAATAATACGCCTTTTAATTGTTTGGGTTCATCGAAGTTTTACTGTTTATAATTCTGATACCTAATTATAATGTCTTACCACTCACCCATGGTCGCGAAGTGTGATCCGAAATTTTTTATAATCTTATCTTAAATGCCGAATAAATTACGTACTCCCGTATTCTTCATTTCTACTTTACTATTGTTTTTTTTTTTATAATATAACAAGTTAGTAGATTGTTAAGATTACTTTTTTTATAATTTATAATATAACAAGTTAGTATAGTGTAAGAGATTATAATACACAATGGAGTGTTGATCGCCAGTGGCAACATGATTACCTAAGCGACAATAGGCCGCTCCCCGAAGCGTTGATTGACGTGAGTTGAAATCCTGCCCGATGAGCTTACCTACTAAAATAAGGGCTCATGTACAACGGTGCTTAGTTTATTTAGGCTGTTGTTTGAAATAGCAATATGAGCATAAGCGGGAATTTGATGAATGCGGACCGCGTTAGGACCGGTCGTTACGGCAATACTTGATGTTCATCAAGGGAGGCCTTTTGACTGAAATGGTAATAATGATGAACATTGAACATATTTTTTTTCTCTATTCATGTTCAAAATATTATTCTTTACTTTTTGCGAACATTGATAAAAGTCAATTCAGGAACATTTGCGTGCTTTATGTATAAGGTACCCACATTTCTCACTTGACCAAAGAGTCTGACTCCACTTATGACCGCAGAAGTGCGTAATTGGGGTTTAAGGGGGTCTATAATTTATATGTTCAACAGTTTCCACGTGTATCGATTCGAGTGTGCTTTTTTTGTACCCTCGACAAATTCCTTGAAGCAATCATTATTTTTCTTTTTATTCCATATTTAACAGCAAACATCTGCAGAATAAGAATATGTATGGTACATAGACGTATTTGCTTTGCCGTATTTAACTAACGTAGATAATAAAACAAATACTAAATCATGCTCTAAAAGTGGATAGGATAGGTTTTTCTCTACAGTACGGCCGTCGAGAATGCGTTCCTGACAGTCCTGACACCTGTCAGTGAAACTATTCTAGTAGCTAATAAAGATCAAATTCGCAAAACAGACTGGCAATTCTGGTAATTTTAAGAACGTTCATAGTTTGATCTTAGTCTCAATCTGTGAGAAATACCTCTAAGTTACTGGCATTTATTGTCGCTGAGATGAGATGATTAAGTTTTAATTTTTGAGTTGAGCTGCACTATTTCTGACAAATGCGTGCACTGCCTGGACACCCTCTCAATCTGTGTGGTTCATTCCTCAAAAGACCACCTCAGACATCGATCAGGTTATATGAAGATCATGTGATCTTCTTAGAACCTGACCAAGATTATTTCTGGACTTTAAAAGAGACTATGACCTCTGAGTTTGTTCTTCTCAGGGTAGTCAGATAGGAAACGCCGACCTCAAATAGTTAAAAAAAAATATGATTGAAGTGTTTGTGCAAACCTACTTACAAAAATAAAATCATTTATCATTTTTAATTATGGGAATTGGCCTTAAGGTGTAAGGATATGATAATTATTAATATACCATAGAGAGTAAAGAGCAAGTAGGTATACCTTCCTATATCCGTCAAAGTTTGCGCTTACAATTTGAAGGCTCTGCATATTCATAAGAACAATCTCTAAAACTTTCTGCAGTGCACTGCTGTGCGAGTTTCATTGGCGTTAAGTATATGAAATTGTTAAATATTAAGATGTGCTGAAAGATTTTACCTACCCTTAGTTATTTCTTGACTGGTCAAGCTGCTATGAGCAGTAGTCGTAGGCTTTATAACCACTGCTCTTAAAACGGTGAAGGAAAACATGGTGAGGAAATCGTTGTCTTAGAATAAAAAATTCGACGACATGATATCTACCAACCCGCACTGGGCCCGTGTGGTATATTTCAGCCCACACCCTCTCGAAGAGAGGAGGCCTATGTCCCAGCAGTGGGCTGATTACGATTATGCTAGATGAAATACAATATTATACGCTCACTGTCACCACCACTCCACCACGGTCACCACTGTGACCAGTGATGGACTTTCAATATTTGAAACGTTAGTGGTGTTAATATGTCCGTGAACTCTTGCCTGTCCAAACGTAGTAGGTAGATTTTTTTAAAACCATCTTTTCTACTGCAGACGGCCTATTAGGGGGCCTAAAATATATAGTTCGTTACTAATCCATTGGTAACAAGTAATTAACGACCAGTTTGATTACCTTTCAGCTCTTCTCATTGCCCTTTGTTCACCTTTAGTACAGTGGAGATTATCAATTTGCTGGCAAACTCAAGTCTGTTTACGATGGGTCACGAAACAATAGAAAATCAATTGTACCTCTTGTAATTAGCGGAGCTTAAGAGCGTTTACGCCGTACGGCATTTCATACAAACTTTCAAGCCCTTATTTTTCGAAATGAATGAACCGATTTTAATAAAACTTCATACGCATAAGCAAGATACAAAGGTCTAAAAATTTAGTAGAGAACATTTTCGAAAAATAGTGTTACAGCCAAATTAGACCGATTTTAAATTTTCCATAGAAACAGAGATTTCCAGTTATCTTTTTTAAATAAGACATTTCGAAAATGTTCTCTACTAACTTTTTAGACCTTTGTATCCTGCTTATGCGTATGAAGTTTCATTACAATCGGTTCATTCATTTCGAAAAATAAGGGCTTGAAAGTTTGTATGAAATGCCGTACGGCGTAAACTTAAGTGGTTAAGAAAAAGTAGAAATACACATTATTCATTATTAAAATATGTTATATACAAAAGTAAATTATTATATTAGTAACTATTTATTTATATACAAACAAGCTGCACCCTGCGATCTCACCCGCATAAGTCTCGATCCCTTGAGAATATCGGGATAAAAAGTACTTATTCTATATCCTAATCCAGGTCATGGTCTATCCATGTGCCAAATTACATCCAAATCCGTTCAGCCGTTTTAGCGTGAAAGCGTAACAAATAAACAGAAACTTTCAATATTTTCTCTTTATAATATTAGGTTAGATAAAAAACAAATTATCCTTCATAAGATAGATGTTAAAGTTTCAAACCACCCAGTAAAATCGACGCAACCCGACCCCGACACGGGGGCACCAAAACTTAAGAACAAATGGATATGAGAAAGTTTAAGCATGAGTAAAGGGTATTCAATTTCTTTAACGACCATCATTTTTGCCGGGGCTTGCCATGAATCTCCAAGATAAGCGTTTAATGGAAATAACAGCTCGCCAAAGAACATTATGGTCATACGCGAACTATCCCCAGGCCATAACCTTAAAAGGGTAATATTTCTGCATAAACAAACTATTTGTTTCTTCTACGTGTTTTTATGAAATCCATTATGACTATGTTTATGACTTGCCTTCGCGCCATGTAATGTACTTGGAATGTATGAAGTAGATAAGCATTGCGAGGCTGGGACTGGTAGAAAACGTTTGATTTACTACCTATTGTAGCGAAAATAATAAGAATCACCACATTGAATAGGTATAATACGTAAAATTTTCAAATCAAATCCAAATATAAAATGTATCTAAGTATAAAAAAAATCTAAATATATAAAAACGGATGTTCGTTGCTTGAAAATTGTTGGAAAAATAAAGAATAGGAAAAGAACAAAAAGGAATTAGGAGAGTTTAACAAATTCAGGATTTTTTTTTGAATAAAATTTTATAACGAATGTAACGTATATTTTTATCTGATTGCAATCGGGTTTTAGGCTCGTTAGAACAGATTTTAAAATGAATTTTATATAAAATACATTAGCTACGTTGTCCTGACATAAAAATGTAAGAGGAGCTTTAGTGTTAATAAGGAAAAAAAGGTATTTGATTGTATTTTCCTGGACTGCTGAACTTCGTGACCACCTTGGTCACGAAGTTCAGCAGTCAACGCCGCGCGCGACTGGAAGTGCAGGAATACTCTGCAGCTAGGTTGGAGTATGCAATAACTTGTATCCGGGAAAAAGAGCGAATCGCCCTTTTTTTTCCCTGGGTCTAGACCAGGTATGGAGAAAATCGCTACACCCATTGACTTATAAATACTATCATGGCTACACCATATACTATGGTCGGCTTATGATGCGGAGCTCGACATCAAGACTTTAAACATTGCACGCTGGCAGGAATCAGTGCGTGGATGTAATATAACAGCAATTTGGGAGTAGTTTATCAGGAATCTTCAAAATATATCAGGTGAAACCAGGTCAACAATTATCAAGCAACTAAATCACAACAAAATAAAAAGCCGTTTGATTTTTTTGTTAATAAAGTATAATAAATTGTTGTTCATAAATTCAGAGTATTGAGTATGAAAATTAAAATAATGTTAAACTTATTTGACGATTGCGTAGACTGCCTCGTATGCTACCTTAGAGCCGCGTAGGCACGCGCCGAATGCAACGGCGTAGCCGTATAGGCACGCGCCGTATGCTACGGCGTAGCCGCGTAGGCACGCGCTCTATGCTACGGCGTAGCCGCGGAGGCAGGCGCGCAGCTTAGGTGGTGCAGAGCCTTTATTACTAACACAAGGCGAAATATGACAAAAAGAGTGTATTATAATTTAAAATATTCAATATTGTTGTGCTTTATTAATATCATCATCATCATCATCATTTCAGCCAAAAGACGTCCACTGCTGGACATAGGCCTCCCCCAAGCACTTCCACTTTATTAATATACAAGTAATTAATTCAAATTGTGAAACTTGGATTAACCTCGATATAATTAGATAAATGAGGGACAATAATGCGTTACAAGAGCACTGGTCCCTTTCGAAAAGTAGGCGGCAATCCTGAATATAGCATATTCATAATCCTCCTATAATGTTCCCATAGCTGGGACACAGGCCTCTCGGTGAGAGGGAGCGGGCCCAGTGCGAGTTGGTAGATGTCACATATCTTCGAGTTTTTGGTTCTAGGACATTCCGGTTTCCTCACGATGTTTTCCTTCACCGTTTTGAGAGGAGTGGTGCATAATTTACACAATGTATTGTGCAATACTGTCAGGGTTCGAACCTACGACATACAACTCGTAAGTCGCAGCCGTTACCACTGGGCCAGCACTTCCACTACCAATCCAGAACATAGGAGGATATAATTATTTGTATGTGACAAAATTGTATTTTAAAGTCCTTTTCTCTCCACAATGATTCTTTATTTTCATTCAGAACAAATAATACATATTTATAGACAAGTCAAAATCCATTTACACGCATTTCACAGAAATACATTTCATGTTTTCATCATCAGTTTGTTGCCTCAGAAAAAACACAAACAATGTTCAAACGCAACTAAAAGGATTCCAGTGTAAACAATGTCGAATCAACACGATGAATTTATCTAAAGGGAAATCTCTTCAGCGAAAAGCAAACACGTCTCGAGCAAAAGACTACGAAGGGATGAGTGATTCACTGGGCTAGAAAATGTTAGTTGATTTTTGAATTTCACACTTCAATACCCGCTTTAACGTGGGGACGGTGCGATTGTGTTTACATGTTTTCCAGTGATCATCCACGGTAAAAAAAATAATATGCGGAATATATTTTTAACAATAGAACGAAAGAACCCTTTTATTTAGGTAAATGCGTTCAAATGTGATATGAAACAAAATGCTGGAATGATCAAACGCTGTGTGAACAAGCGACGCACAACGTAATGATACCTTTAATGTTTACTCAAATATAAGTAGGATGTTGCTACTTATGTTTCAGTAAGTACGCACACGGGATTTTTATGTAAATATTATAATTCATTCAAAAGGAAAGTGTGAAGGTTGTTGGTTTTACATAGGCAATTTTTCCATTCAAAGTATATGTTTTATTTAAGAATGTGAATTTTTTTTATTCGCTTGTTGTGATAAATATCAAACAGTTTAATTTTAGTATACCAATTCGATACTTTGTTGACATTAATATTCATTTTGTGTCCCTAAACATGGTAAGTGTTACGCCAGCGTGTAACAAATCTTTCTGCACTTTGGCATGAAACCAAAAAACTTAGTATTTTGTGTTAAAGACGGCGTATTATTACTGAGAGCTCATAAACATAACGGGCAAAGTGGAGTTTTAACAAAAGCTAAATGCCTACATTGTTGTTTCAGTTAGCACCCGCTATTAAAGGCAGCGAGAAAAAAAGCGGATAATTGGAGTAAAGCCAATTTCTGTAGATGACAGGAAACTTTGTTAAATGTTATAACAGTGGAATTTATGATTAGATGTCGGAGTAGTGCAGCAGGCTTCCAACTGTTCCAACTTTAGAATTCAATTAGATACCGACGATTATGGAAACTCTTTTTTTCATGCCTCACATTGTTCTAAAACTTTGTGCCTGTCAAGTCTTTATCTGACCGCTTCTGTAACATTTTTGCATATTTTTTCATTGCTTAATTAAATCGATGGTGGCATTATTTAATCAAGAAGCGAAGTTTAGAAAGCCTTAAGTATAAAATTAAATTATAACATGATTGGAGCTTCTTCTTTGGGGTTTCTTGTTTCCGGGACAAGACAGGTCTTGCCTAAGAGTTAAATTAAATTAACGGGTTCAATAGCTTCTAAAAAAACTTAGATTTTAATAATGTTTAGTATTGTTTAGTTAAGCAAACATTCCACGAGAACCTAGTCCCGACAAATTGCAGTTTGGCACATGTAATATTTAAGTAAAAATTTGTAATACTATGGATTAAAAAAACAAGATAGAATTATATGTAGGTCTTTTTTTTTTTCGGATGGGAAATCATCAAATGACCCCTCCCGCTCTGGGTGGAGCGGAAGGGAGTGTCAGACTCTTACTGACTAAAACCCACCCGTGTTCCATCCTTTTATGTTCCGGGCCAGCGGTAACCCTTTCGGACAATCCCGCTGACCCGGCAGGCTTCAGCCCTATGGGGCCCCTCCTCGATGCTGACATCTCTTTGAGGCGCGCGTGGAACACGTACGCGCCGTCCGGCACGGGCCTGGTCCTGATCGGACGGTGAGCTACCCATTACTCTCCGCCCGCAGGCCTGCGCCTACGGTGGCCGGGAGTCGTCCCGTGGCTCCCGACGCCCGGAGCGTCTCCCGCGGCGGCTGGGACGGGAAGCTGTCTCCCTCATCCGTCCCGCCACCTCCTTCGCTAGCATGACTGCTTCGCAGAAGGAGGTGACTGCCTCCCACTCCCTCTCGCCCCGGACCATGGCTTGCACCAGGGCTGGACGCGGGAGGTCGCCGCCGCTGCCGATCGCCTCTACGAGGACACGGCGGTGCTCCGCCGAAGCGGGGCGGTGCTCCGCCGAAGCGGGGCAGACCTCCACCGTGTGCTGCACCGTGTCCTCTGGGCGATCCTGGCAATGGTGACACCCGGGCGTTTCCTCCCGCCTGATGATGTGCAGGAACCTCCCGAAACTTCCGTGTCCGGTGAGGACCTGCGTCAGGCGGTAGGTAAGGGCGCCGTGGCGCCTCTCTAGCCACTCCTCAAAGAAGGGTCTTATCGCCGCTATCGCGGCGTGCCCTGCGCTGGGTTGCTACAGTCGCTCCTTCCATGTCGCCATGAGATAGCGCCGGAGCTCCTCCGTCCGCTCCGCAGCGATTTGCCGCGGTAGCGTAGATGTAGGTCTCTGTTACTGTCATCAATTTTCATCAATCGATAAAGGTCATGGCACATTATACCGGCATCGCAACTGCACAGCTACAGTACGGCGTCGACTTAGGCTACGGCTAGCCGCCAGCGCGCTAACTACTCGTCATCCGCGAGGTGCAAGCTCGCAGTCGACGCGCAGTAAGCTCTCGCGCGCTGCAAGCGAGTGCACTCGCTTGCAGCGCGCGGACTGCGAGTCGAGTGGTATGGTAGCGGTAAGCGCACTGACTGCCCGCCGTTGGCTTTTCATATTGACATTATAAAATATATTATATGACACACTATTTAATGCTCTAATTTGAATGACAAGTTAATTGCTGGATTGGAGAGGTGCCGTTGCGGTGCCGGTATAGTGTGCCATGACCTTTAGGCGCTATAGCTCACTACTTATTAAATTAACTAACATCAAAGGTCCAGTGTTATCTAGAGTTAGCTTGTTACCAATGCGTGGTATATCTGATAAGTACAATCTATTCTTCATGTCTTTTGTTCTGAATTCACTTGACTAGATTGTTTTTTTTTACAGGATAGCATTTTTTTAATGTATTTTAGTAACTTTTCTACCCATAAACCATGTTCTCGAACACACGAAGGTCAAAGCAAGTTATTCAACTGCAATCAACATACCCATTAGGATATTTGGTAGCGGTCAAGTCGAGTACTTGACCGCTACCAAATATCCTAAAGATTGAGGTAGGAAACCCTAAATTGAAGTGAAGTTTTCTCATTAATTTGATTACGTCGATCCCAGGGCCCGACCCGTGTCACAAGTTACTTCATTAGTTACGCAACTTGCTGAAAGTAATCCGACCGAATTTGGTTTTGTAAGACACGAATCATCAAAATTATACCGACGTTAGCATAATTTTTATGTGTCATAATATATAATTGTAACGAACGTTCACTGCGCCCCGAGCACACATGCAAGATTTGTTTATTATAAATTAGCAGCCATTAATAAGGGAGGGGTTACACATTCGTGTCGTTTTAACCAAAATATTCTGCGATATGCAAACTAGACGATTCATAAAATTAGAATTTAAAATCAAAGCTCCGTTTCAGAGGTGTTTTTGTCTGTGAACAGCGCGACACAGCGCACATAAGTTACGCCGAATATTTATGTTGGGTGATGCCACCTACAGGCCCACGCTCATATTTACCGCCAAGATCTCGTTTACTGCACTCTCATATTTGCATTTTACATGTATTATTTTTGTTAACAATATTTTATGTTTCAAACGAGTCAAGTGGAACGTTTTCCGACTTGGCTTCATGGGTTGTCCTTGATTATACTTTAAAATTTGCGGAATATGACTGAATATTTATCTATACACATCAAAAGGGAAGGAATCCTCAGGTGGGATACGAAGGGCCGGCTCGTGTAACTCACGGTAAACAGAGGTCAGTTTAAAAAGGTGTAAGTAGGTATCTTTATCTCGTGATTTATTTACCTACTAGCTGCGCCCCGCGGTTTCACCCGTGTAAATGTCAATCGCGTGGGAATATTGGGATACAAAGTAGCCTATATGTTAATCCAGGGTGTCAGCTACCTCCTTACAAAATTTTATCAAAATTGGTCCGGCCGTTTGAGCGTGAAGAAGTAACAAACATATAAACACACACACACACTCACAAACTTTCGCCTTTATAATATTAGTGTGATAATACGTAGGTAATTACAGTCCGAGGGCTCGTAGAATGCGATGGAGATTGCATTAGTTAGACGTGTTATCCTTGCGCAAGGAACATTACGTGGCAGGGCAAGCCCGGGTTTAATTGATCTAGGCAGGATGATGGATTGTAGCCAGTAGATGCGGTGGGCTACGGGTGGTTTGCGGTGGATAAAGACGAATCTGAGTGCCGCTTCCGCCAAAACGCTTTTGGGGTACATAAACTACACTATATAATTTATAAAGTGGCTTAAATATATTCCTCCTTACTAATAAACGTTGTATAGCGTTTGTATAAGTTACACAACGCTTTGTCTTCTTCTTTCGAAAGTCAAATGTCTGACGACCGAAAGAGAGAAATCGGTGTGTAACTATTCATCTGATATTTATTTAATAGTTCTAACTATTAAATATAGTATAAACTCATATGTTACTGCTTATATGCTAATAACACAAATTCTATTATAAGTCTGAACTCGAAGACTTGTAACTGGCTTTCTGTCGATTATTGTTTCCTTTCTTTTTTGTTTTTTTTTTAGTTGTAGGTAAGTCTTCCATGCTGTAATAAATAAATAGATATAATACGTTTATTAGTAAGGGGGATTATGATTTATTTATAACAGAAGTATGATTAGCATTTTTTTGCGCTTAGAATGTATGTAATAACTTAATACACCGTCGGTAAACATGTGATTAGTCTATTATTTTACCAAAAAAATTGCTTTAATACATTTTAGAAGTTAGAGGGGCCCGTTGCTAAATAATAATAATAATTTTTTTTTTCTCTAAAAACACGTTAAATAAAAATAACAAATAAAAACTAATCTAATTAAAACATATAAAACAAAACTTAAAAAATAAAAACCTGCCTCACATATCTGAATGACGGTCTGTGCGCCGCCATCCAGTGACCTATTGGGGCTGTCGCGCACCCGACGCATCAGTGATGCGATTCGCAGACGCAGCAGCGATTCGAAATCCGGAACGCGTGCGTCCGCGAACATCCCCGACGCGCTACAGAAGCGCGCCAACCCCAGCATCACCCGGAACGCATTATTATATTGGACTCGTAAAGCATTGTACGAGCCCTGTGCATAACTGAACTACAGGGCGCACGTATACAGCGACTGGCAGGCGGGCCAGCATGTTACACCTGACAGCTAATGCTCTACGTTCCCTTTCTAAATCGTCGTCATCCGACAGCCTATCGGTGACCCAGTGCCCCAGGTATTTAAAACGAGTGACACTTTTCAGCGGAAATCTGCCCAAGAAAACCGAAAAAAAAAAAGACCCGCACAGGTCGATCAATCATATTAAGCTACGCTTGCCGCGGTTGGTCTGTGGATGGGTGACCATATTTACATACCGTCCGTGCCTCGGAAAGCACGTTAAACCGTTGGTCCCGGCTGTCATTCGTGGAACATTGACAGTCGTTACGGGTAGTCAGAAGGTCGAAAGTCTGACAACCAGTCTTATCAAGGGGTATCGTATTACCCAGTACCTAATTGGGTTGTGGAGGTCAGATAGGCAGTCGCTCTATGTGATATACTGGTATTCAGCTGCATCCGGTTAGACTGGAAGCCGACCCCAACATACTTGGGAAAAGGCTAGGCAGATGAGATGATGACATTTTAGAAATTAGATTTTTCAGAAATTTGGATACAAGTCAATTATGTTGTTGCTCTATTATACTTACAACTAATTAGTGTACATTTGGGTTAACACGCCTATGTCTTAGTAATATTAGAGATGTTCTCATAGTTCAGAAACCCGTGCCTATTTTGTTACTTGTACTATAATATATAGCCGTTTTTCAACCTTCTATCCTCAATTAGTATAAAAGATATCAAAATGGGTGTAAGTCTCCTGGCTTTATCCCCGTCTAAAGTGGTTTCTCATTTATAAAATATTGTCTCTAAACTTAATTAATGTTAATAACTGGCCCGGGTTTTTACTGAATCGCCATTAATTAAATTTGAAGTAAGCTCTCTAAAAGAGCTCGTTAAGAGGATATAATACAGTGTAGTGTTGTAGTTTGTGCGTTTTAAGAGCTTAAAGTATTAAGCAGCGAGGCTGCGTTGCCGGTGACAAGCGACTTAATTAACTTAGTACAAACATAATGAAATAGTGTCAAAAAGTTGTCGGTGTCCGTGCACTGACGTGCAAGTCTGTTCACTACTGTAAACATAGTTGATTACTGTTAATTACAGGTGGGTGAGCACGACGTCTAATCAGCATGCTCTGTTTGTTATTTCCAAAAGTTTCATGCACCCTTTATTACATTATCTTTAGCTTTAACAGATTATTCACATTCAGTGAAGTCTATAATTTAAAAATCATGCTTTTGATATGAAGCATTTTTACATTATAATACTAAAAGAGGGGCGAAATTAAAAGATTGACGTGTCTCCGGTGAATGAGTTTTTTTAAATTTCTACCTACCAACCAACGTCGTTTGTAGGGTTCGGAAGCTCGTCGATAATAAAAGGTTGCTCTACAATTTAGTTTCAGCCGTCGCTTCGCTGCAACGTCTAAGGAATTTAAATTTTTGCTTTGCGCTCGATCGAAGATAATCAAACAGCTGGCGGGCACTCCATGTTTTGAATATTAATGATATTAATCACGCTTCGCGTATTATTATTGTGCTACCACCAACACTGCATAATAAAGTTTTCTTAAATCGCTTCTATCCTCGTTCTTCGTGCAACTTTGCTAGTTTAAATTCTATCTCTTAAGTGTATTGAGTTATTCAAATTTCATTTTCTTAAACTCTAGTTGAACTGAATTCCCACTATCGTTTTGTTATTTTGTGGTTGGTAATGCAATTCCTATAGTAAGAAATAAAAACGTTGGTAAACATAAACATCACTTTGTATTTACCACAAAATTGCACAGTTGAACCGCTAACACTGAACTACCCCTGTAATAAATTAGTTGTTTTAGCGGAAATGGCATCGTCTTAGCGTGGGCCATAAAGACATTTAGGATTGAGTTCTACTGTGGCTGAGCGGGGCCCGTAGGTACGTAAACCGTTATAATAATGCGCATAAAATTCTCCGCCGAGAGCAGTGAGCGAGCGAAGTTGCCGGTATTACAGCTGTGAGTTATTCAACGTCACGTACCCCGGGACTGGTCGCAGTTGCGCCCGTGTCCTCGTCGCTACTCTGTGTAAAGTCAGGCGTCCCAGCGAAACCGGTACAACTTACAACTCCCTACCATTTCGAAACTTATGACAGAAACAATCGAACGTCGACAACAGTTTTGCCGATTTGTTTTTCCGAGGCCTAGTGTTAAGGAACTGTACCGTTTTAATTAAATGTTGGTTTTGTGAGCTTTTTTTGTACAGTTTTTTACATGCGCGTAAACCTCAATCTTATCTTAAGTAACTAGTAGGTGACACTGTACAATTTTCAAGCAAGCATTTTTTTTTTCATATTTTTAGATTTATGTATTATATTTATTTATACGAAATGTGCTCAGCAAATATTGTGCGGAATAAAATTTGACTGAGGTTTTACTCAAAAGAAGTGAATGAAAAGTTTTATTTTAAAGTTCTTTTATTTCACGACATTTTTATTTTCAGTACAGTCAAAATTCGTCGCAAAGAGGGCCGTGGTTGCGACAACGTGTTGCTTGTTGATTTTTTATGTTTTTTTCTTTTGGGTCACATTTTTTACTCTTATGACGTTGAAGTATTTCACTGTATGTACTGTTTGTTTATATGAGCATTCTGATTGAAATATTTATGTGAAGTCAATTCTGTGCTTTTAACGTATAATTGAATTTAATATTCTTTTATATTGCGTTGTATTTCAAGTGAAGTAGGAGTCTCAAAGTATTGCAGCGTATTCCAACACGTGTTATTTGTGTTTTGGCGCGGGAGCCGCGGCGCGCTAAAGCGGGCCTTGCTCGATATTTCATTTGGGCCACTAGTATGCGTAGACACGTACTTACACATTGTTCTCGTTGCAGTTATAAGCTAGTTGACACAGTGGATTCGCTCTCTCGCTCTTCTTTAATTTCTGCGTCAAGCAAACACTGCTTTAATTGAAATTTTCTCGTTTCAACAAGTTTTACGCGGAGTTCTTTACGTAAGAAGATAATAAGGTCGAGGGACCGATTTTGATGCGGAATTAATTAAATGATGACAGCTCCATGCGTTCCTGTAACCTGCTCCGAATATTCTTGGAAAAAGGTAGAGTGATGTCAAAAAATCTTGTAACCCTAGAGAAAAGGGCAAAATGTCAGCGTTGGTACACGTCAATTAGGTACCTTTACCGTCACTCGCTTTGCGTCAAACCCACTTAAACCGTGCGCGGGCTCGAGAGTAACGGCTAATAGGATACCAATACAAAGGAGGCAAAATATACCGGAAACAAAGTCCTCGAACCAAAAGGACACAACGTGTCATCAGGAAGTTACGTCAATTTCCGATCCTTCTTTTCTCTCTTAAATATGCTCTGTGTCTATGCGACGCCGAGTTGCACTGATGTCACCAACATTTCAAACATGATGATTCTTTTTTTTGCAGACTAATCTAGCGTTAACCTACGTAGTTCCTACAAATGCTTCTAAAGATATATTTTGAGTATTTTTGTCCTTGAAGAAATGTCCCTTTGGTGGAACTGAGTTGTGGACATTAAACATACAAAGGAGGCGAAATATACCTGGAACAGAGTCCTCGAACCAAAAAGGACGCAACTTGTCATCAGGAAGTTACGTCAATGTTCGATCCTTCTTTTGCTCTGTATCTATGCGACGCGGAGTCGCACTGACGTCACCAAAAACGTATAACGCATGATCTAAATGCTTTTACTTTGCAAAGACTAATCTAGCATAAGTCTACGTAGTTCCTCCAAATGCTTCTTAAGACATATTTTAAGTATTCAACTGTGGGAAAATCAAAATTTTATTTATAACAATAAAAAAAAACATATAAATATATAATTGTGTTTCATCGTTAGTCACAGTTGAGCTCATAGATATTAAGTGGAACTGAGTTGTGGACATTAAAGTAGGGTAAGAAGAACAATTAACATCCGTTATACCTACACCAATTTTCTGCATATATCAATGTTTTACAAAACAAAATAACATCGTTAAATATATAACATATACGTAAATGCGCGCATGTGGGCGTCTCCACAAAGCCAAAGCCATACTCAGTTTGAATGCGTCGTTTGTTTTACTATACGAGGAAAGTTTAAATGTGCCACATCTTCTAATTACGTCCGATCATTTCTGAACCCTTGTGGGTAAGTCGAGGCTTAAAAGTTGTGTTTGTTATATATACGACCCGAATTTGCTGCGACGTTGACGTTAAGGCGCCATCACACTTGCTTCTACCCAAGTTTGATACGTTAATTTTATATAGTTAACTTCACTGTATGAAATGAACATACGAAAGTTCGGTCTTAAAATAACTGTTTGAAGGAATTTCTGATGTAGATTTCAGAAATTGGTTGTTCAATTTTTGTTCAAGGGAGATGGTAAATTAATTCGCTTGTCTAGATTAGATTGTAGAATTCGAAAGAAGAATATTATATTGACAACTACATATACCAAAATAAAATTTAATTAAAAAGGCTTCGACGAAGATTTCTTCTTTTATCTTTGAAATCATTGCGGAAAAATAAAATCTGTTTAATCAATCTCTTTTTACCCAACTGATCGAGCCCCAGAAGGAAGGTAATGTTTTTTATTTTCTTTACTACTTTCAACACTGTAAGGCCACGGATACGAAGCCAGCGGGCGCGGGGCGGCGGCGGTGGCGGCGCGAGTAGCGGCGCGTTTCAATGCATAGATTTATATGGAACTGGCTTCGAAGGCAGCGGCGGCGTACGAGCGATGCGCACCAGTCTAGCGGTGCCCGCGCGTCTGCATTGCCGTAGTGTTGTGCATTTTATTTTTGCTTTTTAACGACTGACGTTTCAAAATGATGTATTAAAAAGATGTCGTCGCAGTTTGGACATTTCGTTCGCGAATAAAGACACAAATTTTTCATAATACAACAATACGCCGCTCTAGCGCCACGCGATCTGCCCGCTGGTTTCGAGACCGAGCCTGCGTTGCCGCGCCGCTCCCCGCGCCGATCCCCGCGCCGCCGCCGCTCCCCGCGCCGCCGCCGCCGCCGCCCCGCAATCGCTGACTTCGAGACCGAGGCCTAAGTTATTTACAACCTCACATAGTTTCTTTATCTTCATAATCGTCGCCACGATTTAGAATTCTGCTTATCCCGCTGGGAGGCATGAGCGCGAACGCAAGTACTTGGGGGTTATACAAATCCTTCGCCATTATCATCTTTATAGTGCCTGATCCTATGGGATCGTAATGTTTCATAATGGCTGTAATATCACGTCTACGACCTGGCACATACTCGCAATTTATAGTGAACTTTTTACTTCTCCTGGATTTGCTCACGAAGTATCGGGAATTATTTAAATTATTAGAAGTTAAAAAAAAAGGCAAAATATACACATGCAAAGTAGCTCGCGCAATAAAAAGTTTACAAGTTGGGTAAATCTTAGGAAAATTTGAAAAGTTCTTATGACTCAAATCCAGATGAGCTGCATGTGTCATATTTAAGTACTTGATTTTTGTAAATCAAAATAAAAAAATACTCCAAAGGTTCCTAACTTGTTTTGTTACTACTATTTATATTGTTTTGTTTATTTATTTTTTTATTCCTAAATATTTGAAACGGTATTTGTACAAATATTACTGCGTAGACCATATTTGTAGACCTTGCAAGGAAGCACATTGTGGTACAACTTTTATTTTATTTTATAACATCATGTGCCACACCATTTACTTGTGTCACAAATAAATAATTTTGAATTTTAATAATTCACTTATTTGGAGAAACATCGACGTAAATGTATTTTATCCCAAAAATGAGTTAAATATGACAAAACACTTAGAAACGTATTTACGTTAGGAAAAACAAAGACGTAAAAAAAAGTAAAATAGCAGTTACGTCGATGTTTCTCCAAATGAGCGAATTTTCTTGGCCTTAGACTGCATTAGATAAAAAAGCATTTCAAATGGTTTTATTTTTAATGGTAGTCTGATTACTTGGACTTTTAAATGAAAAGCTTAGGTTCTTGTCTATGTTTAATTTGTAATTAAATAAAGATTTTTTTTAATCGGCAGACTTCAATCAAAATCAAAATTTTCATTACCACTGCTCTCAAAACGGTGAAAGAAAACATTGTGAGGAAACCGGTATGTCCTAAACCAAAAATTCAGAGACATAACGTGACATCTACCAACCCGCACAGGGTCCGCGTGGTGGATTATGGCCCACTCTCTTTCACAGAGATGAGACCTGTGTCCCAGCAGTGGGATCATTATAGGTTGATTATGTGTGTGTGAGGTTGTGTTGTGTGTGTACTTGACGAGTCTTGATGACGTCACTGAATTTACTTAAATATTAATTCTGTTTCTGCTCTTTTAATGTTTAATATTGAAATAAAAAATCACTCTTTCCTTTCAAACAGTTAATTACAATTAAGGTTTCTGGGAAATGGATATTCTCCATTACTAAGGTATTGGAAAACAACATACTGAAAAGTGCTAGTTTTCTGTTTTGTTTGCTTCTGTCAATTCGAATATTAGTTCGCTGCAGTTGTGCCTGAACTCTTTAGTTGTTAGTTAATTAATAAACATGGCTACCCTTTACGATTGTACTGTGTATAAATATAGTTTTGGTAGGAAAATGCCTATCACTATCAAGGATGAGCTGAATAAGCATAACATTATTAAAAATGCTTTGGTAGACAGTTTGCTAAAGCAGCTTGCTCCAAAATGCTTCCATCTAAATATTGTCATATTGTATTATTACAAAGGAAGGCGTCCACATGCAAGCTGAATTTCATCTTTCTAATATTATGCTGGGTGCACACGCAGTGTGCAGGGTTCGTGGTAAAATAATAACAGACGAACGGGTCGATTGATCGCTTGCTTAGGTTGGTCCGTGGATGGGTGACCATCTTTACATACTTACTGAGATTCCTCTGTGCCTAGGAAAGCACGTTAAGCCATTGATCCCGGCTGTCATTTGTGGATCTTTGACAATCGTTACGGTAGTCAAAACACCAAAAGTTTTGTCACTGTATTCAGAAGCCCGAAAGTCTGGCAACCAGTCTTACCAAGGGGTATCGTGTTATCCAGTCACTGGGTAGTGAAGGTCAGATAGCTAGTCGTTCCTTGTAAAATACGGTTATTTAACTGCATCTTGCGTGAAACTGGAAGCTAAAAAAGGCAAGGCAGATTTATCATTTCAAATAATCATTATTTCTAAAGAGACGTCACATGACAACGTTAGGCAGCAGATTTCGACAATCAAAGAAGAATTCAGTCATCACCATCAGCTCAGTCCTACACAATTTCATACACATAATATATAGCCTGGTCATGAAAGATATCTGTTAGATATTTAGTCTCGTGTTACAGTTCTGCGAACTGTACACAAGTTCTATTCAAGTAACTACGAGAACCCATCACACATGATCTCATGCCAATATTAAAAATGTGAAAGTTTGGATGTTTGAATGTTTCTTAGTTAAATGTGCAAAAACGGCTAAATGGATTGAATTTTGGCACGCAGTTAGTTTATAACCTACATTAACACATAGCATACTTTTTATCCCGGTAATAAGGTCCCGTGGGGCAATTTCCGACCTCCTCGCGGGTGAAGCCGCGGGCAAAAGCTAGTCTTCTATAACAAGACTGCACTGCATTGTATTTAGTTTACATAGACGGTTGTAAGCAAAGCGGACAGTCCAGCGAGGGTAATTGAATTGAAGCGCGAGTTGTATAATATTAGGCGAGTTTTGATCGCTAATATTCCGAAGTTTGAATGTGACTGAATGAAAGTATTTTGAATTGAGCTAAGACTGCTACTTTTGATATCGCCACGCGCTGGCGGCAGTGAACTAGTGGTGCGGAGACAGCAGGGAGTCACCCGGCCGACGGCCGAGCATTGGCTCCCGCATTACACCAGTCTAAACAGTCGCTGCTGGCGCGCCTCCACGCAGGGATGCGCTGGCGCCTTTATTATTAAAGTCCATATTTTCTTGTATTAATTTTAAACCGAACAATTTCATTTCTTTTCTCTTCTCTTTTTAACCGACTTCCAAAAAGGAGGAGGTTATATGTTCGACTCTATATATGTTTTTTTTTTTTTTATGTATGTTCACCGATTACTCGAAGACAGCTGGACCGATTCCAAAAATTCTTTTTTTATTTGAAAGGGTATACTCTCGAGGTGGTCCCATTATCAAGTTGGAATCTGATGAGAGGATCCCATGGAAATCGAGGGAAACCCTCAAATTTTATATGCAAACCTATAGCGATTTGGGTATTTTTTAAAGTAACTTGAGCATTTGCCCTCGGAAATCATCATTTGGTAAAGTGGAGCTGATGATGAAGACCAAAGATGGTCATCGGAACTACTCAATGACAAATATTTCATGGGTTGCGATTCGATTACTTTAAGGTTGCTAAGCAATTTATGCTCGTCACAATGCGTATGGTGAGTGGTGGTTGAGGAGTTCTCCTGGTTCTTACCAAGAGAACTCCTCAACAATTAACGTCCCAGCACCGGGAAAAGCAATATTTTGTAAAAGGTGATGAGCAGTTGACATTAGGCTATTGTAACTTAGATAAATTACAAACTGACCCACTAAAAAGTGAAAAATCAAAACTTTTTTAAACAACCGACTTCCAAAAAAAACACTATAAATTGAAAAATAACTTTAATTTCGGAAGTCGGTGTCAATAAAAGAAAATGCGGAACCAAAGACAACGACTTCCGAAATTAAAGTTATTTTTCAATTTATAGTGTTTTTTTTGGAAGTCGGTTGTTTTTTTTTTGTAAAAAAGTTTTTTATAATACAACTTTTATTCCATTCAACTTTTGTTTTGCTCCACCACGATCTATCGTCGCGATCAGAGCTACTCATGTAGGACCGCTCAGGATGATTTTATTATTTACGCTGTATGCACAGGGACACTTTCTGCCGAGATTTTACGATCCCTTTTGTAGTAACTTTTCAGCTAAGTAATGCGTTTTACGCGGGCCGCGGCATTACTGTGCAAATAGCGTTAGATAACATGAAGTCAAATGCCCTGTTCATATGAAGTTCATGCCATCGGCTTAACATATTCTTGAGCAATCAGAAAATCACGATACAATCTAAAATCAGGAAAAAAGTCCCTCAAAACTTTGGTATCTTAGCAGTGACGTTATCAGGGTCAATGTCAAAATAGCTTCGATACTGGTTATTTACACAAAGGGCATTATCAATTTGTCTAATCAGTCAGCAATAGCCAGAAGCAAACGCAGCTAAATCGCATTAATTGATACCACTCCATGAATAGCTCTTCATCATCAAATTCATTGAAAGGCGAGTAAGGAGAATGTAATTGAATCGAAGTACGAGTTGAATTCGTGTTTAAACTCGATAGTGGAGTTAAACTTGATGAAGCGGTCACGTCGGCTAATTCTTCGAAATATTAATGTAGTTCACGTGGGTGTAATCGGGAGTCGCGGCACGTTGCGGGCATTCCGCCTTTGAAATCACTTCCCGGCCCCACTCTCCTCTCTGACAGTGACGTATTGTTGCTCTTCTTTAACATTAATGTAATGGATTTTGTTTCATGTTGCGGAAGTTATCGCATATTTTACGATCTGCTTAATTTATCCATTAAATTTTTATTGTTTTATCTCGGGGTTTGAGTACTTGTTTTTGATGGACCGCGAAGTGGTCGTGCATATAGAATGGGTAATCAGCTGACCTTTCGGCTTTATTTTATGTTACATTGATAGAATGTTAATTTTAAGGGTTTTCATATATTAATATGTAAGTAAAGTAATAACGCGGTTGTTCGCGAGTGATTTATGGGTGTTAAAGTATAACTGACGAATTAATCTACTTCGAAAATGATAAAGTTGTTATAAAATGTCCCTGTTCCTCAATTTACCAAATATAATACAAACACATTGTAATGATTAAGTTAGTTCGAATAGCCAGCTCTAATATAGAGTACCTTAGTGTGGCCGCAAACAGCGTAGGAGGCAATAAAGCGCTTAATATTACCGGCTACCACGTCGCACTTGACGTAGCAGCGCTACGCCGTAGCACATCCGTAGCACATTCGTAGCACAATGGCGGTAATGTGCCAAATTCGTGTATAGAATTATGATAATGGATTGGAAGTGTACATAATAATATGTATCGTCTGTCTACGCATAATGTGTTAACTGATTGAGGCCTATATCATCAAATAATAGAATAATCATTAAATAATACCAGAAGCGATATTATGGGCCAAAACAATGTAAGACACGTTATGCCGAATAAAATACCGATTTTATTCCCATTCCTCACTTTCGAGTAAAATGAATGAAACCAGTAAAAATCCGAAGTTACCAATCTTAAGATTTTTCTAGAGCGGTGCAACAATAATAACATTATTGTGAAGAAGAGCACTTTTCCAGAAAGACGAGGTTGAGGTCTGTATACACACAAAGCTTCTGAGTAAAACTTTAAATTCACGTGTTTCCTGAAACATCTCAACATAATAGCTTGGGTGCTTGAACAGTAATTCCATTGTGAAGTTACGTTGTGTGCAGGTGGACGTCAGAATGCTTCTTGCTTTGTGTAACACACCACCTGAAAATCTTAAACTGAGTGTTTCTAAGAGGTGCCTTGTGCACATACTGGCTAATGCCTTATATACATGTATGGGTTCTTATGTACTCAAAGGCTTATGCATGCCTTCACTTGCATATTTTACATAGTAATATTGTCCAAGAGTATGCATTTTAAGTAACCGTGGTTTCTTCAACATGGAAATACTTTCAAAGCTAATTTAGGTTGTTTATAATAACAACAGTCAACTCCAACACGCAATGACAACAAAAACCGCATCAGCTTTCCTAACAATTCACTTTAATAATCTCGGGAGGCAAATTACACTTCTTGAACGTGTGTACAAATTGTGCGGAGGGGAAATGAGAGGTAAATCCGTTTTAAACCACAGTAGACGGGGCAGGACGCGTAGAGCTCTCGATCCGTCACGCGTCGCGCAAACTTAATCCCTCATCAAATCCAGATTAATTAAAGTGGAGCCGACCACGATCCCGGCAAGCCACTCACGCATATTGTAACACATGTGTAATCGAGCCGGCGCCGGCGCCACGACACTCTTGCCGTACTCATTATGTACTTCCTATGCCGTATTGTCTTGTTAACACACTGCATCATTAAGGTGTTTGACTACTGAGTGACTGAGTGGACTAGAGCAAACTGTTTGGAGTAGATATTTTGTTATAAAACAAAACAGATTTTCTTGTGTGAGTAGGTACAAATATGCAAAGAATGAAAGAAAGAAAGAATAACGTTTATGGAGACACAGTTCGTGAAACACAAATAATAAGATAAAAATAATGTTTTAAACTTCAATAGTGTGTGCCTCACGGCATAATTGTTTACTCACCTGTAAAATATGACCACTTCATTCATATTTCATGAAAGGTATTCACAATATTTTTAAAAGTTCCTCCAAGTTTGTTGCGCCTGTCACGTCAAGAGTTTGTATAAAAAAGGATACACCAAAAGCGGCACCGAAAGATTAACAAGTATTCGGGGCGGAGTGTACGTAATACAATCAAAAGTTTTGATGAATTTCTCGAAAACTGTCTTTGTTTCCCCTTTCTGTCCAAGTTAAATAATAAAATCCACGGACTCTCCATCTGAGTCTTGTAAGAACTTGGTCTGGAAAAGTAACGTGAACAAAAAGTTATATTTTAAGCACCGAACCTGGTTCGAACAACGTGTTAGCTGATCCCTACATCGAATCTTACTTAGCCAATACCTGCGTCTAGACTGTCAAAGATCTTTTTAGGAGTCATTTCATACAGATACGTAGGTCTTAATAAAACTTTTAGGACCTATTATTTTTTTTATGGCAACGGTCTTAGCCCAGAAAGTAAATAATATAACTGAATAGAACACAAAATACATAAAATTATCTTGCTCAATCATTGATGAACGATTGAAGCGATTGACATGAAGTAGCTCAATTTGAAGCACTTATACATGAAAGCAACAAGATCGACGAACCAGCAACAAACTTTGACGGCGGTAACTTACACTGAATTAGTTATTAGTTTCATACATCAAAGGAAGAATAAAAATACTTTTAAAGGTTTGAGGATTTATGTGAGTTATTTTTTAAGGTTGCAATAAAATGAAGTTCATGTCTGGTGATTTATACGGTGGCAGAGAGCGATGCTCCTGGAGAAAGCGGGCGGACGCGACGACGCGCGCCGGTCGGTGGCGGCCGCGCGCCGGCCCCCGGCGAGAACGAATCACGGATCCTTCCCGAACACACGACACGTACTCTAACCCCCTATTTTCATACGTTACAAGGGTTCATCCTCGGATCAACGTGAAGAATTTATTGAGACTGTTTACGCAAGAAAGGAAATAAGCGATGTAGGATTCTTTTCTATATTTCATTTTTGAATTCACTTCGTGATACATTACATTTTGTGACCGTTTCGCTTTAAGACGGATTGCCATTAGAGTTTAACTTTTTTCGTTCCCCGACGTTTTGACCTTTACCTTAAGCTTTCATTTATCTTAGTAACGTGTACCCACGAACGAAAACGCCAGTTGTAAAAAGCCTTAATAATTTTATGTTCCAAGATCTGAGTAAGTTATAATAAAATATTTATGAAATTTGCCTCTACCCTCAAATCAAATCAAATTATTTATTTGCTAGAATGCAGGTAAGTATCCTGTAGTAGGTCGTAGGTTCGAACCCAGACAGGCGCTTTACTTTGTGTAAATTATTTCATCAACACTGCTTTCAAAACGGTGAAGGAAAACATCGTGAGGAAACCGACATATCCTAGAACCAAA
This sequence comes from Oligia fasciuncula, assembly GCA_963082905.1. NCBI lineage: Eukaryota > Metazoa > Arthropoda > Insecta > Lepidoptera > Noctuidae > Oligia > Oligia fasciuncula. The sequence goes on from OY720392.1 coordinate 9,067,497, forward strand.
AATTCGAAGACATGTGACATCTACCAACCCGCACTGGGCCTGCGTGGTGGATTTCGGCCCACTCCCTCTCACGGAGAGGAGGCCTGTGTACCAGCAGTGGGAACATTATAGGCTCAGTGTGATGATGATGATGAGGTAAGTATCCTACAAATAAGGTCGTGAAGAATTAAAGTTGAGCCATACTTTCTGCCCAAGATTCGACATGCAAAATTTCAATGAATGAATACAATGCTTATACTAATAGAAATAAGAACATTTAAACACAATTATCAGATAAAAATTAACAGTTCAATACAATTAATAAATACGTAATAGTCAAAATAAGATAAAAATATCAAAATACACTTAAAATGTCAAAATACACTAAACACATTTACGAATTCAATCATGAAGATAGAAAAGTTATTATAATAACTAATATCAATCTACGTACTTATGTAGATACCTACCTTACTGATCGTGCAATCAAAGCTTATGGAAGATTCCACATAAAATTTTACGAGAGGCATTATAGAGCTGGAATAAGCTGAATGTTACGTACTGTAACAAACCATAATAACTGTAATTCTACGATGTACTCGTATTACGTACGTAGATATGAATAATAATGTGGGTACTTAGTATTTTGTCGTAATCGTAAAGATGTTGGTGCTTGCGTATGTAGAATTGTAAATACTGTAATCGAATCAATCGATAATTCGCAACTTGATTACTAGTTACTGCATCATCCCACAGCTGGGCAAAGACCCCATGACTTCCAGCTCTTTTGATCCGGGGTTAAAGTGGACCACTGGACTTCGCAACTTAATTAAGAGTTTTAAATTTAATAAACAAACAAAGATAATTGAGTCATGTTTGGTCAGCAGACTAACATAATCTTAGAACTTGTGTGGCTTTCTCGTGAAAGTGTAGTATCAGCTGAATGGCGGCCAGCGGGGATCCGGGATCTTTCTAGAGAACAAATTAAACCCTATTCAGTCGCTCGCCTCCTTAGGTAAAGATGTGAGATACGATCGTACGTATAGTGAACAGTGAACATCCGCGGCTTCAGCTTTATCAAATAATATTTTTCAACTTCACCACTACAGCGAATAATTTATTTTCATTGCTGTTCGGTGGAAATCATGAGATAAGTTTCTGTGGAGTTTAACAACCTCTTACGTAAATCATATTTGTATTAGAAAACTTTTTAAAATGAATAAGATCGTTTGTATTCATATTATAGTTTGAATTGTATGTAGAAAGAGTTAATAAGGTTTGTCTTCATTGTTAATACACCTAATAGAAGAAATAGGTCCTTCAAAATTACCTAAGTGTAAGTAGGTACTTTGGTTTACTTATTTATTTTCAATGTGTAGTCGAATTATGAGAACAAATATTACTGTTTGTTTAACTTTAATCATGTAACTAAATAAAAAGGATATAGTACAGTCTATAAACATTGATACGATTTTTTTCCAGGTTTGGTTTCTAAACGCACATAAATTATATTGTTTGGTGCCTGTGTCAAATCCGAGAGTTTTAAACAGTATGCATACTTATCATCCTATCTATCCTGGAAGGTTTAGACACAGCAAAGGTTTTTTTTTTTAATTCAAGGAAATAGAGTGATCTAGTTTTCGGACGGGCCGGACACATTGTTATCACATGTCTATGTTTGAAATTAGACGCCATTTTCTTGGGCAAAACAAAGCCTGAAACTAATTGAATGCAAGTAGAGCACGAAGAAAAAACCTCGCACCATTCTAGATGGGTGAGAATTGAGTTAGCTTGTAGATTCCCACCACGTTCGTTCGCCTTCATTCACGCGACTCTAACGGCGTAGATAATAGAGACTTACTGCGCACTTTACTCCACCATACCTACAGCAATAACTCTCCCGGAGTAGTTTTCACGCGAAAAGTAAAAGACGAGATCGAGGAAATCGACCTGTGGACGATACCAAAAAAGTTTTGACGGGGCTTTTTATGAACTTTCATAACGGAACATTTAACGAGGGCAGGCGATGACGGCAGTCCTTTGCCCCACCGTCCCTAAAGACGTAAAAAGTTAAAGTTTGCGATTATTGTTTAAGTTGGGCGCACTGTCCATTGAGGCGTGTCCTCATAGACCGCGTTATATCAAACGCTTGAACGCGAAGCTGAGCCACTTCTTCATCTCCTCTTTGTTGTAACATGTTTTATGATTTTTTCCTTTAAAGTAAGTATTCTTTTCACATCATACTTTTGTGTAGTCCTTTTAGAAATCCTATTCAGAGCATTAGCGCTTTTGTTGTTCTCAGTTTTATTTAAAAGAGCTTGGCCTTTTAGCTTTACCATTTCAAATTATCGTTTGTATAATATCTGTACTTTTGTATAGATAAGAATAAAATAGATTAGGGTTCATGAATACAGCCTTGATATCTTTGATCAGGGATTCTTTGGGGGGAGGGGGGAGGACTGATTACTTAATTCACAACCTGAGAATAAACTTAAATCCAACATCATCATCTGCCTAGTTTTTTCGCAGCTATGTTGGGGTCGGCTTCCAGTCTAACCGGATGCAGCGGAATACTAGTATTTTACATGGAGCACTGCCTATCTGACCTCCTCTGAAATTTAAATCCAACAATGACAAAATATTTCAAGAGAAACCTTTTAACCTCTCGTAAGATATATTTAGCACTAAAAGTAATCAAAACGGAGGCGGACTTGAGAAATGATCGGGAACCTCTATTTCCCGAGAAGGTATTTTTAATGGCTATAATATAATACGTTCCAGTAGGTGGGTGCCTGTTCCATGAACAGCATACCGAGATCCATCACCAAACCGCGGCTCAGATTGGCCTGTCAATTACGTCACTGCTTTCCCACCCTTAATCTGTCATCTAGACACCAATTAAGGGGAAACTGCCACCACGAGGAGTAGTAATAATTTATCTTTCAGAAGATAAACCTCGATACGAAAAATGTACCCCACACCAAAAATAATATTGAATACAAAGTTCAGAGGCAGCGCAATATACCAAACGTAGCGCAATTATTATGCCGACATAATTATTATTGTTCATTTGTTACGACCACATTATGGTTGCCAGTATCATTACTAAAACACGACCAATATTTCTGTTATTTTTCTGATATTCATTGTGATACGAGGCACGAGTATGAACCGGTATGTATGTATGGCACATTTGTTATTGTCATAGTAAATATAACGTAAATAAAGAGATATGTTACCTTTCCTCAGTCGTTTGGGATTAAGCCAAGTCGAGTCCGTTGACAAAGACACGACTGTTGTGTTGTCACGCAGCGCTCGCGTTCACGAATAACCGTACCTATTGGTAGGTAGGGAAGCGTGAAATTCTGGAATCGAATGTACGTCGTGTTTCGGAGCAGTTGGGAAAGTACGGGACTTCACTCCATGTCCGCCTTCGGTGCAGATTGCACTGATTCTCTAGCTGTCCTTCTAAAATCACTTACAATGTAAAGAGTTAGTGATATTTTGGTTAACGCACTCACAAGTGAATGTATTCAAGCGCTTGCAACACTAGATGTGGCGCATTGCCAATCTCTCTCACGTACTCTCTAACCCGTTACTATGGCAATTACTGTTCATGTTTTTATTTATTAATTGTTGACTGTTATTATTATTGTTATTCATAGTCCTAAGCATTCTGTCATTGTTACTGTAGAGCCCCCGAACTACATAACAACGGAAATTAAAATTAATTGACAATTACCAAACATTAATGATTTGTCATTGTTGTATTAAATAAATGTAAAATACGATTATGAATACAACCGAGCGTTTGTATAACTAACGGATTACACGCGGAAGTATAAATCACATGTAAAGCTTTATGGACATTTACAAAAAGTGCAGGAATACAGATTTGTTTATAATGCAGCGCTGTGCTGGGTGATTGGATGGTGAGCGAAACAAAAGTTCCCCAGCTTTGTTTTGTTTGCTTTTTAACTTAATTAATTCGCTTGCTCCCAACAGCAACGCGCCGGCAATATTATTATATCATAATAACTTACGGACACATTTGCATGATTTAATCAGCCATTGTTTTAATAAAGCCTAGATTTAATTGACTCTAAACGTTGATTCCATTTGCATTTTGCGTTCACCTGTTAGCGTCAAAACACGGGTTTGTATCAACACAAAAGGGACGTATCGGCAATATAATCATAGTACCCGCAGCTTTTCTTTTTTACTGTCTAATAAAACTCGGACAACATTTATGAAGACAATACCATAAAAATTGGCATAAAATCACGGCGCCGAAAATTTTATATCGCGATACTATTACGTTCATAAACCGTGTAGAGGAAATGATTGGATGAATGCGGCGATTTTAACGGACATCTGTCTTCGTTGAAGTTAAAATTTATTATTGGAATGAATTTAACTGTAATGGCATTGAACGATGTTTATATTATATGAGCATTTATTCAGACAGAACGAAAAAAGAAATGGAATTGTACACAGCAATGGAATGGAATTTTATTACGATTTCATATTTCTGTTGTAAATTTACCAGTTTGTTTTAAGGTACCTTACCTAATGTTTCTTATTGTATACGGTAACCAAACAATTGTAAGCTTAAATATACGTACTCAAACATATACAACAATAAAAACCCCATAGACACACCAAACGCAATGGAAAGTTGTCGTTCGAATCGAAAAATATATCCATAAATCATATGTTTATTTGTACGTGAAAGGCGGTGCCTGGCAATACCGGCTCCAGGTGGTTTTATTGAAAACTCCGGACAATTCTATGACACAAAGACCTTAATTTATTCTTGAATTGGATTTATTCTTTCCATGTGTTGGGAGCTGGTGACAGAGGGCCCTCAAGGTTAATGTAGGTCTTGTCATCGGAAATTGGAGCGGCCAAAACCGTGCGATTTGTCAGCTGTCATGTGGAATTGAATCCTAAAGGTGTATAGGAAAATGTACTCGACCGTTCGAGAAATTAATTTTTGAGTGGTATGAAATATAAACCTATGCGGTCTTATTACAAAAAAACGCTCCGGTACTGGTTTAAACCAAGACTAAAAGGTCTAGGTTTGTGACGGTATTAAAATTAGTACCAGTATCAAAGTGTGTTCCGATTACAAAACGAAGACTATCCGAGGATCTTTTAGTACCAAAGAAGATCCATGGTTCAAATAATATCCACAGATAAGAAACAAAAATGGCATTCTTTCATTCGTTCGTACAGGCTTTATTTGAAGCAACGTTCCGTTTCTATAAATATTTATATTATAATATCACTTGAAATGATTAAATAATTATTTATCATTACAAAAATATGTCATAAATTGTTCTTTATTTAGGTTACAATATAATGAACAAGCACAACTTGTACTTTTGACGCGCTTTTTATAATCAAGTTGACATATTTTTAAACACCTCTAGTGTGAAATGAAGTGAATTACATTCGGCGACAGCCCGCGTCATTTAAAGTAAATGTTTGCGTCCTTTTGAATATATAAATGCACTTCTTATTTATTAATATTATTCTTAGTAAGTATTTCTGTTACTAACAGTATGTTAGTTGGTTTGTTCGTGAATTGTTGTGTGTGATTAAATCGTCGGCTAGTTAAAAAATGGAACAACAAAAGAAAAAAAGGGGTGAAAACTGGAGTACTGAAGAAAAAGTTAGTAAAATATAATTTTTAAATTATTATTACGTAAACAATGCCTTGTTTCATCTTATTTCGACTACCTAATGCAGATGTTCTTATTATTATAGGAAATATTACGTGAGCTTATTGCTGAATCAGCACATATTATCGAAGATAAGTCCACGAAAACCTCAGTAAACATGCAGAAAACTAAAGAGTGGAAGAATATACGGATTAGGTAAGTACTTATTGCTTGTATTATGTGTACAAGTTCGTTATTTACGTGATATTAATCGGTATTTATTATTTTTAGATTTAATGAGATATCGGGTAAATGTCGATCTGATGGAGAATTAAAGTTGGCTTGGAAAAGAATGAAGTTGTCCGCTAAATCCAACTTATCTACCCATAGGAGGGACTTATCAAAGACAGGCGGTGGCGACAAACCACCATCACCTTCTCCCGAGGACTTAAAAATAATGGCGATTGCTCCTCACGACTTTGTCATTGAAGTTAATGACTACGATAGTGATGCATTGGTAAGTAAAACTTCATAAACATAATCATTTCACATAGCATTTAATTAAAATTTATTGATTTTACATTATTTATGTAGGATGTGCTCTGATAAGTGCTTTTAGAGCATGCAATTTACAATCAAACATGATGTCCTACGGTTATACATGATAGGTAATAATTTCGTTAATAATAACATAGGACACAAAACACTGGACTACTATAGAATAACAAAATTATAAAATGACTTTATAGAAGTAATGTACATGACATTACTTCTGTAAAGTCATTTTATAATTTTCCATGATTCATAACAAACCTATCTGTCTATTTTCAAAGTGCAAAATACCGAATTCAATTGTAGACAAAATACAGCAGTCGGTGTGAAAACATGTAAATTTATTTCTTTTAGAATCCAGTTCCCGTGCCTACAACTGCAGAAACAATGTTCACTGACCCTAACCCTGCTCCCAGTTTTGAAGAAATTGGACAATATGATGCAATACACGAGGAAAATCCAGAACACCCTTTTGAGAAAGTGCAAGGTAAATAATAGTTATTTAAGTCCAGCTAGTCACGCCGTAACGGCTACACGAATTTGGATGGAACTTAAATTGGACTTTATCCCAGCAGTAGGTATGTACCTGTAGGATAATTTTAACGTTCTTTTCGCGGGCAAAAGCCAGTATAATATAATTACAATCCAATATGTAGGTATACAAGTTCGTTTTAATATCTTCCATATTTAATTTGCTAAAACCTGTGGATTGTTATATATTTTATTTTGTTTTAGCGATACTCAACGATCCAACTACAGAGACAGAAAGTACCAGAATGTTGATAATAACGAACAATGATACTGTTAACTCAAGAAGCACTACAAAAAAAAGGAAAAAAAAGAGCTTGCAAATTGGGTATGTATATAGAAATAATTACCTACTACAATAATTAATACTCTCCGTGGGGGACAAGTAAACAATACAATTTCCCTGCGTCGTATATATATACTTATATATTACACACACATAAATATACTTATATATTACGACTAAATATAATTGTAAAAATATTTGCTTCAAGTGTAGTCACTAAAAGAGACCCATGGATGTTTTGGAACGAAAGTAATTTGATAAATGTACTGTTTATTTTCTATTTTACATTAAATTACATTAAATTGCATTCAAAAACATTCATCGGTTTCTTCCTAAACTTCAACTAGGTTTATACGACGACCATGGTTACTTATCTCCTTTGGTGACCGTATTGCAATACCATATACATGTTGGTGTTGCAATACCATATACATTTTATGAAACAATCTTAGATATAACATAATTTACAATCACTATCAAAATTAGGCAGAGAACCTAAAGCCTTGATAGGTCAACTGGAAGAGCATTTCCCTGGATACAACATATTTATTACTCTAATATTACTGGTACATGTTAAAAATAAAATTACTAATTATTCTATTTGATTTTACAGAAGTGAAGAAACGCGGCAGTCAATTGTACAAAGCAATACAGATTTTAAAAGAAAACAGTTAGAAATGATGGAAGTGGAACACAAATTTAACATTAAAATTGCTAACTTAAAAATAAAAAAATTGGAACTAGAAATAGCTGTATTGGAAAGTAAGAAATACATCAACACTGAAGAATAAAACAGACATCGTCATCCTGTAAACAGAATTGAGTGAGGAAGATTTTAAATAGGTTCACAAATCGTTTGCAGAAAATTAGTGGACGTTTTATGTGAGGATTTATCCCACATAACAGTTACAGACATGAGACAGTTCCCTGGCACGGCGCCCTTCGCCAGTGTTCAGCTTTAGATTATAAGTATTAACGTATTTGTAAATATCCTGTTATGTGAAATTATTATTTTCAGATACTTATTTACTGCAAATATGTACTTACTAATAGATTATTAATTAAATTAAAATACAAGTTATTAAATAGTTAGTTAAAAAAAAATCACAAAAAATGTGTTTCAATAAACTGCCTTCTCCTAATATTTCCTCTTACAGAAGGTGGAATATACCTTTCTACTACAGGTTCCCTTGATGAAGATTGCCATATGTTATCTTCCTCACCAGGAAACAGGTCTTCCCTCATGTCGATGGCAATATTGTGGAGGACAGCACATGCAACAATTGTTTTTTTTGCTGTTTCAATATCCCCAAACATGCCTCGCAATAGGCAACGAAACCGTTGCTTCATTAAACCAAAACACCTTTCCACCGTGTTCCGGGTACGAATATGGCTGCTGTTATACCTCTCCTCTTGTGGTGTGGTGGGGTTACGCAATGGTGTAAATAAATATGGAGTGCAAGGATAGCCACTGTCACCCAATAATATTCCAGAGAAAGCGCCAGCCTCAAACCTCTGTTTTAATCGACATTCTCGGAATATTCTGGAGTCATGTACACTTCCACGCCATCTGGTAACAATGTCCATGATTTTCAGGTCAGCATCACAAACCACCTGAAAAGTGACAGCATATTTGAACTTTACACTCCTCTCTGTTATTTTAATATGACGTTGGAAATAATTAAAATAATCAAATAAATTATTCACTATTGTATCAAGTTAACAACTATTAGATCAAACTAAAAGGTCATATAAAGACAATCACAACATAAAATATTTGTTTAAAAATTACCTGTACATTGATTGAAGAAAATCCTTTTCTATTAATGTATAACTGACCTCCATCAGCATTTACTTTCTTTACTCTTATGTGAGTACAGTCTATTGCCCCAATAACTGTAGGAAAATTTGCAATACTGCGGAATTTCCTTATGGTTTTCTCCTGTTCACTTAAAGTAGTAGGCATTTTTATGAATCTTGGGGACATCCTTGACAAAATGTCCGCTACCTTTTTACAAGTTTTGCTGATAACTGGTTGAGACACACCATGTAAATCAGCTGTATCGTCTTGAATCTACAAATAAAACAATAATATCAGTATATCATTTGGATTTTGTCTAATGTTATGTTAGCATTGGCCAAGGGTGGGGTACTTACTTCATGGCGAGCCCAGTTGCGTAATGCGCAAACCACTTGCAATTCAGGACTCAGTGGGCATCCTCGAGGGTCGTGGGATAAATCCTGACGTAAAACATCCACTATTTTTTCCCCAAAACGTTTTGTGAACCTATATTTATACTTAAAATCTTCGTCACTTAAATCAAAAGGATTTACGCGATGACGATGTCTGTAAGATCGCCGAGACGTTTCCAGTATATCCAAATCTTCCAAATCCATCAAGTCAATCATATTAATATCCATTTTTTTACGATTTGCAAATAAAAAGACACACTAATAATCAACGCTAACCTCAAAAATAAATTAGTACCGATGTCAAACCACGGTTAAACTAGGGGTCTCGGCGGACTAACTTTAGTACCATAGATAGTTCATGAACTAGTGATAAACTTCATTTTGTAATAGCGTTTTATTTAGTCATGGTTTAAACCTAGTGATAATCCCAGTACTAAATTTAGATCGCGTTTTGGAATAAGACTGATGGAGTTTGTTTGTTTGTTTGTTTTTGTAAAGGAGTTTATCGCAAAATATGAAGCAATTATTGAATTACAAAAAACTTCTATTGATAATATTTACATAATCTAATATAATATTTACATAATGGGAGTCATATGTTCGAGCCGTTTGGGGTTGAAATACTAGGGCCGTGGGGGTCCGAGTGCCCACTTGGTTTTTCGAGATATCGCCAAGCGGTTAGTCGACTCTTCACGTGACCAGAGGGCTGGCCTATTTCTTGGCCAAAGAATTAGCATTGCCATACAACGTGGCAATGCTGCCAGCCTTTTGGGCAGTGTTCCTGTTGACAGCGATGCGGACGAATTTTTTGACGCCCTATGATTATTTTTTCATATAAATGTACACATTATTATTATTTTATATATTAGTAAATGTAAGATTATAACAAAAGCGTGAAAAACTCATCCCCAAAGTTATTCGAAGTCTTTATTTGCGACGTTCAGAAGTTATAAAGCAAGCAATTGTTCAGGGTAGGATATTATTTTCCCCAATAAAAGGCGTAAGCAATATCAAAGATAGCTGTGTCACACTTTGTCTTAAACGAGCCCTTTGATGGTACGACTTCCTCAACAATTTTCATTTCCCCGTTGAAGTCAAGTAAAGTTCCCAGCATGCCAATTTTAACTCGAAATCTGTTTCTAAGACTGTTTCCAATGAGTTCACATCATACAATTCTATTGTATTTTGTTATGGATAACCTTTTGTTGAAATCCACTTGATCTTAATTAAACTTTATATTCGGTTAAAATATACTTCGTAATATTAAGGTAAAATAATGTTTTTAAAGGAGTTTGAGTTTACTTTGAATGAGTGTGTTTTTCTCTCGTTCCAACTCGTTTACTGCGACGGTCAACCGTAGAAAATAAGAAAAACACAGTAATTAATATTCGTAGCAGCTAAAAGTGTTCAAGTCTCGACGATTCACGCCCGCTTCGGAAAACATTCACAGCGAGAGAGTTCACTAGCAAAATAACAACGTCCATTTGTAACAAAAAGTCCATTCATCAAACGAGATAACAATGTCACGGCGTTATCAAAACATGACCCGTGAAGCGATCACAATGTTTTGCTACGCGAATTCCGGCCCGCAGCAAAAAGTTAACACAATGGAAAAGTTCGCGCTTCCCAAATAAATCGTTTCATTTATACGTATTTATTATTACCTCCATTTGGTTTATTATGGCCACATTTAAGACAAATGATTTTTGTATAGAAGTAACTGACCCGAGAGATATTGAAATTTAGACAGGACAACTGTGAAAATTTTAATAATTCATGCAAAAATCCCATAGAAAAAAAGGACATGCAGATTTTGAGAAACCTTTCAAATTTTTCTTTCCATACAAACCTAATTTATTTATTTATTTGGGACAAACAAACAGTAACACATTATATCTGCGCAAATAATATAAACAAAGATATTATATAAATGTGAAACTCACACCGTTATCTAATCTGGACTACTACGAATATTTTTAAATTAAATATTTGTTTATTAATGGCAACTGGGCCCAATTGTTAGTAGCATTGTTCTTAAAAACTGTTGTTATTAAACAAACACAGATACAAAAAAAAAAAAAAAAATTGTAAGGTTAGCTGTGGGGTCTTCTGACCAGCATCTCCACAGCGTGCGACAACCAGGGTGCGTCGTACTTCTCTATCAACATATATATGATGCCGTTAGAATTTGTTTTTTTGCGCATTTTAAAACAAAAAAATTGCCAAATCGGTCCAACCGTTCTCAGCTTACCAATGACCAGCATTTTACTTTTATTTATACAGATTTGATATTTGATCAATAGATAAAGATTGTACTAGGTATATGTAACATTCGTCTGATTTCCGGTTAAGAGAAACCTCATCTCATGGGTGTCGTAAGAGGTCACTATGGGATTAAATCAGGTGAATGCATTGAAGCATTAATCCGTACATAAATAACACCGTTCTGCCAAAAAATATTCCCCAGAGAATTGAGAAGGAAATGTTATTCTGAATATCGAAAAAATGTACGTTGAAAAGGGAGAGACGAGACGTTTACAAACAATAATAGTTACTTATAGTGGCAGTATTGTACATGGTAAAAATTTATTAAATTACGTTCTACGGTACTTCAAACGTACGTTCTTCAAACGTAAAGCACAATCGAAAACAGCATTTGTCGCGGTGCCACGTAGCAATAAGATGGTAGCGTGTGTACTCTATAAATCGGTGCGAAGTTCAGCGGCGTGGCAGCGCTGCAGCGTGGCATAGCGAGCGGTATCGGGGAGACTGTAACAAGTGCAATACAAAACAATATTCCGGAGTAATTTCCTCAGAGGAGGTAGGGACCGCCCGACGCTCGACGCTAGACGTCACCCGCTTGCTGTTGCACTCACAGACAACGCTTTGTCATTTTCTTTACTTCAAGAAATTTGAGGTCATTAATCCTTTACAATTAATCGTCCATTGGAGAAATAAAAAGTTCGGTCTTGTTCAAATAAAAAGACACAACATATTTTGCATTTTCAATTTGTCTGATTGCATTTCGAAAACTTAATAATGCAGATGAAAATAAAATCGCGCAGCCAGAATCTTTGCCAGGTCATCTTTTCTTAAACAGAAATCTATGAATGAATATGCTGCAAAAACTTCCAATAAGTGTAAGTAGGGTAAACAAATCAAAGCTGAACGCGCGTTAAATTTTTTAAAGTGTTTGAATTAAGGTGCCTTTTCCTGTGACTAGTAGTTGGCACAGCGCCAAGTGCACGACTGCAATTAGCCAAAATTATGCTCAAAAACAAGTTCGGAAGCAATTAGCAGATGTAGACTCAACTTAAGGACCAGCTAAACCAGTTTACTGAAGTCCGACACCGGATGAGATTTGTTTTACTAGTTTATCGGTTTATAAAAAAAAAAAACTTTTCTTGTACTTTTGAACTGCGGATTTTCTGACTTCATTTGTTTCGGAAGAATATTAAAATTGATATAACTGAACGGAACAGGAAATTATAAGTATGTCACGCTACGCGTCTATCGATGTTTCATTTGTTTCACTTGATTGTCGTATGTCGATTTAAGTATGCGATATCTAAATGTGGAAGTAAACAGAGCAGTAAATATCTATTGTCTGCACCATTAGGGTGAGTAAATAAATGAGCCGGACCGGACGCGCAGGCGACGCGAGACGCGAATAGACGGCATAGTCCTAGTCCTCAAATATACACAAGATGTCACCATGCTCATATAGGTACTAGCTTCTGTCCGCAACTTCATCCGCGTGAAATTTCTTGCCCCCCCGACTCACCCAGTCGCATCGCATCGCCCATTTTGACATTTCTCCTTTTTGCTCGGCTCCTTAGGGTATTATAACTTTACTCAGGGTTATAAATTGCATAAAGAATTTCCAAATCCGTCTGGCAGCTTCTAGTTCCAAAGATCAGCGCGTAAAAACAAGCAAACAAACAATCTCTTTGGCTTAATTATTAGTATTAGATTAGTCCGTCCCAATTCGTCTGATTCTGATCAACATAAGAGTGAAAATAATGGAAATAATTTAAATATAAAGCATCATCATTATATTCATAAATCAGTTTCAAAGCGTTTAAAATTCACAAGAAGAACAATAGCCAATGTCTGTGTGATAAAAGCCCAGCCGCTCAGCCACTTTTAGCCCTTTTTCAGGCCCTTTAAAGGGGCTTCAATTCTAAACACGATTTATCAAACACAATCAATATTCACCAACAATCCGATGTGACGAAACTATTCGAATGTCTAATCCATGCAGCGTGTGCACTACTCAAAGCCAGTGTGTAGCAATAGTGTTCCTAAACATATACACAACAACATAATGTAGTACACGGACAAGCTCAAAGGCTATTCAGAGCAGGCTATCCTTACTAGAGCGATGGCCTGTGATCACCACATTAACCCATTTTCCTAGTCGATACTTACAAGTAGAGATGGATGACAAACAATAGTTCTAAACATGAATAATACGCATAATTTATATCGTTTATATTCGTTGTATATCTGCAAGTAAGACAGTCGAAAAAGCTTTTATCTTTCCACTACACTGCCAATATTCATTTTATTGCGTAATACGTACCTTTTGTAGCTTTTGACAGACAGACTTTTGAGTACTCGAAATATTATTTAAGGCGCAGTAAGAATCAAATTTTTAGGTGATTGACAAAGCGCATCGCGGCTTCAAATAAGGTTCTCAAAACAGTGATGCGTTTGATGTTAGTTGAATCGAATGACCACTCAAATAAAAGTAATTTTGCAGTTTTATTCAATTAAAAAATATATGCACGTCACAGTGGAATAATATTTAGTGATTTCTTCAGTTTATTAAAATCCCTTTATTATCATTACACAAAATATGATAGTTTATTTTTTTGTCAGTCTTTTCTTTCAACATTTGACAATACACTCAATCTGGTTTGTAATATGTACTAATACGCCTAAATGTGCGACAAAAACTGAGCGATTTACGGTGTCCTACACTTGGGCAGTGCCTTAAAAGTATTTGCAAGTTAGCTGCTTGTATACCAATTAACTTGTTAGAGTGTACATAATGTTTCTTATCTACCGATAACTTATATTATTTTGCAACTCTTTTTATAATTAGATCGGGGCTAAATGAAAGATTTTTTTCTCTGAACTCCCAAATATTGTCGAGGGACAATTTTACGTCAAAACTTTTACGCTCTCGTTTGAATATATTAATTTTATGCTCTTTTTGTGCATGCAGTACCTACTTTTTCGAAACAGTGACGATAATGTCAATACGCGTTCTCTAAGAGTCCTAGTCTTTGAAAGGTAATGTAGAAATATTATATGTCAAAGTCAAAGCATTTATATCAAATAGGCACATAAAAGGCACTTTTGAACGTCAAATATAATAAAATAGAATTGATTCTAGTCGCCTCTTCCAAAAGGTTGTTTTCATATGGAGAAGAATGGGCAGGAAACTCCACCGTTACTCTTTTAAAATGTTTGACAATATTTTGCATATATTAATAATTATATGTATGTGAAGACGATGCATCTAGAAAAAAACACTATACTATAGGTAACCTAATTTAATATGAAACCATGTCAGATAAATTAATTATATGATAGATACATGGTGCTCAAAAACTTACAAACGTAGTAAAAGTAGACGATTTTCATTAAAACAAATTAACAAGTAATAAATCAGTGTGTGAGTAAAAGTAATTACAGATTATAAAATTATGAACGACTATTCTATCCCTATAATATCCAGAACCTAAAATTAGAACAATTAGTTCTAGCTTCTCGTTCAGTGTATTATTAAGTACCTAACGTTATTAGTTCAGACTTCAGACGTGAACTAACAATCGAGAGGCCTGTGCTAGAATAACAAACACTAGAACTCAACTTCATATATTTGTTTTATACTTATCTATCAATTAACAGCTACTCCGAACATGTAATATTATGAATTAATCGAGAACCCTCGATTTACACAGTATGAATAATATAAAGGATTATGAATTTTTTATGAGTGTGTTTTAGTATGAGTCTCATTTAATAGGTAAATAAGAAAGTTAGCTACATAAACCTGCCTCTATTATTAACAATTTTTATCTCCATTGCTTTTTAGCTATGGAGATAAAAATTAGAAAGGGAAGCTACAAGAAGACTCTTATATTTTTAAAAGAGGCTAGACCTTTAAGTGTCGCCAAGTTTTATGTGAAAATTAGGATGGGTAACTTAACAACAACAGTCTGTAAAGCGTAGTGAGCTAGTGTTAAATGTTCCGTACGATTTCATTATTGCAATCACTAGGAACACAATCTCAAATCAGGAAACAAAGGGAGAATATCGAATACAGAGTAAAAAATCCTTTCATAATGCAACGGTCTAAATAAATTTATTTTTAAATGTCACTGCATCATGTGTTGTACAGGACATTCTGTTTTTATTTTCATGTTACTTTATTTGAATAGTTAGCTAGTTAATTTAGTATCTTGTGTAAATAGTTAGTTGTGTTAAATATTGTATAACTTACAAATAAAATAATGCTATATTTTTACTTTTGTTTTATTTTTTATGATTCTATGAGTGTGTTTAGTTCAGTTTGTAATATTCCTTTAAATAAAACGTTCAAAATGTAGTCGTAATCTCATTTCAGCCACAATCAATATCAAAAACTTATCAAAAATGTAGGGAAATTAGAGGTATTTTTGACAGATTGAGACAAATAAGACTGTGAACGTTTTTAAAATTACCAGAATTGCCCCTCTGTGCGAGCCCCAATAAATACTTTTTCTTTCTAAAAAGATACAACCAACAGTTTCTTTAAAACATTTCAAGACAACTAGAGACACTGGGATAAAGCAGAACTCTTTATTTGTATGTTGTATGTTCTAGATTTCTAGTATACCTATGTAGCTACGTGTGTTTCTTGATTGCGTCTGTTCCTAGATCGATATGACGAACTCGTTGACTGTAGACTAACTGCGATACACGAAGATAGAACCTCATCCTTTAGATTGGATAGATAGTGCGGGCTTCATTAATTTTGAACTGAATTTGCATTACATAGGTAGGTATATTCCGCTTTTATAGGGCTGTGTTGGCGAACCATACCTACGCGGAATAATATGTACGCCTATCGTACTACATGCTGTATTCACATGTACCACAATATCATGTGCGTGGCCGATCAGTAATTGTGTTAATTATAAATGCACAAGTGAACAATAAAATATTAAAGTCGAAAATATCATATAACTCACAGGCCCATTCACGCGAGTGAGCATTAATATGCACAAGTATTTTGAAATTCTGTTGTGAAAGTTTATTGATAAGTGCCGGGGCATTAGGTTCATTGACTTTACGTCATTCATAATCGTTCGAGTGAAATAAATCTTTTGGAGCGGTTAGAAGATAAAACAATAATTAATCACGGTTAGATAACTGTGTCTGGAGGAGGCATAATGTGAGGTCGGAGTAGCTTGCCTCGGGGATACATCCTGTAGCTCCGAGTTGCCTATAAAATTTTACGAGCACGCCGTATGAGCCATTATAGCTCTTGTCGATGTCACTTATGAGTGTCTGACGTGGTTTGTAACTCGAATTTAGTTTTAAAATCTAAATTCAAACCCGAACCGTTACACGTATGAATTTCGAATTGGAAACGTAATAACAATAATTTATTGCACGGTCGAGCGCTGAAAACGATGTTTTAATAAAATGTAATACCCATCGATGTGTAATTGGATTAAATATTTCGAGAGAGTTCAATTAAGTATAAAGATAAAATTAATTTAATTTTTTTCCACGAATTGTTTCGTTTACTTACGGAATACATGAATTAGGCAACCCAGATTAAAATATTCTGGTAACCTATCAATTAAACTTTATAATAAAGGAAAACAATCTCGAATTTCGTCAAACTAATCTTGAATATTAGTTTGTACTATTTAGCATAATTGAGTAATAATGTACTACATGTAACTAACAATATAAGGTACTACAGCACATAGGTACATGTTCGCTTCAACAACGCGTTTGCCTCAGGGTAATCATTGCGAGCAGAGTTAACGAACTCGGAATACAAATCGAATGTAGGTGACATGTAGTATTACCCACATACGTACCTGTCTTCGAAGACGTCGTCTGATACATTCCATCTACATATACAACAATGTTTATTGATATTCGATGTACGTTACTTGCGTGTATTACTCTGATAATAAAATGTGTGCCCAAAGTATAGGTATGTGTTTAAAGGGCTGTTTATTAGGTACGGCTCAGTTTTCGGCAAGGTGCGTGTGTTTATGTAGGTACAGCAACAGAATAGGCTGTGTACACATAAAACACCCTTGTTTCACTCTTCATGACACCTTCGTGAACAGTAAGTTTTATTATCTCTTTGTTGTTGGTTATTTCATGACAAGATCATGATTACAGTTTATTTAGGATGTGAAGAGAAAAGCATGTTTCTTTTTATTTTTGTGTTTACCTACCTAATGCTGTTATGTATCAACAATCAATCAACTCAGCCTATTGTAGTCCACTGCTAGACATAGGCCCCTCGCAGGCAGCGACACAACACACTGTCCTCCGCCTTCCGCATCCAGTCTGTCCCAGCCACTTTCTTTAGGTCGTCCGTCCATCTAGCTGAAGGGTGTTCCACACGCTGTTATGGAGTCACAGAGAACTCAGTTTCTCGAAATAATTTTGAAAAAAATAATCGAGGGTCGATCGAGGAACAATGGAGGATCGTTGAATAATCGAGGTCTCTCATCACCCGAAATTTTCTTAAAAAGTGTAATTTTTTAATAAAGTACCAGTAATCATTCAAATACATAAATACAGCAATTTCTTACAATAATGAAAGGTCAATCAAGGACAATCGATATTAATTAACACTTCATTCTAACTAAGAACACGGTGCTTATGTAAAATATGTTCTAGCAAATTATTTTCTCTGTACGAAAAAAAAAAATACTTGCAAAATGAGCTCCGTCGGGGCACACTGGAAATGCCGTTCAGTAGCAATTAAAACTTTCTTACTGATCAAACTTTTACAGTCACATCTTCACGAGGACAAGTTGTCCGTGAGAGTCTGAAGGAGCGTAAATGTGACTACAGTTACCTCGCGAAATGGTTCGTGCAGTAACATAACTTGCCTGACGTATCGCCACATACGACTGTAGACTTGCCAGGCTACGGAATGTTTAGTTTCGTATCGTGAGAAGTAAATAACTTGTTTCTAAGTAGGCAGTGCATTACATTTTTATTTGCAGTAATTTGGAGAAATAATTTGCACATAATCGAGTGCCTTTAAAATATACTGTTCGTTTCTAATTTTATCTACTTAATATTTCTTTTTATGACAGAAATAGATAATTTTAATGCAATTTTATTTACAAAAACACCAAACGCACTATTGAAATATACAAAATATACATTATTATGCATTGAACTGCGATGAATCATTAAAATCAACACTTAAAATAATTCGTGCGGACTTTTCTTGTTTGGAAAATTCTAAATGTATTTTCACAACATCACATTTTTGAAATGCCAACGCGAAGTGATTTTCGCAAAAAATATCATAGGTTATTTATTATTTAGCGTAGAATAGTTTTGATATTATTTTATATAACAGTCACGGTCTATATGAATCCCTGATCCATTGATTTACGAGATATTTTTGAAGTAAGTGATAAAACATCGGTGACATGACTACTAGAACTAGAAGACGAAATTCAGTTTTACGAACTTCTTTATGTTTTATACATACGTGAATTCGGGGCATACACTAGACTCATGCGTGTATTCCAGTGAAAATAAACACTTCTTCATGCATGAGAATTCACTGAAGATAATGGAGTCGCATAAAATGCTCGGATTTTACGGCTGCGTTGTTTTCAAATCATGTTTTATTTGCTGATACGTGAGCTCGTTAAAACTTTATATAAAATATTTGAATTATATCCTTTGAGGTAAGAAATTGCTATGAATGTTTGAAAGGGCCTTCTTGACTGTATTATATTCTTGAGATGACCGTAGCGGTTTCAAGATGAAATATATTTATATTTGATGTCAAAAGATATAAATGTTCTCTCGTATTGGATTTGGGATGATTACTTTTCTGAATCTAGTCTGGCTTTTTAGTAAAAGTCTAGACAAGTATTTAGTAAACCTGAATTCGTGAAAAGTCATAATCATCCGTTCATTTGAATCAAAGTTTAATTTCACCTAGCGAGATTAAACTTCTAATTTTATACTGAAAGCCATATAAGTGGATAAGTTAATTATCTGAGTTTTACCACAAAAACATTAGCAATATGACACCCAAGTTTCGTTCAGAACAATCCTCACGGTAAAACCGCGACAAGTTGGCCTAAAAAGGCCACTTTGGCAGAATCATAAAAGGATAACATAATGGACAGTTAACCGTTAAGTTAATCGTATCAAATCCCACTGGTGAAACATTTTTCAGTTATTTTTTTTTGTCTGTGCTAAAATACCAATCAATCCGATCTGGATTGTAGTGCAGCGAAAAAAAGAAAAACACGGACTGTCTTCGCCATAATACGATTCATAATGTTATCCTTTTATGATTCTCCAAAGTGGCCTTTTTAGGCCCCAATATCTTAGCACATCGTGACCGTTAAAAAGTCTAAGTAATATCGTGAAAGAAATAGCATCACGTTAATCGGCGAGTCACCGACTTAATTAAACGGTAGAAGAAATGTGGCCAAGGATGGCGCATCAGTCAAGTGAGCCGGGGACGGTTACCCCCTCAAATCCGTGTAAGCCCAACGTCGCTTCTAAGACGGGGCGGCAGCCACTGACAGATCACTACTCACTGTCAATGTACACTCGCTGCAATAACAATCCCATCTTTTATGCAATCGTTTTTATTCTTTTCTGCATTATTCATTATTATTACCACTGATAGAATATAGTCTGTTTCTAATGAAAGAAAATTGTCATATTTGCTTATTGGTTGAATCCATCCAATTTTCGTAAACAAAACCAAAATCAACATAAGGTGGTAATATGCATTAATAAGATAAACAATAACCGAATGCAATGGTGCCTGCTATCGGTTCAGCTTATGCAGTATCTAGGCTGTTAATTAAGCAGTCTGCATGCAATTTGCATCTAGGCGGATTGGAGTCGCGAACTTCTGATTATTTGAATAAGATTTCGCAGAGCAATATTAAGGAAATTATTCGTGCCACGGAGCACCAAGTAGAGACGGCGCGGAATAAAGTAAGGTGCCTACTGTAGGGGCGATTTAACAAAGACGTTGAGTGCTCCGTTGTCGGAAATGTATTAAGGAAATATGTTTAATTGCATATAATCACATTTCACGGAATTACATTTCGGGCGAAGTTTCTGAATGTCTTGGAATTGGAACCGTATCCGTAGTTAGAATAGTTAGGATTCACATCTTCTACATCGATGTAATATTCGTTAAGAAATGCTATTCTGTACGAATAATAAAGAAAATAAATATTGGAGACGTGGTACAAAAACCGCCCAAAACAAAATACTTATTATCCGCTTACAATCAAACGCTTATCTTTGTTACGAGTGGCTCCGCCGCCGTCGCCACCGCGGTCGTTCCTACGTTTCATGTGTGATGTGAGCTCTCGTCTCATTTAACTTAGCCTGACATTTTGAGTGCCCCTGACCACCCTCTCCTTAGATATAGGTCGTCATAAATATAATCTTACTTAGGGTGACATTGTGTGTTCTTTTTTCACTTAATATTTTTCCTGCTAAAGGTCCCCGGCGGCGATTACATAAACAGGATTCAACCGCGACCTTAATGCGCCTAATAAAGTTTTACGACGGACCCTTGGCAAAAACGTGAACGTTTCAAGGCGACAATGCTTTTATCTTTTCTGTTTTACTGATTGTTTTGTTCTTTACAATTAGGATTAGACATTGTGTATTAAACTTATAACTTAATGCAGACGGCCAGCATTATTGACTTACCAATGAAAAGCAAAAAATACGCAAGTTCCACATTATTTATTCTGTATGATAAGGCCCCTATAGCGCTCCTTTTTCTCAAGTTTAAAGAAACGTTTTATTTAACGTGAGTCACACCAAGCCTAAAATCCCAACCAAAATTATTAACGGAAGCCTTACTTCTTTGTAATTGTGTCACGAAGTCTACTAAAATTCTTCAGATTAATTATTATAAGTACATTTTTTGCGGAGACGGAAAGCCCTGATTATCTGGCTTTTAGGACGTGTATGAAAGACTTTAGCAATGCTTTTTGGGGTAATAGATGACTATGTATGTGTGAGTTGGGCAAGATACCTGGTAAGGCGCAGGTGGAGTAAGGCTGTAACAGAGTGGTCAGCGGGATTGTCCGAAAGGGTTACCGCTGGCCCGGAACATAAAGGGCTAAGGAAGGAACACGGGTGGGTTTTAGTCAGTAAGAGTCTGACACTCCCCCTTCCGCTCCGCCCACAGCGGGAGGGGTCATTTGATGAATTCCCAACCAAAAAAAAAGGCTGTAACAGAGGGGCGTGCAAGGACTGGAAGACGAGATGTCGGTCATCGGGCGATGCAGACGACATTGTTGCCATCGCGGGTAGAACCTGGATGAGGCTGACACAGGAGCGAGGGGGTTGGCACAAGAAAAGAGAGGCCTATGCCCAGCATTGGGTGAAGGCGGGCTGTGGATGATGATGATGATGATGTAATAATCTCTTCACCTAAAACATCACATTTTAGATAAAGTTCTTCTGGGTAAGCTCACTCCGTCGACTTTGTCTCTGTCACCTTTGACCTAGACTAGAGTCAAGAGCAAATCCATTAAAAAAATAAACTTTTCCGGTCTCCATGTTTCTGTTTTACATTCCGAATAGCTACTTAAAAAGTGTACCTAGAGCTATCGTGAAGGATGTTATAAATTACGGATAAATCTCAAAGGAGTTCCCCCTTTTGTAGTACTCTAATAATATAAAACATTACAGAAGCAATTTTGCAGTATTACGTTCCTCGCAGTAATTAGCTGGAACGTCTTCGATGTTAGCTCGCACGAAGTCTCTCCCGGAATCGCTTAACATTCCTGAACGTCGAGGTTCGTTTGGAAATCACTTCTTAGCTTCGTGCGACCTGACGTTGATGTATCGTCTACTTCTTTAGACAAACTTAATGCTGTTGACTTACTTATTAAGTAAGTACTTTTTTATTTTTTTCTTAATTCTGCACTTTCGTTCGTAAATTATGAGTAAAAAAATCCATTCTGAAAGAGCACCCAGTCTATTATCATGAAGCAAATAAGTCTATTAAGACCGAATTTACGACCTGAAAATTTTTCATAGTGTAATAAAATACTAATAATACGCGCTTAAAAAATAAAATGAAGTAATTTGATCCCATAATTTCTGAATTATTATGAAATTTAGTGGATGCCGTGCTCAAATACTCTTTGCAAATGAGACGTCTACGCATTTTATAAACATTTGTTACAGTTTATACCTTGTTTATACAATACACAGTGGTAAACAATTTTATTTACTTAAGTGATTTATGTAAACACTTGTTTCTAAATGATTATGGCCTGGAGTCTGGAATTAATGCAATAAATCAATGTCAGGACATGTTTACGAGCTAACAGAGTTAATTCCAGTGTGACATGACGTTTATATTCGTGAATAATTGTTGATTGCTTGCACCGTGAGTCCGCATCTAATGCAATAAACTTAATATAATTGTCATAATTATGTTTATCAGTGCACAGCCAGCAATGTTGGCCTTGTTATTAATTCTGTGATTTATAGGCTGAATCTGCGTTTAAAATATTTTTATCTTTGTGATATTGTCGGCCTATAGCATTATTCTTGAGAGTCATAGATAACCTTGCTTTTAGAAATAAGCAAAGGATTTGGTTGGCTGCTGGCACATAAGCCTCCTCTCTGTAATAGGGAGTGGGCTGTAACCCACCATAAGGGCCCAGTGCGGATGGATAGATGTCACATGTCTTCGAATTTTTGGTTCTAAGACTCTAACATGCCGGTTTCCTCACGATGTTTTCTTTCACCGTTTTGAGAGCAGCGGTGATGTAATAATTTACACAAAGTAAAGCGCCTGTCTGGGTTCGAACCCACGGCCTACGATCACTACTAGCAGAACTTGTATTATTCTTTAATCTATATTCAACTATATTCTGAATTTACTCGAACTTACATAGGTGATGACTTGGCTACGAAATTGTGAGTTACTTAGGTCAACCTTATAACAGTATCAAAAGGCCAATCACCAATCAGTTTTATCCAACGTGGCGATTATGCCTCCATCCCTGTTTCCTACCTACAGCCTTAAATGGTGATGGTCCACATGATGAGCATTTCTATATAATGCGGGGTTCCTGTTTGCATCAAAAACAATAAACTTGAAAATTAATTAAACTTCTGCACGTAATAATATTTAATCGAATGACTGTCATCGATATGGATTTAAATTAAATTAATTAGGGCGATTATTGGACTGGGAATGGCTACAGACGCAGGGGCCCGGAGAGCGCTGGAAACGACTGAAAATGCAGTATTATTATGTTAAATAAACCGCGGAACGATTACTCGTAAAAATGGCGCAATTTTCATACATTATTTGTAAATATCGGAAAATGTAGGGGCGATTATTTTGGTCCCTCGATGTTTTCAATAAACTGTTGGTTTTTTGCCGTAGAAGATTTATTTAGGATGCATTTCACATTACGGCTGCGTTTCTTGCCCGTTCTTCTCCATAGGAACCTACTAGGCTTTGGAATGGGCGTGGTGACTAGCTTCATCTCTGGGAATGACCCCTTGGCAATTCAAAAGACGGTTTTATTAAAAAAAAACAGGCCTTCTGTCGCAGTCGCTTACCAGCCAGACTTGTTTGACATGGTACAAGTTTGACCGGAAAGCAATAATGATCATGTAAAGTTGTATGCACTGTGCTAGATTCGTATCTAATTAGTGGCAAATCTCCAAGGAGCACCTGCCATATATTCCGATCTTAGGAACAAAACTAACTGACTGACTAGAAATACCAGGAGACCAAATCCCGTAATTAAAAAGGTTCAAAATCTAGTCGCAATCTCATCTCAGCGTCATGTCAAAAACTAGTAAAAAATGTAGGGAAATTAGTCAAGATTTTGACGGATTGTTACTAAAATCTTAGCCTATTTTGTTTTTTATACGATAAACGATATTACACGCCTTTTACTCCAACAAAGGTTGTGACTTCAAGTAAAAAAAAACTACCAACAAGCGAAAAACTTTCGCAGCGGAATTATTGAAAATTGCTTGGATTTCAAGGATAACAAAGTCTTGTTCACAGGTTTCCCGACTTACACGTTTAGTTTTCTAGTACAGCGACCTTAATCCGGTTTTTATTGAGTATGTGAAAAAGTCCCTTCATTTTTAAGAAGGCTTACGTTCACGAAACCTTATCCCCGATATAAAGTCAATATGATTAATTGTGTATATTACAAAACATGAAGATTATTTAGTTTAGTAAGCCAATGTACGGCTTTGCACACGTGGTTTTTTTGACGTATATTTAATTAGTGGTCTCTGGTTGACTACAAAACTAGTAGAGTTATCCTGATTCATTCATTTACTAGCTGCGCCCCGCGGTTCCACCCGCGTAAATGTCGATCCCGTGGGGAAATTGGGATAAAAAGCCTATGTTAATCCAGGGTATCAGCTACCTCTATACAAAATTTTATCAAAATTGGTCCAGCCGTTTGAGCGCGAAGAAGTAACAAACATATAAACACACACACAGTCACAAACTTTCGCCTTTATAATATTAGTTTGATAAATTTAACACCCAGGTACCTGTACGTACAAGCAATTTTACTATGATAACATGCAGAAAATTATTAATGCTTTTTGGGGTAATAGATGACTATGTATGTGTGAGTTGGGCAAGATACCTGGTAAGGCGCAGGTGGAGTAAGGCTGTAACAGAGTGGTCAGCGGGATTGTCCGAAAGGGTTACCGCTGGCCCGGAACATAAAGGGCTAAGGAAGGAACACGGGTGGGTTTTAGTCAGTAAGAGTCTGACACTCCCTTCCGCTCCACCCAGAGCGGGAGGGGTCATTTGATGATTTCCCATCCGCAAAAAAAAAAAAAGCTATAATAATGAAACAATCCGGTTAAAAATTCTAAAGGAATTTAGTTTAAATAGTTAGGTTGGCACGGGTAAACGCTACAAGTAAACTGTAATTCCGGCTACATCGCTAAGTTGTCGGTTTTCATTTTGCGAAATAATGAAGACTCAGTATTGTGTTACCGTCTGACCTCTGCAACCCTTAGCAAGAGCGGATTATGGGAGGAAGACGTTAAGATGTTATCAACTAAATGCCCATCACACTAATATTATAAAGGCGAAAGTTTGTGAGTGTGTGAGTGTGTGTGTGTTTATATGTTTGTTACTTCTTCACGCTCAAACGGCTGGACCAATTTTGATAAAATTTTGTATGGAGGTAGCTGACACCCTGGATTAACATATAGGCTACGTTTTATCCCGATATTTCCACGGAATCGACATTTACGCGGGTGAAACCGCAGGGCGGAGCTAGTATTAATATAAATTGACTTTTTAGCTATTGTTTACATTACTTGTGTTATTAAAAGTATTATCTTTTAGTATAATACCTAGTCTAAATACGTCGTGAAAAGATAATTAAGTTATTCTTCACTTTGTAGTGTTTTTTTTTTTGTAAAAAATGTTTATTTGTTAAATAATTATTCTTGGGTCATCCAGGACGGTTTTAGAACATATATGAAGATGTAGGAATTAATGAGAGAATATAGAGAAAGTGTTTACATAAAAAAACCAGTCAAGTGCGAATCGGGCTCGCACACGAAGGGTTCCGTACCACAAGGCAAAAAACGCCGAAATAAACACGACGAGACTCCCTTTAATTTTTATTACCTTTATTTTATTTTTATTATTACTATAGCGGCAATAGATATAAACTCTTTGTGAAAATTTGAAATGTCTATCTATTACGGTTCATGAGATACAGCCCGCTGACAGACAGGCGGTCGGACGGACAGCGCAGGTTTAGTAATAGGTTTGGCACCCTTTGGATACGGAAACTTAAGAACCCTTTAAGAAAAGAATGGCCACCTTTTAACAATGCATAATTAACATTTTTTTTTTAAAGATCAATCTTAATGTTTGCCAACGTGCAATGGAGCGCAGTATTCTAGGCGTCAAATTGACAGAACATATTCGCAACACCACACTGCGCTCTACAACACAGATTACTGACGTTGCTCAAAAACCCGCTAAGCTGAAGTGGGACTGGGCTGGCCACGTCTGCCGTATGCCCAATAAGTTGTGGGCCAAAATAACCGCCACGTGGAGCCCTGACACAAGTAGAAGGCGTCGCGGCAGACCCTGTAGAAGATGGCGGGACGAGCTGGTCAAAACCAAAAACAAACGACCAGTGGTCCACTTTAGCCCTGGATCGAGAGAGCTGGAAGTCATGGGGAGAAGCCCAGCAGTGGGATGATGCAGGCTAACAGTAACAGTATATAGGCCTACTTTATCTTTGATTGAAATGTAGTAGGAGTAATAATTAGACTTAATTCAGTTTACTAGTGTACATTCCACTCTCCCTTTTAAAAAAGGCCTGAAAACGTCGCTATTTGTTTGTAGATACAAAATGAGATTTCAGTGATGTTTGAAGGTACCGTTTAATTAATGTAATAAACGTTGTACCTAACGGCTCTGTTGAAGATTCAATTAAGTTTTAAACTTAAATACTTAAATTAAATTAATACAATCTAATTACAAGGTGTTAGGGCTGAGACACATCCATCAAACGATACTTTGGCCATCTGTATACTTTAAGCAGGTTATTTACGAGAAAATTCCTACTTTTAATTGCGTCGGCCATTTTGTGTATTTAGGATGTTTTTTGTTGTTTTTAATTTTACCAATTGTGGGAATTATAATACTTAACGATTCATCACGGAAAATACAAGTAGGTACTTACACGATAAGTGGTAACCTCTGCAACTATTTTACATGAACTCTAATAAATCACCATTTAAAGCTGATTAAAACTGGAAGTACGAAGTGGTTATTAATATATTATTAACTAGCGACCCATCCCTGCTTCGCATAGTTTTTACGACTTAACGAAACATCGAGACATCTTTATCTTGTAAGTTTAATATACACAAATCTTTCGGAAGAAATTCTCTAAATGATGGTGAAAACCGCATCGAAATCCGTTGCGGAGTTTAGAAGAACAACATGGTCACACAGACAGACACGAAAAGGTATCTCATTTTACAATATATATGTATTGATGTTCATATCCAATTTTTTTTTACCTAATTTTTGTTTTTTTTTCGAAATTTCCCAAAATCTTCAGTAAACTGCTTACTTATGGCCAAATTGAATGATAAATGAGTTCATTTAATTATTTTATTTAGGTAATTAAAGTAATTTTACACTTTACTTTAATTAGCAATCTAGCAACACATATTTTAGGCCTCTGTGTCATTAGACATAAAAAACTTAAAAATTAAGTAAAAAAAAAAATTGGTAACACTTCGTCTAAGACAACCATGGCTTAAATGGTTCTAAATTGTCTCTACTATCTTCGCCTTAAAGCTTTGCATAAATCTTCCAACTTCCAATCATCCTGTATTATTCTCCACACAAAATATGTTTTTATTATTGCTTTCCGTTCAACAGGTAATAACAAGCCCTGGGGTCCTCAACTAACATTATTGTAACGAGACTAAAATTATTGTATATTTGAAATACAATAGAGAACTTGTTTTGTTTGCTATCCAATTTAGACATTGTAATTGGTAGTTTGTAAACGTGTTTATTTGAAATATCATCTAATTATTGGTATCAGCATTGTTAGGCAAGTTAGTTACACGTTTAAAATATACAATTAAACATGCTCATTATTTTTCGTGCCAATACAAAATGGTAGTACGAGATGTCATTACACTGCGAATAATATTTAATTAAAAGTTTGTCAAAATAATTAAAATCATGTCAGAAAATGTAAGAGTTAGAAATTATTACTATACTTAGTTAAAAGGTATTTCATTGTATAATTGATCCGACATAAACCAGCCTAATCTAAACAAAGCTGACATTATTGCAGTACATATAAGTAGTGTAACCATACCTTAAACGGTACAAACACTCGATTACGGCGCGAATCTATTTTCGTGGGGTAAAACAGTTAGTGGATAATCCCGTTTTCTAGGCGCTCCGTCTAATTCGTTTGTAGAAGTTTACGTAGCGCCGCCTCGGGCTTGGTAGGGATCAGGTGCTTCTTAAGGCCCAGTCTTGATCCTCCAGAGGCGGCCTCTGTCACGATTACCAGTCTCGTTATTGCCTCGCATATAAAACTATCCGCAGACTGTATAATTTGATTACTTACGGGATTTCTTCTTTGTGTTTTTAATTCTTGATGTTTTGACGACGCTCTTCATGGGTACCATAGATATCCGAGTTTATGCGTATTTTACAAAATTACAAGATTCATTTATTTGAAATGCATTTTTGTGCAATTTCATTATTTAATTTTAAGTACCTACACCTTGTTTCAAACTCAAAGCATGAGAAAACAAGTATTTTATCTTATAAATCTTTTGTACCTACTTAGTTACTTCGCTTGAAAAACTTGCACGTAATTGAATCAAAAAGTAAAAGATAAACAAACTTAATATAATAATGTCTGTTGCAGAACTTTTACGACATGATACGTTGAGAAATTGAAAAGTAAACAAGTTAATAGCATGGATAGGATAGCTATGAAAGTATTTTATCGAACCAGGAATGTTAAAAAGTACTCCTTTACGGTTTGATTGCTATTAATTTGAAGAGAGTGACTCTAGTTTTATATTACTTGAATACATTTTATTGACCACTGCCAACGAATACGAACACATCAAATTCATGACCCATCTATCTAGCTAGGTATTGATATTTTCACTTGTTCGTCTGTTTGAGCGTAGTAAGTAGAAGCATGTAGCAACTTCATCTAAAACTGCTACTTTTTAAAATAGTGGTAGTAGCTTCACGTACAAAAAACTATTTTATTTCTCTTACACTGCTCCTGAAACTTCAGTGGCGCTGTATACGAGCATTTTCTCAATTTCAGTTTGCAACAAAATCAGTTTATTTTCCAACTGACAAATTGCATTGAAGTAACAAAGTACAATTTTCCTTTGAGAATAACCTGACAAAGTTTGGGAGTATACGATAAATAATATTTGGATGTGTAACTGAAGGTTGGGTTATCCTGGGGGGGTTGTTGAAAATTATTCGTGTAATAAGTATTTAAGTAAATTTCCGGTGTTCGTAATCGTTTTCCGTGCAGTAATTTAGGCATGCTCGTCGGGCCGCGGTGTTTCAATTGCGGAGGCGGCCGGCCGGACGTCATTATTTCCTGTGCACGCTGGACCCTGTGCCCGCCACCACGGGCAAACATGCAGCTATTTTCTACATACTCATATAGACTCACCGTCGGTCGTCCGGAAAATTTTAGACACAGGAATAAAATTGGCTGTTAAAATTCCATGCTGGTAACTTGGTTTCGAATTATTTCAGAAAATATTTGGCCTGGCTTATTTTTACTTTAAAAAATAATGATTTATTTTTAGCATTTTTTTAAAAATCAATACGAATAGAGAGAAAAGAGAGAATGTTTTAACAAATATTTAAGATTCGATTTGTCAGTTTACATAATGTGTAACACCTAGCGTGAATCTTTCTCCAATTTCTGTTTAATATTCCCTAATGTCTTTAAATGTGTTTGTTTGAAAGCACTTTATACGAAAAATTGGTGAGCAGTAATGAGGTTCTTCAAGTCACGTTTAAAATACGAAACCGTAAAAGCATTGCAAATTGAGAGAGCTACTTATTTATTCTTTTCATTCGTTCAGAATTTTCTAACATTTATAAAGTTTTGGATTCCTGAAGTACCTACCTAAGTGTTTCAAAGGGGTAAGTATTCTCTTTGTAACCTAACAAAAATGATACATTAAAATGAAAGTACACTTTTCTTTACAGAACAGCTAAAATACTTCAAACAATTAAAGTGGGTACTTTTGTTGGGAAAAATTAAAAAATAAAAGGGCCGACAAAGGCAGTGACGAGTCACTAGCTAAAATACGCGCCGGCCCGTTCCAATTACAGAGCGGCAGTCATTATTTCCGGTGCCATGCGATGCCTCCTCCGGCGGCCCTCTGCGCTGCTTCGCTGACCTGCCGAAATTCACCGCCTACATAACCATCATAACATGACCCCTTCGCGATAGCTGTTCTCAAAAATAATCTAGTGGCCTCTCAAGCCACTAGAGCTCTACGTAATTTTGTAAAGCCTCCTACATTCTTACTATTGAGCGCTGTTTATTTCGTTGGATTTGACGGAAATAGCTTTTATCAATTTTGTTTAGACTTTTTGTTTTGCAATTGGGTTTAATCTTTTTACAGTCTTGTGACATTAATAGCTAAACTACAATGTTTCTAAATAGCTTAAGTTTTAAAACTTTAATATTTTCTTTATTGTATGCTACGCGTTGTATCTACCTTATATTTTTATATATTTACTAAAATGCATATTTATATCCCAACGAACATAATGGTCTCGGTTACAAAACCAAATATTATAATTAATTCAATAATATTGGTGCATAAACAACACATTTAGTTACGGATGAAATATCAATGGCACACTGAAGTTATGACGTACGTATTCGAAAACTAAATAAATAAAGGTAAAATAAGTACCTGAAGCGCGGTTAGTGCATGCATGCATAATATAGTACATATTTATATAGCGTTACTCATTAGACAGCTGCGGTGAAAAATTTATAATGACGTCGCTGGCGTAAAACAAAAGAGTCACAATACGAGTTCACACACGCCATTGTTGCTGCTTTTATTGAATTCGATGCTCATTAAAAACTTTATTTTCGAATATTATGATTTTAACGCTCATCTGGTTTTCAGAGAAAGCCTCTACCGTTGAATTGTTGAAATGAATATACACGAGTAAATGAACTCCAGTTTAATGGATGCGTCAGTTATCAATTATATATTTAGTTACGGGAAACGGACTCAAATTGGTGAACACTAATTGTGTTACATGTAGATACAGGATTATTGAAATATTGAACTCGGCTGTGTCAGCAATAGCTCTGTGATTGAATTTGAAAATGGTCGTGAATATAGTGCATTTAATCCAAAGACAATAATAATTTGTGTATATCAAATCACATTAATGAGGATTATCGTTTGTATATCGCAAACATTTAACTGTTGTTGTGGCTGTATAAGAATGAAACAAACAGACGATACAATTGTCGCTGGCCAATTGTTAATTAAAACAAAAGTATTTACGACGCGTTCGAAAAAGAAAAACTGCGATTGTGTTTTGTTCCTTTTTCGGAGAAGCTAAGCTCGTGGAAGATGAATGTTTGAACGTGCTTACTTTTATTCCATTGAGACAGAGCTTTAAAAGCGTGATTTTATTTATTTGTTTACTTAGGTGGTTCAAGTGATTTTGAAATTATTAAGCTTAATATCAGTGCAGTGTTTACGTCTCTATCCTTGATATGATACCCAACAGTTTAAAATAATCCTACTTCCACATTTATTGTCTAAGCAGGTAAGTTACGTTGAGGTCACGTACATTTAGACGAGGTGCGCGTGAGGTGGGATCGTTATGCGGTCATGAGCCACCATGAGCGGTGCACATCGACACTCGTTCCGGCTGCTCTGCTCCCCACGGCTCATTAGACCGACCGCGGCCCCAGATCCAAGAACATTTGACGTTGGCACAATAATGTCAACAACTAACCCGTGAAATTGCGACCTTTGTACTTTATAAAAATAAATAGACCAAATTGTGAAATCCACCGCGTAATTGCGCCAAATAGAAACTACGCCACCATATTTTATTCGATTCGCTTGTCATCGGAAAGTCATTTGAGATTTGTGGCGTCCATTATTGTAGTTTAACATGACTTGTTTGAGGAATTAGTTGTTGTATATTCAACAGCTAGTAAGTCTGAATAATTTTTATTTTTACCGACTTCACAAAAAGGAGGAGGTTTTTTTCTTTTTGTATGTTTGTTCATCGAATACTCCGCCAATTGTCGACGGATTTTCAAAATTATTTTTTTGTTCGAAAGAAGATAGTTCTGAGGTGGTCCCATTGTCACCAAGTTAGAATCTGATGATGGGATCTTAGAGAAATCGAGGGCAACCCTCAAATTTTATAGGCTCACTTATTGTTTTTCGCATATTTTATGAAGTATCTTGTGTATTTGTGTATGGTTGTCACCATCTCTGGTAGCTGGGCTGATGAAGGAAGGTACAACTCCTTAACAGTAAGAAGTTACTCGAACAGGCAAGGACTGTTTTAGTAAATTGTTTTGATGTTTGATAGGGCATTTGCCACATTTGGTCTCATGATCATCAAGTCATGACCTGATGCTACAGTCAGGATAGTCTGCAGAGTACCTAACTCCTCGACAACTAACAACAGATATATCGTGTTTAGGTTCGATGTGTGGATAAACGTACTGTTACTGAGGAACACCGAAGACCTGATGTTGAAGAAATTTCAAGGTTTGTACTTTTTCTGATGCTCCTGGCATCAGAAAAAGTACAAACCTTGAAATTACAGCACCGTAGTCGTGTTTGGGCTCATTATAAACAGGACTAATTTTAAGTTCAATGCAATGTTGACATAAGTCTGGCCTGATGCTGCAGCCAGGATTATCAGCATCTAATCTAAAAACTAATAAAAGGAGAACTCCTCAACAATTAACGTCCCTGCATCGAGAAAAGGAATATTTTATAAAAAGGCGATGGGCAAGTTGACATTAGGCTATTTTAACTTAGATAAATTATAAATAGACCCACTAAAAAGCGAGAAATAAAAACTTTTTAACAAAAAAAACCGACTTCCAAAAAAAACACTGCAAACTGAAAAATAACTTTAATTTCGGAAGTCGGTGGCAAAAACTAAAATACTGATCCCTAAGACACCGACTTCCGAAATTAAAGTTATTTTTCAGTTTGTAGTGTTTTTTTTGGAAGTCGGTTTTTTCACTTATCTATAATATAATCACATTAATTAGTTCTGTGTTCGTGTTCAGATGTTAGACTAAACGCCCAACAGCAGCTGCTTTGTCTAAACATAACCTTCGTTAGTTTTCAACAAAAATAGGGTAGGTAAGATCATCTAAAGTCTTCTGAAGCGAAGGTGAAAAGGTTGCATCGTGAAGGGTCCACACGGGGATTATAGGCTGTTCTCGTCGCCTCATAAAATCAACCCCTGATGTGTCGCGCACTCCTCAAATACGTTGACGCGTTACGCCTACGTAATTAGAGCTCACTTCTTTTCAAATGTTCCTTTTTAAAAGTGCGCAAACGACGGTGTATGCGGGCTTGTAGCGTGTCGACGTGGCCGTAAGCATCTATTCGATTTTATTTCTCTACGACGCGAGCTCTTGATAAGATTTTACACTTCACCTTATAAATGGGTTTATGGTGGTTTCTAGCCAGTTTTTATCGTTAATTGTGAACGTTTCATAATAAATTAAGTGAACTCTTTGGCAGTTCTCCATTAGTAGGTTCTATTTCCGTCAGTCACGAACAATAAATCGTGTAATTTTGCTATTTTGTTTAAGGTACATACTTAATGATGTTAAATTTTAAGTTATGTATCAACCTAATATAAAAATAAATTTGTATTGTAGAGTAAATTATAAAATCTGTCGGTAGTTCGTACCACCGGGTAGTCAGAAGCCCGAAAGTCTGACAACCAGTCTTACCAATGGGTATCGTATTACCCAATAACTGGGTTGTGGAGGTCAGATAGGCAGTCGCTCCATGTAAAATACTGGTATTGAGCTGCATCCGGTAAGACTGGAAGCCGACCACAACATGGTTGGGATAAGGTTAGGCAGATGATGATGAGTTCGTACTACAGCCTACGCCTTATTTACAAGACTTTTATTCTGAGTGATTACTAGACGAAAACATAAATATAATAATAAATATTAATACCTATTTATTTATATAAAAAAAAATTTTTTTTTTTTTGTTTTTTTTTTTTTTTAATATATTCATATTGTATCATAAACATAACAGAACATCACGCCTTGTTGCCCTAAAGGGTTGGGCAGAGGTGTACTTATAGTACACCCACATTTCGCCAGTTACGTTTAAGTCACATGTAACCTATAACCTCACCCCCTCACCCCCTAGTGTGAGCCTATCGCTATCAACCGGGCACCTATCTTAATATATCATATGTACATTTTTTTTTGATGTGCCCGACAAGGTCCATATTGATCTTTTACTTTGTAATACCATCTATGTAATACATATGGAATACAATAAGGAATTGAGTATTGAGCACATTATTACGACAACCAGATTATGATCCAAGCTGATACATTTTTTTCCCAATTTAATTGAATTCGGCTACGTGCGTGCCAGTATACACGCGGTGTCATTGTCAGTATGGCTATTATCTGCTTATAAAAGAAAAACGTTTCGAGATTGGTGTTTTCCACACAATTTTTAAAGACATTCAACGACAGCTTACAGGATGAGGTAGATAAACGAAAAAGAATCGCTCCATCTTTACAAGTAGGGGAGCGACCCCAATTTTTTTAAGAGTTTATTTCTTTACTTAGTAGATGTTTTAAAGCTAATATCTGGCTTAGTTGTATATGTACCTATTTAAACGTTTTACTACAAGGGAAAAGCTTCGAGAGAAACATTGAGATGGACATAGCTCAACTATTAGAGTTCTTTCGTTTGATTAGTGAACCATAAAAATGTAGGATTTTCGCTGTAACCATACGTAGCATGGTAATATTACCGATAACATACAATAACGGCTAAACGCAAGACTACACATATTACGTTTTCAAATAAATTAAATATGAACGCGAAAACAGCGTTATGTTTACTGCCAAACGTTGGCCCATTTCTGTTGCAAGCTCTTCTATAGTTAACAAAGTCAAAAACGCATGAAGGGGCGTTGAATTTAATGACGGAGGCTTTGGGGTACGGTAGACATGTGCAGCTAAACACAGGGCAGGCTTTGTTCTTTGCTCTGCGCTCGTTAAATATTTTAGCTTTAAAATGCTACGCGGATGTGAGAGCTCTCTCCCGTAACCACTGTAGGCACCGCCGGCTGATAGTTCATGTATTTTATAAATACAATGAAAATAATGGCCTTTCTCCACCTTTTAGACAGCCGCTTAACCAACCGAAATGTTTACAAGTTTATTATCGTTAGTGGTTTGTATTCTCTTGTTGCACGGATACTGATTGCTAAGTTGAGGGGCACTCATCCCTCGTCTAATCTCTCTCTTATCTTATCTTGCAATCAAAAAAGGTACAATTTTGTTATAACAGATAAATTATATTATACGAGTATATTTGTTATTACGTATAGTACCTACGTAGGTATAGCAAGTTCGTGTTGTTTGGACGCTCCGTATCTTTCATCGATCTCGTGAGGGGTGAAGAGGTGATTGTATCAGGATGGACCGCAACATCCCACGATTTTATGTTTAAAGGTCTGTTTTGTATAAGAGCAGATAACAACGAGTAAAGATCAAAGTAAAAAAAGCATTCATGAAGAAAATAATAATAATATGATCTGGCTAATGAGTCCGCCGTCCAAAAATGTCACGAAGTTTAAATCTTTGCTTGTCAACGATAATTACTAATTCCATTATGTAAATTCCTCGGAGTTACAAATTCACAAATCAAGTTAAGTTCAAAAAAATAATGCTCGCATATTTTTGAGATTACATTTTTTTTTCTTTTTACATGTTGTTTAATTTGGCAATTCTTCGGGCTATGTCGGTTACCTTGGTTCTCCTGCGGATCTCCTCATTCCTGATTCGATCACGCAGGGAAACTCCAAGCATAGCCCTCTCCTTTGCCCTTTGGGTGACTTCTTATAAGGCCCATTGTGTGCGACGACGTTTCAGTGAAAACAAAGACTTTCGTGTTGAGACACTGCGGTATGTGGGACGAGAAGATATTTCGTAGCTTCCCGAACGCTGCCCAGCCGAGTCGGATTCGACGATTGACCTCTTTCTCGAAGTTACAGTCCGCGTACCGGAAGACGTAGCGTTGGAAGGACTCCCACGAGGTGGTCCGACGACCTTGTGAAGGCCGCAGGAACCCGTTGTATGCGAGAAGCACCGAACCGGTCGAAGTGGAGGTGCTTGGGGGAGGCCTATATCCAGCAGTGAACGTCTTTCGGCTGAAATGATTTGTTGTGTGGTGTGTTGTTTGTTGTTTATATTGTCGTGTGGAAAATCACGTTAACGTTTACATAAAAGAATGCGGTACAGGTTGTACCCAGTGACGTACATCGGGCTGGTGTCCACTACAACCGGCATGCGGGCGCGCTGCTGACGTCGACGGCGCCCTACTCACTAAGCTCGCGACGGACAGATTATCTTTTTCATCTCCGTGGCATTTCGTTACCCTTAATGAAATCCCGCCAAAGGAAAGAAAGAATTTAATTTAAGACGAATCAGAAAATATTCAGCTGCCGCTCGCTAGTTATAAATCATTTGAATGCTAATAAATTCGACTAGCCCCCGAGACCCAGGTGGGAACAGACTTTCTTCCTGCTCCATCTTTGTTTTCAGGAAAAATTGAATAATATTCTACTCCTTATTATTAAATTCTTTCATAAAGCCAACGACGGCTTTGGGGATTTTCTTTAATATCGTAATGGAATTTCATTTGTCTTGCGGTTCAACCTCACGACGAAGATGAACATAGTCATATTTCCATTTGTTCGAAGTTATTACCTTTACATCCCTTCATAATTGCCTATCGATCTCGTGTAGGTAAACATTATGACAGCGGTTCAAATTCTATGTGGAATCGATTCGGTTTTTATCGAAAACTCAAAATCTGTTAACTTAAATAGTAAATGGATGCAACGTAAAATTGTTGCATACGGCCGACGGGAATCGGATTTGTTAACATTCGTTAATCTGATTGCGCAGCGATTGTTTATGTCTCTTAATTCATCTTCTGTACACACAAATTCAATTTATAATTTTCATATCGACAGATGGGAGATAAACGTAATAGGAAACGAGTAGCAGTGTTGAATAAGTTAAAATTAGGTTAACAAATTAATTCTATAAGCCAATTTATGTTAATCAAAACCTAGTGGTTGAAACAATACTTTAATCTCTATAGTAAAAAGAAAATAAAGTGACGCATACATGAACGATCGTGCTAGTTGGTAAGAATCAAAAAGGATATCGGAGCACGCTTGCATCCGGGCGCCGAGCGAGCGGTGCAGCGGCCGCGCTCAGTTGTTCTCGGGACCTCGCTACGCTCGCCCGTCTACGCACTACGCCGCCTACGCCGTAGTGCGAGTGCTACGAGCCGCACATAGTGTTTATTGAACTTGCTACTTATCAAATAAGTGCCTCGACTGTTGCGTGCGAAATAAAAGTCATTGTGCAAATAAACTGAACAAGATTGTGTTTACGTACACTACAGTTTGATTGGATTATTTATGTTCCAGGTAAGTTTTCTATTTATTGATCTTTAAAGTATATTTTTAAAAGTTGTCTGTTTATTTTTTTAGATTGGACTTAGCGATTTGTTTTATTTCTTTTCATTTTAGGCGGTTATGTTATTACAACGAGCGACCTTTCTACGCGAGCCGTTTGATATATCATTACATGAGGGAAACGTAATCTAAACCGACCTATCCACGAGTGTAAAATAAGCATAAGTTATTTTTATAAGCAACCTTTACTGTGTATTTAAATCTAAATCTTAAAATGCCCATTACACAGCAAAATTAAGCGGTATTGTTAAACAAAGATTGAAGGTTTATACTCTAATATTTCTTTATTACAGAGTGAGTGAAAGTTCTACCCATTCATAACATAAATGGGGCTTGTTATATTGTAAGTAATATGAACGAATGAATATGAAGTACGGTATTGTGCGTAGGTACTCTTATACACGTTCAAATTAGAAAAAAGTCGGGATGGAGCGCGTTAATATTCGGGAATTTTCCCACATATTATGTTTAGGCTTTAATTCAAAGATTTTCTATTACATTAATACACTGACAGCAGAGTAACACTTAAATCTTACTACTGCCTATTATATCTCAAATATTGTGGTGGAAACCAAAGCTATAAGATAGAATAAATTTATATATAATCAAATTATTTAAAAGTCTGTTATGATAAGGGGCTTGTGGCTAAGTAATAACAGTCGCACGGGGCGATCATTAGATCTTGCAGTGGTTGGTCCGTGGATGGGTGACCATCTTTACGGACATATGAAGACCCCTCCGTGCCTCGGAAAGCACGTCAATAAGCCGTTGGTCTCGGCAGTCATTCACAGATCTTTTGCAGTCGTTACGGGTCATCAGAAGCCCGAAAGCCTGATAATCTCTCTATATAGTCTATATGGTATCGTATTACCCAGTAACTGGGTTGTGGAGGTCAGATAGGCAGTCGCTTCATGTAAAATCGTGGTATTCACCTGTATCCGGTGAGACTGGAAGCCAACAACATACATAGTTAGGAAAAGGCTAGGCAGATAATATGATCATACATAATCACCATAAAAATAATACTTTTTAATAATTAATTAATAGTAGATTATTCACTAAAGGGATAAAGCAGTGTCTTGATGTCGCGGGCGCTATTTTGAATCCTGAACGCAACGAAGGATTCCAGGGCTCCCGAGCGTAGCGAGGGAGCTCTGAGTTAACTCCTGAGCGAAGCGAGGGAATTAAAACTAGAATCCTGAGTGCAGTGAGGGATTCAAGCTCACCCAAGTTGAAGACACCTTTATCCCCGAGGAGAATACTCTACTTTTCGCACCTACTGCGAGGTAATAAAACCAATTCGATTATCGAATTAGTAGTTTATGAAAGACTATTCTAAAAATATAACACACTAAAAGGATTCAAAATCAAAACGCAACTTCAACTAAGATTCAAAATAGCTTACTTTTCCAGCAGTCTGATGCAGTTGGTGGCATCAAATTTGAGATTGAACTAAAATAACATAGGTACCTATTGCCTGTCGGGTTTTTTTTAATTTGTCCAATCTAATCTCATGCATTTTCATCAAAAACACAATAAATAATATCGTCAATGGATCATCAGCCCAAATCCAACATTCTAAGAGCGTCCTCACTCTGTTCCCGACCGTCGGCACGCGCGCGTACAGTCGCCCGCCACCATGAACATTGATACCGAACGTGTGATTGCCGAGGTGCGCCTACGTCCTGCATTGTGGGGTTTATCGAATGAACTTTACAAAGATCGACAATTGGGTGAATGTGATATCTTTTTTTTCTATATTGACGCCGTCTCCGCTTGCGTAAATATGCTGCAGCAACTAAACAATTTATAAACGGGTTCATAATAATATCCCAAATTCAAACTCCGCTTCACAAATCCACTTGGAGACGCCTGTACCGTGGAGCGGTCAGTATCGCACTACGGATGTTTTCATTGGCGCTGATGGTCAGCGCGCTACGCGACTGACGGTACGCGACCGACGTCAGCGACAGAGGAATCCGGGCCTAACGCGGGGTATACGCGCCACAGCAACCGATCATTTTGTTCGTCAACGGCGACTAAAACCTATGAAGTGAGAACTCTTTGGTCGACCTGTACATTAACAGAAAAAAAAAATTTTTTGGTTAATGTTTCCATACGATTTTCTCAGTTGACGTTCCAAATTCAAATCACATTAATGACCATAGGGTCATACTGAAATGCAGTACAATATTAACACCCAGGCTAGAGCCTAGAGCTTAAATGAGTTGCTTTAAATTAGGTTTGAATGACTAATAATTTGACGTTAGCGAGCAGGTGGTGTGAAAAGTAAATTTACACACAACATAATAATAACGGAAACATCTCCCATACTTTCATTTGTGTTCGAATGCATAGGTGGTTAATTGGCTTACCCAACAGGTAATTAAGTTAATGGGGCGTATACGTCAAGTTGGGCCATGTTGAGCCAGGTTGGGCCTCCCCGGGACCCTTACAAGGAGAACTTGGCTCGACAGTAATGCCCATTAATTGAGATAAAAATACATCTCGCGTAGACGTGAAATTGTTCTTACATAACATAATCAGCCTATAATGTTCCCACTGCTGGGACACAGGCCTCCTCTCGGTGAGAGGGAGTGGGCCGTAATCCACGACGCGGGCCCAGTGCGGGTTGGCAGATGTCACATGTCTTCGAGTTTTTGGTTCTAGGACATGCCGGTTTCCTCAAGATGTTTTCCTTCACCGTTTTGAGAGCAGTGGTGATGAAATAATTTACACAAAGTAAAGCGCCTGTCTGGGTTCGAACCTACGACCTACAGCTCGTAAGTCGCGGCCGTTACCAGTTGGCCACCACTGCTCTTGTCTTAAATTGTTCTTATTGGGTACCAATTATACCCAAAACCCAAAATACCCAAAATTTATAGATAATGTATTGAAATTTATAAAGAAAGTTGCTATGGATGAATTAAAGTACTTGCACTAGGAAAATACCAGCCTCTTCACAAGAAAACTTGGTTAAAAGATGCTATGCTTGGTTAATGACACTGAAAAAATTAAGTCGTAATGAGGCAATGAATACAATTATGTATAAATGAATGCAATTTAACTTTAATAACCTCACGCGTTCCTCAAAGGAATAGATACGTAAGCAAAGGTGTATTATTGTTCGCCCACATTTCGACCGTATCCAATCACATATAATAGAGAGCGACCCCATTGGAATGTATCGGGTACAATTCCAATTTGGGGGAAATTTCTTAATAGGAAAACCAGAACCAAAACTCTTTGATTCCTCCTAGAAGCTGATAGTAAGACCTGTAAGGTAGTTTTATTATATATTATGTACCGGTTGGCAGGGACACCAACGCGCAACTTGTTACCGTTAATCAGTACTTGATTCTGATCCCCCTGCGACGAATTTCTTCGCAGGTTATGATATAAAAAATTTTGCTGTTCCATACATTTTGACCGTGTAGGTAAACACTTCATTTTTCTATGAAACAGTCGTTTTTTTTGTAACCCTCGAAAAATTTCTACGTACTTGATTCTAGACCACCTACGTCTAAAATTGTGTGCTGAATTCATGGTGGTCAGTTTATGCGTCGTTGTCCCTGACCCTGACATTGACCCTGCGTATTATATTGGTGGTGGTTTTTCATAAAGTAAGTAGGATGGAATAGAATGCTCTTTATTATGTACCTACACCATAAGAATGACAGATGTAAATGTAGAAATAAGTATTTTAGGAGGTGATTCTATTAAAATTCCCAGAAATAATAAAGATATAATACCCAAGAAATAATTGAACGTACGAGTACATCAACCGTTTAAATTTTCAGAAATGTTAAAATAATAATAACAGGTACAATTTAAAATGTTTTCCGTTCCTTTCATCACAAGGTAAATAATAACAAGTTCAATTAGTACTTACGCTGGGCACCGGGCTTGTGGAGACCGGTATTTAATGAGTATTTATGACGAGCTTCTTCATTGAAACACTTATGTATAAATAACTTGAAAAACATTTGTGTCAAAATAAATACACAATTTTTGTTGGACCTAAATACATATACATATGTAATTTACTAGCTGATGTCCGAGGTTTATTTAATCATAGGGAAGCGATACAAGCACATAAAATGCATTGTATAATTATGTTATTCGGCAGGTAAATCATACAGTCACAAACGACGACGTTTGTGATTGTATGATTTTGAGAGTCAAAAGAAAAAATCATCAAAAATCCAAATCAAATCATCTATTACTTTGCAAACATAAGTAGGTAATTAGTACACACATCCAACTTTTATTTATAAAATTAGTAGGCGTTCTACATATAAAAATACATCGTGGCTTCCAAATTCGTATCGCAGTGGTTTACAATCAATTAAATAATACACTGAGAAAAATGTCATTTTGGCATAATCTTAAAATATCGTGACGTTGGTTTAAAATAGATGCGTTGTCCTAAAATATGTTGATAATAAAGTCAATATTA
Source organism: Oligia fasciuncula (assembly GCA_963082905.1). NCBI lineage: Eukaryota > Metazoa > Arthropoda > Insecta > Lepidoptera > Noctuidae > Oligia > Oligia fasciuncula. Next base: position 9,109,790 of record OY720392.1, read on the forward strand.
CGCTAGAACTGAAATGTGTTAAGATGGAATCGAATGGTTTGGGTAAATAATGCAATATTATGATACTTGTCATCGTAAAAAATTGTAATTATAAAATAACATTGTCTTCTTCAAATAATAACACTATGTAATAGAAAATGGTCCACTGTCCCTTAGATTAGTATGATAATTATAAATAAGATTCTAATTATAAAACACAATGACAGTCACCGTAATACATATAAATAGATTTCATAGTTTATTATGAAGAAGTATCTCTAAAAATACGATGACCTCCCCTAATGTACAGACGCCAGCACATCAAGCTACTATGTCATCTTAAATGCTGTTATCATCAACATCAGTATTATCATCGTTCTTTTTGGTGAATCACTATGCTCCGTCCTTGGAGTGAATTCATCATACTTTAAGCTGAATTCACCTCTTTTATGATTGCGAGTTTTCTCAGTGTACAATATAACACTTAACTATTTACACTAGGTACTAAACTAAAAGAATAACTAACTAACTATATAAATAAATACAAAAACAAAAGGATATTTAGGGCGCATTCCACCAAACTTTTATACCTAGAATAAGTATTATCCTGAGAATAAATTTTGAATTTTTGACAGTTTTTCCATACGAGAACTGTCAGACATGAATTTTATTTCTCGAATAAAAGATATCTGACTTTGGTAAAATCAGCCCTTAGGTGTTGAAGTACGCGACCTGCGTCGTGCGTCGTCGTGCGTGCGTGCGTGCGTGCGTCGTCGTACTTGTATTTTACACCCATATTGAATAACAATGCATAACTCCACCAACATCATTAACAGCGGAGTGAATGACCTTTATGTCAATAGTTGCACTTTGTTTCCGAAATAAGCAAATTAACAATGAAATAAGCAATTTTTTATTGCATTCAATGTAGGTAATAAACGCGATATCGTTGGGGAATTGCATCGATTGCAGAAATTGCCTGACAATATTGATATTGAATACACCAATATTCGGTAATGTTAATTTATATTTTGCAGCCTTTCAAACTCGTTTATGGCTAAGTTAAAAAATCTGCCTAACCTTTTGGCAACTATAAGGTCGGCTAATAGTCTAACCTGATGCAGTTGAATACCAGTATTTTACATGGAGCGACTGCCTATCTGACCTCCATAACCCAGTTACTGGGTAACATGATACCCCTTAGTAAGACTTTTGGGCTTCTGATTACCGGTAACGACTGTCAAAGATTACGAATGACAGCCAGCGGTTTAAGGTGTTTTGCGAGGCACGGAGGTGCCTCGACATGTAATTGATGGTCACCCATCTACGAACCTAATGCGGTAAGCGGGCTGTTGTTATTGAGCCACTGGCCCCTTCATTTATGTCTAAGTAGTGCATCACACTAATATTATAAAGGCAAAAGTTTGTGTGTGTGTGCGTTTATATGTTTGTTACTTCTTCAAGTTCAATCGGCTGGATCAATTTTGATAAAATTTTGTATGGAGGTAGCTGACACCCTGGATTAACATATAGGCTACTTTTTATCCCGATATTCCCACGGGATCGACATTTACGCGGGTGAAACCGCGGGGCGCAGCTAGTTCTAAATAAAAATGCATCAATGTCATCATGAAGTTGATTTCCCACACGACCGGCATGTTTTCTGTTCTCATATAAAATAAATAAAAAAAACTATAACCTTTTAGTATAAAAAAACCAATGAATAAATAAACGGGCAAAAGCAAGCAACTACTCCCATAGGAAATAAATCAAACGACAGGCTTGGAAGTAAATGGGGTAACAGCAATTTGATTACTGCACTTCTAAGGTTTCCTCACCTTTCGCTCGCACAAGCAATGAGTTTTAATGTCATGCATCTTACTCAAAGGAATGCCTTTACATGGAACCTTAATAAAAACGGTTCACTGGCTCCCTCGATTAGCTGGCATACCGTAAAGACAGTGAGTAACGATTATTTCTTTATATTCTTTACAACTTTTATCCCTGGCATTTCGTTAACTTTTTGTTGAATTTATACCTCAACATGAATAGATTAATATTCTACGAGTTAACATACCTACCAATTTGTGGGTAGATTAACTGCAATTTTGGTTTTAGGTCGGCCACAATGAATGCGCGTTATGCTAGTGTACGGTGACAACGACAACAGAATTCGTATCCTTTTTGAAATTGTAGACGTTCAACCATATTATCTTAAACATAAAAACATAAATCGTCATATAACAAAACGAGTTCTAACTTTAGAACTATGCTAAACATTCGAGCTAGTTACTGTATTTTATCTTTATTCCGACAAACGTAAAATTTTGAACTGTAAGTTCAAAATTTAAGAATGGCTCGATGGCTTAAACCTGGGTCTAAAGATAGACCTTGTTTCATAATAAGGCCGAAAATGTGTTAATTGTGAAATATTTTACAAACAAGACCTCAAACATTCTAAGTAATTTTTTAATATTGCATTTTAACAGCCTATACGTATCCCTACTTTGATAGGTTATTGCAATGAGAAGACCTGGCAAAGCTTAGTACAAGAGATATTATAGATCACGTTATCAGGGTTCTTTGAACCAATCTCTATTCACAATAGCTTCTAAATAATGGCGGATTGTACGCCATTCACTATTGTGATACATTTCACTTAGCTGATCAACTACTTTGCGGTGTGATAAGCAGGTAGGTAATACGATCTTTCATTGACTTGCATTTTCCGATCAATAATTTGTTGAATGGGAGCAAGTTTATGCTGAAGTGCATTAATAGTTCAGCTTTGCGACCAAGTCTTGAGTGTAATATAATAGACTAGTAACTTAGTTACGTTATGTTTTAGCAAGTACGAGGGATAGACCAGTGGACGAGTGCGTTGTTAGCCAAACATGACTCCTTTGCTCAAGTAGAATAACACAGTAGTCGTCGTGTTCATACGGGTGCCTGAGAATCTGAGATATTTCCTTTAAAGTAGTTCATAGTCAGCCTATAATGTTCCCACTGCTGGGGCACAGCCCTTCTCTCTTTGAGAGGGAGTGGGCCGTAATCTATCACGCGGGCCCACTGCGGGTTGGTTTGGTAGATGTCACATGTCTTCGGTTTTTGGTCTTGGGACACGCCGGTTTCCTCACGATGCAATCCTTTACCATTTTGAGAGCAGTGGTAAAGAAATAATTGACACAAAGTAAAGCGCCTGTCTCGGTTAGAACCTACGACCTATAACTCGTAAGTCGCGGCCGATTAACTCTGGGCCACCACTACTGCTGTAGAATAGTTATTATAATTATTCTAACTGTCGGTCTGCCTGAACAAGGCGGTGGAAATCATCTGGCAGTAGAGCGTATCTGCATAGCCAGGGAGCCAACAATGAAGGTCGAAGGATTAGCAGATTTTGATCATCATCTGCCTAACCTTTTCCCAATTATGTTGAGGTCGGCTTCCAGTCTAACTGCATGCAGCTGAATACCAGTATTTTACATGGAATGACTGCCTATCTGACCTTCACAACCCAGTTCCTGGGTAATACGATACCCCTTGGTAAGACTGGTTGCCAGACTTTCGGGCTTCTGAATACAGTGACTACCCGTAACGACTGTCAAAGATCCACGAATGACAGCCGGGACCAACGGCTTAACGTGCTTTCCGAGGGACGGAGGGGTCTCGGCTTGTAAAGATGGTCACCCATTCACAGACCAACCGCGGCAAGCGTAGCTTAACCTGATCGGTCGACCTGTGCAGCTGTCATTATTTAGTCACGGACCCCTCGCAGATTTTGATATTTGCTTATTAAAATAATGTAAGGTCCCAGATAGGGTATGATGAAAATAATAAGGTCAGTAGTGCATAGTGTGATATAACGCAGAGTCCATTCGAAAATTGTTGACATCCGTCTACTGCGCGCTCTAATCAACCTCTGACGCGGGCCATCCGTTATCTACGAGAAAGTGTGTCAGTTTGTCGTCATCGCTGCAAAGTTATGCGTTGGCGCAGTGGTTGTGTGATTGATCGCAGGTTCGATTTTCGCACCGAGCAATTAGTGTTCGCTTGGTTTACTGATAGCCAGATCAGATCGCTATGTTTGTACATGTGAAATGTGTATTTGTTAAACCACCTACAATACAGAAGCAATCTCTAGAGAATGGTAACGTGTTACTGAAATTATAAAAAAGGTTGGTTTTTGCTAATGTCTATGTCTGATTTTTATTCCCGTCTTTTAACAGCGAGTTGGAATGAAAGCTTTAACAGTAGGCAGTGATCAGTGTCAAGTTCATCTCTACCGCGGATACATTTCTGCATAATAATGCATTCTTCCGACAGAGAACCAAAGTTGTCGACATAGCTCACAGAATAAGCAAGTTGAAGTAATAATAATAATAAGAACGTTTATTGTGTCCAAAAGTTATACACAAACAATTGAAGTGGCAATGGGCCGGCCATATTAGCCGTAGAATCGATGACTGTCGGGGTAGACGTGTTCTTGAGTGGACACCGCGAATCGGCAAACGTAAGGTAGGATTCCCTCAGGCTAGGTGGAGCGACGATCTTAGCAGGGTGGCTGGTAGGAGCTGGATGACAGTTGCCGAGAATCGAGCTACATGACGTGCAATTGGAGAGACCCCAGCAATTGCTGTAGGCTGATGATGATGAATGTATATTCTTCACCTTTCTAAGGTCTCACAGTGCGTAAGAGTACCCAACTTATGCAGGCCTATGCACCCTGCAAACATTACTTGCAGCAGCCTATTACCTCACCGACAATACTCTGTACTCCTTTATATCTGCTTCGACATTTACTGTATGCCCCAGATACCTCTAACGGAGTTCGGATTTATCTACCTGATTAACTTACACGCTTGACTGCTAACCTAGCTTAGACTACCTACAATCAGGCATTAACCGCCTGATAGCCCATAAAACTCTGTAGTTCATATTACTCAAAAACAACTTCACAATTTCATTTATTTGACTGTTATTAATGTCCACTGTGACATCTTCCACAACGGTTTCAAAATGTTTGACAAAGATCCTTAGGGGACCAACCCTTTGTCGTGCATTATTAAGTTCTTAAACGATACTCCACTCACGGCAAATAAAAAAATAAATCATGGGACTCTATATAATTATTTTTGAATTAAAAATACCTATGCAACTTGTGTTTTGAAATATTATGTGTTTTATCACATGTTAGGATTACAGACCTATGTCGTAAAAAAAAAAATGCAATATTATTCCAGATACGGAATGACGTTTTGTCTATTACAGACACTACAGTTTTGTGTCTTCTATCAAAGATTTTCAGTAACAACATTTTGATAACTTTGATTGTAAGACGGTTTTGTAACAAGTCTGCTCGCCATCATTTATTTTCATTGTGTCCATAGGGCGATAGTCTGTCCAAGGAAGAGTCCCATAAACGTTACTAGGTACGTATTTTATTCCTCACACTGGCACACAAGTGCAAGGTAGAGACGGGAACATGTCAAAGTAGTCAAAGCAGTCAGTCTTGACTCAGTCTGCGCATAGCCCAAAGCTAGCTATGCACTTACAATAGCAAAGTTCCTATTAGTCTAAACTATAATGTAATGACATGGACAAAGCTTATTTCGGTGGTCCAAAGTTGAGGAACGGCTGAGTATAAACTATCACGCTGGAGACTAAGTGGACTTAGGAGTAACATGCGAGTACATTCAACGAATCTCTTGCTCCTACTGATTTGCACAACTAAAATACTTTACTACTCTATTTGTTGTAGGTTTCTTTTGATTTAGTTTGTTTATTACTCGAAGAATTAGCACAATGAATTAGACTAAATAAATAACATAAACACAACATAACATAACAATAATATGAACATGTTTAGTTACTACACTCAGCTTGATGATGTGCTATGGAGGACCCACAGCACAAAGCTGATGCTCAGTGGACACTTAAAGAAATTCCTTGTAATGCAAGCCTATTGTCATCCTTATCGCAAAAATGTAGACTTAACGAATCACATAACACAATAACACTTTGCGCGACCCATGGATTAAACCCAGGACCGCAAGTTCAGGAGTCGCATTTGCGACTAGAAAGCCTATTCCCGTAACTCTAAAAATCTAGTCGCAATCTCATATTAGCCACAAAAAATTACAAAAACTTACCAAAATTTAGGGAAATTAGAGAATTTTTTGACAGATATCATTTATTTCAGATTTTCAAATCATCCGTAAAGTTGTTAGTAACATAGAAATACTTATAAGAAATTGATTGAGACTGAGATTAGAATGGGAACGTTCTTAAAAATACAGGAATTGCCGCTATGGTCACCCGGCAAGTGCGAGTCGGACTCGCACACGAAGGGTTTCGTACCACAAGGCATAAAACGCCGAAAAAAAGTTTCTTTTATACCTCTTTAAATTTTAAATTTATTTTATTTTTATTACTTGCTGTTATAGCGGCAACAGAAATACATCTGTGAAAATTTCAACTGTCTAGCTATCACGGTTCATGAGATACAGCCTGGTTACAGACAGACAGACGGACGGTCTTAGAGGGTCCCGTTTTTACCCTTTGGGTACGGAACCCTAAAAATCGTAAACATGTTCTACGAGTATTCATTATTTGTTTTCTGACCCGTGGCATTGGTTAGAAATTGTTTTCAACATTTTTTTACGATACAAAGTTTTTTTCTGAAGCGAGAGAAACACAAGGCTGGCTCTGAAACTTTAACAAAAATGTTGGTTACAAGGCCAAAATATTAATATGCAAAAGTAACACCACTTTAGGTTTGTTCCTACCTACTTCTTTTGGGTAACTAGGTACCTATGCTGACCTGATCTTACAAGCGACAATCTTTATGATTAAAATAATGGGATTTATTTAAATTACATCATAATTATTAATATTCTAGTAATATTCATTATAGATGTAGGTATGTATGTAAGTATATTCTCATATTATTTGTTTTATTTTATTAAGTTAATTGTTTTTAACCGAAGAAAAAACGGAGGAGGTTCTCAAGTCAACGCGTATATATATTTTTTTTAATGTATGACCACGCATAACTTTTTTTATTTTCTCTTTGTCACACGCTGTCTACATCTCCTTATCTACTTTCCTATCGCAGGTATGCTAGAAAAGATTTATTTAGAAATAAGCATCACCTTTCTACCTATTTTTCTTTTCCTTTTTCTTGTCTGTTTATATAAGTGTGTACATAAATCCTACTAATATTATAAAGGCGAAAGTTTGTGAGGATGGATCGATGGATGTTTGCTACTCTTTCTACACAAAAACTATTGCGTAGACTATTGCAGGAGTAAAACATATAATTTTTATCCCGATATTCCCACTGGATCGAAACTTCTGCGGGTGAAAACGCGGGGCGCTGCTAGTGGTTACATAAATAATATAAAATAAGATTTGAATATTGCGGGTAGATGAGAAATAATCTGTTTCAAAAAGATTCAAGCGAAAGACAAATAAGTCAATGCTGCTTTTCCCCCATGAGTTGAGTAAGGATCTATGTACGTAAGAGTCAGCTGACCGAAATGAGGGCACTGACGTTGCTATCTTTAATACCAATACTCTTACGTAACTTGAGCTAGCAACGGTTTCAGTAACATGCATTGGGTACTGTAGGAAACAAAAGTCACTTAGAAAACTTTATTTTAAATACATAACATAAATGTATAATTATAATAATATTAATGGTTTTGCTGCCATTATTAGGAATAGATGTGCATCCTGGATGACACGTGTTTGCGGCATCACCAACAGTATTCTCAATATGTTCGCAGATCGATGGGATTCGAAGTTGCGGAGGCGCAGGGTGCAGCTCCAGGCTGAATTTTAATTGTATATGTGTCTGTAACCTACTAACACTAGAAGTTAATTAAAATTGTTATTAACCTGATGGAATCCTGTTTGAAATAAAAGTTTTCTATTCTATTCTATTCTATAAAATCACGCCTGTATTTCTAGAAGGGTTGGGGCAGACGTGTACTTTTTAGTACAGCCACATTTCAACAGTTATGTTTATGTCCCATGTAAGAGGAGGCGAACCTACTGCCATCAACCATGTAGAAGTATGAAGAGCAGGGTGTAAAGTTCACTCATCCTCCATAGAAAAGAGCTCCGACTCCTCAGAATCCTCTGGTGGGCTACCTACTGCCTAACGATTGATATCGGCATGTTGTATATCTATCTATTTATTTTGCATGACGTTGGAGACCACATGTGCGATGTAGACGCGGCCCACAAACCGAGCACAAAACCCAGACTCTGGGCTGTTACTGAGAAATTCCAGATGGAAAAACTCAATGTCACTTTGCTCGACCTGAGAATCGACCCTCCTCATACTTAGGCTCAATTCACACCAAAAGAGCGTCGAAGCGCAGCGAAGCGGAGCGCAGTTTCAGTGTCATATGAATTTTAACTTTATTTTATTACTATAATACTTATTATCTCGAGAGAAACTCGAACGAGTCGCGCGGATGCCCGCGGCGCCGCGGGAATTCCGGCGAATAGCCTTCTCTACCGAGCGGGTCGCTGCGCTTCGCTGCCCTTCGCTGCGCTTCGCTGCCCTTCGCTGCACTTTCGGTGTGAGTTGAGCCTTAGCAGTAGCGCTTGCGACCACTGGACCAACAGCCCACGAACGAAATATCTTGACAAGTTTTACCAAATACCCTCGAAACTCTTAAAAACTCCGCATTAATGAAGCTTTTGTGCATAAAGCATGTCCCTGTAGTTTTCAAGACCAATTGAGAATAGCAGTCTAGCACCTTTTAGTTTTAATACATTTATAAACAAAAAAATTCAACAACTTGAACGGTGGTATCACTGAGTATAGTAGGAATAAATCATTTTGATACTTACAAAATTATACAATTACTAGCTTCTGCCCTCGGTTTCGGAAATTAAGCCACGGGAACGTACTCGCGGGACAAAAATCTATCTCCTTTCTCAGGATGACAGCATCCTGAGGAAGGTACTTAAGATTGGTGTTCCATGTAGGCGTAGGTAGGTATAGGTACCATCACCAAAAGAGATAAGTGACCAGAGTATATAGTTGAAAATTATTAAGAAACCGATGGATGTTTTTGAACGAATTTGATAAATTAACTGTTTTCTATTTTTTTCCGTTAAACTATATTGTTCCCACTACTGGGTAAAGGTTTCCCCTAAATTTTTCCACTTTTCTTTGTCCTATGCCTTCTCCGTCCAAGCGGTTGTTTTCTATTAATTAAATTAAATTTTATTCGAAAACATCCATTGATTTCTTACTAAACTTCAATATTATATCCGACGACCCTGGTTACTTATCTCTTTTGGTGACTATGTAGGGAACATACATGACAAAATGAAGTATGTTAAAATTTCACATTATAGGTACCTCTTCTTCTTCTTCGTAGCACTCTTGTCAGAGCGGTCGTGGTCCTCATGTAGTTTCTTGTTTAGGGGCTAATGTGTTTCGCCTCACGATTTCTCGCCACCTACTTCGGGTGTACCTAACCGTACCGCAGTATACTTAAGCTATCCGAAATAGGCCCTTTAAACGGCTTTAGTATCGTCCTGTCCGGACATATATTTCAGACTTAGTACATATGTACTTGGAACTAGTTAATAGGATTTATAGCTTTGCCCAAGTATGCCTAGACTTCGTCTTGAGAACTCTTCAACACATTATAGGCATCTCTAGCAACGACGATAGTTTTAGTTCAAGGAGGCTGAAATGATAGGAGGTTCCTGCGTGTTTGAGGTCTCAGATTATTTGTGATAAGCTAGTTTAGTGTTAGAACTTACGCAGTCTTACCAGGACATGTTTCTGTTACGTTATATTTTATATAATATGGGATTTTTGCGATAAGAATTTAGTAAATCTGTTGAGTCAAGACCTTAGACGTTTAAGAAAAAATAGATAGCATGTGACAACACAGTCTTGCCTTTTCGAACTATCTGTGGTCACCTTCTAGTCTAATTGGATGCAGCTGAATAGGAGTATTTTACATGGAGCGCCCGCCTATCTGAATTCCACAACCCAGTGACTGAATTAACTGAATTAAGATACTCCATAGCAAGTTTAGACGTGATTAAAAACATGCCTACTAATACGTCAATTTACGTTAGGCGCTGTCTAATTTGACAGAATTAAACCAATATTTATCTTCTGTCCTTTTCGAAAGAAAAAGATGTACTGCAGTGCGATTCTGTAAACATCTCACCGTGAAAACTTAGGTGAAGTGAGCGTGGAGTGAGCTGTCAATAGTATCAATTCCTAGCAAAAACAAACTCACTTCACCTAAGTTTTCACGGTGAGATTTTTACAGAATCGACCGGCTGAACTTAAATTTAGTTTAGTTTGTGAACAAGGGTATCGGCGCCACTGGTTAGAGTTACTAATGGAATTTACTCCACTCTTAATAAATAAAAGTGTTTGTTTGTCGGTCGGTGGTATAGACAGGCAACAACTCGAAGTGATGGGTGACAGTGTGATTGTGTTCTATAGACTAAAAAGTGTTTTTTCGCTGTCGTATCGGACTGTGGACGGATTTCCATTGATTAAATCTTAGTTTTGATAAAACGACAAACTTTGTGCATTGCCACGAATTCTAAGAATTGATTATAAGAAACAAAGCTTTTTAGTTTTATATTGTTTTCAAACAGATTTTGACAATGTGACTGAAACAACAGCGAGTAAGTAAGTAATTGGTGATTCTTATCCTACTAATATTATAGATGTGAAAGTTTGTGAAGATGTTTGGATGTTTGTTACTCATTCGCGCGTAAACCGTTGAATAGATTTGGATGAAAATTGGCACATAGATAGACCATTTCTTGGATTACTACATAGGATACTTGTTTATCCCGATATTCCTACGGGATCGAAACTTACAAGAGTGAAACCGCGGGGCGCGGCTAGTATTAAATAAAACTTTGTGCTCTCTCTAGTTTCATAAGGTGGAGACGATAATTCATTATACTGCGTATAACTAATGACGTTCCCAGTCTGCATATGAAAATTTCTTTAAAATAAATCCATTAGTTTAGTCACTAAAGTGGCTATAGTCAAAGATTAGCAAAACACGTAGTCGGCCCACGACTAAACACTATTTAGTTTGTTAGAGAAATTCCCTTTTTTCATTTTGACGTTAGGATTATTGATATAACCAAAATACTCTTTTTTTTATTATCCATTAATGTCCCACTGCTGGGCAAAGGCCTCTTTACCTACTCTCCTTCCACCTCTCCAAAATACTCTTATGCATTACAGATAGCGCCATCCACGGAGACGCGCCCCTCTCTTCTTCCTAATCGCTTACAGTACAAGTGTGCAACATTCCGCTAGTGTTTTAGTTTTATTGATACACAGTAATTACTTATTAGTGGGTAATTAGTGTGTATCAAAAATCTAAAACACTAGCGGAATTAACTAGCGATAACCACTAGCAATTAGTAAGAAGAGGGGGGCGCGTCTTCGTAGATGGCACTATAGTATAGTATTGCCAGTGTTTTCATTTATTGTCGTACTAGCTTCCGCCCGCGGCTTCGCTCGCAAAGTATGTCAATAAAAACTATCCTATGTCCTTCCCCGGGATGTAATCTATCTCTCTGCCAAATTTTATCGAAATCCGTTCAGTGGTTTAGGCGTGAAAAGGTAACATACAGACAGACAGACAGAGTTACTTTGGAATTTATAATATGGATTGTCGTCTCCACATTGTATATCAAGTTAGTAATATAATAGTTCCAGTGTGGTAGTAGGAGATATTTTTATGGTTTACCACTGCCGTGACTAATTTATTTTTGAACTACGAGACCTTTTTGTTTTCATTAAAATAAATCACTGCTTTTACGGTCTAGTATTGCACAGCAAGATCATGCCAATATATCTAATCCAAAGTCTTTGGTTTTTTGGTTTAATTTCATCCAATCTCAAAATATCGATAGTGTACCTAGTTGGGAGTATTTTGTTACAACATAGGTACTCTATTCAAACTTGAACGGAAATTGGAATGTCTCGAAAATTGCGATAGGGTTTCACTCCATCACAGTGGGACCTAATACTATTACTGGTACACGAAAGGGAGTAAACAGATGTAGTTTTACAGCACCAATAGAGGTATGTAGGTATATCTATCATACTAGTTAATGGATATGTAGCCAACACTTAACACGAAGTTTTTACGAACTAACATTTTCATTTTGTATTGACAGCCTTGTGAATTAACTTGTGGAAACATGTCCAACATGTTTCGAAGTTAGAAGAAACGTGGCAAGAAAGTCAAGATAGGGGCAAGTTGCGTGAACTTGTAATAAAATAAAGTTAACCGCTGACGTCGATGGCGCGCGGTGGAGCTGTTTAGCGCCGCGGCTTCCTACCCCCAACCTTATGACCCACTGATGGCTCGCTTTTTACCTGTAAATAACCCACTTTGACAAGACTACCTACCACTCTTACTATGGCGTAATCCTTTCAAGAGTTTTCCCTAACTAACGCTAACTTCACAATTTATTTTATCTTTGTTTCTTCGGCTTAAAAGTTTCCGAATTCATCTCTTATCCGGAACCCGGTAGTCAGCGTGAAGATTAGGTTAGTTGGTATTGATTTTTGGCAATTAATGGTTTCGGTAAACATTGATGAATTTTTGTTTCCTGGGTATTTATAAAACGGTTTATTTAATGGACCATTGTCGTTATTTAGGGCCTAATGGATCGATTTAAATAAACTAGTATTAAGATAAACAAATAGTTCAAATGGCTCGTGTTAACTACGTTAGTTTATGTTATCATTAGCTCCTCACAGTCGAACACGAGCAACATCAAACAGTATTGGTCAATAAACAAATATGTATCCCGTACGATGATACCCAGTTCAAACTTGACAACCCTAAAATATCTTGGAACGCTCGCATTTTTCAAGACAATCATCTATTCGCTGAGCCATGAATGGACCAATAAAATGAAGTGTCAAAGGAAAGGCGCGGTGTCGTGCCTGACGTATCGGCGCGGAGTGAGGGGTCGCACATCCGAGCTATTTCTCCAACACTGACAATCGAACTATTGCGACATACCTTGGAAAAGGAGACTATTAATATTAGCCGCTCATACCGCCGACGAACACTACGTGATTTACCGCCTCCGAGCTGAGTGGGCTTACAGGGCCAAATGTTACAAACACGTCTATTAATTCGTTTTACATACATTATTACCAAGTTTACATCGTGGGAAGCCAGTTCCGCCTACACGCGTAATTCCTATGAAAAACAAACCTTTTATTTAAACTAAATGTTAACCATTTATTGTCTATTTACCCAATTATTTAGCATTAGGTAAATAGTAAAATAAATGTTAACAGTGAAATAAGATAAACAGTAAAAGTTCGAACAAAACGTTAATGGAAACTCAACTGGTTTTGAAAGCGGTGGGACAATTTAATTATAAAACTAAGTTAATTTTAAAACGAAACCAACTGTTTAATCGGAATTCCGACCTAGTAAGAGTACCTAACAATAAAATTCAACAAAAGCCTTGGTTTTATTTCAAACTTTTAGAACAGATCGAGTAAAACTTTGTGGAAAAAGCTGTGGCACTGAACATCTGCAATTCTACACATTGGACAATGAATGGATTCCTAATTTCTCTCAATCATACAAACAAAACGGACTTAAAAAGTCGAATCTAGTTGCACAGTTTAATATGTCGATTCATTAGGGGTCTTCTTCCTGTTTTTACAGGCAAGAAATGGCATGCTTACATCAATAGAATGGACCTAAGAATCTCTACTTAGTAGATACTAACAATTTTATGAAACGTCATTTAATTTCACTTCCAACCGCATTACTCACACGGGATGTTTCAGAAAAACTGCACTTACGCTGTTGATTAATAGATATACGAATAAAAGATAAAGATAGAGAAAAAACACATCGTGTATAGGGGTCATATTCAAAATAATTGTAAGTTACGGATAGGAAACAGATATGAATATTATTTGATTGTAACAGAAAAATAACAGAAAGGAATTATTAGGGCAAGTTTAAATAGCACACGTTTATAACAGGCTACGAGTGCGAAGTCGGTGTGGGTCGCTAGGTGGGTACATAATGAAATAACATTTTGGTGATCGTATTTTAGTTGGTATAATTGCCATAAATTCATCATCATCATTGCAATAATGCCTTATCTCCGAAACTACCGAGCCTAAAATTTTGATATTAATATTAAGGCAAAAGGATTCTAATGATTAGAATTATGTAAAGCCATATTTGTTACGGTCGTGAATCATATTTTAATCAACATACAACTTTACACTGACCTGTAAATTGCAAAAAACCTGAGTCAATTTGAATTTCGCGGGCTACCTTGGCGCATCCCCCTTAACTGATACTCAGACGGCCGACGAGAGGCTGGGTACGCCTCGGCGAGGCTGCGCGGTTAGTATAAAAGGCTCAAGCAGTGAGGACTAAGGATACGCAGTAAAACATGCACACACAGACAATACATGGCACAGCAATGCAATACATGGCACAATATACGCAAACTTTACATACTTCAAATAAATTTAAGTAAGTAAAAAAAATGTTTTGGCTAACCTGCGGTGCACTAAGTACCTATTAATATTTTATTTTCATTAATTCATACATGAGACAATGTGAATAACGCCTAATCATTCATATCTGTTACGTAACGGAAAAAAGTGACAGATAAAATAACGTATATGAATTAATTGCACATGTCTATCCTACAAATCTATTTATTTCCACACCAATTCACATGATTATACGAATATTTTATAGTTATAACAAATATCACAATACAGCCCTTTCCTAGTATGAGTAATAAAACAGTAAGTACTTACTGCTACTGTAAACGACTCACATTGAATATTTACTTTTAAAAGTCTAATTTTCTTCGACAACGAAACGAGCTGAAAAACTATATTGAACAAAATGGCAAAGCGTTTATTCTTACGCGTCGTGTAGTAACAGCTAGTGAACTAATTTTGCCAGTATTTCAAATTTCTTTATTGCCATGGAAATAATGTTAAAATAGCATAACAGAGAAGAATAACAGATATGTGCAAAATCAGGACACTCATTAATAAATTAAATTTGGAGTACACTAAATAGTATTTTATATTTTGTTTAGTAAAGTGTTGAAAGTTTAAACAATATTCTCTGAATATATATTTTTTTTTAACTTTTGTGTAGGAATGGTTATTAAATTATTTTTTTTAGTTTACCGTTAAAGACGTGGACATAGAATACTTGTATGAAACGGATCCTACGCAATGTCTGGTTTAATTTTTTTAAATGAATTGTTTAGGTTTACCAAATGTTTCGTTGTTTTTTATTAAGCTCAAATAAATATTTTATCTGTTTGTTTATGAAACTCTAGTCAGTTGCATCTCGTTATGAAAATAATTGGGTTGGACATTAAGACAGTAGTAAATATACAATTATTTTGAATATGACCCATAGATAAAGTCACATCCAAAAAGAGAAATAACAGTTCTGGCGCAGAATCTGAATTACTTTCGTTTTTTTTGCTTAATCAAAACCCGACATTTTACTATTATTTATGTGGTTGGTTATAAGAGTAGGTACCAAAGAAACGATGGATGGATTTTGTGAAAGAAAGATGATATTATGGCTAGAATGAGGGGGGTTGAAGAAGACATGTTGATGTTTTAACAATAGTTCAAGAACAATGTAAAATAAGGATATTATAAATTAAAGTCGCTTTTGGTGCCTGTCTCGGTGACCTCGTTGAACTTCTAACTCCGAAACGGATTTTGATGCGGTTTTCAGCGTCATTTACCTTACCTATATTACCTTCATATTAAGCTTACATAAAACAAAGATATCTCGATGTTTTGTCGAATCGTAAAAACCGTGCGAAGCAGGGGTGGGTCGCTAAGTAAGAAATACAAGATAGCCACCGTAAACATGAATCTCATGCCAGCAAAACTCATTCACGTCCAAGATATATTTAACTACTTTACACACTTTACACAAGTTTCAAACGTTACCAACCTGGATCCCATAAACAACGAAGCGTAGTGTAGCGCCGGTAACGTGGCAATTAGTTAGACAGCTTGCCAAACAAGCCGGGCTTGCAGCCTGCCGCTTGGATGTTTGCCTGCATCTCACACGCTCTCCGCAACCTATGAATCTAGGTGACTCGAATTGAACCCGTTTATATCTTCACCTCCATTTAATGCGATTTAAAGATCGAATGAGACGGTTAAAGAAGGTCACATGCGATCGTTTTTATTTTTTCGTTTTTACTTGTTTCTTTTATAGTAGTATATGAAACGGTTACGTATCAGGGGTGATAATAACACGAGTGTGACTTTTTACCAAGCCCCAGGCGAGGTTAATAATAGTGCCGTATACCACACGAGTGTTTTTGTAACTAGTTACCTATGTGTAGTTTCATACACTACTTTATATAAACTCATGCAGTGTCAATAAAAACATAATAACGTAACTACGGCACACAAATTCAACATTCCACAATAGCAAGCGATCAGCTGTTGCGATGACGCGCCGCCATTTTACGCCACAGACAGATAATGTAGGAACAACGGTTGGACGAGTCTAATAAGCACATTATTTACAAATACTGAACTAGACCATCATCATCGTCATCATCATCTGCCTAGCCTTTTTCCAACTATGTTGGGATCGGCTTCCAGTCTAACCGGGTGCAGCTGAATACCAGTATTTTACATGAAGCGACTGTCTACCAAAATAAATATTGAACTTGACCAAATGCAGAAATACTTACCTATTAGTTTAAATAAAATATACACACTGAACCTCGAGAGATGTTGATCGAGGATTCTGGTCATCAGGCCATTGGCGGATACGACAATCGGCACAATGATAGCCGAGCTCACATTCCAACATGTCAACAACCTCGTGTGCTAAGTCAAGATATTTAATTTGTTTCTCTTTCTCAGCTTTCACAAGGTTCTCGTCATGTGGAATGGTAACCTCCACCACAATCATTGTGCGGCGCGCTAATTGATCTATCACCACTATATCACTGATATACTGATATACCAATCCCAGTACAACGTGACATGGTCAATTTCAAGAACTGAGTCGGGCACATACTTGTAATACGGTACCTCAGAATCCACAAGTTTATATTTCAAAGCAACTTGCTGGCGCATAATCCTGGTTATTTGGTTATGACTGTGCAAGTTCTCGCCGTTAGTCAGACGAGAACAACCAGAGATAATAATAATATGTCTGATGGACTCACCCGGACGGTGGCATGCCCGACATACATCAACCGTCCCGTCTTTCATAATAGTATCTACATATTATTATTACTTATCATCATCATTATCTGCCTAGCCTTTTCCCAACTATGTTGGGGTCGGCTTCCAGTCTAACCGGATGCAGCTGAATACCAGTATTCTACATGGAGCGACTGCCTATCTGACCTCCACAACCCATATTACCTACTGGGTAATACGATATCCCTTGGTAAGACTGGTTGTCAGACTTTTGGGCTTCCGACTACCCGTAACGACTGTCAAATATCCACTAAACCAACGGCTTAACGTGCTTTCCGAGGTGCGGAGGGGTCACTGTATGCAAAGATGGTCGTCCACCCACAGACCAACCGCGGCAAACGTAGCTTAACCTGATCGATCGACCTGTGCGGCTGTTATTATTTAGCCACGGGCCCGTCATTATTATTACTTATATATTATGTAAATATTATCTTGGAAATTCAAATAAACTCTTTCAAATTAAAAAATTATAAGTACAAAACATGTCCCAGAATTAACGCACACCACGAAACACCCCAATTAGAAAATTATGTTATTATCTTACTACATACAAAGAATTTTTATAATTATGTATAAAACATTGTTTTTTTATTAAATTAGATACACTGATTGTGGGAGGAAATTGGTCACACATTACAAATCTACGCATGCACACAGTCGCACACTTATAAGGGTCTAGCGTAGTAGGTACTTCAATCATTTCGGTTTTTTTTGAGTGTACAGCGGAAGTGTGACAGTAATTTATTAGTTTTATTCTTTGGGGTAAAAATTACCTACATAAATTAAAAATCGACGGCGAAGTGCCAATACCTCCTAACTGACATTTTTTGAGAAATTTTCTTTTTTATATCGTTTTGAATTTAAAGGCGTTATTCGCAGGTTTTAGTGAAATCGCCTCAGTGTATTTTTAGTTGCAACAGCATTTCAACTAAAATGTGGAAATATATACCTCCCAACTAAACCAACGTGTCTATTTTTGAACGTTTTATTTCAGTTTGTGTAAATTTTTGACTTTGTCAGTTAGGAGGTATTGGCACTTCGCCGTCGAAATGACAGAAATCGACAACAACATGTGCATTAATTCAGTTACACATTATTTATTACTACCTGCGCCCCGCTGTTACACCCGCGTAAGTTTCGATTCCAAAAAAATTCTGGAGAGGGCCACCCTTATCACCTAGGGGTATAAAAAATAGCCTACGACCTATTCTCAGACCTACCAAATATACAAACAAAAATTGGTCAAGCCGTTTCGGAGGAGTATTACACATTATATGGGTCAATATCAACAAAGTGATTTTTTGTTCAATTTTGGTGGCGAATTTTTTTCTTCAGTTTTCGTGAAAAATAATGACCTGGTATAATAATAGAAAGTCCAAGCTGGAAGGATCTTCAAGAGGTCTGAGAATATCTCGATAACTTTTTGAGATATTTTAGTTCAAAGTCTAATGTGGCCACCAAAATTGAAAATCGCCCACCAAAATCGAAAGTGCCCACCAAAATTGAAAATCAGTGGCACCAAAATTGGATTAGAAGGTGAATCTGAAACAATGTGTAAGGTAGATATCTCGGGAAATATTATTTCAGCCTGTTCGGGATTGCTCTTTATTCTTGCTTTTCTTCTTGACCCCTGTAACACAGGTTTTGCCTAGCACGGGGGTCATTGGTCATTTATTTTGGACCAGGATATTCGCATGCTTAAATTGTCACTCTGTATTTGTGTACTTACCTTTTTATGTCAAATAAAATGTATTATTTCCTTTATTCATTTACATAATCTTATTTTATTGTATTTTTAAATATTTCTTAAATATAAAATAAGTATAAAAAACATTTAAAATATAAAAAAATTGCGATCCGCCGGTGTCGGGAGCAGGGTCCAAGCTACCGGTGGTTAGGGCTCCAGAGACAGGAACCTCCTCACAATGCGAGCCGTATCGAGGAGTACTGCCTTCTGAATCAGGCCCTTGACCCAACCGCCTAACGAGAGCCTCGATAGATGTTAATCAAGGCTTTCGGCCATCAGTTCATTGGCCGATACGACAATCGGCACAATGATAGCCGAGCTCACATTCCACATGTCAACAAACTCGTGTGCTAAGTCGAGATATTTAATTTGCTTCTCTTTCGCAGCTTTCACGAGGTTCCCGTCACGTGGAATGGTAACATCGACAATCATTATCTCGTCTATCACTACTATATCAGGTTTATTGGCAACAATAGTCCTGTCAGTAATGATAGACCGATCCCAGTACATTTTCAAGAACTGGGTCGGGCACATACTTGTAGTACACCAAAGGTCACCAAAACGTAGCCAGGATACGGACGCTAAGAAGTCTACACCGGGCTCATGAAGAGCCCGATAGAAGCGCCCGTGAAGCTCCTTGCTTTGCCATACCTTCTTGCGGTCTTCAGTAGAAAGTACTACAGGTTTGCGCCAGTTCTCTTTAGCCATGGAGAGCGGGATGAGCCTCTTGTCCACTGCGACCACATCACGGTGCATACCCACTTCGGCTTTTAAAAAATATTCCCTGAGACTGCACACCTCGCGGTTGTGGAGGGTCTTCGCATTTAAAAAGCCTCGACCCCCACACTTCCGCGGGATATACAGTCTCATCACCGATGATCGTGGGTGATGCATCCGGTTTGCGGTCAATAGTGTACGGACTCTTCTATCCAGGGCGTCGAGTTCGGTCTGAGTCCATTTGGGTATGCCGAAAGAGTACATCAAAACCGGCATGACCCAACCATTGTTGGGTCATGCCGGTTTTGATGTACTCTTTCGGCAGCGCCTGTCGCCTTCAATGGAAGGCGCGCACCTTATTTCCGCCCGAAAGAAGACTATTTAATACCTTCTTCAGGCGACAAAAGAAGCGCTCCTTCAACGATTGCTTCATGTCAGCATCGTTGATGCCTAACGCTTCCGACATACCCAAATACTTATAGCTTTCGGATGAGGAGAGGGATCTGAGGCTTATGGAATCGGAGAGTTGAATTCCCTCGGATTCCATAATCTCCCCTCGCTTTACATGCATGACTGCATTATTATTATTGTTATTATTTATTCTTCTTTCTGCCATTCTCTTATTAAGCAGCCTCTCTTCGGTGGTCTGTTTTGGCATTCTAAAAAGCAACAAAATAAAAATATAATGATAAGAAACTTGGTCATTACTCATTAGTAGGTCAAACTAAAACTCAAAGCATAACAGGCACTTTTAAATTGTCAAGGAGTCGGTTAGTCCGAAAATATGAAGCTATTTCTAAAAATATGAAGCTAGGTCCTTATAATAATAGACCACTTAGGTACTGCCAAGTAGGTACATAATATTTATTTATTTGCTAATCAAACTGACTTGCAACTTAAAAACTGGCTTTATAGGTACAAACAATACTTACAGTATATACTTAAAACTTGGTGGCTCGTTTTCAATTTTGGTGGCGTGAAAACGCCACCAAAACCACCAAAATTGAGCCACCAAAATTGAAACCAGATATAAAAAAAAACTTTAAAAATAGGGGTTTTAAGTTACAATTTATTTAATATCACTGATTTATGCGTAACCCAAATCACTACCTATAATGTGTACACTACTATTAAAACACTTTAAAATTAACAGCAAATCGATCCACCAAAAATTGAACAATTCTTGTCCCCCGTGCCACCCAAGATGATACTTACGTTTTTGGCGGAAAATCAGAGCACTAATCACACACCTGTTACGCGCAAGTGCCGGCGCATGACTGAGAGGTGTGAAATAATAAAACGCGATTGATCGCACACGCACGAAACTTCATTTTATAGTATGTTGAATATGTGCCACCAAAATTTAGATTTTTGCTTGGACAAACTTTGATCGAGTATCCTGTGCTTTTAAATAAGATTTTCTAATATAGTTAATTGTTTTTAGATAATGTGTCATAAGCATACACTAATGAACTGGTTTATTTTTTATTGTATAGCAAATTGTTACTTTGGTGAATGCAATTATATCAAAAAATGGAGCTGGGACAAGCCACCTAACTTGAATTACAAGGCGATTTTTTTTTTCCTGATTATTTAAATACACATTTATAAAAAAAAAATGTGGCCCTAATTGAACCAAGTTACGTAGTTCACTATAAAAAAAAATAAGAAACATCCTATCATTTAACGCCTCGATTCTCAACGTGGACGCGTAAAATTTGCTGTGGGGATATTCACCCATATAATAGGTATATATAAATTATACCCACCAGTTGCAGTGTTCTACATTAGTACTGGATAGTAATCACTGGAAGTTATGACACTATCAGTAACAGTAAATTACTCATTATTTTTAAATATCACTCCAAAGTTGCGTTCTTATGACTATCAATTGAGCACCTTGTTGTTCGAGACGTAGTCTACTTTAATATAAAGAAAGTTATTTTAAATCATTATTTTGCTAGCGAAGTATGATATAAAATAACTTTTAATGTCCAGACGAAATGTCGGTGACTTATAGGTACACTTCTGCCTAACCCTTTTTAATTTTATTAGAGTTATACGTGGGGTACTACATATTTTTGATTTCATAATTAGAACTTTACGTTATGACAGTACTTAGATTAAAGGGTTTTAGTTTCACTGAGTTGATCTGCACGATTTCTCACAAATGCGTGCAGTGACTGGTTAGGTCCTCTCATTCTGTGTGGTTCTTTCCTCAAAAGACCATCTCAGACATCGATCTACATGGTCTTCATATAACCTGACCAAGATTATGTCTGGACTTTAAAAGAGACTATGTCCTCTGAGTTTGTTTCGGCCTTTCTTCTCAGAGTAGTCAGATAGGAAACGCCGACCTCATCTAGTTTAAAAAAAAACATGATTGAGTTTGTGAAAACCTACTTAAAAAATAAATCATTTATCACTAGCTAGAAAGTAAAGATAGTTTATTTTAGACCTCTTCCACTTCTTTGTCTGTCTAGTCATGTACTTCCTCATGTACTTACTCACTTCGTTTCGATTAAAATAATTTGCTTTGATGGAGATGGCTAAAGAAAGAAAGATCCTGTGATCTTTACACGAGAAGACTTTTTACTGATATCGTCTCGTCTAGATTGACGTGACGATATCTGTAATTGGCGTATATACGTTGAGATTGAATAGCAAATGGCCAGCAGGTTTTAATATGAACTTGATTTAAAAAGTTTCTTAAGGGGTTTATTCATGAGATACCAATTTGTTTATAAAGTTTCGTATATTGCCTACCGATACAAGTGGTTTATTTGCGTCGCCCAAATCGTGCGTATAAATTTTCATATGTTTATCACAGATCCTTGATAGAATATTCAACATGTAAGTAGCTCTAACAATTTATTGAAACCCGTGAATAATGTATAGAGCATAATTGGAATTGTAGAATGGTAACGTACCTGATTATAAATATGCTTAATGAGATCTAATCTAGAAAAATGAACGCTTACCCACATTTACCTCGATAGGTAGGTACCTAAGTACCTATCGAAGTAAATGTGGCTAAGCACTTACATAATTAATTTATCTGGGATAAAATAATATAATGTAATCTAAACGATGGACTATTCGTGCAGAATGATTGATACACTTGAGTTTTATAATTCACAATCAGCCTATTATGTTCCCACTGCTGGGACACAGGCCTCCTCTTTGTGAGAGGGAGTGGGCTGTATTCCACCACGCGGGCCCAGTGCGGGTTGGTGGATGTCACATGTCTTCGAAATTTTGGTTCTAGGACATGCCTATCAAAAACCATAGACATTAAATGTACCTACCTTAAATCTCTTTGACAAAAACAAAATCCAAAATCCAAAGTCTTTGATATAAAAATACTCCTTTTGAAAGATCAATCTCATTTTCATTTCACTTCAAATCAACAGAATGTCAAAAGATTTAACCAGCTTAAATCAAATTACATGTGGAGTGGAATTGAAAACGAAAAACAAAATATATTATGACCGGAATAGATTAGGCATTTGGAGGCGCGAGCGGGTGCGCGGCGGCGCCGCGCGCCGTCGACGGGCGTACGCGGGCCGACCATTTATTGAAAGTCGGAGGCCAGCGCGTGAAGCCATTAGTCCTCTACACGCCTGAAAAAGTGTCGCTTTCGCTGAAACATTGCGCCAGGGCGCGCTATTCAATTGGCGAATGTATTTTATTCGGAGCCAATCGATCTCAAGACAACAAAACGCATACCGTGAATGGAGTGTCTCGCGAGGCGATAAATCACTGACGTCTACGATACGTTTAATGAAAAGATCTTTCTGCTATCGCTGTTTTATTACTATTGAACGGCACTTTGTTCGTTTCTCAAAGAAATATATAAGTATATCTGTATATAAACGTACATAATAACGCCTGTAGGAGTGCCGATTCCGTATCGCTGCAACTGCAAAACTTTGCTATGAACATGCCGCCGTTTGATTTGTAGTTGCATGCTGTCGTTTGAGTTATAAAGAAAGTATATTGTGGTTAATGAGAAAATATGGTCACCCAGTAATGAATTGGCTAATCCTGAAACTTTATTGTTTACAAAACCGTCTTTACCATCATCATTGATTCCTTTGAATTTTAGTGTACTACTATTGCTGCAAGATTTTCACATAAATTTTTGTTTTGTTCCAGAATACTTAATGGTCACTTGAAAGGATGAACTCTACCTTAGAAAATGGCTACCACGTTACGTAGGTAACTCAATTTAGCTGTGTCAAGAAGAGTACAATATTTGGACAGTCTGTTTAAAAATGAAGGAGAATATACGGAAGGCGCGCAAGAGCCGTCTGGAGGCGGTGGTGACATGACGTGTGGGCGCGTCGCTCGCTGCAACATGGCTACACAGCTCACCACCATCATACTGTGGCTGGGAGGAAGTGAGTAACTGTTTACATTATACATGCACCCCTGTATTAACACTATACAATATGCATACATTGACACGTAACCCTTACTAAGGTTTTAAGGATTCATTCGCGACCGGATTCACGCACGTCCTTCACGGCTCTGGAAGAAGTGAAAGAATTAGGTAGGTTTACGTGTATAGGCTTTCAGAAAACTGTACATCTGGGTCATCGGTAACAGACCTTAACCGATCTAATCACCCACAAAACTCGCAAATGTAACACTTACATGCACATGTATATCCTACATAATTAAAATAGAGGTACTTGAAACAAAAACATACGTCTACACGAGTATTATCTCGCAAACATTTGAACATGTTTACATTTTTAATCCATGTCAGTCACCAGCTTCTCGCACTTACAGATAATATCACGATGAGAGCGAACATTTAATAATGAATTCTAAACGCGTGTATTGCACTGAGGACGTGGATTGCGCCTCCCGTCACTAGATATGAAACGTAATATGAATCGGATAATAAGATTAAATACTTGGCTTGTGATGTCAGTATTGTGTGGGACTGAGTAAGTTGGTACCTACTTGGTTAAAATTTGAGAAATCTTTTGGTAGAAATGTTGGTGGTTAGTTAAATTTAAAATGCTTATTGATTGGAGTCCTTTAAAATTCTAAAAAATAGAACTAGCCTTTTGTTTCCTGCAGTAGCCACGTTGATTTTTAATCGATGGTATGAAATCAATCAATGATAAATCTATTTACACAAAACAGATTATTGAAATGAGGCGATGTCTTGTTAGCAGTACAAGATAATTCCTGTGTAGGTTCAAGCCTAACTATCAACTCACAGTCCATGGCTGGTCATAGGCCTCTCCCAGACTGTGCCACAACACCCTGTCCTCCGCTATCCGCACCTAGTCTGTCCCAGCCACTTTCTTTAGGTAGTCGGTCCATCTAGCTGGGGGGTGTCCCACACTACGCTTGCCGATACGCGGTTTCCATTCCAAGACTCGTCTGCTCCACAGGCCATTGCTTAGTCTTTTCCAAAAGTAGGTATCCGACGTAAATGTAAATAAATAGATAAGAAAACGTACCTGTGGATGACAATTGATACTTCCACTTACAAATTGAGTGATTTGATTATTTGAATACTGAATCCTGAAATTCTAATTCTTCTGACCGCTAAGTACTTCTTTCGCGTTGAAGTCGTAAGTCGTAAGATACACAATATACTTAATAAAATAACAGCCACATTTTTATAAAACTCCCTCGCCCGCCAGCGCTGTTATCTCGTTTTCGCTTAGCGTTCTTTCTGACCTTTTTTCTTTTTGCTCGGCTCCTGTAGGATAAAGCGTGATGTTAAGACTATATTCTTCCTCAAGAATTTGGCTATCAAATGCAAAAATATTTTTTCAAATCCAACCGGCAGTTCCAGAGATTAGCGCGTTTGAACAAAAAACCGGCCAATTGAGTGTTGGACCACGCACAATGAAGGGTTCCGTAGTTGGGATTAATTAATTCCAAGAAAAAACTTAATATTGTAGTTTAAAAACATGTTCTCCCATACATTCCAATTGCAAGTGTTAGTTTCTACGCACAATGTTGGGAGACTTCTTATAGATTTTCCTATAATAAAGCTAAGGGGGAGGGGGACAATGGTAAATTTCCTTCTGTAACTTTAAAATTATTTATTTTCAATATATAAAAAATGTGTTTGAGACCATCACAGTAAACCCTTTCATTTGATATGCCACAGATGACAGGGTACAGATCGCATTTTTTTATTTTCTTATATTCCTACCAAATGTGACCCTCATATTCAAGATTCATTTATGTAAGTTACACGTCCCTGTTTCATCATCATCATCATAATTTCAGCCAAAAGACGTCCACTGCTGGACATAGGCCTCCCCCAAGCACTTCCACTTCGACCGGTTCTGTGCTTCTCGCATCCAACGGGTTCCTGCGGCCTTCACAAGGTCGTCGGTCCACCTTGTGGGAGGCCTTCCAACGCTACGTCCCTGTTTGGGTCACAGAAATTCATATGTGTACCAATATGTGTACCAAACTCAATCGGTTCAATAGATGGCTGTGACAGACGGGCAGACAGACAGGAGTGATCTTTTATGGGTTCCGTTTTTTCATTCGGTCGTACTGAACCCTAAAAACAAATTCTTCAGCTTAGTTGATCATTTGTTCTGTGTCTGGGTGTAATTTATCTATATATGTATGTATTTAGAAATATATAAGTATGTTTATCAGTTGTCTAGTACTCATAACACAAGCTCTGCTTAGCTTGAGACTAGACGGCGTTGTGTGATAGTTGTGGAATATTATTATTATTATGTCCTTTATTACTTTACATGTCTTATTCTATTATATTTTTAAATATTTCTTAATAAATAAAAGTAAGTATAAAAAACATTTAAAAATATAAAAAAATAGTTGTCCGCCGGTGTCGGGAGCAGGGTCCAAGCTACCGGTGGTTAGGGCTCCAGAGACAGGAACCTCCTCACAATGCGAGCCGTATCGAGGAGCACTGCCTTCTGAATCAGGCCCTTGATCCAACCGCCTAACGAGAGCCTCGATAGATGTTGATCGAGGCTTTCGGCGATCAGTCCATTGGCTGATACGACAATCGGCACAATGATAGCCGAGCTCACATTCCACATGTCAACAACCTCGTGTGTTAAGTCGAGATATTTCATTTGTTTCTCTTTCTCAGCTTTCACGAGGTTCCCGTCATGTGGAATGGTAACATCGACAATCATTGTGCGGCGCGCTAATCGGTCTATCACCACTATATCAGGCTTATTGGCAACAATAGTCCTGTCAGTAATGATAGACCGATCCCAGTACAATGTGACATGGCCATTTTCAAGAACTGGGTCGGGCACATACTTATAGTACGGTACCTCAGAATCTACAAGTTTATATTTCAAAGCAAGTTGCTGATGAATAATCCTAGCTACTTGGTTATGCCTGTGCAAGTACTCGCCGTTAGCTAGACGAGAACAACCAGAGATAATATGTCTGATAGACTCACCCGGACGGTGGCATGCCCGACACACGTCAACCGTCCCGTCCTTCATAATATGTCTCCGGTAGTTATTCGTTAAGATAACTTCGTCCATAATTGCACAGACAAAACCTTCAGTTTCCCCGAAAAGGTCACCAAAACGTAGCCAGGATACGGACGCTAAGAAGTCTACACCAGGCTCATGAAGAGCCCGGTAGAAGCGCCCGTGAAGCTCCTTGCTTTGCCATACCTTCTTGCGATCATCAGTAGAAAGTACTACGGGTTTGCGCCAGTTCTCTTTAGCCATGGAGAGCGGGGTGAGCCCCTTGTCCACTGCGACCACATCACGGTGCATACCCACTTCAGCTTTTAAAAAATATTCCCTGAGACTGCACACCTCGCGGTTGTGGAGGGTCTTCGCATTTAAAAAGCCTCGACCCCCGCACTTCCGCGGGATATACAGTCTCATCACCGATGATCGTGGGTGATGCATCCGGTTTGCGGTCAGTAGTGTACGGACTCTTCTATCCAGGGCGTCGAGTTCCGTCTGAGTCCATTTGAGTATGCCGAAAGAGTACATCAAAACCGGCATGACCCAACCATTGAAGGCGCGCACCTTATTTCCGCCCGAAAGAAGACTATTTAATACCTTCTTCAGGCGACAAAAGAAGCGC
The DNA here is from genome assembly GCA_963082905.1 of Oligia fasciuncula. Taxonomy (NCBI): domain Eukaryota; kingdom Metazoa; phylum Arthropoda; class Insecta; order Lepidoptera; family Noctuidae; genus Oligia; species Oligia fasciuncula. The sequence continues at coordinate 9,137,617 of OY720392.1, forward strand.
TCCTTCAACGATTGCTTCATGTCAGCATCGTTGATGCCTAACGCTTCCGACATACCCAAATACTTATAGCTTTCTGATGAGGAGAGGGATCTGAGGCTTATGGAATCGGAGAGTTGAATTCCCTCGGATTCCATAATCTCCCCTCGCTTTACATGCATGACTGCACATTTGTCCACACCAAATTCCATCCTGATGGCCCTACTGAAAGTTTCAGTTACCTTCAGTAGCTCCATCAGACGCAATTTGTTGGGGGCAAAGAGTTTTAAATCATCCATGTAAAGGAGGTGAGATATGACCTGACCACCTCTCCTCAACCGATAGCCTAGACCTGAATCCTCCAGTAGTGTACTTAGAGGATTCAGGGCTAAGCAAAACCAAAGTGGACTCAAACTGTCGCCCTGAAATATTCCCCGTTTAATCCATACAGGCTCATCATTCCCCTGGATCTGTCGACATCCTGGATAACGAAGGACCGTCTTCCATTGCCCCATACATGACTCAAGGAAGGTGCGTAGAGTTGCATCTATCTTGTACAACTCCAGCACCCTCATGAGCCACGTATGTGGCACCGAGTCGTAGGCCTTCTTGTAATCTATCCAACATGTCGACAGATCCTTGCGGGATCGACGAACCTGTTGGCTAATGGCCATGTCTATGAGGAGTAGCTCCTTAGTACCGCGGGACCCATTCCTACATCCATTTTGAGAGGCAGACATAATCGAGTTACTCTCAATGTGTGTATTAATTTTCGTTCTCAAAATGGATGTAAGAAGTTTATAAACCGTCGACAAACACGTGATCGGTCTATAATTCTTGGGTTCCGCGGGACTACCTGATTTATAGAGCAGGTGGGTAACGCCTGTTGTTAGAAACTGCGGTAGCGACCCAGACTCTAAGGATGACTGGAACTGAGATGCCAGGCAAGTGTGTGAACTAATTAGCCATTTCAGCCAAAAATTGTGCAGTCCGTCCGGTCCCGGTGATTTCCAATTCGGTAACGGACGGACCGCTCTGGCAACGTCTGATGGCGTAATTAGCACTGTTTCCATTTCTGGTACAGACTCACACACTCGCTCGACATCCTGCATCCAGTCAGCCTCAGTGTGACAGACGGGCACCGACCAGATGCTGCACCAGAATGCACTTGTGGCGGCATCATCCGGGCGGCATACATCTGTCACATTTTGTTCAGGTCGCTCCCAAGCTCTATACACCCACCTTTCATCGCTCTGGAACATGCGATTCTGCGTGTATCGATCAACCCGCCGCTTATACCGCCGAATTCGGCTCGCCCATGCACAAACTTTCTGCTTCAGGAAGTCGATGCGCTCTGTGACACGGGACATGTATTCTCGAGGGCTGATTCCAGTCCCCGAGAATGCCCGCCTTACAAAGCGCATCACACGTGGTCGTGTATTGCCCTCCCTGAAGCAGTATAGTTTGCCGATGAGTACCCTGGCCCCATCAATACGACGTTCGATCCTGCGCTGCCAGGCTGGTACGGCTGGTTTTGGTCGAATAGCTCCGTCACAATTTGGGAATTTGACGTTAGCTAAACGACATGCCGCCACAGCCGCACAGTACAGGATCGAATGTGTATCAACGAGATCCTCGCTGCTCTCGAAGAAACTCTTGAGCTGCGAGTCCAAGGCACACACCAGCGCCCTATTTTTTTTGTGCATGGGTAACCGTGGTAATCGGGGTCTAAGTTCGGTTGGAGTGGATCTATACTCGCGTAATGCATCCTCCAGTGCGCTCCTCAGTCGGACATTGCACTGGCTACTTACTGTGTCAACCCTATCATCGTCTTCTTCAACATGATTGGACCGCGGCGGGATAGCATCAATAATTGACGCTTGTGCCGCAGTTTGTGCCGAAGTCGAGACGATATGGTTGCTCAGTACCTCTGAGTTATTATTATTATTAGTTATTATTATTATTATTATTATTAGTATAGATGCAACTCCTTTTTGTGAGTGAAATAGTTCCCATTTTGTTGCCCTTAAATACTAAATAGCCAATTAACTGCGACTACCTTCGATGGAACGCTCACTGGCCGCTGCTGCCGCTTACTTACCGCTTACTTCGCTCGCTCGGCTCGCGCGCGGTTGTTCACAGTTCTAACCTAACCTAACCCGTTTGGTCGGGTGCCCTGGCTTAGTTACTGCGACCAATTTTGAGAAAAGGCCAGAAGCTAAAAAGAGCGTACAACAATTTTATAACCTCAATTTTCGTCAATGAGTTAATAATGTTATTCAAAGAATTATTGGTAAAAGTGGTAAAATATAAAAATACAGATATGCTAAGTACTAATTGTCTTTAGTGAGCGCTTGCGTAAGAATTTAACCTGAACAGGTTTGTCTACACTTCCATCAGAGACTTCTACTCTATCTGCATTTTTCTTACATAATTATAATAAAGTCGGGTAGTTGGAAACGTGGAACCATCAAAATTATTAACTTTATAAGTATAGCTATAATACGACAGAATCTCACTACTATCCCGCAATAAGCCGTTGTCACGGGTGATCGCTGACCTTGGCAGTACCCACTTTTCTTTTAGCGCCGGTTTTATTACTCAAGCCATTCTTTGGACTTATGAATTTCCTTGTCGTAAATATTATTGCTATTGCCGATACTTTTTTCTCTTGTATTATTTTATTCTTTCTTTATTCATTACTGAGATAGCCATTTAATTAAAGTAGCAGTTTTACTCCCGCTATTCGGGAAATACGCGTGAGATATGTAAAATATGAAATATGTAAATTATTCAATAGCCGCAGGATTTCCGTATTCATGAAAGTAAGTATATGTAATCAATAAAATCTTTCATCTCCTAACATGGAATAACTGTACAAAATGATGAATTATTAAAATCACTCCGGCTACAATCGAGTTTGGAATCCAATCCCTTAAGTAAAGCTGATTATCGGGATCCTCCGTAGACCGGGCGATCCTCGAAAATTCTGGAAAGTGCCAATCTCTCTCGGCATAGAAGTTGGGCAAAATTATTGGTTTGGAACACGCAGCATTCATTTATTATGTTTATAGTGTGGCTAGCGGGTCCGGCGCACGACACTAGCGCCTCCATGCGTCACTAACGTATCTAACTTAGCAAAACTTTTACTGAATTATTCACCTCCTTGACATTTATGGCCAACTAAGAGAAATGTATTTGGAAATTAAGTAACCAGATTACGACATGGGCATTGTTGATGAGACGGGAAGTTCGGCCCCATAAACCTATTTTTTTGGATTAAATTTATGTAGATAGGGTTGGAATAAGAAGTTTATAACTTCACCGCCAACACTTTATTATCATTACAATGAATTTGTTTATTCATAGCAATTGTAAAGAAAACATGGCAAGCGTTTTCATAAAACGAAAGTAAAGAGAAATTGTGAACAATATGTTTTGATATACTTAACAGGGAGCTGTGGTATTATTGTAGTTTTGCTGTATATGGGTTTGTAAATTCCAATTTCTATGAAAACATCATATGACAATAATTTCACTAAAATGTGCAGAGTTGAAATCAATCCGTCCGTTTTAATTAAAGCTGTAACAAAGGGCTCCCGATTAGCTGTCACAACATAACAACACAACCTTTTGTTTTGTTGTTGTTATGTGAAAGCTCGTTATCTTAACCAATTAAAAACTACTTATTTCATGTAAACATAAAAGCAAATGTTTGACTAAATTAGAGCAGTTATTAAAAATTATGAGTATTTATTTCATACGTTGTGTAAAAATATAATAAATGTGCACAGTGCTCCGCATTCGTGCAAATACTTATTTTAGATTCGCTAACAAGTACAGTTTAACACACTCCAGTAAATCGAAAATTAAGCCCTTGTTTACCGCTACAATGTACGGCAACCAAACACCTAAATACACATTTTATTCTTATTTAAACAGAGGGCAACGTTGAAATAAATTCATTTCAAATAAATATTAAACTCGCACCGAGATGAAATATTATGATGTGGCTGGTACCGTAAATTGAATTTGGTTACATTGTAATGAGTTCATGTCGACGGGAATTGTGTATTCGCTTGATCTTGAATTCGATCACGTAGCGTTCACTTGATTTATGTATTCCGACCACCTTTAGTATAGCTGAAGGCCAAGATTTGATTACTTACGTCGAGCTGAAATTCTGCTCAGCGAACCGCTAACGGATCGACCGCAAACTTACCTATTTATAAGAAATAGGGACCGTGGAAATAAAATTGCTTTAAGGTGCACGTTTCACAAATAAATGGTTCCTTTCGTGCTGCAATTAATGACGTCGAGAAGGGTGAAATAAGGCTAGCTTCAAGCCTTTTTCTCAGCGCCTCTGTGTTTTCCACGTACTTCTTGAAATTAGTTTACTTTTGTAAAATACGAGTGTGTACCGTTAGCAAAATGTTATTTTAAGTCATTTAGGACCCTGTGTTAGTTCAGAATTGCTTTACGCCGTTGTTTTATTATGAAACGAGCAAACAATATTTATTGTAGATCATCATAGAAAAACTGTTATATTGTATAATTGTAATTGTGTAGAGAATAACAATGTACAGATATGTAATTGCATTGCTCATGAGGCTGCAGTCCAATGAAAATGTATATATATCTACCAAAAACAGATTGCACTTGGTCGATCTCTCGAATATTATATATTTCAACGGAGAATGTGGAGGCAAACTTCACAACGAAATATGAAGACGGTCACTGTTTGTAGGTACGTTACATCATCAAATCATACACACTCACTAGAAGTTCACAGATGACGGAAATACGTATTTTAGCAGTTTTGAATAGATAACCAGAATAGCTGACCATTTTTCTTTTCTTTCTTTTTTTTTTTAAAAAAACGTTGCCCCACACTAGGAATTTCTCCTGTATTGTGGGTGCGTTTACAAACATTTAAACTCACATACACAAACAGCCAGACCCGGAACGACTACTTGTAGGTCATACAAATATTTGTTCCGTGCGGGAATCGAACCCGCGACACGCAGCGCAGCAGTCAATCGCTTAACCACTGCGCCAACCGTGCCGCCGTTTCCATTCTCCGGATATAATCCTCCAGCCACGTACAGGATCTACGGGAAGCGATCCGGGGTAGTATTCATGCTGATACCGCACTATACAGGGTGGCAGGGACATCGACTTGCTGCAACCTGTTACCATGGAATCAGTATCTACGTAATTCAGAACGTCACTGCGTTGACATTTTTCATCGTTTCTTAAAAAAAATATAGCTGTTCTATACATTTTGACCGCACGGATCAAAATATATACATTTAAAAATAATTAGTAAGTATGTCACTCTTCTATGAAAAAGGAGGAGATTTCGCTTCGCATGTTTTTTTTTTTAGGGTACAGGCGTGATGTTATGTTGTGTGATTGTGTAAACAATGCATACACATGCGATAGCAGCAATTGCGGTTGATTTCACCTGATCTTAACGAAATTTAAATGGGACCATTTCGGAATAAACTTTTTTCTAACAAAAAAGAATTTTACAAATCCGTTTATATATGACGGAGTTATGCCCGAACATACATAAAAATAAACATAAACATCCGAATTGAGAACCTCTTCCTTTTTTGAAGTCGGTTTAAAAAGCTCTTTTTTTTAATAATCGATAAAAAAAGTCTACGCTAGGGGTCTAGAATCATGACTCGAAATACACGTGTAATCCAGCACCAAATGAGACAGCAAAGTACTACTAAATACTCCAAAAATAGGTACAGTTGACCATCCTCTCGATATAACCCAGGGCCGTCTTTACCTTATTGGGCGCCGGGGTGCGAAAATCAGCTTGCGCCCCCCTTGCCAATAAAAAGAAATTAAACTTAATTTTTGTGTTCCATTTTCAAAGGATGATTTCCACCAATTTTTTCCAAGGTATTTTTTCGAGGCGGTGACTCGTGCGGTTAACGCGCTGGAGCGTTCCGGTTATAATGAGTGATCAATGATGACCTGATCGGCTTGCGCCCCATAAGACCCTGCGCCTGGGTGCCACGCACCCCTTGCATCCCCGGGTAAAGACGGCCCTGATCTAACCCTCCAGCCACTTACAACATCCACAGGAAGCGATCCGGGGTAGTATTCATAGCTGATACCGTACTATATTACAGCTACTTGAAATACACGTGTGATCGTTATCTTACGTCAAACTGTGGCGGATTTTATCGTTAAACTGCGACCTCTATAAACTTGAGAGGTAAAAATAGAGGTGCGATGCATGACACGCTCGTTTAGATAGTATTTATCGAGACTTAAGTGCCGTACCTGTGTGTAAGTATTGCATTGCTTCATGGGGGGAGGACTTCGTGCTAAATTGGCGTCACAGAATTTAAAAGTCAAATATTCTGGGGTGAGACTGAGATGAGAATAAACTGCACATGGCTGTTGCTACCATGTCGCTGATAGCATAATCAGCCTATAATGTTCCCCCACTGCTGGGATACCTCTCTTCGAGACTTGACTGTTATTTCATTTAAATTTTAAAGGGCAATTTCAGGAAAAAAAAGTCTTGAGCAAACCTTCTGTAAAATAGTTTGGCCATATGTACCTAACTTGACTTCATTATGTCGACGAAGAAGTATTTAATGATGTCTCTTTGACCAACGCGGTGTAAACCGGAAGTGATCACAGCATGGCATGGTAAGAGGCACATTGAACTTAAATCATTTTATCATCCGACAAAACATAATGTTCTCATCACACATCGACAAAGTTTATTTTATAAATTGTGCGCCATCGATTAAATCATTGAATGACTGTACCAACAAAATATAATTTGAATTACAATAGCATATTAATTTGTTATCACATTGTTCGGTGTCCCAATCCTAATCGTACTGATTGCATTATTGTTACCTACTAGTTCGGAAATACGTTTGTGGGCACCACTCGTGTACCTAATGCTTGTGCTAATATTTGGACACATTCAATTAAGTTCGTCGGAATAGATCGAATTTTAGGAATCTGCTGTCTAGAAACTCTCACCTTACTGTAGGAATGTTGGTATGCTTGCGAATTCATAGGAAACTACACTTTGGGACGGAAACCAAACTTTCAAACTGTCCGACTCCTTGACAATTCAAAAGTACCTGCGTAGTCTAATTGACATAAATGCTTTAACTTGAAATTGTTTTGGTAACTTTTGCTTTTCGAAAACAAGTTAGATCATCGATTCTTATTGCTGGTATAGATAGAGTGCCTAGCCGTAGACATGACACATCGACTCTAGAAAGAGACTGTCAAAAGATTTGGTTGTCAGAAACGACAGTCTACAAAGCCTAACTTTTTCTAAAGCCATATTTACGGCGGGCACTGAACACATTTCTATGAAAAATATTCAACGACGTTTCCTTCTAAGATGATATTTCGGTGAACAGGCGTGTTAGGTCTCCGCGACATCCAGCTGAGCGTGCCCGAGGCGGTAGGCGTTGGCTCCAGTGCGACCCTGGGCTGTCGGTGGGCCCTCGACGTGGGCGAGACGCTGTACACCGTCAAGTGGTACCACGGTGCCCAGGAGTTCTTCCGCTTCGTGCCCAAGGAGCTGCCCAATACAAGGGTCTTCTCACAAACAGGAATCAGTGTTGATGTAAGTGTACCTTCTTTTTTACCAGACCATATGGGCTTATTATAAGCGACTAAATTAATATAGAATAATTTCCTGTTAGTGACTAAGCAATACGATTAAGCGTTTTAAGTCGATTTCCGTATAACCAATGGCGTAACTAAATCCTTATTGTGTATTAGACTGGCTAATAAAAAAACAAATACTACGAGCGACAGTCCCGCGAACGAATCAAGCGGTAAAATCGCGCTACTTACTCACTATAGCAGCCCAATAGAAAACCCGTCTTTATTCCTAATATCCCGGAATCGTACTGATGCAAATTGAATTTAATTAATCAATCACATTGCCTGGATCAAGTCAAATTACAGCTCAAACGGATTACCAAATCGAACAAAGAGAAGATTGTGAGAGCAAGATTAAAGGCAGTTTTCTGTGTGATGATAAATACGCAGATTCGAACGTTTTACTGTAGTTTATTTTTAATATAAGTACTACCGAGTAAAATGTTCATCAAAGGGGCCACAAAACTCATTAAAAGATTCAATATGAAACTGCAAAATTACCTTTAACTTGTTTAACTATGTTAATAAAAGAGTAAAAAGAAATGCCATTACTTACGCAAATGGCTTACTTACGGCGAAACTATAAACAACGTCATGACAGTGATTATATATGGGTCAATGGCTCTGCGACATCTTGCTTGTTCGTTAAACTGCTCCGTAAAGAGGGTTGAAAAAATCACTTAAGAATCTCGTCGAGCGGCCGCCACGTTAAACCTTTAGCGGCTGGCACGTCGCCATATCCGAACTATAACATTGTGCCAAAATAATACATTAAAATCCCTTTCGGAGAATAACGTATAGTCAAAGTTTGCATCAAGGCGTCATCGGGCGTACGTCGCAACACTCACGCCTCAAAACGCCACGCAGCCCTTCAAAATCGGGTCAGACGTCTCTAAGCGCGGGACGGGCATGATTTAGTTCGGCGGTTTCTCAAAGTGGACTGACTTTCCGAAAGATGGATCGAAGCTTTTAGCTCTATTTGAGTCGCTAGCAGCTGCGTACGGTAAAGTGCACACGGCTCCTTGTAATGGGATTACTTGCTGATTCACGTATAAATTACGCATGAGCACATTCCAGCGACCACCACCTGAAATCAATGATACATTGCTTCGGCTAAACTTCAGTATACGAACCGATCCTGTTCACAGAAGGACCATATTTCGAATGTGTTAGAGAGTATTTTGCTACCACTGGTTCTGCACATAAAATATTATACGGTCTCTATAATCCTTGTCATAAAAGATAGCTTCAGCATAAGCGCACACCTACTTACATATTAATGTTTGTTCTTGCATGTCCCTTGTTTACTCTTTATTACATTATTTACAAGTTCGTCAATGTATTTTGTGAACAGGAGAGACTAATACGATTCTACCAAAGAGTTTATGCGTGTTTAAAAGCTTCTGAAGTAAGGAAATCTAACTCCTGAAACTTTGTGGGGAGGAAAGTATCACAGATTTATAAAACATTTTCCGCAACACGGCATCCTTATCGTGAGCTTATTTGGAAACATCATATTCGTATCAGAGAGCGCTCACCTTCATTTTACCATATTTTAGTGTTTCGTTCAAAAAGGGTGAAAACAGGTTAGCTAACATTACCGCTCAAGGTTGACTGCCAATTTTGGTACAAACTTGTAAATGACTCTAAAAGAAAATAATACTATTACAGATTTTTTATTATTTTCAAAAAGACTTGCGCTACAAATAAATACAAAACAACCTAACTATTCTGAAGTACCTTTTACAAAAATAAATATTAATGAGTGGTAATATTTAGGTACTTAAATGAGTATTAATAGATGAATAAATTATCTATTGCGGGGTTACCGCCCTTGGAAGTGATTAGCGTTGGTACCTATTTTTAGTGTATTATTAGTAAAACACTAACGAATGTATTGTTTATGTAGAGTTTATTCATAAACTGGCAAGTAAATTTTATGACCTTTTAAATTTTAAACGTAAGTACTTCTAGTATTATTGTAAGTATTTAATGATTAGTAATGTTCAAATCTTGGATTGGTACTACTGATCTACAATGAAGGAAAATATTATGACGCAATCCGGACCAAAGCCACTTGCTTTGGTCCGGATTGCGTCATAATATTTTCCTTCATTGTAGATCAGTAGTACCAATCCAAGATTTGAACATTACTAATCATTAAATACTTACAATAATACTAGAAGTACTTACGTTTAAAATTTAAAAGGTCATAAAATTTACTTGCCAGTTTATATATAATATATAATAAATTATCTATTGCGGGGTTACCGCCCTTGGAAGTGATTAGCGTTGGTACCTATTTTTAGTGTATTATTAGTAAAACACTAACGAATGTATTGTTTATGTAGAGTTTATTCATAAACTGGCAAGCAAATTTTATGACCTTTTAAATTTTAAACGTAAGTACTTCTAGTATTATTGTAAGTATTTAATGATTAGTAATGTTCAAATCTTGGATTGGTACTACTGATCTACAATGAAGGAAAATATTATGACGCAATCCGGACCAAAGCAAGTGTAATGATTCTTTGCTGTATGAGGCCTTTGGCAACCCATAGTTTATTATTCTAGTCGGGCTATAATATTCCCTCTCTGCTTTGACACAGTCCTCCTGTCTGTTACAAGGAGTGGTCCGTAAATATACGACCCAGTACGGCGGGGTCATTACGTAACACACTAACACCAGCAATTGCTTTCATTTTGACAGTTCAACATTCATTGCGTTATCTCCGTTGTTGAGCAGACACATTTTTCGAACATATGAAGCAATGGATTAGCAATATCCTTCAAAATCATTCAGATTGTGATTGATGATGGGGGATCTCACATGTCTTCTATTTTTGGACATGTCGATTTTCTCACGGTTTTCTTTTAACTTAGTCGTCTTATTAAAAAATCCCATCGGGAAAAAATGACAAACTTGCATACTTTTCATTGACTACACCTTTAGGAAATGAATTTCAAAAATCTTTCCTTGGTAATCACTGGTCACTTAGAAAGAATTTTGGAAATTCATCAAATTCAGTGTGCATTTCATGCAATATTTCATGCTAGACCCAGCGGCTTAGGCTGTGCGTGTCTGTCAGTGAAAGAAGAATGAATTTAAGATGTTTAATGAATTTAAGAATGTTATAATAGTATATTTCATTACAAGTGCGGAAAGGCTGTCATTGCAAAGAGTTCCGACAAATGTCTACCCGAGCCGAGGCGCAGCCGAAGGCGAGGGTTGACAGTCGGAACAAGTTGCAATGACGGTTCCGCAGGTGTACTGAACGACTATTTTTAATACAGTTGCGAAAAAATGAAGCAATATAATAAAATTATAAAAACACAATAAACTCAACTAACTAATCATTTTTTCTGGAAAATGGCGCCAACCGTAGAATACATATAAGCAGAGTTTTTTTTTCTTCACCCATTTTGGTAGGCAAAGGGAACTATCCATAGAGTTTAGTCTTCAGTATATTTTTTTTATTGATATGAATTGAAAATGAAATTTAATGAGTTGAAATGAAATGAAACCTAACCTAACTCATTCAATTAATCATTAAATCTGCTATTGAAATAAATTAGTAGCTTCTTTTTAGAAATATACGTATTTGTATGAATCACAAAAACTCTTTAGTAAAAACTTCATGGTTGGTATTTCTTTTTAATAGACATTATTTTGACAGTTGGGAAAGAGAACGCACGAGTTCGGGAAAGGTAAAAAAAAAAGCACTGGTATGTAATAGCCCACATCCCGAACGCTATACGTCCCTGCAATACACCACTTTTTGAGCAACTGTATTAAAAAGTATATTATCCTTTACTTACGTGCAGGTGTCACGTTCTGGCGCGCAGCAGGTGGTGCTGCGGGGCGTGTCGCGCGGGCTGAGCGGCCGCTACCGCTGCGAGGTGTCCGCCGACGCGCCCTTTTTCCACACCGTCTACAAGAGCGCCAACATGAGAGTCGTCGGTACGTATACATTTGTCGTTTTACTCCTTATGATAAACGCAAGTAATAAAAAAAAATAGTCCTGTTTAAAAAAAGTGCGTGGGTCCAGTAATTTGTACTGTTACCCACGTGAATTGCCCACGCTTTTACCACGCACTTTTAAAACATGCTCAATACTCAATCATTTGTAACGTGTACTTATAATTTATAATATAATGAGATCATTATGGACACTGTCAGACACAGCAAAGTAGGTAGTAGGACAGAGGAACCAATTCCAATGAGCAATATAGTTACCTACTAGGATCGTGTACAAGGGCCTTTAGTGATTAGTTCTCCCTCTCACAGTTTATGCATGTGGCCTAGTAGATTCCTGTGCACAACAAAGTACAAAGTCCATAAATGTGACTCAGCGCGTAGAGCATCGTTTATCAGCTACGACAGCGTAGCAGGTGTAGCCGCAGCTACGCCGTAGCAGCAGTGGCGCCGATTATTCTAAGCAAAAGTTTCGGTTATAATGTGTCGGGGAAGCCAAAGAGCACGAATGTCAGCTTAAACACGCTCCGGTTGGTTGGTAACTGGTGCAATGTCAAATACAGCATCACGACTTGTAGGTAAGCTGTAAACGCAAATACATACTTAGGATGCGAACATTAGTGTTTCCGAAAAAGGGCTAAAATGTTTTTATCCTATAATTCAGGTAAATGTTTTATTTTAACAAGGGCATCGATAAATATTTCTTACTTATAAGCTCAAAATGTAATTAGTTGAGATTTAAGGCTTGGACGAAACAGGCTTTTTTGTGTTTATTAGGGTATCGGTAGTACCTCTCTTACCCGTTGTTAAAGGATTAAGGTCTATTTCTGGACAAAGTTCAGTTACGAAGTACTATATTTAAAAGGTCAGGAAATGAGATTGCAGTTTTTTCAGTAACACACGTTTATTCACTTTATCATTCACTTTATCACAGAATACTTTAATCCTCCTTCGTCGATCAGACATCGAACCCGAATGCCTGCTCGAATGCCCGTGTTCGCGTGTAACCCTTCTTATCCCCTCTCGTGAACTCCAGAACGAACGTCAGAGTGAAGTGTCCGAATGAATGACCGATTAGTCAATACACCATCTAAATCACGCGAACACGGACATAGAATCATGATGTAAATATATTAAAGTATGATAAATATTAATTCGAAAATACAAGTAGTCCTTAATTGTACCAAAAATGCTAACATATATTTACCATCTACGTGGAGCTCACTCAAGCCGGGGGTAAGGTAAGTTATAGGGTTGCTTTTATTTTAGTCCCTGGTCGTTACTAGGATACCGAATGAACCTACATTACGAGTGTAGGTCGTAGGTTCGAAACAAGATAGGCGCTTTACTTTGTATATTTCAATTATTTCATCACGACTGCTTTTGAAAAAACGATGAAGGAAAACATGGTGAGGGAACCGGCATGTCCTAGAACCAAAAGTTCGAAGACATGTGACATGTGACAACTGCCAACCCGCACTGGGTTCGCGTGGTAATTTATGGCCCACTCCCTCTCATCGATGGGAGGCCTGTGTTCCAGCAGTGGGAACATTATAGGCTGATTATGCTGCGTTATGTTATACATACGTTCATTTGATCGTCGGCATTACCCCCCCTAAGGAGTCGCATGTATAATATAATAATAATATAATATAATAATATTCCACAACTATCACACAACGCCGTCTAGTCTCAAGCTAAGCAGAGCTTGTGTTATGAGTACTAGACAACTGATAAACATACTTATATATTTCTAAATACATACATATATAGATAAATTACACCCATGTATATGTCACAAAAGGATTTATTTTTAAAGCTGTACCATTGAATTCTGAAAGCTGTCAGTTTTTTTGTAACGACATACAAATTCTATAAAAAGCTTTTGACCGAAGTTTTAAATCGAATTTGGAGTCGGTGTTGTGGCTATATTTAATTAAATTTTTATTACATCTGCCGCAACTATCCTTTCAAACCAGAGCGACAGAATACACATGACATGTTACACAAAAATTAATCCTTTTATACGTAGATTGAGTTTCATGGAAGTAATGAAAAAAAAACTATATTTTACAACTTTTCCAATATACAACAATATTATTACTACTAGCTTCTGCTCGCGGCCTCGCCGCGCGCGTTTTCATAGGTTTAAATTATTTTGCGTGTGACCCTAATTCTTTTTCTAAAATAAAAGAAGCCTAAGTTACTCCTTATAAATCAGCTAGCCCTGGTGAAAGCCGGAATAAACTGACAGGCAGACAGACAAAAAATTTAAAATTGTTGTTTTGTTATAAGTATACCTTTTATACTTTCGCATTTAGTAAAAAGCTGTTATTTTGACATTACAAACAGACATTTCAAATTGAACTATTTGTATGTGTGTATATAGTATGTATTTGTATGTGATATGTATGTATACTATGTATATAAATATTTTGTATCCTCATGTGACACCAATATTAAATCCAGATGTTTTACGTGAGGATGTTGAGAACATTCTTACATAAATAAGGTATATCTATTCATACACAAAATATCTGAAGGGGTCATTGTACTCGTCATTATGAACAACTTTTACTATAGGACGAAACGTGACATCGCAAAAAAAACTGCTGTTCCGTACATTTTGACGAGTTATGCGAACATAAATGTAGGGAACAGCAGATTTTTTATCTTTCGCGATTTCAGTTTTGGCCCCATAGTAAAAGTGGTTCATAATGATGAATAGGTACAATGACCCCTTCAGAGATTTCGTGTATGAATAGATAGACCTTATATTATATCTATTTATGTATCGATAGGCGCGTTTTTATTTTGACTGGCTTAACTACCACTATATATATAGAAATTATAAGAATTTAATTACTTTGGTTTGTACTTGAATAGGAAGACAAGAATTGCGATAGAAAGATATGGAAAGCTCTGGCGAAGGAGCACATTTGTAAATACCTTTGACAGTCCTTATGCGGGTGTTCAGAAGCCCGAAAGTCAGAGCGGTCTAGCGTCGGGATTGCCCAGTAATTGAATTGCAGAGCTCAGATAGCAGTGATGGGTTTGTGCAAAATACTCCGCCACCTGACTCAAAACTTCTCGATTACTTGACTTGACCGAATTACATACAAGTTGTTTTTTATGGTAATAATGATCATGTTTATGTCAAACGTTATAACTCCCCGAGTTATTTTGTCTTACAAATAACAATTATTCTTTAAACAGCTCGGAAGAAGAATATTTAATGTATGAAAAGCTGTATTCAAATAATCACTTTAATGTCGAATTAATTCTTTCCTATTATATTATTATTTATAGCACATTATAATTCTTTAAATGTCTTATAAAATGCATAAAAAAATATTAATTCATAATTAAAAAAAAGCTTTTTACCGTTGCTTCACTGACGTAGATAAAATTATACTCGCAAAATTAAAAAAAAAACACTAGTTCAGGTCAATTTTTCATTTAAAAATTCTTAAGAGCCTAAAAATTTTTCTACCTCAGCTAAAATTCACACTTTATCTTGCTCGCACGATACTGCTCGCGGACTGAGTGAGAATGAGACAGAGTGCGGTGCTACGCGGCAGGCAGCGCCAATAGTTTAGGTATTTGCTTTTTACAGTGAAAATAATGATAATTTGAAAAAAAAAAGAAACATAGTACCTGCTTTATATTTAGTTCAGTTGTTATGCAAAGTTTCATGATCTAATTTGGAGTATTTTTTTAATACTAGCAGCGGTTTATTGTTCGCTTTGGAGGTAATTTTTTTCTATTGAGAAAATTTTATTGAATCGTGTTTTCGCCAAACATAGTACTTAACATTAATCCTCAACTTTACCATATACCTATTTATTTCAAAATGAATGCTGCAATACTTTAGACATATGGCGGATCATGCTATGCTATTATAGGCCCTTAATAAAAGAAACTAGATTTATATACCTACTGATGCCTTGTTAGATCTAGAATAAAAATACGTACCTAGTTATTTTATTTCACAAATAACAACTATTCTTTGAACAGCTCTTACGCCCGTTAGGACCTTCTTAAAGATCTTTCAACCTTGAAGATGAATAATTTATTAAATGTCGTATGAAAAGCTGTTATTAAATAATAACTTTAATGTCGAACAAATTCGTTCCTGTTATAGTATTGCATATTATGTATAATGAAATGGCTTATAAAATGCATTCAAGAGATGATGACCCCTCAAAATCATGTTATGAGCTACTAAAGCTTTTCCTATTGCTTTAGTTTTGCAATAACGTTTTCAATAATCCTGAAGTATCATCGTTAAAATTGGTTGAATGACCGATTATTTTAAAATGAATGCAGAATATTCCGCTGGCGACAGGTACCTATATAATATCACAGTGTATCTTAGTTCATTTCACAATCGTATAAATAACACGAACAATCCCGGCGCGGCGGCGTGCAATCCTAAATCGTAAATCAGAACTATTGTTGGGCAATAAATGCTAGGAATCGAACACAAGGGATGTTTGATTAAGGTTTATCTTGGTTAATTTACGGTTATAGAGGAGCTTCGTCGTGTGAATGTATATCTGTCTGGAGGTACAAATACTTGCGACCCGAACTTATCACTCGTTAACCTTTTGTATGACTCGCAAAGTTATACCCATTTCTCGAGTTACTCGTCCGTCGAGAGGCGAGAATGTCCATGGGAGTCTGGTAGGCGATTGTCGCACTCATTTGTGTTTGTCACTCAAGGAAGAAAAACTCGCCTTCGAGTATGTCAATGGGACTCGCCGAATTTTGGCATGCGAGTCCACTTTAAAAAAAAAAAAAAAACGTCTAAAATTAATAATAATTATAAACTTCTAAAATTATTAATAATTGCTTGTTCGTGATCAGACAGTCACCCTGTGTCAATGAGCCTTGAGTCAAAACAACCGAATATTCGGAACTTGTTGGTCATCTGTTGACATGGAAAGGAGAGGAAAATATAAAGCTTATCACCTAAGCTTTGTGGTATTTATAGAATACAACGCCTCCCGGGATTATATAATTTTTACGAAACATAAACTTCATAAGTTTGCTCCGTCGCTTTGTAAGGCCCTATGTAAAAAAAAACTACGGGTTATCCGCCGTGTGTAGGCACGACCATGAGCGAACGTTCATGAGCCGTACCGTAAAGAAATCGTTCGGTGTACAAAGAGCCTTACTTGGGTGAAATCTAAATTGGCCTAATTGCTTCCTATAACATTTGACTACACAATTATTTACTATTTAAATGTTTCAATTTTAATGCTTGCTTTGTATTATGTATTTTATTTTAAGTTTTTGTTTTTGTGAGCATTCTTTTAAAAACTTTTAGTTCGCATCACATCTCGGCTTCTTATTACGCCACCTCCCGTCAAGTTTCACTCCGGTAGCCGCTGGCATTTTCCAAGAATGTGTTCCGAGTGACGGACGCATAAACGTACCGACCAAAATTTTCAAGCAAATTTCCTCACGTTTGTTTACAAGAATAGTAAGTAAATGGTGTATCGTTAGATAATTATCACAATAACTTATCGTTATTTTCAATTACTTTATTTGCACAATTTAAATAAGAATATACTCACTTGTGGCATGACTTTGCACAATACTTATGTGGAATTATATCGCCTTCCGCCATTTTTTTATAGACATCATTTGTAGCAACAATAAAAGCTTGTTGCGAACATTACGATCACAGTTCTATTACAGTACTAATGTCGACATATTGTACTCAATAATCATCTCCATCAACCGAGCAACGTACAGATATGCACGAAAATGTTTTACAATCATGACACCACGAGCAAATTGAAACACAATTCGGCTAACTACTCTCCCCGGACCAGGCTGAGAACAACGAATGTATGGAATACATTTCCATCCACGTACTCGAGGCTTGCATAAATAAACCATGGGACACAATACCGCTGACAAGTGTGAGTAAGCAATATGCGTGTTGATACATTCCCGATGAATTCGTCTGTCTCGAGAGTCTGCACTCACAATGGAATGAGTGCAGTTATTGCAGCTTTAATGGCGGCGGTGGCGTACGCATGTTTGGAGTAAATGTCGAAGTGTCATCTGCAACTCGAAGCGAATATCATTCGCGATTGTGAAAAAAAATTACCTTTATTTGTGTTGAACAATCATTGAGTAATTTATATTGTTATTTTATTATCATCATCATCAGCTGCCTAGCCTTTTCCCAACTATGTTGGAGTCGGCTTCCAGTCTAACCGGATGCAGCTGAATATGTAGGTACCGTTATTTTATTATATTATACAAAATAGATTAATAATTTAATCCAATTCAAAGCTAATAAATATTAGTACGTATGTTAGCTTTGAATTCGAAGACGTGTGACATCCACCAACCCGCACTGGGCCCGCGTGGTGGATTTCGGCCCACTCCCTCTCATTGAGAGGAGGCCTGTGTCCCAGCAGTGGGAACATTATAGGTTGATTAAATAATAAATAAATAAATAAATGTTAGCTTTGAATCGAATAAATAATTTAAATATTCACTAGACTTTTAACTGTAATATTATAAACGGTTTTGGCACTCGCCTACGTCATCCCATGGGTATAATCGATCATCAGAAAAATGTGCTCAGAACAACTTTTTATTAATTTATTTTAATATTTGTACAGAGACAGACTTTTAAAGCTATCTGTTTTATTTTAGCTTTTTTTGTATTTTACATTTTGATATCATACTTATACTGGGTATCGTATTACACAGTAACTGGGTTGTGGAGGTCAGATAGGCATGCAGTCGCTCCATGTAAAATACTGGTATTCAGCTGCATCCGGTTAGACTGGAAGCCGACCCCAACATAGTTGGGAAAAGGCTAGGCAGATGATGATGATATCATACTTATACTCGTCCTAGCATTGCCATTTCAGAAACTTTCGCGATTATAATATTAGTAGGACTATGGATTAAATAAAGGTCAAAATCCGTATAGTATTCAAGTAAAAAAAAACTACATACACTCTTGCAAAAACTAACCTAAAGTTTAATATTTCACACAAACCTATTTCTTGTTTTGTTTTCATCGTCGCGGGTTACTTGGCACGACTCCGTAAGTCTACGATTTAAGAATTTAGTATCTACGTTCACACGTAGGATCGGATGCCGTCGACTGTCCCTCTATTGGATGTCTTGGTGACAGGTTTTTGGATAGAAGCCACGTTTTGTTCAACTCATTGACTTATTCCTTGTGATGTTTAATTCATTTACCATTTTCTGTTTTTCAAAAGGTCCTTTCGAGCTGAACATCTTTACTTCGTAAAAGTGTATGCGCCAAGTACAGTAAGACCAATACCTTATTGTAATTGACCTTATTTATTGTTATTTATCAATTAGGTATGATTTTAATTTCGACTTGCTTTTGCCCGCGGCTTCGCCCTTGTGGATGTCGTATAATATCCATATATATATATATAAATCTCGGGTATATATTTAGGTATGTATATATGTCGGGAACGTACTACGGGGATTGAAAGCACCCTTTGTGTTTATCAGGTTATAAACTATCTGTGTGCCAAATTTCATCCAAATCCGTTCAGCCATTTTTTGACACACGAACAAAAATTCTAAAAACTATATTTTCGGCATCGCACTCGTTCCCACACTTCGTAACTACTACTTTTTTTCAAAATAGTCAATGTACAGTTTTGATATCATTACAATTTTCTTATACCTACGTAGGTATAGATAACGATAAATAACATCGTACAATAACTGAACATCGAATAACATACCAAACGAAAGCAGAATTTGTTTGTTCAATAAGTAAGTCAGCTTTTAGTGAGATCTTGACGAATTAAATAAACACTAAAATATACCCACGGCGGCCAAATTAAACGAGGTGCTGGAAAACTCCCTGCGTTCCCATTAAGTAGAATTGGCAAAAAGCGACAGAACAGGAATGTAAACACTTAAAACTTTGCTCGGCTTGGAGTTCCACCGCTTCGTCGTAATAGAGGGCGCTGCTGGCAAACAAAAGCACGCCGAGTTTTAGTTTGAGCCGCCATTTTGTCTGTTCGGCGTTTTAACCGCTTTCTATACGAAATTCGTGGGCAAAATGGAAGCGCGCGTATGGAAGATGAATATGCAACGTCGACTGCGACTCGCATTGAAACGCGTGCTACCGCGACCTATGTGATTTATTGCCATCTATTTACTGCGCCTCTCTGTCTGCAGTATCTTTGTGTACAAGTCTGTTTCGGTGAACAAACAAACAATATTTCTGTTCAATTTTCATGTTGGACTGGCAATTTAATTAGTTTGTAGAGTCAGCTGCTACGTAAATCACCTTGTGCAGTCGCAGAGCTTTCAGGGTATACAGTAACAACCGGCAGGGGCAACATTTGTGTGTGCCACTGTATCGCGGTGCATAAACACGGCATTTATAATGACTTCGTTGAATAGAATTAGCGACTGTACCTACAAAAGCTAACGAAGAACTTAATAAGCAAGTTATCAAATTCTAGGTCCTTGTCGTAGCAAAAATTGCATTTTTTACAATTAGGAGAGAATCTCGGGTAATTTTACAATTTTGGTTTGCAATAAAACTTTCAATAGGTACAGAATTTGTTTACCTACTTTCGTCTAAGTTATAAAAACTTTTTACAAAAAAAAAACAACTGACTTCCAAAAATACACTACAAATTTAAAAATAACTTTAATTTCGGAAGTCGGTGTCTTTGGTTCCGCATTTTCGTTTAATGACACCGACTTCCGAAATTAAAGTTATTTTTAAATTTTAGTGTATTTTTTGGAAGTCGGTTTTTTTTTTTGTAAAAAGTTTTTATTTTTCACTTTTTAGTGGGTCAGTTTGTAATTAAAAGCTTTTTTATCTAAGTTACAATAGCCTAATGTCAACTGCTCATCACATGTTACAAAATATTGCTGGGACGTTTATTGTTGAGGAGTTCTCCTGGTAAGAGCCAGGAGAACTCCGCAACAACCACTCACCATACGCATTGTAACGAGCATAAATTGCTTAACAACCATATTAAAGTAATCGAATCGCAACCCGTGAAATATTTGTTATTGAGTAGTTCCGATGGCCATCTGTGGTCTTCATCATCAGCTCCACTTTACCAAATGATGATTTCAGAGAGCAAATGCTCGAGTTACTTTAATTATTGAGTAGGCCACACGCCGAAAGAGCATTACATTACATACTCATATAAACACATACTCATAACTTATTAATTCTACTTTTAAATCTGACTTTTTATTAAAGAAGTTTTTAATAAAAAAAGAGTTTGGAAACTGGGACATGAGTCTGTTTGCAAGTTTTTATATTGTTTAACCTTTTAGAAACCGAGTGAATGTATGTACCAGAAAACCGTTAAAGCTGTTATTTAACGTTGGGGTCACTAAAGATTTTTTATTGGTGGAGTTAGTTTTTTTATTCCTAATTATTTATGGTTACAAAACATGTCTCAGGTAGGTACGATGATGCAGAAATGTTGTTGACTAAGCAAACTATTTTAATTAATTTGGGTTAACACATAATTTATAGTCAGACAAGTTATTTACGATCTGTTTAAGGAATCTTAGACAATATTGTAATAAATAATCACTTCAGTGCTTCCCTAAAATACTGTACAGAATCATCAATGTAACGTGAGATATAGGTTTATAATATTAGTAGGATTCAGGTAGATTACAATTCCTCATTCCCATCTACATACCTCTGTATTTATGTAAAACTAGCTTTAGCCCGCGGCTTCGCCCGCGTGGAGGTCGAATATTATCCCACGGGATTCGGGAACGCACTACACAGATAAAATCTAGGTAGGTTGATGAGATAAATTTCATCCAAATCCGTTCAGCCGTTTTTGCGTTAATAAGTAACAAACATCCAAACATCTCAACGTCCAAACATATAAACTTTCAAATTTATGATATTAATAGGATCAATTATACCAATAAACAGTTTTAATTGAGCAAAGTATTCATGAAAATCAGAAAGTCAAATCAAAGTGGCCTTTAGGCCCGAAGAATCATAAAAGGATAACATTATGAATTATAATATGGCGAAGACAGTCCGTGTTTTTATTTTTTTCGCTGCACTACGTAGGTACATACAATTAAAGAGATTGGGATTGGATTTGGATTGGATTGATTGATATTTTAGCACAGACAAAAAAAAAATAACTGAAAAATGCTTCACCAATGGGATTTGATACGATTAACTTAACAGTTAACTGTCCATTATGTTATCCTTTTATGATTCTGCCAAACTGGCCTTTTTAGGCCCCCTGATATAAATTTATTTTAATTAAAATTTTTAATTAAAATAAGAATTTATTTATTTTTACTCCTAACCTACCAACATGAAATCAAAAGCAATGTAACGATTCAATTTGTATGATATGTAAAAGTTACAGTGTTGTATGCTAAAGAATACCCTATTTCCAGAACTGCCGGAGACCGGCCCCAGTGTGCGGGCACAGAAGAGCTGGTACTCCATAGGGGACATGCTGCGAGCGAACTGCACGTCGCCGCCCGCTGACCCAGCAGCCAACCTCACGTGGCTTCTAAATGGCCAGGAGGTAATGAGGCATACAATCCTTACAAAAACATAGATCAAAAAAATCTTGATTTGGATAAAATCACTTGTATACAAGGAGTGATCAAAATAAATGAAACCCTCGTATGTATGACCCTCCTACTCATGATTATGAACAACTTTTACTAGGAAACCAACACAGAAGTCGGAAAAAAACAGCAGTTCCTTAAATTTTGCTGAGTTATTCATCTGCCTAGCCTTTTCCCAACGATGGTGATCGTCTCCCAGTTAAACTGGATGCAGCTGAATACCAGTATTTTACATGGAGCGACTGCCTATCTGACCTCCACAACCCAGTTACTGGGTAATACGATACCCCTAAGTAAGACTGATTGTCAGACATTCTGGCTTCTGACGACCCGTAACGACTGTCCAAGATCCATGAATGACAGCCGGGACCAACGGCTTAACGTGCTTTCTGAGGCACGGAGGGGTCTCGGTATGTAAAGATGGTCACCCATCCACAGACCAACCGCGGCAAGCGTAGCTTAACCTGATGAGATATTGCACTTTTCTACAAAACAGCTGCTTTTTTTTTGATAAACGACGAAAAATTTTCACCCTAGGGGGTCATCATGTCAATCATGTGCTGGACTCATGGTTACAGTTTGCGCGTTGATGTATGCCACCCTGTATATTATGTCAGCCTGTATATTGTGTTCTGAGAATGTTCAAGGCTTACTACACCTGAAGATGCTGTTGTTTACTTTACTGCTTACTTATGACTAAATGCAAAAAAAAAATAAAAAAAATAGATGTTTATTCAACCTGTTTGACCACCTTCAGATAAGTGACAGTACCTACTTTACTAGGAGGTTCGGATAAGTACCTAATAGTAGTCTTTGGCAGATATTTCACTTCATTCAGTTTCATTTTTCAATTAGTCTGGTTGATGGTGTGATCCGGATCAGTGAAACCAGCCCTAACTGTGCTTAAAGGCGGTGAATTGTAAGGCAAATAATTCATTCGGCATTTAAAGGATACCATTGAAATTTCAAGTTCCGCTTCGTTTTTCTCGACCCTTCTCGTTTGTAAACACAAAAGTGCTTCGAAGGATGAGAGCCATTTAAACTCGAACGTTGTTTGATGACTAGACTTTAATTGTTTGAAGCAAATATTATTGTCTATCTTCCTTCCTACAACAAATATATGAACATACATATCGTAATGTATCATGTATGTGAATAACTAGTTTTATTTTCCATGACTTGAAATGGACATAAAAATTCTAATATCATATTCCATCGCAGGTGAAAGGGTTGGATATTCCGCTGCACGACACATCATACGCGCGAAGAAAACCTGTGATAACCGACACGTCGCTCGAAGATGCAAATAGAATTATATTCAGTCCGTGGGACGCAATCTCGGGTTACGGGGAACCGGTGACCGACAATGTAATAGACATTCCCGGCAATATCGACGGAGTAGTGGGCATTCCCCACGCTGATAGCAATCGGAAAAACAAGGAGGAAAGCACCACCCGCTTTGCACCCAGACTAGAGCAAATAGCAAATAAATTGAACATTAGTATTGAAGAAGAGAAATCCAATAAATCATCGTCGTTCAGCCAACTTGTTATAAGAGTACAGTCGGTACACTTTCGCAAAGTAAGTTACGCTCTTTACCGATACTAGTGTTTGCATTGTTGCTTATTTAAATAGCAGTTATAGTTGAATAGGATTTAATTCGGTCTTAAAATTATTTGTGTAGTAAGTGACCATTTAATATTATATTCTTGGTAAATTGGGCACCCAGTGCGCTTTGTTTTTAATGTAAATGCATGATTTTTGAGGTAATTTATTCTTTAACAACTAAGTACAGTAGGTATTTTCATAATTTGGATTTTCACATTGCAGTCATATTTCACAATGTAAGTATTAAAGTTATTTGATAGTCAAAGCCTTTGTTCACAATAGGCATAAAACACTACTTACAACATTAGGTTATAAAACGTACGTAAGTTACATACGTTACTGTAGTTACTATTGTGGGCTGTGGGACGGGTCGTATGTCGTGAAACAAACTGTTATTCGCAACTACAGTTCAAAATTTCAAACTCCTACGCAAAGTTATGAAACGTTAAATATTTTATTATAGAGAATATTGAACAACGGGCGATAAAATCTGTTTCATGAAATTCAATCCAGCGATTGAAAAGTTCATTGAAAGTTATAAATTTTCTCAGAAACTGTTCAATTAAAATGAATAAACTGGTCAATTATTGAGGGAACATTAAAATTTTAATGTTGTTTTCGTTAAAAAAAAATATTTTATTATGTTTTAATAAAGAGTCGGAGACAGGCAAGTGTTTTTGTTTTCTAAGAAAAAGATAAGAGGTACCTAAAGATTATGGCATGTACATAACTTTATACTTTTAAACTGTTGCATTTATTTGCTTGAAAACAAGGTTTAGCGGACAGTTTGTCACTTGATACGGGTCCCTAGTAATTAGCGTTGTTTGTCACGACCACACACCATGTGACTTTTACCTCAATGACATAAGGTTTAAATTGCAATGATTGAGGCTATAATTAGTGTTGTTTGTCACAGGGGCGGGTGAACGTGACGTGTGTGGCACACGTGCTGTCGGTGTGGTCGAATAGCGGTGTGCTCGTCCTGGATGAGGAGCGGCCGCAGATCGCACCCGTTATGGGCAGCCGGGACTCCAACTCAGGTATCATGATTTATGTTCCTTGTTATTTGTATATTAGCTTAGTTCCACAATCCCTTAAATTTTGAATATGAAACAATACATTGCGTTATTTAAATAAGTATCCTAAGTGTCCCTACACTTTCACCTCGGATGACCTAAATAATGCCACTGATGCCGCAATCAACGTGGCCACGGATTATTTTGTAGACTACTTAGTAGATTGTCAAAATGAGAATCTACAAGATAATGACGGAAACAACGTTCTGGAACGTTGGTAACATTCGATTGTGGAATATTGGTATGCTAATATTTATACTATGGTACGAATTCTAATTATAATGAAACAAAGGGGAGAGTGAGGCCCGGTATCCACCAAAGCGGAGAGGAGAGGAGATGTCTCATTTTTCTATAGAATTTCGTGCGAGCAAGCGGGCAAGCGGCACGAAATTCTATAGAAAAATGAGACATCTCCTCTCCTCTCCGCTTTGGTGGATAGGCCGGGCCTTATGGTGAGTTAAGCAATTCGGGTGGTACCTCCACCTTAGTAGAGTTTAGATAAATGATTACCTACGTATTTAAATTACATTTCTGAACATTAAATTCCTGCATTAAAACGTTTCATATAAAATATATACTTTTTAATCCATGCTTTGAGTCAAAATTTTATAAATACCAAATTATTTTTGGTTTATTCCAACGTTGTAGTTGTAAAACTTATTGCAATGTGGTTAAAAATGATCACGTATTTTGGTCCCTACATTTTTGTGGTCATCGAAATTAAATTATGTTAAAACTATTGAATTCCCAATTCTTTGTTTATTTTTTTTTTTGTGATCACGTATATATTATGTGCAGACGCCAGCACATCAAGCTACACGAAACTGTTAAATTTTCCCAATCAACTTTGAACCTTATGATTTAGCGATAAAGTTGAAATCTATTAAAGAAATTTGACAGATTGTAGTAGCTTCATGTGTTGTCGTCTGTACATAATATATACATACATACATAAACTCACACCTTTTTTCCATGCAGGGGTAGACATAAACATTGATGCGTTTACGTTCATTGAACATAAGCACTTATAATATACTAGCTGTGCCCGCGACTTCGTTCGCGTGGATGTCGGAACACAATAATGTGTCGCTTAGGAAAGGTGTAAAAGGAAAAATCTTCCGATCTTGTCTGGTAACGCTTTCCTTGCCTGGGGTTCTCAACCATAGCCCTTTCGACTGCACAGCAGTCACTGCGTCTTCAGGGTTCATAATGACAATGCGACGAAGTGTCACTTTGATTTTTGAGGATAAATAAAAATGAAAGCGCCTGCTCGAGGCTGATTGTCTGACCAAATAGCCATATTATGTCCATTTACCATAAGATACCTTGAGGGTCGATATGGTGCATTTCCGACGTTTGGCCCCCAAACTGGAACGTGTCGGGGCCGCCATGGGATCTGGAGGCGATAGTCCTCGCGCGCCTGTATGAGTGGCGCGCGGAGGCACTGGGGGAAGATCCGCTTCCGCGGCAAATCGGTGCGGAGCGGACAGATCTCTGGCGCGATCTCATGGCGGCATGGAAAGAGCGACTGTCGCTACCCAGCGCAGGGCACGCCGCGATAGCGGCGATAAGACCCCTCTTTAAGGAGTGGCTAGAGAGGCGCCACGGCGCCCTCACCTACCGCCTGACGCAGGTCCTCACCGGACACGGAAGTTTCGGGAGGTTCCTGCACATCATCAGGCGGGAGGAAACGCCCGGGTGTCACCATTGCTAGGATCGCTCAGAGGACACGGTGGAGCACACGGTGGAGCACACGGTGGAGGTCTGCCCCGCTTGTGCGGAGCACCGCTGTGTCCTCGTAGAGGCGATTGGCAGCGGCGGCGACCTCTCGCGTCCGGCCCTGGTGCAAGCCATGGTCCGGGGCGAGAGGGAGTGGGAGGCAGTCACCTCCTTCTGCGAAGCAGTCATGCTAGCAAAGGAGGTGGCGGGATGGCTCATGGAGAGAGCCTCCCGTCCCAGCCACCGTGGGAGACGCTCCGGGCGTCGGGAGCCGCGTGACGACTCCCGGCCACCGTAGGCGCGGGCCTGCGGGCGGAGAGTAATGGGTAGCTGGGTTTTAGTCAGTAAGAGTCTGACACTCCCTTCCGCTCCACCCAGAGCGGGAGGGGTCATTTGATGATTTCCCATCCGAAAAAAAAAAGGGTCGATATGGTTTTAACCAAGACAATGGCTAAAAATTTAGTACAATACCTTTTTACGACATGGCAGTGCTACTTGTATTGGGTGTGCACCTTGACGTATCGCTGCCGGCCGTAGTCGAGTCGACGGCAGCGAAGAGTCCTGGGACGCGGTGGTTTCCTTCTGCGAAACGGTCGTCTCGCAGAAGGAGGCTGTGGAAAGGGAGAGGGAGATCTCATCCACTCACCCGGCCCGCAGTAGGCGCATCGGGCGTCGGCGGAGGGCGTACAACGCTCTCTTCCAGCCCCCCTAAACGGGTCCAGGGACGACGAATTCGGGGACGTCTGTCACCGCCAACACATCAGGACTTGAGCTGGCGGCGCGTAGTGTTCCACGCGCGCCCCTCTTTGACGTCACCAGTCGGGGGTTGCGGAAGGATCGTACGGTCCCGCAACCCCCGACGTAGGTGTGAGACGGAACACTGGGTTGATTTTTAGTCAGTAAGAGCCTGACAGACCTCGCCGCCCGTTCCAGGGTGGCGGACATCCATGAAGATTTTCCACCCCGGAAACAAAAAAAAAGGGTGTGCACCTGCCGAACCTATACTCAATAAATCAACAGCCCGTCTTGAGGTGTGCGTTGAAGCGTTATCATGGTAAAGAAATTTAAAAAAAATCGAGAAAAAAGGCAAAAAAACTATGAAAGTATGATAATTATGATCTTAAAACCTTATGTCACTAAGAAAATGCTTCTCTGTTAACAATGTTAGAAAGGTTGCTTGCCCCTCGAAAGATCTCCTAAATAAAGTTGCCCGTGTGTGTGTTTGTTTCGGCCTTTCTTCTCAGAGTAGTCAGATAGGAAACGACGACTTCATCTAGTTTAAAAAATAAAAACATGATTGACGTGTAAAAGTGTTTGTACAAACCTACTTACAAAAATAAATTCATTTATCATTGCAATCTTTATCACTCAGAACACCACATCACATAATATTATCTTACATTATCCTCACTTTTTATTTGAAATTCTTTTAGCGCCACTAATCAACCAACAATCGAAAGCGATTAACATTATATTATGTAATCATTACTTTTTCAAATAACACAGGCAGAAGTGACTGTGATAGTCATCTTATAGGTAAGCCTGCATGACGTGATTATTCACATAATAATGTTATAAACACAATAATTATGTTTTCGTTAGTACTATAAAGCGCCAATAGATGTCATTACGTGTATCCAACTTACGTAATGAAAGTTGTTGTAGAATACATTAAATTGATTATATCTTTTGATACAGTGAAGCGATTGCGATGAAACCAAAACTAACTACTACTCCGAGTTCTACACTATATTTGAGTATAAAAATTTACCATATTGGTTTGGTACTTTTTACGTTGAACGTGTTCAAATCAAATTTTGTCACATCCAAACAGACAAACAGACAAACCGACAAACCGACAAACAGACAAACAGACAAAAATTCTAAAAATTGATGAAATGGGATCTGTTGGTTATCCTATAACACCCCAACTATTTTTTTTTTTAATATTTTCAATGTACAGAAACGCCTCGTCTACAGATTTATTATATGTATAGAATAGAATAGATTATTTTGGACACCTAAAGGTGTGATAACATAAGTTGTGCGAAGTTAGAGTTCAAAGTCTTACGTAAAAATACTGATAAGAGCATCGGGGTCACGAGGGTGTCAGATCATTGTGACATCGAGGCCTTTATCAGAATTCCTTACCATTCGGAGACTTGTAAGTAGGTTCCTATTACGTTCTTAAAGGAAAGTTAAATATTATTTTGGAGCGCGCAACGTTCGTACATTGGAAAATAATTAATACAAGGTACTAGAATCCTTATAAAACATTTTATGATTGAAGGAGAACGGTAATGGTAGATTTTGATACTGAGACTAGAAAAGAGAGCAAAAATAAAAAAAAACTACTTTTTTCTAAGAAACTTTCAAAGGGTGCCCTCTCTGTTATCTCAACTAAAAGAACATCTAAATAAAATATAAAAACCTGCACTATCCGACGGATTACTTCAATATAAAAGGATGGCAGTCTGTATCGTTATTTTTTTAGATATGCGACAAGGTATTTTGCGTTTGCTGTGCGGATTCCATATTGATTTATATGCATGGGTATGGAAAGAAGCGAGCACGTTTTTTTATTTAACAGTTGCGAATTCAAAAGTTCAACCTTTTTGCTATGCCTCCCGTCGCTCAGGCATCCCATAGTCACGCTAATTAAATGTATTTAAAAAAAAAACGTGCGACGATATTGCAATTCCATTGTGACTGCGTTGACATCGATACAACTTCGAGGTATTTTATCAATTGGCCGGGAGCAATGCAGTGGCGGCATGTTTCTGAATTACGTGAGAATATTAGGGCGTGGAAAGGCCCTTAGGGAGAACAGATTATTTTGGAGCTTTCCTACTAAGACCTATACCGGCGACCTAAGTTTGAAGTTCTATCGGCAAAATTTCTCAAACACGATAACTTTTCATCTTTTGCGACAAGTCAAGACACGTTTAACGACTGGAGCGCAACTTGCATAATCTATAATGTTCCCACTGCTGGGACACAGGCCTCCTTTCGGTGAGGGGGAGTGGGTCGTAATCCAGAACGCGGACCCAGTGCGGATTGGTAGATGTGACATGTCTTCGAATTTTTGGTTCTAGGACATGCCGGTTTCGTCACGATGTTATCTTTCATCGTTTTGAGAGCAGTGGTGATGAAATAATTTACACAAAATAAAACGTCTGAGTGGGTTTGAACCTACGACCTACAACTCCTAAGTCGCGGCCGTTGCCACTGGGCCACTCCACTGCTCTAGAGCGCAACTTAGCGAATGCTGTTACTAGTTTTCATCGTTTGATTATGTACCTACATCGATGTAACTTTTAAGTTGTGTTGTAGGTACTTTACCACATGATCACTTTGTTATGCAGTTTCACATTAATTCCCCTAAAATACATTAAGGACGCGTTTACGATTTGACGCGCTTCAATTTTAGGTATTGAGTCTCACTACTACACGTGCACGGCTCACACACACAGCGACATGCGCGAAGCGGTGAAATTATGAGTAAACTGACACGACTTGATACTTGAGCCTAATTTTATTTAATTTTTGCCATGTATTTTTTTTTATATTTACTTAATTTCACTGGACAGTGATTAATCAAGTACTTGCCAAAGTACGTACCTATGTATTAATTGGAACTAATAGCCGAGCTGAGCTAGATGTGCCGAGTTTGGGCTCATTTCGTTAGTTATGTTGAGACCTTACCTCCGGACTTGATGGAGTGACCTGCAGGTGTAATTCAAAGACTACTACTGGAACTAATAGCCGAGCTGAGCTAGGTGTGCCGAGTTTGGGCTCATTTCGTTGGTTATGTTGAGACCTTACCTCCGGACTTGATGGAATGATCTGCAGGTGTACTTCGAAGACTGCTACTGGAACTAATAGCCGAGCTGAGCTAGGTGTGCCGAGTTTGGGCTCATTTCGTTAGTTATGTTGAGACCTTACCTCCGGACTTGATGGAGTGACCTGCAGGTGTAATTCAAAGACTACTACTGGAACTAATAGCCGAGCTGAGCTAGGTGTGCCGAGTTTGGGCTCATTTCGTTGGTTATGTTGAGACCTTACCTCCGGACTTGATGGAGTGACCTGCAGGTGTACTTCGAAGACTGCTACTGGAACTAATAGCCGAGCTGAGCTAGGTGTGCCGAGTTTGGGCTCATTTCGTTAGTTATGTTGAGACCTTACCTCCGGACTTGATGGAGTGACCTGCAGGTGTAATTCAAAGACTACTACTGGAACTAATAGCCGAGCTGAGCTAGGTGTGCCGAGTTTGGGCTCATTTCGTTGGTTATGTTGAGACCTTACCTCCGGACTTGATGGAGTGATCTGCAGGTGTACTTCGAAGACTGCTACTGGAACTAATAGCCGAGCTGAGCTAGGTGTGCTGAGTTTCGGCCCTTTTTGGTAGTTATGTTGAGACCTTACCTCCGGACTAGATCGCGTGACCTGCAGGTGTACTTCGAAGACTGCTACTGGAACTAATAGCCGAGCTGAGCTAGGTGTGCCGAGTTTGGGCTCATTTCGTTGGTTATGTTGAGACCTTACCTCCGGACTTGATGGAGTGACCTGCAGGTGTACTTCGAAGACTGCTACTGGAACTAATAGCCGAGCTGAACTAGGTGTGCCGAGTTTGGGCTCATTTCGTTGGTTATGTTGAGACCTTACCTCCGGACTTGATGGAGTGACCTGCAGGTGTACTTCGAAGACTGCTACTGGAACTAATAGCCGAGCTGAGCTAGGTGTGCCGAGTTTGGGCTCATTTCGTTAGTTATGTTGAGACCTTACCTCCGGACTTGATGGAGTGACCTGCAGGTGTAATTCAAAGACTACTACTGGAACTAATAGCCGAGCTGAGCTAGGTGTGCCGAGTTTGGGCTCATTTCGTTGGTTATGTTGAGACCTTACCTCCGGACTTGATGGAGTGATCTGCAGGTGTACTTCGAAGACTGCTACTGGAACTAATAGCCGAGCTGAGCTAGGTGTGCTGAGTTTCGGCCCTTTTTGGTAGTTATGTTGAGACCTTACCTCCGGACTAGATCGCGTGACCTGCAGGTGTACTTCGAAGACTGCTACTGGAACTAATAGCCGAGCTGAGCTAGGTGTGCCGAGTTTGGGCTCATTTCGTTGGTTATGTTGAGACCTTACCTCCGGACTTGATGGAGTGACCTGCAGGTGTACTTCGAAGACTGCTACTGGAACTAATAGCCGAGCTGAGCTAGGTGTGCCGAGTTTGGGCTCATTACGTTAGTTATGTTGAGACCTTACCTCCGGACTAGTTCGCGTGACCTGCAGGTGTACTTCGAAGACTGCTACTGGAACTAATAGCCGAGCTGAGCTAGGTGTGCCGAGTTTGGGCTCATTTCGTTGGTTATGTTGAGACCTTACCTCCGGACTTGATGGAGTGACCTGCAGGTGTAATTCGAAGACTGCTACTGGAACTAATAGCCGAGCTGAGCTAGGTGTGCCGAGTTTCGGCCCTTTTTGGTAGTTATGTTGAGACCTTACCTCCGGACTGGATGGAGTGACCTGAAGGTGTACTTCGAAGACTGCTACTGGAACTAATAGCCGAGCTGAGCTAGGTGTGCCGAGTTTGGGCTCATTACGTTAGTTATGTTGAGACCTTACCTCCGGACTTGATGAAGTACACCTTTAGGTCACTCCATCAGGTCCGGAGGTAAGGTCTCAACATAACCAACGAAATGAGCCCAAACTCGGCACACCTAGCTCAGCTCGGCTATTAGTTCCAGTAGCAGTCTTTGAATTACACCTGCAGGTCACTCCATCAAGTCCGGAGGTAAGGTCTCAACATAACTAACGAAATGAGCCCAAACTCGGCACACCTAGCTCAGCTCGGCTATTAGTTCCAGTAGCTGTCTTCGAAGTACACCTGCAGATCACTCCATCAAGTCCGGAGGTAAGGTCTCAACATAACCAACGAAATGAGCCTAAACTCGGCACACCTAGCTCAGCTCGGCTATTAGTTCCAGTAGCAGTCTTCGAATTACACCTGCAGGTCACTCCATCAAGTCCGGAGGTAAGGTCTCAACATAACTAACGAAATGAGCCATAACTCGGCACACCTAGCTCAGCTCGGCTATTAGTTCCAGTAGCAGTCTTCGAAGTACACCTGCAGGTCACTCCATCAGGTCCGGAGGTAAGGTCTCAACATAACCAACGAAATGAGCCCAAACTCGGCACACCTAGCTCAGCTCGGCTATTAGTTCCAGTAGCAGTCTTCGAAGTACACCTGCAGATCACTCCATCAAGTCCGGAGGTAAGGTCTCAACATAACCAACGAAATGAGCAGAAACTCGGCACACCAGGCTCAGCTCGGCTATTAGTTCCAGTAGTAGTCTTTGAATTACACCTGCAGGTCACTCCATCAAGTCCGGAGGTAAGGTCTCAACATAACTAACGAAATGAGCCCAAACTCGGCACGTCTAGCTCAGCTCGGCTATTAGTTCCAGTAGCAGTCTTCGAAGTACACCTGCAGGTCACGCGATCTAGTCCGGAGGTAAGGTCTCAACATAACTACCAAAAAGGGCCGAAACTCGGCACACCTAGCTCAGCTCGGCTATTAGTTCCAGTAGCAGTCTTCGAAGTACACCTGCAGGTCACTCCATCAAGTCCGGAGGTAAGGTCTCAACATAACCAACGAAATGAGCCCAAACTCGGCACACCTAGCTCAGCTCGGCTATTAGTTCCAGTAGCAGTCTTCGAAGTACACCTGCAGGTCACGCGATCTAGTCCGGAGGTAAGGTCTCAACATAACTACCAAAAAGGGCCGAAACTCAGCACACCTAGCTCAGCTCGGCTATTAGTTCCAGTAGCAGTCTTCGAAGTACACCTGCAGATCACTCCATCAAGTCCGGAGGTAAGGTCTCATCATAACTAACGAAATGAGCCCAAACTCGGCACACCTAGCTCAGCTCGGCTATTAGTTCCAGTAGCGGTCTTCGAAGTACACCTGCAGGTCACTCCATCAAGTCCGGAGGTAAGGTCTCAACATAACTAACGAAATGAGCCCAAACTCGGCACATCTAGCTCAGCTCGGCTATTAGTTCCAGTAGCAGTCTTCGAAGTACACCTGCAGGTCACTCCATCAAGTCCGAAACGAAATAATAATATTATGAATTTATAATCCCTACTTACTTCTAGAAAAATTATAAGACTGTGAATAAAATCTCTCCTTGGGTAGTAGGTACATTACCTATAGAATGCGTGAAGTATCATGTTTGGTATGTCAAATATTTTGTATCCGTACAGCGATCTTTTTCAGCACAAGCTGCTGCTTACAAGCGACACAGAGTCCACTCACGACGGCGGCCGAGCGCAGACTAATATTTCATTACAAATTTTTGTGCAATAAACCAAGACAGTGACCAGTAAAATAACCCTTATTTCAATCCAATAAGATTCACGCGTTACAGCTAAATATGTGAAAAAATAGACTCCGATTTTTATTTTTTTCTGAGCCTATTTGTAACATTTTGATAGTTCTTTTTAGTACCTTTTTGAGTTGAACATGTCTGCTTACATAAAATATTTTTAAATAAATAAATTTATGTTATTAAATAGAAGAAAAATATCCCCAAAGTCAGCACGATATCGTCGATTTTGTGTGAAGAGGCAACGGAAATTATTTTTTACTATATTAAAAACCAACATTTTTTAATAAAAAATAGCTACCATTTGAAGATGAAGGAGTAAACTATCTGTGGTAATTATTAGTTACATTTGGTTTAGTCTCATTTTGCTGCAAAGTGTACCGTAAAACTACTTATTTTTGTCGGATTCGTAAACGCGTCCTTAAACGCACGCTGCGTTACACTGTTAGATTTAATTGTTTCGCATGCGGTCTACATGTAGGGAGATGAAATTCAGATTCATTTAACTGCACATACGATAGTATTCCTGCCTTCTCATGGCTCTAACTATGTATGGAGCGGTTTATAGTCGCATCACGGTGACGCAGCAAAATATTGCAATCGACTTGTCATGCTTTCTGACAACAGAGGATTACATACGATACACCAAAACTCATGCACACACACACACTCTCATGCTATGTCTTTTGTGTGCACGAATTATAAATTTATCTACCATTGTTTATCGGATTTATTCCGGTCTGATCCCGTATGTAATCCTCCGTTCTCAGAAAATCAAAAAACAATGCTCGTTGCCACACTGCTGTTTCAATCATTGTTTTTTTTTATAACACTCCTAAAAAAGTGAATGTGAAAAACGAACCTGCCTTTTAAAACTGTGTATTGCTGTGAGCTTTAAGGTCATAGCACACATATCAACTCGGAAAGGGATCGTCACCGTATCGACTCGAGTCATTCAGTATTCTTTCTATGAAACTCGCTACTGCATCGCACACTAATTGGAATCGTAACGTAATCGCCTCGCCTCGGGACAAGCTCACGAAGCGCGGTGGTGCATGTCAAGTTGCAGTTCCCGCGCTTACGGCTCGTCGTCCCCGCGCTTATATCTCTCCGTTCTCGAGCTTACGTCTCTTCGTCCACCCTTGCCCCTCTTACCCCTCCCGCTGCCTGCCTGCAGCACACTACTGTTGACACACTTGCTGTCATAGTGTCATTCACAAGGCAACTTCCAGTCGTGATGCGCGCGTATTCAAACTGTTCTGGGCCAGCCAGGTCAACCAGCGGTCGGCAGGCTGTAATCGCGGCGTCCGCGTCGCCTAACCGTAGCCGAGTCGACGTATCGGAGCTGCTGATCCGCTTTGGTTACGTGCTTAAGTTAGGTTGACGCCTGTTTGACGGCGAGGAGAAAGGCGATACGGTGACGATCCCTTTCCTAGTTAATATGTGTGCTATGACCTTGAAATGCGGTTAGTCTATTTTCCATAGAAATGCTATCGCCTGTTTTCATTCTGGTTAATGACCATAAACCAATGATTTTTTTACAGAATAATAAATATTAACTACTTGTTTGTCCCTATGTTTTCATTTTTGATGATATCTTATTTTTGTTAGCACTAGAACCCTCAAAAAATGCTCAAAATAAATTTGACAATTATTGATGAATAAAGAAAAACATGGGGACACAGTACTTATATATCTTTCCTATTCAGTTTATGAAATATCTTTTAAATTGGTCCAATATTGGAGGAGGAAATATGCGAGAGCTAAACCTCGAATTATGACTTTTACTTAGGCTTTTTCAAAAGTCTCTCCGAATTATGCCCCGGATACAATTAGGTATGTCTACGTTTGCTATACTTACACAAAATATATTTTAACTGAAATTAAAATGTATAATAAAACATGCATCATATAATTATCACAAAATGACTTTTAACATGCATTAATATTCCTACATACTTGAACAACGAGGACGTAACCGATCCGTGGAAAAGAGATAAATCGATGAAATCCTACCAATGAATATTCATTTCACGTATACTCTATGACCAATGACAGCGACGAGAAATCGCATGTGCCAGTACTTTAGCCTCCATTATTGTTATGAATCATGGTCTAGATTAGAGGATGCAGTGATACATGGTACTTACAAAACTTACCTACGTATGTGCTAATTTAATGGCAGTTTTGAGTTAGTTGGTCATAAACTGCGCATAAGCAAATAGTTTGTTACACTGTCGTCAGCGGTAGGCCGGGTCTGTCACTTCTTATTAAACAGTCTTAAGTTTTAGCGTTTTCTGTCCGGGGGAAATTAAAACTGGGACTCAGTCAGTTAATAACTTATTATCCATTCAATTTGTATTAATTTGCGAGTCTTATTGAACGCTTTGTAAATAGAAAATTGGAATTTCGATTATCATTTTTATTTATTTATTTCTAAAATACTTAGCCTATTTTACAATATGGTTCTGGCCATACAACGAAAGCTTCTCAGGATTTATCTGTGTGCTGGCGAACCGTTAATTTTTTTTTTTTTAAATGCTAATTACTACAATGATACATAATATCTGTCATCATCTCAGACTTTAAGAAAATAGAACGGACTTGTGTAAAGTACATCAACACTATTCTAAGTTAAATAATTATCACGCAAAAATTAAGTTAGATTAAAATGGCTTATTATATTTGGTCTTACAGGCTAGAATCTGATTAATTATTAAGAACCTGATTCTTTTTATTAAATGATAAAAAAAAAACAAAATTATACTTAATAATATTACTAAGATTTAATTTCTTGAATTACTTAAATATTTATCGTTTCCAATTTAAAGGTGTAAGTAATGTAGAATAAGAGCAAGAAGATGTGCAAGAAGTGTGTCAGATAATCGTGTCACTAAAATCATCATAGCCCCCTATTACATGGCTCGTGCCTAACTGGAGAAATGTGGAGGTACGGTCGAACAAGTTATTTGGTATACAGGCAAAAATATTCATCTTTCCACAACACTGCCAATATTTAGTTTTATTTTGTGCGTTATACCTTTTTCAGCTTAAGGCATCCTTAATAGAGTGGTGTAATAGTACATTATGATACATGTGTGCTATATTGATTAATGCACACGCGTTTCATACGACGTTTTTCAACACACTTGCGAGGAAAAAAAAACAGACTTGTATTGTTAAATATTAACTTGTATGGAAAATGGCGCGCTGGTTTTATTTTCCCGCGCGCCGTGCTAGCCAGCACTAGCGATGCGCGCGCAACATTGACTCATTTTAAATATATTAATCTATGGCACAGACAAAACCGCTAAACAGCCTATAGAAAATATATAATAAACACAACCTGAAAATTGCAAAAAACCTAAGAATTTCGCGGTCTACCACTGCGCATTCACCTTAAATTGTCTGTGGTCCCCTGCGAGTTCATTTTGCGACCAAGGACAATACAGACTAGGTATTTAAAAAAAAAATTAAATATAGCCCGCGGATTTTTTCTTTTGGCATGAAGTCTCTTTGGGCGCTTTCCGAATTAGCTATAATCGCTCACATCACAGCGCTCACATCATCTCCATGGACGTAATATTACGTCCATGCATCATCTCACATGCGTTCCGATTTAGATATTACTATTATGACTGCTGAGAGCTGGCAACAATTCGGAACACTCGTGAACGCGCTCACATGACAGTGCTTACACAATGTAAAAAAGATATTATTACAGTATTTCTTTGTATAAACACCACATTTCTTCTTCAGTTCTTCTTCTTTGGTTAGGTGGCGACTGTCAGCCAGAAGCACAATTTCAAAAAAGCCACGTTAGTTTAATTTAAAGATGATGTAACTCAAAACAA
Organism: Oligia fasciuncula; assembly: GCA_963082905.1. NCBI lineage: Eukaryota > Metazoa > Arthropoda > Insecta > Lepidoptera > Noctuidae > Oligia > Oligia fasciuncula. The sequence goes on from OY720392.1 coordinate 9,175,499, forward strand.
TACACACACTGTCATTTTTGACAGCGCTCACGGTGATATTATTCTAGGGCATGGTCGGCATTATCGCAAGATGGCGAATGTCATGACGTCATCTATGACGATTCACGGGACATCGTTATCGTTATCGCGCTCATGCTAATTCGGTTATTTCCCAATTCGGAACACATCGATTATTTCCCAATTCGGAACGCAGGGTTTGATGAGATTAAAAAAGCGCGCGTCTCCGACTAGTAAATAGTTATCTGTGGTATTACAGAACATGTGGATTAAAGTAAGGAAAAAGCACGCGTTCGTAATACACTCCATTATGGACCTAAAAGCGGTTCAATAAGAGCCACTTTACGAGCAAGTGTGTTGAAATAGTACATTATGATACATGTGTGCTATGTTGATCATTATGCACGAGGCGATATTATCGCGCGAGCCGCAGGCGAGAGCGATAAGAAAGCCGAGTGTATATTGATTAATGCACACGCGTTTCATACGACGTTTTTCAACACACTTGCGAGGAAAAAAAACAGACTTGTATTGTTAAATATTAACTTGTATGGAAAATGGCGCGCTGGTTTTGTTTTCCCGCGCGCCGTGCTAGCCAGCACTAGCTATGCGCGCGCAACATTGACTCATTTTAAATATATTAATCTATGGCACAGACAAAACCGATACAGCCTATAGAAAAAATATAATAAACACAAACCTGAAAATTGCAAAAAACCTAAGAATTTCGCGGTCTACCACTGCGCATTCACCTTAAATTGTCTGTGGTCCCCTGCGAGTTCATTTTGCGACCAAGGACAATACAGACTATTTAAAAAAAAAAAAATATATAGCCCGCGGATTTTTTCTTTCGGCATGAAGTCTCTTTGGGCGCTTTCCGAATTAGCTATAATCGCTCACATCACAGCGCTCACATCATCTCCATGGACGTAATATTACGTCCATGCATCATCTCACATGCGTTCCGATTTAGATATTACTATTATGACTGCTGAGAGCTGGCAACAATTCGGAACACTCGTGAACGCGCTCACATGACAGTGCTTACACAATGTAAAAAAGATATTATTACAGTATTTCTTTGTATAAACACCACATTTCTTCTTCAGTTCTTCTTCTTTGGTTAGGTGGCGACTGTCAGCCAGAAGCACAATTTCAAAAATGCCACGTTAGTTTAATTTAAAGATGATGCAACTCAAAACAAAACACACACTGACACAACCTCATACACACACTGTAATTTTTGACAGCGCTCACGGTGATATTATTCTAGGGCATGGTCGGCATTATCGCAAGATGGCGAATGTCATGACGTCATCTATGACGATTCACGGGACATCGTTATCGTTATCGCGCTCACGCTAATTCGGTTATTTCCCAATTCGGAACACATCGATTATTTCCCAATTCGGAACGCAGGGTTTGATGAGATTAAAAAAGCGCGCGTCTCCGACTAGTAAATAGTTATCTGTGGTATTACAGAACATGTGGATTAAAGTAAAGAAAAAGCACGCGTTCGTAATACACTCCATTATGGACCTTAAAGCGGTTCAATAAGAGCCACTTTACGAGCAAGTGTGTTGAAAAATAATTAACTACTCAGCACACCCACATCATTGTTTAAAAGTAGCTGCATGTTAGCAGCCTGTATACCAAATAGCTTGTTCGACTGTACTATAAGTACACCTTTGTCTAACCCTTCGCGGTATACAGGCGTGATGTAATGTTATTTTCATTCTATTGGTGAGGTAGCCTATTTGCAGGCGGTACCAACTTTCCATTGTAATTGAGACACAAAACGGGTTATTACAAAGTAGATACCTATGTAAACTTGAAAACAATGTAACGATAATTAAGTTAGAAGGTTCCCCAATGTTTATTTTGTTACCGCCATGGTCATCGTTAACCCATTGCTTTCGGCCATCGTTTCCTTGTTGACTTACCAAACTTACGCAAGTAGGTGGATAGATAACAGCCCCTTATTCTTGTGTTTTGTTTTTGTTGACATAGCTTCATTTACATAACCCGTGTTATATCGTCTGGTATAGGCTTTCAATGATCAATTTTCTGGGTAAAACGATCTATGATCTGTCAAAAAGTAAATGTTGACCCCTTAAACTTAATAAATTTTTATTGTTTGATGGCACAAAAATAAAAAACCCACTTCTTTTAACGTTCCGTCCTGGGGGCCTAAAAAGGTCACTTTGGCAGAATCATAAAAGGATAACGTTATTAATCATGATATGGCGAAGACAGTCCGTGTTTTTCTTTTTTTCGCTGCACTACGTAGGTATAATCAAACAGATTGGGATTGGATTTGGATTGGATTGATTGGTATTTTAGCACAGACAAAAAAAAAAAACTGAAAAATCCTTCACCAATGGGATTTGATACGATTAACTTAACAGTTAACTGTCCATTATGATTCATAATGTTACCCTTTTATGATTCTGCCAAAATGGCCTTTTTAGGCCCCCTGTTCTCGTATAGAAGTGTAACTAAAATGTAAAGCTTAAATTAAGAATCACCCATGACCCATTACGATTTACATAATCAGTCTATAATGATCCAACTGCTGGGACACATGCCTATCTCTGTGAGAGGTAGTAGGCCCTAATCAACCACGCGGACCCACTGCAGGTAATTATAAATTACAGAAAGTAAAGCGCCTGTCAGGGTTCGAACCTGCGACCACGTAAGTCGCGGCTGTTACCACAGGGCGACCACTGTTCTACCAGGATTTACCAAAGTATAATAACTAACAAAACTTTTTATTTAATAGACTTACTTTTTCAGTCATCGAGACACCAGAATTATAAGAGTGGCAGCGCAGCAATAAAGCCGGGGTTATTGCCGACTCTGACTTTTTCATAGGCATTCTGAATATATCCGTCAGAGTACAGTAACAATGATTCTTATAAATAGGGTAATATTTCGTGGAGATGTTAAGGGTCGATACAAACTTGAGACGCAAGCAGTAGGTACTCCAATTGAATGTGTTTCGAAAGCGTATTGGATAATGGCATGCATTATAAGAAGCCATAAAGGATTTCTGCAATGAATAAGCATAAGTACTTAGACTACTTACAATCGTTGTAATAGAAATTGGAGGAAAATTTCACGCATTCCAAAGCTCTGAAGGACTCGGCCATGACTTGACATGACATTTTGGAAATTTCACTTCCCAAGCGCGGCTGTCAGATCTATGGTTGTCACCGGTCGCTACGGGCGTGTGTTCAAAAGGTAATTATAATTTTAGATTACTTTATTAATAAGTCTTGTTTGGAGAGTTAAAATCTTGTGGCTTTATTAAAACTATGAGTAACAAGAATGAATTTAATTAAATAAATATTTAATTAATTTCTAAGCGTAATGTCATTCATGTAAGTTACTCATAACGCGCGCCTTTGCGTTACGTTAACTTGACAATCGTTTGTCAGTAAAATTAAGGACCGATGATTTTGACTATTGAACTTTACATCTATTTTACCCACGGATGATTTTACCGAAGTCGACATCACAACATCATTCACTGAATTTATAGGTAGAGTATAAAATCATGATATTTCTCTAGTTACTGCGAAACGCTGTGTACTCTGGACGTTTTTAACACGTACGTCTTTTTTTTACATCTTTCTCGCATATAATTATAAATTCAACATTAATGATGTAACTAATATTTTTGTAAAAATATAATTTAAAAGAATGTCCATGGAGTTTCTTGCCCGTTCTTCTCCATAGGTACCTACTATGCTTTGATATGGGCAACTAGCTTCATATTTTCTGACTGACCGACTTCTTGACAGTTCAAAAGTGCCTGTAAATGGTTTAATTAAAATAATATATCCTTGGAGTTTGAGTTTGAAACATATATAAGTAGTGCTTTATTTTCCTAGAAGTTAGTTAACACATCATAACTAATTAATAAGTATCGACAAAATCCTCCATTTCACTAGTACTGTTGCTTTCCATACATTATGTACATACATAAATTGACGCCTTCTTCCCATGAGGATAGGTAGAAACTACACAACGCCACCTGCTACGATCCCTAGATACTAGAATTATAATGAATTTCCTCTAGCAGGATACTCATTATTATATCAGTGATCTATGTTTCCATGAACGCAATGGGGAAGTGACGATAATCACCACGCTTAGTAAACTGTTCGGTCGTGTCAGTTTGATAATAGCAATCAAGAGAACACTGTTGTCCGCCCACTTGACGCAATAATCCAATTGATAACGTTGTGACAGTCATAGACGGGAAAAGATCAGCTACAGGCGGGAAAAACAGATCGTATTTTTTACACGTACCTACGTAGTAATGCAATAATAGCAGGTAATAATACATAGGTATATATAAGTATATTAAATTATAGTCGATTGTCTATTTTTGCCATCGACACGCTAAGTAGAAGATTGTCGCCTTACTACTTCGTATAACTTAAAATACGTAGGTTTTTTTCGATCCAGGTAAAACATAATCATTTGAGTTGTAATTTAAAATTGGTATCCCTTGGAAAATCGTAATAGGTACTATTTTCAAAATCCTGTTTGTGAAAATGTATCTGGATATGTGACGGTTTGAAAGTACATCTTTAAGCACTTATCTTGTTGACATTTTCCCTTGTGGCTAAATCAAAAACACATTTGTCATTTGTTTTACAAAGTGCTCACACGTTTTCTTAATAACCCTCAGACAGGGTTGACAGGTGACCCAACTTGGCTTATTTAACGTTTTAATATTACCCAAATAAAACCTTTCAACTGGATAGTTTTTATAGAATTCTAATTTTTTCAATAATAATAATATTAATAACCATTAGCCAACAGGGGGCCTAAAAAGGCCACTTTGGAGAATCATAAAAGGATAACATTATGAATCGTAATATGGCGAAGACAGTCCGTGTTTTTCTTTTTTTCGCTGTACTACGTAGGTATAATCAAAGAGATTGGGATTGGATTTGGATCGAATAGATTGGTATATTAGCATAGACAAAAAAAAAATTTAAAAATGCTTCACCAATAGGATTTGATACGACTAACTTAAGGGTTAACTGTCCATTATGTTATCCTTTTATGATTCTGCCAAAGTGGCCTTTTTAAGCCCCCGGGTTCGTCGTTTCCGAAAGGATCTGTCGACATGTTGAATAGATTAAAAGAAGGCCTATGACTCGGTGCCACATACATGGCTCATGAGGGTGTTGGAGTTGTATAAAGTAGATACAACTCTGCGCACCTTCCTGATGTCGTGTATGGGGCAATGGAGGACGGTCCTTCGCTACCCAGAATGTCGAAATATTCAGAGGAATAGCGAACCGATAAGGATTGAGCGAGGCATATTTCAGGGTGGTAGTTTGAGTCCACTTTGGTTCTGCTTAGCCTTGAATCCTCTAAGCACACTGCTGAAGGATTCAGATCTAGGCTATCGGCTGAGGAGAGGTGGTCAGGTTATATCGCACCTCCTCTACATGAATGACCTAAAAGTCTTTGCCCCCAACAATTTGCAACTGATGGAGCTACTGAAAGTAACTCAAACTTTCAGTAGCGCCATTAGGATGGGATTTGGTGTGGACAAATGTGCGGTCATGCATGTAAAGCGAGGGGAGATTGTGGAATCCGTGGGAATTCAACTCTCGGATTCCACAAACCTTAGAGCCCTCTCCGCATCCGAAACCTATAAGTATTTGGGTATGTCGGAAGCGTTAGGGATCAATGTTACTGACATGAAGCAATCGCTGAGGGATCGCTTCTTTGGCCGCCTGAAAAAAGTACTTAAGAGTCTTCTATCAGGCGGAAACAAGGTGCGCGCCTTCAACGGTTGGGTCATGCCGGTTTTGATGTACTCTTTCGGCATACTCAAATGAACTCAGACCAAACTCGACGCCCTGGATAGGAGGGTCCGTACACTACTGACTGCAAATCGAATGCATCACCCACGGTCATCGGTAATGAGGATGTATATCCCGCGAAAGTGTGAAGGTCGAGGGTTTTTAAACGCTAAGACCACAATCGCGGGATATGCAGTGTCAGGGAATATTTCCTAGAAACAGACGTGGGGATGCATCGAGATGTAGTCATAGTGGACAAGGGCCTCATCCCGCTCTCCTTGGCTAAAGAGAACTGGCGCAAACCAGTAGTGCTTGACACTAATGATCGCATGGAGGTAGGCAGAGTAAGGAGCTTCACGGACGCTTTTTCCCGGCCCTACATGGACCCGATGTAGATCTACTAGCGTCCGTAGCATGGCTGCATTTCGGTAACTGCTTCGGAGACCCGAAGGTTTTGTTTTAGCAATTATGGACGAAGTTATGATGATGAACAATTACCGAAGATTTATTATGAAAGACGGCACATTTTTTTTAAGCTAATATTTAAAAATATAATTTATGTGTGATATTTAATGAAATAAAGGAAATAATACTTAATAATATAATAATCATTTTATTGTCAGGCAACTAAGGCCCATAGATAAAATACACAAAATAATCTTATACAATAATAAACTAATATCTACTTATATACTTATACCATAAAACTATGACTATACACGTAACGTTGTCGGCGTCGTGTTTCGCTGCGTGGTGTCGCGTAACCGTCCTCGGGAACGTCGATATACGACACCTTTCGGCCAAAAGTCCTCTTTCAGACAGGTCTGTAGATGTTGAGTTGGTAAGAATGACTTAAAGTTGATGTTGTGGCGCGATTCCAACCTTTCGACCCTCAGAGTCCAGTTGGTCTTCACCTTCAAATACTGCTCCAACTTCCTCAGTTGTCGTGGAGTGATGCAGACGCGAAAGGTACAGCTGCGTCGTAGGCACAGCGGGCCGCAGCAGCATGTTGGGTCCACTCTGTGCGGTGCCACACAGGTTACGAGAACAGGGCTTCTTCTTCTTCCTTTCTACTTTCATGAAACCCTTCTCATCCATTTGGCTGGCTCTTGGCAAAGAGCAACTGACCGCAGTCAGGGCAGGTTGAGCACCCTTTACCAGTTTTTTTGAAGTGAAAACTTCACTAGGCCCGTTGGGCATTTTTTGAAATGGGAAAAAACCATTGAACTTGCGCCACTGTTACCGTAAGCGACACAGCGCGTGTTATGTTTAAAAGACGATTTAAAAAATACCCGTTTCGGATGTGTTCGGCTGTCCTCGGGATGTACTCGGTTTTAATGTATATCCGATATGTCAGTGAGTGATGGCAAAGTATTCTGTTTGTGTTTTGTTTTCATATCTGTCGGCACTCCCGGAGTGCCAGTGTTTTTTTTTTGCCTACACTGTCCCACTACTCAGCAAAGGCCTCCCCCAAATCCTTCCAGGCATCCTTTTCTAACGCCACCTCGATTCAACTCTTACCACACCACAATAATTATTATGATTCCAAAACTTTGTTGTATTTTGTCATCAGCCATTGCACAAAGTGGTAATAGCTCTCCTAAAATCTAATTAAACGTCATAATGTATTTAATTATCGTTACCTCGAATATAAAAACAATTTCAGGCCACAGGCAACGTTAATGCCCCAGATTGCAGTATCCCAACTTTATGATAACTATAAAACGGGCATGACGACGTTAATTTGGAGCTAGTATGGCGGTAACGCGTTGCTTATTGTTGCAGGGCTGCGTCGCTCAACGTCGCACGTCGGCGTCTTGGCGATACTCAACTGTTTGCTGTACAGGCACTGGTAAGGAATAGCAATTATTTATCAGGTAGTATATTCGTAACTAGCGTTAAGCTTGATTTCCAAGGAAACCGGTTCCGTCATATTATAACGGCCGTCATGAAAATCTGTCATTTATGCCAGTAGGTATTTGACATAAGTCAAACCCCTCTGCCCAAAGATTTAAATCGCTGGATTTGCTCTCACCGTTCTTAGTCACGCGATAAAGTGTCCATACTATGAAGAGAGAGCTACCCATTATTATAATAGCGTTTAAAAAAATAGCATTATTAAAAGTCACTGCGTCAAAATGTTTCGAGGTATCTCTTGTAGGGTGAATCTAACGATTTAAATCTTTGTCGCTGTCATCATTTTCATGACATGGCCATAGTGACAACCATTAAGTCCGGCCACCGCTCTTCCGTTCCGTCCCGTTAAGTCCGAAAACCGTAGCCTAATTGGTCGACGTGATGGTGGCCCATACAATACAATATGGATATAACTTAAAAATACTATAAATACATACAACATTATAATTACACTAAAAAACTAACAAACTAAAACACACGAAGTGTCTGTGTCGTGTTAAACCTCGCTGCCACATATTCATGACAGCCATCAATGTGGCGTTTTGTGACGGCCTTCTAGGAAACCATAGCTTTACGCAGCGTACATGCGTTCGACAAACGACAATGCTAGATGCGAAGGAAGTCTTACTAAGGACATAATATGCCAACATAGTTTAGCGTGATGGCATCGTTGCGCTTTTATTTTGGGTAATTGTCCTGCGTTTCATTTTCCTACAAAATCTATTGCGAATAATCAAAAGTATATTGAACGCAAAGTCATTGCGTAAAAATGTCAGAAAACTGAACTTTAACCAACCACTTTAAAATTGTGCTTACATTTCAAACACTTTGTGGGATTTTATTAAAATGAAATTCAATAAATAAGTTTTATACCTCACAAATATGACCACTCCTATTTCAATTTATTCGAATTTCATTTCAAATAAATACCAACATAAATGTTTCTTTTTACTTTTTTGGCGTCGCATGCCTTTCATTTTTTTTCACTATAGGTATAAGTTACGAAATGAATTCGTTTATTTTACACACGTACAATATATAATATATCTCATCCAATCATGTCCTGTACATGCAGGGACTAATTGGAAATGGATTGAAAATGTATCGCATCGTGATTTAACATTGTGAACCTTTTTATACTGAAATATGAATTGTTAAAAGTGATTGCGTTTGGTCTAAACCCACCTTTAGAACTGTTGTATGAAAAATATGGAAAACACACAAGATAGCAAAACAAAAACAAATACTAAAATATTGAATATGTGTGTCGAATTAAACATTAATGAATATCCAGAAATGAAACAGGAATCTTTGTTAAAGTGATTCGCCACAAGTAAACTCGAATTATTAATACCTATGCCATAATTATCAATATTAATCATATGTTTTGTTCACAGGACTGTCCGATGATCAGAAGACTATAAAAAAAAATGAACTTGTCATTTTCTCATCTAAAATCAGTGTTAGACTTTAGTGATTGAAAAATTACATGAAAATGATGCAGGTAAAGTTATTTTATCAACAACGTGAGTTGAACGTAGTGAATTTTATACTTGTACATAATTAACTTGTATTAGGACTTTTAAGATGATAGTGATGTTTCGCTTCGACGAACCTTATGTACGTAACTGTTACTTTAAATAAGAACTTTAAAATAAAGGAGATCCCTGTTTTTACATTGTTTTGTTATTTCATTTTGAATAATTTCGTACTTACAAATAAAGTTGAGCGCGGGGTAGTAACTGAAGCGGCGAGTATTCAATACCCAGTCTATAAATAGTTTGCAAATAAATATTGAAATATTATTCGAATAAAATATAACAACCCTTCCCACTGCGATACTATCCTGTAGCCATAACTAAAGTTTGAACATAAAAACTTGTTATTCCAATGAATCCTTGAGTCTGCAGCATCGATGAAAATATACCATAAGCGATAGAATTTATAGCGATACTAATTTAGTGGAAAAGTATAACTAATCTTTACAAGTAGGTACCTTACTAAATAAACGTTGTTTTTAAACAAGATGCAAGAATAATCTACCTAATTCCAGGGACTACCAAAAACACATACAAGTGACTGTCACTATGAAACGGCAAGTGTTTCCTTCGCGAAAATAAATTGTTCCAATTGCGCTGTAAAATGAAAATGCACATAGATATGACATTAAAAATTCTATGAGATAATTAATTAAGGGAGGACAGCGGAGAGACGGCGAGATGAGACCACTGCTGATTCTGTTAGCACCTTTTATTTAACTCCGGGAAATAAAATTGTAAAAGTGGAAACCTACTATCCTACTTTTGTATGGTGAGTGATGACATGAATTGAGAATAGAAAAGCTATGAAAAAGCAGATGGGGGTTTAGAACCATGTGCTGAATTCATGGTTTGCAACACCTACGCAGTCAAAATGTACTGAACAGCATTTTTTTTAAATAACCGACGTTATATGTTATCGCTTTTCAGAATCATGTACTGAATCTATGGTAACACGATGTCCCTGCTCCCTGCCACCCTATATAGATGTGAAAGTGTGTTTGTTGATTCATTCTTTTTTTCACGTAGCTTCAGGTCGACGTGGTTTTTTTGCATAGAGATTGTTTGTCTAGCAGAAAATGACATAGCTGCTGTCAAATACCGTCAAATGCACGGTTCTTGTGGAAAACTCAACGCGGGTGAAACATCGGGGTGCAGCTAGTACAATAATATATAGTACAGAAATCAGGGGTTTTGTTAGTATTAAGTATCTTAGCGCTTTTCTATATTATTAACCTTGATGAGAAGAGAAAGATATATACCTATTCTAGCAGCGCCACGCGGTTTCACCCGCATAAGTGTCGATCCCGTGAGAATATTGGGATAAAAACTATCCTATGTCCTTTCCCTGGATGCAATCTATCTCTCTGTCAAATTTTATCGAAACATAGTATTATCGAACACATACTATTACGAAACCTTTTATTAAAGTTGCAATTTTAATTTCACGAGAAAAACGTTTTTGAATGTTGCGTAACTATAAGATATTTATGCTCGTGACTGTACAAAAACCTTCTCATAGACTGCCGTTATGAACGTTAATAATGAGTACGTACCTATTATCATAATCGCCATACTCGGGAACGGATTAGTGGTGATAGTAACTTATTTAAGTATAATTATTATTGCAGCACGTGAGAAGGCTATATATAAGGCTACGGATTATTATCTAAACTATAATAATATATTATTATAAAAAGAAAACATTAGATTTTTATATGTGTAGATCTAAGTTTGTTTGTTACGCTTTCACGCTAAAACGGATTTGGATGAAATTTGGCACACGGGTAGACCATGACCTGGATTACTCATGGAGAATTATGCGGGTGAAACCTCGGGGCGCAGCTAGTTATAAAATTATCTTAGCTTTATTCCACAAGTTTCAAAAGAAACGAAGAAATAAAGAGATATTCAACACCAGACGAGAAATGTCACAAAACTTGTTGACGGTGGTCTACTTACAATCATTAGTAGTTTATCACAAATCTTTACAATTATATAATAATATCTTTATTTTTACAATTTAATTTACATACGAATTTAAAAAGTCACATTGGTAGGTACTTGCCAAGATTTGAACTCTCAACCTCGTGTACTCACGTTTTAATATGTAATATTATTCACCTCAATTAGAATATATTATGGAAGATCACATCACTATGGTCATACCGAGTTTATAAAAACGCGGTGCACACCAGTGACGGACCTCTTTTCGCCGCCAGTCATCGTCTAGGCAACATCGTTTCCTTGTAATATTGTCTCTGACATTTTTCTGCTGACATTTAATTTTGCTGTATTTGATTATTTAATTAAAATGTTAACGTATTTGTTGTTGTGAGCTTTTTAATTGAATTAGGATCAAATACACAAGATCAGAAGTGGGATAGGATCTTAGATTCTATCTCGCCCACCTGGTTTTTGTTTATTTGATTTATTAAAAGAAAAATGTCAGACGAGTCTAAAGGTGAGTACCGTCGCAGCCGACGTGTTAGTTCGGTTCGGCGTTCGAGAAGACAACGCCACCGCACGCCTGATGGTAAGTTCAGGCAGATGATGGAAACGATGATGAGTAGGCTCACAGCGTTAGAGGAGCGATTCACAGCGCGACCCCATTGATTGCATGAACGATACGAGCCGCGGGCACTTGACAGTACGAGCAAACCCTCACCGCCATCACGATGCTGCCAGTTCCTGTCACCGAGGTACCACACTCCGCCGTTATGTGGTCGGCGTGGGCATACGCCGCAACCACAAAAAAGGTGTGCAACGTTACCGTCATCAGCGCGGTCCGAGACGGCGCCGCAGATGGCCGAGCCACCGGCTGATAGCATAGCGAAGGTGTTGACGCAACCGCCTGCGTTACCGTCCCTCAGCGAGTCACGTGCGGACAGGGTGTTGGAAGACAGCTTGGAGCGTGCCGACAAGGAGGCGACTGGAACAGCGCAGCCATCAGTAACAGACAGGATTGTTGATGCTATCAGGTCAATCAACACCACGGTAAGGTCAAATCAAAATTTTTACATATTCAGATTTGATCCCAATTTACATAATGTTGACGATTGGTGCCCCGAAGTTGATTTGTTCGTTGGGGACTCTGCATTTATGAATACACCGATCATAGTGGGAACAGATGTCCTTAATAGAGAAGGTGTACGGTAGGTACCTACGTTCATACACGTGATTCTCAGCAACTCACTAGGGCAGTAAGTAACTCGGATATGGTTATGGCGGTACAGTATGACACGTCAATACCAATTAATACGTCACTTTTTGGTGATTAATTACAACAATTGTTAGCTGTTATTAACAGTTTTTCTCAGTATTTCATTACCGGTACAGCGATTTTTACCGTTACTATGGGCAGCATGTCTATCAAATTAAACAGTACTACCCTGGTCAATTATCGACCTCACCGTTTTTCCCATTCTATTTTGACCTCGGCAGGTTTTTCTGTTAATCTAAAGAAGTATTTATTCCTTACAACCGAAGTCGAATATTTGGGTTGCTGTATATGTCGTGGTCAGGTACGGCCGAGTCATAAAAAAAGTTAAAACGTTACTTGATTCCGTCGAACCGAAAAATGTTAGACAGATTCGGCAGTTCATGGGCTTAGCCAGTTATTTCAGAAGGTGCGATGAGTACGATTCAAAAGCCACAAAATTGGGCGCACATAGCTCAGGCTGCTGATCTGGAGACTGTAAGTCTCAGACAGAAACTGACAGACGGACAATTAGACGCGACACGTTATTTTGTTAAAAATGACATCCTTTTAAAGTTGGTTCTTTAGTTTTTGTCAGGAAACAAGCTCAATCAACCGGCAAGGCGGACGCCTGCCTGCTCCTGCCTACCTCACCGTGTGATGAAGATACTGCCACATGGGCGGTATGAACTGCAACTCCTGGCTGGCTCCTATGGGAAGTCAACTCAAGCAGCGGCTGAGTATATGATCCCGTGGCGCGGAGAGTGGACTCCTGAAGTATGTGCTGTTTTCTTCGATTGTGAGTAGTTTTCTGTTAGGATAAGTGACATGCTGTGTTACTATCCTAAGGGTTGAGAATAAGCTTCACGTCGTGCCTCTTTTCTCAACCGTGGCTTAAGTTATTTGCTTCACGTCGTGCCTCTGGCTTAAGCTGGTCACAATATAAGTAATGCTTCACGTAGTGCCTCTTACTTAGCTGACTTTTTGTGACTAAGATATGCTTCACGTCGTGCCTCTATCTTAGTTTGATTTGTCTTCTGTTTTATTTAACTGAGATATGCTTCACGTCGTGCCTCTATCTTGGTTTGATTTGTCTTCTGTTTTATGTAACTGAGATATGCTTCACGTCGTGCCTCTATCTTGGTTTGATTTGTCTTCTGTTAAGTAACTGAGATATGCTTCACGTCGTGCCTCTATCTTAGTTTGATTTTTCCCTGTTGTATGAGACTAAGATATGCTTCACGTAGTGCCTCTATCTTAGCTCGTACTTTTTATGCTAACTACCAAGTTATAGCTTCACGCAGTGCCTCTGACTTGGTATGCCATGTAAACATCATTAATGTTTTGAAAGCTATAAACTTATTTTCTTGTATGTTTCTTGTGTGTTACATATATGCAAGCCCGAACCACGAGGAATCTACTGTTGTTCTCCAAGGCAACGACTCACCATCCAGAGCCACGGAGCCAGCTGTCAGCGGGAGGCAGCAGCTCAGCATATCCCGAGTGCAGGGTGGCGTGTCCCCAAGCACATCAGCTGCTGAGACGCATGCTAGCGTCGCCCTCGAGTTGCAAGAGGATCAGGCAGCGACAGGAGCTATTGCTGAGGACGGGAACTCTCAAAGCCAAGAGCTTCATGAGCCTGACTGTGGACATCCTTTGCCGATGCAGGAGACTGACCTGTAAAGTTGAAGGAGCCCGTGGACGGACTCCTGTCAGGAGAGGCCGTATGGAAGATCACATCACTATGGTCATACCGAGGTTATAAAAACGCGGTGCACACCAGTGACGGACCTCTTTTCGCCGCCAGTCATCGTCTAGGCAACATCGTTTCCTTGTAATATTGTCTCTGACATTTTTCTGCTGACATGTAATTTTGCTGTATTTGATTATTTAATTAAAATGTTAACGTATTTGTTGTTGTGAGCTTTTTAATTGAATTAGGATCAAATACACAAGAATTTATTAACCTATAATTTCCAGTTTGTGTACGTTTGCGTCGCTTATTCTAACTCAGCGGGAAATACCTAATTTGTTAATCAACATCTACTTGTGTCTTCAAATTGCATTGACAACATGTATCGTTAACTATTAAACTACCGTGTATTCGCGATTTATTTGCCAAAAATGTAAACAAATATGAATTAATGGTAAAATAGCTTTAATTCCTACACAATAAAGTTCAGTTTACGCTACAACTTCAAATATTTTTATAACTTTATCAATAGTGCTAGTCACTCTGTAATCAACTTAATTGTCATTGAAATAAAGTTGATATTTGTTTAACTTGAAATAAGGTAGAGATGTGCAGTACTGCGCACTTTTACTTTTTATACGAATAACGAGACGAATCAATTTGTCTAACGTGGTTCTGTTAAGTCATATCTTAAGTTATTTATTTCATAACAAAATACATTGTGTTGAAAATATTTATAGTTATGATAAATAAAATAATTGAAAAAAATTAAGTACGTTCATATTCTTCTTAGCGTGTCGATACTTTGATAGCAATCTAAATGGACTCGGCCCAGAATTCGACTACTTTTTGGCGCCATCACCAGCGTCCATCAGTTCCTGTAACGTGCAGCTGACAGAACACTCAGGACACGATATTAAGTATCCCATCGTTTGTGGAACAGCACCACATTTACACTCCAAGGCGGAGTCGTCTATGAATGTCCATCTGAACAGGTTTTCCTCGAAAACGAAGAAGAGAAGCGAAGCTCCGTAGAGTTCATAATTATTTAAAATTCATTACGCATTTAAAATGCAACAATATCAATAATGTCATTAATATTTTTTAGGCCAATAATTCAGTATACAGAAAATTAAATAACCATCAATATCGCAATTAAATTAAAAAATGTATAAAATCATATTATATAATAATTCACTAATAATTTAATTGTGACTCTATGAACTCATCGATACATAGTCTTTCCTCAATAAATATGTCTTTAATTTATATAAAAAAGTTAATGCTATTTATACTTTTGATTCAACTTGTTGAATAAAAATACAGATTGAACTGTGCTGCAGAACGAAGAGCGTTGAGTCTTTGGACACCATGGGTGCTAATGAACCTAAATAAAAATATTTAGTGAAACAACATTATTTCTCGAAAACTCTTCCTGGAATACCTGTACTCAAATCCGTTTAATGTAGGTACCTACATACTACTAATTTATTGAAAGGTTTCTGTGACATTCTTCTCAGTAGTTTACAGAATTATCCTATCTAGAACTCGGTAAAACAATGTGAAAATTTCACCATTTTTGCAATACGTAAACAATGATTTGGTAAGAAAATAAAATAGAAAGGAAATCTACAAAAGATTTTTAGGGTGACATGAAAGTCGCCTTAGAAAGAAAATAAACGACGCTCGGCGGGTTCATCATGACTCGACCTTTCACGAAACAAATCCTGATCACACAGACAGTTTCATATATTAATTTTGTTTTAGGATACTTTTTGTTTAATGTTGATCAAAATTGATCTAATTAAGATTAATGTAATTAACTCACCGAGTTTCATTATAAAATACAAACAACTTTTAATAGCCGCAGACTGTCATCGCGATTTACGACTTTAAAATATAACTTTGTTTAAGTCCAATGTTATTGTAGCACGCTACAATAAAATAACTTAACTTTAATGTTGAAAACACTGTTAGGTCTCGTGGGTGTTGTAAGAGACGTTAATATAAACTGTGGTTAAATAAAATTGTATATCGAACGAAGGATGACCTAAGATTACGTTGGTCATGATTAGTAATGTAATTTAGTACCAGTCATACCAAAGGAAGAAGTGGTGGCCCAGTGGTAACAGCCGATTTACGAGTTGTAGGCCGTAGGTTCGAACCCAGACAGGCGCTTTACTTTGTCTAAATTATTTCATCGCCACTGCTCTCAAAACAGTGAAGGAAAACATCGTGAGGAAACCGGCATGTCCTGGAACAAATAATTAAAATCATGTGACAACTACCAACCAGCACTGGGCCCGCGTGGTAGATTGCGGCCCACTCCCTCTCATTGAGAGGAAGTCTATATTCCAGATATGGGATCATTATAGGCCGATTTATGATAATGCATACCAAAGAGTCTTTATTCACAAAAGCTTGTAGATACGTAATACATGGTTATATTCACAATCAGTAATGAAAATATTTTTTTTTTAATATTTATTATTTTAATAACAAAACGCCAACATCCACACCCGGGACCATTATGTAAGCCTTCTAAGCATAGTTCCTTGTGGTAGCCCCATTATAATCGCTCATCCATTCGCAAATAGAGCCATTAGGTTATTACGTCATCCTATGCCATCCTTGTCGTGAATCTTTATATACAATTGAATTTGAATAGAATATAAATATACAAAACAATTGAATTGTCACATTTGTAAAAAGGAAATAAAAATCTAGTTTCCTTACAAGATTTGTGTAATTCAAACGACTACAACGTAGAACTAGAAACTATCCGTCCGGAGAGTAAAAGAACCGGTGCACCTGGTAAAGAGCACGACCAATTTCTTTAACAAACGATCGCTGGCATTAGTCCAGGTAAAACTGGGATTAAGACGAAGCCAACACATTTTCAGAACGAGCGTGGAAACATCGATCTTTCAGCACAGCATCATAAAACGTGTGTGAAAAGTGGAGATGTGATCTTACTAGATAAGTAAGTTTATATCCGCCGAGGGTTCTGCATGCTTCTCGGGTAAATTGAAAACGCTGAAATTTCCTCCGACAGGGTTCTTTCTATCCAGACGAATCTAAATGACTGCAAAGGAATAATATTTGATAATGCACTTCAATTCTATTACGTTCTCGCGAAATGAAACGAATATTCGCGACGATTGCAATAAAATTACTATTGCTTAGGTATATCCCCAGTGAGCTGGGTTTTGTTTCCGATCAATTTTAACTGCAATGTGTTTGTTTTAGTGTTTTTTTGTATAAAAAGTACTATGGTAATGCTCTAGGGACTGTCTATTGTACCGCCGCTGTAGTATTTTTTTTTTATAATAAATTTTCTTTGTTCTTTCGAATAGAATGTTTGTTCTAAAGTACATGTCAGGCTATGTATAGATAAAGCGTTTGAACTTAACAGCGTTGGAACCGTTTACTAGATTCTCAGAATTTTGTAAATATGCGTGGAGATAAAAAAAGAAAAAAAAATAAAAAGGGCGGAAGGGGGGTGGTAATAAAATAAGAAGTTATTTAAGTAGACAAATAGTAAAAATTCTAAAAAAGACTTAGGCACGAAAAACGGCAAAGAAAAACGTGTGTACAAAGGTACACACGTTTTTCTTGCCGTGAAAAACTACGGTTTATTCGCCTTGTGTAGGCACGGTCGTCAGTGTTGTATGGATCACTATGGAAGTTGGTTGATGACACGGCGGCACTACGGTACGGCGCCGTCGCCGTATACCATAGAACCGTCTCATATATACGAGGTCAAACGATTTTACTACGGCGCGGATAATACGCTGTACTCTGAAGAAACCATGCCGTGTACAAAGGAAGCGCCTTTCACACGTCGTCGGTGATCAGCACTCTTATTGCATAACAAACTATCAACCACAATCTGAATGATTTTGAAGGATATTTCTAATCCATTGCTTCTTAAGTTCGAAAAACTTGTCTGCTCAATAACGTAAATGACGCAATGAATGTTGTTGAACTGTCAAAATGAAAGCCATTGCTACTGTTAGTGTGTTACGGAATTACCCCGCAGGACGATATTTTATGGTGAAAAGTTGTGATCACACATCAACATCCCATTGTTCATACGTTCAAAAACAAATGCAGTATAAAACTGCCATATGGTTACCAAAATTATAGGTATAGTAAAATACTAATTGATTATCGTAGTATGAACGGCCTTAGATGTCACGTTACAGATCAGATGCTATCTGACTGCAGGAATATCTTTGCTAGATTTGATGGCCTGAGACCTCGAGTACCGTCTTGCACCAGTTTCTTCTCGCAGGTAAGTACACTTGACCTAAATCTAAATACTCAGAGCAGAGCACGATTTCTAGGGCAACTTTAATTAAGGCAAAACAATAGTTAATTTAGATTTAGATTATAAGCTACTTGGGATATAAGCAAGATACTATTTACTTATTTCGAACTGCGAAATAAGCCACATATTTAGACAAATCTAAAAGCAACATTCCCACCGTTTAATTAATTCGTTTGAATCCATCGTTAGTGGTTCTTCCCTGTTGTATGATCATAACATAAAATATTATTAAATATTATGCAGTTCCATTTAATTTCGGTATCCAGCATCAGTTGGCTAGTTTCTCGGAATTCAAAATATACGGACATTATTTTGGTTTCTAAAACTCTACGAACTTCCGTTTGTAAAGTTCTGTACCCAAAGGGAGAACCGCGTGTATAAGTGTGCACTTGGCCGATACAGCCAACCGATCTTTTGAACAGTAATAGGTAAACACTTGAAATTTTTACAGAGTGTGTACCTGCTACTATGAGTGCTATAATGATAAAAATAAAATTAATTTAAAAAAATCAAGGGGTAAGTATTCATAAAAGGAACGTGTTCTTTCGGCGTTTTGTATTGTACGATGGTACGGAACCCTTTGTGTGCGAGTCCGACTCCCACTTGGCCGCTAATGTTGTTTTTTTTTTTATTTAACGAAAACGACAAAAAAACGTTGCCCCATACTAGGAATTTCTCCTGTATTGTGGGTGCGTTTACAAACATTTAAATTCACGTACACAAACAGCCAGACCCGGAACAACTACTTGTAGGTCATACAAATATTTGTTCCGTGCAGGAATCGAACCCACGACACGCAGCGTTGTTATTGAGTTATTAATTAAAGAAAAACTGTGGTTTCTAAGGTAAAAATTGGTTTATTGAAAAATACTCCCATTATACAGACTGCCTCGATGGTCTAGTGGTCGTAAGCGCTTCTACTGAACCTGAGCCAGAGTTCCTGGGTACAATTCCCGGGTCGGGCAAAGTGTTATTGGGCTTTTCCATCTCGAATTTCCCAGTAGGAGCCCGGAGTCAGGATTTGTGTTGATGGCAATAGGCTCGCCCCTTATTACATGGGACTTTAACATAACTGCCGAAATATGGGTGTCCTATAAATAGACCTCTGCCTAACCCATCGTAGAATACAGGCGTGATGTTAAGTTACTCCCATAATAAAATAAACGTCATAATTTTAATCATAATAGAAACTTGCTTATTATAGACTAATTAGCTCTCGCCCGCGGCTTCGCCAGCGAGGTATGTCGATAAAACCGACCCTATGTCCTTCCCCGGGATGCAATCTATCTCTCTGCCAAATTTTATCGAAATCCGTTCAGTGGTTTAGGCGTGAAAAGGCAATATACAGACAGACAGAGTTACTTTCAAATTTATAATTTTAGTATGGATTGGGTATGTTCAGTCGACAGCTATAGGCCGGCCGCTAAATTGAGACGTTGTTTGAGGTAGCTGCGCGGTGCGGGAGAGTTGATAGTTGTCACAAGTTGACGAATCACTGAGCTCTCGCACCGCACTGCTACCTCAGGCAACGTCTCAGTTAAGCGGTCGGCATATAGCTTAACATGTATGTATAGTCAAACAACTAGCTTAATAATTAAATGGGTACAAATTAGTTATAACAGTTCAAAAACTATCTTTTTCCATGATTGAAAAAAAGAAAGTAAAATTACTCTTGAAAGTAAGTTACTAATCCAACTTTGTGACTTCTAAAATATGGTGTATTTTATATGTCACAAAGTTTGATCAGTAACTTACATAGTTACATGATACTTTATTTCTCCGGTGATTGAGAATCACGATAATTGTGTTTATTGCCGACGGTACTTCATAATTGAATCCATGCGTAGCAGTTCTGGGATCTGCTACGATCGCGTAGCTCGCGTAGCGTTGACGTCAGCCACACGCTACGTCGCCGTCGTAGCTACCGCATGTACGTATAAGTTTAATTTACGATAAAGCAAATTATTCAACGAATTTTATTGAAATATAATTATGTCGGGCTGATTTTTCCAACGCCAGATAATTTTATCAGAGGAATACTTTTGAATTTTTGACAGTTCTTCCATATAAAAACTGTCAGACGTCAATTTTATTCCACGAATAAAAATTATCTGTCGATTGAAAAATCAGCCCTAAATGTTCGTTTGTATGTTACCGTTTTCATTCTCTCAACTTATAACATAATATTTTTATGTACCTTAGTTTCTGTATCCGTAGTGTCATCCTTTAGCGTAAGATTCTACGTGCGTTTAGCAATTGAGTTATATAACTGAGTTGCAACTCGGTAATCACTCTAACAACCATGTAACGACCTTCATAGATTTAATCCCCGATTTAAGTAATCTATCACATTATGTGTTATGTAATTGGTAGGTATATAATCGGATGTTGTTATTCAGTTACTTTATATAAGTCCCTCGTCACTTCCTTACTACAGAGATGCAGGTTATTCTTAGACGGGAACCAGAAATACTATGTTTTAATTTTTAGGTACCTACAGTATTTTTATCTCACGAAGCGACACGCGCTTTACTTGTGTTAACCAAGCGTACAAACACGCTATAAATGTGTGCGTGAAGACGAGTAGCGTGAGCACATACATTTCCCGACTTCGCCATTGTCTCGAACGGTACCGAAAACTCCTGCGGTTACACACACATTGTGCACACAGCGTGTTTGTACACTTGTAAACCACAAGTAAAGCGCGCCACATAGCTGATGGGGCCGAAAGCTTCTGGAGTGGCGACCGCGTACCGGAAGACGTAGCGTTGGAAGGCCTCCCACCAAGTGGACCGTTGACGTTGTGAAGTCCCCAAGAATCCGTTGGTTGCACTCACTTCGAACGATTCTGTGCTTCCCGCACAGAATCGGTCGAAGTGAATGGCGGTGTTTGGGGGAGCCTATGTCCAGCAGTGGCAGTCTTTCGGTTGAAATGATGATGAAAGCGCGCCTCACTTTGTGAGATAAAAGTACTACAGGTAGGTACTGCTTTGTCACTGGCTGGTACAGGTTTGTCTCTCGTAATAGTATTTTACTTCTCGCAAAAAAAATAATATAATAATTCAATAGTTTGGTATCGTATCATTTATTAATAGTGTGCTCGACTTTACTGACATTTAATGAAACTCAAACGCAAAATTTCAAATAAGTAGGTAAATGTTTTGCCCTCTCTTATCTAAACTATCTAGACCTCACTGAAGCAAACTCCTAAACATAAAAAGTACATTTAGCTGTTTGCTCCATCGTCACACAGACTCCGTAAATAAAGTCTCCTTACTGAAGTCGTTTTTTCGTAAAATCGTAGAAAAATATGACATCTGTGCACTTAAGTATATTTTAAATTCAATGTTCCAAGTCGCGGAGAAGTTTTGAATGTATGTTGATAAAGCGCTCAAGGCACATTCAGTTTTAGCTAAGCTTGAGAAATGTGTTTGTATAAACTAGGCTTTCACAATGTTATGAGATGTGAAGCTCTCGAACAGAGATTTACTTATCCTTGTTAATGGATCGAAAACCAAGCAAACATTCCTAATCATGATGATATTGTGTACAAGAAATGCTCATGAATATTGTAGTAGTATTCAAGAGTGAAATTGGATGTAGCCTTATAAACCAAAAAATCGGTAGAGGCCTTAAAAAGAATAGGACTCATTAAAACATAGTAAACTAATATATTCACAGACAAAGAGGAGAGACAAAGAAATCTTCATTTTAAAACAAACGAATATTAAAGAATATTCCGTAGTAGATTATTCATTAAGGTTGGTGTTAGTTGAAAGAAAAGTATATTACGCACCTTGCTAATGTAATGTAATTAATGCACTCGTGTTAATTTAGTGCCCTCGCATCAATGACGTAATATAAATATCATTGCCTCCCATGCGCCTGGGCACCAACATAGCACTCGTGCATTAATAACTCGCTTTGCGCTTGATGCAACAATCTACTATAAATATCGCACTTCCGATAAAATCTAACACAACTCGAAAAGCCTGGATTTTTAGAAAAGCGAAAATAAAGTCAGGGATTTGTTAATAAGTCTTTATTCTTACACTATTATTATTAAGTGATCAAAATTATACATACTTGAAAAGCTTACAAGAAAATATGTTTTAAAGGCCATACGCTGTTTTACAATTTTCCTGGAAACAACCTGAAAAATCCTTTTTCGAATTGTAACCATATATTATCGGAGGTGCGATATGTGTATGTGTCTATTCAAACTGGCCAGTGACATAGGTACACAGATAAAGGACCATGTGTCAAAACGGTTCAAGTAACCAATAGCAATGAACTTCATAAATATTTTCTAAAAAGATTTCTTTGTTAAGTAGGTAATTCATTTAACTTATGAAAACTACAGTTGATATTGTTCCAGCTATGGGATACGTGCAATAACAGAGCATTAAAAAAGAACAAGTCACTTTTTCACATTAAAATAGTGAAATATTTTTAACCGACTTCAAAAAAGGAGGAGGTTTCTCAGTTCGACCGTATATTTTTTTTTTTTTAGGAAACCGGACTATGCAAGTGCACCCTGATTGTGTAACGCATACATTTTCACAGTCCGAAAGACTTTGAAGGAAATTGCTAATCCATCGCTTCATATGTTAGAAAATTTCATCTACTCAACAACGTAAGTAACGTAATAATGCTGTTGAACTGTCAAAATAAAAAGCATTGCCTTTTAGAAGTGTGTGTGTTAGCTCACATTCGCATGAACGTACAAATTACGGGGCGGGGTTTTATTGCGCACTGATAAATGGGTGGACTGAATTTTCAACTCTTGGTATTGAGCCGAGCGTTGAAAATCCAACAGAGCAATCTCAGCGCGTTAAAAAGACACTGTTGGATTTTCAACTCTCAGTGCTAAGCAGTGCGTTGAAAATCTAGTGCGCAAAAAAAAATCGCCGCGGGAAAAACGCACCCGTGCGCACCTTAGCTTACACAATTACCCCACTGGTTGGTGAAACCACCTTTCATGCAGAAATGCCTATCCTCTTCGTCTTTTATTACATTACTTAATCATAATAATATCTAATCTTCACTGTCCACTGACGCTACCACAACTATACCTAGTCGGTACATTGACCACCCAATTACGTTCATGTGCTCAATCCTAAATAGAACTCATTAATTTAGGTCTTTCGTGTACTTACATCCAATTAACCACATATCGTAGTTAATTAAGGACAAGATGATCCGACCACAAAATGCTCCTGAAAATATTGGAAGAAATAAGAAAATACAACAAAATAAGCTCCTCTGTTTTAGAACATATTACATAATACCATGAATGACTTGAAACACCACCTCTGTTTACCTACCAAAAGTACACCCCCATCGACATTTGTAGCTATAAATACTTAAGCACTAAAGTCAGATAGATGAACAATAGAGTTTACAACTTTAATAATAGATTTAATAAACTGAATATTTAACTAGCGCAATAGGTAGCAGATGATAAAATAAATAATAAATAAATTGCCAACAACAAGTTGTGGAATTAGCTACAAACAGTTTTAGTTTTGTGCTAGTTATCTGCAGCTCTCATACCTCTGCAACTGTTAGAATGGCAAACACGATAACATTAATGAATTTGGGTTCGGTTGGGTTTCATTTCCTAAGTCTAGCGGTGAGTTGTGTCGGTGAGGATTACCTCCTGCCATCTCTCTCACACATGCCACATGACCCACATCCGTCCTTATCTCTCAGACACCTTATTCTGCTCCTCTTAGGTAGCAGCTGTATCTGTTTTAGCGAACAGGATTGAACTAGATTACACACCTTTACAAATAAATACCAACCTCTAATACTGCAGCACACACGTTTGAATACAAAACCACGTTTAATGTGAAGGTGACTTGAACGAAGGTAATAAAAACTGCAAAATGAAAAGAGGATTCCTTTGTTTTATTCACACAAATATGACCAAAACATGGACGGAAAATCTTTAATAACGTCATTGAAATACGCATTTGAATGTTTATACATTTTAACGGCTTTAATATCGTGAATTTATGAATCGTCATCTCCTGTAACGCATTTCAGAATAAAAGCTTCATTTTTCTATGTAAATGAAATGTTTGATTGCGTCGGAGTGCGCGACTAAAATCTTGTAATAAACAACCCTCGGCCTCACTGTATAAAATGTTTTCTCGTTTAAGGGTTTCGCAGATACTATAATTGTGTGATGTTGGGAACCCTTATAATTTCGTCATGTCCGTCCGGCCGCGGCTTGCAGCAGCTACGTCAATTTGTCACCGACTTAATGTAATTTCACACGAGTTGACTTTTATCCACATCCTAAGGCCGTAAGGGACAGCCTATCGATCGATATCTAACATTACGAAAGGAAATATTGCGGAACAGTATTTTTGAATGTTTACATAATCAGTCTATAATGTTCCATTGCTGGGACACAGGCCTCCTCTCGGTGACCCAGTACGGGTTGGCGGATGTTACTTGTCTTCGAATTTTTGGTTCTAGGACATGCCGGTTTCTTCAAGATGTTTTTCTTCACCATTTTGAGACTAATAACTTTATTCCATGATATTGGCTTTTATTTTTAAAGCAGGGTATTTCAGCATTATCAATTTATCATCTAATCTCATATTTATTAGGAATACTTATTAAAATTTATTTAAAGACAATTTATTTCTACATAAATTCAGCGCCTATACCTATCATAAACTAGCTTCTGCCCGCGACTTCGACCGCATGTTTCTTGTTCCCCGACCCCGGGTCGCATCGCATCGGCCGCCCTCGTAATTACTTCGTTTCTTTCTGACATTTTATCTTTTTGTTCGGCTCCTAAGGGTCGTAGCCTATATAACCTTCATC
Source organism: Oligia fasciuncula (assembly GCA_963082905.1). Taxonomy (NCBI): domain Eukaryota; kingdom Metazoa; phylum Arthropoda; class Insecta; order Lepidoptera; family Noctuidae; genus Oligia; species Oligia fasciuncula. The sequence goes on from OY720392.1 coordinate 9,200,853, forward strand.
AAGAATTGGGCTATCAAATGCAAAATATTTTTTTTCAAACCCAACCTGTAGTTAAAGAGATTATCGCGTTCAAAAAAACAAACTCTTTAGCTTTAATATTACCCCCTTACTATTTGAGTTTCAAAAAGAAGAAGACAAAGCGTTGTGTAACTATATTGACGCTATACAACGTTTATTAGTAAGGGGGTTAGTATATACGAGTAGATTAATATAAAACTCACATATGATAGAGAAATCGTGATGTTTTGTCAAGTTGTTTATACCGTGCGATGCAAGCAGTAAAATGTATAAATAATCCGAAATAATCGAAGGATAGGGGACATAAAATTAGTGCAGATATAAGTAATTGCAGCAGACTCCTGCTATTCAACACACGCCGATACTCATAAAGCCATCTGTAAGTAAAGCGAGACTCTGAACATAATTGCCTTGGAAATAATAGATACTTACACCAAAGATACGGTAACGGGGGCTAAGTGAAAACGCTCTTAATAAAATCGTTCAATATTCATCAACAAACGTATACACCACGGATATCGGATATCGACTGAGTTGCTACAGTTGATTTATTACAATTAGTAATAAACAAAGGTGAGGGGCTTGTGGCTAAGTAATAACAACGGCACGTGTCGATCGATCAAGTGAAGCTAGGCTTGACGCGTTTGGTCCGTGGATGCGTGACCCGGCTGTCAATCGTGGATCTTTGGCAGTAGTTACGGGTCGTCAGAAGCCCAAAAATCTGACAACCGGTCTTACCAAGGGATATCGTATTACCCAGTAACTGGGTTGTGAAAGTCAGATAGGCACTCGCATCATGTAAAATAGCTGCATCCGTTTAGATTGGAAGAAGCCGACCCCAACATAGTTGGGAAAAGTCTAGGCAGATGATGGAAGAATAGATATAATATATTTATTTGTTTTAAAACATGGTACATTAAGGTCTTGTAAATAAAGTTATGTTTCGCCATGGACTGGCATATAAATATATAAACAAGTTAAATGTAAAAAATAAAAACATATTAATTTATTGAAATTAAAATTTCAATATTGGTGATTGGGGTTTCGTATCTATTTGAACACTTAAAATACTACACTTATATGTCGCAGATGGATTGTAGATTCCGCTGTTTTACAAAACCGCTAGTTGTTTTACAAAACAGCTCCGTTATGAAAAACAACCATAGATAAAACAACTGACCAACGTTCAGCTGGATTGTCATTGCGCTATATTTTACAAAACTGTTACCGACGTTTAGATGTTATGCAGACGGGCTTATTTGCAGTCACAATGAGCATCTTTCATAAAACTATAATAAAGTTTTAATTAATAAATCATTAATTATTATGCAACTGAGTAGTTTTGATTTAAAGTATTTTAGATAGAGTTCCCTTATTTCTTTTAGAATTTTGTTGAAAATTTTAAAATCTAACTACTGCTTACAATAGATGTATGCCTAGCCTCTAACGTTCCCACAGCTGGGACCCAGGCCTCCTCTTTTAGAGAGGAAGTAGGCTGTAACCCACCACCCGGGTCCAGTGGGGGTTGGTACATACTTATCACGTGTTTTCGGAGTTTGGTTCTAGGACATGCCGGTTTTCTCACGATGTTTTCCTTCACCGTTGTGAGAGCAGTGGTGATGAAATTATTTACACAAAGTAAAGCTCTTGTCTGGGTTCGAACCCACCACCTACAGCACCTCGTAAGTCGCGGCCGTTGCCACTGGGCCACCACTGCTCTCTGTGTATTAGTAATCAAAATCATTTATTTATAATTTGATATGATTTTTGTTTTGTTTTTTTTTTTACCCCCGACGCAAAAACGACGGGGTGTTATAAGTTTGACGTGTCGGGGTGTGTGTGTGTGTGTGTGTCTGTCTGTGGCATCGTAGCTCCCGAACGGATGAACCGATTTTGATTTAGTTTTTTTTTGTTTGAAAGGTGTATTAGTCGGGAGTGTTCTTAGCTATGTTTGATGAAAATCGGTCCAAGATGGCCGCCGCTACAAAATGGCGGATAACATATTTTTTCTCAACTCCCTCAATATGGATATCAAATGAAAGGGCTTGACTAGTAGAATACTATACACTATTAAAAATTTCAAATCCAAGATGGCCGCCACCACAAAATGGCTAATTACATTTTTTTTTAACAACTTCTTCAATAGAGGTATCAAATGCAAGGGCTTGACAAGTAGAATAATGTACACTATATTGAAACGGAATGAGGAATATTAACTACCTAACGAAATGAAAACTAAAAACTTGAAAAATATAATAAAATAAAAAAAATCTGTTTAGTCTTAAAAATTATTCTTCAACTATAAATTAATCAATATTTTTTGACGGATAAAAAACCTGATTAAACACCATATTACCAGAATCTTAAAACAGAAGAAAATAAAAGAAATGAAATACAAAAATTAAGGAGTCCCTACAAAAAGCATGAAATAAAAAATTAAATTAAAAATTTTAAAAACCCCCGACAAAAATAAAATTAAGGAATCCCTACAAAAAGCATGAAATAAAAAAATAAATTTAAAAAAATCTTATGGAAGTCGGGGGACCTCAGAATAGGTGTTCCACAGAACGGTCCCCCGACTTCCATAAGATTTTTTTAAATTTATTTTTTTATTTCATGCTTTTTGTAGGGATTCCTTAATTTTATTTTTGTCGGGGGTTTTTTAAATTTTTAATTTAATTTTTTACTTTAATATAAGCTAGGTGCAGCTGGAGAGGCCTATGTCCAGTCATGGACTGCTGTAGGCTAATTAAATTTTCAGATTCTTCTGTCTTATAACACGGGGGCCAAACAGAAAATAAGTAAAACTACCGACACCTATTAGACCTAGTTTAGCCTAGTTATATTACAAACACCTGCAAGTTTTTTCCTACAGTAGGTTTACCTTTAAACTTTTAATGACGCCACCTCATTTCACTTTTTGGCTCCTTTTTATTGTGCCAAACTTGTAATTACAGTGGCAGTTACTTGGAAGAGATGTTTTTATATTTTTTTAATGGGCTGCTATTACTAAACCTTGTCTTCATTTGAAACTTGTTTATGCAAAAATAACTGACAAATATTAAAAGTTGTTTCCGCTGGTTCCCATTCCCATCCCCCATTAGGGGTGGCAACTTTTTTATATCAAATAATTATAGTATTTTCGAACCCATTGCCAGTAAGAATATAGTTAATGGCGAAAAAATAAAAAATAACTAATTTTTTAATTGCAGATTTGCTACGATTCGAACCTTTATTAGCATGTTTTTTTTAATGTTTCATAACTATTATTATTACACTCTTAATTAAGGTTATAAAATACCATTAGTTCAGCTTTTATGAGATTAATACTGGCCCTATTGCGACCATATTGCTATTTTGTACTGAGAAAATATAGTAGGTAGTTTCGCCTAGTATATATTTTTTTAAGTATAGTATTTTAGTAGTAATTAGTATTAAAATTTAATATAGCAGGATACTATATTATATAGTAGGGTTGGCAACCCTACTCGGACCCCACCAAATTCTGTTCCTATGAAATAGTATAAATTATAAGACATTGTTTATCGATTTATCGGCCTGATCGCCTAAACCCCCCTCCACCGCCCCCTCCACCTCGATCCCCTGCTAGTTCGTCTTCTGTTTTAATCTCTGTCTTATCCACTTTATCTAGGTTACTGTACTATTATTGATCGAAGAGGTTACTCCACAGAGCATGTAACCTTTTCTTTTTGAAAGGTAAGTACAGTCAAGAGAAAATAAACGTTTCATATCTACCTCACAAATATGTAAAAAGGTGTACCTACCTAATAACTGGGTGTGATATTTACCGAAAATATTATGTAGGTAAATCTTTTCGCGGAATTACCGAAAATGATTCACAAAATTGCTTTCTCATTTGCCTATGGCTGCTTACCTTCGTGAATACAACCGGCGAAGTGCGAGTCGTATTCACGCACTGAAGGTTTCGTACCTCGTTAGCTCGTTCGTTCTATAGCAGTACAACCTTTGTTCAGATTTCGTTGAATCATTATAACTGAGTTGAGTATAAACTATAAAAATTATTAATTTGGTATTATTCGCCACTTTAAACGTTATATGGAAGTTATTTAAGGATTAATGTATCCATAGAGTCAAACTTTTTGCTATTTAATAATTAAACGATTACTAATGGACGCTACTGATGGCGTCAAACATGTGGCCGAATTTCTGGACCGAGTCCGTTTAGATTGCCATCGACACGCTAAGAAGAAGAAGATTAAACTATCTCTTAAAAAAACATCTAACGTTTCGTTAAGCGACATGTGACAGTCGGACACATACATTTGTAGGCTTAGTAGTAAGGCACCGTTCACACCATCTCGATACGAAACCCAAAAATACAAAATAAACAGCAATAATAATATCACTTACAAAGCTTCCACACCAAATTGATAAAGTCACAATAGGCGAAGGTTAAATAGGGATTCGTTTCAAATAGCCAGAGTAAACTCACGTTAGTCGTGACTATCGCTAAATAGAGATAAAGAACAATAAAGGTACAGGTGGTGGTAGTGGGCGGCCTTTGTGCGTGGCTTTGAAGTGGCACAACTAACGAGGCCGCCGACTCTACAAAGGGCAACCCGCGAGACTATCATTGCCATTCGTTCAAACGAGAACTATTCACGTAGGACAACGTGCGACCTATTAATTAGATACCTTTACGATCCCTAACCGTATGCGAGCTTTGTATGAAACGAAATCGATCACTGTGAACACGTTTGTGTTGCTCGTTCTGTAGTGTTATTGTTACTGGATTGATGACGTTTTGAAGAGTTGATATGAGTGGTAAACATTTAGGGGTTTATTTATAAACGTTGCTATAAGTAAAGAGCTGTAAAACGTCAAAAATGTATGGACATTTTTGACGTTTTACAGTTTTTTTTCTCTTAACTTTAAGAGACGTTTATAAATAAAGGGGTTAAAAGTCTGGAAAAAGAAAATATAAATTAATTTAATACCGGTGTTCTAAAAAAAGAAAGAGAATTAATTAGATTTTTGTGAAGCTCCTATTAGTTTAATGATAGCACCAAAGATGGTTAATTAAAACCTTAAAGTATGCAGGTAGGTAAGACGTCTTTAAGCCATGCATGATACATTTGCTTCCTAAGTTATAGCATTGCATTGTTGGTTAGTGCATTTGTTAGTCACAACTATGAAAAACCAAAACATTCAAACACTCAAATTAGCGAAACGTCCACTGCTTTGCTGTACCACAACAAGGCGCCTCAAAAACTCACATTTACCTCAGCTCTACAGCGTAATTTTAACAATTTCAAAGAGAAAATAGTGAGTAGAGATAATTCAAGTGGCACTGGCATAGTCGGTAAGCGTTTCTCAAGACGCTAGCGTGGGGCAGTTCTCGACTGCCAGCCGAGGGGAGAGGCTCGCATCTGTTATCTTGCAGACTTCAAAACTACGCCTCTTCAGAAAACGTGCACCGCTGCTCAGCTACAGCGGAAGATAATACAGAGAAATTCTCGAAAGATTCAAAAGTTACTTGTTTATTTAATAGGTAAATAGATTATGGAATTTCGACCTTACTTGGACTTTTCTATTTTCAATTTATTCAACACTAGCTTTTGCCCGCGACTTCATCCGCGTGGTATTTAACTTTTTGTTTCCCCCAACCCGACCCGTCGCATCACGTCGACTGCCCGCGCTATTATTTCGTTGTCGCTTAGCGTTCGTTGTCTTTTTTTCTTTCTACTCAGCTCCGAAAAGTCGCAGCGTGATGTAAAATAGCCTATAGCCTTCCTCAAGAATTGGGCTATCAAATGTAAAAATAATTTTTCTTCTGATACTGACAGGTAGTTTCAGAGATAAGCACGTTCACACAAACAAACTCTTCCACTTTCTTATTAGTAATATCAAATATAGATTACCTCAACTTGAGATACATAGTTTAGGAACAATCGTACAACAGAATTACCAAGTGGAAAGAAGAAAGAAAGAAATACGTAAGAGGAGAACCAAAGAAGTATTTATTTGTATAAACTACTACCGAGAATTTTTTCACATAGGTACTTATCCAAAAGCAACCATTTAGCTGGCTGGGCGGAGGACACTTGACTCTTACAGAAATTAGCACTTTAAAGCTTAATATTTCACAAACGGATCCCTGAATCGAAACATTTTTTTTAAAAACCTATCCAGCGATCCCCCACACCATGGGATAGAGAAAAAAAAGGCATCCCCACTTTACGTGTACAGGAGGTACCCTAAAAATTTTTTTTTTATGTTACCACTTTGTCGGCGTGATTAATATGTATGTATATCCATGCCAAATTATAGCTTTCTAGTACTAAGAGTCTCTTAGCTAAGCTGCAGACGGACGGACGGACAGACGGACATAGCGAAACTATAAGTTAGATACTAAAAATTACGTATTTGCACAATACCATCTCCTATGGTAAATGAATAAAACGTCTGCACAAAGCATGTGCGCGCGATGACTGAAAGTTGTATTCTTGAATGTTTTAGCGGCATTTTGCGTTTTAGTAATTTTATATTATCTCCGAAACTGTATGACCAATTGTCATTACCGTAAAGGGATAATCTTATCTCCATGATGTCATTGTGATCATTAAATAATTTATTTTGATAAGGATTAATATTTAAAAATTATATTTTCGTCCAAACGTAGGTAAGTAGGTATGTCGAAAAAAATGTTTTTTTAAATAATCATCTACCTAGCCTTTTCCCAACTATGTTGGGGTCGGCTTCCACTCTAACCGGATGCAGCTGAATACCAGTATTTTACACGGAGCCACTGCTTATCCGACCTCGACAACCCAGTTACTGGGTAATAAGATACCCCTTGGTAAGACTGGTTGTCAGACTTTCAGGCTTCTGACCCGTAACGACTGATAAAGATCTACAAATGACAGCCGGGACCATCCGAAGCATGGAGGGGCCTTGATATGTAATGGCGGAAACATAGTTTTGTGTCGTGGCGTGTCGTGACGCCTTTTGACGCAGTGTTAGCCAATCAAAACTCGTTGTAATTTGACGTAGTCCTGAACAGATTCGTTTGATTGGTGTATCCCGAGTCACGACACAGTAATGTGTCTCTGGCTTTAAGATGGTCAACCGCGGCAAACGTAGCCGATCGACCCGTGCGGCTGTTATTACTTAGCCACAAGCCTATTTTTTAAAACATAAAAGAGATATATTAAAAGATAAAATATAGAAATGTGGTGTCGCGGATTTTTTTTTAGAATTATTTAAGGCGGACCAGATGGCCATAACATTGTTTTTAACTATATACAACTGTTTAGGCAGCGCATGCAAATGAGGATTAGCTCCTAGAAAAAGAAATATCTTTCCGACTGGCTAGACAAAAGTTGTGATAGCTCAGCTAAAACGCAAGATATAAATATAATTTATAGCTTATAGCACTCAAGAGCTAAGCTAACAAGGAAGCTTGCTACCAGTGAAAAAAAAAATTACCCCCGACATTTATATAAACAAACTTTTACCTCTTTTATAAATTAGTATAGACTAGCTTCTGCCCGCAGCTTCGCCCACGTGGGGTTTTTTTTTTTTCGCGCGAAGCCCTTTTTAACCCTTTTTCTATACAAAAACATAAGAAAACAGTTTTTCAACTCATATTTCAAGTAACAACACTAACAACGTGGTGTTGACCTCCCAAACTTTATTTTTATATTTTCGTGTTTAGGTATCGATACGCATCGCGCCTGCGGAGTTTAGCTTGTAGCCAATAAAAAAAAAACCCTGTATATGTGCAATATTTATGGCGACTACATGACCTAAAGCGCGTTCTTTGTCGAACTGCATAGAAAAGAAAGGGAAGCGCGATGACACAACCCTGGTAATTTATTGCAAAATATGAAGCAATTATCGATTTACAAAAAATCTATTGTTTGGACTAAAAAAATAAAACACTAGTACCTAGTACCTACTTTAGTATGTTGCTTGTAGAATAATCTGACAAAAAATATAATGATTGTGTGTATGTAGTATGGTTTTTATTTTAAAAAGAAAGTTTTTAGAGGTACCTTCATGATTTTTTTCTATCGTATCAAATTTAGTAGTATGTTTTCAACACACTATCTACCTAGCATATATATCCTGAAGAATATCATATATTTTTCTGATTTTGTCTACTGTAGTCTATCATATACTTTTATTGTTTCTACAATTTATTTTTTGGTTTACCTTAATTAATATCCAAAAGTTTATATGTAGCAGTAACAATACATAGGTAAAACCTTGACGATATTTTTGGAATTACTTTCAACAGACATGTGTTTCAGTTGGACTGTGAAAATGGTTTCGTAATTGGGCTTATAATTAATTGGATTTACGTAAAAAAAAAATTCTTTTATATAGCTTAAAAAGTTGTTTACACGAATTCCGATACGTCGACAAACGAGACCAAATTCGACTTAGGTAATTATTTTTGATTTGGCTACAATAAAAAAAATCTCCACGAATTTCATACATACAATCAAACATACAACTACAAAAAAAACAATAACATGCAACACAAGACGTAAAAACAAGTTGCAACTAATGACTGCACGTGCACGGACAAATTACGTCAAAAAATCAATATTGATTGAGGAATAGCAGTTGTGCTCAACTGTTTAATAATTTACCGGAGGATTAAAAGAAGTGTGATATTAGAAACATAACGTGTAACATCGCCAACGCCCCAGAGGCAAATATTATATTATTTATATGTAAGAAAGCACTTTTTATTTAATTTTAAGTGAACTGTTATTTAAGTTTTTATGAAAAATAAAATCTCTTCAAACATAAACCAACCCGCATAACAAACAAGCGTAATTGAAACTTTAAAACAACATTAGATAGTTGTAGGTACTAATTCAGCAAAATGAACCTTATAGACATTTTTTATGCCAACCACGTAACAGTTTACTTAGCGAACGTTCAGATTGCTCCTACCTAAGACAACACTGGTTAAGGTGCATTTGCGGGGAAAGTTGTGAGCATCGGGCGCAAGTTGCGAGGACTCTTGTCACCCGCGCACTTGTTATCTCAAACACTTGCAGAACTGTGCCGCGCGACTTGCGACAAACGTTGCGCGCTTAGGCGACAGCGGGCCAAGGGAAAAATGTGAGTCCTAATTAAGTTCTCTTATGTCTAAAGTCCGCAGATTTGTTAAATAGCTTGAAAGTGTGTTTGTAAAGCCATTAAGCCAACTGACATTTTGGCTTTACAAACACACTCAAGCTAAGGGGAAAATAAATGCTCATGTTGCTTAATTACCCACACATTTTGAAACAGTGATTAATGATATATTGCTTCCAAGTTCGCATTAAATCGATACCGACCCACGTAAATCCACGAACCACATCGACGCAGATGTCTTAGCTGTTATCCATGTCATTTGTCAAGTTCATAATCTGATCTAGCTAACCGCACTATCTATTAGATGTATATCTTAATCTGCCGCTAAAGCGCTTTACTTGTAGTTGGGAGTTGGTGGGCCGTCCCGTACCTTGTCTGATGTCGAACTGCCTCCACTCGCTGTCTCCTCGGCTACTTGCTCATTCTCATAGTTTTGATAGTTATTGCAAACTACAGCCACGTTTCCGCTCAATATAAACAGTTACCAAATTAACACACTATCTTATGAAAATATCGAATTTCTAATTTAGATAGTCGGAGTAAGGATCGAGTCATTAGCGACGGGGGTCTATACGCAATCCCAGGATATTTCATTGCTATAAATTATATCGATTGTACGACCCATTTTCGCTGCATGTGTACTTTGGTTGAGGAAGTTTGTGGTAAAATTTTAGGAGTTTTCTGCACGGCCAAAAACTTTTATCCGCATGTCAGTCTTCGTAAAGATTAGCGAATCATTAATTAAAAAGTTTGGGTAACATTAATCCAGATAACTTCTTGTTTTCGGGTCACGAACTTGGACTGAATAAATGCATTTTATAACTTAGCTGACGTTCAAATTGAGAGAGGAACTAAAATTATACGCGGGATTTAATAATTATGTAACTCGTTATAAACTTTGATTACTTTGGTGCTCGTGACTCTGATTGACGAAGTCGGATGTCCCATACAACAAAAGGCTGTTCTCATGAAGCGAATATAACTTACATTTCGCTCGGTAGGGGTTTGTGAGATACGGATTTGTAAATTATATCTGCTAGTCTAAAATATTAATTCAGTTCAGGGTTCAGTTTTGTATAAATCAATACATAGTCGATTAAGGAATATTAATTAAATTGAGAACAATGATCTACATTTACCCGTTGTACATTGATACATTCAATTTGATGTTGGTAGATATATATTTTTCTTGCTCTTAAATCGTGGGCCATTCACAGAATCCTTTTATCCCTGCCCTAATGTAGGTGGGATTAGTATTTCGCCTCTTGCTTTTGTTGTATTTTAGAGACGAAGGCAAAACAAAGTTCAACTTAATCCATCAATTAGAGACGTACTGCATTCAACTTAAATGTTTAAGGCTTCGTTTGTAAAACAGCTCGGCCATAAACTTGTGGAAATATGCGAGACAGCGAAAGAATGAAGTATTTAAGTATTAATGTAACAATACATTACACTTAAAAAAAAAACAAGAATAATCCGCTGTAAAATCATGTTGTTGGTTGACCTAATTAACAAACAAGGAGAGCGTTTACGCCATACGGTATTTCATACAAACTTTCAAGCCCTTATTTTTCGAAATGAATGAACCGATTTTAGTGAAACTTCATACGCTTAAGCAGGATGTGTAAGAACATTTTCCACAAATATTGTTACAGCCAAATTTGACCGATTTTAAATTTTCTATAGAAACCGAGATTTCCAATTATCTTTTTTAAAATAAGACATTTCGAAAATGTTCTCTACTAACTTTTTAGACCTTTGTATTCTGCTAATGCGTATGAAGTTTCATTAAAATCGGTTCATTCGTTTCGAAAAATAAGGGCTTGAAAGTTTGTATGAAATGCCGTACGGCGTAAACGCTCTTAAGAGATTTATGCATAAGCTTCAGAGGGTCAGTATCCATTAGGGGTCCGTGACATGACCATAATGTACATTGTACGGTCAATCCAAACGTCAAAATGTATGTTGCACGCGTCATATCCATCAAATTATATCCGCATATTAATTCCTGTCGACCGAATTTAGCAATGTTGTCTAGCACGATCCTCCATTAGCCGTAAACCTTTCATATGACCCCACGTCAGCACCTCTGTCAATCATAGAATTATTGTCAATTTACAACATTCACAAGTGTTTTCAATTACAGGATGAAAGCCCTGGGGTAGACCGGAGATTATAAAGGCAGGAACTCAAGGTCGGGAGCTATTACGGGCTAAACCGAAGTTATTTTAAATGTACAATAACGCCGGTGTTATAGGAAGGAAGATGATCTGACAAGTTTTTTGTGAGCTATATCTTATTTTAATAAGGAGGACACGGATTTGATTGATCATATTATACAAGTTCTTGGCCAGAATAAGTATAATCTCTTCCACATTGGTAATATCTACCTACGGCGAAGTTATATCTTGGTAAACTACATTAAGACAAAATCCTCCAGATTCACACCTCACTTGTTGAAACCTTCAGGCCGAAAGTACGAGGTATCGGGGCAATTCTCGTAATTTTAAGAACGTTCACAGTGTGATCTCAGTCTCAATCTGTCAAAAGTACCTCTAATTTTTGACAAGTTTTTGACATTGGTTGTCGCTGAGATGAGATTGCCACAAGATTTTGAACGTTTTTAACCGACTTCAAAAAAGGAGGTTCTGTATTCGACCCGTATGTATGCAAGTATGTTTGTATGTCCGCGATTTTCTCAAAAACCAATGAACCAATTTCGATGTTTTCTATGTGTAATGTGATCTACATACTTTGAGGAAGGTTTTAATATATAAAAGTTATTTTTTTAACTTTGTAGTGTTTTTTTTTTTTTGAAATGGGTTGTTTTTTTTTTGCAAAAAGTGTTTTTAATTACGGGAATTGGCCTTCTGATACATAAAAATATTATAACATGTTCGTGTCATAAGCCTTCCTTTTGGCATTGCCGTCATTCGATCAATAGGCACAGGGAAGAAATCCGCACTCCACAGGTTTGTCACAAAAACTGAAGGACCAACAGTGGTACTGTCCGTTCAGTTATTTTACATCTGATTTTGCATCACTGTGACCTCTATTCTCTTCACCATAAGGTTTATATCAGAGGTAAAATAACTGTGAATGGACTGCAGTCGGATTCGGGACAAGGGCGTCGGTACGCCACCTGTCAGTCAGGTCATAAAATAGAGAGGCGACGTTGATTCATCGAGCGTCAACTGTCCACCACGACTGACAGGCGATTAAATATGTGTTGAAACCTCTAATCCATTGCCAGCCAGTACTATCGTGAGATTGATCGCGAGAAAATAAAATACTGGCCAAGATGCATACAAATTCGGTCATAGAAGAATGTTAAATTCAGAACATGTAAAAGATATGACGACGTTTCCTGATCCGTTTTTATCATCCTTCCCTAGAAACGGAGCCATTACTTTCAATAGCATTGGTGTTTGGATTAATAGTAAATAAAATCTCGTAGGTATTGAATTTACTTCTTATTTATCACCTCTTCTTTCTGTAGAACTTGGAAATAAGAAACTATATACAGTCGGTGACCAACATTGTCTGACCCACCTAACATTGCCTGACCCACCGGCATATCTTGTTAAGCCATTTTAATCATTATCTTCTTATCGTTAAAGTTGAAAAGCTTTTAAGTAACACGGCAATAAGTACTTACTACCTAATCTTTAATTTCGCGTATTCTCAACCAGTCATTGTGGGCTGTGGCTTCGCGGTTCGATGCTGGATTGGCGACGAACAACATGTGGGTTCGAAAACACAATCCACCTATAATCAATTTCTTTTGTTATTTGTTTTCATTTATGATTTCCACAATATTTCTTGCATTATTAAAGAACGACCAATATGATTTTCGCCTAACAACTTTTCTGGAAAACGGTTGTAAGAATAAACGGGGAAATTAAAAAAAAAGCCATGGATAACAAAAAATGGAACGCGAATAATGATAACAGCCGGTCGATTCTGTAAAAATCTCACCGTGAAAACTTAGGTAAAGTGAGTTTGTTTTTGCTAGGAATTGACACTATTCACAGCTCACTTCACGCTCACTTCACCTAAGTTTTCACGGTGAGATTTTTACAGAATAGCACCGCAGGATTCGAATAGTCAGGACGACGGATATCTATGGTCAGGACACTCAGGACGTACTTAAAAAAGAAATTAGGAAAAGAAGATACAAGAATGGCAATCTTGAAATGGAATAGACAATATACGACAACGAAGAATTACAAACAGAACGAAGCATTTCGATAAACGCCAACTTTTTGTAGAGAGAAAACATCGTCTATACTCCAAGTGATAAAACAAATGAAGCCACCCTTTATCTTAGTTACTTTATACGGGTTCCGTAAGTACCTCACCTCCGCAGCAAAATAAGCAGACAACTCAAACCACAAGTCATCCTTTAATCACACGGTAGGTTGAAGTTCGTCTGAGAAACATCCAAAGTGGTATCTTCTTTAATAAATCACGGTCGGTAACTGGGTTCTATCTATACACATTCAAGCATATTTTATTTTATACGCACTTCACTTTGTTTCAAAAAAGGCAAGCATAATAAAATGTCACAAGGAAAAGGTTTATTTTTCAGAGTGACTAACACTATTGAAAAAGTTATAAAAATGTTTGAAGTTATAGCATAAACTGAACTTTATTGTGTAGGAATTAAAGTTATTTTTCCATTAATTCATATTTGTTTACATTTTTGGCAAATCAATCGCGAACGCAGTATACATATAAGTAGTAGGTAAGTGGTACATTATGCAACAATTTAATGTAAAAATATTGCACAGTGTTCTTGAAGTAAAGAATATGGACGATGCTGCTTGAACGAGCATGAGCTTCCCTATGATGTTTGATCTCCATCGGGAAAAGCATTTTCCGACCCAGTTGCTTCAATAAATTGTGTGTTTATTTAATTCAAACTCGATATAAAGTCCAAAAAGGAATTAAATAACGTCTCCACCAAGTTCAGTTTTCTAAAACATTTTCCAAAGAGCTTTGAATGTCTGTACGTTCAAAGCTCTTTGGAAAATGTTTGTTGTAAAAAAAAAATGGTTAATATCTAGGTATGCCTGGTTGCATAAAAAAATCTCTATTCATCGAATGAAGGGCATTCGATGAATAACAAACAAGCTTTACCAAACATGTTAAATAAAAAGAGTGCTATAAAATCCAATATCGTTTAATACAACAATTTGCATAGTTACTAATAACCCTTCACTTAAGACCTCTTCATCATCCCACTCGCTATTACAAAGACCCTTGTAAACGAATATAATCTCTAGTTACCAATCCGCTAAGCTTTGATGGCAATACACACCGAGCGGGCCATCAAAAAAGAATTTGAACTAACAGCTCCTGTGTCAAAGTTTATCGCGATCCGATCAGTAGTTAGAACCCAGAATGCTGCAAGTTTGGCTTGATAACGTGCCATGAAGCTGCACCGTGCTGCCACTCTGAGGGAATAATCTGCATAAGTAAAGGTAATCTAGATCAGTATTAAAAGATTAGCTCTAGGCTTCAACCATTTTTATTTCTGAAATCATCATCTGCCTAGCCTTTTCCTGACTTTGTTGGGGTCGACTTCCATTCTAACCGAATGCAGCTGAGTACCAGTATTTTACATGGAGCGTCTGCCTATCTGATCTCCACAACACAGATACTGGGTAATACGATACCCCTTGGGAAGACTGGTTGTCAGACTCGGGTTTCTGACGACCCGTAACGAATGTCAAAGTTCCATGAATGACAGACAGGACCAACGGCTTAACGTGCTTTCCGAGGCACGGAGGGGTCTTGGTATGTAAAGATGGTCACCCATCCACGTACCAACCGCGGCAAGCGTAGCTTAACTTAATCAATCGACCTGTGCGGCTGTTATTACTTAGCCACAAGGCCCTCCCTCTTTTTCTGAAAGCTGTATTTAATAATAAAATAATGTGTTCATGTTCACGTTCAGCTGGTAACTGAGATTAAAGCCTACATCGAAACCCAGAGCAATCTTATCTTACGTTCAAATAAAGTTGAGCATATTAGGTACGGTATGTGGAATCGTGAGAGTTGAAAAAGCTTTTTGGGTCAAACTCAAATGCATTTTCAGCGTAACAGAAAACTGAGGCATACGTCTGAACATTGAACACCAGGGTCATATCCCAAACCCGGATATTCCAGGCTTCGGTTAGCCGCAATAAATATTCATAGACAAACACAAAATTAATCTTTTCTAACACCGACCGCGGTGGGCCCATCGGAAACTCAAATCGGTTAACGGTTATACCTTCGCTTCGGATAGAGAGGTACTCTATTCGCAATAGAGAACATGAATTATTGGCATTGTTGCCCTTGAATAATTCGGTCGATCGTCGACACCGCATCCTATTCCTCGATATGAATTTCATACAAGCCGCGAATATTACGTACAATGGGTTCTGAGGCGGCGCGATTGTCGGTAACATTTCTTATCTCCCGCTACGTATTGGCGCACTTACCGCTCTCCACGGCTGAATGTAAAACGTTATTGAGCCTTCACGACGCTGATATTGGACTTCGAGCGTCGATATTCCGTGTGGAACCGCCGGTGTCCGGAACACGTCAGTAATTTAATATTCACATCTAGATCCCAATATTGACTCTGTTGGATAATGGTTTGAACGAGCCAGCTCAATAACCAACGCTCAGCTGTGATGAAACGAGCGTTTCATGATTTAATTTTATTAATTAACTTGTAACGTTGTAAGGGGGATTTTTTCGCAGATCGAGCATTTAAAATCTGTTGTCGGTTAATCTGCAATATCATTGGAATCTCACACGTAAACAGAACTTGCCACATTTTACAAGAATAGATCTTAGAGTTTATTTCTTGTTTCAGACCAATAAACCAATATTTAAGTGCTGGTAATACTAAAAATTACACCGAGCGTAGTTTTAAAATTGAAAAACAGTAAAACAAAGAAGAGTAATAAAGCTGTTCGTGATGAATGGTTTTGATTAAAAGTTTATAAAACTCAGCACGTCTATAACTATAGTAGTAACAGTAAATTCAGTCGGCAATATAAACAGAACTCACATTAATACACCCTACGTAAAGGTTGTTCCGCAACCAGGAACATTTTAAATTACGTTTGAAGTCGTGTGAAAATGGTTGGTGGTGTACTCGGCGGGTTTATCAAAACGAGATGGTGGCCGCCACCGCTCAACCCACTTCCTAGACCCCGTCACACCTTACTGACCTAACTCGGTGTAAGGTCCTGAAAACAAATGCAAATATTCAATTTAAATACACCCATTTTATAACAGACAAACGCCATTTTCAACCCTACAAATATAACCAAGCTTATTTTACAACAAAAACATTTTCAAAAGCTCTTTAACCTGTAAATAAATCTCGTTACATTGTGTACCTGCTGTTGGACGTAGATTTAACCTCTATCACGTCACTCGTTTCAGTCCTGGACCAATGCCATGAAATCATTTCGGCAGAAGGGTTCAAAACATACTACTGCAGCTATATGCAGGTACCTACTATATACGTCGGGTTATACAAGTATTGGTTTCAACAAATGGAATGGATTTTTTTATCTCTTTTTATTTATAGAACTCGTTCGTTAGAATAAATTAGTTGCAAAGTAAAATATTTCAATTTATATCCTATATTCTTTTACAATTTAGAAGGATTATCCCAGAGTCAAAATTTGTCCCAGATTTAAATAAAATTTTGCATTATGTGACATCGTTTTATTAGCTTTTGAACCCCGAGAGCCTCTGGGAGCTCAGAGGAAGTCATAAATATCTCGCGCGTCCCCGATTCCTACCAAAGTTTGCTTGCAATATACCCACTCTACATTTTCAGTGTACTTATATCTTTATTGTTAGAGCAGCGCACAATGGGAGAGTTTTAAACACCTACAGAGCACAGTTCAGTAGACACTCGGTGTAAACATTCACATTTAGCAGGGAGCCGTAAGACTTAAAGAAAAAGTTACATGAATATTATTTCAATGAAAGCCTTAAATTGAAATTATTTCCTGAAAAGGGAAGGAAGTGAGAACGACAGTGAAGTCACTTAGACGGGGGTGGGCGAAAGAATAATGAGCCGGGGCCCGCGGGCCGCGAGCGCGACCTGTGTTACTTACCTACCTCGCCGAGATTATTTCAACTTATTTGTCTCCGAATGAACATTCTATAAAATAATATAAAAAATCGGAATTACGCCTAATGTCCCTTATTAATTCCGATTTCCCGAAACAAAAATAAAACGGTATAACTGAAAGCCACAGGTAATTTATCGATCACGGGAGAATTCGTATTTAAATTCTATTAATATTACTTAATTATAATAATTGTAACAGACGCTTCATAATTAACGTTTATGAGTTCAATGATTAATGATAACGTTTATGATATTAATAAATTAATTTTCAATCTGTGGCCCAATTAATTATAAGGGTGTTAATTAAAAAATATGCGGATATCGTAAAATCAAGAAACAGGGTGCAGTTATTTTCAGCCGGACATACGAAAAACCTCACAATTGTAATGAAATTATAATGATTTTTATTCCGTCTCCTGGCTGGGAGCCAGCAGGTTCAATTCTGCTTACAGGGATTGCTCGTGCGCGTGGGGGTAATGGGAGCACAAACGGTGCCTTCATTGAAGATACGGTAAGTTTATTGTTTTTACGCGGAGCAATTGATTGAATAATATACCTAGTTTGAATCGTTTTCACAGTGCGATTGTCAGAAACCTATTCACTTCATTTAATATGACTATCACTTTACCTTTGAGGATTTCGACAAAAAGTGACTGAGTGTGTGTATTAATCCAGAAGTTCTGAATTATTGAATATAATTATATGAATGTATAATACGTACTAGTTTTTCACTTGTAGTCTCACTAGGAAGAACACCTACCCGTTCTCCTTTTAAACCTCCGTATCTTGTGCAATTTCTGACCGTGTCTGCTCTGCAAGTGCATTTCAGATCGTCACGCCACCTCCGTTGCGGTTGACCTCGACGGCGCGGCGGCGGCGGCGATGTCCTCCGCAAGCGTTCAGTGTGTGACAATATTTATGATAAAAAGAGTACTTTTTATTGCAAACAGTTCAAGGCAAATCACAGTAATATTATAAAGGCGAAAGTTTGTGAGTTTATATGTTTGTTACTTCTTCACGCTCAAACGGCTAGACCAATTTTGATAAAATTTTGTATGAAGGTAGCCGACACCCTGGATTAAAATATAGGCTACTTTTTATCCCGGTATTCCCACGGGATTGATATTTAAGCGGGTGAAATCGCGGGGCGCAGCTAGTCAAAACATAAAATTACATAAATAATTTGATATCGCATCTGAAAACTTCATTTTCGGTTTGTTTTGTGACTTATTTTTTAACCGACTTCCAAAAAGGAGGAGGTTATATGTTCGACTTTATTTCAAATTGAACTCGCGGTAGCTTACACGAGAAAGATACGATTTACTTACCTACTTACGAGTTCTCTGCTAGTGCTGTGCACTTCTGTGACGAACTCACAATACCTAAAACTGTGCTTATGTGATTTTTGAAGTGAACACTTCTTTAGGCGGGTTGGGCATTTTTTGAGATGGGAAAAAACCATTGAACTCGGGCCTCTTAAGCGACACCGCGCCTTTTTTTGTTTTTATGACGATTAAAAAAAAGTTATTAAAAAAAAAAAAACCCGACTGCGGTAAAAAACTTAAGTTAAAAGAACTGAAAAGCTAAAAACAAGCCCATTTTAAATTAAATAAAAGTTGGAAGCAGGCGGGACCCATACCATTTTTATTATATTTTCAAATTCAAATGGGTCCCGCCTGCTTCCAACTTTTATTTAATTTAAAATGGGCTTGTTTTTAGCTTTTCAGTTCTTTTAACTTAAGTTTTTTACCGCAGTCGGGTTTTTTATTTTTTTTTAATAACTTTTTTTATTTCCAGCTTTTTAGTTTACAAATGTGAAAGATTTCGCTGACGATTTAGCTCTTGGTACATGTTTTTTACGATTTGTCACTCCGAATTACTTTTAACCATGTATGTTGTATATATTTGTGTAATCATCTTTTAAAGCTCTTTATTTTGATACCCCACTCGACAGGTGTTGAGAAAAAAAAAATTTTTTGAAGACATACATACATTAGTAGTCGCCATATTGAATTTTCACTAACGTCATGTCTTTAGTGACACTCGCCGGACTAAGAGGAATCGATTGACGTGTGAATCATAAAAATCGGCCCAGGCGTTTGGTCTGTATAGTGCTTCAAAGGAACATACAAACATACATACATAGGCTGATGAACACATTACCACTCCTTTGCGTCGCGCAGTCGGGTAAAAAATACCCGCTTCGGATGTGTTCGGCTGTCCTCGGGATGTACTCGGTTTTAACGTATATCCGATATGTCAGTGAGTGATGTCAAAGTATTCTGTTTGTGTTTAGTTTTCACTTCTGTCGTCACTCCCGGAGTGCCACTGTTTTTTTTTGTGTTTATTTTAATCAGTTGTTGAAGTGCCACAACAATAAATAAATACCTAATGAACCAACTCAATCATGTTGGCTACCTATGTTCCCTAACTACAATATTACCATAACTGAATTTACTAACATCTAACCCGAACTATAGTTATGTAAAAATTTTGGGGGAGGCCTATGTCCAGCAGTGGACGTTTCTCGCTGAAATGATGAAATAAACATCACGCCTGCATTCCCCGAAGGGTTGAGCAGGGTACCTACCTATAGTAGGTTACAACCACACACTTTAGTAATATTTATGTAAAAACTAGCAGCGCCCTGCGGTTTCGCCCACATAAGTTTCGACCCCGTGGGAATATTGGGATAAAAAGTATCCTATGTGTTAATCCCGGTTATAAACAATCTGTGTGTCCATCCAAATCTGTTTAGTAGTTTGAGCGTGCAGAAGTATCAAACATACAAACACACTCACTAACTTTCGCCTTTATAATATTAGTGTGATTAACAATATTTTTATTAGATATTTCTTCGTACATTATATACTCACCATACCATACCATAATCAGCCTTTTAATGTTCCCACTGCTGGGATCCCAGTGCGGATTGGCAGATGTCACATGTCTTCGAATTTTTGGTTCTAGGACATGCCGGTTTCCTCACGATGTTTTCCTTCACCGTTTTGAGAGCAGTGGTGACGAAATTATTTACACAAAGTAAAGCGCCTGTCTGGGTTCGAACCTACGACCTACAACTCGTAAGTCGCGGCCGTTACCACTTGGCTACCACTGCTCTCATATATACTCACACTAGACTTCATTTAGGTTCGTTCGCGAGACCGTGACAATGTGAGAGTCTTTATCACTTTAAACCTTCCTCATTATTTGAAAACTCGCTCCTGCCGAGGAAAAGTTTTCAAATAATAAGAGCGGGTTGAATAAAGAGTCTATCATGTCCATTTTATATTATAACTTTATAAGAGAAAATAGGTACACTACAGACTCAGACGGGGTCTAGGTAATTTGATGGAACACAATCGTAATTAGGAGATTTATATAATCACCCACTGGCCAAGAAAAGGCTATTTAAGGTTTTAAGGAATAATATCAAGGGCGTGAGCAGAGAACGGGCATAACGGGCGGGCTGCTTTAATCAAAATTGAGATCACCAATCTGTTTGTCTATCGTCGTTCATATTAGTGACCATTGAGAATACAGATAACAACCGGCAGTCAACAACCTGTGTGCCCAGTTTTAGATCGTGTTTTGTTTTAGAGAAGACTCATTTCATGAATGAACCCGTAAGGTCAGGGCATATTCAAGAATCACCATTTCTTTATCATCAAAATACCAGTCTAGTTTATCCGTAGGTATAGCGAACAGCAGGAGCAGAGGTAAGTCCTACAATACATCAACATTAAGTTGAAACATGAAGTCGAGAAACGCGTCCAGTTTACGAACAGCTGGTTACTTGTTATGTCGCACACTTACGTGCAACATATTTTACCGCACCACAGCCATTAGTCACCGCACGCTCGACCCGGACTCGAACCCGCACTACTCGAGGACCTAAGTAACGACCGAACCTAATGCGCGCACATTCCTCTCGTATTTTTCAAGTCAAGCTACTGAAAGAAATAAGATGTTTCCCTGGCTTTGGACCGCTGAAATGGCGCGATCATTTAGTTCCCGGGTTAGGTAACGTACGCTTCTGTTAGTGAAGTATTGCTTGAAGCCGAGCGCATAATACGTGCCTACTTTATATCAATATAAACGCTGTATTGGACATTTGAATTCCTTTAGTGTTCCGTGATGAAACTGAAAATACGGAACGCTTTAGTAGCGCTTTGGTGTTTATTGAAATATTCGGTAAGATGAGTAATAAATATGCTCATCAAATCATTCGTATGGTCGCACAGCAGCTACCAAATTCAAAGAGAAAACGTCGTTATTACCACGCATTCACAAAACATTTACTTATAATATTACCTACCATTTTTACCGCAGCGGTCTCCATTTAGGAGGCGAAAAAATAAATAAAAAGTTTTCATCGCTAAAGCCAAAAAGGACATTAGGAGGAAAAATGTTGCCGCAATATAGTAATTGAGGTGCATTTATCCGCCAATTGGCCGCGTCCCCTGCGTTTCCGTTCGTTAGCCCGCTCGGAAATGTTCCGGAAAATTGTTGCGATTCTCACAGAGAGTTCCTCGGCACTATGTAAAGCAGAACTAAGGCGCACCTAGCGGCCATTGCCTGTCTCTACGGCTCCACAGGAAGCCTGCCATTAACTTCAAACATTCTGTAATTCAAGCCGCTACTAATGGCTCTATTTAATAATTCTACTCGGATCGCTATGTTAATTTGTTTGATTTTAATCTCGATGAATTTCCCGAGATTTTGTTATAAAAATGTTTTAATATTAGACCGCCCGCTACAAATTAATTTTCCCGCATTTCGGTTTTGCTTCGTTGCTGTAAGGTACACAAAAAATTACCTGCTCCTAAAGTAAAGTAAGGCTGAATATAACATCTATAAATTAGTTAAGAGGGATTTAGGCGTTTTCGAGGTAAGTCTACAAATTACAAACAAGACACGAAGCAGAGATTCCTAGTTTTTTTTTTCATTTTAATTTTTGTAAGTTACTTTAAATAAACGAACTGAAACCTGTACTTGCGAGCATCGCTGAAAACAATAACGGAGACACTAAATACAAACTATCGTTTCCCGAATAATGTGTTTGTGTGTTCTCGTAACAATAATTGTGGTGTAACGAGCCTCGCAGATGTTGCTGTTTAATTAAAACTTTGAGCCACGTTATCCAACCCTTCGACATTATTTGACCTTCCCATAGCTCTTGCTCGTAAGGGCCCTATAAACTTATCGAATTACTTCGATTTCATGGTTACAATTTACGATTTTCAATAATACTGGTCGTATCCCCGTTTAGGTAGCTCGTAACTCGTTCCTGTGTTCAATTAACAAGTATCTGCGAATATCGGTGGTACATCCGCAGCGAGGTTTGCAACTTACCTCAATTCATCTGTTTGGCGGTGAATGTTTACGTCAGCGGCAGACTTTGGGCGGCGGAAGCGACCCAACTATTATGGATAACAATTACGGAGGGATCTGCCGACCCTCGTTATAAAGATCACTTGGAAACGACTGCGATTCTTTTCTCGTTGTGGTCACACTGAGCTCTCTAATTTGAATACATTTATTGTGTTTTGCGTAAAAAAGCAGTAAAAGTGACCCTTCTCCGTGGTCCTTTCACACATGTGTATGTATTTACATTTAGTGAAACCTTCTGCTCCCAGTTATATGAATGTAATGAAAAATGCCTCCAGTAAAGTGGAAGTGCAAAGTTTGACCAAATTAAATTCTTTGTATCTTTAAAAGAAATAAGTATTTAAATTTTTGAAACAAGATACAACAATTACATTATGTTGAATTACATGAAAACAGACAGTTTTATTTACATTTCATATCATTGTGGAGAACGAAAATAAAATCTTTCAGTTAGTATCTGCCATAGATATCCGGTATCTGCACACAGGTCGAGTGTTACAACCATGCTAGTGTGTGACTACGTTTGAACAAGCATCCATTGTTGCTCAATGAAATAGCAACCATCCCCGCATATTACACGTAAAGCGATGCTGAAATGCAACACACAGAGTTTTATATGAAAACCGACAATACAAGGATTTGCTCCAATAGCAGTTAAGGCAATAACATCTAAGTTTGTTGTTATTCAAAATATTCTGAGATCATGCCAGCGTTAGAAAGTGTAACTTTGAGATCAAGTGCCAAGTTTAAAATTTATATTTATTTATTTATAAGGGTTGTTTGTGAAACTATGATAAAACAGCTATTACAATATCAGAAGGACAATTCCCGTAACTTTAAGAACGTTTACAGTCTGATCTGTCTCAATCTGTTAAAAATACCTCTAGTACATATATTTTTACAAATTTTTGACATTGGATTATCGCTGAGATGAAATTGCGACTAGATTTTGAACGTTTTTAATTACGAGAATTGCCTCTCTTATGTCCACGATTAAGAACAAAGCGAACAACTCTGAAACAAAAGCGAGATGTAGAATTATTAATCTGAATAAAATTTAATTTCACACATCTTGCGTATTTAAAGTAATGGAAACAACTGTTTACATAAGATTAAGCTGGGTTCTTAAAAACTTAAAATGCTCATTCACTCTAATAGGCACGATAATTCGTTTCTAAGTTGAAATTAAAAAGAAATTAAAAAATAATTTGTTTCTTTAATTTAGGGGCAGCATCATTTAAAATTTCAGGTTCTAGATGCCGTTGGCTATCATTAAAAACTTTTATGAGTTGTTGTAAATTGTTCAGTGCTCCGAAAACTGACGTCAGAATTTGAATGACTTGTTATAATTACGTGATTTCTTACTAATGGTAACTGTTAAAGATTTATGAAACTTGAGTGTTCCTCCTTTGTTTTAAACAAGAGAGAAGATGCCGAGAACAGCAAGTTAAATATCTTGTTACATCGATTACGAGGAAGCCACGAGAGATTCTCTATGTAAAGCAGATAATTTTAATCTATTTCTTGGTATACATTACAAGACATGAACAATCTTGGTCTGCTTGGTCAGTAACTATTTCGCCGAAGTAGTCAATATTATTTTCTTTGTCCAGCTTATAATTTAATAAAACTTTAAATTCTTTGTTATTTTATAGTGAATAAAGATCTGAAAAGACTTCTCAATGTTTATTACCTATATAATTAGAAAGCATAATAAAATAGTAACGAAGTCAAAAAGTAATTGCTGCGAGGTGTGAGGAACGTCTGATGCAGAAAATATAATTTTTAGAATTTTTGTCCGTTTGTGTGGATGTATGTTCGTTCCGGATTGGCGCAAAAACGGCGGAAGGGATTCGTATGAAAGGACATCATTCAAGTGTCGAACATCTAATATACCTACATAAAGTGCCGGGCCCGAAAAAAAATTTACTATTTTCTTATGGGAAATAACATCTTGAGCATTTTTTACTATGATGGCACTTTAATTTTTGGATACGAAATTAATGATGTTCTTTGGCACGCAGATAGTTTTCCTGGATTAACACAAAGGGTACTTAGTCCCGGTAGAAAGTTTCCGAGGGATATTTTCCGACAACCACGCGGGCTAGAGCTAGAGCAGAAAACAGAGATCGGTGCCTACGTGTAACTGTCACGCTAGACATGACATCGAGACAGCAGCACTTTTAGTATTAGAAGGTTTAAAATTACTGAAGTGTCGTGACTTTTTTGCTAACTAGAACTAACTTGCGCTTTTAATCTATTAAAGTGCAAGACTTACCTACAAGACCAGAATATTCTAGAGATCATTTATTATTTTTCAATGGTTCCAGTCTATAACTTTTATACAAATAAATAATATTGAAGTGGCTGTTTGTAATGTCAAAATAACAGCTTTTTATTATATGCATATGAAAGTATATATGGTACCTTATAACTTACGGTACTAATAATTTTTGTTTGTCGGTTAGTTCCGGCTAATCTTCGAAACCGCTGCTCCAATTTTTCCGGCACTTTCATTGGTATATGGCTAATGTTTTAAGGAGTAATTTAGGCTTAACTTACTTATATTTTACAATGAAAGAAATAAGCAGTAAATAAAAAGGAAAAAAACATTGATCTGAACTGCTTTTATACAGTTCCTTATACGAGCCTAACGTTTAAAACAGTATTTTTTACTGATCCGAAAATAGTTGAAGCTTGAGGCAAAATGTTACCGTCATGACAGTAAACTTTAACGTTTTAAGTGGCTAAAAGTAAAAGGTCACAAAAATAACTGTTTTTTTCATTTGGTGATATCGTTCAAACCATTTGATTACATTAAAGTAATGGTATTTTCCTTTTTTTTTTGTTTTTTTTCAGTAAATGTTATGTTCAATCATTAAAAGTTACTGTTTTGTCTTTTACTATTAAAATTTTCCCAATCAACCTTGAACCTAATGCTTTAGTGATAAAGTTGAAAATCTATTAAAGAAATTTAACAGATTGTAGTAGCTTGTTGTGCTGGCTACTGTACAATTCCCATGCAAACGTAATTAAATTCACGGTAGGTACCTATCATGGTATCTAGGTGTTCGTAATATGCCGTAAATCTCTATGGAGCCATCTCCCTCAGTGTTTCGTCGCGTCGAATTTGATTTTATTTGCATAAATAAATTAACTTTTTTGCATTGACGATGTTTTTAGTCGCTAACGTTATTTCAGCTGGCAATATTATGGTCCCTCGACTTCATTAATCGCGCAGTAGGTAGCCATCATTTGAAAATTATGAAAGGTAGTAGGATATTTACCCACCCCTATGTGCTGATGGTGATCACCGGGGTGGTTTTAGTGGGGTAAAAATCCCACACTCCCAGAAAACTAAAAGCTGGCTGTTTGTGTATGTGAGTTTAAATGTTTGTAAACGCACCCACAATACAGGAGAAATTCCTAGTGTGGGGCAAAGTTTTTTATAAAAAATAAAAAATAAAGTTATGTGGTAGAAAGGAGTTACCAACATAGCTTGCAGAGTAAGCAAGCTAAAGTGACAGTGGGCTGGCCATGTTTGTCGAAGGACCGATGGCCGATGGAGCAGACGAGTCCTGGAGTGGAGACCGCATATCGGCAAGCGTAGTGTGGGACGCCTCCCAGCTAGATGAACCGACAACTTTAAAAAGGTGGCTGGGACAGACTGGATGCGAAAGGCCTGTGAAGGAGAGACCTATGTGCACCAGTGGACTGCGATAGGCTGACTTGAATAGGATATTTCGGTAATATACGAGTAGGTAGGTACGTAGTTTAAGCTTTTCCCGGTAATTGTAATCTCGTTCGATTCGTGTAGTGAGCTATCGTAGCGGACACAACACTTCAACAAATCGCTGTGGAAATTAAAACATGCCATGCCATAAAATTGCATAACATTATAAACTAGCCGCGATAATCTGCAGCTTAATATTTTGTTTGTTATTCATATCCCGTTTGCGATGCGGTGCAATATTTTATCGGAAGCCAGGCAGCGAATTAAGAGCAATTCACATCGGCCGATTTTCCGTCGTTGGTCTCTGTACGTGGTACGACAATCCAATTAATAAGCAAACCTTTCGTATTCACAGTGAATATCAAATGTTTGCACGACAGGACAGCCAATTGGTCGTTCAAATAAAATATTCATATTCGTACATTGTCGGCCATGATTGCAACACGTCGATCCAGGACTAGTGTTGTAAATGCTTTTCGATGGCCCACCAATCCACTGCCATCCAGAAAATGTTTGAATTGCCTGCAACAATTTTGTTTTGTAAAACATTTTTTATTGTTTGTTTTGTTAGTTCCTGGGTTTGAATGCAGACCTAAAATATAACAGTACTCTTCACTGTCATCTACAGTCATTTTCTATTTATCATATCATCATCATAATGAGGCCCAGTGCGGGTTGGCAGATGTCTACGAATTTTTGGTTAATAGACATGCCGGTTTCCTCACGATGTTTTCCTTTATCGTTTTGAGAGCAGTGGTGATGAACTAATTTACAAAAAGTAAAAGGCCTGTCTGTATTCGAACCTACGACCTACAACTCGTAAGTCGCGGCCGTTACCACTTGGCCACCACTCTGCTCTCATTTTCGATTCATTGCTACATATAGGTATAATTGGTTTCCTAGTCTGTTTGGATCTAATACAGGTCTTACCCGCGGTTCTTTGTAGAATTAGACGGTAAAAAACCTTCCTCTCTCGGTCAGGCGACAATTTACTTATTAGATCATTCCCAATGATTGCTTAACCACTCCACATCCAACACGACGGTAACAGATGCCGAACATAGCTTTAAACCTAATCATACCCATTCTGTGAATACTATTAGGCATTCACTAAATTCAGTTCAACAAGCATTCGCCGCATAACGCAAATGTGGCTCAATTGTCTCTGTATTGCTTCCGATATCGAATAATGTTCCCATCATACTATTATCATTCGCTGACATACCCAGTATTGCATACCCATTTGTATGACTACATCGACTTATTTCATCATATGTGACCATTGAGCGCTGGTTTTCATCTGTGTCTACGGCATCATTTGTAATGTACAGACGCCAGCACATCAAGCTACCCGAAACTGTCAAATTTTCCCAATCAACTTTGAACCTTATGCTTTAGCGATAAAGCTGAAAATCTATTGAAGAGATTTGACAGATTGTAGTAGCTTGATGTGCTGGCGTCTGTACATCAGTATTCTAACCACAACGTTGTGAGCTGCGGCCTAAGACGAGATCTGCGGGCAATCATGACAATTGTGGGGTCTCATTCGCTCGGTTTTGTCTGAGAAATAACAAATTGCTCGGTCGCGGTTGCCTTGATTTCCCACAAGATTACCTCAATGAGGGTAAGAAGTCAACCGCACTCTCGCGATGTTTCTTCTCCTGTTTATAATTTTGTGTCTCGGCTCATCAATCTCGCAATGTATTGCTTGAATATTTTATCAACTGTGCTTTGTTTTTCTGCAACAGTGATGCGTAGAATAGGGGATGTTTCGTATAATATTCAGGAAAATTCAGGTTTGTCGGCGACGCTTTGTCTTGTACGTAACGTAATCATACGGTCGGGTAACTCAAGACGTCATAAATGAACCTTTGAGACAGCCTGGAAAAGAACAAAGTTGCGTTAGTTCGCCATCGGCGAAAATTATGCAATATTATAAGTTATGCACCTTCTTCTTTAGCGTGCAAAAAATCACTTCAACAAACTTGAGACTACATCCATAGACTATAAATATAATTAGTTTTTTAAATAACCTTGGACATAGAACAGCACTCTAATTGCGTAACACACTGTCAATTACAATCTGAATCATTTTGAAGGATTTTGGGTCAACAACGTAAATAACGCAATGAATGTTGTTGAACTGTCAAAATGAAAGCCATTCCTACTGTTAGTGTTTTACGCAACTACCCCGCAGATAATTCTATGGCTTGGGATTCAAAACCACAACTAGCTAATTTAATCTCGGCACATTATGTGCATGGTAATATCAAGTCACTAAATCTTAATAATTTAAAACTTTGATCTAGCATTAAATTATATCGGCGACTGTATCGCGTATTCGTAATCTTTTGACCCAGTCGGTCAGTATTGCAGCGAATTTGAAATGGATCTATTTGCAGATATTAATCACTTCAAATGAAATCCCACTCGAATACATCAAATACATGATAAGTTTATTTAGCTACGTGTTATTTGTTCAGTGAATTTCACGATTAGTCTTATATATTCTCTAGAGGATATTTGGTAGGATAGTACCTACACTAACTATCCTAGTAATCAACATAAACTACACGTTTGCTTCTTGGTCAATCCAGGAACGTAGGAGTTCCGAATTAATACAAATTGAATAATGAAATAGATCATCCCTTGTTACCAACCAGCACTTGCACTGGAGCGGTCTATAATCTGACTAGCTGTTGCTCGCGACTTCATTTTCTAACAAACTTTCATCCCTCCTTGAATCTTTCAGGGGGTAGAGCATTGAAAATTTTTGTTTTACACCCTTTGCACTAAGACCAGGAACTTGAAAACGAAATGAATTTCGTTCCGTTACCAATAATGTTATCGTATAATATTTGTAACGATACTAAATCCTAAAAATATCAATAACGTTACAAAAGAAAACGTTATGGAATATCATTTTCGTAGAACAATATTATAAGTAACGTTTTAGGTATCAGTAACATTAAGCTTATCTGCTTGTAATAACGTTACAGGAGAAACGTTACAGATTCATTTGTAACGTTATTCTTCATACGTTTTCGTCTTTTTCGTCATCTTATTATACGACACTTATTATGCGACAATCAATGTTTAAAAATTGACAAAAATGTTTCTTAATTGATTGTATTTTTGACAGATTGAGACAGATTAGAATGCGAACGTTCTTAAAAATACTGAAATTGTCCCTCTGATCGATGGACTGATATCGCACGGCCTAAAGAAGACCCTAAATAAGCAAATTTATGATATTTCGAAGACATGATGAGTCTTAGTCAGGAACTTGAAACGTTAGTTCCAGTACCTAAATATAATTTGTACCTACCGTTCCACCAGGATCGTAACAAAATTAATTCCTTGCCTATAACGATACCTACCTACTGACAAACGGAACGAAATCTTAAACTGTTCACTAACAATATTATCAATATACCGTTATTAGTATAATGATCATCATCATCATTTCAGCCGAAAGACCTCCACTGCGGACATATTCCTCCCCCAAGCATCGCTACTTTCCCGGAGTTGCTTATATAATTATAAAGCAGGTACTTATTCACTTCAGTTAACAACTGCCGCGCAACACGTGACGCTTGCATAATATCACGTGACTTTGCTAGCTGGGGGAACGATGCTAAACAAAAGAATATCGTTGTTTTGTACCTATTCGTCACGTAAGTCACATTGTGAAATCTTTTAAAAAATACAAAATAAACCTTTAAATTGAAAAATATACTTTTAGTAGGTATACAAGCGTAACGTAAATGCTAAACAAGACAATTTCGGCAACCGTTTAAGGGTGATCGTAAGGACACGATTCTGGCAGCAGCATCTGCAGATGTATTATGTTATAATCTCAATGTAACACCTCAGGTGAAATGAGCTGTCATTCCACCTGATGCCTGATGATGAATAGATCAGTTATCCTAACTATAATATTATAATGCGAAAGTAAGTTTGTTTGTTAACTTTTCACGCCTTATCCACTGAACCGATCATCATGATTTTTTGCATATACGTCGTCAGGGGTATAGAAAATTACATAGGTTAACTTTCATGGAGAATTTTTTTTTTTTTAATTAGGAGTGAGAAAGAGCGCTTTTATGGTTTTCCTTATTAATAAATATTTTATCCGTTTTTAACAATACTATTTGTTTTTATATTATTTATTACCCAATAATTTTTCTCAAAATATGATTTGTGTAAGTCATTCTATTTATTATTTTTTGTGTTATATTATATATTACTTAATATCGTTTATTTACTTATACGCTTAAATATTTTTTTAAATACGTTTCCGTGGGAAAATTACCGATCTCCACGCGTACGAAGCCTCGGGCAAAATCTAGTACTAAATAAAGGTAAATGTATTGACATTGGAACGGCACGAGTATGTACACAAAGTTTAGTGATAGGCGAAGAGGATGTTTCCAGAAGTTTGCAAAACCTAACAAGTGAAACTATTACTTAAATACCTACATTATGAATACCATAACCATAATCAGCCTATAATGTTCCCACTGCTAGGATACAGGCCTCCTCTCAATGAGAGGGAGTGGGCCGTAATCCACCACTCGGGCCCAGTGCGGGTTGGTGGATGTCACATGTCTTCAAATTTTTGGTTCTAGGACATGCCGGTTTCCTCACGATGTTTTCCTTCACCGTTTTTGAGAGCAGTGGTGATGAAATAATTTACACAAAGTAAAGCGCCTGTCTGGGTTCGAACCTACGACCTACAACTCGTAAGTCGTGTCCGTGACCACTGGGCCACCACTGCTCTCTTACTGGGCCACCACTGCTCTCATTTGTAATAGTTCGGCTTATTTCTGACGTTCGTTCTAATAATGTGAGTAGGTATTAATTGTTATTTCGGGCTTGTACCCACGTCTCCGCCCACGCACAGGTAACTTATGTACTAAAGCTGTTTATTATTATACCCAGTTTCTTAAAGCCCGATCACGTGTGTGTTCAGTATATAATATTTATTTAACAATTTATACACAAACTTATAAGCAGACGAGAAGAAAGTAACAGAAAAATACGTACAAAGGTGATGCTTATTTAAAATAAATCTCTTCCAGCATACCTGCGATAGGAGAGTACATAAAAAGAGATACCAGACGTGTGTAATAGTAGACGGGAAAACAAGATACATAAAATCCAAAACAATTCTGCAATCTATACTAATATTATAATCTATACTTCTATACTAATATTATAAAGCTGCAGAGTTTGTTTGTTTGTTTGTTTGTTTGTTTGAACGCGCTAATCTCTGGAACTACTGGTCCGATTTGAATGATTATTTTAGTGTTGGGTAGTCCATTTATCGAGGAAGGCTATAGGCTATATTTTTTTCTTCAAAATTAGGGATCCGTAATAAAATTGCTATTTTGTAACACAAGGTGTAAAATCGAAAACCTATTTTTGCGTGCGCTGCAAAAACTATTGACAATAGAACAAAATAATGTACTACGGGTTTGTAGAGCCCATTAAGACCTACAAAAAAGTCCGCGAGAACATATATCTAGCTATCATGGTTTAATCACAATAACCGATTTTGTGTTCAAAATAATTATTAAATCGTCTGAAGAAAAAAAAACTACGTTAAATATGTATCGTAATATTAATCTTTATCGAAATTAAGCATTATGTTATCAAGAGTATTTATGAAGAAGTAAAATACTTTTTGTTTCATCTCAATCGGATATTTCGTTTAAAAGTTATCACGTGTGTAAGATGTTAAGAGTTGGTACCTATTAAGGAGTTATGGGCCATAGAGTTTTTTATCTATACTAATAATAAAGCTGAAGATTTTGTTTGTTTGAACGCGATAATCTCTTTAACTACCGGTCAGATTTGAATTCTTTTTGCATTTGATAGCCCAATTCTTGAGGAAGGCTATAGGCTATTTAACATCACGCTATGACCCTTAGGAGCCGAGCAAAAAGAAAAAAAAAATGGTTGCCTGTAAAGTCGGTTTTACGGGCGAAGATTTTACGTGACAACGACCGATCATCCGATCATAGTTGAGTGGGAGAGAGACGCAAGGCATTCGGCGGGCCTCTCTCTCGTTCGGTGACTCATCGTAACGTTACCGAGCGTTACACTTTTTCATAAGTGACTCCCAGTCGCAACCTAATTTAAGACGTTGTCACGTCAAAAACTCAGAGTGAACGGTAAGCGAATACGAAGTGTTGCGACGCGACGGGTGGGGGTACAAGAAATTTCACGCGGACGAAGTCGCGGGCAGAAGCTAGTATTAATATAAACATACAATATAAGAATATACTTACAAAAATAAATATCACTAAAACATATATAATATCTAATTATCTGCTGTCAAAACTGTTGATTATGAATGTTGTGTTTGGTTCACCGGCACCGACTTGACAAGAGCCAAATGAATACCTTTACATGATATTTAACTACAGATTAAATTCAATCGACCGACGTTACCATAATTGCACGATAAGGACGTCGAAAGAGGAGAATCCAAAAAAATACACAGTTTATATTTTAAGTATGCGTTTGCGTAACTCGTATTATTTAACTAGCTTCTGCCCGCGACTTCGTACGCGGATCCTGTTGCTAATGCCAGCAACAACGGGGTCGTCAAAATCGAAGATCTGAAACGTCTGATGTCGAATACTAAGAGCCCGGGGACGGGAAAACGGCGTGATGCGCGAGACGATTCGAGACGTTCCAGATCTTTCATTTTTGTAAGTCAACAGGAAATGCCCATCAGACTAAACAACTTTTGCTAAGACGTCATTCCTATATGTTATAGTGTCGCTGGGCTTTGGAGTTCCACAACAGGTGTTCCAGATCTTCAAATTTATTCTCACAGCAGAAAATGCTCTTCACGTGGAATATTTTTTGCTATGGCACCATTTTTATATCTCTTATACTTTAGCTGGTATGTTGCGGTTCTGTATCAGGTGTTAAATTTTACAAAATAAATTATAGCTTATATGTTGCCCCGACTTAGTACCTATACAACAAAAAACTTTTCTTCCCGTAATTCCGCAGTGGATTCCAAGGGTACACTGAATTAACAATAATATTGCAAATAACTTAAAAAAAAATCTTTGAAAACTAAAGCTGTACCCGTGGCTTTGCCCACGTATCGCATAAGTATTATTTTATTAATAGTTAGTGATAGTTTATTGATTTACAGAAACACTCAAAAGATGCGTCTCATACTGTACTATAGCTTAGATCCCAAAAAACTATTTGGCTTAGTAAACTCAAAATTAGAAAGTTATGTAGTTAATTTACTGGTTAGAGACGTCAGGTTAATAAGGAAATTTAGGAGACGTCGAATAACAGAAGTGTTATAATTTACTATAACACTTCTGTGTAAACAACGTTCGTTGTTTTTCCCTCGGTCTTATTCAATACGTAAGTACAGCGAGTCAGGACTGGTGACGCGGGAGCAAGCGACGTACAGTTGTCCGTGTGAGATGCAGCTCGTCCTGAGGTCGACACCCGCAGCCTTCAGTGTCTGCCCCTGCGACTTATTTACTGTCATGGCGAAGCACACGCTCACATGAAACTGCACGCGCTTGAATTGAAAGGGGTAATTGTGGCCGGGTGTCACCATTGCCAGGATCGCCCAGAAGACACGGTGGAGCACACGGTGGAGGTCTGCCCCGCTTGGGCGGAGTACCGCCGTGTCCTCGTAGAGGCGATCGGCAGCGGCGGCGTCCGGCCCTGGTGCAAGCTATGGTCCGGGGCGAGAGGGAGTGGGAGGCAGTCACCTCCTTTTGCGAAGCAGTCATGCTAGCGAAGGAGGTGGCGGGACGGATGAGGGAGAGAGCCTCCCGTCCCAGCCGCCGCGGGAGACGCTCCGGGCGTCGGGAGCCACGGGACGACTCCCGGCCACCCTAGGCGCGGGCCTGCGGGTGGAGAGTAATGGGTAGCTCACCGTCCGATCAGGACCAAGCCCGTGCCGGACGGCGCGTCTCCCGGCCACCATAGGCGCGGGCCTGCGGGCGGAGAGTAATGGGTAGCTCACCGTCCGATCAGGACCAAGCCCGTGCCGGACGGCGCGTACGTGTTCCATGCGCGCCTCAAAGAGATGTCAGCATCGAGGGCCGAAGCCTGCCGGGTCAGCGAGATTGTCCGAAAGGGTTACCGCTGGCCCCGAACATAAAGGGCTAAGGAAGGAACACGGGTGGGTTTTAGTCAGTAAGAGTGACAGTCCCTTCCGCTCCACCCAGAGCGGGAGGGTCATTTGATGATTTCCCACCCGAAAAAAAAGAAAAAAAAAAAAAGGGTAATTGTGGGGAATCAGACACCACAACCCGTTAGAATTTCCGCCTCAATGATATTTCTCTGCAGCGAGACGACTTTGAGCCGGGTCCCATTGCACAGTTTCGGCGGTGTGAGATTCCGAAGAAGCATAATTGGGACACCGACCTTTAGCTTAATGGTGTGCGCTGGTAGTCCACTTGCACTGAGGGAATTGAGAAATTCTACCGGGTAATGTGTAGCGTCATCTTGGTCGACAACAGTGTTTATTGAAGTGTAGCTCACTTCATTTCCCTCAATTTCCGCGAGAATGCATTCATTGGTCGCTGAAGGTTGGTCGTTTCTGGGTGTTAAAATGACTCGTTCACACACCCAAGAATTATCTTGGTGCGGTATCCTATTGATGTCCCCGTACCAGGCGAATCAAATCTTCTAAGATGGACACCATTCTCCCAAGTATCTCAGGTAGAACCACCTGGCCACCGTCTACTGGTAGCGTTCCCTCACCCAATTTTAAGAAAAGATCAGAAAATTCTTGGGCGTGTACATTCCCGCCAAGCTGTGCTCTCATATTCATCGTTAAGCGCAACCTATGAATATGTGGCCATAAGAAAGAGCATTTCAACGAAGCATTCACCTCATCAGCCCTAGTTCCTCGCGTCACCACAGGCAGCGTTTGTCGGAAATCGCCGCTTAACAGAACTGTAACGCCACCCATCATTTGCTGGTTCCTGCGGATGTGCTACAAAGTCCTGTTTACCGCCTCTACTGCTTTTCTGTTCGCCATAGTGCATTCATCCCACACGATTAAAGAGCAATCTTTAAGCACGCGCC
Source organism: Oligia fasciuncula (assembly GCA_963082905.1). Lineage (NCBI taxonomy): Eukaryota > Metazoa > Arthropoda > Insecta > Lepidoptera > Noctuidae > Oligia > Oligia fasciuncula. The sequence continues at coordinate 9,236,375 of OY720392.1, forward strand.
CTTTGTCACTCTTGCGTGACACTCCACAAACAACAAATGCGCTTGGTAAGATATAACTTAGAACCAAAAGTTAGACTTGACTTTATAATTATAGTGTAGCTTGTTGTACCACCAATCAATCTGTTTATTAATATTGGTGTGAAACTCCCCATACAATTAGATAGGACATGTAAAGTTCTCAGATTTCATAACAGTATCGTTCCTAATGCACATAAAAAATGCAAAAAGCTAAAAAAAAAGAATTTTACGATTTTTAAAAACAATAACAGTTTTTTTTTATACGGGATTTGAACTCGCACCGTTTAGTGCGGTAAACGGTCGCCTGACCTTACCGCTAAATTCCCTGTTGACATATTGTTGAAATAGCTGTTCCCTTGCAATTTATAATATTACTGCTCCGCTCCTTTATAAAAATAGCGTGATTGTTATGTTTCCAGGGTTAAATTTTTATTAACTAAATAAATAACATGTCATTTTGGGCATTCAATTATTTTGTGCATTCAATTACGAACCAAAACCTTTTAAAATCAATATTGCTTACCTCCCATAACATACGGCGTGATAATATGTAGCCTAAAGCCTTCCTTGGTTTACAAAGAACATTTTTGCTGAATTTCAATTCAATCTATCCAGTAGTTTTGGCGTGAAGCCTTACCATACACACAGACAAACAGACAAACAGACAAAAATTCTAAAAAGTCACTTTTTGTCATCAGTTACGTTTTTCTAACAAAAGCCACTTATTTTTTCTCGAAAATTCTCAGTGTACAGTTTTTCTTTCGTTACTGTTTTATTATATGTATAGATTTACCTTTTAATTAACACATAGTTTCACATTGCTCTTCGTAATAACGTATATCTATGTGGTAAAATTGAATAATTTTCCAAGATCTAAATTATTACTTTGCTATTTTATCATATTTCCATAATATCGTCTTCTATTTATGTTGTGAACTTTTATATTTAATGTTATACTCTGGCTTCCTAGAAAATGTTAAATATAAAGCGAGCTTAGCTCTGCCCTTTGGCACAGTATAATGAAGTAAGCAGTATTACGTCTTCATACCAATAGAGGTTATGAAATCTCTCCTCTCATCATCTATATTATTGAATCTCTTCAAGAAAACTTCACTATAGAAATTCCAACGTTGAATACTAGCCCATTTCTATTGGCACGATTAAAAAAGCATTTCCAAGTCATAACATAAAAAACACTGAAGACATATTATGGGGAATTTCCGTTAAGATTTTTGGAGATATATTGCAATATAATTGCCCCTGTCCTAACAAGCATATTTAATCAATGTTTAGACAGGGTACGTTTCCTGATTTAATTAAACATAGAATACCAATATTCAAATCGGTTGTAAGATCGCGCTTAATAAAGACTATATCCGTGCTACTGGTAGCGAGCATTGAGTAAAATCTATGAAAAAAATATGCTAGATTACCTAGATGTTGTCACATTTTAACTCAAATAGGATTTAACATAGTCGCCAGTTTGGTTTCACGAAAGGTAGGTCGACGACTAACGCGGGAGTAAAACTCATCAGTCATATTTTGGAATCCTTGGAGAAGTCCCAGGATGCAATTGGTATTTTCTAAGATATCTCCAAAGCTTTTGACTGCGTTAACCACAATACACTGATCTGTAAATTACATCTACAACGGATCTTGTTTTTTCCTATCTACCAAACAGGCAGCAAAATGTAAACGTTAACGGGGCGACGCGACGTTCTCGAGGTCTCTAGTTAAGATGGGTGTGCCTCAAGGCTCAATTCTTAACCCTTACCAACTTAACGGATATAATTTTATATACTAATGAAATGACACTTCTCTAATTTTTTAAGTAGACTGCAAAAATACGCATGTCTTTCATGTCAACGATAGTCTGGCTGTTCTTTCGAAATGTTTTGCAGCTAATAATCTTTTACTTAAAGCGAACAAAACTAAATGTCTTAACTTCTCATTTCCAAATGTACCCCAAGTGGGTCTAAATTTAAAACTTGATGGCATGAAACTAGATGCTATTACTGAAACTGTATTTCTAGAAATTACTCTAGATTCAAAATTGGTCTATAAAATGGGTACTTGCTAGTCTCTTAGAAAAAAAATCAAAGAAATTGATATAAGTACTAACTTTGCCTTCTCTTTATATCTTGGAAAGTATTTTGTATGTTCGCAAAATATTGGGGCTTTTCAAAATAAGAAGCGATTTCCATAATACAACTACACGTAGTAAACATGAAATTGTGATACCTATATTGAGATTACCTAAAACCAGCAAGTCATTTCTTATAAACAGTATCCGCTTTTATAACAAGTTACCAAAGTAGGTTACAGAACTTAGCGATGGAAAGTTCAAAACCCACATCAAACGTTTCCTTATCAAGAGTCATATTATAAGTTTAAAGACTATGTGTGTGTGACTATGTAAGACAAGGAAGTCTGACAATAATTCCTTCTGCACATGTGGCTTCCCTGGCATAACTATCTAAATGTCTATTAACTGCTCCCAAAATAATTAATAATACAAGTAGTATAAATAATAATAAAGAATGCTCTCCCGTCATAAAAGTCTAACTTCTAAAGTACAATTACAACCCAAGAGACACATAGTCAGTAGGCAACTCTAGTGCATGTTTATCGACCGAGCGGCCGTAGGTAATTATTTCAAGGACACTGCCGAGACGTAATACTGCTTGCTCTATTACACTGTGCATTTGGGCACGATACTTATAGGTAAAAATAGAGTTACGAGAAACTAAGATATTAATTAAGGTGAAATAAAAGAATAGCCGTGCCGACTATACCGTTATTAATTATCTGTAGCCGCTGTTAACCTCACGTCAGGGGTAACATTGTAATCACTTCAAGGGTAGCCGGGCTTCGAGGATAATATGTCTTCATCTGTTAGTCCGGGGTGGAATGCTTACGCAATAAAAATTCCATGTTGACGCGTCTCCCTACTAAATTACTTTTATTAACGTCTACAAGGTTTAATCTTGATCCTTTTCGATGTTGCCCTCGTTTTTCGCAACCGGTCATTGGAACTTTAATTTTCATATTGGGTAACCACCACGATATTAGTTTGGTAACATCCTGGAACCGGGCGCCGGTTATATCTATTTCCTCCCTAAATGAGTTTTCCTTAACCCAAGACTTAGTTAAATCGCTCACCCTCGGAAAATCTAGGTTATTTTTTGGATAAACAGAACAAATACAAAAAACCGTAATTTTTTTGGTGGATAGGTCCTAAATATTAACATAAACTACCTGTATAAAGCCCGTATGGAATGACTAGTGAGAAGGGAGGATCGTGACAAATTACTATTATGACACTTATTTCTCGCTTCACACGCGTGGAAAAGTTGCTGAAAATAATGATGCCAGTCATAATGTCACATTGAGGAAGGAATTAATTTTATTTAAGTATCGTTTTATTTACTACACAACGTCCGTTCTATTGTCCGAAGTTTTGGGTGTTTATTATACCTATATTTTTGGACAGAGGGACGTGTGTTTGCCAGGTTTAGACGTGACGTTTTGGTGAAGTTTTTTTTAAGCACTCGAAAAGTTCAAAGATCAAAATTGTTTTTTTTTTTTTGTTGATCAATATTTTTATAGTATTAACCCATAAACGCGTACCAAAAGGGATGATTCGAGGTGGTCCAGGAAAAGTTCCTGGATGAATTTTGAGGGAAGCTTTTGCCCAGCAGTGGGACAGTATAGGCTACCAAAAAAAACCCATAAAAGTTCACTGCTGATGTAAAATTGACATCAACAAGACGGACTGCACGATTGATGGCAAAGGGATTGGTGTATGACCGAAAGTTTTTCTGCTTCCCTGGCCCCTTTCGGCACCCTCACTCTTGTCATGTACATATTCCTTCCTGCTTGTTCTATTTGTTTTTAATATAATATCCCTTTTTAGAGTTCCGTAGTTCTTAGACAAGGAACCCTTATAGTTTCGTCATGTCCGTCTGTCTGTCTGTCTGTTCGAGGTTTTGCTAAGAGGCCGTTAGTACTAGAAAGCTGTAATTTTGTAGGAGTGTGTATATCAATTACGCCGACAAAGTGGTAAAATAAAATTTTGGAAAATATTTTTTTTAGGGTAGCACCCTTTCATGTGAAGTTTTGTCCTACCCCCCCCCCCCTCCCCCTCTAAAAGCTAAACTGCGGGCTTGAGAAATCTGGAAAAATTCACGATACTTTGAAGGTAATAGTCGTTGAACTTGGGTGTTGGATAATTTTGTACCAAATACAAAATCCTTAGCAATATATATAATCCTTTAAAGTGACTAAGATGAAGTAGTTGCTTGTTTATAACGGGTAAAGACTTGCATTGAAAAACAAAATATAACATAACGGGCTACCACGGAACCCTACACTGTGCGTGCCCCGACACGCGCTTGGCCTTTTTTTTAAATAGGTCATCTCATTATTGTTAAAAACAAGATCAATTTCTTCATATTTAAAATGAACTTTATTGCACACTTATACGTGAAGCGACCGCCTTTTCCATAAACGGTTCATAATTAATTTATAGCTTGTTACGACGCTTCGTGGATTTATTGGTATGGTCTACCACAGAGATTCGCAAAAAAATACCATAAGAATATAAGGTCCTACTCAGTTTCTTAAATAATAGTTTTTTCCCGATAACGTATCCGATCTGATTTGTGTAGTCATAAATAAAAGTTAGAGTATCCGATCATTACTTTCTACTTACCTAATTAAAGCTAGAACAGTTACATCAGTATTCGAGAAGGCCGCATTTTTCTCAATTCATTAGAAAAACTTTTCCATTAGTAATTTGGCATTCTTTGTGGGGCAGATCAGAATTGATACGAGTAACATTTACTGCTGAATCAGTTACATCGTTGTGTAGTAACAACGGGTCACCCCTCTTCGCATCTAAATAGAACATCTCTTTGTGAAACTAGTCTATAAATCAAAAACAATTGGCTCGTTCTTTGCAGTTTTTTTTATTATTTTTCTTTTTTGTGAGAACGCTGGTTCGTATGATAAGCACTCATCCACAAAATTAGGTCTGGTGTTTACAAAGATATGGCAATAAAATGCAGACGACTGCGCAGCCCCATGTAAGTACGCATTTATTGCGGCATATTGGAAATAATGGATGCTTACTTCGATCCTGTGTCTCTACTTAATTATTCAATCGGAATACTAATATCTCCTCGTCCGAGCTCCGCACATCCTCAGGAAAAGCGATCTTTTCTGCTTCTTCGTAACCGTGCACATAAATTAACGGTTCCTCGATTAAGCACCTTCAGACGGTGCAATAAAATAAATTCACCCTTCTAGCATCCGCTCACAAAGAAGGGGGAATATTGATTTTCATGCTTTTACGTGTCTGTAGCGGTACAACGCCACATGCGAACAACGCGTCATACTGACGTCACGCAAAATCTTGCATCTCGCAAGCAGAGTTTACCGCGCAACTAGCACAGATACAACGACCCGACATGAATCATCGGGCAGTTGCCCGCCAGACACAACACCTGTCAGGTCGGAGGATCCTCCCGGTTCTATAGAGTATGAGTGAACTTTACACACTGTTCCTTATACCTCTATATGTCTAACTAGCTTTTCCCGCGGCTTCACCCGCGTAGAGGTTGGAAATTATTCACAGAAAATTCAACCACCAATTCACCCTCTTTGCGGTGGAATTTCGAAATATCCTTTCTTAGTGGATACCAACTCTTCACAAAGAACACACCCTCCAAATTTCATGTCTCTAGGACCAGCGGTTTAGGCTGTGCGTTGATATATCAGTCAGTCAGTCAGGACTTTGAATTTTATAGATATAGATTTAATGGAAAATACAAAACAAATTCGTTTTTTAATACGCACGGAAATAATCACCACCGTAGTTACTGTAATATGAACTACATTTATACCCGGCGAATATTCTACATTTAAACCATCAACTAAAACGCGGATTACGAAAGATGAGGTGTAAGAACGGCACCGGGTAAGCTATAGGTAAATAGCTCGCAACTTGCAATTCAAGATTTTTCCAAATAGAACAAACAGCTCAACGTTTGTGAAAACGGTTCTATAAATATTTAAAAATCCTCTTCTCCGTAGCGAGTCGTAAGACGATTTGGTTGGCGTCTCTCTATCGGACAGACGGAGCGTCGCACTGTTCGTACTTAGTCGGACCTACTCGGGTAACAATCGCTTAGCGTTCAGGTAATGAGTGGTTTTGATTAAGTAAGTAGGTAGGTGCTTATGAAACAAGCGGCAGATAAATGTAGCTGTTTATCCAAGTCATTCTTGCGTCATGACGTGTTGTACGTAAATAATATTAACTTATTATGAAAATGACATGATGATGGGCAAATATAGGTCCGTAATTTTCAGTTTTAAAAAGTGGCCCGGAATATTTAATTTATTTAGTTAGGTAGTAATCACCATTAATGTAGTCCCAGAGTTGCACTGAGTAAGTCAAAGTACTCTCCTCCGGTTGTCGCTATCCTGCTGGTACAAGTCTCGGCAACTTTTTAATTGGCCAGCCTTACAGATTGAAAAAAACTCAAGGGCCCTTTTGACTTAATTAAATTTACTCTTTAGCCAGTGAAACAAAATGGAGCCAGTTTCATTCAATGTTGTCTATTCGAAGCGGACGTAAACAAAAACCTAATTAGACGAATGAGTTTGACAACTCACTTTGTTGTATTTTGAATAGCTTATCTTTATTTTCGGCTCTCAATAGATCTCTCTCATTTTTTAAAGTTTTTGTTTCAGTAATGTAAGCCTCTCAAGTCAAATGATTATTTTTAAAGCTAATATTATTAAGCCGACGCCGCTAATCCGCCTTTACAATATCCGCGTTCATTTAATTTCTAATAAAAACGTATTCAGGCTTCTATTCACAGGCACTCAAACTAGAATTTCGTTAAGTTAAATATCACGAATTTAATCCGTGGTGAGGCACTCTCCCGGGGGCTCATAAAACGTTGAAATGAAAAGCTTATTTGAATTAAATCCTTTGATACAAGCTTCCGATTCAGTACTGTAATGTACCTACTTTGGTGAGAAATGCGTCTCAGCTTGATAACAATTATTATTATTGGTTTAATCAACAGCTTGTGATATTGATAGGACGCGGGGATTGGCCTTAATAGCTTTTGAAATTACCGACTTTTTTAATGTACCTACCTACTTATTTTGAGTAAAATCCATAATACTAAGCAGTTTTATCTCTTTTTTTTTTTTTTTTTTTTTTGCTAGCCTATGCTGTCCCACTGCTGGGCAAAGGCCTCCCCCAAATCCTTCCAGGAACTCTTTTCCCGCGCCACCTCGAACCAGCCCTCGCGGTACGCATCCAGGTCATCTCGCCATCTCTTTCTGGGCCGGCCTCGGCGGCGCCGTCCATCTTCAGGCACCCATTGTGTGGAGATTTATCTCTTTAATAAGAATAATTTGTTTATTTTCACTTCAAGACACAAACATCAGTGTAGCCCTGGCTCTTGTACTAGGAAGTCCTGTATCACAAGAGCCAGGGTCTTTAATTTGGGTTGATCATAGAATCGATTAAAACTTGTTTGTCGAAGTTACGATGTGTATTTGTTCGATAGCAGACTGTTGAATCGCTGTGCGGACTATTACGACACAGGAAGCACGTTGTTTGCGTATGACAAGCTGATTTTGTTCGGTAATCCAATACGTACTCAACTTGAAATCGTCGGTGTTGCGTAAACCGTTGAACAAGAGAGTGACGCGCGTATGATCGTATTAATTACCTAACATGTGCTGAGCTAGGTGTGTTATTAAAATGTTACAGCTGATGGAACTAAACAAAAATTTTAATCATTGTGAAATTAATATTATCACTGATACAGTCTTAATTTTAAGCACCTACCTATCACCCTTATTTGATTACGTAAACTAGCGATGGGGCTATAGCGTATAGCATTATGCTGAGCGATGACCGTTTTGCGTGGATGTGACGCATATTTTCCCATTTTTTTGTTCTTTTTAGGGTTCCGTACCCAAAGAGTAAAAACGGGACCCTATTACTTAGACTTCGCTATCTGTCCGTCCGTCTGTCTGTCACCAGGCTGTATCTCAAGAACCGCGATAGTTATACAGTTGAAATTTTCACAAATTATGTATTTCTGTTGCCGCTATAACGACAAATACTAAAAACAAAATAAAATAAATATTTAAGGGGGGCTCCCATACAACAAACGTGTTTTTTTTCGGTGTTTTTGCCTTGTGGCCTTGGCCAGTTTTTTTCTGTATTTGTATTCTTTCTCTGCGTCATGTTTTCCGCAAAAAACGTATTTTCTTTCTTAATATTCTGTCAATTTTCCGGATATCTATGCAATTTTCAAACATCCTGAATTTAAGTTATGCAAATACCTATGTCTGGAACAAAAAATTAAGATAATGCAACTCAGGCCCCCAAGATACAGGCGCTACCTAGTTTGGGGACCACTGTTCAAATGACTATGTGAATTAATTTAATTACATAACCATCTAATATAAATACAAATAAATAAAATTTTAATATCTGAATGTCAAAACAACAACTTTTTTTACTAAATGCATATGAAAGTACCTATATAGGTATGGTACTTAGGTACAACAAAAAACTAATATTAAAAATTTTGTCTGTCTGCCTATTTGTGTTACTGTTTACTGTGTAAGTACTGTTTGTTCCAGCTAATCTCCAAAATGGCTGGACCGATTTTGATATGGGGATCCCTGGGGAAGAAGCTATATTAAAATTATGATTAAGTTATATTTTGTAACAACGGACCATTCAACTATTCTTATTTTTATTCTTACCTAGAGTATTCAAAATAGAGGAAGGAGCCTAGAGGGCAACAGACAGTCACTAGTCAAAAGTAAGGCTCCTACAAACAGGCGCGACACGCGATATAATCGCGCGTGACACAAAGGCACCGCTCGTTGCGCGACTTGCGGTGCCTTTGTGTCGCGCGTGGTTTTATCGCGTGTCGCGCCTGTTTGAAGGAGCCTTAAATAAATTCAATCCAAATATTAAAAGCTAGTGTATTAAAATATTCAGGTAAAGAATTATTAACAGATTTTTAAAGAGACATTTTTCAGCAATACTCATGTAGAATTATGTCGAAGTAATACGGCCCCGACATTTTGACGAAGATACCTTTTAAAAGTTGTTGTTATTAAAAATAGTTCAATAGCACTGAGGTCACGAAAGCTCAAAGTAAAATTAAATGTTACCAGCAATAATAAAGAAATGACTAAGAATGAAAACTGGCTACCTGTCCCGAAGTAAAATATTCGCATTTCAAGTGAATTTTCCGCTAAAGCAATAAATATTTTCTTGTGACATCTTTTCTTCTACAATAGAGAGTTCAGGTATTTATTATAGCATTTGGTTTGATGAGGCAAATGGAGCAAGCTGGCAATAATATTATATATTATAAAATTCAAAGTCCTGACTGACTGATATATCAACGCACAGCCTAAACCGCTGCTGGTCCTAGAGACATGAAATTTGGAGGGTGTGTTCTTTGTGAAGAGTAGGTATCCACTAAGAAAGGGTTTTTCGAAATTCCACCCCTAAGAGGGTGAATGGGGGGAGGGTGAAATTTCACACGGACGAAGTCGCGGGCAGAAGCTACTTACAACATAAATCAATATAATGTTCTTGATACCTCTGTGACTCTACCTTATGCCTACTATTGTCTTATAGAGTCTCTGCGATATTCACCAAATACTTATAAAAGACTTTAAGTACTAGCACATTTAATGTTTTATTTATTCCAAGGTCCCGAAAGGTAAAATACAATCACTCAAATGACCAGTGCGCAGAGACCGACACGATCGAAACTTACACGCATCTCTTACATGCATCTGGCTGGCATGCATGGCTGGCCTGTTGGTCTAGTGGTCAGTGACTATGACTGCTATGCCGGAGGTCGTGGGTTCGATTCCCACCAAGGACACATGTTTGTGTGATGAGCATGATCATTTGTTCTGTGTCTGGGTGTAATTTATCTATATATGTATGTATTTAGAAATATATAAGTATGTTTATCAGTTGTCTAGTACTCATAACACAAGCTCTGCTTAGCTTGAGACTAGACGGCGTTGTGTGATAGTTGTGGAATATTATTATTATTATATTATCTCTTACATGTATGTCTTACACGCATCTTTTACACGCATCTCTTACACAGTATATCTCTTACACGCATCAACCTGCTGACGCGACAACATTCACACTAACATTGTCCCTACACCCCGTTGATCTAGTACCACGAGTCAGGCTGAGAATGGGGTTCGAAGAGGGAGATCAAAGATTTTTGTTATTGAAAATTTACTAAGCCAACAGCAGCAGCAGCAGCTTATTTCTAAGTACTTCAAAGTATTCTAGGTCAAAAAAGAAAAAAATCACACAAAGTCCATACTAATATTAGCGTTACCTCTTAACGCTTAAATCGCTGAACCGAATTAGATGAAATTTGGTATAGAGATAGTTTGAGTCCCGGGAAAGGACATAGGACAGATTTTTATCCCGCCATTCCCACGGAATCGACACTTATGCGGGTGAGCCCGCGGGGTGCTGCTAGTATACCTACAATAATATAGTGTCTGTTGTTCATATTTTTGTCTACTAACTATAAATATTTAATAACATTTAAAGTGAAATCTGTCTACAAATTCCAAAATTTTACGAAAGGTAAGAATTTCTTTGAAAAACTCCTTTGTAAATAGTCATCCAACCCCGAAGGGGACGGTCTGACGATAAACAAAATAAGAATACTTTTACGACATTAATTTTGTTAAGAATGTCATAATTCATTTAACTGCCCTGTCTCATAGCTATTCCGGTGTCATTTCGTTGAGGTGTATAAACGCGCCGAAACTCTCCGCGGAGAAGCAAAGTGAAATAATATGAAAATCCTATTCTTTTATGAATTATTTATTTATGCTACGAGATAATATTATAAGGGAATAAAGGGCAGATCCCTTTCGAAGAATATTAAGTCTTTACAGCTCATAACTAGGGCCGCGTAACCTTGAGTTTGTACACCAGTTGTAACATCATTATGCCGCCACTTGATTTATGTCAAAGTTAATCTTGATTAAAATTACTTCGTTGTTCGTTCATAATCGATACTTTTCTTTCAGGAAGCCTTCTCGATATCAAACAAAGAGGTTTTAATAACAAAAGATTTATGCGAAAACTGGCCACCCTGCGTTATAATTAATATGACGGTTTTGAGGTTTATCACGATCTACGGCCCAGCCGTTCCGGATTGGGCCCAATATCCGGTTGATGGTTTTCCATCGATTTGATTACTAAATTAAACTAGTGATTTATTGCAAATACTCACACATACGTGATCTTAATCATTGCAAATTAATTATCAAGAAAGCATGACTAGGTCATGCTCAAACATTTATGACTTGTTTAATTTTTTTTGGAACATAGTTTTATTCCGAAGCAGGCAATGGATGCAGATTATGCGTTCTGCCGAGTTATCTTTTATAACGGTGCATTTTCAAAGCATGCTACACGACAGGAACTAAACGCTAGCTAGACTACAAGAACTCCTTTAACAAATATATTTGAAATTGCATAAAATCCAACAGACGGTACAATAGGGTTATTATACGATAGAAAGGTACGCGCACCGCTCGAGCGGTTGCATAAAATGTATTCCTCTTACTACCAACAAAGACAACCCTTTTATTCTTTTCTGTCGTCGCGGTTGTAATTCTCGTCTTTTAACAAATGGAAGACATTATCGCTGTCTGGCTTTTGTATAAATTCATGTAGAAATAATGTTAGTAAAAAAGTTAAAGCGCTTACGTGGCGCTCGCATTTCAAAAGTAACGGATATTTTTAAAACGGAGAAAAACTTCACGGCGCACCGTGCAATACGTGTGCGCTGAAACTTTTTCTATGAGGAATTGTGAGTTTTTGACGTCATTTCTCGTTATAACGCACTGAAAGCAAGCATGACGTTATTCGTTTGGCGCGTGGTGTAAACGGGGACATCATAATACGATGTAGTAAGGACTGGGCTCTCGAGAACGAACCTGCGCTATCGACATCTCGGAGGTGCGCGTTCATCACGCCCTCTTCGAAAGTCGTCGGCTCCTCTTCATGCGGGCACTCGAACCGGCTAATAGTTCACAGGCGCTCATTAAAATTACACGAGTGGCTGGAATAATGTGATTCTTGTTGAGAGCTAACTGACAAAAAGGAGACTGAAGGTTAGAGCTATGTCGATGATCAGTGGTTCTGACTTTACTTTATTAGGTAATAAGAAGCTGTTCTAAATATAGAATTTTAAAAAAATATTTTAAAAAATTACACGAGTGGCTGGAATAATGTGATTCTTGGTGAGAGCTAACTGACAAAAAGGAGACTGAAGGTTAGAGCTATGTCGATGATCAGTGGTTCTGACTTTACTTTATTAGGTAATGAGAAGCTGTTCTAAATATATAATTTTAAAAAAATATTTTAAAAAATTACACGAGTGGCTGGAATAATGTGATTCTTGTTGAGAGCTAACTGACAAAAAGGAGACTGAAGGTTAGAGCTATGTCGATGATCAGTGGTTCTGACTTTACTTTATTAGGTAATAAGAAGCTGTTCTAAATATAGAATTAAAAAAAAATATTTAAAAAAATTACACGAGTGGCTGGAATAATGTGATTCTTGTTGAGAGTTAACTGACAAAAAGGAGGATGATCAGTGGTTCTGACTTTATTTATGTAGAAATCATTAGGTATTATGAAGCTGTTCAAAATATAGAATTTTATATAATATTTTATTTTCTTTTTATACGGTTGTTCAAGAAAAATGGAATTGGAAGAATCTGTAGCAGTATAAGTTTCCAGCAACAAGCCGACCCCGCGTCCGATAAGGCAGCCCTCTCAGTGCGTAGTTTTCCGGCGTTCAATTATATAACAAAGCATAAAAGTTGCTAACAAAGAGAGGGACGCTGCAACTTCTGGCGTTTCTGAATACGGCTCTTATTTATAGCTTCCCGTGAGATTACCATACTACCGCATAAACAACGACACAGATTACCTATAATGCTCTTGGACGCGTAAAATTTCACGCTTTGTCCATTCTTATCGGGATGAAAAGTGTACCGAGAGATGTTTGGTAGTAAAAAAAATATAATAGGGTATATGAAAATACGAGAGAGGTAGGTTGGTATTTTATAGGGGTTCACTAATGGCACTGAGATAAGTACTTACGTATAAAATACCAAACATATTTGAGAAAGTGTTTTTATACAGCTTCATGTAGCTAGTTTATTTAAGGCTGTAACACGTCTACTTTTTATAGTTCCGTACCTAAATGATGCCAACGGAACCCCTATTACCAAGCCTCCGCTGTCCGTCCGTCCGTCTGTCTGTCAGAACCTTGGACTGTATCTCATGAACCTTAATAGATAGACAGTTAATTTTTTTAAAGAATGTGTATTTCCATTGCCGTTTTAACAACAATTACTTGATATCTTGATACAAATAAAATAAAGTTAAAAATTTAAAGGGAGCCATACAAGAAACGTGTTTGCCTTTTGGTATGGAACCTTTGTGTGTGAGTCCGACTTGCACTTAGGCGTTTTTTGTTTTCGCATGTCGGATTTGTATTACCAAACAAAATTGATCTGAAAGAGTCACATTAAATATTCATAATAAACATTCAAATAACTGATGCGGAACTCAACATTATTTCTTTGTCTCCACTTAAGTACCTACCAGTCTTTGTTCATATCTAATAGAAAAAGTATCATCAAAGTGTTCAGTAAATCAAAGGAAATATCTACAAGTCGGGAACACACCAGTGTGCCCGACGAACAAGGAAACGGAACCTGCGCGGATGTCGTGTATAACCTACCTATCTCTGTGTTTTTGAACTTATCGAGCACATTAAAGCATTGAACTTTGGTTATGAATGTTTTCGGTGTTTACGAAAATCGTGAATTTATTACGATTTAAGGGGATGCGCTAAAATAGCCCGCGAAATCCATCAAATTGACACACTGCCTCAATTTACCCTGCCAAAGCCATTTCATACAACTGTCAAAGAATACAGTTGTGATTGGAATATACGGACAATAAGTTAATAATCAAATTGATAAATAATTTGGACAATGGGTACCTAATGTTATTATGGGCTCCGTACCCAAAACAAAATTTAGAAAATTAAAAATTTTGTTCCTAATATAATTAAACTATTCTTATTTAATTATACTAGAAAGCATATCTGAATTCACTTAGAGAAAAAAGATATGTGAGGAAGTAAGATTGATTTAATAAAGGGAAATATTTAACTTATTCCCTAAAAACTTATTGACCTGCTGATGATGGCCCCTTTTTTAAATGAATGAACCTCCAAAATTAATTGCGCTTCTAATAGGTAACACACGTTTTTTAAATCATTGTGCCTCTTTTTTTACTTTTTGGCATTTTGTCACAGTTGGTGGTAGTAATAAGCTACGGGTTAGGATGGAACTGTGAATCATTCCGATCTGTCACCCTGCTTTGTCCCTATATAGGGGGACAGATCGGAAAAAAAAGTATGATCTGTCCAAATATGTCATGTCCCCCTGTTAGCAACGAGGAGTCGTTGCTAACAGGGGGCATGACAGTTCGAACTTTATTCACTCCTATCCTTAACTTTTTATTTCTGTTTGTCCCCTATAGAATTTAATATATTATTTCATAAAAGTAATGCCACACATTATAAGCAACATTACATTAAATAAAAGACTAGTGATTTGGGTTTATAATCATCTGTATTTAAATAAATTACAAATAGGTATTTGTTTTGTTTTTCTATCAATCAGCCACAGTCCCATAAATCACAGTAGGTATTGCAGGTATAATAACAATCAGTCTTCTGATTTGACTTCATACAACTTATAAATACAAAAAAAAATACTCGCAATACTCGTATGATAACTTTTACATGACTTAAAAATTAATAAGTATATTAAATTCTCAACATTAGAAGCGCAAAAAGTTAGAGGTTCATTCATTTCAAAATGTGTCCATCATTAGCAAGTCAATAAGTTATAATAGGATAGGTAAGTTAAATATGTAGTATTTCCCATGAAATCAATTTAATTTCCTCCCATATATTTTTTCTCAAATTGAATTCAGACATGCTGTCTTAAGATGAATTAAAGTACTCCATGAGGGCAACAAAAATCGACATAGCCACAATTAACTTTGTATCTGGGTACGGATTTACCTATTCTCCTTTCCCTGACTTTCCATAAAAAACCAGATAGGTACTCAACACCAACTTCCAAACTACCAACTTATTTTGCATTCACATAACGCAGGGAATTCTGGACCCAAAGGCCTACCAGTTAAATTTACTAAGTAGGTACAGTCAACAAAGGAGTTAAGTATACAGGAGCGTCGGATATAGTTGAAGTTTACTAAGAAACCGATGGATATTCTCGAACAAAATTTTAGTTTATTAATAGAAAACAAACAGCTCATTTATTAAATTTAATTTCAGTCCAGAACATCCATCGGTTTCTTAGTAAACTTCAACTATATCCGACGCTCCTGTATACTTAACTCCTCACACACTCGCTCCCTCAGATAATGCCTAGCCCTGAAGTGGGCTGTTTTAGTCTAAACATACTTAAGCATAATCAGCCTATAATGTTCCCACAGTTGGGACACATGCCTTCTCTCTGTGTGAGGGAGTAGGCCGTAATCCACGCGCTCCCACTGCGGGTTGGTAGATATCACATGTCTTCAATTTTTTTGGTTCTAGGACATGATGGTTGCCTCACGATGTTATCCTTCACCGTTTTGAGAGTAGTGGCGATGAAATAATTTACACAAAGGAAAGCGCCTGTCAGGGTTCGTAGCTACGACCTACAAATCGTAAAGTCGAGGTCGTTACCACTGCTAAATACACTACAAGTCTGCTTTTAAGCATACCTTATTCATACCTTATTCAAAGAACCAAGAAACTGAATGAAAACAACTAGGATTGCGGGAAGTTGTTTGTTTGCTTTTCTGAAAAGTGGTTATAAGATGAAGCCTCTAGCTTCAATTATACGAAACAATAACGCTTACGGGTAAATAAGAAGTTTGTACTGTTCTGTACACTACTTTTTTCTCAGAATAAAGGCCAGCGCACGACGGCGGGACAGGGTATTTTCGTACGTATGTAATGGTAACAAGATATGGATTCCAAAGCTCAGAGACCGCCCACGGAGTATTAAAGGAGATTTCTCTTTGTGGTATTGAAGAGCGCGCTGGAAGATACCGCGGCGGGATGCGACCGCATGTGGCGTGAGGTAACGGCAGGTTGCAACGGCATGCGGCGGGATGCGAAAGCATGTGGCGTGAGGTAACGGCAGGTTGCAACGGCATGCGGCGGGTTGCGACAGCATGCGGCGTGAGGTAACGGCAGGTTGCAACAGCATGCGGCGGATTGCGACAGCATGCGGCGTGAGGTAACGGCCAGTTGCAACGGCATGCGGTAGAATGCAACAACATGCGGCGTGAGGTAACGGCATGCGGTGGGATGCGAAAGCATGTGACGTGAGGTAACGGCAGGTTGCAATGGCATGCGGCGGGATGCGAAAGCATGCGACGGTATGCGCCACTAACATACGATCGCGGGGCCGTGGGGAAGAGGCAGTGCAAGTCCGGATGTCCCCCGTGGCATACCGCGGGATGCCGCGCTATCCAGTAGTGCGTCGCTAACGCCAATGACGGCATCACAAATCATCATCAGTGAGCGCAGGTCGGCAATAAATCTTTCTCGATGTCGTCTCCCGCCGTCCGCTGGTGTGCGCTGGCCTGGTATACTTAGGTATAATCTTCAAGGGTAGTTCTTCGAAATTTGATTCTTTGACTGATCCATATGGCCAAAATTTAATTTCACTTTCAGCTCTGTAACACATGTTCATATGAAAATAGGTATACCAAATAACATATATTTGAATGAGGGACTCGTTTTTATAAAGTAGTTTTCAAGATATTAATTTTGTGCCCAGATGAATCAGAATGTGTTACATATTAATCAGAAACAGAAATAAAAAGTAATAAATACACACACATAGTATTAGTTATGAATGTAAATTCTAAAAAATAATTATTAATTCTTAAATAGGACTAAGAAATATCAAAAGTATCATATTTAGAACAAGATTATACTCCTGTCATTTTTTTATTATTCAAAAGGTTATAGCTAAGTAAATAATAATAAATAAGATTAAAACTACTGACTTGTACACGGTCAAAAATTGGACAAGGAGAATTACGCTACAAAAGCGCTCCTATCGTGCTGGAGAGGGGAAAAACAAATTTATTTTATTATTCATATGGGGTTTTGACCATACGAATCAGGCACAGATGAATCAGGATTTTGCCTACAATCATGCATAACTCATCGTACATACAGACTTCATTATTTTCATTTTTCTACACTAATCTATAACCCAAAAGCATCACACGAAACACAGATTGAAGTTTTAAAACAATAAAATAAATTTTATAAAGTAGGCATTGTAATCAGGATGCCACCTGAACCAAACACAGATGAATCAGGTATTTTCCTTCGTAACACCGGATCTAAGCCAACCAGCCGCACGTCCACCTTCTAGGTCGTCCGTTGCACGACTGGCTTCCCCGCGCGCTGGAAGCCAGACTCTCATTATTATTACCTGACCAAATACGGTCAAGCGCAGCTTACGCCATATACGCCGGACACTTCTTTTTACTTATTTATAAACAGACTAACGTAGTTATAACTAATACACATTTTTTTTGTAAGAGGACAATTCATTTCCTTTCGATATAATTATAATTTATATTGATGTATCAAAGGGAAAATGCGACATCGACCATTTTGTTCCGGAAAATGGCAAACGGACGCGCTATATGAATCAGAAGAACGACCTTCAAATATTTTTATTTTGTACCTAGACAGCAATTATTAAAAGAAAATCATTTGTCCCAGTAAGGGATAAAGCTAAACTGTACAAAAAAAAATATTATAACAAATCAATTTAAAAATAAGATTCGAAATCTACTAACAGATAAATGTTATTATAATATAAATGACTTTTTGACAGATACCTTTTGACATGATTGAACTTTTATATTATTTCTGACTAATATTATTCTCATAAAATGTAATAATGTAATGTAATGTAATGTTGGTGAACCCGTATTTAGTCTTTGCTTTATTGAAGTAATTATCTATTTGTTATCTATAAAAAATAAATAAAATTTGTACGCCTAGTCAGGCAAAACATGTAAGGACTTGTTACCTATATTTAAGATCTTGCATGCCTAATTTGTATGTAAACGCATGTTTGACAAATAAATTATCTTTATCTTTATCTTTATTACATGCCGTTTTTTTAGTTGGTTACAGAAATATACCCACAGACATCGAAAATTTTGTCCCTGAAGAATTACCCTCAAGCACTTTCCTAGAGTCCGCTTTCCTACCCTGTCCTTTCCACTTGGCTTGTTCTCGAGAAGCCTTGACGATGAGATTGTGAGCTCAGTAATCTATGTTATAGTCTAGTCCTAATTTAATCTGTTTTATCTATGTATAGGTACTCTGTTTGGCTAATTAGATTATCTGTGCTAGGTTTATCGTATGCAAATAAAGCAATTAAAATCAATTACGGGATTTGAACTTATCTGGCTCAATGTACCTTTATTATCACTCAGATTAGGAACATTTTCATTCATAGTTTTCAATAGAGCATACATTAGGTATAATTGCGTAATAGGCAGATTACACTTCGAAGAAATCATTAGGAAAATAAACGTAGATCTAGAGTTAATATACGCTTTCTACATGGCAGAGTATAGGGTTAATTCAACAGTCAATTCAATCAATTACTAAAATAACAGATATTCTTCTACGACTTTTGGAAATTCTTGCGTAATAATTTATGTAGGTACAAAGTTCACAATGATTCGTTAATATTATTTTTCAGAACAAAATGTTGTTATTTGTAACAGCAATAAAAAGCTTGCCAGATATTTCTCCAATAACCTTATATTTCAGACGTTGATGGGACCGCAACAAGCCCATAATATGAAAGTTGTGAACGGCTTGCGGCGCCCCGCGGCGATGCTCGAAAAAACATTGTCCATTTTGTCGTAAGATTCAATTTCAGCATCACAACTCACATTCTTGTGAAAATGGATCTATATTTTTAGTAATATAATAAACTTCCTCTATGTTGAGAAAACAAGCGATACAAGTAGAGGTTACATCCATGTTTTTCTATTTATTTTATTTATCAAGGAAGTAGTGAGTCAGTCTGCCCGTCTTTTTAAGTTTAGGCAGCTAAACCACAAAACTAACTATAATGGACACAGATGCACCTAGTGCTTCAGCCTGACTGGAACCAGACTTGATAAAACCATTAGTAGTTTCAAGAGCATCTGAAAACTTAGTTATTGTCTCACTACAGGGCAAAGGCTTCCTCTCATACAGAGAAGACACAAGATTGCTCAATGCGGATTGGCGATTTTACATTTCACCCTAATTGCGTTCACACTTACAATCACAATCTGCAAGATTTTGAAGGATGTTGCTATAATCCGCGCGGAACTGATTGGCCGCGCCTAGGGTGGGGACGGGGGTGAAGGCGGCGGGGTTGTCTATTGTTCGTAACTCACTTACTGAGTAATGACAAAGCGCCCCCGCCCCTCCGTCCCACCGCTTACATACCTAAGGCGCGGCCAACTAGTTCCGCGAGGACTATAATTCATTGCTTCGTAAATGTTCGCCAAATTCGTCTGCTCAACAACGTAAATGACGCAATGAATTTTATGGAATTGTCAAAATGAAAACAGCGCCAGGATACGAACGTAACAAGTATGTATTTATAGAATAATGATCATTCAAATCCATGCATGACTTATTCCATGAAATATCAGTCAATAGCATTATGGCTGGCCTGTTGGTCTAGTGGTCAGTGACTATGACTGCTATGCCGGAGGTCGTGGGTTCGATTCCCACCCAGGACAAATGTTTGTGTGATGAGCATGATCATTTGTTCTGTGTCTGGGTGTAATTTATCTATATATGTATGTATTTAGAAATATATAAGTATGTTTATCAGTTGTCTAGTACTCATAACACAAGCTCTGCTTAGCTTGAGACTAGACGGCGTTGTGTGATAGTTGTGGAATATATTATTATTATATTATTAAATATAAACTTAGAGGGTTGTATTGATGATTTTAATTATTATTATAATTATGTAAATACATACTTGTTACGATCGTAAAAGTATGTTCAACACAACCTGACACTGACATGCAAATTGCTAAAAATGTAAGAATATTTGAATTTCACAGGCTTAAGTGTGTTACGCAATTACCCCACTGGTTTCCTCATAATGTTTACCTTCACCAATGTAAATGTGTATGCATGTGTAAATAAAAGAATTACCCATTCAACAGCTTATACACAGTAGGTACACGCATCCTTATTCTTTTACCAAAATCTGAATCCTGAAGCTTGGACAAAAATACAAAACATAAATAAAGCGCTTTACATTATAATGCACAACATTTTGCTTAAAATTAAGTAGGTAATGAATGTTCGCAGCATTGCTGAAAGGTTTCAACAAGCCATGTAAGTAGGAAATTTGCCTCGTTTAAGCATTAAAACTATAAGCTGGGATTTTTTATCCCATCGCGGGGCTTTTATTAGCGAACTGGGGCTTACAGAACGAACCGAGGTACGTTACGGCGGCGGTACCTATAGATAGGTTCACTCATGAAGGTTGTTATAAGCAGTGATATGAATACATATTAATAATACGGTTTTATTTGTAAATATTTACAGAAACGTTTGCCGTATCTGGAATGACAATCAAAAATGCCTGTAGGTAAATGATTTAACCCCTCAAGCATCAAGTGTACACCAAGTGTACATAAGAAGAAGTGATTGAAACGTCAACGGTACACCAAGTGTACACAACAGTTTCCTTGTTCAATTGTCATATGACTTCACTGCGCCCATTCGACTACTCCGACGCGTGGGGCGTTTCGACAGGTAGGCGGGAAAACGTGTGAGAGGTTAATTGAAATAAATGCTTTGAGTTTGAGTTTGAATACACTGTGAGACAATCAACATTTTGAAGTGCAAACTTCTTTAGGAGCGTTGGGCATTTTTTGAGTAAGTACTGAAAACACTACATTATATCGTAAGTGTGTTCAGTGAAAAACTTTACCACTACTGTAAATGGCTTTAATTTCCGAGCTTTCAGTGACGAGTATTTTATTTAAAACCTAAGTGAGCATCAGGTAGGTACCTATCGGTTGGGAACACGAGTTAATTTAACATAAACTTTCAAGCGGTCCCTTAATTACATATTTGAACGCCAGTAGTTACTTATTACGCGTGTTAAGTTCGTGTGTAGTAAATTTCCGTACAAGTCTTGACATACGTATAGTAAAAGTTTATAACTAATTGGGATGTAATCCATCCTAGTCTGGCCGTTTCTGAAGTCATTGGAGGGTCAAGGGCCCATCCCCTAATTTGTAACTTAACCCGAAGACGACATAAACTTTCCTATGTCAAATGTTTGCTCAGTTTCGTCATGTTCACGCCTTTCTTGCTTACGAGGGGTAGGTAATTTGCCGTAATACCATACGCAATTTTGTTCTCAAAGAACGTTTTTAGGGTTCCGTACCCAAAGGGTAAAAACGGGACCCTATTACTAAGACTTCGCTGTCTGTCCGTCTGTCCGTCCGTGCGTCTGTCTGTCACCAGGCTGTATCTCAAGAACCGCGATAGCTAGACAGATGAAATTTTCACAAATTATGTATTTCTGTTGCCGTTATAACAACAAATAGGTACTAAAAAACAAAATAACATAAATATTTAAGAGGGGCTCCCATACAACAAACGTGTTTTTTTTCGGTGTTTCTGCCTTGTGGTACGGAACCCTTCGTGTGCGAGTCCGACTCGCACTTGGCCAGTTTTTTTATTTCATATTGTATCTCGATTTCATTGTGTTAGACATTTTCATAATCTAGCTAAGACAATGCCCTTTTCTTCTAAAAGATCTGACCTCTATTCTGGTAAGTACCTAATCTTCCAATTTTTTTTGTTGAGTTATAATTTGGTTTTTATTGAATAGATTTCCCCAGCTACAATACAAAATTACCTACTTCTTTATTCTTACAATCTAAGGAGGAGAAAGTCTAGAGGCAATTAGTTTAGAAATTCACACACATAATCACCCAACGTTCCCACTGCTGGGACAAATGCCTCCTCTCCGTGAAAGGGATTGGGCGGAGAGGAGGCATGAGAGCATCCACCACGCGGGCCCAGTTCGGGTTGGTATGTGTCACGTGTCTTCGAATTTTTGGTTCTAGTACATGCCGGTTTCCTCACAATGTTTTCCTTCGCCGTTTTGAGAGCAGTGGTGATGAAATAATTTACTCAAAGTAAAGGGCCTGTAAGGGTTCAAAGTCAAAGTCAAAGCATTTATTTCAAATAGGCACATAAAAGGCACTTATGAACGTCAAAAATTACAACAAAATAGAATTGATTCTAGTAGCCCATTCGAAAAGGTAGTTTTCGAACCTATGACCTACAACTCGTAAGGCCACCACTGCTCTATTAGAAATAATGTTCAAAATGTATACTAAAATAAGTAGCGTTTTTCTTCTTTTCTATCTGTCACTCCTTGATTATATGTCCTGTTAATGGTGTGCTCCTAACGTTTAATATACCCTGCTAAATAACTATTTAGTGTTGTTTCAATTCATTTGAACACATCACACACGCTACTTATTTTAGTATACATTTTCGCGCCGATTAAATCTCAAACTTGCGAGAGATTTAATCGGTCTCATATCGTCCATAAACAAAACGTCCCGTTCAAACGACGACTCGTTAAACTTTTAAGCGACTCCATAACTTCCGCGTCATAATTGCGCGCACTTTTGTAACATACATCCGCATCGTTATGTAACCGGGGTCTAACGCAATTGAAGGAATTCACCGTTTTATATGAAGATAGTTGTGTTTCGAGAACATTGTAGCTTTTTTAGGGTTCCGTACCCAAAGGGTAAAAACGGGACCCTATTACTAAGACTTCGCTGTCTGTCCGTCCGTCCGTCTGTCTGTCACCAGGCTGTATCTCAAGAACCGCGATAGCTAGACAGTTGAAATTTTCACAAATTATGTATTTCTGTTGCCGCTATAACAAGAAATACTAAAAACAAAATAAAATAAATATTTAAGGAGGGCTCCCATACAACAATCATGTTTTTTTCGGCGTTTTTGCCTTGTGGTAC
This sequence comes from Oligia fasciuncula, assembly GCA_963082905.1. Taxonomy (NCBI): domain Eukaryota; kingdom Metazoa; phylum Arthropoda; class Insecta; order Lepidoptera; family Noctuidae; genus Oligia; species Oligia fasciuncula. The sequence goes on from OY720392.1 coordinate 9,259,697, forward strand.
GGAACCCTTCGTGTGCGCGAGTCCGACTTGCACTTGGCCAGTTTTTTTGAGAAACATGCCTTTATCAAGTCATTATTTTTGCGGTGAGTGAGTTTTCTTTTTGCACATTTTGAGCAGTGGTGGCTCAGTGGTTACGGACGCGACTTACGAGTTGTAAGTAGGTCGTGGGTTTGAACCCAAGCAGGTACTATATACTGTAACTGTTAGCCTGTAATCCCACTGCTGGGCAAAGGCCTCTCTCCATGACTTCCAGCTCTTTCGATCCAGGGCTAAAGTGGACCACTGGTCGTTTGTTTTCTCCAGCTCGTCAGCCGCCATCTTCCACCATCTTCTACGAGGTCTGCTGCGAAGCCTTCTAGCTGTGTCAGGCACTTTACTTTGTGTAAATTATTCTCACCACTGCTCTCAAAACGGCGAAGGAAAACATCGTGAGAAAACCTGCATGTCCTAGAACCAAAAAGTCGTAGACATGTCTGTAACATCTACCAACCCGCAATGGGCCGCGTGGTGGATTACAGCCTACTCCCTCTCGAAGATATGAGGCCTGTGTCCCAGTAGTGAGAACATTATAGGCTGACTAGCAGCGCCCCGCGGTTTCACCCGTATACGTGTCGATCCCGTGGGAATATCGAAATAAAAACCACCCTATGTCCTTCCCCGGGACTCAAACTATCTCTATAGGTACCCATCTTAATCGGTTCAGTGGTTTAAGCGTGAAGAGGTAACAGACAGACAGACACACTTTCGCATTATTACCTATGGAATATGCAAAACGATATAGGATAAATGTAATACCCATGTTTTACTTAGATCAGGCTTAAAAAAACATGCACCAAGTCGGCATTTCAGCAACATTAATGTCTCCACTTCTTACGTCTATATATATATGAGAAAAATAACAGAAATTATCACCAAACGAGTAATTAATTAAAATTAAAATATACATATATACACATAATACATAATACATAATTAGCCTATAATGTTCCCACTGCTGGGACACAAGCCTCCTCTCGGCGAGAGGGAGTGGGCCGTAATCCACCACGCGGGCCCAGTGCGGGTTGGTAAATATACATAAAGGGTCAAATTAGCTTGAGAAACTCCGCAGATGTGATGAGTACCTAACTATATCAAAACACGTTAAAACAAAAATAAAATAAAATTATGATAATTTATTTTGAGGTCAACGACCGCATGGAGTATATTTGCATAAAATATCTATTCAAAAATCTGTTTTTGTTCCTGTACACTATCGATATCTAAACACAAAAACCAACAACTAGCGATCCATAATCAGCCTATAATGTTCCCACTGCTGGGACACAGGCCTCCTCTCGGTGAGAGGGAGTGGGCCGTAATCCACCACGCGGGCCCAGTGCGGATTGGTAGATGTCACATGTCTTCGAATTTTTGGTTCTAGGACATGCCGGTTTCCTCACGATGTTTTCCTTCACCGTTTTGAGAGCAGTGGTGATGAAATAATTTACACAAAGTAAAGCGCCTGCCTGGGTTCGCACCTACGACCTACAACTCGTAAGTCGCGGCCGTTACCACTTGGCCACCACTGCTCTACTAACTAGCGATCGCTGACCCCAAAATTAATTATAAGTAATCAATTTAATGTCCTAGAACCAAATATTCGAAGACATGTGACATCCACCAACCCGCACTGGGCCTGCGTGGTAGATTACGGCCCACTCCCTCTCATTGAGAAGAGGCCTGTGTCCCAGCAGTGGGAACATTATAGGCTGATTATGGATATGGAATCAATTTAATTACATACATTTTTTAATATATTTTTTTGTTTTTGTTTTTTTTGTTTGTTTTATCCTATGCTTGAGGAACGGTCGAAAATTAAAGTTTAACTCAAAACTAGTTTAAAACTGATCTCAATGCTTAAGTTTTCTCCTCCATGTCTGAGCAGACAAAGTTATTGAACTATGTCAATTTAACGAAGCTTCAAGGATCTCTAAATTGTTTAAAATACAAAGGCTGGCAATTGTCAAACAGTCAAATGCCAGCCTATCAGCCTACAGCTTTATTGAAGAATAGTTTTATGAATGACTAGTTTCTGCCCGCGACTTCGTCCGCATGAAATTTCTTGTTCGCCTGACCCAGCCAGTACCCCATCGCATAGCTTCGCCCGCCTGCGCTATTAGGTACAGTCAACAAAAGAGATAAGTATGCAGGATCGTCGGATATACTTAGTTGAAGTTTAGTAAGAAACCGATGGATGTTCTCGAATAAAATTTAATTTTATTAATAGAAAACAAAGAGCTCATTTATCAAATTAAATTTCAATCGAAAACATCCATCGGTTTGTTACTAAACTTCAACTATAACCGACGGTCCTGCATACTTATCTCTTTTGTTGACTGTACATTGTTTTTGTCGGAAAACTGTTGTAGATAATATACCTATTAATAAAAACATGAGTACCTATACATAGTAGGTACCTTCCTACAAATTGGAGTTTGGAAGGTAAGGAGGGATGAAAGTAGATACAAATGCTATATACTTATAGATACCTACAGTATGCAACAAACCAACAAAAAAAAACTTCAAAGTGTGTGAGTTTTGGTCTCACGTTCAACAAAGTCCAGTCGTTAACGTGTAGGTACCGCAACATTTTTGTCCACAATTAAGCATTGTTACAGGTCATCACAGTAAAATAACTGTCTCTTTAACGCGGCCTCTAATTAGTGGCCAACTCACATAAAAGCGTTGCGACTTCGCATCGCAATAATCGGCGACGACGTCACCCGCAGGATTTCTTCTAGACAACTTAAAGATTTTGCGTTGTGACGTGCACTGTTTTTAATCGGTGTCAGTGTTGGCACTAAATACTTGAATCACACGACATTACAGCGCAAGTATCGATTCGATTTTAACCCTATCAAGCAATGGGATGCGGCCATGTGAACTCTGCCTTAATACAGCAAAAAACGAGCAATCATTGTACAGCCGATTGTGTCTATAAAAATCTCACCGTGAAAACTTAGGTGAAGTGAGTTTGTTTTTTGCTAGGAATTGACACTATTGACAGCTCACTCCACGCTCACTTCACCTAAGTTTTCACGTTGAGATTTTTACAGAGTAGCACCGCTGTACCTACACTACTGTGTGAACGCAGTTTTACGCCGTCGTTTCAAACCGCGTTTAGGAGCCTTCCAACGCATTCTAGAACTACCCACAAATGTTTTCGTCTTGTGTTCCTGAAGGAAACAAGTCGAGCAAGTGCGGTGAATTTACTTTCATACTTAATATCAACAAACATCACGTGGTTTTAACTGAAAGATGTTTCAAAATTAAACGGGTGAGCAAGCAAAGGTTGGTATTGTTGAGATTTATGCAAAACAATAGTTTGCTTAGGTATATTAAATTAATGAAGCTTGAAACGTGCTGTTTTGTAGTAGGTACCTAATTACGTAGATTTCAGGTCGCTGTTCTGCGGTTTATTTCAGTGGGTGGTAACGTACCTACCTATCCATATCTATATAGCTAGGTAAGTATATGCTATTGGGCATGAAACATAGGCACATCCCGCACATCTGTATGTACAAAGAGAATACCCTCAATTATGTAATAGGTAGATCAAGTAGAGAGGAGGCGTGTGTCCCAGCGGTGGGAACATTATAGGCTGATTATGATATGCCGTATCAGATTATTACTATAAGCATTAACTCATGGAGTAAAATAAATCTTTTTATTCGATGACCCTTATTTCAACTGATAACCTTTTATGTGAGTTATATTATATCTGGGGATGACTTGTGTGTAATTCTAAGGCGGTTGACAAAGGCGATATCAAAATAACCCGCGGGCTGTACGGATATTGATGAAGGGGACCACCCACTGGCTCACTATCACTACTCTCTATAGAATAACCCCTATATTTATTTTTAATATAATATCGATAGGTATTGGGTTTTTTAAAAGCCATTGCGGTTGAAGTGGCCTACAGTTTGGTCACAATTACTGTAAATTATAGCAAAAATAATTTAAAAGGAGTCTTTACTGTTATTTGTACCATAATTTACAGTCAGATAGATACTATATATACCTATACAGGAAGATAGTACCAACATTTATTAACCACGAATTGAGGGATGTTTCGAGAGACCTATGTAACTCAAAAGAAAAAAAAGACAATGATGAAGTAGTAGGTTGTTTGCCAAGGGAGCAAACAACTATTTTGAAGGCGAGAGTCTTTCTTTGAATCCACACAAGCACAGCGAGGGATTCAAAGTACGTCACTCGAGCTTAAAATAGTGTTGCTCCCGCGCTCTACTTTTCACCCTCTATGAAAAAATAAGTAAGTTGAACTTATGAATAAGAATAGACGTTATTTATTTACATACAATTTAGGATAAACCATTAAAAAAAGAAAAAATGAATAAAGTATATTTGGACACAGTTCGTGAAACACAAAATACGAACGAAGGCAGAATGCTATTCGCGCGTTTTTTATTTTTTCACAAACTTTTTTTTTTTAATTTTGCTCTCGCGCTTTTTACTTTATCATACAGCCTGTTACTTGTTCATACAATATTCGTGACTGATCTCTTTGGTGATGGAACTTTTACCAACAATATCCACATTCCAAATTCAAATCACTTTAGTCCCTAGGGATTATGGAGCTATTATATTGTAGTCTTTGTTTAGTACCTGTTTACGAAGAATACACTAGCTCTTTTCGAAAATTAAATTATAAATTTTCTTTGTGAATAAAAAATGTATATATACTTATTGCAATTTATTTATTTCTGCTAAATCATTCACTCCTCAAAGACACTTTCAAACAGCATACAATTACAAAGCTGCTTAGGCACAAATCATAATATAAAATCTAGAATAAGTTTCAGAGAAGTCCTGCGTAACTTCATAACAATAACATTCTTATAAAAACTTGGAGCTTCAAGAAGAGTGGTTGGAGCAAGTTTTTCTTTTGTGATTCTACTCAAATCTTTTGTGACTATTTTTATATGAAAAGCTTACAGATTTCCAATGAAAAGATTGTCATTTAAATTTTCATTACAGCCACTAAACATACAGCGGCTACAACATTCTTGGAGCAGTTGTGGCCTAGTGGTAACGGCCGCGACTTTGAACCCCGACAGGCGCTTAAATACTTTATGTAAAATAATTTTCAACACACTTGCTCGTAAAGTGGCTCTTAATGAACCGCTTTTAGGTCCATAATGCAGTGTATTGAACACGCGTGCTTTTTACTTTACGTTACCGCACTAGTGCGGTAACGCCACAGCTATCTATTTACTAGTCGAAGATGTGCGCTTTTTTTTAATTTCATCAAGAGACTTCATGCCAAAAGGAATCTGCGGGCCATATTTCATTTTTTTTTTTTATAATCTGAATTGTCCTTGGTCCCAAAATGAACTAAAATTTATTTACCTTAAATTGTCCGTGGTCCACCGGGGTCCCGGAACTAATCGGAAAAGAGCCTGACTGGCGTTCTATTATTGCGGATTCTCACTGAACTAATGCATATTTCTCTATGCCAATAGTACTTTCTAATTCACTACGATCAGTCTAAACATTATTTTGTGTTTACTTATTATATTTTTATATAGGCTGTTTAGCGGTTTTGCCAGTGCCTATATTTACACCTGCGTGCGGAAAAACAAAACCAATGCGCCATTTTCCATAAAGTTAATAAAAATACAAGTCTTATTTTTTTCCTCTCAAGTGTGTTGAAAAACGTTGTTGTTGATTGCGTTGACTTTGAAATTTGATTTTTCACTGCTTCAAGGGATTGCAGCCCTGAGTTTTTGATATTATTTTCAACTTGATAACTCCACGCGTTCTTGAGAAAAAGGGACTGACGGACAGACAGACGGACAACGAAGTGATCATATAAGGGTTCCGTTTTTGAGGTACGGAACCCTAAAAAGTCTTGAAACTACTACTCTTCATTTTAACAAATAATTTCAGTCGTATCAAAGCAAACAATGCATGTAGATACCTATACACACTGTACAGGACTTCACTGCGATTTTGGTAAGATAGGCAACTTTACTACTGGCTCATTAAAAAGTTGTCTATCTTCTATCCTTGTCCCGTTCATCACGACATTCAGAACGTAGCTTAGAGAAATGTTTGCAATAGCAATACAATACAACCTCTGCGTATGAAGTAATCCAAACCGTCCAGTCCGGTTTATTTCGGCATGGCGGCCGGATCATGATCGTGTAACAGTATGGAGAGGTGTCCTCCTGATGGTGTCATGTTCCCGCACGGCCGCCGCTGTCGGCTGACACGACAAATTGCCGGCTAGTAATTGGCGGCGGCTGTCGCGCTGTAAAGCCGCTGAATTGGGTTATATTACTTTTATAGTGAAAAATTGCACGTGCTTCACATCCAGCCTATTGTGGTGTGTCGTTATTACTGGAAAGCGTTTTTAATTTTTCCCAGAGTGACGGCAAATGGTACACACGCAGTGCATGTAATTGTATGCATAAGTGGCTACATATTTTGTTGAATATTTCGCGCGCAATTTTTGGGAACACTTTGGAAAATTAAAAATAAACAGAGCACATGCTGCCGTTAGCCTTTTTTACAATTTTAGTTAAATGAAACACCAGAAGAACTGAAAAATGAAAAAAACCTACCTAGGTAGACGTACATGATTTAGAAAGAAAATAAATGTATGTGACCCAGGCACACAATATTCACACAAAAACAAAAAAACAACGTTTTCCTAAGGTAGAAGCATCCCGGTCTACATTCTTAGTATGATCAAGCTTACCTAATATTTACTTCCAGAAGCACATACCAAACACATATAATCTAATTAAAAACAGAGTAAGTGCACGCCACAGCGCAAACAAAATTTACTCCAGCAAAACGTTCGAGTGTCTGACATGTTTAACCTACATCGTACGTACGTTATTTACCTCGCACAAATCTGGGAAAAGACGACGCTAAGAAATTGAAACCACATTGAAAATCTGCAGCAAGCATCTGCGCTCCAAGTGTTTCGGCCATATTATGTAGAAGTGAGCGGAATAAGCCGTACTTTGTTACAAATCCGGGACTTGGGTTGGATGACTTGGACGGACACCGGCAGGTGTCCGTTTTGTGCTTGTTATTCCAACGCTGCCAGACCGGGTGCAAGCTTAAGTGTAGCTCATACACTGGAGAGAAACTCTCTCTCTACTGAATGGACCAAATACAGTTCCTAGGGATATAATATTTTGTATGATTAGAAAAAATGGATCCCCCTCCCTTCCGAACCCTTGAATCCGGACCTATTGAAAGATATTTTCACAAAACATCTTACCTACGAAAAAAATCAAAGATATCGCAAAAAGCACTCGCTGTTTCGAGATCCGATTTCCTTAACCCGTCTGAACACTAGTGCGTGTCTAAAGACGGAAATCGGATCTCGTCCTTTGGATATCGTAAGAGACGGTTATGGAATTATTACTGACGAATAGATAGCACTATTCATTGACTTCACTTATGAAATAAAAATTAAGTTAACCGAAGTGTTCATACTTGCACTTAAGCCTTAGATCAGGCGGTCGCTCCATCGATGCTCCGCCGCGTTGGACCAAAACTTGAACAAAGTACCTAGGTACATAGTTTCGCTCTAAGTCCAAGAGATGAACTGTAAGACACTGCATAACAAAAACAAATTATATATTTAGGTGGGTACTTGATTTATATCTTGGTAGATACGGGTTTCAGGACCTTTGACTAGCTTATCCGTTTCAAAGCGTTTCCTTGAAACAATGCTCAAGATACTATAGCTTTTGTCTTAACGACGTTGTGCACACATCGTTCTTGGCAATTCTCGGCTACATCAAAGTGAAATGCAATCCTTGTGGAGAGAAGGTGGATCTGACGGGTGCAAGATTAACTCGCGTGCATTTAGAAATCGGAGGACGGAACATTACCTCTTACATTTTCGAGATAAGGAGCTTAAATTTAGCAAAGTGTGTATTCTGCACACCCTTGACGAAAACCATGACTATAGTATAATGAACCGAGCAATATGTTCTAGCTCTTATTTAGAGCAAAAGCAATGCAGTCTCCAAGATTAACTGCAATCTAAAAAATAGTTTATAAAAAATATCTTCAATTTACTGCACTAAATTTTCACTAGTTCCGTGAAAACGAAACCGTTGAAAAAGGAAACTCGCTGACTTAGTCACTCAAGGGAAAAAATAAAACGAGGAGCCGGCCTTAACGACCGTCAGGGGATGTCATTAGCTGATGTCCACTGCCACATGATTCGAATTAGACTCATCTCGAATGTAAGTGGGCATATCTTCGACACGACTGTGTAGGTCAGGCTTAGGCATGCTCAACTATCTATAATTGCATTTTTATGAAAGGTCGACCGGCGTCCCTCGAGGCGTGTTTGTTATTTATTTGTTGGGTGCTAAGAAAACAAACCGACTCCCCTGCAGGTAACTGATCGCATCGCCACCGCCTGTGGACTCCTCTTCAAATCTCTTCAATTCCAGGAGCATCGTAGGAACGTTATAAGAATTTTGGGAAAATCGTAAAGTGAAAGAAAATAAAGAAAGAATAACGTTTATTGAGGTGCCAAAAATATTTATATCAGCATTAATGCCAGACCGATGCTGTCTGACGCTGGTTTTCTAATGAATCTTTTGGGACAAATGACGGGGAGTACAAACAGTTTCAACATAGGTACATAATACTTACATATTTTTTTATACTTATAAATAAATAAAGTAGTACTTACAATACAAAATAAAATTTCAAAAACAAAAAAAAAAAGACAACATCAAGAACTGTGTCTGCAAAACCCGTTCTTAGCGATTAGCTAGATTGATCCGTGCACGATGAAGTGCAACATGAGAGAGGCCTATGTCCAGCAATTGACTGAATTGATTGATTGGATCCGGAAATAAGGGACACAATTGACTGTCAGCAAGCACCTAGCAAGGACCAACTCGATTAGCTCAGAACCTACCTATGATGTTAGATGTAACAAATGAGATGCATTATTTAGATACTAACCTCCTTACTAATCAACGTTTTATAGCGACTGTATATGTATATAATATATTATAGTTAGGAACACAACGCTTTGTCTTCTTCTTTCGAATGTCAAACTGACGACTGAAGAGAGAAATCGATGTGTAACTGTTCTATTCATCAGCCAGTCGATTCTGAAAAAATCTCACCGTGAAAACTTAGGTGAAGTGAGTTTGTTTTTGCTAGGAATTGACACTATTGACAGCTCACTCCACGCTCACTTCACCTAAGTTTTTAACCGACTTCAAAAAAGGAGGAGGTTTCTCAATTCGACCGTATATTTTTTTTTTTTTATGTATGTTCGCGGATAACTTCGTCGTTTATGAACCGATTTTGATTATTCTTTTTTTGTTGGAAAGGAGATATGCCAAGGGTGGTCCCATGATAAGGAAACCAGGATCTAATGATGGCATCCCAGTGAAATCGAGGGGAACTTTCGAAAATCGTAGGAGCGACTAGTGCGTTTGTTAATTTTTTCATTAGGTATTTTAAAGCACTACAATTTAATGAAGGCCTGGAGTCGATCTGATGATGGAGCCAAAAGACAGTCGAGGGGACTCCTCAACGATTTACAGCAGTTACCTTGTGTTTGGGCTTGATTAATTTGTATTGATGTGAACTTTACACCTACATGGGTTGTGACTGTCATTAGGGGTCTGATGATGAAGACGAAGGAAGGAGGGAACTCCTCAACAGTTTACAGTAGCTACCTTGTGTTTGGAATTAATTCATTTATATTGATGAGAACTGTAATGGCTAAGGAAACATTTCATGTGATAAATAAATAAAATAAATAAAAACTTTGCACCCATATGGGTTATAAGTGCCATTACAGGTCTGATGATGGAGACCATAGACAGTCGAGGGAATTACTCAACGATTTACAGCAGTTACCTTTTGTTGGGTTTACTTCATACGGTTCAATGTGCCAAAATGTTCAGTTCGTACAAAAATAATACCTAATACCTAGTCCTAGTACCTACCTACTAGGTAGTCATGCTGATGCGTCAATTTGAAACCGAATTTAAGTTGCGTAATCGCGACATTTCTAGCAATGCTCTTTCGTCGTGTGGCCTACTCAATATTTAAAGTTACTTGAGCATTTGCTCTCGGAAATCATCATTTGGTAGATGAAGACCACAGATGGCCATCGGAACTACTCAATGACAAATATTTCACGGGTTGCGATTCGATTACTTTAATATGGTGGCTAAGCAATTTATGCTCGTTACAATGCGTATGGTGAAATGGAGCTGATGGTTACTTCTCAATCAGCTCCAGTTCTCCTGGTTCTTACTAGGAGAACTCCTCAACAATTAACGACCCTGCATCGGGAAAAGCAATATTTTGTAAAAGGTGATGAGCAGTTGACATTAGGCTATTGTAACTTAAATAAATTACAAACTGACCCACTAAAAAGTGAAAAATAAAAACTTTTTTACAAAAAAAAACAACCGACTTCCAAAAAACACTATAAAGTGAAAAATAACTTTAATTTCGGTAGTCGGTGGCAAAAAACTAAAATACAAATCCAAAGACACCGACTTCCGAAATTAAAGTTATTTTTCACTTTATAGTGTTTTTTGGAAGTCGGTTGTTTTTTTTTTTGTAAAAAAGTTTTTTCACGGTGAGATTTTTACAGAATAGCACCGCTGATATTTAAATATGATTATTAGTAAGGGGGCGAATATTAGTGCGAGAAGCACAGAACCGGTCGAAGTGGAGGGGCTTGGGGGAGGCCTATGTCCAGCGGTGGACGTCTTTCGGCTGAAATGATGATGATGATTAGTAAGGGGGCTATAGGCCAAAATAACGTTTGAGCGACTAAGTACTATACATACATACATAAAATCACGGCTTCTTCCCATGGTGGTAGGCAGAAATTATAGAACGCCAGCGGCTACGATCCTTACATACTCCTTTTGACTCGTTTGATCTTGCGTTCATACGAGTAGGAACATCTGGGTCATACGTCACACGTCGGTTGCGTGTACAACGCACCTGACCTTTCCGAAGAACATTGCCAATAAGGTCATTATATTATTATGCCTTAAGGCGTTTCCACTCACATCTGCCTTGTGGATAAGAATACTCTTTTAAGTTTTTGTCGCTACATCTTCTTTCAAACCGCACCGTTGCCTTATGTCCACAGAGCATGTAACACTATGGGTAGGTACCGACTTATGTCATCATTCTTCACCCTATCGCGCGAACGAGTAGGTAGGTATCTACTTATTTCGTAAGTAATTACGGTATACCTACATACATAGAGTGAAGAAAAACAAATTCAATCATAATAAAGGAAACATTCATTTGTAGACTAAAATTACTTATGTCAATTACTGGATGACGACTTAGATAGTTATCGAGCAGACTAACATTTTCATTAATGCAATTCATTCATAAGATAAACGCAGGATTCCCGCTGAGTAAAAAGAAAGTTAGGAAGGTATCAATCCATTAGGTACGGTCGGTCTTTTTACTGCGGTTCTACATCAGGAATTCATTACCTTCCCCAACCTAAAGTTTTTCATGCCCGCACACTATCAAAGAACAAATTATATTGTAAGAGTATTCTTATCACGGAGAGCAATTTATTACAGAAGTATTTGGCTCAATTCCAATTGCGGCAGCCCTTGCAAACTTTTAATTGGCTACTCTAACAAACAATTACTGAGGGGTAACTCAGTCATTGCACTTTTACAAATTAAAAACATCTACCCCTAAATTGAAGGGAGGGCCAAAGAGATAGGGGAGAGGCGTCGTGTATCTAGAAAAAAAGAAAACAGAAAATTACTGTAGGCGGCATCTAGTTAATTTCATTTACTGTGACTGTAACGCTTTTTGGATCCTGAAATCAGGCTTTCTTATTTAGTAGGTACAGTCACGAGCATAAGTATGTATACACTTGGCTTTATCCAAATGCGATTTTCTCCTTTATTTTTTAATGAAATTTTATATTATTAGGAACATAGTATTTTCGAACCCATAGGTTTATGTAGTGTCGTATTTCAACGTTGCATTCGTTATTTTGTGAAAAAATCACAATTGAAAGTTGACAAGTGTTGACATATTAGTGCTTGTGACTGTACCTACCTACAGGCACCAAAACAGGGTTGTCAGCTTTTCTCAACGTATATCGTAAATTAATTTGTTGGATAAACTCAATTTATTTCAAATAAACCAATTACAGGCACTTTTGAACTGTCAAGGGGTCGGTCAGACAGAACGATGAAGCTAGTTGCCCATTCCAAAGCGTGGTAGGTACCTATGGAGAAGAACAGGCAAGAAAATCCGGTAGGTAAGTAATCTCATCATCTGCCTAGCCTTTTCCCAACTATGTTGGGGTTCCAGTCTTACCGGATGCAGCTGAATACCAGTATTTTTTACATGGAGCAACTGTCTATTGAACCACCACAACCAAGTTACGGGTAACACCCCTTGGTAAGACTAATTGTCAGACTTTCGACTTCTGACTACCCGTAACGACTAGTAAGTTAAAAATTAATTACAAATTCTAATTATTGTTAACGTACCTATCGTGTAGTTTGTACCTACACTCTTCAGCAAATGATAAAACTACTAAGTATTGAAGCAGGCGAACATTGGCTACTTATAATAAATTTTAAGATGATTAGAGATGGTAACAACAATAGCTCATAGGTACTTAAGCAAAAAACAACCGACTTCCAAAAAAACACTACTGAATGAAAAAATAAGTAGGTACTTTAATTTCGGAAGTCGGTGTCTTTGGAGCTGTATTTTAGTTTTTTGCCAACGACTTCCGAAATTAAAGTTAATTTTCACTTTGAAGTGTTTTTTTTTTGGAGGACTATACTTAGGTAGGTATATTATGACAAAAAAGTTTTTTTTATTACCTGTTCACTTTTTAGATATGGTACCTACCCCACACCAATTCGTACCTATAGGTACCACTACTTGTTATATAAACAACAGTGAAGGAAGTATTATAATGTCATCAAGATACACAAAGTGGATTAAATACGTATTATCGAAGCAAAGTTAGGGCTACGCCGCCGCCGTCCGCCTAGTGGCGTCCTCATTGTTTGTTTGGTTATTTCCGAAGGTTATTTCATTTATTTTAGAATGAAAATGCATAAAATAAGCACGTTAAGTTCTGCTTCACAAGATTACCTATACGTTAATATTATTATATACGGTAGTTTTACGGATAATAGTGGCTATTTCCTACTATGGAAGAGGAAAGTTCCATTCCATTATAAACTGCAAGGAACATCCATTCCACATAAGTCACGTAACGCAAATAACGTCAATTTGGGCTTAGATAGGTGGGTAATGAATTTACTGCTTGATTTCGAATGTCTTATGCCCGATAGTGCAAAATAGTCCATTACATTAGCGCACTTACAATTACAACTCACATGAGGAAATAGATAGCCCGTGCTGGAGTTAACTCCGCCTACCCCTTTTTAGATGGAAAGTAATTCATTTCGCGCCGAATTAATTACCATTCTGTATGTTTTGGTTTGTTTACCTTCTTTTTTACTTTTTTTGTCCAAACCTAAATAGAATAAGTGTTATCTTGAAAATATTTTTTTAATTTTTTCCTAACTAGACAGTCGGACGTCAATTTTATTCCACGGATAAAAGATATCTTTGACTTTGGTAAAATCAGCCCTAAGGAAACCTATTTGTTAAAGGGATGTTAGAATTAGGTACCTACCTATCCGGTGTGACATGACATTCATACCTAAATTATCTACATCGCGATATAACATATCGTCAAACAATTGCGTTCTTTCATCTAAAATTTTTCAGAGGTAGCCCAGAGTCAGGATTCTTCACAAAAACTGGAGGACCCAAACTCTTTGCCTGATTTGGAGATCGAACCCAGGACTGCATTCTCTGCGTTCGCCCTTGCGGCCGCTAGACTAACGAGGCTGTAGCCAGGTTTACAGTCAGAGGCGTAACTTGGGGCAATTAGGGCACGAGCCCCGGGAGCCTATCGAAGGAGAGCGGAAAATCGGCAATTATTCAATATTAAAAAAAGAAAATACAGTAGATACAATATTATACCATTTCATACTCTTATATTTAGGTACTTCGTGATCCTGATCTGTCACAAATTCTGTTTACAATTACAGTACTTACCTATCCATCGGAAGTTGTGAGCGATCTTTTAGTAAATTGAAATTAATACCTACTTTCGTATTTCAGGGCTACAATACCTACTACTAATACTGGTTTATACTACTACTGGTTAACAATAGGTACCTACTGGTATTCAGCTGCATCCGGTTAGACTGGAATAGCCGACCCCAGCATACTTATTTGGGAAAAAGGCTAGGCAGATGACGATTTGACGGCTACAATGGGTCAAGAAAGGTTATAATTTGCGACCTAGCTTTGCTCAGTGTAGAGCTAAAAGAGACGAATAAAATTAATTTCGAAAACATCATCGATATGTTTGCGTCGCAGAAGGCTAGGAAGGTGCAGTTGTAAATGAACCTACCTAAACGTTTTACGGACTTACTTTCGTTATAAAAAAGAAAATAAATATCTTGTTAATGATTGTTTTATTCAGTGTATCTGATTTTTCATAATGATAATTTACGAAGGGGCGCAACATGATGCGTGCCCTAGGCGCCATTTTTTATAGGTACCTATACGCCCCTGTTTACAGTGATTGTGTTAGGTATCTAGTTCTACCTCTTATTTACTTTGTAGCTCGGCCGACGGTCGCGGAAGCGAAGTTTCGGATTTTGGGTCATCTAATCCGGGCTGGATAAAGGGCACCGACTGATAAGAATCTAATCATTAGACCCATGAGTGCGCATCCTGACGCGCATTTCCTATAAACTTTGCACCTGTCCAAACTTAGCGTACCAATCGCATCCTGTAGAATTTCATTCGAACGTGACATAAAAAAAAACCGGTCAAGAGCGAGTCGAACTCGCGCACCGAGGGTTTCGTATTGTGATACGTGAAATGTTTTTAAATTTTCATCGGCGAAGTCTAATATTCGTCCGAGAATTTTCGATTGGAACTAATGTAATTTTTGTTGATGATTTCTGAAAAAGTGTGCTATTTATAGACTTCGATTTATTTTTCCTGTAATCTTTACATAAACTTCTATCACATAGAATAATTTCAGATTTTTCTCTTTACAAACTTCGGAGGGGGGGACGGTATTTTTTTTACATTTTTCATATAGAGTCGAAAACTATGCAGCCTAAAAAAAAAAGAAAAAAAAATGTTTGAGAATGTGCAAACAGCGCTCGTTCATAAGCCATACCCCCACATTAGCCCCACTTCGAATTTTTAAGACTTCTCAGTCCGCTGTTGCAGAAGATATAGGTTTTTATTTCTTTCTTTTTTGCAAAATAGTTGGGCAAACAAACATTAGGTATCTAGAAAAATCTAAAAAAGTAAAAAAAAAGTCAGTCATCTAAATTTCAAATTGATAGCATTAGTAGTTCTTGAGATATCCAGCTGTGATAGACGAACAGACAGACTCTTTCATATACATATATCTATGATGGGACCAAACCTGAAATCGCGAAAAAAAAAACAGCTATTCCCTACATTTTGACGAGTTACACGAACATAAATGTAGGGAACAGCTGATATTTTTTCGCGATTTCAGGTTTGGTCCCATAGTAAAAGTTGTTCATAATGATGAGTAGGTACAATGACCTCTTAAGAGGTTGCTGGTGTTTTACCAATAACCCTGTATACTTCCAGGTAAAACTTGGTACGTTTTAAGCATATTATATATTATACCTATTTATTTAAATGTTAGGGATTACATGGACTTGCACACACTTTTTGTAGATCATCAGTGCAAAGAAGAACTTAATTGTTATTAAAATAGCCGATGGAGCTTTTTTGGAACTTCTATCTAATGCTATGGCTACATTGACGCGATAATGCTCGACGTCTCGCTGTACGACAGAGAACGCGCAAAGTGAAATTCGCATTATCGCGACAATGTAGCCGTAGCATTACCTACTTCAGTTCCAAAGCTCAACCATGCTACGAAGTTATAAGTACTTGCAGCGACATCTAGTAGTAACAATTTGATTTATAATTACTTATAATAAATAAATAGCAGACTTACATTGAACAATGTCGTGGTAACAATATAAACAGCAAACAAAACTTTTATCAATAAGAGACATCTATTGACGATGGCCTAAATTACGTAGGGCACAAGGCGGCTGGACTCGAGACGGGATAGATGGTATTAGTTCCAGCATGTACCGTTATTTCGTAATTTTGAATATCAGAAGAATAGTTAGGACAATTATTATTATTTACAAGAAAGTTGAATAAAATAATGCTGGCCCATTTTAGGTCAGAGTTCAGTTTGAATCGTCGAACTTTTTGAAACACGTGTTGCCCGCACGCGCACATGCCGCCTCGCCTTCCCGGCCGGCTAGCCTCGGCAGCCTGTCGCTCGTTGATTATGTAACGACAGTAGGTACTATGTAGGTATCATAAAATTACTTAACAGCACGTTACATAACCACGACCTCGACTCATTTATTTTACGTAACCATGAATAAAAACATACTTACCTAGCTTATGAATGAGTATGTGGATACATTGTTAAAGAAACTAAACATTACTTCACATGTATATTTAATATGGGTTTATAATAATTTATGAAAAAATTTAGGTATAAGACAAATTTTGGTATAAGAGTTGGTATCGAAGTTCTAGGTACAACCTAGAAATTTAATAGGACTACAAATACATTAAGTAGAGTAGAAATATAAGATAAAGACTTAACATTAATGGTCAGCTTATTGATAACCTGAAATACAGTATTACAATAGCATTTAAATTAACTAAGTCACATCTAAGGTGATGACTTCAGTGTCATTGTTCTCTTCAGCTGGCATGGCAACATTGCCCTTAAACTTCTTAGCTTGAGTCCCCTCAGAATCATTTGATGCTTCGTCTTTAGACAGCTCATTCAAATTATATTTCTTATATGTATAGTAATTGTCTACAATGCTTAACAAGCAAATACCCTTTATAATTTCCACTATTATACAGAGTCCAGGATTTTTCAAATCAGCTTTATTGTTCGCATTCTTCAAGACAACCATCTCTGCCAGCTCCTTGATGATCAAGTCTCTGCACACACTGCTGTTGAAGCGCTTGTTGAAGATGATGGCGAAGGAAGATGACTGTTTCAGGAAATACTTATCAAAGAGCTTGCCGGCACACTCCATAATGTCTGGTAAGTTGGCCTTGCAGGTTGCCATGATTGGAAGCAGACGTAACACATGCCGTGTCTTTGAGAGCCTTGTCGTAACCAAATCTTTGATTATGGCTGTGGTCAGCTCTTCTGGACTAGGTAAATTTGTTTTGACAAAAATGCAATTAGATGCACCTGTTTCCACCACCTGGAATCTTTTATGCCTTAGAGATTTCTGAGAATCTTTTTTCAAGGAATCCACTTCGCGCCTCAGCATGTCTCCGATGTCAGTCTCATCCTCGGACTCACTGTCTGACCTGTCTTCTGGCGCGGCGGACTCCGGGGCAGCAGACTGCTGCTCGAGCCCGAGGTCCGGATACAGCTTCCCAGCATACTCGTTAAGCAGATTGTAAACTTCCTTCACACAGTCTTTTTCTCTGAAGTTACACGTGCAAAAGAAGCCCCTGAAGCCGGGTTCCAAGAAATATTTGTTTCTGCGTTTACGAAAGTAAAACTTTTTCTTCTTCCGAGTATCGCCCATAATGTAGACTGATAAGCACAAAGTGCAGTTACAAAATGGTTATGATGGCGGACTGTGATGATATAACGAAATATTATGTGTTACGTATTGAGTCGAATTATGATTAAGAATTCAATAACACAACAGCATCAACATCCGTAACGTACTGTCATTGAAACGTCAGCGAATTGTCAAATAGATTTTTTTTTAATCTTTATTCTTGACCATGGATACATGTCCTTCAGCAGTAATCAATAAACAAACATAATACTACTCATAACTAACTTAAAAATACAACATAAAACAATAACAAGTAATTCAAGTTCATCGATGGTTTTTACCGCTCAGTAATAAATTAATAGATTATTACTGGTGTTGCTATCATGAGTATTCATGAGTCAAATAACTATTTGGTAGAGTTACAATTTATGTTTTCCGAACAATCGACTAAAAAAGCCCTTACTAAAATTAAATCAAAATTCTAATCGTGTGAGATTTAAAAAAGCCACTTGCGTATTAGTTGATTACAAACATTATTTGTGTAATTCGAAATGACAACGTTTGAACTATATTCGCCGGCCACGGGTATTCGTCAGGTGATAGTCGAAGTCTTTTACATTAAATTGATGTTGGTAATTATTACAAAAACAAGAGCGAGTCGGACTCGCGCACCGAGGGTTCCGTACCATGTTTTTAATTTTTCATTGACGAGCTTCGATCAATAATAGTACTAGATGCCCGATAAGCGCTTCAAAAACGGCCCGAAAAATACGAGCACGAATACTTTTGTGCTATTATTTCAAATTAGTATGGTCCAATCATAGCCAATGTTAAGACGTCAAAATGCCTCAGTGCGCGTTCAAAAGTTGTGTAAATAACCACCGTAACACCAAGATTTTGGAAGGAATATCTTTTTTTCGGTAAGTTTTTTATCATTAAATGTTTTTCACAAAATAGTAACACAATTAAATAGTAAATATAAATCAATTAGCAAATATTATGATTGTTTGG
The DNA here is from genome assembly GCA_963082905.1 of Oligia fasciuncula. Classification (NCBI taxonomy): domain Eukaryota; kingdom Metazoa; phylum Arthropoda; class Insecta; order Lepidoptera; family Noctuidae; genus Oligia; species Oligia fasciuncula. The sequence continues at coordinate 9,278,452 of OY720392.1, forward strand.
CCAATGTTTGCGACAACGCGCCAACTACTCTAACAAACATTGAAGCATTGAAACGTAATTCCAAGAACTACGTCTAGTTCCAAATTCGAGTAAGTACGAAATTGTCAACAAAATGTTTTTAACCTTATTGCTTAGACGTTAAGTTTCATTTTAGAATAAATATTTTTGTACTTATTATAAAAATGACTTTTTATTTTCAAGTGACATTTTAAATTTATTGCTTCGATGACAGAAGGACTTAAATATTAATCATTTGCAATCGTAATTAAACTTTATGTTAGAGTGTTAAGGTTTATAATAATCTGAAGTTGTTAATATTATTAAACTTTTTTCTATAGTTCGTAGTAAGAAATATAAATGTTTATCTGTGTGCAAACGTGGCCACTTTAGCGACTTATTTTTGTTCCTAATCATTCATCTAGTACTATTATTGATCGAAGTTGTCGAGGCCTAAATTCGTCAGAGAATTTTAACACTGTACACTGCGGTGTAGAATATTGCAGTTTTACGTCAGCGCCATCTCTTGACCGATAGTGGAACTAATGTAACTTTTGTTAATGATTTCTGAAAAAGTGTGCTATTTAGAAACTTCGTTTTATTATTCCTGTAATCTTTACATAAACTTCTATCACATAGAAGAATTTCAGGTTTTTCTCTTTGCAAACTTCAGAAATAAGGTGGGGGAACGGTATTTTTTTGACATTTTTCATCAAAAGTCGAAAACAATACGACCTAAAAAAAAAAAGAAAAAATGTTTGAGAATGTGCAAACTGCGCTCTTTCACATGATATCCCACATGCAGACCCCCTTTCAGTCCCTGTTACAAAAAATATAAATTTCTTTCTTATTTGCAAAATAGTGGGGCAAATGTTATCTAAAACTATTCCAAATTTCAAGTCGATAGCATTAGTAGTTCTTGAGTTAACCAGCTGTGACAGACAGACAGACTGAGTCTCACCGTAAGGGTTCAGTTTTACCATTTTGGTACGGAACCCTAAAAAGAAGATACTACTACAATGTTAATTGTTATTTTAATACATGTGTATTTTCAAAGAACGTCGTATAAGATAAATTATGTAGTTTCATCATCATGATTGTGATAACCTCGTCGCCACCCTGTATGAGCGATGAGCGTGATCGTCGCATTCATTTGTTCCCCCATATCCTAATATTTAAACATATATACATATATAGGGTGACTGGTAATTAGTGACCGATACTTAAACACGTGATTTTACTCATCATTATGAACAACTTTTACTATGGGACCAAACTTGAAATCGCGAAAAAAAAATCAGCTGTTCCCTACATTTTGACAGGTTAAGCGAACATAAATGTAGGGAACAGCAGATTTTTTTTTTCGCGATTTCAGGTTTGGTCCCATAGTAAAAGTTGTTCATAATGATGAGTAAAATCACGTGTTTAAGTATCGGTTACTAATTACCAGTCACCCTATATATGTATATATTTAATGGCCTGACTGCTGATCCTAATACAATAGATAAGGTAACTTCTCTTCTTAGTCTGTGCAATAGATCGTCGTGCGAATAGGGTGCATGTCTATAGGTTTCAGTCTATCAAAAAGTACTCTGTGATAGGGTCGCGACGATCATTTGTCACTTATTCGGAACACTAAACGGCGTCTTTTGCAGGATCAAGATTCCTTTCAATAAAAATAAATATTGCGAATAATAATAATATATTTTATTTACACTAAATTCGTTTTACAAAATAGTACTATTATCTATGTACAGCTGCTATAATATAAAATTACTGTAGCACTTATTTGAATATCCTTAGGTACATATTTTATACTAGATTAACAATAAACATTAAAATACTATTAGAATACTTTTTGTAGACGTTTTGAATTGTCCTATGTGCATTATCCAAATTATTGTCATTTCAAGCCCCCCTAGGGTATTCAGTAAAAAATTTGTTATTTTCTGAATTTACAATACTTCGGCTTCATAATCGTAGGCAGTTTGGCGACGACCGGCTTGTTCCGTTTTGGACACACTGTGATACTGAAAAAAATAGCATAAAATAATTAAAAAGAACCAAAAACAATAAACAAACGTTTCTTTATTCGTTTTTTTTTAATATCAAGTAGTCTCGTCATTAATTAAAAAATATAAGACGGCAATGGTGGATACCAAACAGAGGCTCCCGAACTATGCATGAAGACTAATCATGAATTCCGTAAATTAAATTTATAGGCTTAGGGTGGATTCACGGCCATGCGTTTCCGCATATCCGCGGGTGAATAAACTATAAGTATGCACGAATAACAAAACAAGTTTAGCTCAAGCTATGAAAATGAAGCGATGTTATTCGTTATTTTTTAACACACATTCCACGCTACGCATCCTCGCCCATTTCTGGTGGAAATGCAGCCTTACAGCACGTGTGTGCTGTGCTTTACTAGTTCTAAGGTGTTGTGGATAGTAAACAAATGAAAAGTTATAAAATAATGCTTACTCAGTATTATATTCAATTGATGACAACTTCATGTACTCAACATAAATGCTGGGACTCTTCAGCAGCCTCCAAGTCATGGGGTTGAACAAATTCGTCTCATATTTCCACTCGACGATTACAAAAATAGGCGGATGACCGGTATCCTTCACTGCCACCATTTTGGTCTCTAACACACCAGGCTTGTAGAACTTTCTGTAATAGAAAATAAACATCATTAAGCACCATAAAATGTAATTAGTTTAATTAGAAAAGATGAGACCTATGACGAAATACCTGTTAATAACGTCCGTGCCTACCAACGCCAATCGCTTCCATATTTGGTAAATAATTAGTACTAATTAGTACTCGAACAACAAAATTGGTACCTTAGTAGTTTTAACATCTGTTAATAGACCACTGGAACATTCAAAGTCGTGGTCCTGCTGAACGAACGCGCGAAAGTTATCATCGTTGATTTCTTGGTAAATATACATGTTTCAGTTCTGTTTATTTTACTAAATGAATCACATCTATGGGTACTAATCATTTGTATACTAAGAATAGCTGTAGCGTGCCCCCTTTTTCGGCGCTTCTCTTCTTAGCGTGTCGATAGCAATCTAAATATACTCGGCCCAGAATTCGGCCACTTGTTTGGCGCCTCCACCAGCGTCCATCAGCTCCTGCAACGTGAACCTGCACGACATTAAGTGTCCCATCGTTTGTGGAACAGCACCACATTTACACTCCAAGGCGGAGTCGTCTATGAATCTCCACCTGAACAGGTTTTCCTTGCTTCGGCCAACCTGGGTCCGGAGTCTGTTTAAAGACTTCCATGTTACCCAAGGTAGCTCATGTCCAGGTGGGAGGTCTTCAGCGGGTGGGACGAACGGTCCGGGTAAGGAAGCACTGTCTCGCCACAGCCTCAGTCTCTCTTGTGATGGTTCACCATTGAGTGGAACGACACACTTTAGAAAACTGTTTCGGCTTTTCAGCCTTTGTGGCACAAGGATGTTGTCGTGCAAAGGCGTGTCGGCGCTCATGGTGGTCCTGCTGAAGGGAGCGTGACTACCACGTTCAAAGTCGATTTTCTCGAAAACTGTTAAGCTACCAATTTTGTTGTTCGAGTACTAATTAGTACCAATTGAGTACTAATTATTTACCAAATATGGAAGCGATTGGAGTTGGTAGTCCGGCGGTAGTCACGGACATTTGTTAATAGACCACTGCAATGGTTCAGGATAGTTTTCTGCATTGCTGATACCTAAGTATCGAAGATCGCTATAGGTTTTTTATTTATTTCCGCGTGAAGTTTCTTGTTCCCCCGACCCACCCGTCGCATCTCATCGCCTGCTCGCGCTATTACATCATTTTCGCTTAGCGTTCTTTCAGACTTTTTTTCTTTTTGCTCGATTCCTAAGTTTCCTAGCGCGATGTTATTAGTATAATAAGTAGATAAAGATAAATAACTTTATTAATTTGCTACATTCATGACGCATTTAATTATATAAAAAAATGACCTACTGCCATAATTATACGTAGGTACTTTTGTTTTCATTGTATGTAAATGATAAAACATTTTAATAGTTTTTCACAAGCTCAAATTGTTTCATAATTTATTATACTTAAACATCTTCATGATTATCAACTTTATCTTAAAAATCAAATGACCCGAATCGCACAAGATATGAAATTACATAAATGCGGGGACTACCTACTTGCTACTACTACGTATCCTGCGTTCGCGATTAATTTGCCAAAAATGTAAACAAATATGAATTAATGGAAAAGTAACTTTAATTCCTACACAATAAAGTTCAGTTTACGCTACAACTTCAAACATTTTTGTAACTTTTTCAATAGTGCTAGTCCCTCTGAAATCAACTTAATTTGTCATTGAAACAAAGCTGATATTTGTTTAACTTGAAATAGAGTGGGTGTGTGCAGCACTGCGCACTATATCTGCGTGTATTGTTCTCCGTTAGTCGCAGGACACTCACTGCTGCGCATACGCCTATTTAATACTTGTTAAAGTTCAACTACTTTTGCATTTTTTTTTTTTAATAATATGTGAGCACCATGTATCTATCACTTATTTGATTTAGGTACCTGTCATTGCTTAATTTTTAATTCTTTTTACCTTTTGTGGTAGACTAATTTTATTATGGGTGCATCGTGTTCACATATAATTTTTATTATGTATACAAGACCTTGTAAAACATTTTTAAAAGAGTAACGGTGGAGTTTCTTGCCCATTCTTCTCCATACGAAAACTACCTTTTCGAATGGGCGACTAGAATCATTTCTATTTAGTTTTTTTTTTGACGTTCAAAAGTGCCTTTAATGTGCCTATTTGAAATAAATGATTTGACTTTGACTTTGAATACGTGGCTATAATGCCAGTATAGGTAAGTATGGTTGTGGTTACAGGGAAATCCCTTCACAACTAAAGCGGTATCGCTACCGTCATTATGTCCATTATTATTACCGGCATTAGGTCAATCGGTTGACGTCAAAACACCTTTCAGTCGAATGGAATCTGAATGCTTTACCTTAAACCCAAGCCTACCCAGAGCTGCTTCCAATTTCTGCATTTTGAATGATTTTTTTCTTTTTTATATACACATTGACATTGATGAATATTTTTTTTTTTAAACAATGACATTTGCTTACTTTGTAAAGTATTATATTATTTTTCATTGTGAATGTGAAGACGATGTGGGTCATTTTACATACTTATATATATTTTTTTTATTATTCTCTCTGTTCTGTTTTTTTTTCTCATGGTCTGGCAGTTTGAGTAATTTATGTGGCCTACCCAAATGTCCTTTCTTTGGTATTGTTCGTCGAATCGTTGAGCTCCTTAAGTCTTGAGTTGAGCTGCACGATTTTTGACAAATGCGTGCACTGACTGGACAGGTCCTCTCAATCTGTGTGGTTCTTTCCTCAAAAGACCACCTCAGACATCGATCTACATGGTCTTCATATAACCTGACCAAGATTATGTCTGGACTTTAAAAGAGACTGTGACCTCTGAGTTTGTTTCGGCCTTTCTTCTCAGAGTAGTCAGATAGGAAACGCCGACTTCATCTAGTTATAAAAAACATGACTGACGTGTAAAAGTGTTTGTACAAACCTACTTACAAAAAATAAAATCATTTCGAACTAGGACCAATCACACTATGCGGTCAGCCGCATGTAAAATACACTTGAAAATCGTTATAGGTGACTGTAAAGATTTTTAACTTACTGTTCATCATCCAATAACATGTGCTCGCTCTTATTGTTGTTCCTGTCGACCAATGTTATAGATAGCTTTCCTGATTCTGGCCCGTGAGTTATGCTCGCTGTTGTGTTTGCCACTTTCAGTACCACCTCATAATGGACTCCTGTAATGTTAGATAATTTAATTGTAAGATCAGGGCATTTTGAAGGAAGAGTTAGGGTCTACCGATGCAAATCTACAGTACACAGACCAAGGTCGTGATGTATTTGATCAAGGAACAGACTGTCAAAAGAAAAGAGGTTTTATTTTAAGTTAATTTAGAACAAATTGCGATCGTCAGCTGTTTGTAATCTGTCAACACTATTAATTTAATAAGAAAACTACTTACTGCAATAGGGTTTAGAATTGCCTGTCAGAGCATACAGCGCAATATTAGAGTTGGTATCGACGAGGCCGCCTACTTGTAGCCGATTGTAGATGTTGAAAGAGTGGTAGCCCATCGGTATACAAAAGTGATGCTTGTCACAGCTTGTACAGTTGCCAGCAACGAAGGCCTGAAAAAAAAAGTATGTTATGAGAATATTACTTATCAGAGTCAAAAATAATAATTTGATATTGTATTAAAACTTCCTTATCATATCATGTCGCTGGTATGGGACGAAGGGATATACAGAGGTGGTTTATCCATATTTCGCACGTTAAGGTAAACTACTAACTGTATTAGCCTATTGCCACTTTATCTTATCTTCAAGTATGTTTTATTGGACAATTTATTTATTAACTTATAACTTTATAAGCTGACAAACGGCTTACCTACTTAAAAATTTGACGTAAAAAAAAAAACGTGACATAACAAAGTTTTTTTTCTGCGCGTTAAGATAACAGGAGAATAAGGCGTATGTTGTTTTTTTATCTAAACCTAATTGGCCTTTTCCAATATTTATTCATCGAGCATCGATAACGGCTGAAGACTACCTACTGACATTTATTGTGCAAAACAAAAGTACTTAGCTAAAATTCTGATAGCATGACTTAGTGCTCATACACATGAGTGGCACGCGTCAACTGCGGAGACATCTGCAGCCGTCGACACGTCTACAATACGACCGATGTAACCTGGCGGGCCTGAGTATAGCCTTCGCGAACTTTCGCGCATGTTCTCTCACTCGCACTCGCCTCATGCCCACCATTTGGTTCCTAAAAAACGTTCGTGCGCAGCCTTCTGCGCGAAGTTCAGGCCCGCCAAAGTTACGTCGGTCGTATTGTACGTATGATTGTGTGACCAACTTGGCAAGGTATCAAGCAAGTCGGGACAGACAAATATCAATGCGATGCCACACAACACAACAATTGCTTCAACTTTTCATAAAAATACTTCGCGTAATTTTGCAGATTTTCTGATCATTGTTATGCATCAGCCCCTAGCATGTGCATAATCAGCCTTTAATGTTTCCACTGCTGGGACACAGTCCTCCTCTTTGTAAGAGGGAGTGAGCCATAATCAACCACGCAGGCCCAGTGCCGTTTCGTGGATGTCACAAGTCTTCGAATTTTTGGTTCTAGGACATGCCGGTTTCCTCACGATGTTTTTTTTTGAGAGCAGTGGTGATGAAATTAAATACACAAAGAAAAGTGCCTGCTGAGGTTCGAACTCACGAGTTTTAGGTCGTGGGTAAGTCGGGGCCGATACCACTGGGCCACCATTGCTCCTTCTGGGCTACCACTGCTCCTTTATCAGCTCGTATAATGGACAAAATAAGAGTATGCTTACATCATAAGACTCGCATTGCACGGCCATAAAGGGGCATGTTGGTGCTATACTTTCAATAAAGTACTCGTAACTCCTTTCGTGGTTACAGCCCACGTATTTGACGACTTGTTGGTACGACAGGTCATTTGACCCTCCATTTGGCGAGCTTGCTTGCTTGCAGCCTGGTTGTGTTGACCCGCCGTTAGGGTAGAAGTCCACGTGGCCAATGGCCTCGGTTATGCCGAAACCTGTAAAACAAGATAATATGTGACGTCAATACATACATTTTTATTTTACAGTGGGAGTAACATGATTCCATCCATGATGCAATTTATTTCCTAAACCGGGATCAGAATATCTTCTTCATCATCATCATCATAATTTCAGTCCTTTCCACCCAATGCTCGAAATAGGTCTCCCCTATAGAATCCAAGGTCAAGAGATCTCTCGTAAAAAAAAGAATTAAATATTGTCTATAAGTAATGTGTGTAAAGTGTTCCTAATTTAAGATTTAATTTTTGTTTCAGGAACAATCAACAGACACCCTAATCAGCACCCTAATTGCGTAACACACGATCAATCAAAATCAGAATGATATTGAAGGATATTGCTAATCCATTGCTTCATATGTTCGAAAAATGTATCTGCTCAGCAACGGAAATAAGGCAATGAATGTTGTTGAAATGAAAGCCATTGTTACTGTGTTACGCAATCACCCCGCTGCTGCCTAGGTGTGTTTTTTATCAACACACTGAAAAAAGAAGATCCTTTTGTAATATTTACCTGAAAAGTACAGTGGCATGGCGTTACTATGGATGATGTCCACATACTTAGCGTCAGACCGATCAAGACGCACCAAAGTAACAGTTTTAGTGAAGTAAGGAGCCGCAGGGTCTAAGCCAGTTATCCGTCCTAACTTCAAGTAGAACCTCTGAAAGGAAAAACAAAACTCGACATTAGAAGTTGACTCACAAATAAAGACTTCGAATGGTTTTAGCAAACTTGACGCCCATTGTAGTCTGTTGCCTGATTGCATTCTGAGTTTTTGACAAATTTACCATACAAAATCTGTCAAAAACTCACATTCACATCACACAAGTATTTAAATTAACTAGCAGCGCCCCGTGGATTTACCCGGATAAGTTTCTATCCCGTGGGAATATCGGAATAAAAACTATCCTATGTCCTTTCCCGGAACGCAAACTACGTCTATACCAAATTTCACCTAAATCGGTTCAGCGGTTTAAGCGTGAAGACAGACAGATTTTCGCATTTATAATATTAGTATGGCTAAGCTAGATTGTAATTTGAATAAAGTATCATCAGCTACTGTGATACTTTATAAAAAGAAAAAAAAAGTTTCATTTTCGAGTGCCCGGAATAATTTCGTGATAAGCGTGCACCATCGTCTCGAACGCTTCGGCCCACGACTTCGCCCTCGAGAAATTTCTTGTTTCCCCGAAAATAAATTGCGCGGGCAGTCGATGGGATGGGGTGGCGTCGCATCGCATCGACTGTCCACGCAATTTATTTTTCACTTAGCGTTCTTTCTGAATTTGTTTCCTTTTGCTCGGCTGAAGGGTCCTAGCGTGATGTTAAAATTTTAATAGCCTAATAGCCTTCTTCAAGAATTGGACTATCAAATGTATTTTTTTTCCTAATTCAAACTCAGTTTGCACTTGACAGTCCAGTTCAAATCTGACTGGTAGTTTCAGAGATCAGCGTGTCAAACAAACAAACAAACTCTTCAACGCTATGATTAGTATAGATACTTAAAAGAAATACCTTTTGCAATGCATGTCCGCAGTAGCCACCCAAATGAGCTCCCAAAGAGTGACCAATAAAGTGGAAGTTGTCTACATGTTGCAGCCCCAACACATCCTGCAAAAGAAACAACGAATTTTAGTGTGATATTTAAGAATTTTCGTAGGTATAAAGTCAGAATATGGTACATTTTATGATGGTCTCAAGATTAGTCAATGGTAGCATGTTTATGAATGAACAGTCTTTAATATTTTACCACAATTCATTAAAAATGCACCAACAATGAGCACTGAGTGACGAAACTTTTATAGAAAAGGCTATTCTGACCCTAAGATATTTTGTCACTTTTACGGAGTATCAAAGGCAGGGCTTTTGTCCAAAGAAGTTCTGATGTGTGCTGATTTCATCATACTTACATAAATATTATGTATAAGATGCGCAGTCATGACACCAATAAGCCTGATATTGGCCACAGCTTGACCGTAAGGAGGTTGAGAGCCTCCTCGCCAGTCCACCACAATCACAGTCGCAGCCTCGTTGCCTTGCAGGTTTAACAGAGCGTCCGCCATATTTTGAATCTGCGTAAAATTTGTAATAATTATTAGTTACTATTTTAGTATAATTACTATTGTTACCATAATATATCACGACTGTATTTTCCGAAGGGGTAGGTACTAGGTAAATTGTAATAATAAAATACGTGTGTTTTCTTTTAGTATCACTCTGTAGTTGGTTCTAAAATATTAAGATACATTTTGGCTTCCAAAAATTAGTTGACATTTTCCCACTTCAGCTGTGATGCCACATTATGATTATTAAAAAAATAATCAAGTACTCCTAAGGGATTATTTATTATGATAAGTCAAAGTAGTTGAATAGTTATTTAACTCACTGTGTGTAAGCATTTGGATCACTAGGATTTTAAATAATAATGTGATTTGTCCCAGCTGAAGTGGAAAAATGTCAACTAACTTTTGAAGGCCACTGTATGGCATCACAATGTTGTCTAAAAAAAAGTCTACTTTTGTGGATACAACTCTATGGCGGCTCTGAAGTGCGCTACTTGCTGCGCAGTACCGGACCCCTCACCCCGCTGACACGTGAATTTGTTACTGCGCAGCGACTCGCCTCGTGTTCCGAGCCGAAATAAAATTTGAATAGGGCTGTACCACCCGCGGATATACATCCCCGCTAGACCTGCACGTCTCACCTCACCTCTCATTCAGCATAGAATACAACGTTTGACTTTATAAGCACGCTGAATTGATAAAACTTTCGGAAATTATATTTATTGTTGAACTTTGACCTACCTTTTTTTTTCATAAATGGTCATTGAATAGTACAGACGCCAGCACATCAAGCTACCCGAAACTGTCAAATTTTCCCAATCAACTTTGAACCTTGTGCTTTAGCAATAAAGTTGAAAATCTATTTCAGAAATTTGACAGATTGTAGTAGCTTGATGTGCTGGCGTCTGTACGTCTAATGCCTAGAAAAAAAAGGATGGTTACTAAAAACCTTCCTGTACGCCCACATTTTGCCAGATATGCGACCAGTTAAAACTAACCGACCTGGTGATCGAAACCAGGATCCGAACAAGTACTCACTACAATAGGTATTTTTGTATATAATTAGGTACCTACAAAATTAACGTTTACTCTGAATGACCCAGGTTCTTGTTGTTTTTGAGTGCAAAAGTAAGATAAGAATTAGGCATGGAAAAGAAGCTTTGATAACAATTTTCAATAACAAGATTATTTGAAAAGATGCATTAGGTACTTAGGGGTATTGTATTACCCAATAACTGGGTTGTGGATAGATAGGTAGTCGCTTCATGTAAAATACTGATATTCAGCTGCATCCGGTTAGATTGGAAGCCGACCCCAACATAGTTGAGAAAAGGCTTGACAGATGATGATGATGATGCATTAGGTACCTTATTCATTTTAGTTTGAATCTCTCGTTAATTTTGCCTTTGAGAAGTTTTTCTTGGTTTTAATATTTTTTGATTAATTTTAAAAGTGTGAGGCACAGATTCACAAGCCATAGCCACTTACCCATAGTTTATGTCCACCTTCCAAGAATCCGTGAGAAATAAAATAGAATGGCCCTCTTGGATCGAGATTCGCGTTCGCTATTTGTTCCTTATTGTCTGCTTCAAACAAGACTGGTATCTTTCGATTTCTCCTCGTGAATGCAGGATAACTGTAACAAAAACACAATTGAATATGGAAATTTTTGCTTTTGTTGGTAAGCTATATTATAAGGTAAATTCTTGCAAGGAAATTTTGTCCAACTTCCTATCAAGTTGATTTTTTTAATACACGATTCGTTCCGATGACAATTTTTTTTGGTAGAAATGATCTGATTCTGCAGCCAGGTGCGTCTTTGCAAGGGAACTCTTTAACGGTTACTGGTATCGTTTCAAATTTCAGTACATATGCTCGTTAAAATTAGACAGAAAAACGAAATCATAATGCTGACTTGCATCCTTTTCATTAAAACTTGTTGTTAAAAACTTCTTACAATTCACAAATTAATGTGAGAACTGACCCAGCGTTATCAATACAATTCTAATTAATGAAGTCTACGTCCAACGTTCAAAGGTCAATAGACCTCGAATAAACTATGCACTCGATAAAAAGCAAGTACATGCAATGCAACAAAAATAAAAACACATTGTTTAATATAGTTGATAACAACGTCACTATGCAATTATGGGACGTAAACGTTTGTTTTGTCTCCGTTTATGATTGATTGATGTCACGGACGAGCCCCCGGCCTTATCGCACCGAGACTTGTACATACAAATAAGATAGTAAATAACGAAGCGGATCTTACACCAAGTTTACGTACTGCTAATGAGGCCTGTGGGTTTAGCCTTTATCGATGCACGCTTCTGCGAGGATAAACAACTGTTATCAGTTGGATTAAATGACATAATTGATTGGAATCATTGGAGGTCAAAGCCTACAATCTGACCTTTAGTTTAATTACAAAATTACGTTTCAAGTATCATAGGGTTAGAAAGGTGAGGGCAAAGTACATGGGATTATGCCAAACCAACTAATATGCTGATATCCGCACCCTAATTGCGTAACACAGTTTCAATCACAACCCGAGAGTTTTGAAGGATATTTCAAATCCATTGCTTCATAGGTTTATGAATTTCGTCTGCTCCACAAAGTAAATAATGCAAGGAACGTGGCTGAAATGTCAAAATGAAAGAAATTGCGGTTAGTTGTAATTTTATGGGTGTTACGCTATTACCCCGCCGGTTGACCTATCAAAAGTTTTATTTGCAAATTCGAGGCGTCTGTTACAGCAAAATCTAAGCTCAAAAGTACTTTAATTATTAATAGTAATGTAGTAATTCGAACATTCACAACTTTTGTTCAAAGTTTATTTCCTCAATCAGTATTTTGTATCTACATAATTCCTTGTTCCCTGGGAAGGGAAGACCCATCACATTCAGATATTTCCTCGTACAGTCAACAGCAAAAGTAGATGATCAAAATTAGAAATTCAATAGGAGTCAAAACTGATCACGAATATATGGCAGCTGTACTAGTAGTAAATGTTTGGTATAATTTACAATCACATACTTTTGAATCACTTCGACGACGCCACACAGTTCTGACGCGAACTCCGTTCATTAGTAGGTATTGAATTTCTGATTTTGATCATCTACTTTTGCTCTTGACTGTACCTATTTATATATAGGAAGGACAGTAAATTAATAGCGATATGAGTTCCGAGTACAGTACCTATGACAATATAAATATTTACCTATACTACAATCTAGTAGGTACCTAATAATTAATTAACCTTATTTCCGGAAAGATCTAGAATTCTGTTTGCTTTATTGGTGCACCGCTACCCAGGTAACCCGGTCAACGCCCGTTGCAAACTATGGCAGGATACCTTTCCCCCACCTACTCACTATCTACCACCAAACGTGCATCTTCCTGGAGGGTGTAACCTTCTCTGGTCTACTAGGAAGTCCTTGAACCGTCACCGAACCCAAGTGGGAACGTGTAAGTTGAACCTCGTAATGTTGGGTTACTGATGGAACGGCAGCAGGGTCTGGACGAGGAGCTGAGTCACAAACAATGCTCCACCTCCTATCCGGCCCTCAGTGCCCCAAAACAAGCAGCCAAAGTGACCTCTGCGCTACCCTACCAATACCAATACGCCGCCACGGCGTGGAAGTGGCCAAGTTTTGGCCCAACAAAACTTGAATGACTGTCTTTCCAGCGACACGAAGAAGATGCATCGCTTTAATTAGATACCTGAATGACTATTCCTAATACCTAAATTCTGAGCAAGTTAAAGGGCACAACTCAAAATTGTGACGACTGGTTTGTTTTCAGCTCTCCTTCGCCTAAATAGAAGTACCGGCAAGTTTTTCATCACTGTACAGCTATAATAAATGGCGAAGACCAGCCTGTGCAGTAAACGTATACGTTCTGATATGTTGTAGTAGGTATGCTGAAAGCCATACCTACTACAGCATATCAGAACGTATAGGTACATACTTAACAATTTGCGAGACACTAAACACCCGCAGACGAAATAACGATAAAACCTCTATTGTGTCTCGTTCAGTGTGCTTCAATGGGTTAAGTATATAGAATACTAGCTGCGCCCCGCGATTTTACCCGCGTAAATGTCGATCCCGTGGTAATATCGGGATAAAAAGTAGCCTATATGTTAATCCAGGGTGTCAGCTACCTCCATACAAAATTTTAGCAAAATTGGTCCAGCCGTTTGAGCGTGAAGAAGTAACAAACATATAAACACACCCCCACACACACACACTCACAAACTTTCGCCTTTATAATATTAGTGTGATGTGACTAGCTGCGCCCCGCGGTTTCACCCGCATAAGTGTCGATCCCGTGGGAATATCGGGATAAAAAGTAGTCTATTTGTTAATCCAGGGTGTCAGCTACCTCCATACGAAATGTTATTGAAATTGGTCCAGCCGTTTGAGCGTGAAGAAGTAACTAACATATAAACACACACACTCACAAACATTCGCCTTTATAATAGGTATTAGTGTGACAACAAATGAGGTGGGTTCAAATTAAGCACAAGTGCCAGGGGAAAGTTAGGAAAGTAATCGCAGTAAGCTGCCACCACACGTCTGGAATGATAGCGTTGTCGCATACACAAAATATCACGCCTGTATGTAACAAATAGGTGGGCAGAGGTCCACGAACTTTTCGCCAGTTAAAATTCCCATAGAGGGGCTGGCCTATTGCCATTAAGAGCATTTACGCCGTACGGCATTTCATACAAACTTTCAAGCCCTTGTTTTTCGAAATGTCTTATTTAAAAAAAGATAAATGGAAATCTTTGTTTCTATGGAAAATTTAAAATCGGTCTAATTTTACTGTAACAATATTTTTCGAAAATGTTCTTAAGTAACTTTTTAGACCTTTGTATCCTGCTTATGCATATGAAGTTTCATTAAAATCGGTTAATTCATTTCGAAAAACAAGGGCTTGAAAATTTGTATGAAATGCCGTACGGCGTAAACGCCCTTAATACCAGCCTATTATTGTTCCTCTGCTGGGCAAGACCTCTTTTCATAAAGAGAAGTCCGGAGCATTGATTACAACGCTTAGGACGTACTCAAGAAGGATTGGCGATTTCACACTAAATACCAATTAAGGGGGACCTTTTCAGACTCCGCACTGCAAACTACGAATTTCCTAGTGGAAGAATCCTATAGCCCACTACCCCGACCTGGGTAAGGAACCCAATTCCTCACACTCAGCAGTCGCGCCCAATCACGACTCCAACG
The DNA here is from genome assembly GCA_963082905.1 of Oligia fasciuncula. NCBI lineage: Eukaryota > Metazoa > Arthropoda > Insecta > Lepidoptera > Noctuidae > Oligia > Oligia fasciuncula. Next base: position 9,293,461 of record OY720392.1, read on the forward strand.
AGGCAACCTTCAGTATACTTGGTCATTTCTCCGAAACGAGCGAAAGGGACAGAAATAAAATTATCTATAAATGACAGATATCATACACGATGATACGACGCATGAGTGGACTTTTTAAAGGGGCCTGTTTGTTGTGGGTGTTTGTATTATTTAAACACGGACACGGACAAAAACGAAACTACTGCGAAAGATGTGCCAAAGCCGGCAGCCTCTATCACACCAGCCACTAGTTCATAGTCATTTTGAAATAGATATTTTCTTAGGCCTGCTACACACTTGTTCTCGTCGGCGTGATTCGGTACTATTCGGCACAGTCAATCCATCCGCGAAAAATTACCTATTCGATTATGCTGCCTGGGCTGTGCGGAATCATGTCAACCATAGAAACCGCATGGGGGTGCATTAAAAAGCGTCAGCGAATATTTAAATGTACGTCCAGTGCACCCAGTCAAAACAGTCAACCCCGTAACCAACTTGCTCACTGCCTAATATTTTTGCTTCCTTGTTTATTCCTACCGATACAAGAGAAGAAATCAGATGCAGTTTTGGTATAGTTATCTGCAATCGCCTTTTCAATGGAGCAGGCCATCTAGATAGGTAATAAAAATAGGTTTTAGTCGATAGTGGAAATTTTGCCTCTTCATTGTGCTACAGCGATTCTGTACCTACTCTGGTTCAACTTGATTTCCTAAACTAGGATTAAATAAAGTGATGACTCACCGCACAGCCATAGCTTCGGGTGGTACAGGGAAATAGTTATCAGGCCGGTTTTCAGTCCATGGATACGCCTTTGAGAAGCACCCGTAAATGCCGTAGCAACGCTCCAACTCCGCGTCATCTTTAAAACAAACAAATTATTTAGTTTTTTTTTATTCTTTATTAAAATCAAATCGTAAAAAGCAACAAGTACAAGAATATAGCCACATGAAATAAGAGTCAAACAAACACAATAGATAGAAAACAATGAGTTATTGTTAATTAATATAAAGCTATTTGAAGTTATCAGCGTAATTGAATAGTTTCAAATTTGCGAGCACATGCCTTTTACACCGGATATGAAAATATTTTTACGAACATTATCACATCTATACATATAAATGAGAAATGAGTTTCAATTGCAAAAAGAACACATTGCTATACAGTTTTAACATGAATATATTGAGGTTTTCCTTTTTGTTACGAGTTTTGAAAATATACCGGTGGACACGTAATAAGTTTTATGAACGCAGAATAAGTAGGTACGACGAAATTGCAAAAATTACAAGAAAGTTATGAAAGCTGGTCCCGAATTCCCGATATTGAATCGATAACTTTAGCTTTTAATAAAAATGTATCTCTAGAAGAAAGTAACTGACTAATAACTTTTAGTAAACAAAACAACAAACCGCTAAAAGAGCTCGGGAAGTTGGTGACATCAGTCGAATTCTGTTTATCCATTAACACCATTATCGTCTGCAGCATCAACGTCGCACTTGTCTTGTTATACATTTCGGCGACCGTGCACAATTATTCACAAAAAATATAAAAGTTTTTTTTCAACCAAAAAGTCTCATTTAAACGCAGCGCACGTGTATACGTCACTGCGTACGTTATCAATAATGTCCGAGCGGCGTGAAATATGATCTTTCCGAGCAGTAGTTTACAAAACGCTGTTGCTAATTGTCACCATCAAAGTGTAATATGAAATGACATGTGTGGAGCTGGACGGTGCTTTATATAGAGAAGTAAATGCACCGCACAGTATCCGCCGTTGTTACCTAACGTATACCCAGCGCTCGTGGTTCGCAGACGTTCCGGGATACGGCGATAACAGAGGTTACAACGTTATCGTTCGGTTATTTGTTAAAAACGATTGACGCACGAAGTCTCGACGGGTGTTTGTATACGTGTATTTATAGCTTCTATTGTATGCAGCACTCCAGTTTATTAATGCACACTAAGATGAACATTAATCTATTGATTTGTAAATAAGGATAATTGAATTCATTAGTGAATTATAACTTTCGCTATCTGGTTTTAGAGCATTGTAGCTAGTTTGATATGGATCAGTTCATAAATAAACAAAGACTTTAGAATTATGCATGTCCACCAACAAAATTTAATTAAAATTCACATCATTTAGGTGGTGATACGCTACAGATAGCGCCATCCACGAAGACGCACCCACTCTTCTTCCTAATCGCTTAGAAGTACAAGTGTGCAATATTCCGCTAGTGTTTTAGTTTTGTCGATACATAATAATTACTTATTAGTGGGTAATTAGTGTGTATCAATAAACTAAGACACTAGCGATAACCACTAGCGATTAGTAACAAGAGTGGGGCGCGTCTTCGTTGATGGCACTATCTATAACTACGTTTAAAAAAAAACAACCCAGGATAGAAGAAATAAGATAAAATAACATTAAAAATAAGAGTAAACAAAACACGGACTTTGGAGCGGTCGTATTGATAATGCCCTCTAATTAACGAAATTAACTATTGAGTAAACATCACAAGAATAACTATGTATCTACTTAGTTAATTGCAAGCGTTGTATTGAAGGATACACCAGAGCTATATTTAAATTAGCCAACATTATCTTGGCAGATATTGTTGCCTATTAATTGAAGAGGTCATAAGACAAATAGTACAGACTCGTGAGGGACACTTGTCAACGCGCAATTCGTCGTGAGACTATTGTTACATACAAATCAATCAAGTCAAGGAAAATACACATTATATTTTATCATTTCAGTCTTGAAACTTTATTTAATCATTTTACTTGACCCTAAGTAAACACATGTCATCTCAAAAGTCACAAAAAGAATTAATTCCTGCAAAAATATTACTCCTCCAAAATCGTATCGTATGTCCCACAAAATCAATTCATCATAATTATATAAATCATCCACAATAATGGAGCAAAGTCAAAAACAGTCTAGTAATTAAATATCTAGCTTTGTAAATGCATATTATAAATTCATATAGTCTTACAAAAAAAAACTTACAGTTAACTAAATTACGAAAGAACTTTGCGTGACTTGTTTTTAGATGGAGTTGATGAGAAATTACAGTTGAACGCCATGTCGTCGGTGAATATATCCGACATGGACATGGTTTCACTTTTGTTGGTCGACTGAACCAGGAACTTGTCAAAGTCTTCACTAGCCAAGTTCTCTTTATCCTCCAACTTTGCTTCGGAAAAATGGAAGCCCGTGAATTTCTTCACCGAGTTCTCGTGCTCGGCGTAAAACTGCGTACCATCCGAAGAATTTTCATCTTTAAATCCACTATCAACTCTCATCCAGTTAACATTAGAGATCTCTTTCAAAGCATTTTTATTATTAGTCTTTGAAACGTTCGTCACGGTAAGTTCTGACGGTTTTATGGCACTTTCATAGTAACTAGAAGCGTTTGCATAGAAAGTGTTTTCATTAAATCCACTATCTACTCTCTTAAAGCTAGTTGAGCTATCACCACCCACTTTGGTCATGTTGTTTGTGGTATAATCAAATTGAGATATGTTTTCAGTCAATAATTTGAGATCAACTTGGTTAAAGTCTATCTTTTTATCCTCCAGGCTGAGTGGATTATCTGAATTATCTAAACTATTATCTAGTGACATGTGTAGCGGGCTCAGAGGCATCGGTGCACGAATTTTACTAATTTCATGAGCGCGTATGCTGCTCTTTGATTTGCCTTTGATAGGCGTGTCGTCTATATTACTGTTTATGCTATGAATTTTAGTAGGCGATTGTATATCGGCTGATGGGCATTTCGCAGATTCCGCTTTGACTAAATGTTGAATGCTGGATTCTTCTACGAGTGACCAGGCTGCTTCTTTCCTCTGTGGTGAACTGGATTCTGAATCGGCTGGAAATAGTTGCGAAAATTTACATTTATCGTTTATCAATTAACATTCAGTAACTAAGCACAATTCGGAAATAAAATTGTAAGTAAGTACCTTGTGAATGGTTTTGGAAGGAACCGTCAACACTCATATCCATACTGAAGTCCAGCTTCTGTACCGAGCGACTTCGATGCAGGCTCGACATACTAAGACTGCGCTTCTCAGAGAATGAGAACGAACTCTTTCTGTTCTTATACGGGGACTCCTTGAGTGACGTGCTTCGTTTTATTTTGTTTGGAGTTAGTTTACAGAAGCAAGGGCCCTTCTTCTCGCTCTTCGGTTCCGCTTCTATACAATCCAGGCAGGTAGCCATTGTTTCAGATTCGGGTGACGTGAAGTTGTTTTTCTGAAAGTTAAACAAAATAGTAAGTACCGAGTTGTTGCTGCATGATAATGTTCTTAGAGAGAAATATCGATCGTCAAAAATCGTGCATATCTATAGGCACCTTTTTAGAACATAATCAGCCTATAACATTCCCACTGCTGGGACACAGGTCTCCTCTCTTCGAGAGTGGGCTAATAATTTACCACGCGGGCCCAGTGCAGGCTGGGCCTTCGAATTTTTGGTTCCAGGATATTTTTTCACGATGTTTTCCTTCACCGTTTTGAGAGCAGTGCGTTTTTACAACACGAAGGAAAATGAATAAAACTTTTTATAATTGAAATGATAAACAAATTTAATAAATACCAAATACATTACCTCTTCATCACTTGACATAAGTTTCAGAACCGGCGAGATCGAGGCTAACGACGACGAAGTAGCCGACCCCTGCCCCTGCGCAAGTTCCGTACGCCGCGGGGTCCGGAACTCTATGGGGCTGAAGCACGGCTCCCCAAATTCCACCACATCCAGTATCTTGTTACGATAGCATGGCTTACTGTTGCTAGTTGGTCCCTTCTTTAGAGGTGTACCGAAAGTACGCTTCATGCCTTTCGATACGTAGTCTCGACTCTAAAGAAGTGAAAAAGAATATTTCGAATGTGTTGGCTGAACGTTACACTGCAAGTTTCGGACCAACAAAATATTAAAGATGTATCGGATTTTTGCTGTAATGGAAGCAAATGACCCTTTTATTAGTAACAGAGTAACTCAAGACTCGATTTTTGAGTGAGGTTCTGTTATATTATACGGGTCTAACAGTAACCTGTCATCAAAAAAAACGAAATTGAGGCAAAAGGAGTATGCAAGGATCGTAGCAGGTGGCGTTCTGTAGTTTCTGCCTACCCTCATGGGAAGAATGCGTATGTTTATGTAGGTAAGTATGTGTACAGAAAAATTGAAACAAATATTTTTACTGCTTATTTTACCTATAAAAATAAAGTTACTTCATAAATACGATTGCCATATTGCGGCGATATCACTTGGGTTTTTGTTAGACGTGAATTGATTCCTTATTACTTTATTAATATGTTTAATAATACTCACAAGATCGTGGATCTTTGACAGTCGTTACGGGTAGTCAGAAGCCCGAAAGTCTGACAACCAGTCTTACCAAGGGGTATCGTATTACCCAGTAACTGGGTTGTGGAGGTCAGATAGGCAGTCGCTCCATGTAAAACACTGGTATTCAGCTGCATCCGGTTAGAATGGAAGCCGACCCCAACATAGTTGGAAAAAGGCTAGGCAGATGATGAATAATACTCACAAGATCAGGACTGAACACGACAGGAGTGTGAGCCTCATAGCTCGAAGGTGGCCGCTGTTCCACATGGACCTCATCATCAGTCTGCTCGGAGTCATAATGCTCCATGTCACTGTGCTCTTCAAAGAACAGCTTTCGACGCAGAGATCCATTCGCCGTGATCTCGTACTCACCTGACATGTTTTGTTCCTGCAAACAGAGAATATGACAGAAAAGAATCTATCTAGGATTATCGTCTTCTTAGCGGGTATATAGTCGGCCCAGAATTTGGCTACGAGTTTGGCACCTTCAGCAGCGTCCTTCAGTTCCTGTGTCCATGCAGACAACAGGACACGATATTAAGTGTCCGACTTTCTGTGGAACAGCACCACATTAAAATGTCATGAAAAATTTGCATTATAGTTCATAATGCAAGAATCAGTTAATTTCACTTTTTATATTTAAATTACTACAAAAACCGAATCATCCATACTAATATTATAAATTCGAAAGTAACTCTGTTTGTCTGCCTGTCTGTATGCTTTTCACGCCTAAACCACTGAACGGATTTAGATAAAATTTGGCAGAGAGATAGATTGGATCCTGGAGAAGGAGCATAGAATAGTTTTTATCGACATACCTCGCGGGCCAAGCCGCGGGCGGAAGCTAGTTTCACGATAATTCTATGTAGGCATTATCGTGGCACATGCCATACCGCGAGCTGGCGGGCGGACGGGTTGGCGGGCTGGTTTATCATGACAAAATATAAGAACGGCTATTTAAGTCAACTTTCAGCAAAGTAAATACTAGCCTGCCCGCCAGCCAGCTCGCGGTGTGGCCTGTGCTTTAGACTACATAGAATTATTTTGAAATGATTCGGTTTTTATAGTAATTTAAATATAAAAAGTGAAATTAACAGATTCTTGTGCACATTTTTCTTGACGCAAAAATGTGATGAAATATGTTAAGATTAAAATAATGATACGCTATGCACTGATTCATTTCATTTTAGCTCGCCCACTATTACATGGGACTTAAACATAACTGGCGAAATGAGGGTGTAGGTACACCTCTGCCTAACCCTTCAGGGATTACAGGCGTGTTATGTTATGTAAATAATTCTATAACTACATTGGAAATGAATACTTACTCAATTTTTCCTCCTACATTATAAGATGTGTTAGTATGATGGGATTACAATGAATGAGGACCTAGATAGTGATTAATTTACCTGTGTAAAGGTACAAAATGGCTGAAGCAGAAGTTCAAGCTCTGGAGGCAGTTCAGGTGGTAGAGTGAGAACTGTTTGTGCTGAAACTAAAATTTTGATGTCACACAACCATAATTTTGGAAAAAAAAAATACTAATTAGTAATGGTCAGGTTGTAACATTTAAGTTTTCAAACAAGGTGGACCTGATATCCGACACAACTGGTCTCCCAGGTATATTCGTGAATAAAATGGTTTTACTCAAATAAATTAATACCAGACCTACATATCTAACTAACTTAACAGACAATTGTACTGCTGCTGGGGAGTTTGTTGTGCCACTTCATCCCAGCTAAAGCACTAGGAAGTGTTGAATTGAAGGGCGGGGCGTTTTGAGGAATGTCTTATGTAATTTTGACATTCAAAAAGTGCTGATTCTCAGCCTCATCTGAATAAATGACTTTGATAAATACCTAACAATTATATTCTACTTAGGGCTGGTTTTTCCAACGCCAGATAACTTTATCGGTTGAATAATTTTGGCACCCTGGATTCTATGACAAAGTAGGTAAGCATACCTATGTTTAACAAGCTGAAACTTAATTTGAAGCATGCAAAGTATGAATAGTAATTAATATGACACAGTAATACTGTGACTAGTCTGTAGAGTATAACATCAACAGTTTCTTTCAGTCTAGTTGTCACCTTGTGCATAATAATATGTAGGTATTGAAGTAGTAGAAATGTTTTAATAATAATACATTTGCATGATGTTTGTAAAGTTGATGTTTACATTACACATTATGCAACAGTTATTTGCAATGTTATTCTAGCCCTGAGTCAGGATTTATGCCAGTACCCTAACTGCGTAGCACACTATCAATCACAATCTGAATCTATTTGAAGGATATAGCTAACCCATTGCAACATAATGTTCGAAAAAATTATCTGCTCAACAACGTAGATAACGCAATGAACGTTGTTGAACTGTCAAAATGAAAGCCATTCCTACTACTACTAGTGTATTACGCAATTCCACGCTGCGCTGGTTAGTGGCAATAAACTCATCTTCTGATACCAGGGACTAACAACATATCTAGTGAGATGTGGGTCTACTTTGCTGTACACCTCTTCCTATAGCTTCAGGGAATAACATTGTAATGTTAGGTACATAATAGGTTATTCTGTCAGTATCAATAAAACCTACAATTGTTTATTATTGTTTTGAATCAACAAAGCAAATGACTTTAAATTTAAACATGACATACCTAAACAACAAAAACATGTTGTTTCAATTAAAAACATACCTTCTTTTGTCACCAATTTTTTTTGTTTAATTATACTGTCATCTTGAATATTGGCTTCAACGGATGTTTGCAGTGGCTTCACCTTCTTGGAAGATTCTATCACTGGACTGGGCATGACCATTTCTTGGGAAAAAAATCTGGAAATCATTCAAGAATACTTTACTAGGTAGCAGTGTTCATACCAGATAATTAAGCGAACGAGCGAGCGAGCGAGTGATTTAGCGTTATTGGTTAAGCGATTGACTGCTGCGCTGCGTGTCGCGGGTTCGATTCCCGCACGGAACAAATATTTGTATGACCTACAAGTAGTTGTTCCGGGTCTGGCTGTTTGTGTATGTGAGTTTAAATGTTGTAAACGCACCCACAATACAGGAGAAATTCCTAGTGTGGGGCAACGTTTTTTTTTTTTTAAATTTTCATTCCAAGTTATATACTTTAGGGCTGATTTTTCCATCGCCAGGTAAGTTTTATTCGAGGAATACAATTGACGTTTGACAGTTTTTGTATGAAATAACTGTTAAAATTTCAAAATTATTCCTTGAATAAAGTTATCAGATGATTGAAAAATCAGCCCTTAGTGAAATGTATTCTAAGTAGATTTTTAAGTGACCATTTATAACAAAAAGGACCTAAGTTTTTGGTTGAAATGGAATTTGAACTTTGCTAAGTATGTAATTCCGGTAGGTATTTGTTTTGTTTTCAGTGGTGTGTGTGTTTTTCTGAATTCACTTCTTTTTTTTGTAATAATGGCGTACGAAACAAAGAAAAAGAGAAGAAGAAGGTGAGGTGGTGGGCAGGTGAGGTATTTACCTCAGGATCCGGTCGCCTGTATCTAGTATGCCGGTAAACTTTTACCTATTTATGAGTTTTTATCTTAAAAGCTCTGAACTAATATGATATTTGACTTGTTTTAGGTGGTCCGAAACTATATAAGGAATAAAGAAACCTCGAGAGCCTCAAGCAGCTTTTCTTTTATTGAAATATATCTTTCAATAAAAGAAAAGCTGCTTGAGGCTGTTGAAAGATAATTAAGTATCATTATATTATTATTTTGAATATTATTAACGAAGTGTAGTTTTATTTTACTTATGAATCCATCAATATCGATTAGGTACCTACACCTTTTACAATTTATCGATATTTTTACCTCTACGCAACACTAATCCTACATAAAATAGTCACATTAGCCCTCAAAAATACAAAACATAATTTTAGTCGAATTTGGGTCTATACTGGTTCAACTCAGAGATCATTTTTGCGTAAATTTCACACTGGAGGACCATGCCTCTGATTGTGAGCACATACGCTACAAATATCAATGAGCTATTTGAAATAGTTGCATTTAAGTACCCCAACATAGGGCTAATGCGACTTTTTTTGCCCACAGCTTTTTGACATTATTTTAGGTCGAAAAAAATCTAAGTTATACTTACAGGGTGAATTTTTTAAATGGGCGTGGATGGTCAAATCCGAAAATTAAAACAAGCAAAGCAAGTGACTTTGTCTAGCAGAGAAACACATTATTTAGGTATTATAAAGTCAGAAATACCTGATAAAACGTTTTTAAAATAAAAATGTAGCATAAAACTATATGTAAGTATTCTAAAATATTATATTTCTCAAAACTGCCAGGCCAGATTTGATGCCACTTTGTACAAGAGTATAGGTATCTGTCAAATTTCTTTAATAGATTTTCAACTTTATGGCTAAAATGTAAGGTTCAAAGTTGATTGGGAAAATTTGACAGTATCGGGTAGCTTGATGTGCTGGCGCGTACATACAAAATATCAATATTGTGACATCCTGCATGCTTAATTTGCATGTAATACGCATGTTTTGGTAAATTAAAATTATATTTATCAATTATTGCTGTCTAATAAAAAATGGTGCTGTTTCTTTATTTTTTTATGTCAGTATTTTATTTTTATTTGTATTTATTATTATTAAATACGAAACAATATAAATTAGCCGCTTTGTTTACTTTAGTTTAAATTTTGCAGGTTTTATAGCAGAAATAAGCGTAAAAATAAAATATCGACTGGTTTGCCGTATTAATTGTGTTGTACACATAAATAAGGGGTTTACTATATATTACTCAAAGTTCCAGTACCGATAATTTGTACTGTTCCACCAGGATCGTAACAAAATTAATTCCTTGGCTATAACGATACTGACAAATGGAACGAAATCTTAAACTGTTCACTAACAATAGGATTAATATGTCGTTATTGGTATAATGATATAAAAACGTTATTCATTTCAATACTTAACTTTGCCAGGTTCATGACATAAAAGATGACGAAAAAGTATAAATAATAATGTTACAAATGAAACTGTAACGTTTCACCTGTACCATTATTACAAGCGGATAAGCTTAATGTTACTGATACCTATAACGTTACTTATAATATTGTTCTACGAAAATGGTATTTTTAGGTTTTAGTATTGTTACAAATTTTGGAACATTATACGATAACATTAGTGGTAACGGAACAAAATTAATTTCGGTTTCAAGTCCCTCATTAAAACAAACCGTTTTTTGTGCATAACATTTTAAGAAAGTTTTAAAATCGAAATAAAACTAAATAAAATTAAAATTATTATCTTGTTTTTGGTGGCAAATCCATATCTTGGCAAATAATTTATACCTATATTTTATTGACTTTTGAGTGGATGCAAGTTTTTTCTATATAGATTTACCTAATGATTATCTTCAATATTATATTCATTTGAAGCGATTACATCCGATCCCATCACTAAGTATGATAGAATGTAATTTAATATGCATAACAATAATTTTTTTTTTTGTCAAAACTGATACACGTGCGGTATTAAAATGTCTTTAAGAAGTCATGAATAAGATAATTCATTAAGATAAGGTTAGGTATTTAAAATGCGTTAATACGCATTTTAAAATTAACTTTTACGTAATCTGGAATAGTTCTGTTCTAAGGCAGCTGTCAAAAACGGTTAACCCTGTCCAGGCAGGGTATACAATACTAATGCAGGTTGCGAAACTCCCCACCCCAATGGTGGCATTGTTTGCAGGTAAAGTTTCTTTATAACTGCATATTGTCAGTCAGATAAAGTTTTTCAACCATTTACCTTTTACGTTACTCAAAGTAAGTCAAGCTTCAAACAGTGAAAGATGAAAGAGTTTTTATTAACTTTAATAACTGTCTGATTTTTTTTTAACTTACCGCTGACACCGTTATGTTCTGTCTGATCAACATTTAGGCTAAATTGCCTCCCTGGCAGCTTTGAAACTCTACAAGAAATTAATGTTGATTGCCATTTGACGTTTTTATCCTATGTGCAATTTTAGCTAAAGTGGCTCACAAACGTATATCATCAACATCACTGGAAGCCTTGTTCCAATCACTATAGAGAACCTATGCCTCCTCATAAATGTAACATAGTACATTTGGACAGAAGGCCTTTATTTAATGATAATTAAGACAAACAACTAATGGTTACATCAGTGCTAAGTACTAATATTGTAAAGATCAGAGACCAGTAAATATTCATATAAACACCCTCTAACATAGTGAAGGATGATAAAGAGCTAATTATATTAATTTACTGAAAAGTCTTAACGATTACCTATCAGTAGCCTCTTCCGCAATCTTTTCCAAAGCGGGATCGGGCGTAGGCTCAAACTGACTGTTGCACGCCACAATGTCTGCAGGCACCAGGGTGCACGCCTGGTCGATATCCCAGCGGAAGCATCCATTGCTTTTCTTCTTGTATATCTTGCACATACCCGGACTAACAAAAAAGTAAATTAACACTAAAAAATCACATTTTGGCTCACGATTTCAAACTCGCAAGGTGAAAAACGAATGCTTACTTACCTGCATATTGGATTGTGTAGCTTGTCAATCAAAGCTTTATCAAAAGGATTTCGTACTTTTCTATTTGTTGGCGGGGGCGTTGATTTATAAATATTATTTTGGCAATCATTTTTATCACCCATTTCAAAATTAACGTTATTTTTGTTGATGCTGTTTCGTGACAGGAACAGCACAATGACCTGAATGACCTCCTCTGTCTGATGAATGAGACCACAGAATAGTTACTTTACTTTTTGCACAGAATACAGTAAGTGAATGAAACAGATCATGTAAGACGGAGGATACACGCTCATTCTGGCGTCAGTTCAGTCTATGATTGATGTCAGAATGACGGGAAACTGATTGTATACACGTAGACTGATGGATTGATGGTCCATGATTATTTAAATATTTTAATAATTTTTGTCAGTCTGGTCAGACTGATGCCAGACTGAACGTGTGTTTATTAGCTATCAGTCTGATGTCAGTCACTGCTTAGACAGCGATGGAGTCGCACGACATTTCGCCGCCTGCGCCGACAATATAAATATGACATTAATTTACCAGTTATTAACAATACGATGTAATATAAAAGTACCTATGTTACTGCTATTCGTGTGTACAATCAGTTACCGCCAGCAATTAAATAATTAAATGGAAATATGTTTAAAAATAAATTGAAGAAAATGTTAATTGATAAGGTATTTTTTAATCTGCATGAGTTTTTTTGATAAAAAATAGAATTTGTAAGTACCCAATTTCTTATTACTATTGCATATCCGACTCGGGTAGACTGTTGAAACAAAAAAAAAATTATGTATAAGAACTTTATGTACACAGTTATGCAATCTTTCTCTGTCTCATATCTCATTCAGTAAATTTAACTGAATTTATGGTCTTTTCATTAGCCACTTTTTACACCACCGCTTTCTTTTTCTACGATTCCTCGTAGACAGGGCTAATATTATAATATCAGCCCTGTCTACAAGGAATATATTATAATATTAGCCCAGTCTATTTTTCTTGTTAAAATCCATACCAAATGCATAAGCGTGTTATCGCGTAGAAGTTTTCGGTTGGACTGATCGTCAGTCTGACTTACCGTGTAATACCGCCCGTCATTCCATCATTCAGCCATCAATCTATACGTGATCAAGGTCACAGACTGAACTGACGCCAGAATGAGCGTGTAACCTCCGTCTAACACTTGAATGAAATAGAGAGGTGAAATCAGTCCAATGATAATGAATTCTAGTCGATTTTTCTCCAGTTTCTTTTTTGTTATTTTAATTTAACATCATAGTTCTATGAGCCATCAAAGCTTAAAATAATTTCTTCCAAAAGTTCTCCAAGCTGGATATGCTACAAGGGATGTTAGACGATCAATCTGGCATCAGGGGGCTTACTATCACCTCTTAAAGCAGGGCAGAAGTTGAACTGCATTGCTTTTTTGTACTATGCGGTCTTATTAGCAGGCCTGCAACAGGCCTGCTACGCTGACGTTTACAAAAACTGTTCACCTTGTTTTTTGTATAGAATTTTATACTATGGCGTGCTAATTGACAACAGTAAAACGACTGCTGAACGTTTGTAACGTCAAATTATACCCATCTTGAATAAGTTACTATTAGACGAGCTTTTTCAACTTTGTTTTGTAATTCAGTGCCCATACAACACTTACTTTTATTATTTCTCTAATTCTTTTGTAGATGTGTGACGAGCACGAAATATTTGGAGAGTGAATATCGAATAGAAAAAAGAAACCGACCGACGACGACGGCGCGGCGTCGCACTAGGAAAATAAATAACCCTTTTGAAATGAATAAAGGGAATTTATGAATCAATATTTTTCTTATTTGATCTAGTACCTACTAAAAATAAAATAATAGTGACCACACGTAGCAATGCCTAGTGTAATCAATGTACTGGCCCCTCTGCTGTTTAACATCTACACTAATGATCAACCGGTGAGCTCAAATACAACCCTCTTTCTGTACGCAGACCTCTTGCCAAGCCACTCACTTTGAGGAGATTGAAAACAACCTTTCCACCGCCATCTCAGCAACGCCCTGAAACCAAATCCCTCTAAAACGCAGTCATGCGCATTCCACGTTCGTAACAGAAAAGCGGGACGAACATTAAATACCTATCTTATGGCAAGGGGTTCCAATCACCTACATTGGCTACAGTACTCACCCAAAGTATCTTGGCATCACTTTGGATAGGTCCCTCCCGGAGAAACTGCGAAAATGTCAAACAGAAAGTGCATCCCAGAAATCACTTACTCTGTCGCCTAACATCCACCAGATGGGAGGCATCTGCTCAAGTCGTGCGAACAACTGGAATGGCGCTTTGTTTTTCCGCAGGCCTGTCCAGTATGGAGCCGATCAGCCCACGCTAAGTTAGTGGATACAGCTCTAAATGAGACATTATTGATTATTACTGGTTGCTTAAAACCGACCCTGTTGCGAATGCTGTATTCACTGACTGGCATCGCGCCTCCGCAGGACTATAGCCAGCCGCATCGAGGGCGAAGCTGCAAGATGACCCACGCCACTCAATGCACAATTTTACTTCAGTGTCACAAGCTGCAGGTTTATTTATTCCCTAGGATGTCTACATTACAGTGGTAATAAAGAATAGTTCAACTTGTCGAACGGGAATACCTACTGAGAAATACGATCATAACATAGAGCACACTAAAACAGCTATTGTTTAGTGAGTAGTTTGGCCTCGGTTTTATAATTTAGTAAAATAGTGCACTTTTCAGTAATAAATAGTAGGATTAAACAATTTAAAGGTGTATAAAACGGTTCATGAAATCAAAAATCACATAATTTACAAAATATTTTTATTACTAATATGTAGGATAACAATTTCAACGTCGGACGACTTAGAAGTAAATAGTATTTCATCTAAAATTATGCAGGTCGCTCCACTTCTCATCTTGATACCATGTCTACATGTGCACAAGCACAACAGCCAACGCCAACAATGTCTTCGCACATTGCGTTGAAATCTTACTGAACAATTATTATTAACACAACATCCTTCTGGAGTAAATGCTGTACCGTCGTGAAGATAACCCTTCAATTACACACAGGAAAACAGAAATATAAATTTCATGCAATTCGAAAGAAACTGACTAAATCAAAGACTACAATGCTGTATAATAAATGAATGAAATGTTTTTGGACACTTCTTGACACTTGTCTTTTTGACAGTGTCAGATAGATAGTGCTGCAGCTTGATTATAATATGTAACTCATTACTCTAAATAAAGGATCGAGTCCATTTTCTCTCGATGTGCCACTTGATGTAGTCGCGATTAGATAAAGTATTCAAACTAAGCTGAGAATCATCACTTTTTGAATGTCAAAATTACAAAAGTCGCCCAAAACGCCCGCCCTTCACCACTTCCTAGTGCTTTCGCTGGGGAGAAGTTGATAACGTGTAATTTGTCATTAAAATCGTCGTCGTATCGTCATTGATTTTCTGATTGACAGTGGAATGTGAGTAGGAGAAACACTCTTTACAAAGCCGATCTTAGTTGAATGTTACTGACTTAAATCAAATGTATGTACCAATAAAGAACGGTTGCTTTATTCTGGATCACAGAGCATGTAACCTTTTTTTCTAGATCTTGCTTTAAGGTAGGTACTGGAGGGAGGTTCCCTCTAGTACCTACCTCAGATTCAACTTGAATTGAGTTTTCGAACTACATAATCGGGACAATCGAGTGCCTGACCGTTAATCACAGATTAAGTACTAATATGTAGCAACCGTTAATAACTGAGTACAACACTAGAGTCAAACTGACAAGAAACCAAAAACTGCAATCCGTTTCACGTTGTTTTTACTAAACTCGAGAGTGTAAACTTAAAAAAATGGGATTAAACACAGGAGGACCTGCTGCAGCGGCAATGGTTTTTCTAAAAATAGATTTGGTTACCACCTCGATCTGTATAAATATAATAGGAATATAATATATTTTTATTTAAAATAGTTAAAATATACGCTTCAATACACGTATTTATTACACTGACGACCATAACGGGAATTGAATCAATTGAGTGCTAGGTGTGGGTCGTTACGTGATTTTCGCGAAACGTAACGTAACTAGTTACTTTAAAGGCGTAACCTGTTTTGAAAACTAGTGATTTTTGTAACTAGTTATTTGTCATATTCTATTCAGTGATTCAAAATGGTGTTACTGAAGTATTTGCGAAACGAACATTAACCTGTTTTGAAAACTAGTGATTTTTGTAACTTGTTATTTGTCATATTCTATTCAGTGATTCAAAATGGTGTTACCGAAGTATTTGCGAAACGAACATTAACCTGTTTTGAAAACTAGTGATTTTTGTAACTAGTTATTTGTCATATTCTATTCAGTGATTCAAAATGGTGTTACCGAAGTATTTGCGAAACGAACATTTATATGGTTACCTACGTAATCGTTTCATGTCACAAGCTGTAGGTTTTTTGAACGAATTAGTTTTTGTAGTTACCTTAAGCAGTTACATCATTAATGCTATAACGTAATACGAGATGTTTCCTCTTCAAATGCGTTTTTAAATTGGCGGTTGAGGATTTGAAGCTATATAATTCACCACACTTGTTGCATTTTTTTTGACGTGACAACGTCTTAAATTAGGTTGCGACTGGGAGTCACTTATGAAAAAGTGTAACGCTCGGTAACGTTACGATGAGTCACCGAACGAGAGAGAGGCCCGCCGAATGCCTTGCGTCTCTCTCCCACTCAACTATGATCGGATGATCGGTCGTTGTCACGTAAAATCTTCGCCCGTAAAACCGACTTTACAGGCAACCATTTTTTCTTGTTATTTTAATTAGTTTTTTTTTTTTGCTTTTTTTTCATTACGTAGTTTTTGGAAGAACTTCCACAGGACACTCGAATTGCATCGAGACATGACGAAAAAGTTATTTATTCACTGTTTTTTTTATACGTACTACACTATTCACAATTTATTCAAAAATATTACGAAAATATGCATGGAAGTCACTTTCACAATAAATGCAACATACATAGGTACATACTTGTGCAATATTCACCAACGAACTAAACAAGGTTTACTTGTCAAAGTAATCATAAACAAATACTAATACAATTTCAAATTTGTGTTCGTACGCCGCCCGTCGAAGGTTAAAAATAATGACCAATCTAAATTAATCTCTAAGTCCTAAGTAATACGTATGAAAATTATACGCATCATTTTCGTAGTTGGCGACTTGGTGTGTGCATTTTCGGATTTCATCGTGTCATCACTCGTGATTTCGGGAAGTCTCGGCTCGCTTTGCCGGTCAGTACAAAGAAGTAGGCACACAGGCACAGAGTAGTAACCATGTAGAATCGACTCGCAACGTACTTTTGTTTCGTGTCTCGCTTTTCATTCGATCACTGCATTGGTAATGTAACTAGTTACAAAAATCACTAGTTTATGTGTGACTCGAAACTAGTGATTCGGTTACATGCCCCATAAGCAGTTATTGTAACTAGTGACGTGAAATAACGCTCATACCTATTGAGTGCATTATCAAAACATTTTCTTTTTATTGCGATTTCGTGATCCAGGTTAAACTTTATTTCAAAAATCGACAATTTAAAATGATATTAAGGTTATTTTTTTTAGGTATTAATTAATAGACGTTACACTATAGCGGGCCCAAAAATACTATCTTCTCTCTGCAACCATTTTCCACATTATTTTGCTGTTCCCATGCTTGGAAGGATTTGTTATACCTAACTGCATTTATTTCTCTAGGATTATTTAAGAACTCCCGGCGAAGCAGTTGGGTCATAATAACACGACTTGTTCGTGTTTTACTAGAAATAAAATTCACCACATTAATTGTTATAAAATCTGAGCGACATTCCAATCCAATTAAAAATGCGTAAATTAAGTACACCATTAGGATATTTTCATCATGTAAACAAACTTACGACATTGTGAAGACAATACAAACATACAAATAAATAATTATTATTTATTTGGCGCGCAAAAATACTTTTTTTTTTTTAATTGTTGCACGACGTAACCACACACGTTCAAAATCACATTCAATCTTTCAAAGTTACAAAGTTGTTTTGAACGTGAAATTGAGCTCTATAGTGCTTTTAGATATGGTATCAAGGTAATTTGTTATACATAATCATAGTTAGAATATGTATATACCTAAGAAAATCATGTTTCTATTATTTTCAAAAAACCGGTAATAGGAGATTTAAGTTTTTGAACGATGCCTATTAAAAAGACAATGGCGTTACAGCAGGCCACAGACAAGCATTACCATTCAACTTCGGTGAAATTCGTGCAATAGTCGTTCACTTTTAATACTCTCCTAGTACGATTATTAGCAGAGCAGAAGTAGGCCTGCTTTTGAACTGAATGGAAATTGAACGTTTTTATAAAAGGTGATAGTAAGCCCCCAGTACAATCCGATAAAACGAATCAAAAATATAGATTACTGTGCGTCAATCCAGCATAACACAATCAATCAGGATCAAGATCATGGAATAAACTGAAGTGATTTTTACGAGAGTTGTCTCGTAAAAATGTTCAAAATCTAGTCGCAATCTCGGGTCTCCCTTGTTTCACCAAAAAGAAATTGCCAAATTATCACTTCCCAAACAATTTTCCGCATAATTTCATTTGCCAAATTATTACTTAGCAAAAAATCTCTTCACAAATAATTGTAACCCAAACCTAATGTTTGGCAAGTGAATGTTTAAACAATAACTTGTTTACCAACTAGTACTTTTACCAATTTTTATTTAGTCAAATATTTCAGTTAGAATAACTCATTTTACGCAAAATTACATTTGCCAAATATTTATTATCGTCAGTTTTTGCAGTTTTAAGGCAGCCATTTCAAGCATAAGATCTAACTTTGAAGACGTTTTATTACAAGGGTGTTTTTTCCACTGGGACAAATTCTAAACAGCTAATAATAATATTAAGTATTCTGGTAGTATTTTTTTTTTAATAATTAATCTCGTCTAACTAGTTCAGTTTTGGGTAGTCTGTTTTTTTTCCATATTTTTTTTCTATATAATCTAGTCGTTTCTGGCACTCGCCGGCCGCTGCCGCGGCACCGCTCGCTTCGTTCGCTCGGCTCGTGCGTAGGAGGTCACAGTTTTAACCTAACCTAACCTAAGCATTTTTTTTTTAATAATTAACCTCGTCTAATTCGTTTCTCGATAGCCTGCTAAAATTAATTTATTTTTCCATATTTTTTTCTATATAATTTAGTCGTTTCTGGCACTCGCCGGCCGCTGCCGCGGCACCGCTCGCTTCGCTCGCTCGGCTCGTGCGTAGGAGGTCACAGTTTTAATATTACTCTTTTACATTGTTCTTGTAAATCCAGGTCAGACGGTTTCTTAAAGACCTGAACCGTCTTAACTTTAGTTCAATCTTAAACCAGCCAGATAATATTTTATTCCAACTGAAACTGATGTAATGTAAAGTTATCAACTTTATACCATATAGAACCTAAATAAATTATAAAATGTTCATAAATAAAGCTGTTTTTAGTGGTAGACTTACTTCTATATATTACGTCCATGGGTAGACGTGTCCCTTTACTTTAGCTCGTATTTTATTTAGAGTAGTACACTCCAAGTCGCATACATATCTAACTAGTGTTAATGTTGTGATCGACCGTAGACCGAGTAAACTATAGACTGCTGCTTATCATATTTTTCATTCGCACAAGAAAAAGAGAAATGTATTAACGTCACTAGCAAAGAAAAGAGACCGAGTAACAGTATTTCTGTCCCTTACCGCGTGTCGGCTAAGCACATCAATGTGCACAACAAGTTTGTCGTTTATGAATGAAATAATAAAAGCTCCACCGCGATTAAACGGAAAATAAGATCTTTTTCGTGCATAATTCAATAATAGTACAGTCAGCGTCACAGAAATGGAACCCCCCCAAGACTTAAAGACTATCGCCCGAGCACGCTCGGCCCCGCCGTCGCTCGTCGCTCGAGCGGCGCGGCGCGGCGGGCGGCGGCGCGGCGGCGCTGGCGCGTCACGTGAGCCTTGAGCAGCTCCCTCCCCCGCCGCCGCACCCATCTCTGCCCGAGCGCATCCAACGATCCGCCTCAGATATTATTTGCAAGTTTCATTCAATTCAAGTTTTTAATAATTCTATATGATATTTTTTCGGCTTCCTTCTAGCCGAACCGTATACCAAGAATAACTTACAAAATGACACTTTGCGTGCGATTAAGATACGAAACCGCATCACCAAGCGCCAGCCGATCATCGAGACCGTGTCTTATACCACTAGGCTATTGGCTCAGTTGTTAACCTCAACGAAAATTGGAATAGTATTACTCCTTATAACGAACAAGGTTATTAACGGTCTAATCTTCTAGATAATAAGGTTTAAATTTCAACTTTCGTTTTATATTTAATACCTTAGTTTTACAAAATGCAATACGCATTAACTCCTCAATTAACTAAAAGAAAAGATTGAAATTAGCATAGATTTCTTGTTTGGTTGAATATAATGTGTTGATTCCGATTGTTGCACTACCGTCATTTTACTTCAGAAACTTAACTGCTGTCGGAACTGCGAGTTAAGGTTGAATTTAGAATACTTCTTCGCTTTATTTAGTAAACTGTGATTGAGGGTATAATTATTTTTTAAATGATTTCGTTTTCGTGCCGATTCGCTTGTGTGTAATTATCTTCGTCGTAATATTATCAAATTTATTAAGTTTTTGACCAGTTGATTCTATTAACCGATGGTATGGTTTGATTAACAACTTTTTTGAAGGCTAAAATTGTTGTTATCTGGGAACAGGAACAAAGCATAAAGAAAATAGCACGAGTTATGGGCATAACGGTAAGATTTATGTTATACTTCCACATATTACCTATATTTTATTGTTGCATTATTACTTACTAGTTGGATGTTTTTATGTATTTCTAATATTATTATTTTCATTGCAGAGAAAAACAGTTCGTATCAAGCGACGGGTGATGTGAAATGTGATCGCCAAGGCCAGAGAAAATACAAATGGAGCGACAACGTAATATTGTGAAAGTTCATTTAGTGGCACCCTTCAAAACTTCAAGTAGTGATAGACTGTGACATCCTCTCCGTTATTATAAGGCAATTTACTCGGCAGATTGATTGTGTAACGTATCTGATAAAATTGCGTTGGAACATATGAGCAAGTGTTAATAATTCCCAATATTTGTGGGAGCATTATCTCGTAGTTAATCAAAAACAAACAACCTTTAGAATTATTATCAATCCAGATAATCTGGTTTACAAGTAGTCTTGTAATGTATTAACGATGCACCATCTGACCTCACATATTTTTCTAATGTTGTGTTAAATAAGGGGTATTAGAAAATGTGATAAAAGAGAAAGATGTATATTGCTATACTATTATAGTTTAGCATGTTGATTCTTCCTCTGTTTGTTTTTTTTTTAAAGGTTTTTTTCCGATAAGTAAGTATAAAAAAAATCTGTTTTCACAACTTTAAATAAATAAATATTATTGTTGTTATGTTTCTAGAAATATATATCCGAACTATATATACACGAACCTTTATCTAATTTTAAACGTTCTAAACCTCATCCAGCGTATCTATTTTGTGTTTAGTTAATATTCTATAAATAACCCCAATTTAACACAGATAGAAAACTGTACTCAACCAGGAAGTGGATTCCATGAAGTCCTAGAAATGTTATTAGAAAAATAAATGAATATTGTTTATCAAAATGCCTAGCTTTTATTACAAACCTCCATTTGATTTCTTAAATAATAATTAACGAAAATCACCTAATAAAGAAACTAAAAAAAAGGGTAAATAAATAAAATAAAGGAAAAATAAATCTTCTCATCCGCGGATTTGAACTCGTGACCACCGCATCGCCAAGCCGCAGTGTTAACCATTAGACCAACACGCCACTTACGTTACATTACGAAAAACTTAAATAGGTTTGATGTCAATACCAAGGGGGGTTCCTTAACTTTGAAGCGAACTGTACAGACGCCAGCACATCAAGTTACTACAATCTGTCAGATTTCTTTAATAGATTTTCGACTTTATTGCTAAAACATAAGGTTCAAGGTTGATTGGAAAAATCTGACAGTTTCGGGTAGGTTGACCTGCTGGCGTCCGTACATACATTTGCGCAACTGTGAAAATGGCAAGGTGCAGTGTAATAAGCTGTAAAAATGTTAGTATGATGAAGATTGCCGGAATTTTTTGTCCCTTTCGATGACACGGATACCATGAGTCTATAGATTACTCTGTCTACGTGATCGACTTATAAGTAAACATAAACGAAACAATGGCGCCTTGTAGACGTTGACCCGTAGACAGAGTAATCTATAGACTCACGGTATCCGTGTCACCGAAAGGGACAAAAAATTCCGGCAATCTTCATCATATTATAATTTTTACAGCTTATTACACTGCACCTGACCATTTTCACAGTTGCGCAAATGTACTTTTATTGAATTATGCACGAAAAAGATCTTATTTTCCGTTTAATCGCGGTGTAGTTTTTTTATTTCATTCATAATTTTTATTATTTCATTCATAAACGTCAAACTTGTTGTGCACATTGATGTGCTTAGCCGACACGCGGTAAGGGACAGAAATACTCTTACTCTGTCTCTTTTCTTTGCTAGTGACATTAATATGTTTCTCTTTTTCTTGTGCGAATGAAAAAGAACATAAGCAGCAGTCTATAGTTTACTCTGTCTACGCGTTGACCAGTACATATGACGAACGAGCTTTCAGTTTTTAGCCTCATTAAAACTTTTATAGACTTGGTTGTAAAATGCTGAGATCTCGACGAGATGCGATGCTATGCGATTCATCTGAGATGAGATCTCGACTACATTTTGAACGATTTTAATTACCTACGGGAATTTGTCCTCCACATTTCCCTGAATAGGTATTTGGTTATGTACAAGAATTCGAATAAAAAGTAAGTTGCCCGGTGCTTTTAGCAGCAGTGGGCAGAAGATAGATTTTGCTAAAAACTTGTAGTGTGTCATTATTTTACAACTACCTACTTATGGTGAATGCGCAGTGGTATGACCGAGTTTGAATCTTTTCTTACGTTTTTTGCAATTTGCAGATCAGTAATTCAGTATCAGGTTGTATCTTGATCAAAATATGATTCGCGAGTAATAATAGATATGTATTTACAGAATTATAGTCATTAGAATTAGAATCATTATTAAATCAAATAAGAATTATGTATTAATTATTAATATCTTTAAGTTAGATTTGTTCCATAAGAACTTTTTCATACGAGATTTGTTCTTATGGAACTAATCCAACTTAGAAAGATGTATTAACCCGTAGTATGTCGGAACGTAGATCCACGCGAGACACAATGGCTTTTTAATTGTTTCTGTAATTAAGACATTCAACCGGTTAATAATATTCTAATGATTATAATTCTGTAAATACGTACCTGTTATAGTCGCGAATCATATTTTGATCAAGATACAACCTGACACTGACCTGAAATCCTGAAAATTGCAAAAAACGTAAGAAAATTGAATTTCGCGGGCTACAACAGCGCTGTTGTCTCGTCGTTTTACAGTGCTAATAGTACTAACTAAAACAAGATATTGTGAGCAATTTATTTGTCTTTCTGTTGCAAACTAAAAAAAACTGGCCAAGTGCGAGTCGGACTCGCACACAAAGGGTTCCGTACCACAAGGCAAAAACGCCGAAAAAACACGTTTGTTGTATGGGAGCCCCCCTTAAATATTTATTTTATTTTGTTTTTAGTATTTGTTGTTAAAGCGGCAACAGAAACACATCATCTGTAAAAATTTCAACTGTCTAGCTACCGCGGTTCTTGAGATACAGCCTGGTGACAGAGAGACGGACGGACGGACGGACAGCGAAGTCTTAGTAATAGGGTTCCGTTTTTACCCTTTGGGTACGGTACCCTAAAAAAACAGAAATGTTTTTATAAAACAGTTTAATTCATATTTTTTGTGTATGCTTTGATTTTGTATAATTTTTGGGACCCAGGCCGCGGTGTGAATCCACAGTGTGACGCAACTGTCTAATAAAAAAAAAACTAAATCAAAATCGGTTCATCCGTTCGGGAGCTACGATGCCACAGACAGACACACACACACACACACACACAGACACGTCAAACTTATAACACCCCGTCGTTTTTGCGTCGGGGGTTAAAAATGAACTAAGAAACGTGCGCTAAACATAATGGCGGCTATCGCTGTCTCGCTTTAACATCTATTCGACTCTATCATGTTTAGTACGGACGCCAGCAGGTCAACCTACCCGAAACTGTCAGATTTTCCCAATCAACATTGAACCTTATGTTTTAGCAATAAAGTCGAAAATCTATTAAAGAAATCTGACAGATTGTAGTAACTGGATGTGCTGGCGTCTGTACATCCCTATCTTGTTATTATGTTGGCAGCTTTACGTCATGTCTGCAGTCTGTGTTATTTTTGTTTTGTTGGTATTCAGTTTTAGTGCACGTTTCATACAAGCGACGTTTTTCAACTTTTTCTATGGGAGTTCCGTCTCTATGTGAGTCCAGTTGGACTGGCTCTTCTAGCAGCCCTCTGGGCTTAGACAAAGAAAAGTATAGTTTAGACGGGTAGCGCCATTTCATTTCCACAAGAAAGGGATAAAGTATTGAGTTATTATAAGTAACAGAAAAGGATAAAGCTATACTATTTCCGTCTCTTAGTGCGTGCCCGTTTTTTCAAGGCAGCTACATAAGTAGCCAATGTTATTTAAGTTAGTTTTTTGTCTCATGTGTGGCCACGCTACCCGATGCTCTATAGCTTTCTTACTCTAAGCCTCTGGGGCTCAACGTGACACAATCTGTCTGTCACCAGTGTCACTGTCATATATGTCATCAGTGTGACAGTGTCATCCTTGTGGTGGTTAAATTCGAAAAAATATTATTCGATTTTCTTCACTTACAATATCGATGATTCGTGCTATTGATTTTTATCACTAATACATAGGTTAAGTGGTTAACTGAGAGTACCTTAATATTAAATGATGGAGGATCATAATTTAAGCTATGAGCCAATGGACATTGATACAAGTGGTCATTCTATAGAAATGGATATTTCTTTCAATGAATCTTTTCCCTTGAAGACTTCTATAAAGACTGAAAAAGTGGAGGATCCTATTGAAGAGGTTCAACTAACCAATAATAACAAAAGGCCAGATGGTCCGCCTGTTGTTAAGAAATATCACATCAACATGCAGAAACCAACAAAAAGTTATAAAAACGTAGTATTTCAGTCACTGTCCGTCGGAATCATTGTCTTAATGTCAATATTTGCACTCCATATCTATACTTTAAAGTGCTTTGACGATTTCAATGTTGAAGAATTAAGAAACACACTTTCTAACAAACTATTTGGTCAGACAGAAGCTGTCAATAAGGTTATACAGACATTAGAACTACAAGACCCAAGTAAACTTTTACTTTTCTCTGGAGGGACTGGTGTTGGAAAATCTTTTGCCTCCTCTATTCTATTGGATGCTGCAGAGCCTTGCTCAAATGTGTATCATTATACCATGCCCAGTTTCACAAAAACATTTTCAACAGATTTTATGTATGGTCTGACTATGTGCAAAAAAACATTAATAATAGTGGATGATTTGACTGCAAATGATATGCATGTCAAAAAACAAATAAAGGAAGTAATAGAGAAGAGCCAGAACTTAGGAAAAGACATCACTGTGATATTAATATACAATTGTTATGAATCAACCAAAGAGTTCATCAAAAAATGTGATACATCTTTTCATAGAAGACTGCTGGAGAACTTTGCTGAGATAAAGGCATTCAAAAAGTTGGTGGAATTCAAACCTCTGACTAAAACTCATCTAAAGGAATGTATAAAGCAAGAGTTGGGTGATAGGAAACTTGACGACAAAGAACTGGAGGACATATTGAAGAACTTTAATGTAACTGTTGATGGCTGTAAAGGTGTTCACTCTAAGATGAAGTATCTGAATATTGTTTGAGGTATGTTCATAGGCCCGTATTACAGAACCTCACTCAAGACTCGAGTGTTACTTAAAACTAGTTTAGAGCCATTTGATTGGTTGAAATGAGTTTTAAGTACTGCTTTAGTTTTGAGTAAGGTTCTGTAATATGGGACTTAGTTACAATGACAGCTGTATTGTATAGTAGTGAATGCATAGTTAGTAACATAGCATTGTATTTATATTTCTATGCATATTGAATATTAATGTAGTGTTATGTAAATAAATAGAGTACAGGGTAATTAGTGTTGTTTTATTATTCAATAGATAAGTAACATTCTGTAAATTAGTGTAAAATGTTAAAAGAAATACCACGTGTTATTGTAGATCAAAAGAACTTTATTTTAGAGAATTTTACATGATAATCGGCAATGCAGAGGTCCAAGAAATTATGTTGAATACAAATATACTGACATTTCTTTAATACACCTATACTCCACATTTGGATATTATTCTACATCAAACTTAGCCTTCATGAGAAAACAGCAAATCCTAAATGAAATTTGTGGTGCATTAAAGTATAAAATAGTTTGGTAATGTTTCTAACTATAAAACATAATATAAAATAATCTCAACCACATACCTAGGCAAGGGTGCAATTTGTTTGGAATTTCGACTAAACACATTGTTCATATTCACATAGTCAACACCCTAATAAAGATTTCAAGTTAATGCTGATATAGCCTTACAAATATTAACTTTGCAAATTTTATGTTTGGCTTCAAAGCATTAAACACAATTCTAGCTGAATATAGATAATGTTAATCTATTGAGGATTATCAGCAATTTTACTACACAAGTAATTATTAATTGAAAATTATGACACAAAAACGATTTATTCTAGTATATTTAAAAAATGTACCCCTATTGCAATGCACCCATATTATGTATATAATTTTAATGTCATGAAACCATTTGTATCCGGCCTCATAGGCATTTTATAGCACAATTGTGTTCATCTGTACCACTTGTGTGATGGTACAAATGGTCACATGTAATGACAAAGTTTAAGTACATCTTTAAAGTAAAATAATTTATTATTATATATTATTATAAGTATTGTAAATGTACATAATAAAAAGCAGCCAATGGAAAAAGTTAAATGTCATTTTAAAAGCCCCCCTAAATGTATAAGCCAGTGAGATAAATGCATGCAAACAGGTAAATGTGCATTATTAACAATTTGCGGAGAGCATATTAAATTTTTGAAAAAGTTTGACTATTGAATTGAAGCTGATAGTAGCTTTGTGTAGGTATCCCTTTAATATAGTGTTTGGACCACTGTCCAGGGAAGACTGAAGGTATAAATAAATACTTAAAATATCCTTGTTCTCAAGAGATTTGTGAAAGATTCTGGAAGATACAATCATGATGATAGATTTGTGCACCATACTGAATTAAGTGGGTATATTTATATACATATACATCACATTTTCACATTAGTATTTGATTAAATTCTGACATAAATTTAACAGTTCAATAGTAAATATTGTATTTCATTGAAAGTCACGTAACATATTAATCTATTTAATAAAATATTATTAATATTATATAATTTAATACCAGTAAGTAATAATGTTGGTGTTTGATTTAGAGCGTTTTGAATATTAATAGGTAGGTACTTTAAAAATGTATACAAGTAGGTACCCAAAAGACTTTATTGGGAAAAGGGATTTCAATAGACCCAATGCAAACTCTCAGCTTATAGTTATACATTATACAAAGGTAAACATAAAGCGAATTTAACATATATTAGCTGTTAGGCTACTGTATAAGATATTAAAAATATAATTCAAAATTGATAACTTAGTATATAAAAACATTAAAATTACATACTGTGATGTTTTTAGACTGAGCTTTAGAAACTAACGAGCTGTGTTATGCCTATGTAACGCTATTTTCCAACGACGGATTAGCACAACAGGTGTTTCTAGGTAGGTATATCTATCTATGCCTTCTGGGGTCGGGCGAGCTCCGAGAGCGAGTCCTAGTCTTTTTACATTAACGGAGAGCCACTATTTATGTAGAAGTAAATTATTAAATAAATTCAACATGATCTAGATAACAAACCCTCATTAAATATTTTCAAAGAAAATATTTTATTTAGCTAATGACAAAGACGACACTTTTAAACATGCAATGTGCAAATCAATATCTATGTACACAATGTAAGTTTATGTACCTATGTAGGTAGGTATGTAAATATATATGTTCAAAATTAATTTAAAAATGTTGATTAATTACTAAATATGCGTAGGTAACAATAAAGACTAGAATACATTTTTAGTTTTTACAGTTATTGGCACTAATTTCAATGATAATGGCACAACTATGTACTCTGTATACAGTGAAAGTACCAACATGAAAAGTTGATTAACAATGTAGAATTTTTTTATTATGCATTTAATATTACAATTCCAACTCCCTTTGATGTTCGTAAATTAAGTTTTGCTAACTATACTAAAATATATTACAAAATTGTAAAAAACGTGGTTAAATGTCATTTATATCTAATTATATTTATAGGAAATACTGAATTTACTGCAGACTTACAGTTATAGATCCAATATTTAAAGCACATTTCTTAAGTGAAACTGTGCAAAAAACACTTTACATTTATTACATTAATATCACTGTTGACAAAGCTCCTCTTAGTTAATACAAATACCAACAAGCAGACCATTCTCTTGCACAGTTATCACTTTAAAATTCTAAGCTATCTCAAGTACAGCAAACAATCAGTTTAGCTCAATTAAATAGGTAATTAAAGGAAACATCATATCACTCTGATGCTCTGGTGAGGTAAGCCAAAAGCAGAATAATGTCATTAACATTAAAATCTAAAATTGACGAAATTGATATAATCCACTTAAAATATAATACGCACATTGATGCTGCACTAGCTAATACATAGACGAGGTTCTAAGTAGTTAAATAAAAATATGTAACGCAATTGAGGTATTCTATAAATACATAAGTAGATGAAAGTTAATATTAATAAACTACGACCTCACTGTTCAGATAAGTCTAAGTGCATAGTGCCAATAACTGCATGATTTATTAGTTACTTAAATCTTATTAACTAGGTATTTGATAACAAATAGAACACCATTTTTAAGCACGACAAAACATTCATAGTTAAAAATGTAGAGAGACTTACTGAGAAATGTGCTAAATATTCTAAATCTTGAAAATTTTTGCTGATTTACTTATTATATAGATTCATTAGTATCAGATCTGTTGTTATGTTGAGAAAACATTTAATATGTTGATAAACAACAATTTGCCTTGATATTCGTTGACATATCTTCGATTTTGTCAGAGATCAGATTGTTTGTACACTCTACTATAACTAGCACAAAGCATTGAATTTAACGGTATCACATTTTAGCCACATCGTAAATTTTTATTAAGTGACTAACGGATAAGAATCAACTTCCGAATCGCTTACACCGGTGTCAATAACATTTACCTATAAGTAATTAACTTAATTTTTTGGATTACAAAGAATTCTAATAAAATTCGTGTAAGTTTTATAGCAGAATTGGATAATAAATTTTATATTGTACGACGAAGAGGATCGTAGTTTCGTGGTCTCATTCAATACTTTGAAAAGTTATAATTGTTGCAACGGCATCGCCATTACAGATAATCTGATTTGCGAGACCATTATCCTCTACCGTACAGGAGGTTGTAGAAGGGACTAGTTAGGAGCGATGGAAATGTATTGCCGTCCACTTGTTGTGGCGTTTGTGCCATATGCGAGTCTCTTGCGACTGGTGTGTGCCTCGTCGGCCTTCGCCGTCCACACTTTGCGTTACGCATACGTATGCGATTACAGCTACATCATCACCGAGAAGATGCACTCTAGGATTAAGAATCGTCGTATTGGTTTTCACAAGTGTCGGCGTGTTATCAATAAAGAACTTATGAAATTCGACGCCTTCCACTAGGTTACCTAGTGCATCAGGATCAAACGCTGTAACGTTAGGGTCACATAATTTGGAATAGGTTTCATAGTCACCGTTATTGATTGCGTCTATGAGCACTTCAGTTACTTTGATTACTTCTGCTCGGCGTAAAGAAGCGTTACTGTCGCCACGAGCTTTTCCAAACGAATCAGCTTTCGTTAACGCTTCATCATCATGTTCTTTGGAAATTACAGTACATGCTCTATCTACGCCCTTCTTATCCTTGTCCAGATCATCATCTTCCAATGTTGTGCTGCTGTCGGTCGACTCTTTTACTTGAGACCCATCTCCTTTCTTGTTCACCATAGATTTTCCTGAGAAATTGCGTGTAGCAAGCATGGTTGTCAAGATGGCTCCCTTCAGTTTGCGCCGTGCATTGAATTTCTTCAAGCAGTCCACGGTCTCTTGCCTGTGCATAACAGACGCAACACGTTCGCGGTGGCAAATCCATGGGTGTTTAAGGGCTTCGGAAGCCGTTATTCTCTTGCTGGGATTTACGGTTAACATCTGGTTTATGAGGCTTTTAGCTTCAGGTGTCACCGTATCCCATTCTGGAGATGGATAATCATAAGCGCCCGCTTTAATTTGACCGTACAGTCGATGTTGATCTTCATCCCAAAATGGAGGATAGCCAACAAGCAAAATATATAAGATCACACCGCACGCCCAGATATCTACAGGCTTACCATACGGTTCCTTTTTAAGTACTTCAGGTGATAAATAGCCAGGAGTACCGGCGAAACCGAACCACGCTTGTTGGTCGCCTTGTACTTCAATAGCTAATCCAAAATCAGCAAGTTTCACAGCAGCTCCTTTAGCTTTGCTGGCTAGTAAAAGATTTTCTGGTTTTAAGTCTCTATGCACAACTCCATTATGGTGACAATGGTGTACAGATTCAAGAATTTGTTGTATACAGTGAGATGCATCAGCTTCAGAGTAAAATTCTCTGGCAACAATGTCTTCAAACAATTCACCGCCCGTTACTAAGTCGAATACCAGGTAGTGAAAATGCTCCTCTTGAATAGAATCATGAAGTCTTACGATATTAGGATGCTGAAGTTTCCGGCAAATTCGCGCCTCTCTCTCCAACTTTTGGAAATCTCTGGCTGAGAGTTTTTTAGTATTTATAATTTTGGCAGCAAATTCATAACCAGTTGATTTTTGCACAGCACGTCGCACGATTGAAAAGGCTCCTTTTCCCAATTCTTCTTTCAGATCATAATTATCAGAAAATCGCGTACTAACACTTTCACGGTTTGGATTGGCCATTTTAACACAGTATACTTACTTCACCAGGTTGTAATCGTTAACTTACTGCGTAAACTTTGAGCACGAACTTCAATATCTGAGTTAGTAACTGCAACAAAAAAAAAAGATACTTGAGTGTTATTGAAAGAAACTAGTTTTATTTTAATGTCATGTCATAATTGCGTAGTGTAGTTCTATAATTGGATTATTTTAAAAGATGTCAAAAATTGACAGCGATCGGGGCAAGACTATGATATGTTTCTCTAACACATATACCTATTGAGTACCTACACTAATAAATATTTTTGGGACAACGGTATTATAGTGCAACAGATTTGAGAATATATTTTGTTAGATAAAACAAATAAAATGAAGTGATGGCACAAATCCATAAAACACGTATTATACAATTTTACATTCTTAGTGAATCATTTATAAAATAAGTTTCTTAAACGCATGTCGATCATATGTTCATTTTTTGTGCAGTTTATTGTTCCTACTAGGAAATGTTTTATAAACCCATGAGTCGGTAGTTTTACCTACATTATGACATGAACTCTAAGCGCTATTTATATTTTCTGTTATATCTTGCTGTTCATAATCCACTCACGAAATGGGCAGAAAATAGATATTGTCAAGGAGCGGATGAATTTATCCGAATGAAAAACGTCGGCACTATTTTGGTCACTCAAGCTAAATTGAAGTTCTGCATGCTTAATATAAAACGCGTAGATGCCTAGACAATAGTATTCGTGGTCACAATCATAGACTTCTAATATTAACACTACGGCACCGGGATGACATTTAGTTAGCGCAAAATAATCGATACACCATTGTCTCAACACATTCACCAAAATCCCGAGAACATAATAATGTAGGTACTTAACCAATTTAATATATCT
The DNA here is from genome assembly GCA_963082905.1 of Oligia fasciuncula. NCBI lineage: Eukaryota > Metazoa > Arthropoda > Insecta > Lepidoptera > Noctuidae > Oligia > Oligia fasciuncula. Next base: position 9,325,512 of record OY720392.1, read on the forward strand.
ATCCCAATCACGAGAGAAGTCCCGAACACAAAATCACAAATGGTTTAAAAATATCACTGATATTAATTTTTTTACTAATAAAATTATCATTACGCGACTTTGGCCGATATTCTTAGCGCTACGAACTCGTACGTATGGCTCGCGATGTATTTTTAATGGTACAAATTATGTCCATCAACCGAAAAGAAAGAGAAATTGCTCGCGAAATGCTTTTAAAAATATCTTATTTACCTATTATGTGCCCATTTTACACAATATTCGACAAGATGAAGATCAAAAACGAAGGGCCTGGCCCTACACCACACTCTCCTTCTGCTCCGGACACGAGCTTCGGGGTCAAACTCATAGACATTTGTGTGTTGCCAGGATGGTTCACTTAAAATTATACATTATAAAAAATTTCAAAATAGCATTTCTATTAGTATAAAGTGTATCTACAGTTGTAAGTGTCCATTACATACTTTATAGCCGCCAATGTTTCAGAAATACACCTCTGATTCTTGCGATATAATTGTTTTCCTTCTAAACATTTTTCCTTGTGTCCATACTGAGTGTTGATTCGTAAAATCGATATACTAGCGCAACGCTAAACCAAAGAGAACTGGTGAAACTGTACTCTGCGCCATCTTGTGGGCACTAGATACAAAAAAAAATGTTCGTTCAGGAACAACTCTAAAGCTAACTAATTTAAACTGTTCGGATCTTACTTAGTGCCTATATTATAATGAGACCCAATTTATAACTGTAAGATGTGATGAGCCTCAAAGGTTATTATGCTTTACTGAATATGATCAACGAGATGACAAATTATGTCATCGTTTTATTGTATAAACAAATTATGTAGATCATAATGTATTCATTTTATTTTTGTGCAATGTAATGTTACTTTTGTGACAATATTTACGCACGCACGGCTTTTATTAGACAGTCCTTCCTGTTTAATAGGCATGATAGTATTCACTGGAGAATTTACCAAGTAGGTACTTGCCTTAAAATTGTGTCATACCTAATTAAATTAGGTTCTAACAAAAATTGTATTTTTTTGTTATTATTCATTCATCACTTATTTGAAAAGTAACAATATGAATCAATGGTGTCATTTCGCTGATTGTGACGTAGGTATCTATACATTTTCTCACGTTGGACGAATTAATTGATTGATTATAGCTGCTGTTGTGGTTTGCTTGTTATTTATTTTTTAGCCGTGCGAATTGCTATAGGTAGCCTTTACAGGTAAGTAACCTGAACTGAAACTTTCAGCTAGTTAAAAGAGCAATAGTAAAATATATTCATATTATACTGGTGTCGGTAGGTACTAAATTCTTTATTGCATTCCATTTATGTATTACATATGGTATGACAAAGTAAAATATCAATATAGAGTTATGGACCCTGTCGGTTTAATGTCAAACTTCTATACTAAGAAAACGCAAACACAACTTATATGTCAGGTTAGTCTCTGGGATTAAAAAACGAACTTTATACTGTCCCACTGCTGGCCAAATGCTTAGGCATATACCGCATATAGGGTACTTATCCGAAAAACAATTGTACACCGTACAAATCTTATTACAACCATCTAAGGGTTTTCTATCGAGAGACGCTTCAATTGCTAATTTCCAATGATTTTTTTAAACAAAGATTGGCTGGATATAGTGTAATGTTCCGATCGAGAGCAATAAGAGTTACAAGAAGAAATCAAATCCAAAATTCTATTACCTAATTATATTTGTTTTAGATTGACGGGTAGATTAACCGTGAACATTACTTCACTCTGGGATCCCATAACCACATATTCTACTGTAACTACTGCGAAATAAAAAAGTCTGTACAAATCTTTACATCTGCTGACTTTGTTTGCGTAGGTCGTTTTCGGGTGACTACTGAACATCACCGCAGGGCTGTGGGGACCCAAAAATAAAACAAAAAATCATGACATGTCACATCATCTACCAACCCGCACTGGGCCTGCGTTGTGGATTACGGCCCACTCCCTCTCACAGAGGGGAGGCCTGTGTCCCAGCAGTGGGAACATTATAGGCTGATTATGCTGTGGGTTCCCCATAGAACAACATCACGCTGAGTGGAAGCCTTCTTGTCACAGTCACCACGTGCAGCTGCGGACTATTTCTGTTGTGTGATTTTATTCGAATTGTGATAAATAAACCTTTCTTTAATAATAAGAACCTCTCTTTCTCAATAATTCTTCTTACAAATCCATAAACGACACTCAATGGTAATCGTAGTTTATTGTAGAAAAATTGCAGATTCCTATCCTTTTTGATAACCTTGGAGACAGTCTTCTTTTATACGGACGGGCAGTCTTCTTGCGATAACCACATTTGTAATAACTACTATGGCGGCTAGCTATACTTGGAGATACTAATTCAAGTTTGGAATAATTTTCGTTGTAAACCTGCCGCTCAACTTGTCATCAACATGAGCACAAAGCTGTCGTCTTTTGACAAGTGACCGTGTATGGTTAGACCAGCCTCCTGACTCGAAAACGTAGTGTAAACCCTTGAGAAGGTCGTCCGGTAGTTTTTTTTTTTTTTGAAACGTTGCCCCACACTAGGAATTTCTCCTGTATTGTGGGTGCGTTTACAAACATTTAAATTTACGTACACAAACAGCCAGACCCGGAACAACTACTTGATTTAAGATTATTTAAGATTATAATGAACCCTGGGCGTTGTTATTCCAGATTTTGTAGGAATATGTTAAATGAGGTAATTGCGTAACACACTACCAGTAGCAATAACTTTCATTCTGACAGTTCAACAACATTCATTGCGTTATTAACGATGTTGAACAGACTTTCGAACATAGTATGCAGCTACGGATTTCCTTCAAAATCATTCAGATTGTGATTGTGTTGTGTTGAATTAGGAAAATTCAATTAATCGAAAGGATCTTTTTATTTAGTTACATCTATATAATATATAAAAGAAAGTAGTGTTAGCTATTTATAACTCAAGAACGGCTGAACCGATTTGGCTGAAAATTGGTGGGGAGGTAGCTTAGAACCAGGAGACGGACTTTTTATCCGGTTTTTTTTTCTTATAGGAGTAGGGTAGGAGTAGTTTAGGAGTAGGGTAGAAGTAGGGTAGGAGTAGGGTAAGAGAAGGGTAGGAGTAGTGTAGGAGTAGGGTAAGAGTAGGGTAGGAGTAGGGTAGGAGTAGTGTAGGATTAGGGTAGGGTAGGAGTGGTGTAGGAGTGGGGTAGGAGTAGGGTAGGGGTAGGGTAGGGAAAGGGGTAAGGGGGACCACGCGAACGAAGTAGCGCCGGGCAGCTAGAAATAATTTATATGGCAAAACAACGTTTGCCGGGTCAGCTAGTTATGAATAAAAATGCTGTTCGTTGGCAAGCGCATCACTTGAGAACTGGTGGACCGATTTGGCTATTTTTCTTTTAAAATGTTCGTAATAGTCCGAATAACTTTTTTGGGGAAAGTATAAAAATTGGAAAAAATCCACAGAAAATTAGAAATATTAATGGGAAAAACTGAAAGTCCTTTTTTCTATGGGATATATTTATGAATCATTGTTTGGACAGGACAACGTCTGTCGGGTCAGCTAGTAGGTATAGAACTCTTTTCAAGAACTGTATTTTTCCTCAAAGCGTATTCCTGTCTGTTAATGGATCTCTGCTTTAGAAATGAATTAAACGCATGTCTACAAGTAAAACATACAATATTTGCTGAGCGGATCGTTAATAGAACATCCAGCGGGTTGAGGAACAGAATATTCTGTCCAAATTATGTCTTCATATCAGTATCAAATGTTGAACACACTGCAAGATCTTCAATTTTATTCATCAACAAAGGACTATTAAAGATATTGCAGACGAACTAAGTTGATGAAAAAGTCTAATCAATCATTACCCCGTACGTCGATCAATCAATCATCAGAACATAGAATTATTAATTACGTGTGTTGCTTATACTTCATTGTTATGTGACTATTGTCATCTCAGCTATTTTAGAATCGCTAAACAGTTTAAACCAAATCATGTTTTCTCTGTAGATTCTGGCTGGCAGGAATCTAAAGGATTCACAAAAATCACTCGTTGTTGGTTGCCGTCATCAGATGCCAGTAAAATCAGAATCCTATATAAGCAGATTATTTATTCATCAAAATAAAGAATGGGTTAAGTACTAAAAAAAGTACCTACGGAAACGGTGTTTCGTAAAATTAACAAAGACTTGTCATCATTTTTACCAACTTCTAAAAAAATTAGGTTATTAATATTCAACAGCTTCTACCTTTTATAACTTACAAAAATGGTCCTTCGTGAATCGGACCCTACACATCAGAATTGTATAGCAAGCATGTTTTATAAACTGACGCCAAAGTTTTTCGTATGGACCCCTAATAGTATGAACCCTTTTATTGAAAAGGTTTTAGATGTTAGTAGTTAGAGCTCAAAAACAAATTTTATTCAAATTCATGTCGCTCGTAGTAACCGGTTTCCAGTTACTTGGAAGCTGAAATACTTCATTAATTGAGTACCTACTGAAAAAACTTAGCAAAGCAAACATAGGTTTCTATAATGGAGATTTGGACATGAACATTCTACTGGGTTCTATTTGATCGCCTTGATGCATTGATTTTTTGTTTTTCAATTGCATACCTGTTGTCATGGATAAGTGGAAAAGCGGAGTTACCAGTTACCACAGAAGCATTTTCTTGCTTAAAAGGTGATCTCCAACTCATGCGTGTTTTCATTGTATGCCAATTATTTTTCACTTTTTTATTGGTAAAGTTAACTCATTTATATGAAGTCACCAAAAAACTTCACGTAGGGTCATATACTCTGCCAAATCATAAAAAGGATTATAATCGCTATTGTAATCCTGTTCGTTACATAAGTGTTAATATTAAAATTCAGGTTGCATATATGAGTTTTCCCATTATTTCTGATAAGATCTTAAAATTAGTTTCCAGTTTAGATTACACGCTTATTGTTATTAGCCACAAACGGTGTACCTATGACAAAAGTTCGACACCGGTCTCTAACGGCGAATTGGGATGAAAGACCCCCCTTGTGAACGGGCTAACTCCACGAGTTGATTCACAAAAATCAAAACTGGTTCGCATCTTGCGCAAGTGCAGGGGGAACAAACAAGGGCTTTCGGAACGGGCCCTTCCAAAATTCGCCGGTGCACAATGCACCCTCCGTACCATCCCCACGCAAGCACTCTTATTATTACGCGACTCCGGTTCCTGTCCCCATATTGTTCATATTATTTTGGTATTCGCTAGACGCGTTACGAAGTTTTCGTATCTCTGTGCCGTTACTTTTGAAAACTTTAACAATATCATAGATATTAGTGTAAATTGTTAGCATAGACTGTCGTCTGAAATCTTAGTTGAAGAATGTTGTTATCTTGGGTTCGAAGCAGTGCAAATTATTCGCTCGAAAGTATTCGATTGGCTCCGTCTTCGATTCTGTCACCTAATATTTGCAGCGAAGGGAAGTATTAAGGTTTCGAACGCTGCGGTCGTCTCAAGTTGCTTTTCTCATGAGTGGACGTGCGTGTAAAATAATAACTTGAGAATAATATGTGTGGTAGGAGCGTCGGACGCACGGCGTGCCGCGTGCAGCGCCCGCACGCCTTTGTAGTGAACGAGTATTATCGATCGTGGACTACTTCGCTATCCGTGAAATGCGTTCTGTGTATTCGGTGATCGCTTCAATTTGGCGGGAGTCGGGTCACGCGCTAATCTGTATGAGGAGAATTTGGTAAGTTCACGAACACCATCATTACTTTTATTATATCATCATGGACTTTATCCATAATGGATTTCAAAGATGCTTATATGTTCTGTATCCAATGTCATTGGGTAAATTAATTATTTGTTTTATTATGGTAACGGTTGGGCATATTTCTGTTGGATTTGAAGCTAGGGATTGTTCTCCGTTAAAGTTCGTAAGAGTTAGATCATTTTGGTTGCGACTGGTACATTTTGTATGAACTTTATATATTGTTTATGAATGCTGCGACGATTTAAAATGAAATCGCAATGTATGGACTATTCTGAAGCACAAATACTGGGTGGTAGCTACTAACCACCCCGTATCCTACCTATCTGATTCAATACAGTCCTAGACACAAGTGAAATTTCAGCGGTTTATTACTTACATTATGCATGATTATAAAATCCTACCCACTAAAATAACATTGCCAAGCAAATTTTACAACGATATTTTTATAAGCTCGCTTGAAACAGGTCAATGAACTCTTGACGCCAAAATTGTTTCGCCAAAAGCATGGTAGTAGTAGGTACAAGCGATATTAAAAGAGTTTTGATTTTTTTTTTCTTTTTGGGGTTTTTGGGGTTCTCATCTAAGCGTATAGGAACTAAAGATTAACACGCTGCAATTTTTCATAGATGAAAGTGGGACCAAATGAGTTCAATTTAAATAGGTTGCCTTGCCTCACATTAAATAACTAAAATTTTTGAAATAAATCGAGATCACAATATTTACAAATGCGTACCTAGTACGTAAATGGGTCAAAAATGAGTTGACGAAATCGCCCCCGTTTATTAATTACTGTAATAAACCGAAAAGGGTAAAAAAATAATTGTCATTTTATTTTATATGCCTATTTTGCTTACTAATTAACGAATATACGTAACAGTCAGTCACTTATATAGCATTTCAAGAGCTGGCACTTGAAGAAGTAAGAAAATGTATAGTTTCAACAACTTGGACATGTTTTGCGTTTCTATTCTACGTCTCTCTAATAATTAATTCAAATTAATGAGGCTATAAACAAGGCTCAAGTTAATTATGCAGCCGAGGTAATGCAAGTCGACTGGAATATTTTAAGGCATACCTACCTACTTGGGCGTTAACCCACAGAAATGGTGAAAAATGTATTCATAACGGAAATTTCTTGGTAAATGCGGTGTTTGTCTTTTACTATGTAAATTCACTCCACCAAGTTCTGAAGAAGAATATACGTACCTACCTAATATCTTTCATATGAACTTCGGTCGATAGCAAACCTTTAAATAAATTCTTGTATGTTTTTGGAAACATGTTTACATAGCAGACCGGCCCTATGGATCTAAGAATAGACTGGAATGAATCGTTAGGTAATATTTATATGCCCAGAAGTGTTGGGAAATCTTTGTAGAGTGAACCTACAGCTTGGTTTGGTATGTGGTTAAAAATGGTCTCAATGTAAAGAACATTTTTAATCGCACGCCCTATAAACGAAGACTGCAAAAGAAATATGTGCGTTTGAGATGATTGCAGCAAAATATTTTCTTCTCTATACAATATTTATTTTGGTGACTGGTTTCCCAGAGCGACGCGCGAAATTCAGATATAATATTTTAGACACGAGTAACTCCGTACCTTTTCACGGCATCTTGACGACCACGTTTTCGACAGAAATGTTAAACAAATTGATATTTATGTAGGTAACTTTAGTACACAGTAAAAATATCGGAAAATGGAGCCTTACAGCCACTATCAAAATATTGGCTAAAGTTCGACTTTCCCAAACTATCCATCATTCGCCTAATTCACTTACCTAATCTCTGCACAAATATACCTAAGGCAATGTGCTTATGTACCTATTTTCATATCGGCTTTCTGAAATGTTCTGTATAACTGGGCAACATTTATGTAACCCAATCACGTTTTGAGGCCGACTGTACTGATCGTTAGGTGAGGTTTAGATTTGTGGGTATTTGATGAATATAATATCTTTACCTATTATGGGTATTCCTCTATATCTGACAGCAACACTACGGTGTAGGTCAGAACTAATTTGGCCACCAAACATGCCATTAGGATGGTAAGCGTTCACATGAAAACCAAGGGTCACGCCGCAGGGCTTTATACAAGTGTGTTTGTAAAAGCTGACCGCTGAAACCATGTGGAAAACGGAAACCGTGCGGAAGACGCGCGGCGGCTAGCTTACCGAGACGTGTAGATAGATACGTTGTGACTATGTGCGTATAACACAAAGTGTGCGGAAGCCGCGTGATCGTGGGGTAGCGCGGCCAACGTCTGCCATCGCTGACGTCATGACCCGCGCTGTGTACCTAACCGTCATTCTAAGTCCATGAAGAATACCTTGTATCTCTCTAGATTTATAACAAATAGCTACTTATTACTCTTTCCATTTTTGCTATGTTTACATCTATGCATATTGCCAACAGCAACACATTTTCATATTTTATCGAGAGCATAATGGCCGTTTGCTTGGCGAAATTTAAATTTTTTAACACAGATACGTATGGAATTATTGCGGGCTTCCGAGTTGTTAAACCAGGAACACAACCAGGATAACTCATGTCACACAGATATGGAATGACATACAGTTGCAGAATGAGGCAGACGAGGCTGGTTCAATATAAATGCTAATTTCTAGATAAGATGGTTGCTATGTTTGTATCATCAGTTTAACATCAGTTGAAAGAATTGCTTAGAATAAGTAGCGATTCAGTTTATGCTTGTAATACATGTACAAATTTAATATTCGTAAAATTTGCAAGAACTTAGTTGTTAATCTGATTTATCTACTAGTGATATTTAAGATGTCCCAATTATATCATATTCCGCGCCTACGAGAAACCTGCGCCAGCCTTGGGTCTAGGTAGATTTATGTTGAAAACATTTCTGTATTTCTACAATATATTAGTTATTTGATATTCTATCGTTGTGTTAGTAATTGAAACACAGTTGTATGCGTAGGGCGGTTGGTCGACATCGGATACTGCTGTAGCTCCGGTTTCACACAATCCCTTGCTTATTAATGCACGCTACACAACAGTTGATTTCAACTACGTTTAATATCAATTTATCAAATAAAAGAAAATAGACGGTTGTCTTTTTATCAAACCTCGTTTTCAGTATTCCAGTACGTTTTTCGGAAATTACCACAAAGCTTTAATAATGAAGATAGGAATAAAATAGAAAGTTTCCCTTTACGTGATCAAAATCCGAATACGATAAAACAAGCTAGGAGCAGCGCAGACTTTCGACTAGCTCTGCATGCGGATTTTACCAACAAATTTGTGTTTGAATTATTCATCAGAATCTATTGTTTTCATGTTCTCTGTTTGAGTAGGATATTCTTTTAAATACAAGTAAAAATCCTCTCCCAGACCATGTTATATTTGACTAAATATAAATGATTCTTACTTTCATGAAAAGCTCATCAGCATCTAGTGCTATCAACCAACTGCAGGATATTACAGCTTCATTATCATTTCATCATTTCATTTCATCATTTCATTTCATTATTTCATTTCATTTCATCATTTCATTTCATTTCATTAGGTACGTCGGGAATATCTTAAAAGAAATACAGTAAAATAAAAAGAAAAATCCATTACAATCAGTTACCTACCTTTCGTTCCGTCTGAACCTACTAATTTTGTAGAATTATGTAAATGTGACATGATTTACGTAGATTGCGGTGATTGCAGGATTTGGGACGAGGTTCGCACGTCTAATTTGTGATCTCTTTCTTATGTAAAGGCACAAACTATTGAGATTGGATCATAGAATTCTGAACATGATTGCTCTATTAAATAAAAATAAATTGGCATGTATTGTCGACAACATTGAATCCCAAAAAGCATACGAAAGAAATTCTATTATCGAAATGTGCCTTTGGATTCCTAAAAATCTAGACCGTTTCTTTTATATTGAGGAATTCCTCGTTCACGTTATTGTCCCATATACAAATCGTTCACTATATTCCTTACGAGCCTGGGGATTTATTGTTTTATTTGTGACAGACCTTCATAAAGTTTATATTCTGAATAAGTAATATGTGTAAGCAAATATATATTATTTTATGTGCGGTGGCAGTAGATAGGTATTGGTAGATAGGATTAATTATATGATGGCTTCATTTAAAACATTATACCCAATAACATGAGTTTGTGGAACTTTTGGCTTCCGCCGTCTGCGCTTTACCTTTTAATGATCCCGCTTGGCTGACGTTAGTCCTTATTTTAAACGAGTTTCACAGGAGCGAATGGCGGATATGTTTTATATAATATTTTTATGACGCTTTGTATCACGACACGATCATTGGTTCCGAAGCGAATATAAACGGTAATGTGATCAATGCCTCTTCACATTTTCCTCAAAGTTAAAATTAATGTCAATCCCGGCTTCGCGGGGTCGGAACCCTCCGGCAACGATACACAGCGCGTTTCTAGGAAAGACGTTATTTGAAGGCTGTATAAAAAGGTTTATAAAACAGTTTGGGTTTTTGGGATTTAGAATTTGTGTGCAAATAACGTAGTTGAAGATAGAGAAGACACATTTAAAGTCCTAGTCATAAACTTTAATGAAAACCCGCAGAAAACATTCGTTCATGTTCTTTTATTATGTTTACTTCTAAAAGATTTTATGAAAATGCGAACGTGCTGTAACAGTGTTTTTATTTTCCAAGTAAATAAAGACGCAAACAAGGAGGGTCATGATGAAATTCGCAGTGCCGTCCGTGCGTGCCTTATCTACCAATGTGGAGGGTTCTACCTCCTCAGTGCCTACCCCTTCCAACGAGCTTAGATGTACACGTATCATTTTAATTATTTATTTTGCTTTTAGAGGCATTGTTGGGCGTATTTTTAGTATAAGTATTAACGTAGATCTCATCGTAATGCATTTATAAAAGTAGCTTTGGTACGTAAACGTATGTACCCAAAAGAAAATAGGACACGTAAAAAACAGTAAAAATCCAGTTCTACATGAAGTGCAATTCACAAAGAACAATTAAATAAATAATAACGGAATAATAATATATTGAAGTACAATTTCAAAGGGAAATGTGAGACGAAGGACCGCTCAAGGGGTCCGATGACCCGCACTGGGACCTCTACGGAGAATAGATGCGGAATTGCGTTTAATATTGGAGATTCCGTCCTCTTCAGGAGATCATGTTCACTTTAGTCTCAAAAGAAAGGTCAGGATGTCGAATTTTAGGTAGGTATTAATCTATTTCTAACCAGCTTTTTTTATTTCGACTCTTCTAAGCAAATAAAAGTGAGTGTTGCATTTACTAAACATGATAAGTACCCATAAGTGTTCATACCTAATGTCATAAAAAATACGTTACCTACCACGTAAATATACTGAGAATTCGACTGTATTTATTTATTAAGAAAAGTACTCTGCCAAGGAGCGTTCAGTGCCCGATTAATGTCACACAATTGCGACGTCTAAATCTTCACAATCTTCAGCATTCTCAAAGTTCATTCGTTCTGCGCAAAACTAATACACCACATTTATGAGTCTAGCTTGACTAGCTTTAACATAATATTAAACAAGTCACTGCCCTGCGAATGTGTAATAGTGACTCTGGAATGTCGTAAGTTGTTTTATGTAGATGGGTGACGAATGTTAGGATCGCAGACAGCATGACGCCAACTGCTGACCTCTTCGTCTTACGATCGAAACCACTTCAATAACACCAAATTATTATACAAAGCACGTACATACAGCTGTTTCGGCATCCGAGACGTCGTCGCGACGAATAAAAAGTCTAAAATATTGACAAATAATATAAATTCATGTACCTTACCAAAGGAAACCTGATTTTATCGTTTCGTTTATTTGAAAAAGAAAACATTCTTTGCCAACTTTATCGTTTTCCGAAGGCCTTTGAATAGGGAAGATGCTGGATAGTATGGGTATATTTGTAAAACACCACCAATTTGACTTAAACCCGAGCCAATGATTGCTTAATCGCGCCGATCAAATACCTCCATCAAGACGGTCTTTGATTCCTTGTGTTTGATAACGACTGTTTAACATCGATTTTCTTTGATTCAAGTATGTATTAGAGTTTCATTACAGTTTCAGTTTCAAAATGGAGTTTAAGAACCTAGGAGGCATTCAAATAAGGTTTACCTTTTAAAATTGGTTTTTCTTTTAGAATCCTTTCCGTTTTTATTTGAAGCTGCATCTAATATGCAGTCCTGTTTATAAATTCTAAGTTAAATAGTAGTTTCAACACTCGTATTATAAAAACGTTCAACATATTTTTCAACGTTTATAAAATTTAAACGTACCTACTTAGTTAAAATTAAAAGTTAAGTAATTTTTCCACGATTTAAATTTTCATTTTCATGCTGCTTCAGTATAATATCAGCCCGTAAATTGTAGCGTTAGTAGCCTTATTGTTATTTGTTGTTTGCTTATATAACAGAAGCTATATGCTTGCTTATGCTACCTATATATTAACAATAAGAGGTTTCGGTGCTTATATTTAACCATAAAGTGCAGATCAATATTACGTCTGTAGCGGGTCGTAAAAGCTAAGCAATCATGCCGAGTGTAACGTATCAAACGTTTGTCGAACTATGTGTAGGGCTTCGGCTTCGGTAACAAGGGAAATATTTAGTTTGTGTATCAAATATTATATGGTTGAGTTTAATCCCTGACGAGTCACGTGAACTATTGTTAATTGCTTTAGTATTAGGTATCGTTTGATATTCAAATGCTTAGATTTCCGGAATTACCTATGTCGGTGCTATAACACATCACCACGTCAGAGTTGTGAAGGTTCATCCCGAGTTTCAGTAAATATGATTTTGTTTACACTTACAAAAAGCAACATGTCCTCGGCAACAAATTGCATTTCAACTATGATTTCATTACTTCTGATATTGTTTGTATCTTTTCTTGTAATAAGTTCCCCGGTTGGGGCTTGTCGGTAGCGAGAACGCAAAGCGGCGGGGCGTAGGTCGATAAAAGTTATTTAATAACAAGGAACACCCAGCCTTAGCAATGTAGTTCACCACCACGTGACCTGCCTACTTAATGTTTATTATTGTCTAGTGTTCATTATGTAGGTAAGTTGATTAATCGAACGATTTCCGTTTGAATGCTTGATAGATTATGCCTCCATCGTAATTCAGAGATAAGATATTGCTTAGATAGTTTCAACGGGACGCAAATTTTCAGTTTCGTTAAAAGTGGTTGATTGATACCAGTTTCAAAATGTTAAGCTTATAATATACGACTAGCTGTCTACAGTCTTCGGCTTGGTATATTTTCATGAAGAAATTATAAAAAATTGGGCTCGCTTTTTCCTTTTTAACGTCGCACGACTTCTGGTTGAAAAAAGGAACAGAGGCTCTTCTAGTTTCTGGAGTGTAATTGAGCTGAACCCTTATATAAGAATTATTTTCCGTTTTCGTTTTAAGTGAAATCGAAAGCACTCATTTAGTCGTTCATATTTTGTCGGAACGATCGCAAACGGATGTTATTTACTTTATTGATGGATTTCGAACGTTTGATAGAATTATATTTATTTATTATATAATTTGGACGTGTTTACGCACGAGACGGTTGTAGAAAACACCCAATGTTGACATTCATCTAAATTTTCAGGTTCAATATTGGATTTCAGTGGTTTAAAAGGCGTCTTCTTCATTAAATAAAATAGGACGAATAAAGATCCAAAATTCAAATTGATGGAACAACTTAAAACAAACCTAACCCCTGTTTTCGTATAAAAACAGATCTCTTTCGCCAAATATTCCGCACCCTTTGGCTCATGTAGCACATAAAAATAAACTATGTTATAACTACTAACACATAAGTGTACCTACTTGCGGATTCTTTTGTTCTTATTGTCGTTCTTTCATATCTTGGAAATGTCAAAGTAGCTTTTAGGGAAATATGTGCTGTATAAATTAATTTAGATTTTGTAGCATTACAAGATCGTTTAACTTGGGCAACAAAATATCATAATATACATACTTATGAATATAATACCTATATGTTCAGTGAAGTTCTTGTAGGTACATGCCTATCTTTTTAACCGACTTCAAAAAAGCAGGAGCTTCTTAGTTCATCGGATTTTTTTTATGTATGTTCCCCGATTACTCGCAGACGGCTGGAACGATTTCAAAAATCATTTTTTTTTCAAAGGGTATACTTTCCAGATGGTCCCATTTTCATCAGGTCAGGATCTGATGATGGGATCCTGGAGAAATCGAAGGAACTCTTCAAATATTATAGGCACACCTATAGCGATTTGAGTATTTTTATAGTAACTCGTGCATTTGCTCTCGGAAAGCACCATTTGGTGAAGTGAAACTGATGATGAAGACCACAGACGCCCACCGGAACTACTCAATAATAAGTATTTCACGGGTTGCGATTCGATTGCTTTAATATGTTGCTAAGCAATTTATGCTCGTCACAATGTGAATGGTGAATTAATGGAGCTGATGGTGGAATACCAGGAGAACTCCTCAACAATTAACGTCCCCGCATAAGGAAAATCAATATTTTGTAAAAGGCGATGAGCAAGTTGACATTAGACTATTGTAAATTGGTAACTTAGATACATTATAAACAGACCCACTAAAAAGCGAGAAATAAAAACTTTTTAAAAACAAAATAACGACTTGCAAAAAAACACTACAAAGTGAAAAATTATTTTAATTTCGGAAGTCGGTGGCAAAAAACTAAATACAGATCCAAAGACATCGACTTCCCGACGACCTTAGTACTTACAAAAACAGTAATGGCATTGATATACATTGTTAGGTTGGCAGGTTACGACCCGATTGTCAAGGTTTTCCAACAATTATCGTGATACCAATGACAAGACTTTATAAATGATTAAGCTTTTATTGGAAAAAAGGAAGGTCTCCAGTAAAATAAGTAATCGTATTACTGAACGAAATATATACATATATACATACCTAGTAGGTAAGCTTAGAGTGTGTAGGTACGAGTACGACAATTGGCGTACTGACAATGATAATAAGTAGGTATCTTACGCCAATGGTGTTTGTAACAGATAAAATTAAGGTAGGTACAGTATTCAGCAATCGAATAAAGTAAACACAACGTAACATACGTAATGTTATCCATAAAACATAGGTAATTAACTGATCAAACACATTTCGTATCATTAGATGAGTCACTTACCTGGTACACTGACAGTTAATAGCTTTCATTTATGTAATTTATACTGGGATCCGACATTAAATTGTAATAAAATCTCGATTAATTGAATTAAAAACAAATTTTGTAACGTAGCGATTGAAATATACGCAAGTATACTAGCTGGTTTCTGCGACTTCGTTCGTGTTATATACAAACTTTCCACCTCTTGTGGGTGGTCCACTGAGGGGTTGTGTTTGAAAAAAAAAATTTCTTACAGTATATTCACTCGTCAACACCATGTTAGGGATGAATCTTCCAAAATTCAGGTTCCTTCTATCTTCAGTGGTTTAGGACAAACGTTATCTGGCATTAGTCAGTATGTCAGACGAAATAGTTTTGTAAAAAAAAATATAAGATTAAACGAGACTCAGAATGCTGATAGCGAAACAGAACCAACAGGACTTTAATCACCGATGAAAGCAGACGTTTACTGCCAAACTCTTAAAAGAATCGACAAAGTACTCATTACTCGATCAAGATCGCTTTTAGCGATAAGGCCGCCCATTGTGTCACCGCCTATGTACAGTTTCTATTTTTATGTCTGTAATTTATTTGGTGTACAGTCACGAGCAAAAGTATGTATACACTTGGCTTTATTCAAAGTCGATTTTCTCCTTTATTTTTTAATGAAATTTTATATTAGTAGGAACACAGTATTTTCGAACCCATAGGTATATGTAAAGTGTCGTATTTCAACGTTGGATTCGTTATTTCGTGAAAAAATCGCAATTTAAAGTTGCTAAGTGTTGACATATTGGTGCTCGTGACTGTACATACTCGTAATAAAGAGTATTTCTATTCTATTCTACTCTTATTGTAGCCAATAAATTGTCAGTAACACAAACACAAAGCAACACGTTTCCTTTAAGAAATTTTACTCTATAAGGTTTATTGAAGCTTGAATCAACGACGAAAGAAAATAAACTACAACATTTGTACGGTGCATTCTTATTTTCTACAGACTGCACTGGGTAAATTTTCTATCATTATAGTAGATTTTATTGCTTGCATTCTTAGGTATTTTTCAGATTCCGTTGACCGTTAAATAGGGTGCCACCAAGTTTTGTTATTAGAACCTGCACTTTTTTATAAACATTATAATTATTTTGAGAGTCTGTAGCGGTTTTGGTAGTATCATTACTCACCTTTTTATATTGTATCAAATAGGTTCCTCGTTAAAGTCAACTCTGTCAATATGTGCGTTGATGAATCCGAAATTGTTGTTCCTATTTCGCCTCCTAATAGGCACTGCCCTCTGGGCAGTCGGCCGGCCGCTACCAATTTTTCTGCATGACGATCGAATCTTTCCGCAAACACATGATCAATTCTAGCTTGCTCGTGGCGGTGCCGCCGCGAAAAAGGGACGAACGTTCCAAACTTTTCTCTCACTAAACCGTAACTTCATTTAAAGCTTTTGCAACATTAAAATAATCCAACTAAGGCTTAAGCCACACAGTAATGAGATAAACTTGCGGTAAACGGAATTTGTGCATCAGGCATGAGCGTGGCGCCGCGCCGGCTGGTACCGCTGTGTTTGCGTTAAGCCATTTACCTTTATTAGTATTAATTTAGCAGAAGCGAGTTGCAACTCGGCGCCTGTCTGCCTCACAGAACTGGGTCAATGACAAGCCCGACGAGAATAGAACCGACGCTTTAGGGGTGGATGAGCTCTATTGTTGCCCCAGCGCTACTGAGAACTAGAGATGCCTGTTCCACCAATATAATTATCATTTCCACTTGTAGTCACACTTCGTCTAGCCTACAATACTGCGGTTCGTGAAGCGACCTCACGATAGACTGGGACTGTGGGTTATAAATAAAACTTCCAGCTTATTTTTACCCGTGTCCGCCTACCTTAACAACATGTTTTCTTTTATTGGAGGGGTGTCGATGTGGAAGGAGTTATCGCCCATTTAAGGCATGACCTCAGCTAGACACCTAGTAGAACAATCGATCTGCGCAGTAGCCACATGTTACTTAATTCCTAGTTACCTAATAGCCAATTAGCCAGCAGCAACTAACTTAGTATAACTCGTACTCTCACTATAAGCAATTATTGCTTCATGGCTAAACACTATCTTCTACAAGGTCACTGCCATAAAAATCTAGTTATGATCACGTCGCATTTTTCCGCTACAAAGGTGCGCCGAAATGGAGTTGGTCAAATTAAAACGAGCCACGACGCCGGAATGTATCTACTTTTCTGTTGGGACCAGACCCAGCTCCGTTTATTATCTAAACATATATTTTATTTATTACGACAGTTTTCTTTTATAGGTACTGTATAAATAGTATAAATATAACTCAAGTAAGGGCTGATTTTTCAATCGACAGATAAATTTTTATTCGTGGAATAAAATTGACGTCTGACAGCTTTTGTATGGAAGAACATTCTAAATAATTCCTCGAATAAAATTATCTGGCGTTCGAAAAATCAGCCCTTACTAGAACATAAATATTTAACGTTAATGTAACAAAATAGCTTTGTACTTACTTTTTAAGCAGGTTATTTTTTTTCGCTTGACGCTGTCGATACACCGTCAATCTTTTGAAGCTTTTGTCCTTCGGCTTCTGTAAAGTAAATTAATTAAAAACTTGAGCAATAAGTATTACTCAAGTTTAGTAGCCTTAGATCCAAAAAGAAATTTTTAATGAATTATGCTTTGGAACAAGGATAATTCGTTGATTAAGGGATCTTTTTCAGGATGCAGTTTGTCTAATGAAGGGAAATCTAATTAAGTAGGGATTAGTATTTCAAAACAAGTTGGTGTATTAACGTAGGTATATAAAACTAGGCACCCTTACAAAGAAATGGAAACGTACAAAATAACAACCATTATATTTTCGTATCTTCAATTTGCTTTTCTTCCTACCTACTACGCAATTTCTCTTGGGAAAACTTACGAGTATATGTACAAATAAAGGAAGCTGCTCTATGGCCTTGATGAGAGGAATTTGTTAAAGTAATTGAGGACTACCGAATGTGGAACAAATTACATTACATTTACATTTACATCCAATTAAGATTGGATGTATACAGGGTTATTTGTAAAACACCAGCAACCTCTTAAGAGGTCATTGTACTCATCATTATGAACAACTTTTACTATGGGACAAACCTGAAATCGCGAAAAAAAAAACAGCTGTTCCCTACATTTTGACGAGTTATACGAACATAAATGTAGGGAACAGCTGATTTTTTTTTCGCGATTTCAGGTTTGGTCCATAGTAAAAGTTGTTCATAATGATGAGTACAATGACCTCTTAAGAGGTTGCTGGTGTTTTACAAATAACCCTGTATAACGGTATTATGATGGCCTTAAACATATAATAATGAAGTTGACCTTGTTTACCTATAAAACACTAGCTTCCACCCGCGGCTTCGCCCGCGAGGTATGTCGATAAAAACTATCCTTTGTCCTTCCCCGGGATGCAATCTATCTCTGTGCCAAATTTTATCGAAATCCGTTCAGTGGTTTAGGCGTGAAAAGGTAACATACAGACAGACAGAGTTACTTTCGAATTTATAATATTATTAGTATGGATTATGCTTACACGATGACGAGTTCAACCAGCGGGGTAATTGCGTAACACATTATCAATCGGAATCGGTTTCATTTTGACAGTTCCACAACATTCATTGCGTTATTTAAGTGTTGAAAAATTTTTCGAACTTACGAAGCAATGGATTGGCAATTTGATTCAGATTCAGATTGATAGTGTGTTACGTAATTAGGGTGCAGTTCTGAGAGAGTTCTAGATGTATTTTCGTCAATGTGTTCAGTGTTCCCCACCGTCAGTACCTAATTTAATTTTCATACAGAGAAGGAGCCAGCAGTGATCAAGCTTGCTTTGCCCGTGTTTTCTACCGTAAAATTCTCTGCTTTTCTGTTTAAGATATCTACCTTCTAAAAATTTAGTTATATTGTTTTGGGAATATATTGGTAGTAAGGTCATTACGTCGTAAAAACACGTGCATGGAATACCAATAGGAAGATGAAAATGTTTTATGTTGGTAGTCCGAATTTACTAAAATATAACGACCATGTCTTACAATGAAAATTGTATACAAATACTTAGGTAATATCCTGATAATATATTTTCTCTTATTTTCATAATTAGTAGCTGCAGGGCCTAACGTTCGCCAAGGACGTTTCTAGAACACGTAGATGTTACTAACGGACTCGGGACAGGCTACTTGGCATATTAATTTTTTTGTACTACAAAGCCTTTTCACTGGAGTATTTCAGAGGCGTAAAATGGTGCTTATTTCTGCTGCTTTACTTTAAAGAAAACCCAGTCTCGACAATATTCAAAGAATTGTGCCTAGAACAACATAGCCATACGGGTAGGTACCTAACCTTATGTGAAATCAAAGCATACCTACCGAAATCAACTAAGTGATAATACAGAATGGCGATTTAGTCACCTGCATCCGTCAAGGGGGTGATTCTACCCGTCATTTTATACAACTTTCGCTACAACTCTTAACCGATTCGTGAAAAAAAAAACATTCCTATTTATCAGTAGACAATTTCGATGCATACATAATTATGCTTTCTTTTACAATTCTGATATGAGTTTCATAGTGAAAGTTGTTTAGAATGACGTGTAGAATCATCCCCTTGACGAATGCAGATGACTAAATCACTACCCTGTATATAATACCAATCTCTTTTATTTCGAGTTTCGTACAGTTAAAAACAATATAGAAGTCGCCGCGCAAAAAGAAATCACCTATACGAGTTTTTTGATGATAGCTCATTTCAATAGAGAGGTGCCGGGAGTTGACATTGGACTTGCCTACTTTTCCAACTCTCTAGGTATCTACGATTAGGACACAAGTATTTGTGTCCTATAATCTCAGCTGCCAATTTTAACAAAACTCACGAACACTATCAAAGTCCTCTCAAAAGCTATCTATAAAATACCTAGGTCATTTTCAATAAACGGAATTATTAATCACTAATTTAAGGGTCTAAACAGACGGACTGCATTAGAACTGCATGCCAGCTGCAACTTCGCAGTTTGGCTACAGACAACACGGTTGGCGCAGTGGCTGAGCGATCGACTGCTGCACTGCGTGTCGCGGGTTCGATTCCCACACGGAACAAATATTTGTATTGTGTACAGGTAGTTGTTCCGGGTCTGGCTGTTTGTGTATGTGAATTTAAATGTTTGTAAACGCACCCACGATACAGGAGTAATTCCTAGTGTGGGGCAACGTTTAAAAAAAAAAAAGTTGTCATAACTAGATTTCGAAGCAGTTAAGTCAACTGCATCCAAACTGCGATGTTACAGCTGAAATGCAGTCCGTCTGTGTAGAACTTTTTTTTTTCGGATGCGAAATCTTCAAATGACCCTTCCCGCTCTGGGTGGAGCTGAAGGGAGTGTCAGACTCTTACTGACTAAAACCCACCCGTGTTCCTTCCTTAGCCCTTTATGTTCCGGGCCAGCGGTAACGCTTTCGGACAATCCCGCTGACCCGGCAGGCTTCGGCCCTATGGGGCCCCTCCTCGATGCTGACATGTGACTGTGTAGACAGGCTAAGGCTGCTATCAGACGGACTGCATCGCAGCAACCGCGCGCAGTCGATATATTCAACGCATGCAGTTGTACGTTCGTTGTACGTTGTACGTTCGACTTCGTTCAGTCATGATATCAACTTCACGCGGTCGGCTGCAGTCTTGTGAAGTCAATATTAACTGCATACAGTCGTGACTTCAAATTTACGCGGTTGGCTACAGTCGTGTAGTGTTGACGCACGCTATCCATCGCTAACCGCATACAGTTAGTGTGTAACGTCTGTGCTTCCATTTCGACGTCAAATCTTAGGCTGCCATCAGACGGACTGCATCGCAGCAACCGCGCGCAGTCGATATATTCAACTGCATGCTCTTGTACGTTCGACTTCGTTCAGTCATGATATCAACTTCACGCGGTCGGCTGCAGTCGTGTGAAGTCAATGTTAACTGCATACAGTCGTGACTTCAACTTTACGCGGTCGGCTAAAGTCGTATAGTGTCGACACACGCTGTCCATCGCTAACCGCATAAGTACAGTTAGTGTGTGTAACGTCTGTGCTTCCATTTCGACGTCAAATCTTACACTTGGCTCCTGGGCTAGATGCATGGCGTCAACTGCGAAAGTCAAATCCGACTGCAGATAATTGCATGCAGTTATCGGAGTCGAATCTGACTTTGCGCTTTTTACTTTATCATACTTACAGCCTGTTACTTGTTCATACAATGTTCGTGATTGATCTGATCTCTTTGGTGATTGGAACTTTTACTAACAATATCCACATTCCAAATTCGAATCACTTTTAGTCCCAAAGCATTAAAGAGCTATTTTAGTCCCTGTTTACGAAGAATACACTTGCTCTTTTTGAAAAGATGTGAAAAAAAAACAATTTTTAAATATTTGTCTGTCCGTCTGTTTGTTCCGACTAATCTGAGAAACGGCTGGACTGATTTTGACGGGACTTTCACTGGCTGATAGCTGATGTTATAATGAGTAACTAAGGTTAACTATTTTATTTTAGAAAAAGGATTAGGGTTCCGCGCAAAAAAATTAAAACCCAGTTGGTTTTCCGACATGCACGCAGTCTCATAAAGTCCATTAGGACCAGTCCAGTTACGCTATCTATGTGTCGCAGCCAGCTGGTTTAATAAGCCGTTTGGTTAACCGCCTGGCCTTTGGAAGTAGTGCTCGCCTCGCTTCGCTCTCTCGGCTCGCACGCGCTTGGTCACAGTTGTAACCTAACCCATTTGGTCGGGGTGCCCTGGTTTAGGTACTGCGACCAATTTGGTTTGCGCGTGATTGGTTACAGTTCCAACCTAAAATATAATTGAATATCATTCAGCTCATTAGTTGAACGGCCGCCGCGCCGTTTAGCTAGCCGGTTAACTAAACGGCTAATTAAACCAGTTGGCTGCGACATATGCACAAACAAAAGAAAATCATAGAATATCTATGGTAGATACCTACTTCTACAGGATCAGTTATTCCATTGAACAACTGCAATTACAAAAGTTTGATAACTAGGAAAGTTAAGCTATCTAGTATTTCAGTCCGTGTAGTTGTCTAATTAGTTTCTATTTTGTGAGATTACCTGTATAACATAGAGCATAGCTTTAGCTAATTATCTTGGAATGAAACAGACTTCGCCCAGTGATTTAAATAGCGGAGCAAATAATAGGTGTTATTAGCTGGTATAAAGTATGCGCTTTAGTAAATCAATTTGTCGGATTTTATCTGCGTACCTAATGACTTTCTGATTTTCGTTTTTAGTAATCAGAGCTAGCTATTAAAATGAATAATTCAGTCAATGTGGGGAATAATGAATTTATCAGTAGCTTAATTTACCATGTTTTCACTATACCTACACACGATAGATTACTCCAACGAAATAAAAACAAAGTTTTTGAACGCTTAACGGCGTAATTGGAATTGTGTTTGTCGGTCCTCCATAACATTTATTTTAACGTGGTCTTTAACATTGATCGCTACATTGCGCAATCTACTGTGAAATTAAACCTGTAAATGTGTGTTTGCTTTATGTATTTTTTTATCTGCCATATAAAGTCGCTTGCAGGCACTATTGAAATTTTCCCTTTATTGAAAAACTCATGTTATCAAGGTACCTATCAAATCAAATACATTATCTTTTTGCAGTCGGTCATACCTACATAGGTACGACAATGAGGGCTGTGCACATCATTGCATCTGCATCAATTTAAGAAATACAAAATAACATAAGGGTTGCATAAGTAAATTCCAGGTAAATATCCATCTTTATATCTAAGAAAATCCCTACCTCAATAACCATTGCTATTTAAGATGAGAAATTGGATCTTAAGGTTACACTAGTCAGTCATTCTTCCATAAGTACTATTCTATTACAGTGTACATTAAAAATAACATCTACTTATCTCGTCATTATCTAGACCTGTACGGAGTGTACGGACACAGAATTTAAAAACAGTATTGGGTTGAAAGTTAGCTATAAGCGTGAAACTTCCATATTTCAACACTCAACGCATCTGGGCGTACACAAATAACTCCCTGAGTATGAAAATGGCAAAATTGTTAATTTATTTAAGAATTCAAATACCTACCTAACTTAATTTTGAATAAATACATGGTGTAGTTTTTTTTAATAATATCTATACCGTATAGATATTATTAAAAAAAACTACATCATGACGTATAGACTAAACGCCCAAATTAGAGAACGCCATAATGCTATACAAGCCTTTTTATATCTATAGGTACGGTCTATTCATGAAATTTTATGCGCTCGTTTTCGTTATAAATAATCATCTATTTCACTAAATAAATAAGTTATTAAATAAATAAACTAAATAGCATGCATATTAGCCGCGCCCAACAACGAGATCGAGCCGTCGCCGTCGACTAGTGCAACCTTAAATATTCGCTAACGAAACTAAACCTTTGCTCTTATTTATGTGTATCAAAATTATATAATTACATTTTACAATATTTATTTATTTTATTTTATTTTCCTTTATTGGCCAACCAACAATTGCTTACACTGTAAATATTTAAAGAAACTATACCATAATCTAGGATTAGTTTAGCAATTTCTTACAGGTTAGCACCGCATGCCCCTTAAACATAATTAGTGTGTCACAAGCACTGTGCTTTTTTTTAATTGAAATTAATATCTATTTAACTAAAAGGTAAACTACGTGATGGAATATAAAGCTAAATAAGACAGCAAAAATAAAACTCAATAGAAAACAAACAGCGACACAACAGAGTGGATATATAACTATAATGAATATGTAGCTATAATGTTTATGAAATCAGTACATATAGTTTTAGAGACGTCAGTTACACCTCCGGCCTTCGGCTCGCCATCATCAACCCCTTTATTCGCCCTCGTCATGTATCTGTCATTGGCAGAACAGTCGGGTTTGAGAGCAAATTATTTAACTATTGTTACAAATTGTTGGCTTGATTACTTCACACTGTTAAATTCCCTGTTCCAGAATATTGTGCTTAGGCCTGTCCGCTATAAAGATACCTATGCTACGAAATTGCAGACTTATTTCGCTTTCATAGGTAGTACCTGTAACAATTCCGTTACTTTGCAGATTGCTTTTGCAAGAATTCGTGAAACTGCTGAATTTGTGAGACAAACAAGCTGCTTTTAGTTATGAATTGGTGTTGGACCATTTCGCAGCCGCTAGCCGTCGACACGAGGTGAGAACGTGGTCGAAGTGTGAAAGTTTAACGACATCAAATATTTACAAATTTCCGCTCCGAACGAGGGAGCAGACGCACTCGCTCCGTTTCTCCTTAATTTATACTGCAATTTGCAATATTACCATATCCACCGTAACCTTGCCAGGCTTCTACATAAAATTGTATGATAATACCTATTTGTTTTGTGGTTTGTTTTTCTATAGGTATTAGATACCTACCTGATGTAGGTACCCTAGTTTAAAGCTGTTCTCATCGTAAAAATAACAAGTCGATTGTAATCAAGGAAACTTTGTATCTGCCTCTCACAAGTTTTATAAAATGGCGTCGCATGAACTTCTCAGATCTCGTAAGCTCGGCAGTCGGAGGACTTGGCTAAGTAGTTTTTGGTTAAAGTTCCACAATAAAATACTGGGTAATAATTGAAGTTCCGAACAGACGTAAATGTCAATTAGGTCGCTCATAAGAGTAATAAGTAGGCCGGGCCTGTATTACGTCGGTAGGATATTTAAGTGCTTTTTGAAGCGGATAGATATGAATTTCATAGTAGGTATCGAATTGCGTTTTTTGGGTTGCCACATGAACAAAAGTAGATAGGTAATTGTTGTTTGATGTAAATACTTAAGAACTACTAATTCATGTAATAAATTATCTTATCCAATTTGAACTAATGCTACGTTTTATCATCACTACAACAGGCGACGTAGAATCGTCAACAGCTATCCTTAAAAGGAATTAGATAAATCTGTTCTGTTCATTTCTAGGACAAACATGAGCAGATACAGATTTTGAAGTAATCTTCTTCGCTTTCAGGGAGTTAAGATACTTGTTGAAGCTTTCACTGGCTTAAGAATGTAGGTAAGTTAATAAACGTCTTTGTACAATGAGATACGTTCATAATTATAATTAAAATGCTAATGTCACTGTGAAATACAGTAGTCAGTACCTGTTTGTTTAATTAAGGCTGTACATAAATATTTACTCGTACCTACTTATCGTCCTGACATTAACTTTGTTAGCGGAGGAACGCGGTGGAACATAGGTACCTACTTGTGTTTGTGGTTTGTCAAAGGTAAACTTTCGAAAACCCTTACGTAACTCTACCACCGAATCGTAAAAATGTTTCTTTTCTAAATCTAATGAGCTGTGCCAGCGTAATGTTATTTATTAGGTAGGTACTGAAAGGAAAATAACGAGTGGAAGAATCGAGTTTCATTCGTGGGTTTGATGTTTTTTTTTTTACAATGTCGGTAGGTAGCGGTATTAAGGATTTGCTGAAAAGCTTGATGCTGCTCATAACGACTATGTCCTTAATAATGAAATCGTAAAATTTTCTGTTTCATTTCTTAGGTATGTGAAACGAATAGCGTCCCACTTTTGTTGTTTCAACCGGTTCCTTCAACACAAGACTTCTTGAAGCAGGAAGGCTATCTCGTGGCTTTAGAGTACTTCAGACAGACGATCGAGATCGACATTTGCCATTTCAGTATTCTAGAGATAAGAGCGAGGTAGAGCTATAAAATGGTGCAGTGCTAGAGCGAGATATAAAACGTAGCCACAGCTCTGGAGGGCGTTGCGGTCTGACCGGAGATTAGCGAGAATTGTCAGTCGTTAGGCGTATTATTTTATCTTTCAGTGCTAGCAATATTCAACTATTATAGGCCAAGAATGGTCATGATTATATTCAAATTCACAGATTGTAGACATACGGATTGGCAGCCCAAAAGTGCCCAAAACTTTTATTGCGTGCGCTGTTTTCTCTTTCAACTTTTCTTTACCAAACTTTCAGTCAAGGGCCAAGGGCGCCATTTGCATATTCTAATACTTCTAGACAATTTGGTTCCCTTTGAACGGTTAAGTAGAAATACTTACTCAATTCAGGAGGCAATTTTGCTCGCAATTATTGTGTTAACTGTTTACGTGAGCGAACTTCGTTATTATTGATTTATTCGACGTAGCTTAGTTTGAGGGAGTGATAAAATAAATGAACTTGGTTTTTGACAATTTCTGTCTGAAGGGCACGTCGGAAATGTTTCGAAATGTAGGTATGAATATTTCATTGCAATGGGACATTTAAAATCTATTTAACTTTACAGAAAGCTCGCGGTGAAGGAAGAGGGAATTCAGCGACAAAATTATTTCGGTCTCTATAGAGTTTCTCTTTTTTTATGTTTCGCAGTAGCTTGTCTAACATTTCTAAAACTTTTCCGTCTTTTTATCTCAAACCCCCGTCGTCTTTTTGACAGTTCAGAGACCTCACTCACGTTTTCTATGCCTTCGACAGCGACACGCTTTATGACCGTTATGATCAAAACATGAATGTTAAAAATCTTAGGTATTTTTACCTAAAGTATGTGCATAAGTCTTTTTCTTTTAATTTTGTTTGACCCGTTGTCTCGGGTCTTGATCACAATTTATTCAGGCGATGTTGAGGACAAACTTAATTAAATTTCCAATTAATTTGTTAGATGCTTTTCGCCTCTTTGTTCATTTTCTTTACAATTTTTTTCTATGATCAGTTTTTGCTTGTAAACAAGATCTTGTCCAATTTACTAACTTGAAGTTAGTAACAACATATTCCCAATTGTCTAGAGAAAAGATAGTTGTTACACAGGTTTTTTTTTGTGTCGGCGTTCCTGGCTACCATGTTGTGTCGTGAGGGTCTACCGAGAACGTTCCTAAATAAATAAGTTTATCGAACTCTAGGTACAGCACACTAGACCGAACGAAATACCTACATCCCGGGGTCCGCCGCCTATTTTTTTTTCTTATCGATCTTACACAGATATGTTTGAAACTAGTAAAATATATTTTGAAAACTAAAAATTCTCAAAAAAAAAAAAAAAAACGAAATGAACCGAATTTAAAAATCCACTCGTGTTTTTGTAACGCAATGCTAGATAAAATAAAGTTGCTCTAAAAATGTAGATGGATACTGTACCAAATACTGTGAAAGAAGAAACAGTAGCAAAAAAGGGTTATCGCAGGAAGCAGAATCCGGTTAGCGACTATTCCAGTATACCTAATGATGGCCGTCCCCCGCTTACTTGCGTCAATTTTCTCTCTTGACATTCCACTTGGCTCTGGGCCAATATGCTACGCTGTCTCTCTAACTTACGCGACTATTACTTCAAAATAGTCAACTGGCTAAGAAAGCATCATTCACAAAACTAAGTCACCGACTTAATTCGTTAAAAACTTGTCCCGTAATGACCGTAGTCTCACGGCAATTTGTCGCCGGCGAAACTTAACGCTAATTAAGCTTAGAATGACGGTCCGTACCTTATCGACAATATCAGAACCTACACTTTCTTGCTGCTAATTTTAAAAGAAAAGCTTTTCCTAAAAGATTCCCTATAAGGGGAGCTTATTTCGTGTAATCGACACTCTTCTAACATTTTATGTGAATATGTAACGACTCCTCAGAGGCCGATGCTGACTTTCAGAAAGAACTTTCAAACGTTTCTATTATGAAAGCTCAAATTGCACTAAAGTCGCGAACCGTGAAGCGAAAAGTTTCAGTTAAATAGAGTGCCGCGTTCTTCTTTTGCACTTATTTCCTAGTCCGAAGTAAAAAATGTTTTTTAAGAAATATTATGAGCTCGGAATGCTTCGTGCTTCGTAATGTGGCGCGGCTGTAGTGTCAGTTTAATGCAGGTAAATTAATTTTTGTCGGTGTATGTGTTTCAGTCGGTTACTTTATTAGGTCACACTCTGGTCGGTGTCGTGTGGACTTGTCGATAAAGGGCAGGCGTGTATCACACGTTAGTAGCGGCCATTATACCTCTTGTTATGTTTATTTTGTTTACATTGTCCCATTATTCCCGCTTATGTTCCGTTCGCTTGTTTTGATACTTCCCCGCTAAAAATAGCTGTTTTTATTCAGTGATTGTGTCGCGTTGAATTAAAATTCAGTTACCTACAACACAGAATCTCCTAGGCGAGAATAATCTAACGTTTATCAATTTGTATCCATTAACTTGGAGCCTGGGTCGTCGTTCTTGTCTTGTCGCTACATTGTGAAAGACCTTTGTTAAGACATACAATAGTAGAATTAGATTGAAGATTCTGTATCTCTGTTATCGATTTGAGAGATCTGAATTAATTATATAAGAACTTTGCGGCTTTTTCCTTTCTCAACCAAAAACTTTACCCACCCTCATTTCAAAAATACCTACCTCCATATCAGTCAAAGTACAAGAGTCTGTCGGTACTTTAATACAGGCAGTGAAGCCAAAGAACATTCCTACTTGAATGTAGGTAAGTTAGTTAATGTGCGCATAGGTATATCTAATCCACGGGTAAGAAGAGGTCAACGGTCGATTTGGGGAGTAGGTATTTATCTAGCTATTTACTTAAGGAAACAGTTATTTGCTTAGTATATAGGTACGTTTTGGTTAGGGACACGGCATACCTATTATGTAAGATTTCAAATACGTACCTAATATGAAATCACCTGATATCACTCGCTTATTTTCTTCTCTCTCATAACTAGAAATGTCATGGTAAAAACGTCTTGTTTACACCTGCATAATTAAAACATGAGACACATAATATGTAACGGTTTCAGAATAAAATCATACATATGAATTACCACCAGTCGCCACCTTTATCAGCCATAAGGCAATTTAAATAAAGCGTAGTAGGTATCATTACTGTTTAGTCACACACAGTGTGCATTCACAAGATGTCCTGGATATCGTCACACGCTCCAGGCGGCGCTAAACGAAGCAGGCATGAGTAGCTTACCGCTTTGTGTTTACAGGTCGGTAGTTTCGCTGTTTGCCATGTCGACGATCACTGTGAAGCCTGCAGGTCGCCTGTCAATACAGATTACGATACCAATAGAGCCCAAAAGTGCTCTACAAATATCACCCACCTTGCCAAATGTTAACGCTGTTTTTTTATGCCTATATAGGTACCACTGTAGTATTCCATTTAGTTACACATGTCATAAAAAAGTCTTGTACGTACATAAAAGATGCCTGCCGTTGTAATGTTTTTTTGGTAACTTTAAACTGTGAGCCAAAATGAAACTCGTATATTGTAATATTTTTTGCCAAATAAATGTTGGAACTGCAATATACTAAATTTATATTTACTACGCCGCTTGGCTCGCTCCGTTCGTAGATATGTTCCAATAAATGGTTGTTTAGCGAATTATGTAGGCGTCTGGGGCATTTGGGCCTTCCAAATAGTGCGCTTTCATTACTAACTTTGGGGTCCAATAGCTCTCTAGCTATCTGGAAGTTTCCCGACTATTTTGTAGTCTTCCTAACTGAATTCCTACCTCAAAATTTTGAGAGAGATTTCAGCATATTTCGGGATAATCTTATTATTAACGGGTAGCTGCTTTCTCGATGAAGACTCTGATTTAAGGAGTTCAGTCAAGCAACGGCGGTAAAAGTCGACAAACATTGCAAGCAGGCAGTTGAGTATAGGCGAGGTTGCGGAAGCAAGACAGATAATAAAAGATACTTACGAAGGGTCCTATTGTCCCCTCTCTTTGTCCCCACTTTAGTCAGATTCATTTACAATCGAGATTTTTCAAAGACTTCCGTAGAACTTGTGTAGGCTGACAATGCTTACATAGCCTGATTCTGTTCGATGTATGGAGTTTGAAATCACTCGAAATTAAGCTCCGTCTATGCTCCGTCTTATCAAGGTTAAGTATAGGTAATGACTGCTTTTGATAAAACGATCATGCGAACTCTTCGGAAGTTTGCCTAACCTTTTATTTCGGCTGTTGGATTATTTGTTGTTATGTTCACAGAACTTTGTGTTTTATTAACAACAACTCTGTAGGTAACAATGTAGTTTCCCAAAACATATTGTTTCGCCTGCAGGCTTCACAAATTACCAGGAATTGTAGAGTTCTATAAGTGTCTCACATTACGGTGACGCGAGTTTAGAATTTTGCTAAATGTTACCAACATTTAGCAAAATTGAATTATTTTCTTTAAGTATATCTGAGCGTAATGTGAAATGTTTGTTTCTTAGCAATCGTCGTATATGCGTAGGTACTTTATTCTAATGGCAGACGCGTGATTGACTGACAGTTTACAAATAAATGCTAACACTAAAATAGCTTTTGGTGAAAACCAAATAAAATATAACGCTTATAGTTCTGAACGCGCTTGGATTTTTTATGGTCGAAAGTATGTATAATTTCGTGGGCTATGTTTGGCAGCTATTGAACCTTAGTTAAGATATATTTGCTATGTAGTGTGCTAGCAATACTATGCGTAAGTTTAATATGTTTAAAAGCAGTAAGCAGTGCTTTAACTGTTGCTGTCGCCCGCCGTCGCGAAATGAGAACATTTTATATCTTGACTGTATCGCGGAATAACTTCAGCTCCCTTCAACAGCCCACCCACTTTCGCCGACTTGGACGTACTTACTTTATTAAATAGCCATTCAACTTGGTGGAGCTTCAGCGACCTATATTCCAGTGTATTTACAGCTATGAATGTCTCAATTCCTACAATTCCACCAGTAGTCTTGAGTGACTGCACACTATACCTACTTATTTCTTTCGGAC
Source organism: Oligia fasciuncula (assembly GCA_963082905.1). Classification (NCBI taxonomy): domain Eukaryota; kingdom Metazoa; phylum Arthropoda; class Insecta; order Lepidoptera; family Noctuidae; genus Oligia; species Oligia fasciuncula. The sequence continues at coordinate 9,356,236 of OY720392.1, forward strand.
TAACTTTTAATTTGTTTAGTTGTTCACCAGGTGTACGTTCTTGGCACCTGTTTATACGCTCGCTTTATCGTTCTTGGCTACCTCAGAAGCTATAAATGTTGCTTTCTTCAGTCCATATCGTATTTAGCTTAAAGGACAATTTCCATTTCAAGAAAGCTGGCACTTTTGGATGTTTTCTAACATGAATGTTTTAGGCTCATCACACTAGAGCACAAATGCTGTTGCTTACTTGCGATAATTTTTGCGATATTGTGTGGAAAGTACGTGTCTGACTTAATCATAAAGATTTCAGTTCAAAATTCAAAGAGCTAACAAGTCTAGAGATGGAAGAAAAACCTTTCAGATACGATTTTTTTTTGAATTTCTTAATCTTGTTCAATAAAGGGTCGTGTTCGACCCCACAAGATAAGCAATGTTTAAAACATCTCCTCGATAAACGCCTTGAGCGATCATGGTGGAAACCCTTTTAAATTAATCCAGGCTTTGTAATTAGAAAGTCAGTCTCAGCAAGAACTCAGGGGTCGGAATCAACGAGTCGGGATCGGTTTTTTGAAGTGGTAGAAGAAAACTTTTCAGTGACTTATGTAAGCCACCTAAATAATCAATTTATATACGATACTATATTAACGTGTCTCAAATAGAAAATATGATGCCTCACAATTTCTATTCATAACGGTAGATCTCAGCGCAACGCGATCTGTAGCATCAAATGACAAAGCCTGGCGCCTCCATGGACCGCCCACAGTGGGGCATCATCATCCTTCCTATTTATTTGTTTGAACATTATATCAATTTAAATGTAAAGCTGCATTAATGGTTAATCTTTTATCTTTCTCATTGTTAATGGTTTCTTTCAAGGCGTGATGGATACCTAACCAATTTTAATGAAGCTGTCCGGACATTATGAACATTTATCTTTAAGTACCTACCTAAAAACATGTATTCCCTAATGCTTGATAAATCTACCAAGAGTTTCAAATACCTATCTAATTGATTAGGGCTTTTCGTAAATTCCTCGGGTCGTTACTTGGAGCGTTAATGCTCATAGGATAATAAAGAGGCACAGTACAATGAATCCCATCAACTGCGTAGTATATCTATTAGAATGTGGACAGTGGACACTAACAGCTGTCTCTGCGACTAGTCAATAAAGAATTCATTACTTGTACCACGTGTCCTTCTTTTCACATGTAATGGAAGTTATTTCTAATTACTCCTGAAGACGAGACATTGAATCAAAAAGATCATCGAATTTTCTTGAAAACATTTTTGAGATATAATTAAGTAAAGACGAGACGTCTCTAGTGTGGTTATTGTGGAGAGTCTCTCTATTCATGTTAGCGTCGGACTAGAACGTCCCAAGAACCGACTGAAACCTTTGTTAGAGGAAGTATCCCCTTACAGGCTTTGTGTGCAGGCCGGTAGCTCGCGACGCCGAGCGCCCACGTAATTGTCCTGGACCTCTCGCGCGGAACAACTCCACGCTTTAAATAACTATCCCTGGACAAGCAGCATCAGTATCATCACAACAGCGAACAAGCATCACAAGGATTACCTCACAATTCCATCCAAATCCGCGAGTGTTAAAAGTTAAAATAGTGTTAAAACTAAAAAAATCTTATACTCAACAAGTCTTTGTTTACTTAGCCATAAATTAGTTTATATCTCAACATTACTTACCGCAGATAGCTCTAGGCGTTTGTGTACGGAATATTAATATGAATTTTACAACCGCCGAGTCAAGCACTGTTCATCTAGTTGGTTTAATATCGACAACCCCATAATATTGTTGGTAGTGTAGCGTGCACTTGTTTGACGTGTTGAAGGTAATCTACAGTCCGCGATACTAACAAAATTCACACGAGACGTAAACACAATAGATAGTTGTCCCGCACTCTATAATCGAGATCGTGAGAAAGTAAACGCGACGAACAACTCCTTCTATTTTGCTCTTACTTTATTCACTCATTTTCTTAACGTTCGCATTTCCTTTAGGTATTATAAATCCCCAGGGTAAAGTGCCGGGAAAAATACTTACGTAGGTACGTACCTACCTAAATAAAAAGGGAACATTTTAATGAAAGTTCGACAATGAATAGCGAAAGAAAGCAAAACAGTCCTTCGTGTTTCGGACCTGAATACATAAACAGGGATTGTACCACTCATCGAGTAGCGGATCACGTTTAGTGACTACCTTTTTTAGACTTAGCTCCGAGTGTGCTTCCTACGTGTTTTTATAAATAACCTTACCATCTACCCCAACGGTTTTTCAATTCGTACCTCTTTTAAATTTAAAATGTTCATGAATAATCAATCTCTACTTCGTTCTACATTGACCTTACTTTAAAAATTCAGGACAGAGGGTAAACTGATTATGAGATTTTTAATGCATACTTAATTCATTGTTTTCTAAGTGCGGCAGTTATTCATGAGTTCGTCGTTGAAATTGAGAAATAAGGCAACATCATGATCGAACTGGTCATGTCATAATATTGACCCAATTTATCGTGCGACACTCAAAACTCAATTCTGATCCGAAATTAATCATAGACGAATCGCGTGTTTGGCGCCTTGGTGATATCGAAAGAAGTTAAATTAAGTGATAATACCAATATAACCTATACAATTTTATGTAGGTTAAAATAATTGCACTAAATGGCATAGGAAATGTAGCCTAGAAATTAGACGTTCGATTGAAACAATAACCTGGTAAAGTTTTACTCGACTGCGAAGCGTTCAAGTTCAGCTCCACTCCGTGTCATAATCATATTAGGCACACGTGAACCAATTATTTTCATATTTAGTCAGTTGTGAGGGGATGTGGTGGTGCGGGGTGCGGGGCGGGGCGGCGCGCGCGATCGATACCTCGCCGGACAGGTACACTACACGTAAATAATGAAAGCGTTCAGCGTAGCCCTCTGAGGACGCCTCGTGTCAAATGTCAATAGCAATCAGATGCGACGTGGCACGTGGCTCAACATGTCTCTTTTTATAGCTATCACAATTCCTTTCAAGGAAAAGTAGGTATCTCTATTATTCATTGGCCAAGTCCAATTATGGTTTTTATATAACTCACATTGAGTAAACGATGCATTAGTAATATTTACGCTGATCTTTGCTGCTAAAAACTTACGCGATATTTTGATTGTAAGCACAAAATTTAAAAATAAATTTCAATTTTGCAAAATTAGTTCTATACAAAACTTGTCCGACCTCTGAAGGCAAATTGTTTCTTGCCTTCATTGCTGTTCCGTAGGATTGATGTTGGCGGGCCAGGGAGGGTTGTTCTACGATACGTAGCACATGGTAGGCACGTAATCTCCAATCAAGAAATAGTTTCCGCCTCCGGATATTAGTTTTGCGACATTTTCTAAAATAATGTTATTAGTAACTTTGAGTTATTTGCTTGGGAACCTGCTGTGTCAGATTTATTTGAGCTTGATTGAAGACTAATGTTAAGAACCAGGTTTTAATAGTAAAAGATTATATATTTTTTATCTTTTACAGGGGCGGAAAAGAGCGTGATGAAGAAAATGGTCTCTACAAGAAAAAAGAATAACCTAATCAAGATTATAAGAGTTATCGATTTTTGTATATATAAAATGAAACCGCCCTCTTTTATTTTATACTTCGTAATAACAGGAAAATACGACTAGGTACTACATACTATAATTATAATCACAGATCTTTGTGTGTAAGTCCCGCTCCCCATGAGTCTTTTTCCCCATTTCTTCTTCGTATAATTCAGAAGGAGTATGACTCTTGAAGGTGTCGTACACGTTTACCTGCAAAAGATCGATAGCTCTTACATTATCACAGGTTTCTACGTCGGAGAAGATTGGAGAAGAATAGTAGCTTGAAGATAGACATTGATTACGAAAAAGATCCATAATTTGACAACTGTATTCGAGTGTGTGGGTAGAGTGTTGTCATTCTCTAGCACCATTCGAATTCAGTGCTCGAATGTGGATTCTCGTCAAACCAGAAGGAAATCCACTTTAAACATTTTTATTTTTTTAGCTCTCTTCGTATTTATTTCGTTTCTGTTGTGTTTAGGTAACAATTTTAAGTAACATCATGATACATTACAATTTATTATTTTACAGTTTCGTTAAAGAAGCGAACAATTATTTTGCCTTGGACTTTCTAGATACTCGTAGGTATAGCGTGATAGAGCATTGTTTTCTTGTTATTTTTACCTTGAATAAACGATATATTGAAAATCAATACGGTAGTTTTTTTTCTGTATGTAGTATGCAACGGCCTTTTCGAAGTAGAGTTTGCAAAAAAAAAAATATTAGAGAGAAAATACCTACCTACCTACATTTATTTTCCCCTAAAACTATTCTTTGATACCTATGTTTCACGTCCTCAAGTTCCTGTCTAATTATAAACCAATATCGATTACAGTCTCGTTTAGTGACAGAAGTCTAACAATAGCGTCAGTTGTACTGTCGATATCTACTTACAATTTACACCTGTCATCCATGTCTATTTCAATAGAAATGTTTCAAATAACCTATCAAAACCTTCCTGAAACATATTTGCTACTCGTACAGTCACGAGCACTAATATGTCAACACTTGGCAAGTTTAAATTGCGATTTTTTCACGAAATAACGAATGCAACGTTGAAATACGACACTTTACATAAACCTATAGGTTCGAAAATACTATCTTCCTAATAATATAAAATTTCATTCAAAAATAAAGGAGAAAATCGCCTTTGAATAAAGCCAAGTGTGTACATACTTATGCTCGTGACTGTACAAGCAGTATATACCCAACCTAATATTTCATACGATTGGTACGTAACAGCCAAGATCTAGCCACCAAGAGATACATAACGTCGTCGTGTAGTTTCCTGTTCGACATTCATACCACACTTGTACGACTGTGATACAAACGGTACGATATTGGAAACATGCTTCACCTTTTACCTTAGATACCGTTTTTCTATTACATGACATTTACATCGTATTATAAGAATAAGGTTTCTTTCACGCAACAATGTCGGTTGTCTTTTCAAGGATTCTTTTTTTGCTGAATTTTCGTATTGGCCGGTGAGTGACTCTTCGGGAAATGATAAGAGCGTTTACGCCGTACGGCATTTCATACAAACTTTCAAGAACGTTAATATAGATGATTCGCCATTTAAACATTGGATTAGCAAGAAAAATCATCTACCATTTATAGTAATTTTTGTGTTGCAGTAAAAAAAAATATTTAGCTGACCATTCAAATCATAGCCTTAGCAACAAACTAAACCTACTGGTTTCCAGTTTGAACGTGAAACTATTATGGAATTGGTAATGTTATGAAGAATAACCCGCCCATGTTCGTTAATTGAGGCTTACAGGCTGATAGGATGATTAATAACACACTACATGAGACAATCGAGACAATCACACTATAATATTATAAAGGAGAAAGTTTGTGAGGGGGTGTGTGTGTGTTTATATGTTTGTTACTTCTTCAAGCTCAAACGGCTCGACCAATTTTGATAAAACTGTGTGGAGGTAGCTAACACCCTGGATTAACTTACAGGCTACTTTTTATCCCGATCTTCCCACTGGATCGAAACTTATGCGGGTAAAACCGCGGGTCGCGGCTAGTAATCACATAATCGCCACATCTCGAATAGATTAGTGATTACTGTTAGGTAAATCGGTTTCAGTATGTACAGGTAGATGGTCTATTAACTGAAGGGTTTGTAATTTGTTTTATTTTAAGATTAATTATAAACTAATAACTTAGCTCAGGGAAATTATTATCTCCTTTATCTTCTCATTTTCTATTTATTCTTTTTATGGTTCCGTACCCAAAGGGTAAAAACGGGACCCTATTAGGTACTAAAACTTCACTGACCGTCTGTCTGTCTGTCACCAGGCTGTATCTCATGAACCGTGATGCTAGACAGTTGAAATTTTCACAAATAATGTATTTTTGTTGCCGCTGTAACAACAAATAATAAAAATAAATAAAATAGGTACAGTTAAAGTTTAAAGGGGTATAAAAGAAACGTTTTTTCGGTGTTTTATGCCTTGTGGTACGAAACCCCTCGTGTGCGAGTCCGACTCGCACTTGGCCGGTTTTTTATTTTTTGCCATTTACCTAACTAGTGAAGAACCTTTGCTACAAACACGATTTATGCCAATTGTCAGTCAGTTCGGAGTTATTAATGACCAAAATAGGTGACAACTTGGGCACCGAAGTTAAGGAATTCTTGGTGCCTAATAGCCATAAGCTAGACATCAATGGAAAGAGCTTTTCAATGAGAACCTATGTTACTAACACGACTTTTCAAGAAATTACAGTTTTATCATCCAAACTTGATAATAATTATATACATACAAAGTTTCATTTCGATACGACAATTAGAAGTAGGTTAAAATTGACTTCTAAGCTTTTATTACATTGTTTGTTGGTTAGATACAAATGAAGCTATTAAAAGCGTGTTAATAAAAAGAAGATATTTCTGAGTGACGCGTTTAAACACATCAATTGTCACCACAATGTTACTGTAGAACTTTTTCCTTATTACTTACTTTAATAGCGTGTTTTGAAAAAATTCAGTTATGTAGGTATTATGGAAAAGAGAATTTAATAATTTATTGTAGTCTTTTTATCAAGAGTTCTTGTTTTTTTTTTTATAAAACGTTGCCCCACACTAGGAATTTCTCCTGTGTTCTTGAGCCAGTGTGGACCAATCCTGCAGTGCCGGATTAAGACTAGGTACTTGATGCCCTATTAAGCAATCCACGCCTGTAAGCCCCAGGCCTATCCACTATTCGCCTCGTATTTTTCCAAAACATCGACGAGCGATGGTGCCCCCCAGACGTGATGCCCTAAGCAATTGCTTAATTTGCTTAGGGGCTAATCCGGCACTTAATCCTGCCTGTTGGCGTCAAGCTCCCCCTCCTTTTGTAGCCTTTTAAATAAAACTATTGCAAAGTTTCCAAATAAGAATACCTATACCAAACCATATTGGTACTGGGAACAGCGGGGTATTTGCGTAACACACTAAAGCAATGATTTTCATTTTGACAGTTCAACAACATTACTTGCTATAATTACCTTGTTAAGCAGACAAGTGTTCTGAACATGTGAAGCAATGGATTAACAATATCCTTCAAAATGTGATTAGGGTGCAGGGTCCAAGATACCGGTTGGGCAGACAGAAACAGGAATTTATTTAGCTTAGCCAACAATCGTTTATACGTACCAACATTTAAAATAATTAGTTTCTATGTATTTACTTACATAAAAAAGGCTAACACAATATGCCCCATTTATGGTTTTATATAATACTAGCTTCTGCCCGCGACTTCGTCCGCGTAAAATTTCACCCTCTTAGGGGTGGAATTTCGAAAAACCCTTTCTTATACCTACTCTTCACAAAGAACACACCCTCCAAATTTCATGTCTCTAGGAGCAGCGGTTTAGACTGTGCGTTGATATATCAACAATCAGTCAGTTTACCATTTTATATATTATTATAATATTATAAAGCCAAAAAGGAATCGCCACACAATACTACGCGTCGTGTCTAGAAGAACTGCCTAATCCTCCGGGTTACGCAATTACCAAAAATACCAAGCTTAGGGACATTTATTATTAACATTTGAATTATGTAACAGAAAACAGAATCATAATCGCATAACACATGTAGTTAGCGAATAATGCTGCTTGACAGTTTCGTTAAGCTCTAATTTACGCTATTAGCATACGGGCGGTAATGAGCGGGCGTGATTTATTATATCTAGCTCTATGGAGTAGGTACAGTCACGAGCAAAAGTAAAAGAAAAAATTAAAATTAAAAATTTATACACTTGGCTTTACCCAAAGGCGATTTTCTCCTTTATTTTTTAATTAAATTTTATATTAGTAGGAACATAGTATTTTCGAACCCATAGGTACATGTAAAGTGTCGTATTTCAACGTTGCATTCGTTATTTTGTGAAAAAATCGCAATTTAAAGTTGCCAAGTGTTGACATATTGGTGCTCGTAACTGTACGTACTTTTATAATGAAATGAAATAGTAAATTAAAGTGGGTTTGAGGAACACACCTACCTACTATATTTTAATGGTAATACCTATCGAAAAATAGTTATAAGGTAGGTATACCTATTTTCGTACTTTGGCCTTTAGGCTTTGATGGGCTAAGTAATAACAGCCTCACGGGTCGATCGACCAGGTTAAGCTACGCTTGCCGCGGTTGGCCCGTGGATGGGTGACCATGTTAACATATCAAGACTCCTCCTTGCCTCGGAAAGCCCGTTAGGCTGTTTGTTGGTCCTGGCTGTCATTCGTGGATCTTTGTCTGTCGTTACGGGTCGTCAGAAAGTCTGACAACCAGCCTTACCAGAACCATCTTATTACCCAGAAACTGGGTTGTGGAGGTGTACAGACAGTCACTTCATGTAAAATACTGGCACCTATTTAGCTGCATCTGGTGAGTCTGAAAGCCGACCCCAACATAGTTGGAAAAAGGCTAAGCAGATGATGACCTAATTGCGTAATTTTATAATAAGTAGGTACCTAGCAGTAGGTATAAATGAGCTGTTTGTTTTCAAATAATAAAATAAAATTTTATTCGAGAACATCAATCGGTTTCATACTAAACTTCAACTAAGTATATCCGACGATCCTGCATACTTATCTCTTTTGTTGACTGTACATACATATTATATACCTCCGTATTTTAATGGTATTTTGATAAGTAGGTAATTGCTAGTGCATGCCTATGCTTATGGGGGTGGTATAGTAACTTATGAGGTACTCAGGTGTTTCGTTTGAGTTGTTATTGATTTTTATAATCGTAAACTACCCTCTAATTACCATAGGCTCTTATAAAAAAATTAATCGTGTTTTAAAACGGACGCCTCTATGTGGAGCCAGTTTTAAGGTTTTAAGTAGGTATGAATCTTAGTGTCTAAACACTGTGCCGAAGGTACGCGATCGAAGTTCGGCATGATTACTACGCCTGCAATGCTATTTAACGCAAACGTAATTTCGGCAGTACTTAATTCAAATAGTATTGCAGGCGTAATCATGCCGAATTTCGGTCGCGTACCTTCGACATAGTACACGCAACGGTTTTAAACGACACACGCAACGGTTTTCCGTCCTGTAGATCTGAATTGAAGTAATATAACATAACTAAGTAGGTCTAGGTATATCTACTAATCACTTAGTAAATAACGACCTTATCAGAGAAGATATCGTTCAAAGTTCAAGATATCACAGGTTTTGGTCACTAAGGACAGAAAATAAGGACACGATGTACCAAATTCTCCAGTCAGTTGTGCAAATAGGGATAATTTATGACATGCATCCCAAAAACTCAATTCATTGGGAATTGAGTTTTTGGGATGCATGAAGAAGCCTCCTCGTGTAGCGCAGTTTGTTCCGCTAGTTACTCAACTGAACCGAGAGCTCGGCGCATCCTGGACAGTCACACCCAACACCTTATTTGACTGGCCAATTCTTCCCTTGCGGTGGTAGGGCTAACGCCCGCCTTGTTTACGACCACCCTCCCACCGGAGTCCGGCGTCAAGCAGCCTGCTGTGTTTCGTCGATGCGTGGGAGTTTCAGTGCCTTAGGCATCTTTTGGGCACGCTCGTTCCATCATAGACCTCATCCATCGCTTTCCATCAGGCGTGATCGAGGCCATTCAGCAGTAAAAAAAAAAAGTGAAAACGGCTGAGATATTCTCATTAGAGATATTGTGGAGAAAGGTGACGACGGACAAATGAATCGAATCGAATATTCATTAATCATAAGGTAACACCGGTAGGTAGGTATGCACAAAAACGACATATAGAAACCAGTCAATTGCGAGTCGGTCTCGCATACGAAGGGGTCCGCACCACCGTACAATATTTAAAACTCATCATCTGCTTAGCCGTATCCCAACTATATTGGGGTCAGCTTCCAGTCTAACCGGATGCAGCTAAATTCCAGTATTTAACATGGAGCGATTGTCTATTTGACCTCTACAACCTAGTAACTAGGTAACGCAATACCTCTTAGTAAGACTGGTTGTCAGACTTTTGGGCTTATTACTACCCGTAGCGACTGCTAAAGACTGACAAATATCAGCCGGGACCAACGGCTTAACGTGCTTTCCGAGGCACGGAGGGTCTTGATATGTAATGGATGGACACCCATCCACGAACCAGCTGCGGCAGTATTTTACTTGGAGCGACTGTCTATCTGACCTCCACAATCCAGTTAACAAATATTTAACACAATATATTTAAAAAAAAAACACGTTTCTTGTATGACAGCCTTTCATTTTTAATTACGCGGGTACCTACGTAGTACCTACCCTACCTACCTACACACTCTGTGAGAATTTTAAGTATCTACCTATTACGGTTCAAACGATACAGCCCTGTGACAGACAGACAGACGGACGGACAGTGGACTCTTAGTAATAGGGTCCCGTTGGCACCCTTTGGGTACGAAGCCCTAATAAGAAGGTAGACGCACTTTTTTATAGCCTGTAGGTATACATAGGTAGCTATGTAGGTGTGTTTTGTTTACTACAGTAGAAATTATAATATTCCCGAGTGGTTGAGGAAAGTAATGAATAAAACATGTTTATTACATTTACTTTTTCAGCAAATTAACCTACGATTTACGTTCTAATGGGGTCACCTTAAATATACACTTGTGTGTTGCCTTATCTTTTTCAGGAATTTCACAACAATTTGCTTCGTAACCGGCGGCAAACTCACACAGTAAATTGGCATAAAGAAGGTAATTTTAATAAAATATTCTCTACTTTAGGTTAGTTTTTTCACTAGATTATACTTGAACGAATTCGGATTTCGCTAGGCGGTGTGAAGTAGGTCGACTAACTTGGGTCTATTTATGCGCAAAATATTTTCTAGAACAGCAGAAAGCTTCATAGTTCTTGCTCAATTTATACATAAATTAAGATAGGGCTTTTATAGTTCACGTAGTAGGCATATTTGTTAAGATTCCTGAAAAAAGGTGTTATCAAACTAAGATGACCTTTGTACCTAGATAAACCTGTTAAAGCAGAAAATAGGCCTCTTAGCGAATCTATTTTGCGGTCTGAAATACAGGGTGCAATAAAAAAAAATTGCCGTTTTGACCGCGTAGTAGGTAGGTATTGCACTTTTGTAGCAAATAGCAATTTTTTTATAACCGACTAGAAATTTCTATGTAGGGTGTCCAGAATCATGAAGGTACTGCATCCACGGTAGCAGTCGCACGTCGATGTCCCTGCCAGCTACTGAAAACTATTCTGCTGAAAACAGAGTAGGTAGGTACGTAAATGTAACATTACCCGTAAAGTCTATTCAAACTTGTTTCAAATTAATATTATTTCAAGTTAAACAAATATCAACTTTATTTAAATGGAAATTAAGTTCATTTCAGAGTGACTAGCTCTATTCTTAAAAAAATATAAAGATATTTTAAGTTGTAGCGTAAACTGAACTTTATTGTGTAGGAAGTAAAGTTATTTTTCCTTAAACTTATATTTGTTTATATTTTTGGCAAATAAATGGCAAATGCTGATTATAGTTGTATAGACCCTTACATTTTATAAGTACCTACTAGCTGTACATTTTTTTAGGCATTTTTTAACAGAATCAATTCTTTTACTTACTGAGTAGTAATTATACTTACAAAAAATTCTGATACCGAACCGTTACAAGACACTGTTAACTCAAGAGCATGACGTCAAGTTAATTTCCATTTGTTTTCCCTTGTCTATCTTGTTGGCTGCAATTATGTTAATTCATTTAACTGAATTAGAAGTTCCATTTAAAGAAGGACAGTTACTCTTTAAGACAGTTCCTTTTAGAAAATTAGCTGTTGTTAAAAGAAAGGTGGTTTGAAAGGGGACCTTTAATTGAGTGTTTTTTTCTTGTCTACTTACCTACGTAGGTATCTGTTTTACCTAATGTTTAATTTAAGTAATACGGGCTGAGTCCGCAACTCCACGTTAATGCGCGTATTTAGCGTATTAATAATGTTTCATTTACAGGAATAGGTAGGTACATAACAGTACATCCACATATCACCTTATGTTTTAGTGTCATATACCTAATAGAGAGCGAGTTTAATGCCATCAATCAATCTGTGGGTGCTTAACAAATCATAAGTAGGTAGCAAATGGGTTCGTGGTTCGATACCTATGATTTGTTACATATGTATAGGTACCTACATTTTATCCCAACAGTACATTTATTTTATCTTATTTGTCATAGCCTTTTCCAAGTTTCTAATTACGTCTAAACTTGTATGGAGTACCTAGTGTCAGGCGCTGATTAGTTTGACAGGACTAAACTAAAATTTATTCTATGTCTTTTTCTTAATGAAGTAAAACGAAAAAGATGAACTGAACTTTTTAGTTTAGTTTGTCAACAAGGGAATCGGCACCAGTATCTTGTTTGAAAAGTATCTAAATATAACACACACATGCGTAACATGTGAAATACAAGTAGCAAAGTGTGACGTCACACAGCTATGAGCTCTCATAGAAAATCACAAAGTGTTGCCGAACATCCTATTTTTCCTATCTACCTATTTATCTTATCGTTTCGCAGAAAATGGTTATGACTGTTTCGAATACGTCAATAATATATCTGGCTGTCTTGTTTCTTTCCGAGTACCTAAATCTGACTTGTTAGCGTAACTCATGGTCGCAAACCTATGAACAAAGGGTTAATCAACCTCCCTAGCCTATTCACAACTATGTTAGGGTCGGCTTCCAGTCTAACCGGATGCAGCTGAAATGTATATGGAGTATTTAACATGGAGCGATTGCTTATCTGACCTCTACAACCCAGTAACTGGGTAACACGATACCCCTTGGCCTTGGTAAGACTGGTTGTCAGACTTTTGGACTTCTGACTAACGACTGTCAAAGATCGAAAAAAGACAGTCGGGACCAATGCCTTCCGAGGCACGGAGGGTCTCGATATGTAATAGATGGTCACCCATCCACGAACCAACCGCGGCAAGCGTAGCTTAACCTTCGATCTAGTGGGTCTAGAACCATGTGCTGAATGAATGAATAGCAACAGTTTGTATGTCGATGTCCCTTACACCCTGTATATAGAGATTCGAGGGTCCATTTCTGCAGCTTCAGAGTACAAATTCGAAATCATGCAAGCCCTAGACTTTTCTAATCTACAACCAAAGCTGAAATTAATTATTGAAATCGCAAACGAGCTGTGATCGAACATGTAATGTAGCAATATGTGTGAGTGTGTGGGTGGAATGACTATGTGAGAGACGCCCACCGCGAGGCCAGTGTAGCTTTCAAACCTGGTTACTGAACAATCGTCCTTCGTCTGGCCCGGTTTATGATGAAATGTATGAGAAGCTAAAAGTTTTTAAAAGTCGTATAAAATTTTGTCAAAACCACGCTGAGCGAAGTGAGCGAAATTGTAAGAGGCTAGCAGAACAACGAACTAGTAAAATTTTTTGTAAATGTTGGAAGTCCGCTGGTATTTTGAATGCAAAACCTGGCCTCTGCGTGTGTAGAAGGGATAAGTGATAAGAGGAATTGCTAATGTGTTCAAGGACCATTTCAAAGTTCAGTCCCCTCTCGGTCCTTCAACCTTGGTGAATGGTTGTGAGCCCATCAGTCCTGGCGCGAAACCTCTAATACGTTTCTCAACCAAGCAACTAGGTAGGTATCTACGTGCAATCATTAACAACATGAAACGAGGCAAATCTCCAGGTGTCACTGACCCTGGCAGGGCCACCATCACGGATTTTAATTTTGATAGCACAAAAAAATTGTCGCTAATTAGTCGAAATTTGTCGCCAAATATCAGAATTTGTCGGTCACTGGTTCAAAAGTTATAAGGGTTTATAGGTGGCCGATCTGGAGAGAGTTTCCCCAGCAGGGCCACATTTATATCTCGAAAACTAGGGCACCTAGCGAAGATCTGTTTTCTCCCATATTTTGTCGTCAATTAGTCGGAATCAGTCGCCAAATATCAGAATTTGTCGGTCACTGGTTCAAAAGATATAAACGTTTATAGGTGGCCGATCTGGAGAGACTTTCCCCAGCAGGGCCACATTTATATCTCAAAAACTAGGGCACCTAGCGAAGATCTGTTTTCTCCCATATTTTGTCGTCAATTAGTCGGAATCAGTCACCAAGTCACAGATTTAATCGGGTTTTCGTTTAAGAGATATAATGAGTTCAATTATTAAGGTATAGTCCAAGAGCTAGATCGAAGAGTTTACGAAAAATTGCCAAGAAAAAATATTTCTATTAATATGTGTAATATACTTCTAGTTTTATCGGTCTAAAGTCCTTAGCAATGTCCGAGAGAGATAAATTCTCAATTAAATACATGTTTTTATGTTTTAAATTACTAGGTTAGAGTGGCTTAAACTTCTTTGAAAACATTAAACCTTGCTCTTGGTCTATTTGGTGTCAAGATGTACAGTCGCATGCAACTGTTTTACCAGTTTACAATGATAACCTCTAATTAACGTTAGAATAATAAAAAAAATATCGTACATTTAGTAATATAAAAAATCCTTTAGAGCAAGTTTGTTTATTTACTTACCTATTTTTTTTAAGTACTTTGTGCGGCGCGAACGCCGACGTTCTATCTTTCTCCCCGTTTTTGTATTTGCGGAATCTAGAGATAACAACACTAGAGTTCGTAAATATTCATAATAAGTTGCATTTTAATTAAACTGGCTGACTTTAACTTACGTGACGGGCAACTTGTTCTAAGTAGCTCGTCTGTACACGCGCATCTATCTCTTTTTTACTTACCGTAAATGAAACGGAGCGCAGCGATCTATCTGCCAGCGACTAAAGTGGTAAGTGCACATTGTGTTAGATAAATAATTACGTAAATTTATTGTAGACTAGCTGTTCCCCGCGGTGTCACACGCTGCCCGGCTCCTAAGGGTCGTAGCGTGATGTGATAGTAGGTAGCCTATAGCCTTCCTCGATAAATGGACTACCCAACACTAAAAGAATCATTCAAATCGGACCAGTAGTTCCAGAGATTAGCGCGTTCAAACAAACAAACAAACAAACAAACTCTGCAGCTTTATAATATTAGTATAGATTTGTATAAAGGTAGTGAATAAAGCTTTCCTTTTGTGGGTTGAAATGATAGAATAAGTTTATTTTTATTTAATTCTAAACAAACATTCCTCCTTATGACGTCATAGATATTGTCTAGAAACTACACAAAGTATTTTGTACGTGCTTGTACCAATGTATGGGGAAATTTAATTCTTTAATATCTTTTTAATTACACACCGACTAAATCTGTAACTTGGCAACAAATTGCGACTAATTAGCGACAAAATATGGGAGAAAACAGATCTTCGCTAGGTGCCCTAGTTTTTGAGATATAAATGTGGCCCTGCTGGGGAAAGTCTCTCCAGATCGGCCACCTATAAACGTTTATATCTTTTGAACCAGTGACCGACAAATTCTGATATTTGGCGACTGATTCCGACTAATTAGCGACTAAATATGGGAGAAAACAGATCTTCGCTAGGTGCCCTAGTTTTCGAGCTATAAATGTGGCCCTGCTGGGGAAACTCTCTCCAGATCGGCCACCTATAAACCCTTATAACTTTTGAACCAGTGACCGACAAATTCTGATATTTGGCGACAAATTTCGACTAATTAGCGACAATTTTTTTGTGCTATCAAAATTAAAATCCGTGATGGTGGCCCTGCCAGGGTCAGTGACACAATCTCCAGGGCATGATGGGCTCAGCATTGAGCACCTGAGGCACGCAGGTGTCCATTTGCCGCGAGTCTTGTCTATGTTTTTCATCAAGTGGGCTGATCTATGAAATATGATAATTTATGATTCATAACTGACCTATAACCAAAAATTCGATGACATGTGTGTGTGACATAAACTCCGCACTGGACCCGCGTGATGAGATACGGCCAATTTTGCTCTCACAGAGAGGAGGCCTGTGTCCCTGCATTAGGAACATTATAGGCAGATTATGGTTTTATGTGTTGAATTCAGGAACATTTAATCTTATCTTTCCTTCAGGGTTTATCAAATAAAGTACATAATGTCATTATAGTTGTTATTAATGAAATAAAACTCATGATTTTAAAGGCTATGTGTATTTGCTCGTCTTTAACGACATTAGATATTATACTTAAATTACAGTGCATAAATAGGAAAACGTTATTTACATACATCAAACAGAAGTATATTTATATAACTAAGTCGTAGGACACGAGGGGACAGCCAGCTGCCCCTCGATATATTAAAATAAAAGAAGCTCGGTGAGAAAAATAATAATCACATTAATTAGTGCTCTATTACCTACGATTAAGATTTAATTAGCAGTGAATGACCGTCGCGTTTGGTCACCGCTCCAACATATAGCTTTTTTTTTTAATTTGAGGATGCAGGTAATCTCAAAGGAGCCACTAATTAGCATACGCTCAAGGAATATTTGCTAAAACTTCTTTTAAAGTAAAGGCTAATATGTCTATGTAAGCGACGAAATTGGAGACAGTAAAAAAATGTTTCTATCATTTTTCCCAGCAAGCTTTATAAATTACTTTTCCGTGTTCCTTAAAACTTAACTCGGCATACTCATACAGTTTCTAATCAAATATCAAGATAAAGTATTTCACACTTGGAAACAAAATCTGATGTAAAATTTCGATGGGCATTTCGTTACATTCAAAGTTTTACTTGCACATACACACAATTTACACGAGGAACATTTAATGTTGAAATGAAACACAGTTAGTCAAACATATCTACATATCTCCTTTCATAAATATTCATACTTACTATCGCTTCCAACCATGCAATGACTATTATTTACAACATTATTACTTAACCTATTAGTGAATTGTGCAAAAGCGCTCATATTGAGGTAATAACTGTGTAACTGGTGACTAATTGACTATTTATATATCATTTACAATTAAATAACAATACAAAAATATTACCCAAAACCTAAGGTAACAGAATTGTCATGGATCTCGATTTTATTAAACATAAAGGTGCCTTCAACCTGCGCGTTACTTTGTTATCTACTGTAAACAATGGTTCTAACAATTTTATATTATCTGTTATAACGTGTTATTGACATTTCGTTATCTGAAACATTGAAAACATTTTACGATAAACAGTGGCGAGTGCCAAAAAGCTAGCAGCCATGTTCCAAACATGGCCGTGTAACAAAAATATGGTGGAAATAAATCTTTAGGTGAGACCCAGGTGTAAAAGCACCACAAGAACTGGCACATGCTCCGTACCCATTATCAAAATAATAGCTTTCTCTATGTAAAACAAGTGGGAATTTATTGATACTCCAGTTAGTATCATGAAAATGCCTCGTAAATGTTACAAGGCCGTAAACCGAACCACCCAGCGGCTTTACAACCGTTATTATATTACCACTCCGCTCCTTGAAATAATTTTCGTCGTTTGGTCTTTAGGTTTCTCGTTATCTGTGTCTAAATTCAGTTTGGACGATTGAATTTGTTTCCACGTCTCGCCGAGGGCTTTACTGAAGTGGTCGTCGACGCCGCCTTTGCTCGCTGGCTGTACTTTTTCGTTATCTTTTAACCTTGATGTCTGTATTTGCCTCCAGGTGTCACCTAAAGCCTTTGCAAAGTGATCATCTACTGACATGCTTGCGTCGTCGACTTCCATAGCAATTATTTTCGCCGGTTTCGGGAGCTCTTCAGTTTTGAACTGTATGGGGCTGCTGGCGCGGTCTTTCATGTTGGGTTTTGGCGTAGGCTGCGGAATTTCTGGATTGTTTTTCTTAAATAAGTTCATGTAATCATCGCCCAGTGAGCGCCGGAAATGTTCGTCGATGACGGGGTCACACATCGACATTGAACCTGAGGAAAAATTTAAACTGTTAACAACATAGGTACGATAACATCGTGGAACATTGGAAAACTTTGATAATTTTTACGAGACAATATTGATGAGACAATATTATGTAATATACGTATGATAGACGGTCAGGACAAGATTTTTGTTGTACTTATGGGGGGGCTTCAATTATAGATAATTCATATCTGAGTTTAAAAGGTCCTTACCAGGCGGCGTGTCATTGCTCTTGGTGATGACTGAGGGCCTGGTATAGGGCGGAGGCGCCGGCCGAGATCGCAAGCGCATGTCTATCGGAGCCTCGTGCTTACCGCCCGGGTACTCTGGGGGCGCTCCTGTAACAAACATGACATATATATTCAGTATTTCGTAAATAACATTACCAACTACCTTTTCAGCGGGGTGTTACGTCAATCATGGCACAACAGCAGTAACAGTACCTCGGTTTTACAATTTTGATACTAAAAACAGCTATTGATGGAAAAATATGCGCCATCAAGAGACAGATAGCGAAAGACCACGAAGTATTGGTCAAGAAATTGAGATACTCTAGGTGTAAATGGCAACAGTATACGGACTCAAAGCTGTTGAATAAAGCATACTTAGGTGTTTTTGGATTTTGTATGTCCAGCAGTTTCGACACTTTCTTAAAAGGTTTTTATTAAAAAAAAAGTAAAAATCGTTTATTTCAACATTCAAAATTACAATACCGAGGTGTCGTTGGTCACAAACTAGGCACAGCCTGTATCTGGGTACCATTAAATGGGTACACCATTATGGTAATTTTTAAATAAAATATGAAATTGGCTACAGTTAAGCTAGTTAGCCTCATCGACACTACGAAAAAGGACACTCGAAGATACAATGGCATGGATAAGTCTGTTAATGGTTGACGCCATAATAAGGAAAGAATGCCTCTATCACAGTGCCAAAATAAAATTACCCTCGGTAGGATATAATAAAAATTATATTCGTATTCACGGTAATTCGACGCATCGTGCAAATATTAAATGAATTTATCATGTCTACTCACGTCAAGCGGAAATAGCACTGAATACCATAAATAATTGAGTGATTAGCAAAGAGCCCAAATGCGTCAATTTCAAACTTATCTTTTATTCACAATTCCTTTGATAAACACAACAATGTTTTGGGAAATTATACCTACAGCTGACTATAATTTGACCGATATGGTTAAAATTAAAACTTGTATCTTTACCAATAATAAAGCAAAGACCTCATCTTTGCTTATTAGATCCTCTCATATGGAAGTAGCGATCACAGATACAATTAGCTTACGAATCTATGTATATGCCCAGTTTAGCAATGAAAAATGCATCCATTGGTAAGGAAAACGATTCGTTTTTGTTTATATAGGAACCGAGCATAAATACTTGGTACCCACGAGCCCTAGGTATTGTTAAAAATCACACTAATATTATAAAGGCGAAAGTTTGTGAATGTGTGTGTGTGTTTGTTACTTCTTCACGCTCAAACGGTTGGACCAATTTGGATAAAAAAAAAATATGGTGGTAGCTGACACCCTGGATTAACACACAGGCTACTTTTTATCCCGATATTCCCACGGGATCGAAACTTATGCGGGTGAAACCGCGGGACGCAGCTTGTAATACATTAAACAAATAATAACCCTCACACTAATATTATAAAGGCGAATGTTTGTGAGTGTGGGGGTGTGTTTATATGTTTGTTACTTCTTCACGCTCAAACGGCTTGATAAAATTTTGTATGGAGGTAGCTGACGCCCTGGATTAACATATAGGCTACTATTTATTCCGATATTCCCACGGGATCGAAGCTTATGCGGGCGAAACCGCGGGGCGCAGGTAGTAAAGTAATAATTATGAAAGACCTACGTTTAATGTTATGAAGCCCAATTACGTCGGAATACATAATTCTTAGTCGGAACTATCTCACTTTGTTAATCCTAACTTGAGCAACCCTCAAGGGATTCCACCATCTTAGTTTCTACGCCAATCAACTCTCTCTCAACTCCGAACTAGAATCCATAATATATGTAGAACACATTATAGTAATTCTTGAAAGAAGCTATATGGACTAAGCACTTAAGACTGTTTACCTATTAAAGAAAGGTCTGGGGGCCTAAAAAGGCCACTTTGGCAGAATTATAAAAGGATAACATTATGAATCATAATACGGCGAAGACAGTCCGTGTTTTTATTTTTTTCGCTGCACTACGTAGGTATACCTAATCAAAGATGAGATTGGGATTGGATTGGATTGATTGGTATTAGGCACAGACAAAAAAAATACTGAAAAATTCTTCACCAAAGGGATTTGATAAGATTAACGTAACAGTTAGTCCATTATGATTCATAATGTTATTCTTTTATGATTCTGCCAAAGTGGCCTTTTTAGGCCCCATGTTCTTTGTACACGTTCTATATCAAAGGAGTCTTATACGAAATATACTTATGTGAGATTGCCAACCACCCAGATTCGCATGTAATTTGATTTCCTCGCCTTACATCGAATTTTGGATATCAAAGACGAACAACAAACCTAATCCTAGGTATACCTAATCCTAGGAATACCTAATAAAAGTTTTTGAAGAGATTAGGACGGCAAATTTAATTAGTTAGGATTTGTAGGGAATCGGATTTGCTAAGAAGTTTTATATTGGCTTCGTCTCGTGGCTCTATCTCGTCCTTGGCTTAGTTACACATTTTGCCAAAGTTGTTTGAAAATCCAATCAAGGTTGTTGAATAACGTCTTGCTTGTTTAGCTAGCAAAAGTGTTTACTAAGCAATTCCTATTAAATTTATTTTTCGTTAAATAAACTTTCACGGAAATGGAACCGTGCTATTGTTTGATATCCGCAATCATTGTGAAGGACACGACCGAAATGGGATTGGATTGGAATCAATTCAGTTTTTTCATTACGGTAAACAAATTAAAGGTTTTTTGTAAAACTTCTGAGATTTTTAATTCTCTCATAGGGTTCAGTGATTTTGGTATCAAGGGATTGCGATTTTTTTACTGCGCAGCGAGTCCGGGATGACTAATGCTGGATAACAGATGCCAATCTGTCAACCTTTAAAATTTTTGGACCTATCCAAAGCAGACAACTATCTTCAGATACTACCATATCCAAACCCTCTATAATCGTAAATATGACTGAAAAGATTTCTTACGTTTTCCATTAATAGTTAAGTTAGCAGGTCCCTCGTCGGTCTCATCCGACAGTTCTCCGTCGCTGTGCGGTTGCGCACGCGCAACAGACGCCACGCTGCGCCGCTCGTTGAACGACTGCGACCGAAGCGCCATCTTGCCGTTCTCCCTGGAAACAAATTTAATTTATGGAAATTAAATCGGAAGATGCAATCTGTTTTTTATTTTTGTGTTCGACTGGAATGTCGTCCGAAACGGCTACTGTTTTTAGAAATGAATTTACTTAGTTATTGTAGAAACGATCGGATACAAGCTTCCGGAATTATGAGTAATTTAACTTAGGTCCCAATTAAAAACATTCGCGCTTTGTAATGTTTAAATGATACAATATTAGGCGACAGCTTCTTCGCAAATACACTACTTATGCAAATCAGTTTCAATTGTAACACTTTAAATCAATTAACATTTAGCTGACAAATAAAAGAAAGAATTTTTTTTCCAGCAAATTCCGAATGTCAGTACGAATCCATGACCAAACATAAATATCAATCAATATTTATTCTTTATTATTGTTTACCTAGGTCTGTAATCAGGCAGGCGCGTGTTCCGTCTCTCCCTGCGCCATTTGCCGGTGAGCTCCTTGGGCTGCGCGCGCGTCGTTTCTGGAGACAGGGTGCGGTCGCCTTCAGACTCCCCGCTGGACGCAGTACTTGGGGTTTCTGGAAATAAATACTTCATGAGTAAAGCTGGTCTATCTTAGGTAAAGGAAAAGTTGAAGGGAAGTGTTGATAATGATTTAATTCTTAAAGGCTATTTAAGTTCTGCCCCACGAGCTGAAGTTTCTGACGATGAGGTGTTTAAAAAAAAAAACAATTTTATCAAAGGCAAACAGTTAACAATCCTATACTTTTGTTGATCATCTTCAGTTGTTTTTAAAAGTTCCACCACGAACAAATGTAGTCCATGCTTTATTTTTTGAGAAAACCTTACATAATATCTACTATAGAAATACGAGGGACCTAGGAATTAAGAGTAAAATAGTTGGGTGCCGTCGAGGCCGGACCATTAGGTCCAATTTCTGGTTAGTTAAATACTGGTATTCAGCTGCATCCGGTTAGACTGGAAGCCGACCCCAACAAAGCTGGGAAAAGGCTAGGCAGATGATGAGTTAAGTAATAGCTTTCCTTCTTACGAAGTTAATTGGTATTTGGTTTCAGGCCTTTGCTCACTAGTTTACAATCCGATACTATATTTGAACCTGATACTTCTGTAGGTAACAGAAGCTGCTAATAAATTTCACATATTGGAAATTATATCTGATTAATGTTGATAGTAGAACCTAGTGTTACATTACTGAGTCTCTTTTAAAGACTCATCTGGAAAGCTCTGAAGATAAACTGTCAAAACAACTATTTCTTATTGGGACCCAAAACAATTTGTAAATAGAAGCAGACAAATAAATACAAGGTACCTTTCTGTGGAGAAGCAACCCACGGCTGCCAAAGAGGCACATTAAACTTAGGCGACTGTGGAGGTTCCATCGAGAGGAGATTAAAGTTACTCAGTGAAGTCCGAGCCAAGAGAAACAGATAGTGCGGTAGTTCCATCATCACAGCACACAATATCAGCACTAGATATCAACTGACACTAGTCACATGTCCAAAAAATCACAACTAGAACCGTTATAAATGCCACTAATATTCGCAAAAGAAATAAACACAACACCCAAAACGTTCCTTTAGCAAATGTGCTAAGACGATAATATAGACAAGGCTTTGGCGTCCCGGCACAGGTAACACTGAAGGCCGACTGAATAAAAAATGAACTGGAAGAGATTACATTGGAATAAATAAATGAGATGAACAAAAAACAAACCGAAAAGGAAAAAGAGCATCACGCTACATCCACGCGGCCGGACGTTGCGGCGCTTCCTTCGAACCTTCCATGCACAGGATGTTAGTGGAACGACCTGTTTGGCCACATAGCACACACGCCAACATTACTGCGGAGCCCACTCACAGATAAAGCTTTATGGACTAAGACTTGGAAAGTTGAGAAAAGAGAGCATTTTGAATAGTAAGGCTAAACCAAATTAGAAGACTAAGTTAAATAAAAAACTTGATAAAATCATACAATCCCAAACCCAAAACCCAAGACGTCAATTGATTTTGACAACACTACGACGATTGTCATCAGAGCCAAAGGTGAAAGAATTGAGAGCAAATACGGTCATTTGTGGCCACTATCTGAACACAAAGGAACTGATGACATCACACAATTTGGAAGTTAGTGAAGACTTCGCGATATCACACAGAACATTGTTTTGTAATTTTGATCAGTGACCTTATTATCTCCGTTAGTCGGTACGAATAAATGCATTCAAATGTGCCTACGTGATGTATTCGTATAAACAAATATTCAAATATTATCCTTGGTTCTCTCGCATCATCTCACCATCATATTTTTGAGTTTATAAAGTGAGATACAAAAATATGTCCTGTAATTAATTACTGATTAAATTACTGAATTTAAAATAATCATCCTGTAGTTGAAACACATCAACCTGTTCGGTCCATTCATGAAAGTGCGTGCGCGCAGGGCGCGGGGATTAATGAACCCCCTTTACTCTTCTCCCTGCCTTTGCATCTACAACCTTATTTGCTTATCTTTCTTGCAATACTGAACTGTATTCTTAAGACACTAAAGTTTTGATTAGGTTGTGATTTAAGATGGTATAGAAGCTGACGGGTGAGCAAAGAAATTGAGCGTTGTTTCTAAAGTGGCAGTGTTGAATTTTGCTTGCCAATTTGGTGTTGTTATGTTGAATTTAAAATTACGGTGGTTGTATCCTTGGAAGGTTGTGTTTTATTTTTGTTGGAGGTGCGCGGGGACGGGCGAGGGTGGGGGACTGTGAGAAGTTGCCGCATCTCTGCAGGCCCGTATAGGCATTAACTTTTTTATTGTCTAATAGAGCGGCGGGCAAAGGTACACCGACAGGTAGACTTAGGCGCCGTGCTTTAATTATGTCTGAGGTTTCGCCGAATAGAAATGGTAAATTAATAAGGGAATTAACACGGCTATTAGAGACGATGATCAGAGAAAACAATTATTTTTTTCTCTGAATAACTTGTCTCATATGTGTGTTAAAAGTTCTACGACAAAACTGGGATAATTATTTGGATTTAGTCCTACATTATGACATATTATGAGATGTGAAAATGAAAAAAATGAAAAATGTTTATTTGTCTCAAAACAGTTACTTAGATGTTTATCTACGATTAAGTATTATTTACGATATTTATGTGAAGTTATGAATAAATCCAGCAAGAAAATATTATGCCTGTAAGGTTAGATAAACGAGTTCATTAACTAAAGGTTTACGCAAGGTTTAACCTCAGCAGATGACGTTTATAAACTTATATGGATTAGCTGGATAAAATTAATAGGTTTAGTTTTAGTCTTTATAAAGAGCGTCCATTTATCTGTAGGGATAACGGGCACATATTATATGACTATTAACAAAACTTTCTTATCTATATTGAAACTAAGGTCTGTACCAATGCGGGAAAATATGAAGAATGACAATTTAGGAACACCCACGAATAATGCGTCTAATGATGATCAACTAGTTGATGAAAGCAGATGAACGCAAGCCGACCGAAGTAGAAACAAAGTCTTAGTGAAGTTCTAAAGGCGGTCCAGACATTAAATGTGAATATGGTATTGAGTTACAAACCTTGACCCATCTCACATTTTGTCCACTAATCGACACTGACAAAAGCGCCGATCATCTGGCAACATACTGGGCTATACATGTAGTAAAATTTAATATGCCCACGACAGAAGACGACCTAGCACCATTTTCAGAAACAGAATTCTACCAGTAACTTGTATAGTGGGTCGCACGTCCTTTGATCTTGAGCTGGCCTAGCGTGACTACCTACGCTATGTTTTAATGGAATAAAAGACCACAGACAACACAAGACAACAAGACATAGCTAACAAAGACAACAAGAAGAAAAAGAAGACAACTTAAGTTACCACTCACGCGCGGCCTACTGTTCCTATTCCTATGTATGAGACAGAATTATTCCAGCAACGCACAGCACTGCTTTATGTCCATAAGTTGGTGAAATATTTTATTACTAAAAGCCTTAAGCTTACTAGAAGTCTCAGGAGTGTTATGAAAGTTTCTACTACCTACTCCAGCATAGCAGTACAGAAAGTTTTTCGTGATCTAATCAAGTTTCATATACTACATAAACATCTAAGTATCGGGCAGGTGTAGGTAATTGTCACGTAAATGTTTTTTTTTTCTTATTCAGCTTATTTGTGACTTGGCTCCGGTGAAGCGGATCATTTGTCGGTCATTGTTGCTCGGGATTCGATTTCTTTGCCACGCTGCTGGCCTAGTATCGATTGGACAAACGTGTAAAAGTTGGTTAAATGAAAATAATATGACAAGGAAAGTGAGAGACAGGAAAATCGAAAAAATCTGCAAGAGGGGAAACTTATTTGCAGAGTAGGTACCTACTGAGGTTGTTCTACAGGAGGTCTTATGGAAGACCATCGTGTTCTTCTTCTGGTAAGTAGGGTAATTGCGTAACACTAATAGTAGCAATGGCTTTCATTTTGACAGTTCAACAACATTCATTGCGTTATTTACGTTGCTGAGCAGACAAATTATTCGAACATGAAGCAGTGGATTAGCAATATCGTTCAAAATCGTTCAGATTGTGATTGATAGTGATATATAGATAGTTGTGTGTACGCAATTAGGTTTCTGGTTCCTATATCAAAATAAAGTTATACAAGGTGTTGATTTGCATCCTCGTCAAATTTCAGGAGGTTGTCATAAAAGACATTTTAGTACTTTAGTATTTTAGTACTTAGTAAAGTAAAAGGCGTTTTTTTGTGTGTGAAAGCGCGGTTATAGGGCTAGTAACAGACGGGCCGCGTTTAAATACGGCTGGTTTACACTTACGGATTTCCGAAAATAAGAAAAAAAAAAACCTACCCATTTTATTGTTGATTTGGGTCGAGAATCATTAGCATAATTACGTCCTTGAATTTGACTAGGATGCAAATCAACACCTTGTATATTAGGATAGAAAATACAAAAAAAAATTGGCATAGACAATGTACATTTTTGTAATGGCATTACAAAGCTTATCAAGTACCTACCTAAATAGTAGAGCTCTCAACGAAAATAATTAAGACCCGTTTTACATTCCTTGTAAGTATTAAAAAGCTATTAATTCTATCTCCTTATCTCGGACTTGTTCTTATTTGCCAATTAGTTAACATTTTATGTGGCCTTTCCACACATCGCAATGAAGATCCTTGACACTAAATAAATAGCAATGAAAGCAACCTAGTCAATCATGTCTATTTTTACAGTAGCAAGTAAACAGCGTCACACAAGCCTTGCAAAATTGCTAATACTTCCTTATAAATAATAAAATTACTTCACAATCTATTTGCTAGCTATAAACCATAATGGGCGCTAACAGGGAGCGAAGACTTTAACGGAAACGCATCAAATCATTTTTCAATGATAAAAAGGATATAGGTAAAATATTAAGCTAAAATTAACAGCAATTTGCATGTTGTTTTCAATATAAACGGGATAATATTTTGGTTGGGAGGAGGTGTAATTCGGTGGGCGCATGCGCGGTGCGGCCGCCCGGGGCGCCCATCCGTTCTTCTGCGGTATAAGGCCCTGCTTATTTGCACGCATATCGATCATTTAAAAAGAGAGGGTACGCAGACTAGGCAGACGGCAGAGTACTTCTGCGGGATCGTAAAATTCTGCATGTACATAAATATTCGTTTGAAGTATTCGAGGGTCCCTTTTGAGCAAAGGTTAAGTGACTACGTTCGCGTAATAATACCTTCACTTTGTGCCGAGATGATTTAATGCCTGTCGAGGGGAATTGACGTCGGCATCCCTACTAAGTAGGCTTCTCGTTGAATTCTGGAAACTCATGCTTTTTAAGTAGAGAACCAAGAAACCGAAGGAATCTCAATCTAGAATAGAGCCTTTTTGCAACAATGCTGTGATCACCTTCCAGTCTACATGTTCATACACCGAGTGACTGCTACCTGACCTCCGCAATCCAATTACTGAGGGAGCTCAGATTGGAGCGCTTGTCAAATTTGCGGGCTTTAGGTGACCCGCTATGACCGCTACGCATGTCAAAGGTGAATTAATTTGTATGACAACGAGGGGACATCTTGTTATACGAAGCACTAAAACCTAGTTAGGTTTACATACCAGCTTTGGTCTTATATAGAAACAAACCGCGTCCCGCTGGGAGAGCCTTTTAACATCCAAGGACAGCAAATAGTGGGTAGGTACATAATTTAATTTATCCATCAAACAAGATTACTCAACACCACAAAATATTATAGGTCAGTCATTCGAACGTCGAAAATCAAGTACACAGCTAAAAAAATGCGAATGATTCCAAATAAACAAAATGCCACTCATAGCCGCTACGAAAATAATCCAAATATGCGACTACGTGTGAGACATTTGCATAATTTGTTATCGGATTCATATTCATGTAATCACGCATACCTATTACATGAAAACATCAGTGATTCCGCGATGCTAGCGCTTGCGCTTCCCTAAGTACATTTATGTATAACTATTAACTAGTTAAAGGCGTCAGTTCCGCATGCCTTAGCAATTTGTGATTATATTTATTTACAACTTGCCAGTCACAAATGAGGAAAATGTTAACTATTTTGTCGTTTTAAAATTGGCAGTCTTCTACAAGTCTGCTACTGCTACGGATATTTTGTTGTTAGGTTTCGATTTAGTGATTCTCTCTGATAGATCAGAAGGCCAATTCCCGTAATTAAAAACGTTAAAAATCTAGTCATAATTAGCGATAATCAATGTCTAAAACTTGTCAAAAATGTAGGGAAATTAGAGGTATTTTTGACAGATTGAGACTGAGATCAGACGTGAACGTTCTTAAAATTACAATAATTGCCCCTCAGCTCTGTGCTAATGGCATCCAAATTGCCATATATTTGTGTCTGGAAAAAAAAACGGATGAAAAAGTGGGATTTTGCATTACAGAATTATTTGAACTCTAGATTACCTACAGCAAAGGACTGACATGCATCTTCTTATCAAACAAATATACATAGAAATGAATATGTTTATTCATTAAATTAGAACGCAACTAACACAAACCTCTTAAAATTTTCGTGCAGCAAATCGCTACCGACAGAAGCCGGAAAGCCTTCCTTTTAAATTATTTAATTTTATTTAAAATCTCGTTTTCGTTTGCATGAAGCCGGTAGCAGCGTC
Source organism: Oligia fasciuncula (assembly GCA_963082905.1). Classification (NCBI taxonomy): domain Eukaryota; kingdom Metazoa; phylum Arthropoda; class Insecta; order Lepidoptera; family Noctuidae; genus Oligia; species Oligia fasciuncula. The sequence continues at coordinate 9,384,587 of OY720392.1, forward strand.
CGTGTCTTGGGGCAGAACCATCAACTTGTTATATTATGCATAAAGGCATTTAGATATTTCGTTTAGCGAGGAAGCGCGCGCGCACCTCCGAGGCATATTTTACAACACGAAGATTCGGTAGCTGGTAGCCAGGAATAATATTATTTATATTATGAGGATTTACATATCTAAACGAAAGGTTGTATGTCATCCCAAAACTAGTGAATTGAGAGTACCTACGACTAACTACGGTAACGGTGCCTCAAGGCAAATTATTATGCAATGTAGCTGTGTTATCGATCTATCAATTAGTTTGCTCTATCTGTTGCTTTGTTTCCGTGTTTATTGTGTGTATTCGTTTCATACCAGTATTTTCATAGGTATTTGTGTAATTTTAACAGTTCGCGTCCAATTTATTCATGTTTTCAAGCACGTACTTAATATGCACCTACAAACGACAACATTAACAACATTTTAAGTGTTTTCAGCAAGTTCAGAGTCAGAAAAAAACACTTAAAATGTTGATGTTTTTAGGTACTTACATAAGTAGGTGCTTGAAAACATGAATGTTTTCAGCAAGTTCAGAGTCAGGGAGCGGTGAATGCTGGAGCGGTGAATGCTTGGCGAGCGGTGAATGCTTATGCGAATCGCGCACCCACGTCCATATGTAGAGGTGGAACACCGCGGTGGTTTTAGCCGCTAAGAGTCCGGCATGCCCCTATGTCACCCCCACGATGGAGGAAGTCCATGAGGATTTCCACCGCGCACCAAAAAAAAAAAGTTCAGAGCCATAGTTTTCATAGTTTTTAGTAAAGTTGCTGCCATAAGCATTTTAAAAGGCAGCACCCTAATTGCGTAACACACTATTCATCTCAATCTGAATCATTTTGAAGGATATTGCTAATCCATTGCTACATAATTGTACGAAAAATGTGTCTGCTGAACAACGTAATTATCGCAATGAATATTGTTGAACTGTCAAAACTAAACACATTGCTACTGATAGTGAGTTACGCAATTACCCCGCCGGTTTGTTGATTATGGAAACTTTAGAAACCACCACAGCCGAATTTTCATGAATTTCCACGTTTGGCGTGTGCCTACTGCCAATATCCTACCTATAATCGACTAGTTTCCACCATCGATCGATTAACACAACGGAATTTACCGCCTTATTTATTTTGACTTGACGATAAACTCCCAAATAATTCAATAGTTTTGCATTCCTGAAATCATCTATATAATACACAAACCAGAATATAACAATGCTAGTGACGAGCTCATGAAACAGGCGCCCAATAATTCGGTTAGTCAAAACAGATTCGTCTATCGATAGCTGACATAACATGATATTAAAGACTGTTTACAAAACATGGCTTATTGTCTGAAGACGATTGTAAAGATGTGTCGAATGATTTGTTTACATAACAAACGAAGTTAAGGCCGGTACAGTTGGGAAGGCGGATGTATGAAGCGAAAGTACGGGAAGCGCCACCAGTCATTCCGCATTCCATTACATGCAGGCTTGAATGTTGCATTGCACTATTATGATTGGCGATAGGTGCAATTTTATAGCTATACCTATTAACTTAAGTGGACGATTAGAATTTATTTTATGTCCCTATCAATTGAAGCTGTAGGTAATTAGCAGAAAACTGTTTTATTATTGTCATTGTATAGACAATAATAAAACAGTTTTATTGGTTAGGTAGTGTAATGTTCTAACTTATTTTTACACAAAGTTACGGTAATATCCATCATTTAATGATTACGCTTCCGCTTAGGTACCTAACTATGTAGTACCAATAATTTTTAACCGACTTCAAAAGAGGTTCTGTATTCGACCCGTATGTACAGTCACGAGCACTAATATGTCAACACTTGGCAACTTTCAATGTCGATTTTTTCGTGAAATAACGAATCCAACGTTGAAATGCGACACTTTACACAAACCTATGGGTTCGAAAATACGTTGCTCGTAATAACATAAAATTTCATTCAAAACTAAAGGAGAAAATCGTCTTTGAATAAAGCCAAGTGTATACATACTTATGCTCGTGACTGTACGCATGTTTGTATGTCCGCGATTTTCTCAAAAACGAATGACCCAATTTTGATAATTATTTTATTAATGTGATCTACATACTTTCAGGAAGGTTTTAGTATATAATACATTAGGTAATTATTCTTATGTACGAAGTTATATGCATACCTAAATTTAATACATCTCCGGCATTTCTATGCGAATTTTAATGATTCTTCAAGTACGTTGGTACTTGAAGAATCATTAAAATTCGCATAGAAATGCCGGAGATGTATTTTATTTTTCCGACTAGAAGACTTAATTCTCCAATGCACTAGTGTTAATTGAATTTGTGTGGGGTAGGTAGGTACCTACAACTAAAAAGTGAAAAAAAAAAACTTTTTTACAAAAAAAAAAAAACAACCGAGTTCAAAAAAAACACTAAGTACAAAGTGATAAATAACTTTAATTTCGGAAAAAGTAAAAGTTTTTATGACTAGATTTCCACTTACGTATATTAGGTATTTACCTAAATACTAGAAAAACAATTAGGTGAGTAAGTAGGTATATTTTTTTCTCTACCAATTTGGTAACTATTTTACTTTTAATTAAGTTTTATATTGGGTCTAGCTAACATTTTCTATAATTGCATAAGGTTTAAATTAGGTAGGTATTATTCGTTGCCATATTTTTGCAATTACCTATTGCATTCTTTTACGTTGCGTTCATCTTACGCATTTCGATAACCTATTACGTGTATATTCAATTGTAATTGAATTCAAATCGTGACTCTTTGCATTTGTTTCGGATTGCTGCATATAAAGAATTCGCGGTTTTTTATTTAAGTGGTTAGGTAATTAATGCGCACGTTTTTAGATGTTAACGAGAAGTCAGATTTGAATCGGCCAAGAACTTATAAACTTGTCTAACAATGAGATCAAGGGACGAACGTGCGTACGTGAATCTAGTACGTAGAGACTTAGGTAGGTTAAATGGAAACTTCTCACCGACGTCTGGGAAAATATTTCCTTTATTTCACACTGAATAAGTTTACAAAGGTTACTGCCGTTGTATAAATCAAGTTTTGCATAGGTAATAAGGCGGCTCTATCTAACCCTAATTTACACAAAAAATCAATACCTTGATGTTACTTTGATACGACTAGCGCCCTCTCTCGTGTATTAAAAATACCCAGAAACCACATTTCGGGTAAGCGCCATCTAGTTGCACGAAAAGTAGAGTGAACAGGCTGTAGGGGCAAGTTGAAACATGCCTCGGAACATAATATAGTTCGAATAGTTTCAAAAAGATGGAGGCACTATCGATATCGGACCTAAAAAACAGTGGGAAACCGTTTTCGTGTACTCATTCTACTCATCGACTGATAAGCGTTATTGTATGCATATGGCAGTAAAACGGGTTGTTGAAATGTACAGCTGCTATCAAATTACTTTACAAACAGTTCCCCTCGACTTTTCGAGTCAATATTGGAGCTATTAAGCCAAGAATTGCAAACAAATTAACCTCTTTTGCACATAACTTAAAGGAATTTAATGAATAGTCATGAACTCATGACTTTTCAAAAGAAAACACAATGAAATATTAATAAGACCATGGAAAATCTACTACGGAAGAATATGTTGACTCCTTGAATCCGAATAAAAACTTACTGCTTGACGCAATGCAAAAGGAATGCTTGAATGTTAATAATTTACTTATTCGCTCTGTCAGGTTTTCCTTACGAAGTGAACAAGAACTACGAACCATGCCAAGACTATAATATCTAGGTACCTACTTATGTGAATTCACAAAGCATCTAACAATATTTAAGTAATTATGGAAAAAATATATTGTACCACATTAAAAATGAGGCGTTGCCTCTGCACTCTAAGTATTCACAAAATGTTAACACAAAACGTAACAACTTAGACATAAAAGTTTCAGTGGCAAGGCTAACCTTGACAGCATATAGGAAGGATCAGTGCAAGCAAAAAAGTAATTGCCAACCACCCAATAGTTTACGCTTGAAGTTAGTATTTAGGAGAGATGGCTACGAACAGACTACGCTTAGAAATAAAATAATATGCAGCAAATACAACATTGTGATTAATTCCGAAGTCGAGACTACTCTAGATTAGCTCAGTAACAGTAATGTCATGTTAAAACATGAGTAGTGTAAGTACAGTAATTAACGTAGCCACTCTGGGGTTTCAGCCGGAGCATGACGGATGGTCGACGGTGCTTAGTTGCCTAACGTAACGAACACTCCGCCCGTGACCTTCCGAAGTGTATATGTATGTATAGATAGTGCATGGACTGTACGTTTAATTAAACAAGAATTTATATTCTATCTAAAGGAACTCTATCTCCCTCTCTCTGGCAGTCGCTCCATGTAAAATACTGGTATTTAGCTGCATCTGTTAAACTGGAAGCCGACCCCAACATAGTTGGAATATAGGGCAGATTGATTGATAAGGAACTCTATGGATTTTTAGTTTTTGCTACTCAAAATATGAAGTATAGGTCAACTACATACTCCATACCTAAAGGTTGATAAAGGCATTGCTGAAATATACTTTGGAATGGTTTTCAGGGTGAAAGATGAAGTAGGTAAGTATAAGAGTTACAGGAGATTGCTGAAATATTTAATAGCACGAATAGGAGGACTACGACTGATTTATCAGAAAAAAACTAAGAATAAAACAATCAAGTATTAAGAGAGGATAATCCATTTTTTTTAAATGATGATTTTCACTAATGGAAGGTAAGCAAATTAATTGTTAGATACCTATCAGTGGTAAAAACTGTCGGAAAGTTAAAAGTGGTTCGTTCGGAGGTGATCAGTAAGTGACCTAATGTTATGTAAATGTAATTAAGAATTTAAGAATAAATCACTGGCGATGGGCCTAGATTACCTATATTGTTTATTTTAGTGGAATCCAGTTATTGACATCCATAATTAAACAGATATTAAACATAAGGTCATCGTCATGTATTCAGATCACGTGAAATTGCCTAATTATTTAATTAACCTCATTTCAACTATTTAATTTAAACTAACATTTAGTCAAGATTTAGGAGATGCCTATTTCATTCCACAAACATTTGTTTAACACATGATTCTATTCGATCTTCTCAGTAGCTACATGGAATCCATTTATCAGGGTTAACATTAAAATTCAATCATAATTAACAATGTCGCCGTCCAAGGTAGCTGGTAGATCGTAATTTTTATATGGAAGCCTGAGCGATCAGCCACAGCACCTAAGTATAAAGTGCCACGCATACCTATCATTATTACCGACTTACTGACAATACAATGGAACGTCAACTCTGCTAATTGTGCGACAGAGTATAAAAAAGCCGACTAACTGCACATCAATTACTGTTACGCGGTTCAAATCATTGTTTGAAGTTGTTTTGCAGTAGTTAGGTACTGACTACCATGGATTTTCTATGAAAATGGATTGCGCGCGTGTCGAAGGAAGCGAGTGATTTAAGAGAGGAAAAACTCTTTCCCTATAATAGTTTTACTGTTTGTTTTATGGTGAACTGGGTTTGATAAGTCTGCCTACAAACTAATCCCTTTATTCAAATTGTTGGTAGCATTTCTCCAGGTGGAAACTATGAAGTGAATTAATACGGAGGTTATGTTTCCACCTCCTACTGAACGATCGGGCAAGCCTTGTATGTAGGTAGATGCTTAAGTCGTCGAATAAATTTGATCGATGGCTTATCATTTTTAAGGCTGCCACAATAGTTTTATTACCTACCAGAAATAATCCAATCTTTCGCAAAGCCTTCGATCAAAATGGAATAATCCTCTTAAACAGAGACACACGATTTCTAAGTTAATTCGTTTAAATCTTATTAGATAAGAATCATCATGTTTTTATTATGTTATGGAAATTATGTTATTTATATTGAAACGATCAATATTTGAATATGTAGTTCTATGTAGAAGTCATTCCCGAGGCTTTCACGTATAGAACGCGAAGTTTCAAACGAAGTTAGGTAAATATTCAAGAGATTCAGCACACAATTTTCAGTGGTCGTTAAAATTAAAATGTGAACAAAAGTAGTTTGAAGTTGTGTTGTAATTTGGGTGAATCAACAAAATACGATGCAATGTTCATTTTCCTGTAGGTACGTATGAAAAACTCCATGTCGTATTAAACTATGTAGGTCTGACCTGTTATAGCAATCCTACAAAAACAGGAAATGATAATGGACGTATGTTAATGGTTCGAAAAATATTTATTATTATTGTATCAAATATGTTTTTTGGATGAAGAAGTAAGTAAAGTAGTAGATAATTAATTAAATGCTAAATATTTATTTTATTTGACTCTTATCTGAAGAAAGGTGACAGACAATAATGAGAGCAGACAAAGCTAACAAAGTTGTACAATATTTTGAATTCGTTTCGAGAGGCAGTCGAGTCCAGACGGGCAGGTAGTCTCCCAACCCCGCTATGTATGCGGCGAACTTATTATTACATAACATAACATAGCACCACGTACATTCGTGTATCGGTACGTGGTAGCCCTGACATGCTTCGATCAATTCAATCGCAACTATAAGGAGATCCCATATGTGGATTCAAATGTTGGCCTAATGTTTCATACAACGTCCAACCACGCATACGAATGGAATTCGGATAAAAAAACATATTATCATAACGTCTAATGGAGCGGAGAAAAACGTCTCAATTCATAAACGTCGCATATAATCGGGCAAACTCACTAGATAAATCATTCAAAAGAACTTTCTACGATTTATTATCGCCCATGGCACGTAAAAATTACTAATATTTAGTGTAAAAAATGATGTAGTTCCGGCGTCACGACATTGCACATTGCATCACCGCGGGGCACGGGCGTTGTCTGGAATCCATGCATGTTTAGTGTCTGTCTACTTACTGTTTATTGAGAATTTTATTATCTACAACGAGTACTAACTGTGCATTCCTGATGGCGTAAACATCCAAGTATTCGAAGACACGATAACATGACTCTAAGAGAGGGCAAGTGAAAAATCAAACGCCTCCGAAGGCTATTAACATTCCTTACTTATTAATAAGTACGAGTCGATGCGAGGATCAAGTCGTGTCGCAGGAATCGCGGAACGAATCGGTAATGGGCATCACGCTCAATGCAGCTCTTAAATTCGTTAATACACACAAGAAGACATGCTTATCTGATGTAAAGATAACCAAGGGACTATTATTTTTCTCTACCCAAGTCACGGACAGTTTACCTACTAATAAGGGTTCAAAGATTTGGAAGTGTTTTCCATGTTATTAGAAATATGATTCGTTTAATAAATCTCTGTTATGTATTCGTCCTTTGCTGACGTCTATCACGATTCACGAATGAATATTACAATAAAGTGTCTCCAACCAAAGCGTCATAAAATATCAATTCGCGTTCAATGTCACACAAACGGGTCAGTTCAGCGTACAGCTATTTTGTGTATGATATTTTCGAAATAATATTCCTTTCATATACATGTGAACGTGCTACGTAACGAGCCGAATTATGTGATAATAATACAAAAAAGATTGTAGAAATATCATTGGTGTCTAGTTAGCAGCCTCTATTATAGATCATTGTAACAATATGCGAGACGGCCCGAATAGCTGGAATAGCTGCACTCTCGCTTCGCTGCCAACGAAATGGAATCCGTTGCCATTAGAAATTCTACTGTACATGATGACTTCATTGGTATCGGGATTCCTTCAGCGCGTGCCGTGTCCACCCGCCTCAGGTGTCACTGTAACACGCATTCACATTTTTTCCACCCACTAACTGTTGGAATTTTTTAACTATAAAAGCTTTCATATTTTAATTGGGTATCGGTATGAGGTGTCATAGAACATTACGCAGATACTAATCATCGTTATTTATTGTTTTGTTGTCCACACTTCGCAAGTCCGCAGTAGGTACGGACGTAAACAACTATGCAAAATTTTAATTTACGAATGACCGAAAATAATATTTGTAGGTACTTACAACAATAGTGATCAGTGATTGCATACCGTCCTAAGAATGCTCGTAACTGTAGTCCGCAACGCAACCTACATTCAGCATTCTTTTCGAAACCGTAACACGCCGCCTCTGCGTTCCGGATATACTCGTTCATGCCACATTCACCCCAATATCTTTCGCAATAAAACCTATTTCAATTCGATACATGTGATAGAATGCCAGGTATTGCATTTCTAGAGAGCTGTAAAACTAACACAAAGTAATGTGCGATTGATATGATAAATTGATAACCGCTTCTAGATTTTCAAGTTGTAAACTATTCGTAGTTTTATTTTAAGCATGTATTGGGTGTAACCCATTATGTGATCATTTGAATACTAAACTTGAAGTGGTGTGGTGTGGCCAAGATAACTCAATTGTTGGCTAATTCTTTTAGGCTTCTTACGGCTTTTTAGGCTTTGGGCCTACTTTCAATGTTTCCCTACTGTTATAAAACAGTAAGCACTTATCTACTTTTTTGTAAGCTGCGTTTTACATAAGAGTAGCGCGGGCGCAGCGTGCTCGTTGCTTACGAGGCAGCCCTAAAACATGAGCCGTGCCAATTTGTTGGTCGGTAGAGAGCATGGTCCGACCAAATTCCTGAACGCTTTCTCTGGTGCGAGTGGTGCTGGTGGTGGCCGGGGCACGCACGCGCCGTGCTCGTCGCCCGCGCACGCAGACCAACGAAAGTGAGCGCCAAGCCGCGTGCGCCCGCGCCGCTGTCATCGCGTTGCATAATTATCCGCGATCCGACCATTGTTTGTAAACACTCAATAAACAAGAACACATCACTAAATTGCGTGACCGTATTTTGATTAGATAGGTACGCGTATCAAATCTGCATCGTTAAGTGGAATTAAAATTACACATTTTTTATCTGTGAAATTCCTCAGACTAATTGTCTACCTACATGATACTGTAAAGAATACCTACTACGTAAATGCCTGTTTAATAATTATACTTATTATTTATTTTCAGAGTTACGCATTCCAATAAATTGCCCGCAGATTAATGGCTGGTGCGCTATTACGGAGGTTGCAATTAGGTCCTAAGGATGTCCAGTATCGTTCTAAAAACCCGTGTAATGCTGGTATCGGTATTCGGATATTTGTCAGAGGGATTCAAGGCAAGCCGGATGGGCTGCCGGATTGTGGGTCGGCGAAATTCGCGCGGGACGCGTTTCACGTCGCCAAGGTAGATTCTCGCGGTGGCTCTCAGAAAGCTCTGCTTTCTCATTGGGGTTTAACTCCATTGTTAAGTTATTCTTAGAGAGAAAGGCTTATTAATGGTTAATCGTTCACGACTTCATAATAATTACGGTCAATGTATGCGAAATTCGAATTTACCCACATTTTTTAACCCGGATGTGACGCTCGAGAGCGTGTAACCAAGAAAAAATTGGCCGGCGTGACCGTCATATTCAGACGGTCATCGGCGAGGAAGCGAGGTTTAATCGTCAATGAAGCCTTTCATCGCGAAACCAGTCCAAGTAGATAAACAATAGTATCCTTTGTGAAACGATTGTCGGTCCGAATCCGCTTGAAGCAACAGTTCCGACAAAAAGTCGAATTGTTTGCTATTTGGTAGAGTTGAACGACAGAGATCATGGAAAGCAATGATGATTATTAAAATGGATTTTGCAGGGTAAAAACCGAGATGCATTCAAAACGGCCAGTTGAACTGTACCTACAAGTTTCTAAAAATAAATTAATATAATATGTGAGGAGCTATAGATTCCTTTTCTTGTAGAGCAACTAGCACGCGACGGTCTCGTTGGATGTCTATTAAACAATGTCAGGTGGAATCTGGAATGCGACCCGCCTACAAGGCCGCGTGCCATCTCGCGTATAGGTAGTCGATATTCAGCGGACGCTTTATCAACTTTTATCATATTCGTTTTGCTTGTTTTTATTAAGTGACTATTTTCGTTCGTTTGTAGAGATGTATCGTCATCGTTAGTGTAAATCACCCGCTTCGCATTCCTATAGATCTTTCGTCCTCGTTTTTTAGAGTTCGGTTGTTGCACAAACGCATGCCTTAAGAAGAGTGAAGTTATGATATCCAAGGTAAAAATGTCGCTTCGGAACTCAAGCATAAATAAAAATGTTGAACATAAATATTTACCGAAGCTGTCTGAATCGCTTGCAGGGTACGCGGGACACGGCTGCACCATCGTCGCAGCGCGCGATAGCACGTCCAGTGCTGATTCCACCTTCTCCATCTTCACCTGATACAATAAATAACATACAGTTACAGTACGTGTACTATTTACATAACATAGAATTGTAGTAGTAGGTATAAAGAAAATGACATTGGTAGATCGTGTCATAGCCATATCAGCGACTGAAATCATTACGACAATTTTCTGACAGCTTACATGAAAATTAAACGTTATCCTAACAAACGACAATCCAATATCATCACAGATATTTTGGTTCGGAAACGATATGTCGACATCATTCATTATTTTAGTCTAAATATTTGAAGGAATTCATGTCTGGCAGAGCAAAACTGTTTGGCTTGGAGTTAAATATCGCAGACTAAAAGTCATAAAGGCATGCGAATACCAAAGCGGCGGAAATTCCTCACGGCACGTAAACGGCTAGACGGTGGACAGACGTGCGCCGAGTCGTACGAACACCACGTAAATAAGAGGGAGGAATCAGATGATCAAACAAAGAGTTGTGAAACGTGGCAATCGGCCGCATACCGCGACCGCGCCGGGAACGAAGCCAATGGACCACTGTATCGCAGATCAGACACTAACGCTTCGCCAAAATATTAGCATTTCATCTTTAATTAACTTGCGACCATTGGTTTTTTTGCACGGGTTAAAAATGAGCATACATGTGATCAGTGTTAATATAGGTGTGCAAGCTTTTTCTTCCTTTTGATACCTATTTTACCTTTTTATTAATTTTGTCTATGCTTTTTCTACCTTTTGGTTTCTACTTCTGATTGACATTATACTTTTGTTTTACTACTAAGAACCAGCGCATTTTATTATGTAGTTAATAATAGGTATGTGGGCAATATTAGAGTTGAGAATGAACAAAGAAACGATGGATGGATTGTGTAAAAGTTGATATGACTAGAAAGGGTTTGACAACTGGAGCTGACGCTTTATAGAGATGTGAAGAAGACATGGTGCTCCGGCCCCTTATAAATTGGAATCAATGCAGGAGGATGATGATATGATGATGAGTGGAGATTCTTATGAAGTCAACAAAAAGGAACTTGAGCCTTGAACACACAAAAATTCCAGTTATTCGCGACAGTGCTAATTAATAATGAGATAAGGTGATATAATTAGAAAATTGAATGAAGTACTGATTACGCTACAATTCCGAATGCTATCATCATAAGTTTTAAGAGTCAATAGCTACAGACAGATAACGAGGAAAACTCAAGTGGCGTTAGCGAGAAACTAGTACTAATATCAGAAGAACTGAAGACAAAACAACAGTTTAATTAGTGTTTTAATGCGCAGCAATACCTATACCGTATATAGGATTTGTGTGGTACCTAATTGCTACTTACCTACTAGTTTATAAGCAAGTAGTAGGTAGCTACTTCAATCACCTCTTCACCAATGAGCTTGAACTTTATATAAGCTCATTGCAAAGACTATCTATTTTAATGCAATGGAAGTACCAGAACATTAAATTACACCTTTTCTACCATCGTTTTGTCTAGTAGTGATTAATATATTAATGATTAACGAGGTATTCACGACCACGTGTGACTTCAATCTTACCTAATTAGTTTAATGATTGATGAGTCGCATATTTTGGACCAGATTTCAAAACTCTCATCATAATTTTAATTATAATTTGGCCACCGTAAGAACTTTGCGTATTATTGGACAAAGCAGACCAAAATATTGTGTTAATAATAAACGAGATTCGCATAGTTAAATCTGCATACCAAGCATCATATTTTTGTGGCGGTCATGCCAACGAAAACAAATAGACAATAATGTCATTGGTTAATTAACTGAATACCTGTTATTCAGTAGCAATATAATAAAAATCAGTAAACCGACTGTAATTAATGATACTAAAGACACAATAAAGCGAATGAAGCGAAGACGCGCATTCCCTGAGTAGCGAGTACTGTATATAATTCATAAACAAATGCCACTAACGAATCTAAATGGAGGTTAGATTCCTGGAATGTGAAAATAATGACATTACATTTAAAAGTAACGTAGCGTGCTGTTATTATCGAATAAGTTACGGAGGTGTGGAAGAAGGGAAGGGTAAACAAAACATTGGAATGACGAGTGATGCGATGACTACGTTAATGATGAGGAATTTGGTACATTAACCACAATAGAATTTTTCTGGCCGGAGGCGGAGTCACGAGTACGGTCAGTGCTGGTATGTCGGTATACACACGTCGAATAGATCATTCGACACATAGTCAGATGGTCACGAACCCATTCAAAGGAACATGGAAGTTGTAATGGAATTTGACACGTAAATTCCATTAAAACGTTACTACTTGGACACAATTTTCTCGGTAAAAACGTTGATCCCGAGCTTGAATTCTTGAAGCATTACTTGCATTAAGTGAATCAGAACTGGGTATTAGATATATGTATTACAAATTATAATGTATCCAACAATATAATTTGTAATCTAATAATTATGAAAGTAAAAACATGAATGCAAGGAATGCTTAGTAGTCATTTACATTCCCTATGACCACTATGTGGTTAAAAAAAATGAATTTGAAGAATTGATAGAAAGCGTTTGCACTAATTCAAGGCAAAACAAATGTGTATTTCGGTAAAATGTTTGTTAATGAACCATTAACCATTAGTTAATGTGCAAAGAATATTGATTATTAGGATGAATTAGGGTGTAAGAAGAATAGAAGACCAAGGAGACCATGGATGGATTGTATCGAAGATAACATGGCTAGAAAAGGAGGACTGAAATATAATGTAAAAAGACATGCTGCGCTGCTCCCAAATAAAGGGGCAGGAAGATGATATTAGATTTTTTTTTTGTATAGACAGAGTGATTAGTGGTTCTAATAACAATATGATCAGACTGAAGTACCAATAAATAACTAAGGATGGCTGTGTTTACATTTACTATAGCAGCTGTTCAACATCTGCGGAGACTTATTATCTAGAGTATATAACCCTTTATAGTAAATAATTAACAAATAATAACTACTACTAGACAGAAAACAATTACAGACAACATTTAAATAGAAAACGTTAAAGAAATACAATTATATTGTGTTGTCTATACTTGTTTATACTACAGTCGTATATTCTATTCTATTGCAAATTTATTCGAGTGTGACGAGAACAAAAAAGACATTGGTTTTGACCATGTATGAAGACAAATATATATGTATATATACATATTTTCTTTATTTATTTATAGGGGCTTCTACGCATAGCGTATGCCAGTCTCATCGTATCCTAAACAATTGTACAAGACGTGGCACATGAATTTGAACAAACCCTTCGCATCGTCGCTATTTGGTTGGGATAGAATTGTTTGTAACTGCGATGTAGGCATACATCAGTTGTGTTCAAATTCAGGGACCTTACTAAATTATCATATTGGACACATTCCAAAGACACATATTAATTTGATAAACACATCGTAGTGTCTGAAAGCAACAAGTAACAATGTGAGGAGCAATACCAATTAATACAACCTAAATTGTTATCACCTGCCAGTATCCAAACGTAAACCACATGGTGGTCGAACCTTGACATTCCAAAAGCTAAAAATAATAATCTATTTCAGTTTTAACGTAAAACTTTTGAAACTACGCCTTAAGACTAGGGGTTAGGGTTATGTATGGACGGTTTTAAGTATTCTTTTGTCGGTTGGCCCGCATTTGGGGTGAGGCGTATTCTTTTACGACGGTCGCTACCCCTGCTGTGTTCGAGCGCACGTGGCTTGGGGCCGGGATACCGGCAGATGTTACTATTGTAGGGTTGCGGAGCCCCCCTCGTGTATTGTCGACGCTCCCAAAAACTAACGCTGCTGCATCGAGTTTGGAATCATTACGCGTAAAAATACCGTTAGCGATTCTAACTAGGTATTCCATTAAGTTAACTATGTTAATTTGTCTTGCAGTTTCTTCTGTCTAATTAGGATAACTGAACTAAGAAACTGTTAACTGAGTTAAGAGTATTTGTATACAGTTATCTTTTTAAATTAATGTTTTCCTGGATACCCAATTCTTTGTGTGTTCAATTCCAGACAATCGTCAATGTAAATATTTGACTGACTCGTCACGTGTTCTGTTAGAGAAATTGATTTGATATGTATACAGTCACATTTAGCCGTAACGATTACTCACACTATGATAAATTCGAGAGTAATTTGAAAAGTCTAGCGTCGAGTCTGCTTCGTGCTGTAGTTCTAATACAATTGACGGAATCCATACGGGGTCACCGTCAACATTGGCTAATCGGGCGACGTTTATCGTGCTCTTATCACGGAGTGCGGCCGCTACATGCGCTTGTGTGGGAATAGAGCGTTTGTACGCCGCGTACGGTCGCATTCCACACTATTATGTTCGCGAGATTCCATGCCATGTAGCTTCGCTGAATACCTTGTTGCCTTCGCTCCGTATAGCGGCGAAATTTTTTGCATGGCGCGCTTACAAATCAAACCGGTAGGTAACTAGACATTACAAATTTACATTACATAGAGCATAGCAGCGTTAAGTAGGCACTTAGATGATGGTGGATCATGTTGTATGATAACCAATGTAAACTTAACACTGCCGATTAGGCGCATAAGCACTAATATACATATACTTAGCTAGTCAATTGTTATCTGCTTTTTATTTGTTTACAAAGCAGGCAGTATTCAGGTTTAATTAAGTATTGAGGTTGCCATAGGTACAGACTTAACTTCGTTTCAAATATCCTGTGAACACTGCCTGCTCGTACATAACTTAAACAAGTTAAAATATAATTTACCTGCTGCCGAAACTACCTACGTTATTGCTACGCACAAATGATTTCTACTCAATTTTTAATTCTAACTCAATAAAAAAATAACAAGTAAACAGTGGGTACTTACACAATGTATGTTTTTCCCACGATGTTCTTCAATGAGACCAAGGGAAATGTTGTTTCACACAATATTTATAACTTTAATCAATGAGCACGACGTAACGTTAAAGTTTGTAAAGTTGTTAGCGTTCTAAACAACTGAAACCTTCATGACAATGTTACAAAACCGGCGAAGAACAAAAATCAATAGGTAAGTATCGAAATCGCAACGAACTCTGTATATATTCGTCAGATTAACACGACACGCTGGTTATCTCTGCGACGCAAAAAAATATACTGACTTCTATCGTTTATTATCCATTGTCCGTCAAACGCACTGTGTAGAGGTATTTGTTGTTATTTCATAAAATCCAACTATCGCGCCACGACTCTGTTGACGAAATAGTCGCTTTTGACATTTGAGCCGAGCCCACTGCGATTGGAATCCAAGGAATGTCAAATATTTTCACTGCTGCCATCTATGTGAAAGAATGTTAAACCGCCGAGAGGCGGCACACTGGAGCGGCACAGACTTTATATCTCCCAGGTTTATTATATAACATTGCTTTTTAAGTGACAAAAAACGTTTAGAAACGGTCTTCTTTTGTTATAATGTGTCAATAAGTCTTTATTGCAGAGATTGTTGGGATCTTAGATAGAATAAGAAAGTGTCGCGGCGCGTTCGCGAATACATTGGAATGCGTCCAGCTTAGTGCCGCCTCTGAGAGACGTCACCGGCGCAGGCGTGATGTTGGTAAGCCGCGTCTGCTGCAGGGTTATCGACACATGGCGTGGAGGCGAGGAGTAGGGTCGGCAGCGACTTGCCGCCATGCCGGCCTGCGCACGTAGCATAACACACTGTTTCGGTTCGATACTTTCGTTGGAATTTATAATTTAAGATTACTTATGGAATTTCTCGACCATGACGTAAGAAAATTACATTTCTTATTAGTAGGTAGGTACCTATGGCAGGCACCAAAAAAAAGAGAATTATCAGTGTAACTGTTGCATATATGTGATTATATACAAGCTTACTTTTATTATCTTCTGATCTATCTATTGCCCGCTGATAAACAGCTGTGCATTCTGTCGACTGGACGGCACTCTTTGTATCTCTCATCACTAGAATGTGTTGTAAACGCAACGCATTCCTACTTTGAAACGTTTACAATACAGCAGAGCTACTGCCATCTATCGACTACTTGAGGCATATGCAGTCATTTGTTTATTGGAATTCCTGACACTAGATGACATTGTGTAGGTAATTAGATTATTGGGATGTTTTCAATTAGAGCGAGCATAAGTATTTAGGGCGGAATCATTTTGCGGAGTGTTACTTGTTATAAATTCGGAACAACCTTGCTCGTTGTTCAGTAAATACTTCTTGGGTAGGCCGAGTATGCTCAGGGGGGGGGGGGGGACGGGACGGGGGGTAACTTTGTATTAGTTGGCGGGACCCCAACGGGATTTCAAATACGCTAGCGATTTTCATACCAAGCTAAGTGTTTCTGTTTCAGCGAAAACTTTCTTTTTTTATTTTACAATGGCTTGTTGTTAAGATATCAAGCAAGGTTCAAGTTAAACTTCAGTTTCAAGACACAATCTTTATTTCTAACACAACATTCTCAATAAACCTCGGAATTCAATTATGTAACGCATAGTCAACAGAAAAAAGCGATAATTACTTTTCTAAACAATCATTCTCTTTACGATTAGGTGTTTGCCTAAACTAAACGATAAGTCACATAAGAGCGTTCACAGACAGCAGACGGCATGCGATCGGTGGCCGATTTTTTTGTAGAAGCTGAATTAAATAGTGGAGATCGATTGTACCAACGTCCTTTACAAAATAAAAATCTGACCGATTGTAGGACCTACAAAAAGTATACCGTGTGCGAGATCGCTGTACCTACTGCATGTCAGCTAAACCTAGGTCCGTGTTACTTAAATACAATAATAGCTCATTGGATAATTCGTGTTCATGATTAACATTTAAGTGTGGCCATTTCTAACTACAAGTATAATTACTCCGTCCAAAAACTTTACAACAATTTGATTTTTCAGTCTTCACACTTAAATTGCATTGGGATTAAATTAGAATATTATAATTATATAATTAGGTATTTTAGGGAATATTTAGGTATTATACATTTATTTGAAACAATTGAATACAATCTTATCAATATAATTTCAAAAACTTCATTTATTTGGATTAAGTAAATAGAGTTTTTATGGTAAATATAGAGGGTAAATATTCAGTGAAAATTCAAGAAAGTAGTTCGTAGTCGCTACTTATAGGTAGTAAATAAGGTTTGATTTCCTTTAGAAAAAAAGCCAAGCTTAATAGTTCCTCATACTTAGGTAATGCTCTAATCACAAAAAATGCACCAAACGAGCATGAAATCACGATTTTGTTAGTAGTTGTTATACTTCATAGTTAGAGACAGACCGAAACATCAATAATAATTTAATGTAATAGATCATCATTTGTATATTACTAAAATATCCATTTAATTATAATACAAACATCTCACTTGGGATTCGTTTTGTAGGTATCTAGGACCTACGCTAGTACATAATATTTAATAATTTGGTTCCGTTTTTCGTAAGTGTTTTTTTTATTATACTTATAACGAATATTTATATGGATAAAGGTATAACATGTAAGTTTAAGGTGGAACACCATCTAAGTGGTTGATATCTTAGAACATTTAGCACGAACACCTAACTAGACTAAGGGTTACTCGTACCTACACTTCGTAGCGCGATGCTACGCCTACAACATGAGTCTATACGGATACTAGATAAACTTTCGTATATAGTCTATTTTATGGTAAATAATTAATCTTCAATCTGTAAAATATACGTTTATTATTTACTACTAGGTATTTTTGGATAGTGGATTAAATAGAACTCCATCTGAAATTGTTATAATCAACTAAACAAGAAAACTGTTAGAAATAGGTATTGTATAGTTTACATCTTTGGATACTTGACGTGGTGACAGGCAAAGTTAGCTTTGTAATACATAGATTCAACTTATACCTCTCTGTCATTTTGGGAAGAAAAATAAGACGACAATAGAATTATAGAGCAATTAGCTATGTAGGAAAGAATGTAAATAGGAGAGGATGGCGGAGGTATATAAATATATAACAATATTAATAGGTATATAGAATTCAGGGTGTTTCTTAACATTACAACGGTTAAATTAATGCCGCACTTACTGACATTTAAATACAAACATTATTTACTTAGTCACCCAATGTTACTAGATGATTACAGAAGTGTTTTGGAAATCATGAACGATTGGAACAGTTGGTTCAATCATATTATAAAATAACATATTATTATATATCGGCCTGTTGGTCTAGTGGTCAGTGACTATGACTGCTATGCCGGAGGTCGTGGGTTCGATTCCCACCCAGGACAAATGTTTGTGTGATGAGCATGATCATTTGTTCTGTGTCTGGGTGTAATTTATCTATATATGTATGTATTTAGAAATATATAAGTATGTTTATCAGTTGTCTAGTACTCATAACACAAGCTCTGCTTAGCTTGAGACTAGACGGCGTTGTGTGATAGTTGTGGAATATTATTATTATTATTATATAGGTTGACTGGTAGAGAAGGCTTTGTGGCATTAAGCCCGCCTCTACTGCACATGAAGTTTAAATAAAGAAATAAGTATATTCATCTAAGGCAACCGAGGTACCAAATTAACCCACATAGCCCGAAGAATTGCTAAATTTAAGTGGCAATGGGCAGGGCACATGCTTGCAGAACAGATAGCCGATGGGGCGCAAAGGTTCTGGAGTGGCAACCGCGTACCGGAAGATAACGTTGGAAGGCCTTCCACAAGGTGAATCGATGACTTGGTGAAGACCGTAGGAGTCCGTTGAATGGAAGAAGCGCAAGACCGGTCGAAGTGGCGATACTTGAGGAGAAGCCTACCTCCAATATCAGACGTCTTACGGCTGAAATGATGATGGTCTAAGGCAAGAAAATCGAGATTGAAGTTCGATCAGCAGTTTTTCATGGCAGATGGATCATACGTGTACGTAGCACGTAAGTTGGTAGTAAGTAATGCCAGCAAGTGCAGCACAAAAATAGTAAGAAGATAAGTAGTGGTGGATAATGCATACAATAATATGGATATAAATATGGCATTTAGAATATGGAATCCATTCTGTATGCATCATTCATCTTGATTTATTTTTATATTTTTTATAAGAGATCTTAATTTGATTTATGTAAGTATAACTGGAAGCTATTTAGGTAGTACTAATAGACTATCATGTCAGTTTCAGGAAATATTTTCATTTTTAACCTTTTCCGTAGGTTAGTTTTATTTCTATTCCGTCA
Organism: Oligia fasciuncula; assembly: GCA_963082905.1. Lineage (NCBI taxonomy): Eukaryota > Metazoa > Arthropoda > Insecta > Lepidoptera > Noctuidae > Oligia > Oligia fasciuncula. The sequence goes on from OY720392.1 coordinate 9,404,028, forward strand.
CAGATTTCAGGTCCATGCACACAATACATCTAAGTTTTTTTTCAATAAATAAACTTTTATAAAGCTTTTTTTACTAAGAAAAAATATAAATAAGACTAGAGCATTATATGCAGAATATTTGCAAGGAACCTGACTCATTTTATCAACGGCTAAATAATAAATAGCTCTGAAAAATGCACCCGATAAAATATGCGAAACTTAACTTAAAATTTCTCTAGAGCCAACTTTTCTAACAATAACCCCTTCACAAGGTTAATTTACCTTTTACCGGTGATTTCAACAAGGTCGAACATTTACCACTAAATTGTTCTGAAGTAATTGCTATCGCCTTCCGTGTCTCGCAAAAACTATTGTTTAATAGTTGTGGCGACTAAAAACATACTAGACTTTTAAGATGTCAACTAGAGCGGCAGAACGCGCCATCTTGTCGTGTTGGATGTAAATCAGTGCAGTGTGGATGTGCCATCATTTGAGATATACCTACTCTCAAGTCTCAATCTAGTATGTATTCCTAGCAGCTAGTACGAATCGCCACTAAATCAGTAAATTTGATAATACTCTCGAAGTTCACCCCTACGTTACGTTTTACGTACTAAGCTATCTATGTTATGTGCCTCTTATCATAATTTGGTATCATGTATATATTTTATATATTCATATACGTATATATTCTTAAAACTTCAGGGGACGGCTTAACGTGTTAACTAAAATAATGCGTTAACATTAATAAAGTTATCGATTTTCGAATTTAGGATATTTTTATGATAAACTTTGGAAATCTGTGAAATAAATAGTTACTCTTTTATCAAGAAATTAGGAATAGAGAATATTGTAAATATAATATTTAAATGGCAAATATAAGAAGTATAGGAAAACTCTACAATGACAGGTTATGAAAAATTGTTTTCATAAATATGTAAGTTAAATAATTTCTTTTGGATCTAAATGTGAAAAAATAAATTAATAGTCAACACTTTAATGCGTTTCTAAATATCATTAAGTCCTATTTTAACTCTTCTAAGACTAATTCGACAATAATGGATACTTACAAAAAACATAAATTAATGATACATAAATATATGACTAGGTACAGTAATATTAGTTTCTCATGATACGACAAGCTATAAGACTGCTAAGACAATTAATGAATAAATAAATCATTTCTAATTACATATAATTATGTCAAGGTGATAAAAACGTCACTTCATTATAAACTAATTGGCTGTCACATTAATTTAGTTGTTCGTACTCTGAGAGGTTTCTTAAAATATTGAAAATTATCTAAGATGCCCGAGTAATGGGACTCTAACTAAGATAAAAGGCAGAAATAGTGACACCAAATATAGATATAAATATATATATATAATGCATATATATTTAGTTGGCTTATCATTCAATATAGGTATTAAAATATAAATAAAATATACATAGAGTATTAGGTAACTAACGTTCACCGTTTTACTCACGTCTTTAATCGAGTTTATCCGACTGGTTTCGACCTCGAAAGAAACTGTCTGAAGTGTGTTCGAGCTCGAAACTAGTCGAATTAAAATACATGAGTAACCGTAATTGTTAATTAATAAAAAATAATATAAGACGTAGAGGCTTAGTTGTAAACTATTGATGTAGGTACCTATATTTTCATTAAGTTTTTTTCTGAACGCAGCAGTGTATTTTAATAAATACATAAAACTATCTGCCAAAACACTAATTAATGAACTAATTCGAAATGAAGCGCCATCAAGTGGACGACACGTCTCAACTAGCTTACATTTATTAATTTATTTCTCCTACGAATTTGATATTATTCTGATACTACCTATATTTAGAATTATTATGGTTATTGTTGATATTTTAGTTAATTAATAAGTGTAGCGCGGCAACCCCATGACCATAAGGGTAAGGATGATGTTGGCCGCACTGTTAGTAACATCCAATCTGATGATCGCGGGACCATTAGAAAGGTTGGCGCCACTGTAGGTGATGACCAATCACGCGCCACTATTTTACCCGCGCGCCCCGCTTCTAGCGCCAGGGTTGAGCACGCGCCTCTCGCGGGGAAGTCCACTCTCGATCCCTGTGTAACGCGACGTGTCTCAAGCCGCACTCGTAAAGTGCCGGCCATTTTAGATCTCTAAGAAGTTTTTAGTTATAATTCTTTTTCTATGTTCCCAAACGTGTTTCCATTTTGGTGTAATTAAAGTAAATTGAAAAGTACCAAGTGCTATCATTCAGAGGCCCGAACCCTATGCCCGTCGGCTACATGTGGCGTCCCAACAGTAGGGGCCTTTGAAGACACGTGCTCGAGATTTTTTTTTTATGAAACAGCTCCGCGGTTAGTGTATCGGTTACACGTACCTACCTGCACGCGGGAGTTTCGGAACTTGAAGCGTGTGGCGTTTCCGGCGAATGAAAATTCACGCCACGTGGTTCCGTACCCTTTGCCAGTATGGCAACGATGGAAACAAGAAATAAGAAATCCAAGAACCAGGGAATAGAAGCAGAAGAAGAATCAGAGGAGATTTCCACGTCCATCACCATGGACCAGGGTCAATTTGCAACCCTGATGCACTCGCTGCAGCAGAGTCAGGCAGAGATTTTCGCGAGGCTCATCCATGATGTCAGAACTTCGACACCGGCGCATGAAATGTCCATGACAACGCCCGCCGCGAACTTCTCAAAGTGCACAGCTCGATTTAACGGATCATCCGTTGATGTCGACGGATTTATCGACGCGATAGAAGTGTACAAGAACTGCCTACAGATATCAGATGATAACGCTGTTAAAGGACTCTCTATGTTGCTAGTAGACTCAGCAGCATTATGGTGGCAGGGCATAAAAACCAGCACAACGTCATGGCCGGATGCCATGCAAAAACTAAAATGTGCTTTCGGAGAGCATCGTCCGCCATTTCGAATATATTTGGAATTGTTTTCATTGCGACAAAGTACGGACACAACAGATTTGTTTATTGCGAAGACGAGAGCGCTTTTATCGAGATTGCCACAGGAAGACCTACGTGAAAAAGTTCAACTGGATATGGTATACGGGCTTCTCGATCGTAGAATAAGAAAGCGGCTCGATCGTAACTCCATAACTTCTTTTGACCAGTTACTGCACCGTGCCAGAGCGATCGAGGAATCGCTAGTGGACAGCGCATGTGAGAAGACACCGGCACTGACGCATCCGAGCGCCAGTCACCAATCTACCGTCGCAGGCGCTCCTGCAACTTCGGCATCAAGTGATAACAAGGACACTCGCAGCAAAAGACTGTCGTGCAATTACTGCAAGAAATGGGGACACGATAAATCGCAGTGTAAAAAGTTAATAAACAACAATGTTAAAAGTGAATCTAACGTAAAAAGTGATAACGGGAAAAGTGATGACAGCGTAAACAAAAACAAAGCTATTCAATGTTATGGGTGCGGTACCCCTAACGTTATAAAATCGAAGTGCAAAAAGTGTAAATCTAGTTCGCAAAACGCATTCTGCTCGGTTACGACAACTAGTGATAGCGTAAATTCAAAAGTGCGCGGTTCCCGTCGTCGCCTTATCACGCGCGATGTAGGCGCATCGTGCGAGCCGAGATCGACAGCCGCACGCGCCCCGCCACCCGCGCCCTCCCCGCACAGTACGTGCGGCGCGGGCGACATCGCCGCTCGTTGCCTAGCGACCGTCCGCGAGCGTTTTGACAACGTTCCGCGCGGCCGAAGGTCGCCGGGCCCGCTTCGCATCGTTCCTGCTGATACCACAGGTAACCCAGCGTCTTACAACGCTGGGCGTCACTTAAAACTTTACTGTGATCGTGTTATTGAACCGCGAAATAATAATGAGTATTCTAGTGTCGGTAAAAATGTGTGTTGTGATAATAATAATAGAGACACTAAGTTTTGTTTATGTTCAACTAAAACCTGTTCGCAACATGGATATTTAATTCAACCAGATGATAATGATAAAGTTGCCATATCATGTTGCATAAATAAGAATAGAAATGTTCAGGGTGATTGTTTATGTTCATGTTTTTCTGTTGATAGTGTTCATAAATGTTTACGATTAAGCTCAGTAAATGTTATTAAAAATAACAATTGTAATCAACACCTCGCGTCTGCACAGGGTCGAACTAAGGGAGGTCCAATCAAGGGGGAGCCTAATAATAATAGACCTTTGATGCAAATAGGTATTTTAGGGGAAAACGGGACGGCGTTACTGGACACTGGTGCTAGGGGCTGTATTGCCGGTCACACACTTTTTCGCGTGTTCAAGGAAAAAGGCCATCCTTTACAACAGTGCACTAGAAACATCCGCCTGGCGGATGGTTGCACGCGCCTGATGGAGGTGCTTGTTGCAGAGGTACAGGTAAAACTCTTTCATAAAATTGTGCCTACCGAGTTCATAATTTTCCCCGAAGCTCGAGATAACGAAACACTTTTAGGTATAGATTTTATTAACAGTGCCGGTCTCGTTATCAATTTCAAGCAGCGCCTTTGGCATTTTTCAGATAGTAGTGATCAAAAGTATAAATTGATGTCTGAAACGTTTTCGTCTCGTCGAAAGGCATACGCCGCGATGAATGTTTTACGCGATGACGAGGGTGCAGGTTTAGAGGATCAGGAGCGTGAGGAACTTGCCAAATTGCTCACGGATTTTCAACAGGCGTTTAATACAATTGGGGAGCCGACTCCATATGGGGAGCACCATATAGACACGGGAAATAATTCGCCGATAGCGACGCCCCCATATCGCCTGACACCTGCAAAGAAGGAGATTATGCAGCAAGAGCTTACCAAAATGTTGAAGGAAGATATTATTGAAGATTGCGAATCTGCATGGGCTGCTCCAGCCTTGCTAGTACCTAAACGTGATGGCAGTTTTCGTTTCTGCGTCGACTATCGAAAGTTAAATTCGATTACGAAGACTGACGCCTATCCAATGCCTCGCATTGATGAACTGCTCCAGTCTACTAAACGTGGACGTTGTCACATGAGTACAATAGATTTGCGATCTGGATACTGGCAAGTGTCAGTTAAGGAAGAGGATAGGGATAAGACGGCTTTCGTGACCCCTTTCGGAACCTTCCGTTTTAAAAGGATGCCGTTTGGTCTGAAGAACGGGCCAGCTACTTTTCAGCGTTTGATAGACAGAATGCGATCCGGTTCAGCACTAAAGGATGTTACAATCCTAGGGTATTTAGACGATTTGTTAATTATAACGCAGGGGGATTTTTCGAGTCACCTGGAAAACCTGCGAATCGTTTTTGAACAGCTGATGAAGTTCAAATTGCGTGCTAACCGAGAAAAGTGTGTATTCGCAAGAGAATCGGTTAAATATTTAGGTCATGTGATCTCACAGGAAGGAGTCTCAGCTGATGACAGGAAAATTCAAGCCATCTTAGACATGAAAGAGCCGTCTTCACTGGGACACCTCAGAACATTCATACAAACATGTTCCTGGTTTAGAAAATTTATTCCCAAGTTTTCGGAGGTAGCAGAGCCACTGACAAGATTGACGAGGAAGAATCAACCTTGGATATGGGGACCACAACAGGCTGAAGCTTTCAGTAACTTGAAAAGGCTTTTGACGTCAGCACCGATCCTCATACAGGCAGACTACTCTAAGCCATTCATCCTGCGCACGGATGCGAGCAACTATGCGATAGGTGCAGTGTTGCTTCAAGGTGAGAAGAATGAAGAACGACCCATCGAATTTGCCAGCCGTTTGTTGTCAGCAGCGGAACGAAATTATTCGACCACGGAGCGGGAGGCTCTGGCGGTCGTCTGGGCCGTCGACCGTATGCGGGGTTACATTGATGGTCATCCAGTAATTATAGCCAGTGATCATCAGCCCTTGAAATGGCTGCTGTCATTAAAGTCGCCTACTGGTCGTCTAGTGCGTTGGGCACTAAAACTTCAGGCGTATGACATCCGGTTTGAGTACACTCCCGGAAAGGTAAATGTGGTGGCTGACGCACTCAGCCGCCCTGTCTGTACAGAAGAGTCTCGTGAATCCTGTGGAATATGTACTGTTATTATTGATTTGCCTACGCGAGATCTTACGGAGCTACGTGCAGCACAAGAATCTGACCCCGATTTGAATAAAATTATAAAGGAATTAGAAGATACAGAAGAAGTTGCCTCTCGTCGTTGGGCTGAACGTGGTTATCTCATGGAAGGTGGTATCCTTTACCGCTATAACCCAGATACAGACAACGAGTCACCGCAATTGGTGATACCTGTAAGCATACGTGAGAAGATTCTAAGGGAATGTCATGATGCTCCAATTGCAGGTCATCCTGGAATAGAGAGAACTTACCAGAAAATAGCTCAAAATTATTTTTTCCCTGGCATGAGAAGAATAATAACAGATTACGTAAAATCATGTTCGTCATGTCAACGCTATAAAGCGACAAATGAAAAGCCACCTGGTCTGATTCAAACACCGATTTTAAACCAGCGCAATGAAGTCTTGGCTATCGACCTGTTTGGACCACTGCCAGAGGGCGAAAACGGGGAGAAGTGGATCCTGTTAATGGAAGATACCGCGACAAGATGGGTTGAATTGTATGCCCTCAAAGAAGCAACGTCTGTCGCCTGCGCGAAAGTACTCATAGAAGAGTATTTCCTTCGGTTCGGCTTACCACGTCGCATTATTTCAGACAATGGTGTCCAATTTGTCTCAGCGGTCATGCAGAAGTGCATGTTCATTCTTGGTATTACGCAAGATTTAATACCCTACTACCACCCAGAAGCCAATCCAGCTGAAAGAAAAAACCGGGATATGAAGACCCAATTGGCTCTGTTGGTCGGTACGGATCACCCCTCATGGCCTAAGCAGCTACCGATAGTACGGTTCAGTATGAACAGCGCGGTCTGTGAAACGACAGGTGTTACTCCTGCATATTTGACGTTTGCACGTGAGCTGAGGTCACCGTTAGAGGTGTACAATGATCCAAGGGCAGTCTTGCGGAAGGACAATTTTGTACCACAGATAACTCCTTACCTGACAAAATTTTTAAACTCTTTAAGTGAAGTTCGTGACAGAGTAGAAAAACTGCAGGATAGAAGGAAGACATATGCTGATCGTTCGAGAAGAGTAGGAGAAGATTTTAAAGTAAATGACAAGGTTTTATTGACTACCCATCAGCTGAGCGACGCCAGCAAGTCAAAGACCGCTAAGTTTTTCCCTAAGAGGGATGGGCCATATGTTGTGAAGAAGAAATTGAGCCCCACAACATACTTGATCGCATCTGATGTAAATCCTGGTGAGGTATTGGGCAAATTCCACGTTAATCAGCTCACTCCTTTTCGAGGACGAGTAGATGAATGCACTAAGCCACTGGAGCCTAAGAAAAAGCGTGGCCGACCTCGTTTGCAACCCATTCCTGATGATGTTAATGTAGGGCTAGACCACGACCGAGTACGTAATCGTGATCTAGAGGGGGAGGATGTAGCGCGGCAACCCCATGACCATAAGGGTAAGGATGATGTTGGCCGCACTGTTAGTAACATCCAATCTGATGATCGCGGGACCATTAGAAAGGTTGGCGCCACTGTAGGTGATGACCAATCACGCGCCACTATTTTACCCGCGCGCCCCGCTTCTAGCGCCAGGGTTGAGCACGCGCCTCTCGCGGGGAAGTCCACTCTCGATCCCTGTGTAACGCGACGTGTCTCAAGCCGCACTCGTAAAGTGCCGGCCATTTTAGATCTCTAAGAAGTTTTTAGTTATAATTCTTTTTCTATGTTCCCAAACGTGTTTCCATTTTGGTGTAATTAAAGTAAATTGAAAAGTACCAAGTGCTATCATTCAGAGGCCCGAACCCTATGCCCGTCGGCTACATAAGTAATTTGGGTATGTTTGGAAGTCTTGGTTCTTCAGAAATCAGCGGGTAGGTATCTAGCAATCTTTACTCTTCAAGGGAATTAAAGGCCACTTGGATATCGGCTAATGTACGGTGTTATGTGATCGAATAATTGAAAACACCGTTTATAAGATATCTCAATTATTGGTTTATTGAGAGTTACCTTCCCAAGGAATGGTCTTCGGTTTGAACCAGTCACATCGATCGTTAATCATGGAGATGGTAATTTTGAAAGTAAGGTGGTGTAGCAAAAAAAATCTTGAAAGAAGCTGATACAAAATGAATGCGTTATTTGGGCAGGTCTATTACCTATGCCTACAAACTGGTCACAAATAAAATACTATTAAAAAGAGTTTCAGCAAAAAGGTAAGTCCTTAGAATCTGAGGTGCAATTCTCGTAATTTTAAGAATATTCACAGTCAGAATCTGTCAAAAATACCTCTAATTTCCCTACATTTTTGACATTTGTTCGTTGCCGAGATGAGACTGCAACTAGATTTTGAACGTTTTAAATTACGAGAATTGGCCTTCTGTTGTTGAATTCATTAAGACAAGCAGATAATTGCATGAATTCCGCTATAAAAGACTGAGCAATATCTTGACGATCATCTCATATCAAGCTAGAAATAATTGTATAATTGCTTAGTGGAAGGATTAGGGCATTGCCCTGAGACGGAACGATGATGGTAGATAATAGTTTATGTGTAACCATTATATGACGTATGTACTAACGAACGACTGGGTACTATCCCACTTCACTTAAGTGAATCTTATCAACAATGCCACCGGCTACTTCAAACTACGATGTAAGGCTAGTCTAAACTAAACATTTCTGCAATTAACTAATGATATATTTAACTTAAACAACGTGCGGTTCTAATCTTTACTTTGATACACTAATTTATTTCACTATCTCTTCTCTACCTACCAATATTCTCTTATTACTATTTTCTCTTACTCCGTGTCTATTTTCTTTTCTTCAGCTTTAAGCAATGGGAACATTTTCAATTTAATTTAAACAACATAATTAATCAGCAAAGTATTTTCCGTTTGTAGATCACGCTTAATTTTTTATACATAAGTCTTATTTTATACAATAGTACATATTTATATTCCAATAAAATTAATTTAAGTTTTAATCACATTGTTCGAAAAATGATATGTAGCCAAGTAATTTTCGTAAATGGACCTATTATAATGTGTATAATATATAATTATATGATATTATAAAATCATGTAAATTGGGAGATTATGAAAATCACCAAAGTAATGATCATCGTAGGCCGTGTTTTTATACCCAGTCATTATTGCCTTAGCCCAATTAGCTAAAAACAAACATTTATACCTTTAAATAAAGATAAGTCAAGTACTTAATTATCAAAATGACAAATACTATATTGTAGGTAAACATTCAAAGGCGATTTTGCAGCCGAAGTAAATATAAATTAAATTATAAAAACAAAGTCTACAGAAAAGAAAAAAAAAGGACACACACATTATATTTTTGCGAAATATATATATAAAAAATTACAAAAACAGTTGCTTAACGAAAAGCAATGGTCGGTCGCGCGAGGCGGCGCGGCGCGCGCGCGTCTCGGGCTCGGTCGCGGCGGCGCCGGCGCACGGCGTCATGCGCAGCGGCCGCGCGGCCGACGACGCGCCGCAGCGCCGGCACGACACGCGCCGCACGCCCAGCGGCCGCCGCCACCACCACATGCCCTCAGGCTCATAGCTGTGCTTGAACTCCTCACTCGCATCCCCCTTGTCGTACCCTGTAGACCCTTCGTAAGTCCTATAGTCCGAGCCACTGTATCCCGCCTTATCGTACGACGGATCGTAACTCTTTGCATATGCCCCCGATTCATAGTTGTCTTTTGGTTGCGACCCCGACGCCGTAGAAGTTGAAGCTTCGTAGCTAGCTTCGTAGCCCGATTTTTCGTAGCTGTAGCTAGGTTTTTCGTAGTCGCCGTAACTCGTAGCGTATCCTGACCCCGAAGGTAAGTCGTAGCCGGTCTTGCTACGATTCCGATCCGACCACGTGGACGTTTCGCTGTCGCATGGCGTCACTGGAGCGCTTCTGATTGTTTTCGGTATTGAACGTATTGGTATCGTTTGATCAGTTAAGGAGCCGCGTTTCTGGAAGAGTTTATTAAAATTATGTTAATATTGATTGAGTCAGATAAATGCAATGCTTAAAATATATTTGTATTTGCTTTTCAAATTATTTCATAGATATTGTTGCGCTGAGTTTCAAACATTATGACCAACTAACTAAAAAAACCGTCATTGAAGTTTACCAGGGCTATGTCATTTAACATAGCCAAGGTGTGTGGATTTGGCTCGCACATACATCCTAAGTCTAAACTTAATCCAATTAAGTTAGTCGTGTTTGGTGCGAAGCACGTGAATGGTATTACAGGTTAACTTTGTAGCTGTAGGTACAGTCAACAGCAAAAGTAGATGATCAAAATCAGAAATTCAGTAGGTACTAATGAACGGAGTTCGCGTCAGAACTGTGTGGCGTCGAAGTGATTCAAAAGTATTCTACGTAGCAAGTATTCTAAGTAGTAGTACTTCGACGCCACACAGTTCTGACGCGAACTCCGTTCATTAGTATTGAATTTCTGATTTTGATCATCTACTTTTGCTGTTGACTGTACACAAGTCAGTAACACAAGTACTTAATTACTTATCCAGGCTTTAGATATTGTTATATCGGTATTTAAATTATCTACACATTTGTAATTGCCACTTGTCGCTAAAGTGTGTTTTCATAAGCTTTATATCCTAAGTATGGTGAGGTTGCCTTCAAGAGCAACTAGACGCTATCAGTTTTTATATAGAGTAAATAATTAATTATTCAATGTTCAAGAAGTTTCTTGTAGAGTGAATTACTGAAGATGTACACAGAGCGCGTCTACGAAACTTCGTAGCGAGAGTGCGTGACATCATTTCTATTCAAAGTGCAAAAGTTTTGCACAATTATGTAAACTGCATTAGGTACTCAAATGCGAAATGGAATATTATACAGGATAACTTTTTAACTAGTGTGCAAACTGTAACCATTAATTCAATAATGATTCTGAACCAGGCGGGTCGTTGAAATTGTTTGTAGTTATGGACCGCGTAGGTAGTTACGTATCCACTCACGGGTACGCCGCCATAAACTAACGCAACCTAAAATACGCCACAATGACAAATTGGATAAAACTCACGTAACATAAAACTGTGACAGCAAGCCCCTCAGTATTTATTTTTTTGTAATTTTGTCTATGGGAGTATTGCTTGCGTTCCATTTTTTTTTGTTAACTGGCGAAAACTTTCTACGCTAGGGGGGGCCTAGAATCATGTGCTGAATTCATGGTTACAGTTTGCGCGCTAGTTAAAAATTTATCCTGAAATGTAAAAGAAAGAGATAATAATATAATAATAAAAAGTATTTTAAGCATAACTTGCAACCTAATATTGTAAAACCCGTTATGAATTCCTCAATATTCTTTCCAATTCCTAAGTTCTTCATGTGACTGACTTAAATTGAAGGAATCTCTTTAATTTTTTGTATAGGCACTGACAAGGCATTTTCCCCAGCTGTACGACAGTTACAGGTGAATATTTTTAAAATAATTGTATTCTAGCCTATTTTTAGGTCGAAGAATCAGCTTTGCCATTCAACGTGGCAATGCTGCCTGCCTTTTGGACACTTCCTGTTGACAGCACTGCGAATACATTTTTGATGCCCATTGAGCTCTTCGCCTTTTTTTAATACTTCTGCATGATACTATAATTATTTGAAGACTTTTGTATCAACTTATTTAATGCCAATTAATTTCATTAATTAAATTAATCTTATTAAAATATTTTAGGATTATTGTCATAAATCTCTCCTGTCGCAAAAGAAACTTCTAATGCAATACGCAGTACCTTTGTGCTATTTTATATTTATGTACGTTTCTCCTTTAAGTGTTTTGTGTGTACATAAATACATATTTCAGTAGCAAAAGTAGCAAGGAATACTATTATCAACACTAATTTCTAAACTTACTCTCATAAAATCGAAATTGGGCAGCTTGAAGCGTCACACTTCCTGTAGAAACTTCACCGGACAAACGGCCTGGCGGTTGTCGCCGGAGCGGATCAACATCATTCCGTCGACCTCCTCTCCCACTTGGATCACGATCTGATCACGGAGCAGCATCATGCCGCATTCGCCGTCTGATACCTGCGGATTAATATGTGTGTTTTTGAGCGACGACTGCAAGTCGACAAACGTAGGGCAAAACGGAGAAAGTCAGGGTAGACGGAGCGACCACCTTTGCAGGGAGGCGGAGATAATGTGTAAGAGAGATCAATGTCCTGCAGCTGAAGATTATTTACTATTAAGGCTGAAGATGATGTTGATTAAATGTTGGTAACGGAAATAATTTAGTAGTGGCAACAAATGACGCCAACACGTAACATAATTAACACGCATTCGACACATAACATAACATAATTAGCCTATAATGTTCCCACTGCTGGGACAGGGGCCTCCTCTCTGTAAGAGGGAGTGGGCAGTAATCCACCACGCGGTCCCAGTGCGGGTTGGTAGATGTCACATGTCTTCGAATTTTTAGTTTTTAGGGTTCCGTACCCAAAGGGTAAAAACGGAACCCTATTACTAAGACTTCGCTGTCTGTCCGTCCGTCCGTCCATCCATCCGTCCGTCCGTCCGTCCGTCTGTCTGTCACCAGGCACCGGGGTCTGTCTGGAACCGCAGTAGCTAGACAGTTGAATTTTTCACAAATTATGTATTTCTGTTGGCGCTATAACAACAAATACTAAAAACTAAATAAAATAAATATTTAAGGGGTCTCCCATACAACAAACGTGTTTTTTTTCGACGTTTTTGCCTTGTGGTACGGAACCCTTCGTGTGCGAGTCCGACTCGCACTTGGCCAGTTTTTTTTATTTTTGCATTCGACACGTATGGGAATTTTGATAACCGAGTGCGATTATGCCCAACGGAGTGCAAAATGACGGGCATCATAATATTATGTCAAAAAACGCTGCGAAACAAACGTTGATTTCGTCCCCGTCTTTAAGTAAATAGAAAAAGGGTTGTTTTAAAAAATTTACCATTTTTTAATTTTCTTGGCAATAGGCTCAAAATGTCTTACTGTAATGTACTACTAATTTCAATAATGCTTTGGACAACTGTTGAATTGAAAGTGGGCAGTATTAATGTACTGCACCGAATACAGAATTACGGATGGATAATCCCAGTGCATATTGGTAATGTGCCAAAATCAAAACGACTGCTTTTCAGTTCCCGACAGCGCAACAGCAAAGATAGGGTTATTTTATTTATTTTATAACGCTTTTGACCTCCATAATTTGTGAAATAATGATTTTTGTATGACCGTTGATAAATGATAAATGATTTTTATTTCTGTAAGTAGGTTTGTACAAACACTTTTACACGTCAATCATATTTTTTTTTAAACTAGATGAGGTCGGCGTTTCCTAACTGACTATTCTGAGAAGAAAGGCCGAAACAAACTCAGAAGTCACAGTCTCTTTTAAAGTCCAGACAAAATCTTGGTCAGATCGTGTGAAGACCATGTAGATTAGTGTCTGAAATGGTCTTTTGAGGAAAGAACCACACAGATTGAGCGGTCCTGTCCAGTCAGTGCACGCATTTGTCAGTAACCGTGCAGCTCAACTCAGAACTTAAGGAGCTCAACGATTCGACGAACAATACCAAAGACAGGACATTTGGGTAGGCCGCATAAACTACTCAAACTGCCAGATCATGATTAAAACGAAGAGAGAAAAAACAAAAAAAAAAAATTACCCACATAGTCCTCACATTCATAATAATTAAAATCATATAATACTTTATACAGTAAATGTACATGTCATTATTTAAGTAAATAGATAATTAAAAAAAAAAGAAAATTATTAAAGTGTAAAATAGCAAAATAAAAACAACATTCTAAACCTATTGGAGCAGCTCAATCCCAAGCCTTTTTGTCCTCAATATAGTCTTTTACAGTATAATAGGCTTTCTGACATAGTTTTCGCTTTATAAAAGATTTGAATTTATTAAGGCTTAGTTCTTGAATGTGGCTTCAATTAATGTGGTTAGGCTGCCTTTCCACCAGAGATGAGCGAGGCTGCGTAGCGAGGGATGTGTGTGAAACTAACCAATACCAACGCTAACTTAGTTCAAGCTACAAAAATGAAGCGATGTTATTGGTTGGTTTCGCTACGCATCCTCGCTCATCTCTGGTGGAAAGGCAGCCTTAATGGGGTTAAAAACTGAAAGCTCGTCATAGGTGTGCTGTCAGCCTGTCACCTATGACGAGCTTTCAGTTTTTAGTTTGTTTAGTTTGTTCACCACCTACAAGCCACCATTGTTTTGTTTATGTTTACTTTTATGTCGATCACAAATTAAATGAAAACTAGGTAAATATGTATGCAACTTGGAGTGTAGCACTATTACAATACTAGATAAAGAAAAGGGAAGCGTCTACCACTGGTGAAAAAGCAGCTGTAGTGGAAAAGTACTTACATAAAATATGAACATTTTAAAATTTATAGGTTAGGTACTTTAGGTTTTTGGAAGGGAGGCGTAGGTACGCCAGGAATAACCGGCACCCTAATTGCGTAACACACTATCAATCGGAATCTGAATCATTTTGAAGCAAATTGCTAATCCATTGCTTCATAAGTTCGAAAAATGTGTCTGCTCAACACATAAATAACGCAATGAATGTTGTTGAACTGTCAAAATGAAACCGATTCCGATTGATAATGTGTTACGCAATTGCCCCGCTGATTGGAGTTGAGGATGATTTTCCTGATTGAAAAACTGAATTGTTAATTCTAGCATTGATCTAATGTGATACTATAAACACACACACACACCTTTCCTATAATTTATATAAAACCGCACTACAAGTGCCTGTAGGTAACGTAGGTAACGAAAACAGGCTTAGTTCTCTTGGGAGCATCACCTGTATACGAAGTTCTCCCATAAAAGTTTTCTGGTTTACAAAGGTGTCTCGACGAAATGTTTCGGATATCCAATGTTTTTTTCGGAGAGCTTTCTCCCACAGTTTACGTCTTTTAACAACTTTGGCAAATAGGTACATGAGTCCCCGTATTTTTGCAGTCAACAGTTGCGCAACGTTTACGCATATTAATATTAAATATGCGTAAAAGAAGTCACTTGTTTACAAAAAATGTATGGATGTCAGCAAGCTGTCAAATTCTTAGAGACTGGGCAGTAGCAACATCTGAAGTGAGCAAGTGGCAGTTTTTATCCCCATTGATATAACTTCGGACTTGTCGGTTAGCTAGCCGAAGTAGCATTATTTATTCACTGCAGCTGTCAAGAATGTTGTATAACTGTAGGCTGCAAACAATGCACCAACAATAACCTTGAGTTTCCATCGTTCGGACTGGACCACAAAGACAGAATACAATACAATAGGTGTTGAATTGAATATATTATTACTTGAATTAAATTGCATTTTGTGGTTGTTTCTTGGCTAAGGAAACGATAACTACTCTCTTCCTGTGTTTAATGTGAATTAAAGGCATTTTTAGCCAAAGTTGCAATGCGTCTTGGTTTTGTACTTTGAATATTATTTATACACGTGTTACATAACAGATCTTTAAGTGTTCTATGTTTTCTAAGGACTAAATACCTATATATATATAGATATTAGGAACGTATAGGTATTGGTCGGTACGACACTTGAAACTATCGTAATTACTTATGTAAGTATTGAAAGGAAAGTTAGTTTTATGTTTAGAGGCGTGGCATGCTTGTTCGATCTCTGAAAGGTTCTTAAATGTTTTGATGGCCTTCAAATATTTGTAAGTACTAAGTTTTAGTTTAATACAGCCAAGTTTTAGTCTTAAATGATATCCTTGTGTGAATGATATAATGAAGTTATGGGAAATTCTTATGTTCATAATATTTTCGGTATGTCCTTGAACCAAAAATTCTAAGGTATTATGTGACATCCACCACCGGTTAGTTTACTCCCTCTCACAGAGGAGGCTTAAGTACCAGTAGTAGGAAGATATAAATTGATTATGTTACTTTTTTATATTTCAGCATTAAATCATAGTTACCTGAAGATTATGCGTGACTTGCAGTGCCCTCTCCCCAGCTTGCAGTTTAGTACAGTACTTGGAAGGGAAGTACCCAATCTTGCCAAGACACTTGCCCTTCCACCAATCAGGGTCTGAGGTATCAATTACGGTGACCTTGTAGCCAGCCTTAAGGTCAAGTTCGTCCGCGTGACGTGACTTGAAGTTGTATAGCACCACGTACAGGTTTGTTGGTAGTAGACGCTGGTGCTTCTGGGGAAAAACAATGATTGAGTTAGTGGAAACTTGGTTGAGTTAATAAGCACGTTATCATCAATTTGATAGTTAGTTTTGAGCGTTCAATTAATGGACTAAGGTAGGACATTAGCCTTTTTATTTTAAACCCTGTTTAAAGTTAAGAAACGTTTAAACGGCAAAAATTTATGGTTAAACAGTCGCTAATCATCAGGTGCTTAACTTTACGCAACGTTATATATATAAACCCCTAGGAGTAGGAGATTAAGGTAATTTTCATTTTCAATTTCCTTGTTTTTATAATAAACTTGCACAAAGAAAACCATGAAGGGTATTTTTTTATTTTGTGCTTAAAATTATAAACTCCTTTAGAAAACACTGAATGTTCCAAGTCAAGAAAAGTGTAAGTTATAAAACTTAATTTGAATAGAACGTGTGATTTTTTATCCTAAGCTAGAACGTAGGTCGAGTAGAATATGTCTTCATAAAATGTGTACGACACGTTCAAGGCCTCCATAAATAAATACGTCTCTATGCTCTGCAATCACAACTCCACTTTTCATATTTACCTTCAAATTACTCTATGTTTGTCTACTGCATATTCAAAGAATGTGTGCAATGCTAGAATTGCGGACGAATAACTACTTGCATGGAATAGAAGATTTTCTTTATATACAATCCAAACGGTTTTCTCGCTGTAAACTCTTGAATAGTTAGCATAGATTACGCTAGTGGATCGGAAAAAATGTACTTTAGTATCCGCGCGAGCGTTTTAGCATTGTCTTAGGAGCATTCTTTAGACAGTACGATGACCCGAGACGTATAAAAACCTTGAGATAAATCTCTTTCTAGGTAGGTACTCACTGTTCGATTTTCCCTACATGTCGACATGAAAATTTTCCTTCGCATCTATTTCAGGAGTTTATAGCTTTAGATGGTAATAAAAGTGCTATCTTCTTTAAGTATGTAGCACTTTGTTGTTTTATGGGGTTTTGTAAGATATATCCTGTTTCACTATTTCCTAATAGGTTTCGATTACTTTATCTGGTAGGTAGAGCCTATGTGTGTAAATCTCGATATTTTATGCCGACATAGTTAGGGAGGCTAGGTACAACAATAAATTTGTGTTGAATGTGCATTCATTAACATTTAAACACACGTTTTCTCTTGTTCGCAGCTACGTACAGTACCTACAAAACAAAAGCTCGGGCAGGGTGTTTGCGCTCCTATGCATTGTGCCCGGTTGCTAGCCCAACATATAATCGATTTCCGTACCTAACTGAGGTGTGGCTAGGAAGGAATGACACGTGTGCCCGTTTCTGAATAAGGAAATGTAAGGGATTGGGTAGATAAATACACAGAGCTTTTGTACACGAGTATTTTGTACCCGGTTCAAAAGACCAAACCACAGAAAAAATTAATGGAAATGGACATAAACGGCCTTATTACAAAACAAGATTTAAACCATCCAGCCATTTTTAAATTTCGAACTATAATCCGACGAAGCTAAAGTTCTTTTTACAAAGACTGACGTCAAACCCGAGTCTAAGTTGTCAATTTTGCATTAAGAACTTCACGTTTGTCGGAATAAAGTTCAAAATAGACTAACTGGCTCGAAGGTATATTCTAGGTCTAAAATTAGATCTCGTTTTGTAATAATACTGATAAGGTTTTATAATCGCACAAAAAAAAAGGAATACTGGGAGAAGGGTTTCTCTATAGGTGGAGAACTGCCGACAAACTGTCCTGCAGTTTGGCAGAAGATTTGTGAAATACATATATGTAACTTTTGTTGAAATAAATAAATAAAAAAAAAAAAGAAAAAAAAGAAAAGAGTATCAAATCTCCGATATGCCAACGACACCGTTCTCCTTGCAACATCCATGGAAGATATGAGTGAGTTGTTCCAAAGACTCGAGAGTGAAAGTGACAACATTGGTCTCGCAATGAATAGAGCGAAAATCAAGGTAATGATTGTGGATCGAGTCGGGAAGTTAACAAATGTCACCCGCAACATTCCGGGCATTAACATCGTCAACCACTACACCTGCATTGGCTCGCAAATTTATTTATTTTATTTATTAAAACTTTATGCACAAGTAAAAAACTGTACAAAGGCGGACTTAATGCCTTGGGCATTTTCTACCAGTCTACCTTAGGGTGATGCAGAGACAATACACAGTAGGTGCATTACCAGAAAACCACTTCGAAAATATTAATAACTAGAATATAAGAATAAATACATACATACAACAAAATATACAACAAAAAAAAAAAAGTTATGAGAGATAAACAAGAAAACCTGCAACAACTTAATTCTGAGACGAATCTACCAACTTCTTGTGTATGTGTTCTCGAGCTTTCACTTTATGTGAACTTATCTATTGGTTACCGTCCTGATATTCTGAGGGAGCGCATTCCAAAGGAAAACCGCCTGGACAAAAAATGGAAAACTTTATAAAACCAGAGCGATGAGAAGGACAACGAAGAAGACGATTATTCTCGGACCGAAGATTCTTGCTGTGTGCAGAGCATAAATATTGACAAAGAGAAGTCGGATATGAAGAAGAAGTTTGTTTATGAAGGAGAGAAAACAGGGTTGTCAAAGCCCTCAACGCTCTGCACTGCCGGATAGGTAACCACTTTGAAAAAAGAAAAAAAAAGAAAAAAAAAGAAAGAAAAGAAAAGCGATCGTTTTTTTTTTTTTTCGATGTGCGGAAACATGATTATACTTGCGAAGATTGAAAACGAATCGAAAGCAGCTATTAAGAAGTCGGTCAAGTCGCAACGTTCCAGTGACCTTCTTGCTCACAATCGCGACCTGCTTACGCAAGTCGAGGCAAGTGTCAACATGCAAACTCAGATCCTTGACGTCAGAGCTAAACGGAATCACTGTGCCATCAAAGGTAACCGGTGGCACAGTTAAACAATTCAGCCTCCTCAAGCTATGGAGGCTCCCTACAATGATAGCCTGACACTTGGTTGGGTTAACCGCCACCCCAAAACGATCAGACCAGTTTTTGACAACTTGTAAATCCCGATTTAGCTCCTCGACCATACTGGATAAGCGGTCAACACCTGTCTGACAGTAGAGCTGTAAGTCGTCAGCGTAAAGATCATACGCACACTGAAGCTCGGAAGTTACGAGATCTATAAAGATAGAGAACAAAAGTGGAGATAAAATGCCGCCTTGAGGGACGCCAGTTTCAAGATCACACCAGCTGGAGTTAGAGTCACCAGCAAGAACTGATTGCTGACGCCCCCGAAGATAGGAAGAAAACTATTCCAGAACCTCGTGAGAGACCATGCGATAGGAGAGGATGGATAAAAGGGCTTCGTGACTGATGGTATTGAAAGCATTTGAAAAATCTATCAACACTAAAACCGTAACTTTAGTGTCTTCCATTCCTCGCCTTATATGGACCGAAATCGGTGGTGGCGGATTATCCGCTCCAGGTGCAACTCCGAAGCTGACTATGATCCTCAGACACGAGGGATCGACTACAGAGAGAGAATCGCACAAAACAGACATTGTAATTGGTAAGCTTAAGAGCCCATACTACCTCAGCTAAAATTCACTGCTTTACATTTAGTTCAGTTGTTATGCAAAGTTTCATGATCTAATTTGGAGTATTTTTTTAATACTAGCGGTTTATTGTTCGGTTTGGAGGTAACTTTGTAATTTTTTTTCTATCGAGAAAATTTTATGGAATAGTGTTTTCTCCAAACATAGTACTAAACATTAATGTTTAACTTTACTGCCGCAATACTTTCGACATAACAGCGGATGCTAAGCATTTGAAGTAGTACCTATAGGCCCTTAAAGAAAGAATCAGTAAGAAATCCTGACATAATAACCCTTCGTCAGTACCTAAAGAAATAGTTTCTACGGTACCGCCTACTAATAATTGACAATGATTCAATTGTTAATTAATCTTCTAAATATATAAAACTCAAAGGAGACTGACTGACATAGTGATCTGTCAACGCACAGCCCAAACCACTGGAGGGATCGGGCTAAAATTTAGCATGCAGGCAGATGTTATGACGTAGGCATCCGCTAAGAAAGGATTTTTCGAAATTCCACCCCTAAGAGGGTGAATGGGGGGAGGGTGAAATTTCACGCGGACGAAGTCGCGGGCGGAAGCTAGTCTTGGATATATCTGAGACAACATAAATACCAAAGTCCTGTCAATAAAATACTCGTAGATATACCATAGCAATAAGAAAATACTTACGCTCATCTGCTTGACTGGTGAAGGGCACGGGCTGGCACTATTAGAAGACAGGCTCTTATCAGGTTCATCAGGCAGTTCCACGCTGCTCATGCGACCCATGCGCGCAGTCAGCATCCTCCGGCTGTGCACCGGCGACGACGGTGCTGTACAGTCAGGTACTGATATAGTTTGTATATACGCAGCTAGGCTTGTTAGCACACCAAAGGACGTTGACTTTAGCCAACTGTGAATGCAATTTTTTTTAATATAATCTTTATTAATCATCTTTTAATTACTTTTGTGTGCTTTATCTTAATCATCCTCCGATTAGGTTGTTATATAAAAGCGTAACTGGCTGTAAATATAATAGGGTTTAATTTTATTCAAGCCTTTGCTAAAGGAAAAGTTTTATGTCGGCTTGACGTCGAGTTGCGACCTAATTTACCAATTTTTATATAATCATTTTTCACAGTTGGCCAATGCCTTTGACAAATAGCGTTAGTGTCAGCGAATCCCGTTGAACTAAGGACATCCATTTATAACTGGGACCTATTTCATTATCGATTCCTTAGGATTAAAAGAAATGCTGTCACGTTCTAACGTTTCGTATTCAAAAGGGTTATTTTGGTCCATTTCACGCATGAATCTTTAGTTATAAAGGGTAGCCCTTGCAAAAGTATATTGTCTTCGAATTGAAATCGGGTTAGACAATTTGCATTGCGTACGACAACATTATAACAAGAATAATCGTCAGAGGTGATAACTTGCCTTGCGGTAGCTGGTTACGTGGTGATATAATAATAATAAAAAATGCAGTACTTAAAGTATAAGAGTTACTCATAGATAGGTAGATACACATGTTAACGTGCAGAGTTCGTCACAATGTTACAAGGGTCATAAATACTCAAGCGACTTATTAGTTATTAGATTAAGGCTACTTATCTAATAAATAACGCAGAAAAACAATGTTGTATCAGTAAATTGATAAGACTACTAATGAATATGCGATCTTTATGCAGGGTATTATGTTATCTATTATCTTTGACAACAATAGGTACCATTCGGTTGTTATTGGATACTTCATAAAAAGCTCTATTATTTTATTTTTCTGAACATTTTTCGCTTTACTGTTACACACGTTGTTTACCTATTGTTTTGCAATAATTCCAAATAAAATAATAACGTACATGAACGTGTATAGCTATGAATCGAGTAGTTAGTTATTCTATTAAAGCCATGCCTCATGCAAACTGCTCTGCAGTTACCTAGAAAAATAAAAAACAAAATCATAAGTGGCATGCTAAAGACATTACTTACGGTTTGATCGTGGAAGTAATCTAATAGTTTGGCAGTGAGTGTACAGAATGTTAATGACAAATTGATTTAATATCGATGTGATTTTCCTGACAATAGATGAACTAATTTTCAATTATGAAAATCGTTATGTTTAAATGCCAATATTACTTGAGAATTCTGTTCACGTCGTAGCAGAATAACAGAAAGGCGTACGAGGCGAGAAATCCACAGACAGCAGTTCTTTTTTCGATTCAGAATGACGTCGAATACTGCAAGAATGTCTAGACAGAATAAATAACCAGTGGGTACCTACCAACGTACTAACACACACAAGCTAAGCCGGAGGGATAGACATTGGAGGTGAACATTGCTTGTGCTTACAACACAGCTTGACATCAAGTACCTACCGGAGTCCAAAGAACCAAAAAAATCAGCCAAATTATAGATCTCTTTCGTCAATGAGGTTGTATAGCGAGTCCGTAGGATGGCTTCAAAGCCGAGCTCTTTGCGCAGTGAAGACGTCCAATTAATCCAACCATCATAATAATCTGGATTTCTATCTCCAGCTCGTTAAAATTATGTGGAGCCATGATCACACGGAAAGTGCAAAAACATCTCACTCTTCGTTGTGTTTGGCTATCTTTAAAAAAAGCACTAGAATACATGTTATATCTAGTAGTGACAGATGAGAGTGATGAAGAAAGTGGACGACTCCAGAGAAGCGATAAATAGAAGCGGGAGGTTATTTGGACCCAGGCGGTTGTATTACTGTCAGGTCGTACATAGCACGCGGCTGCTCTGCGCGGTCTGGTCCCGCGCAGGTCGCCGCCTCAGCTCGCCACACTCCGGCGAATCCAGCGACAAACTCTTCATCCTAAGGTTCAACTTTTGTCGTCTCGGAGAATGCGGCGCTATAAAATTGATGCAGTATGAGCTTACAGCCTAATACTCACCCACACCATTTGTTATGATTTCAGTTGTAAACAAAGTTGTGTCTAATTGTATGTAATGTTCATGAATTTTGTAATGAAAGGACAGAAGGGCTTCAATTACTTGTAAGTAGGGTATTGTAGGTATGTAAGTTTACCATAGTTGGTGAAACGATAACAAATTTTCTTTTGTGGGGCAAGTATTCAAGTTTACTGAATTTTAATGACTTTATACAGTATGTTTATATTACCAAGACTGTCTTATTCACAATCTTCAACTTTAAACTTCATGCACTTGTGATTCACTCTCCGGCTTTAGATGGCAAATTTGCAAGTTAAACAAAGAAACTTGGGGGAGACTGCGAATAAGGTCTTAGTTATACATGTATGTTAACAATCAGAACGAGAATACAGGCAAACTATAGTAATATAAAACAAAACAAATCTAAAAATTCAAAGTGCATAAGCGGTGCGAACAAAAGTAAAGTTAGAATAAGAGAAGAATAGAGATGCAAAAAGTAAGACGATAGTAAAAAAAAACCTATCAGCTACAAACAGTAGTAAGTAGAGACTACTATAGTGAAAGCTACTCCTTGGTTGTGACGCTTCAACTTGAGTGACAACTAGTGGCTCATTAATATTATCAGATACAGCTTGTCATCAGCAGCTTTCAGATAGTAACAGGTATGTGGCATCATGAATGAGGTTTGTTGTCAAAATGCTCATCGATGCAACGTATGTCGTAACCAACAACGTGGAAGTAATCTACAGGGATTCGCTTATATACGATGTCAATATCGGTACCAGGTAAGGGACTGGTGCGGTCTGCTTGCCTCAACATTTGGGCACTCTTGGAGTTCTTCATTGAACCTGTGTGGACAAGTAAACAGGAGCCAGTCTATAATTATTTCAATACTAATTCTACTTATTCCTTTTGCGGGTGATGCCCTGCGCAAATCTAAAATCTAACGCTGGGTAAATCCTAGAGAAAGCGAAACCAAACGAAACCTCAGTCAATTAGCGGTTAGGTGGGGTCAGTACAGAGTTGCGTGTTCTGTGATGTTTGCTCGGCGTGTTAGTTACGGGTTAACGTGAGCTTGATACATCGTGAAACGATAGAAGTGGTTTGAATCATGAAAGGCAAATGACAGGTCGTGAGTGCAGTAAGAGAAGAGAGGCTTCGTGTCAAGTGTGTACTGCCGATGTTAAAACGCATGCAAACATCGGCTCGCCGCCTTAAGCCATGCACCACTTACATCAAAACGCACTCGTATGATAATGTACAGACGACTCCGAATCAAGAGTAAATAAGAGTGCTCGAGGATAATCAGAGAAAAGGAAGCTTATTTTTGACGTTTATTGTAACAGTAACAATATAATTATATATATCACAGTACGCGGGGCGCTTCGGGGTAGTTATAACAAAGACATCCGAGAAGCGGTTATAGAGGACATGCCAAACTGCCGCGCTGAGTCAGTGCTCTTGCCTACGAGGCGATACGATCATTGTCTCGATCCCGTGGGGTTGCTATGTCGTGAATCATTTCTTGCGGACGCTCGCTGTGGACTTGAGAATTGAAGGCGGTGGATCGCCGTTTTCGTTAACTAAACATAGGGGCTGTCCGAAAGGGCGCGTGGTCGTCACCTCCGTCTCTGTAAATAACGCGCGGACAAAACAAAATAAATAAAAGCAACACATAACATAAATAATACAGTAACATAAATAAAAACAAAATGGTAGGAAAACAAAGGAAAATGTTCGGGTCGAGTATGTCATTGGGCTTAGTTCGTCAATAAAATAATGCCTGTTCAGGAAAGGTAGATGAACCCTGCAGGGACGGGATAAAGCATCTAAGGTGCTTGCCGAGCTTCGACTATTGTTTAGTCCTATTTCTAATCTAACACTGCAATCGCGAAATAAAAAATAATGAACATAAAATACTGAACACACAACGTAAACGTGGCACCGTAACCCAGAAGACGGGACAAACAAAGCTGTGAGACTGAGAGAGCCTTGCGCTACGGCAGCCGTGGGCGCGTACTTTCTGGCAGGGAAATGGACCGGTGCTGCGGCGAGCCGCGGCGCGACCGCGAGCCCCACATGGACAAACTCTTGACACCGGCGAACAGCTTCCGCCGCACCCCGCCGTCGGGCCGCGTCGCCCCGCCTACCGACAAGCAGCGTCAGTACCGACCGCACCCCGCCCCCGCCCTGCGCCCGCGACTATACAATGCGTGCAAAAAACAACTCGACACTACTGAAAACGAGTGAATTTGAGTGAAGCTGCCGGTCGGCCGCCCCGCGTCGTGGCGCGACGCGAACGGCCGCCGGCCTACGGCGCGACTCGAGCGGAGAAGCGAGCGAGCTCGGGTGCGGCGCCAGACCTGAGCTAGAGGAGACGGGCTGCGGCGCCACGGCCAGGCCAGCGGTGGGCCGCGCCGGCGAACGCGCGGGCGGCGTCTCCTCCGGGGCCGACACGCGCACTACCGGGCCCCCGCGCGCTTCCCCGCCGCCACCCGGCTTCCCAATTTCGTTGGCCCGCTTCAGAACTTGGTAGGTCTGATCCACTTCCTCCTCTGAGCATCGAGCGAAATGCGATTAGATTCAGGTCCGCGATACGACGACAGTTTAGTGATACTCGAACTGTTATTGTGTGCGAGGTGGCATATCATGTCTGGAACTCGCTTGTTAGTAGGTTAACCGTTTATGTACAGTATTTGTAGTTGGGCAGAGGATCGTTGAGTGTTGTTAGTCATATCGAACGCTCGGCTTCGGGAGGGTGCACAGGGGTCACTCCTGTCTGATACCGTACCCGAGTCACAGTAGCTATCGAAATCATCATCGAATTCGACTCCCTTGAACGAGATCTTGGTGAGTCTCTGTCCCGGCAGCCACCCGTCCTGCACCCCTGGACAACGTGAGGTTAGCTTCCGACTGTGTTCATAGCTTTACGTGAATATGATCGTTGTGTGTTTTTGCAAGCTCGATGAGGCTGTGTATTATGTTCTCACTTCCAAAATGATTCATTCATCTATCTATTCATGACATTGTGTTAAAATCAACAGTCCCAATAATACATCATTGTAATATTAGGTATTGAATAAATTTTTCATCAGTTCCAATTAAAGTTGAATGTGAATCAACATTTCAAAGTTCATAACATCATATTAGAACTTACCATAACTTCTGACAGCATGGTCTATATTAAGTAAGGAGTAAATGTTACAAGTATCAAAAGTTGTCTAGCTCGTATTACGTCATATTTCTTCATCAGATAATTGAATGTATTTAAGTTGACATCACTTATAACTTCAATAAATGGTATGATTGATTAGTAAGCAGTTCAATATTAATTTCGTTGAAATCATCTTAGCTTTAACAAAAATTTACTCTTTAACTAATAATTTTAAATTAAAAATAAAAAGCTTCAATAAGCTTCTTACTTTCATCGTCGAAGGCTGTTTCTAGTACTCTGTGGGACTCTATCTCGGAGGTGCTCTTCTGTCTGCGCAGGAGTCGAGACTTGGTCTGACACCTGCCAACCTGAGGCATGCAGTCGGTGTGCACATTCAGCTTGCATAGCCGACAACGCAATCCTTGGCGTGTATGTCCTGTACAAACAAGTAAAAAACAAAATGGTAATAAAGTAAATCAATGTCAAGTCTGACACATTCTATAAAAAATAAATTCAATAATAATATTCATGTAGTTGTCTTTTTGTTATTGTTATTTCTAAACATCTTGAGATTTTGATAGTGTATAGACAGAAAGAATGCCAAATACACCTGTTTTTATTAAAAACATACAGTTTCACGAAGGAAATTTCGAAGTTCTCTGTAGATTTATGAACTCACCGATCTTGCTTTTCTAACAACACATGAATTAATTGTTTGAGAAGATATAAACAATGTATTTAATTACAATTGTTTTCTAAATCTATTTTATTGTAACTTAAAATGTATCTTAATTTAAAAATGATATTAGCACTTAAGGTATATAGTTTTATGTATATTCTGTATATCTTATTAAAATAAGTACCTATTAGTAGTAGTGCAGTACCTACTTATCTATCTCGAAAGTCTGACAACTAGACTAGTCTTACCAAGGAGAATCGTATTACCCAGTAACTGGGTTGTGGAGGTCAGATAGGCGGTCCCTCCATGTAAAATACAGGTATTCGGCTGCTTCCGGTTTGACTGGAAGCCGACCCCAACATACTTGAGAAAAGGCTAGGAGATGATGATGAGTAGTCCTTATTAATGTAAAATTAATTTGCATGCCCTAAACAGGTAAAATATGGTCTGTAGGTACCTACCTACACCCTTCATTCACACACCAACTTTTATAACTGCTATTATCTACTTACCTACTTACATTTTATGCAAATAAATGATTCTTATTCTCTGACATAATTATGATAGGTAATAGGTACGGGCTGGTTTCCGCAACTCCACGACAATGCGCGTATTTTGCGTACATAATTATGAAATAGATATTTGTATTCTGATTTTTTAGTTAAAAGCTGCACGCATCTACCTATTTAGAATGCAAGTGAAACCACTGCAATGACAAAATCAAAGCTTTGCCAAACTTTACACAACGTTCGTGTGTGTTCGGTGTTTTTTAATCGACCATAATTCCCAAGTTCCGAAGCCATACTTTTCGAATAATTTATAAGGCAAACATGTTTTGAACGAAGAAAATTATGTGATGAATGGTAAGCACGCCCTCTCTATGAGATACGAACAAACTTTAAATACGAACTGATTGTAAGCTCCTCTATTACTGCACATCAATCAAATTATAGGTTAGATAAACTTGCTTTATACGGTTAACTTAACTAAGTATATAACCTACGTCCGTTTTCTTATTTCCTTTAAAATCTATGTGATTTCGTGTTTATTAGTGTTGGTTATGCGTTTGTTTACTATTATACCTTCGCTAACTAAGTATTAATATTGTACTGCATAGGTAACTGTTTTTTGTCCCAAAAAAAAGTAGTCACTGATCCAAAAAATGTGTAAACGGAACGGCCATAAGTTTAGGGTCTAATGAATGGCAAAACGAAAGTTTGTCCATTGGGTGAGCAGCAGAAAATTTTATATCAATACCTCAATAAAAGTATTTAGATCAGCTTCAAACATACCTAACAAATATGTATAGGTACCTATAAAATTTTTTCTATGAGTTCTGCTTCTTATGGAATTATAGACGCTCTCTATTTAGACAATATGAATAGTGCGCGTCTATGTAGGTAATTCAAATGGATTCGTATTTGAATTGTTTTTGATTTAGATCTATTTTACACACTTTTTATTGTTTTATTTCTTTTATCTCTAACATGCATACCTATTAGGTACCTACCTATATTATTTGTAGATATGATTACTGACATGTCAATGTAATCTGCAAAAAAATCTGTCTCGTTGACTTACCTGTTGGTGTGCTTATTATAAGTAAATACACAATATTTTATAGTTAATTCCGATTTAATAAACTAACTTAAAAACCGACTTAATGAAAGTTCCTGTAGTTCAGGCATGAACTGGAGCGTAAATATATTCAGACTTTTATAATAAGACACTGAAATTACTTCGACTTCAAACACAAACTTCCCTGTAATTAGGTAACAGAGATTAATATTTGTTCTAACAAATATTTAAGATATCAATCAACGGCCCTGTTTCCTGAAATTCTTATAAAAGTTGGTGCCTTTTACAAAAAACCGTAGCACGCACGGTGTTTTTTAATCTAAGTTACTCCTGATTTTCCACCCCTGATTGCCTAAATCGTGAACAACACGCTACTGAGAATTCTGTAAATAACACTAGCCTTAATCGTTAAACTCTTAGTAAAAAATTGTAATAAGGTTATTATATTACATGTTACAATGTATCCAAGTACTTAAAGGAATATTAAACCAACCGTCTAATAGACAAAACTAATTTGTTGTCATGTGAGCGGCGATATTATGGCCAGTTTACATGAAACCAGCCTGTTAATGACATTTGCAGGGCAAGAACCTTTTCTCATAACTACAAGTATGGATCAATCATGCTTGCCGACTTTAGTTTTTGACCTCTCAGCGTCTTAATATGTACTTAAGGTGGTCCACAAAACTTCGGGCCACCACGACATATAAACATAAAGTAGTTATACCTACACATTTTGCGTGGTTTTTGCTATTCCAAAGAGTTTCTAGCATGTTTATGTATACGAGATAAGCATACATTCGTAGCTTCTTTAACTTGAGATTAATATCTAGGTTATGCTATCAAATCGTCATTTCTGAGATTTGAATAAACCTTTTTTTAAGAACTATGCAACTCATTATACGAACTTATAAAGTACGAAACGACCAAACAGGTACCCCCTTTCTTCTCCTAAAACTGTTTGTCCGAAAATCATTTGCTAGATATATAAACTTCAGTAATCACAATGTTCAAAAATTCGAAAGTAGTTTTACTATCTTTACTTCTAAATCTATTCTGTCATAATATCGAGTACTATAACAATTTAATCTCCTAATTTTGCATGAAATAAAGTCAGATGTCCTAAGTATTGTATTATATAATGTGTATTATTCCGAATGTTCATTTATAATAAAATTGTTAGCCAGTTAATTTCATATTAGCTGCGATTGCCTTCAAAAAATTAGGTACATTTTGTGTATTCCGATTGTTCCTTTAAGATGTTATCAAGTCTTGTTGTTTTGTCAATTACTTTTTCTTTTTATATTAAAACCATTATTAGGATAAATAAACATTAAGTAATTTGAATTTATGACTTGTAACTTTATTGAAAACGGTTTTAGGTCATTGTACCTATTTAGGGATTTCAATTTTATGGCATTCGATATTATGTGACATTAACCTCGGGCAAGCTATCATTCGGACAAATGATGATTAGGACAAAAAAAATTATGGCACTTTAGATTATGGATAAAATAGTTAGGTAACAAAATAGAGAACCGACTATACATAGTAAACATTGTAGAACCTAGTAAAAGGCGCGGCCAAAAATATTGATGAAAAAAATAAGTTTAACTTCTGAGGTAGGTATCTGTACTTACCGACATTAATTTAAAAACATAGATCTATTAATTACTCGTTTTAAACAATAATTTAATTGTTACCTACGAAGAAAACTAAGGTAGGTACCAAAGAAAAGTTTCTAAAAAGAAATCCCACGCGAAAATACAATCAGCGTCAATCAGTCCCGAGTTACAGTCACATTCTTGTAGTAGGTACCTTTCAAAATCAAAATCAAAATCAAAATATTTTATTTCACATAAGCCTACATGGGCACTTATGAAACGTCAGAAGCTAGGTGCACGGTTCCAATTGGTCGTTTCCTATGGAGAAGAACCGGCAAGAAACTCCACGGTTACTCTTTTTAAAAATAATTGGCTTTTACAATATTTTCAAATTACAGTAGGTATGGGAGGATAGCGTAGGCCTGTCAACAAGTATCAGGTACTTGATAAAATAAAAAATGGTCTACAGATCTAAAGTCTACAAGGCCTACAAAGTCCTCACATTTACAAAACAAGAATCTATCAAAAGGATAAATAAAAAATAAAAACCTAATAAAACCTAGTGATATGATTACCATTACAACCACTAATAAAGAGATGGAAAAAATTTGAATTTTCTGTATATAATGTCAAGTAATAAAGAGATTATGTCAAAAAAGTAAATAAAGTAAAGTAAATAAAAAATGAACATCGTAATTTGAGAGCAGTTAATAGACATTTAAATAGTTAAGCCGTTAATGAGTAGCCAGGGAAGCCACATGTGCAGAAGGAATTATTGCCAAACTACCTTGTCTTCAACATAGTCTTTAATCTTATAATATGCTTTTTTGATAAGGACACGTTTGATGAAGGTTTTGAATTTTCCATCGCTAAGTTCTGTAACCGACTTTGGCAACTTGTTATAAAAACGGACGCCGTTTACAAGAAATGACTTGCTAGTTTTAGTTAATCTAAATTTAGGTAACACAATTTCATTTTTACTACGTGTATTTATATTGTGGAAATCGCTTCTTATTTTGAAGAGTCCTAAGTTTTTGCGAACATACAAAATACTTTCTAAAATATAAAGAGAAGGCAGAGTTAGTATATCAATTTCTTTGAATTTGTTTCTAAGAGACTCGCGAGGACCCATTTGATAGATTGCGCGGATTGCCCTCTTTTGTAAAATGAAAATTGAATCTACGTCAGCTGCCGATCCCCACAGCAGAACACCATAAGACATAATGCTGTGGAAATAAGCAAAGTATACTAACCTAGCTGTAGCTATATCTGTCAACTGCCTTATTTTTCTTACTGCATATGCAGCTGAACTTAATCTACCTGAGAGAGCTTCTGATTGAGTCATGGCAAACCGGTTAAAGTTTCGCTGAAACTGCTTACTCATAGCATACTCATTCAATGTCATGACACTGAAAATTGAAGCAATTTATTTCGCAATCGCAGACTCGCAAAACACGGCAGGTAATAAAGTAAAATCAATGTCAAGTCTAACACATTCTATAAAGACTAACTCAAGGACGCCGCACGCCGAAAGTAATATTGATTATTCAATGTTATTATTCAAGTTGTCTTTTTGTCATTGCTGTTTCTAAACGTGTTGAGATATTGTTAGATGGCAGAAACTACGCAACGCAACGTCACCCGCTACGATCCTTACAAACTCCTATTGCCTCGTTTACGTTCATACACTGGTCAGAATGTTCACATTTTTAGTAAATACATAGATATGCATTGAAGACTGTGATAATACGATAGTAATACTATGTGGGCAGATATGTACTGGGTTCCAGATCTTCTCTGAGAATCTCAATGACGCATTATGACCCACACACAACACCGTATTCCAGGGTGAGGTGATACTGATATATTTATTTAACTACTAGCTTCCGGTCGCGGCTTCGCCAGCGATGTATGTCGATAATCGAAAAACTATTCTATGTCCTTTCCCGGGATGCAATCTATCTCTCTGCTAAATTTTATCGAAATCCGTTCAGTGGTTTAGGCGTGAAAAGGTAACAGACAGACAGAGTTACTTTCGAATTTATAATATTAGTATGGATTTATGTACACACATGAACAGACAATAAGAAAGGCATAGAAAAATACGTAGGTACAAAGGCGATGCTTATTTCTAAGCAAATCTCTTCCAGCATACCTGCAATATTTTTGAAATGATCAGCAGCAATGTTTGAGAGGTTAACCATCACCTCATCTATATACCTTCGGACATTCAGTTCTACCAGCCATGATTTCACGTAAACACAGCTTATATCAATAAACTTCGTTACATTTCGTGCAAAGCACTGCGCGAGTATATAGACCTAACGTGTTTAGAAACACTTGTAAAGATACCTTTTCCAATTTCAGCAACACCTGTTTGGCAAACAAGGTGTGTGCCTATATAATAAAACCTTTATTCAGATTTAACGATATTGTGTCAGATAATAACTATAAACTTGAAGGACGTTTTGTCAGTAACAAACTGAGAGCTTTTGTGAATATTCTATGAAATGGTAGCTACACATTTATATCCCAATGATTGTGGCTGTATGAGGGGCCATTTTTTTTCATCATTACATAAGACTACATCAATATTTAAAAACAGGTAGTTGATAGATAGTTAAAAGTCAGAGTTCTTCTTAGCGTGTCAATGGCAATCTTTATACAGTCAGCCCAGAATTTGGCTACTAGCTTGGCACCTTCAGTAGCGTTCATCAACTCCTATTAAGGGCCCCATTGTTTGTGGGTTGGCACCACATTTACATTCCGGGGCGGAGTTATCTGTGAATTTCCACCTGAACAGGTTTTCTTTGCTTCGGCTTACCTGAGTCCGAAGTCTATTTAAAGACTTCCAGATAAGAAAAGGCACATGTCCTCATGCGAGATTTTCAGCAGGTGAAACTAGAATGGGTTTGGAGGGAAGCACTGTCCCGCCATAACCTTAGACCGTTAGCCAGTGAAAAGCAGAGAGTTAGAAAAGAGTAAATTATTAATTACCAATCATCATCATCTGCCTAGCCTTTTCCCAACTATGTTGGGGTCGGCTTCCAGTCAAACCGGATGCAGCTGAATACCAGTATTTTACATGGAGCGACTGCCTATCTGACCTCCACAACCCAGTCATTGGGTAATACGATACCCCTTGGTAAGACTGGTTGTCAGACTTTCGGGCTTCTGACTACCCGTAACGACTGTCAAAGATCCACGAATGACAGCCGGGACCAACGGCTTAACGTGCTTTCCGAGGTCCGGAGGTGTCACGGTATGTCAAGACGGTCACCCATCCACAGACCAACCGCGGCAAGCGTAGCTTAACCTGATCGATCGACCTGTGCGGCTGTTATTATTTAGCCACGGGCCCCTCAATTAATAATATTAATTACCAATACGTAACTGTTTTTAAGTCAAGGCCTTTTCATTTAATTTTCCTCTTTAAAAGCTACGTTGATAACAAAAACCGCGTGGGTGTACCTACACACTATAAATGACTTTGTTTTCTTGTAATTGGGTTCACAGTCGGCTATAGTTTGCAGACTCAATTTATAAATCCAATAAGAAACAATTTGCAATATGGCACTAGTCTCATAGACTTGTATAGTGACTACCATCTCCACTGTTTTTCCTAATGGCCATAAAGCTAGTGAAAAAAAAACAGTGTTTAATGATAAGGCGTGTCGTTCTGGCTACCCTGGGGAAAACATACAAGCACTTACTGTCCACATCACCTGGGTTTAATTAATGGGATTGCTTTAGAATTTTATAACATAAAATTAGTTTAATAAAATAATTTTCTGTCCATTTGGTAATGAACGAGCCCAAAACGTAATTGAGGTTTATTCTAAATGCCAGAAAGAATGGTGTCGGAATATATTATTGCAGTCCCTATCATGAATGAATAAGCATTTTCGGTCTATTATTTAACTTCTTACCTCTAAGCACTTGTGAGCAGACATCGCAAGGCGTTATTTTCTTGTACGTGTATTCTTGAAAGTTATGTGCCTCGGAATCTCCGCCAGCGCGCATTGCGTCTCTAGCCGCTCCATTCCTCCTACAAAACAGTCCACATTTACACACAAATGTTCGAAGCTTATTGTACATTTCAGAAGACGGCATCAAGTCAGCTAAAGATTCAGTCTCAAATTCAAACACAGATTTTAGCTTTTCTACATGCTTACTGTTTCTAATAGATCAGAAGATAGTCTAAGAGTATCATTTAACTTTTATTTTAGCTGTGACGAATTTTCATTGATATTCTAGCAAGGTACTGAACAATGATATTTATTAATTGGGTATGTAGGATCTGTCACATTATAATATTTGTACGTCATGGATATCGACCGATGACGTCCAAGGTCAAGGGGAGACAGTTCATGGATCACTCTGCGAGGTGGTTGGTATTTAGTCCCCTGCCGACACCGGCACAACAGCAAACGATGTTAGGTAATGGCCTCCCTTCGCCTCGAGATTTGTTCCAAACACGAACTGCCTCCAACACAAATTACATTATCATTGAATCAGACTGGAAACAAAGCAAGCACACAGATTTTTTGTTTATTGCGAACTGATTTCAAAGCCGAAAGGATTGAGTACAACTTACAACTGAAGGATTCCAAGCGCATTACTTGGCAGAAGTGTGTATTATATATCTAAAAGCTGGTGAAAAGTTATCGCTAACATAAATATTGTGTGTTAGTGTACACAAGCACAAATAATATATACATGCTGTTCGGGATTGTTTCTACGTGTCAAAGGATGAGCGGTATAGTTCCAATATCTGGGTAAAATGAAACATTTACAAACATAGGCTCACACCTACGGGGCACAGTTACCTCATTGCCATTACCGTCGACACCGCGTGGTACATTTGATTTTTTCTTTATCGATGCAAAAAGAGAGAAACACCAAGATGAACATAACACGAAATAAACGTGATCAAATACAATTAGTGCAGAAACCTGTGAGATAGCGATGCGTTTGATAACGAACAAATGGTATTTAACAAAGGTTCCTGAAGTTTATTATCTTTCGATGGTTAACAACACAGATTACAGTTAGAGAGTGTAAGTAATTCAATCATTACTATACATATTAATTACTTAACTTTACTAGAAACACTAGTTTAATGTGTGTTTAGATGAAATTAAATTACTTACACTCAACGCATTGGCTGTCACTAGACACGAGGCATGATTACTTATTGAAAATCAGTTTCAAAATGGACGTGAAACGAATAACTAAACATGAACAGATATTATTAACCTGAAGGTGTAATGAAATTACATCAATCATAAGCATCGAGAATAATGAGTGGCGCCTAGAGTTTAAACGCTGCGTGGAGAAGCTTGTAAATTATTTCCATTTGTGTTAAAAATGTTTCAGCAATTTACAGCAAGTGAACACATACTGAATGAAATTATAACGATGTCGCGCCTACTCTGTCCACATTAAAAATTCAAATTCGTGAACACGAAAATTGTAGTGAGAAAATAAGAATCTTATTCGGTGAAGTGGCACTCCTTATGTATTGTGTCAACAGTCTAGTTCGTAGTTCTGTGACTATTGTGTGCATCTCGTTATCTTGAGTTCCATTATTTGTAAAGCGCTCGAAATATCACCAGCAGCGGAATTTCTTACAGTTTCAGAAACTCGACCAACACCCTCGTTAAAGATTCAATGTTACGCTTGAATTTTCTTGTTTATTTACAGTTTTACTAGATACCCTGTTAACATATTGTTATAGGTACCTATAGTTGTTGTCTGTTTTATTAACTTATTGTTATAAATATAGTTGTTTTCTGTTTTATATCTTTCGTATTCCAAGTTTAAGAACCAGTGAATCCAGATGCTATTTATCCACCTAATTTAATTAATATCTAGCTTCATTTTTTTTTCGATGAAGCTGAAACAATTAGTGGTTTCAATATTTTCCTGTAGTAGGTACTAATTAAGAAGGTTTTCCACATTCGTGGACGGTAAAACAGTTTAACTTTTTGTATTTTCAATCGTTTCCGCCCAAAAGCATTAATTAAATAAGTTGACGGCTTCAACAACATATGGGTTTTAGCTTAATCAGCTAGAGCTGTGTGTTTTTATAGCTCGTTCAAATAATAAAATAATTAACTTTGTTAAGCACATTTAGAAGCCTTACATTGTAAAGCGGATACTTGAGTTAGTAATCTTGTTTGCAATGAGACTTAAGGCTCTTACATCATGCGTGTGATCAATAATTGTAATCTGATTTCTATAACAAAGGTGACACTAGATGACTAGATCGACTGAGTAAGTATTTCCTAGGTTTTCCAACTGAATGTTTGCGACTACGTATGGAGTGATTGCCTTGCCTAGATTTAAATCTAGCTGGTTCAATTTCGGCGTACATGGCACAGTTTAACGGAACTTGCCCCAGCGAGTTTACTAAATAAGATTATGGGCTGTAAGATTGGGTCTCAAGTAGCTCCGACTTTTATTGAGTTTACCGCGTAGCCTTTGCTGGCCTTGAAGAAATAAAGTTTGTAGTGAAAAATCTGGAAAATTACACATAAAACTTAAGAATACTTTCTCTTTAAACCGAATTATTTAAATGTTGCTTCTTTAGTTTAGTTTAAGGAAATAATTAAAACATTACTCGATAATTTTGTTAAAATTATCTTTTTAAGTTTAATTTTACTGTACTCACTTATTATATACATTATCTCTTCCTTCATAAATGAAAGCTATTAAAATTATAATTAAGATAGACTTGGAACATGTGTGTATAAGCCATTACGAACTGTTATTTCCTGGCCTCGGTTCTTGCTCGCTGGCATAATTTCCTCTCACAGTCTTAGCACGATTCTAAGTGCTTTCCACTACCTGCTTACTTTGTAAAACGACAAAAGGAGCATGTTCTGAATTCGACACGTATTTATTTATTTACTGTACTTTCCTACTGTATAGACTGATTACAACGAATTCAAAGCAAAAATGGAATTAAGACTACAAATTACCTACTATGTATTCAACACCACACCTTCTTAATTCAGTTTCAGTATCCATTTTGATGATACATACAGCAAAATTGTAACCTGTGATGTTAACTGAATTCCCATGCTATTATTTATAAACTTTTGTGTTTAATTAATCAATGTTTTTTTTTAAGTAAACGTTAATAAATCTTTATCTTACTTGTCTGGGGGCGCTGCGTGGGGTGGAGGGGCGCTGGGGGGCTTCAGGCTTCGGAAAGCCTTTAGCCATTTATTCTTCATGCTTCCAGCTGATGACGATGATAGCTTTCGGTCGACTGCTGCGGATCCGCTGTCTGCTTTTGCCGCGAACAACTCTCTCTGTTTGCAAAGAAAATATGTCTTGTTATGTATGTACACTTTGTTAAGGAAAATTTGGGAAGACCAAATTGGAATTACTCCAGAATAACACAACGTTGCTTAATGGTATCAGACTGTTTTTATGGCTTGTCGATATTTAGAAATAAACCTTGGTCTACCTGAATAGGTAGACCAAGACGAAGTAAAGACAAGGACGAACTTTTTCTAAATCTAGATTTAGTAAAAGTTAGGCTAGTGTGCCTATCAGTTGTGTGTGTTGTGTGTTTCGTTTTTCTACAACGACTTTTAACGGGATGACATAAGCTTTTCGGTGGCATATTATGCCAGTGATTTGATGTAGGTACTTAAAAGTCAAAAATGTATTGGCATTTTTAACTTTTTCTACATCTTTTTCTCTGATAGAATATCACTTTTTCGAGGCCCTTAGGTACGTATTAGAGTAACCTTATCAGACCAAAATATTATGTCATCGTTTTTCCCTTACAATGTTTACCTAGGTACATTATACAACCCTGTCAAGCCACGTAGCGCTAAGTGCCTTTTCCAGGTGATCGTTCAATATGACTTGCTTTATGTAATCATTTCTCTTGGAGAGGGTGAAATAATTATCTAGAGAAGACCTTTGAAGAAAATGATACGAAGTGTGTTGAATTTTTTTATAAAAATGTAATTTTTTTATTGTGATCTTTGTCTTATTTTATTTTTTGAACCACGCTGACATTTTTTTAAAATATATAAATAGGTACAACCTATGTAATGTATAACCTATGTAGTGTAATTCCGATTATCTGCCAATTATTTTTGATATTTTATTTGGAATTGTAAACCTTTGCATGTGTGTGACGGTAAAATATGGAGAACTTTATTATAAAAACACCTATGTAGGTACTATACCCATGTTTAGAAAGAAATAAATGATTTGATTTGATTTGTTTTATTTGGTCTTAGTGATAACATCCGTAAGTTGCTTTTTTCAGTTCGATATTTATAATTTAAGTACTCTTCACGTTACCAGAGGACTGGCTTATTTTTTGGTCAAAGAATCAGCATTGCCATCCACGTGGCAACGCTTCCAGCGTTTTGGGCACTTTTCCCACTGACAGCGATGCGGACGAATTTTTTGATGCTCAATGAGTTCTTTCCGTTTTTCCACGTTTTTATACTCGTACATAATATATATAATATGAGTGTTAGATTGTATTTAAGATTTCTTAGTGAGTATATTTAAAAATTAAATATTATATGTTGACTTTAAAATGGACTTGTTAAAACAATAGAAAACTACCATTAAACTATGTAAGTATCCGTAGAATCTGACCTATTGGTTCGATGCAGTGTTGATTGACATTATTGATTGAACTTGTCCACGAGAATGGAATTCAGGAACATACAAGATGGAAATAGCTAGATACCTAGGTACGTGCCAATGTGCTCTTCGGTCGAGAGAAGCTATTATCAACGGGCAGTACACTGACCTTCTTACATCTTCTAACTATTGTACTCGACGCCATATTTGGGCTTACTACAATGAGAAAGACCTCTTGAAATTCTTTTGGTTTTAGATTTCGTTGTTTTTTGCCATGAAAGCATTTTGCCAAAAGAGAAAGAAAGTAAGTAGTAGCTTTTATTCCATTTATTACATTGATGTGTAGCTGTACATGGCAGGATTTAGTTAGTGTAAGCCAACAATGCTTGCCAACCATTTTTCCGCTATTCTACTAGGGAATGTCGTTATTCATCGAATTCTTTGTACACACACAGTTTTGTACCATTTTATACGAAGGTATTTAAGGTTTGACATACCACTAACAAATCTTATAAGTTTTCAAGGAAACCTTTAAATAAGCACCTGCTAAAGTTACCTTCCTTCAACAGGCCTTTAACACACACTTTCATTACCTTAAAGAATGGTCCGTAAGTTAGGACGTACCGTGGTGGGTCAAATTTGTCTAGTCTATCTCTATACTTAATATTATAAATGGGATAAAGTTTGTGAGTTTATATTTAGGGGTTAATCTTCGAAACTTTAGTCAGATTCCGAAAATTCTATAATAAACGGGAAGCTACAGTACCGTAAAATGGGGTGACATTTAAATAGCGGGGTGTCTTTGATGATTACTGATGGAGTGTTTTAATTCAAAAACTAATGAGTGAACAATTTTTTTAATTTTTGTTTTTATTTCCTGTTAGGGGAAAGATAGGCAGTCGCTCCATGTAAAATACTGGTATTCAGCTGCATCCGGTTAGACTGGAAGCCGACCCCAACATGGTTGGGAAAAGGCTAGGCAGATGATGATGATTTCCTGTTAGGGGCTACTTTCTTATTACATACAAAAAACGGGGGCAATCAAAGCGACCCCATATCAAGTTTATAGATGACTAGCTTCTGCCCGCGACTTCGTCCGCGTGAAATTTCACCCTCTTAGGGGTGGAATTTCGAAAAACCCTTTCTTAGTGGATACCTACTCTTCACAAAGAACACAGCCTCCAAATTTCATGTCTCTAGGAGCAGCGGTTTAGACTGTGCGTTGATATATCAACAATCAGTCAGTTTATCATTTTATATATATAGATAAGCCACTTAATGTTTTTTTTCTCGGAACCTACAGGGCGTAAAAATTAAATAAATAATTTTATCAATAAAAAACCATGAGACGCCATTACAGTATTTTTTTATAAATAACTGAAGAAGTTACAGTCAGTTTTATTTCAAAATTAATCAATGTAACCCCATTTTACCGGTACCTATTACCGAGTTTATAGGATATCATATTTTATGTTAAAACAATGTTATAATAAGTATCTATGTTTTATTCGCTATGATATAGGTATATTATCTCTATATATATAAAATGGTAAACTGACTGACTGACTGTTGATATATCAACACACAGCCAAAACCGCTGGTCCTAGAGACATAAAACTTGGAGGGTGTGCTCTTTGTGAAGAGTAGGTATCCACTAAGAAAGGGTTTTTAGAAATTCCACCCCTAAGAGGGTGAAATTTTACGCGGACGAAGTCGCGGGCAGAAGCTAGTGTAGGTATAATTCATACCCGTATCATAGTGAATAAAGCACTGATTGGACTGAGCCGGACACGTTTGCAGCATGTTGGATGCATTGTGGGCTAAAACCAGCACAGCATGGGTTCCTGAAAACGTCCAACGGCATCGCGGAAGACTCAGGCGTAGATGGCGGGACGAGTTTGACACTAAATGAGGGACTAACTTCTGCCCGCGACTTTGTCCGCGTGAAATTTCTTGTTGCCCTGACCCACCCCGTCGCATCTCATCGCCTGCCCGCGCTATTACCTACTTCGTTTTTGCTTAGCGTTCTTTCTGACCTTTTTTCTTTTTGCTCGACTCCTAAGGGTCATAGCGTGATGTTAAATAGCCTATAGCCTTGCTCAAGAATTGGGCTATCAAATACAAAAAGATTTTTTCAAATCCGACTGGTAGTTCCAGAGAATACCCCCTACATACAAACTTACAAACTTTACCTCTTTATAATATTAGTATAGATTGGATATTGGCTCAGGATCGAGTTAAGTGGAAAGGAAGGCCTTTGCCCTGCTGTGGAACAATACAGGCTGATTATTATTATTATTTATCCATGACAAGATATCTCTAATACACAGTCATAGTGCCACAGAACACCACCGAGTTTGATGATGATGATGAACTGGGACTCATGTATTATGATTTTTGTTTAAAAGATTTACTTGATAAGCTTATTCTAAGAGACTCTCCTCGGAATATTCCTCGATTCTACTTAATATTACTCACAGAGATATTCTCAAGGACCTCTTCGACACGACGAGAATTACAATATGAGTCCCTCTATCTTTCGAAGTCTGTCCAATGCCTCCCTGGTCAATACTACGCGGACAAAGTTGACTTTTCCGATTTTGTGGATATTACTTTAAAATACTTAGTTTAAAAGCATTAGAGCAACTGAATATGTCATTGTCTTTTTTTTGTGTATGGGAAATCATCAAATAACCTCTCCCGCTCTGGGTGGAGCGGAAGGGAGTGTCAGACTCTTACTGACTAAAACCCACCCGTGTTCCTTCCTTAGCCCTTTATGTTCCGGGCCAGCGGTAACCCGTTGACCCGGCAAACTCAATATGTCTTACTTACAGCAAGAAGCATAATCTTATCAAAATATACAGGTCAAATTAAATTAGCTAACTAAACTCCGCAGCTGTGATGATTATCGATATCTATAACATGATACTTAACACAAAATAAAACAGATGTCAATATATACTTCAAGTAACAAAAATACAAGCAGCCGTTGACCCCCAAAAAAACATAAAATCTTTTTGTTCACAAAAGAGAGTTTCTTAACTAGACTATGGTAAAGCCTCTTCCATTTTAATAAACACACTTTCGATCACACACTTTCGATCAATCATAGAAGCAAAAAATGTAGCTTCGCAAATTAATGTATTCACGCTCCGTAGACCGAGGGGGTTGCGGCTAAGTACCTAATTAAAACAGTCGCACGGGTCGATCGATCAGGTTAAGCCACGCTTGCCGCGGTTGGTCCGTGGATGGGTGACAATCTTTACATAACAAGACCCCTCCGCGCCTCGGAAAGCACGTTAAGCCGTTGGTCCCGGCTGTCATTCGTGGATCTTTGACAGTCGTTACGGGTCGTCAGAAGCCCGAAAGTCAGACAACCAGTCTTACCAAGGGGTATCGTATAGGTACCCAGTAACTGGATTGTGGAGGTCAGATAGGCAGTCGCTTCATGTAAAATACTGGTATTCAGCTCCATCCGGTTAGACTGGAAGCCGACCCCAACATAGTTGGGAAAAGGCTAAGCAGATTATGACGCTCCCTAGAATGATTTGTTTTCCTTGTTTATGAACTGAACCTATGGGTGGTATGGACTACCATACCCATCGAAGCGCAAACTGAACCTTACCTTATGGTTACAGTTTGAGATTCAGCACATGATTATAGACCCTTTAGCATAAAATTTTTAAATAGCTTATCAAATAAAAATCAGCTCTTTCATAGAAAAGTGCGATACCTACGTGGTCAAAATGTATTCGTATTGAACAGTATTTTTTAGTAGGGTTTCAGAATTATGTGCTGAATGAAAGCTTGCATTAGGTACAATACAATATTAAAAAATAAGTTACCATCTACGATTGTTTTAAATAATTTAAACAAGGTAATTTCAATGCTAATTTCTAACATACCTATCTAATTGACTTTTTAAATTACTCTGGTAATAATTTGGTTGAAATTATTGACATTAATCATTTAAATTAGAAATTAAGACAATAGAGGCAACCTCTTGCAAAAATGTAAATAAGTCAAATGAAAGTGTAAAAAAATTAAATAGTATCAATCTGGTGCATCAAAATATTCAAGGTTTTTCAAACAAAGACTTAGAAGTAGAATTATTCCTGAATTGTTACAATATAGATATTCTTTGTATGACAGAACATTGGCTTAAAAGTCACCAGTTCATGTTCAATTTTAGTAATCACCAGGTTGGTAGTTCATTCAGCAGAGTAAATGCTATACATGGTGGCTCATTAATTTTAATAAATAACCAGCTTAAGTTTAAAGACCGAAAGGATATTGTGAGCCTCTCTGTTGAACGGACAATTGAAATAGCCTGTATAGAATTGGAGCAGTTCATTATATTAAGTGTGTACAGACCTCCTTCAGGATTGTATGATTGTTTTGAAAAAGTTATGGATGAAGTGTTGCACAAAATCTGTAATACAAACAAGTCCATCATCATTTGTGGTGATTTTAATGTTAATTTGTTAGAAAATTCTGGGTTAAGTACTAAAATTATAAGTTTGTTTCAGTCATACAATCTTGCAAACCAATTTTTGGAGCCCACTAGAATAACTCCTACTAGTGCCACATGCCTAGATAACATTTATACAGATGTTATA
The DNA here is from genome assembly GCA_963082905.1 of Oligia fasciuncula. Lineage (NCBI taxonomy): Eukaryota > Metazoa > Arthropoda > Insecta > Lepidoptera > Noctuidae > Oligia > Oligia fasciuncula. The sequence continues at coordinate 9,446,953 of OY720392.1, forward strand.
CCAACCCACAAAGACATTATTAACCTAATAGACTCAGATCATTGTGGACAATTAATCACTATTCCAAATAAAAACAAAAAAGTTACTAAAAAAGATATCACTGTTAATCCAAAAACAACTAATCGCTTGGAAACATTTAAAACTAAACTCATGGGTAAATTACCACTTTTGTTCACTAATGATGACCCTAATCAACAATATAATGATTTTTTTAATATGTATTGCACACAATTTGATAACACATTTATTCCAAAAACATTATCGGTTAATAGTATTGCTTCCTTCAGTGACTGGGCCACCATTGGTATACATAAAAGTAGAAAACGACTTTATGAATTATATGAAGAACGGATTTGTATAAACACTGCTGAATTTAATTTATATGTTAAGAATTATTCTAAAATATTTAAAAAAGTTTGTAGTATTGCCAAGTCACGTTATTTGAGTTCAAAAATTAAAAATAGTAGTAACATTATTAAAACGACTTGGAATGTCATTAATAGCGAAACGGGAAGGTCATGCACCCGAAGTAGTGACTACAGCCTTGTTATTGATGACAATATAATTAAATCAGATTGTCAAGTAGCCGCGGCCTTTGAAAATTTCTTTGCAGAGATTCCCGTATCAACTACTAAATCTCTTAACTCATCACCCATTGCTGCAGAGTCTTTACTTAAAGAAAACGTTCCAGTTTGCGATTCTGAATTTCACTTCCAATATGTAACTTGTAAAGATATAATTAAAACTTTTCACACGTTAAATGTTAAAAAGACCGCAGATCTATGGGGTAATTCTGTGGATGTTGCTAAGTCGATTATAGACATTGTAGCACCTACTTTAGCTGTTATATTTAATAATTGTATTGACCGTGGTGAGTTTCCTGATCTTATGAAAAACAGTAAAATAATACCGTTGTTTAAATCGGGTAGTACATCAGACCCTACTAATTATAGACCTATTTCAGTACTACCTACCTTTAGTAAAATTTTTGAAAAACTTATTTTAAATCAATTGCAAAGATTTTTTAATAAAAATAAATTACTACATAACAAACAGTTCGGATTTACAAGGGGTCGTTCGACTACCGATGCAGGAGTTGAACTTTTAGGACATATTTATAATGCATGGGAGGACAAATGCGATGCTTTGGGCATCTTTTGCGATTTGTCCAAGGCATTCGATTGTGTTCTTCATGAAACATTAATCAGGAAACTGCACCACTACGGAATCCGGAACGCCTCTCTGGATCTTCTTACTTCTTACTTAAGTGATAGGATTCAGAGAGTTGATGTTAACGGAAAAAGGTCACCCGGATCTGTAGTAAGAATGGGGGTCCCCCAGGGCTCAATTCTCGGCCCATTTTTATTTATTATTTATATAAATGACTTGCCTTACCTCATAAGGGATGAACATGATATAGTGTTGTTTGCAGATGACACTTCACTTTTATTTAAACTCAAACGTCAGCAGCTGGTTACTGACAATGTAAATAACGCCCTTGCAAAAGTAGTTAACTGGTTTAATGTCAATAACCTACTTCTTAACGGAAAAAAAACGAAATGTATTAAGTTTACCATACCCCACGTTAGACAAGTAGAAACTAGTGTTCTCATTAAGGATGAAGAGTTGAAACCTGAAGATACCACAGTATTCCTAGGCTTAACGTTGGATGCCAAGCTTCAATGGGGCCCCCATATAGATAAATTGTCAAAAAAGCTTAGCTCTGCAGCATATGCCGTTAGGAAAATTCGTGATTTAACTGATTTAGAGACAGCCCGTTTAGTATACTTTAGTTATTTTCATAGTGTGATGTCGTACGGTATTCTGTTGTGGGGAAATGCCGCCGATATTCAGACAATTTTTATTTTACAAAAAAGGGCAATTCGTTCCATTTATAAATTAAGTCCCAGACACTCCCTCAGAGACAAATTTAAAGAGATTAATATAATGACTGTGCCTTCTCAGTACATTTATGATAATCTTTTGTATGCACATAAAAATATTAATCTGTTTAAAAAATACAGTGATATCCATAACATAAATACTAGGAACAAACACAAATTTGTTGTTCCTACAACAAGGCTCAAAAAAATAGGTGGCTCGTTTAGATGCCAATGTATACGTTTTTATAATAAACTTCCTAGCCACATTCAAGAACTAGGCCTTAATAAATTCAAATCTTTTATAAAGCGAAAACTATGTCAGAAAGCCTATTATACTGTAAAAGACTATATTGAGGACAAAAAGGCTTGGGATTGAGCTGCTCCAATAGGTTTAGAATGTTGTTTTTATTTTTGCTATTTTACACTTTAATAATTTTCTTTTTTTTTTAAGTATCTATGTACTTAAATAATGACATGTACATTTACTGTATAAAGTATTATATGATTTTAATTATTGTGAATGTGAGGACTATGTGGGTAATTTTTTGTTTTTTCTCTCTTCGTTTTAATCATGATCTGGCAGTTTGAGTAGTTTATGCGGCCTACCCAAATGTCCTGTCTTTGGTATTGTTCGTCGAATCGTTGAGCTCCTTAAGTTCTGAGTTGAGCTGCACGGTTACTGACAAATGCGTGCACTGACTGGACAGGTCCGCTCAATCTGTGTGGTTCTTTCCTCAAAAGACCATTTCAGACACTAATCTACATGGTCCTCAAAGATTATGTCCGGATTTTTTATATACACATTGACATTGATGAATTTTATTTAGACAATGACATGAATATTTACTTTGTAAGTAATTTTTATTATTATTTCTTATTTAATTATTGTGAATGTGAGGACTATGTGGGTCATTTCTTTTCTCCTTCTTAGTTTTAATCATGATCTGGCAGTTTGAGTAGTTTATGCGGCCTACCCAAATGTCCTGTCTTTGGTATTGTTCGTCGAATCGTTGAGCTCCTCAAGTTCTGAGTTGAGCTGCACGATTTTTGACAAATGCGTGCACTGATTGGACAGGTCCGCTCAATCTGTGTGGTTCTTTCCTCAAAAGACCATTTCAGACACCAATCTACATGGTCTTCACACGATCTGACCAAGATTTTGTCTGGACTTTAAAAGAGACTGTGACTTCTGAGTTTGTTTCGGCCTTTCTTCTCAGAATAGTCAGTTAGGAAACGCCGACCTCATCTAGTTTAAAAAAAAAATATGATTGACGTGTAAAAGTGTTTGTACAAACCTACTTACAGAAATAAAAATCATTTATCATTTATCAATTATGATTGGCAGACCGAACATAATATCTACTGAAGCAACACAATATTATTGTGTTGTGTACCTACCTACTTACATAGAAGTTGTTAATAGATATGTAGGTATGATAGGTAGGTACCTACTAGAACAAAAGTCAAACACTTATTATATCTTCCTAACTATTTACAAAGTTTGTCATCATTTTCCTGGCCTTATCCCAATTAATTTAGGGTCGGCGCAAAATGTATTTTTCTGACATACTTCTCTATTATAGGCCGACCGCTTAACTGAGACGTTGCCTGAGGTAGCAGCGCGGTGCGGGAGGGGTGTGGTGACGTGCTGCGAAAGCTCAATGAATGATTCGTCAACTGACTTGTGACAACTATCACCTCTCCCGCACCGCGCAGCTACCTCAGGGAACGTCACAGTTAAGCACTCGGCCTATAGTCGTCATCTTGGTAGGTGCTTTCTAGGCATATCATCTTTCACATAGTTCATCCAACGTTTCTTTGGTCATTCCCTACTGTTATGTAGCCATCCAGATTCATAATCTAAATATTTTCTATAATAAAAAAGGAATATAAAATCGTACAGTCAAACGCATATCAGTGAAAGCGATTTGACACTGACAGCGTCTTAATGCCGTAGCAATAAGGGCGATTTTAGTCTTCATGGAAAGATCGAGAGAAAGGTCCTTGACACTGAGAATAGGCAGACATAATACATATACCAAGGGAATTCATAAGTGTTTCGTTTACCTACGTAATGATGGTAAAACGCGCTAAGAAAAACGGCCAACCGGTATTCAAAAGATTTTCTTTTATTTTATTTCGAAACGCCTTTTGTAGCTTTCACATGTCAGGGATTTCTTTGGTATGAAACTTCGATCAGAAGGTATGAAAAGTAAAGGGAAGTTTTTACTTAGGTACCTTTAATATTAAAGCTGTTTTATGATTCAGGTTTTTAAGATAACAATGTCCAAATAATATGTTTTTAAATTAAGTTGTTGGTTGTGAAGGTCAGATAAGCAGTACGTACGTACTCAGCCTTATAACGTACCCACTGCTGGGACACACAGGCCTCCTCTCAGTGAGAAGGAGATAAGCAGTCGCTCCGTGTAAAATACTGATATTCAGCTGAATCCGGTTAGACTGGAAGCCGACACCAACATAATTGGGGAAAGGCTAGGATGATGGGGTGCACGTTGAAGAGCCTCCACGTGGCGCACCCTGGGCAACGTCGGCTCCAATTGCCCACCAGGTTTGGGTGGACAATTGGGGCGGGCGGCAAATCTTCGACAGGAGGAGAAGGTCATGGTTCCAGTCACCGATCATCTTGGATGGTCGGTGAAGGGAACCGGGCTATAGACGGTCACGCGTCTACTCCCCCTCTGCTTACAGAGGAAGGTGAGTTGGCGCGGACCGTCGCGGGGCGGATAGCACCGCTGTACCCACGAGAGTGTGGGTGGTGGAGGGTGTCCCATGCCCGCGCTGCGTCTGTCCGGCATCCGGCGGCAGCGTGGGGACGCCGGGGCGGCGGTTGGTTCTGCCAGCCGTCGGCCACCCCGTAACCCTGAACTGACAGGACCGGGGGTTCGGGTCACTGAGGCCCGGGCCGCGAGGTAGACAACCTCTATAAAAAATTACCCCAATCCCAAGGTCTAGCGTGCCGAGGGGATGAATGGCCGGAGGGGATCCGGCCGTTAGCGCGAAAAGGGACCTCACCCTTAAAAGGAACACAAAAAATGGAACAGACAGACGGCAAAAAACTACCCCAGGGCGGTACCGGCTGCTCAGCAGTCGGAGAATCCGCCACGTTCCCTTCGGGAACGTCAAGCCCCCATTCGTATTCTGGGGGGGGCAACGAATGTCCACCACTTGCCATTGGCAACAAGAGCCGAGGAGGCTCCTGTCCCCTAGGGGACCAAAGCGAGGTGAGGAGTGATGCGGGGTCGGAGTCCGACGCCGCATCTGGTGGCGCGAGCAAGGGAGGCTCAGGGAGCCCCTGTCGTGCCAAGGAGGTGACCGCTCCGAAGAACAGCAAGCGGCCAAGGTCAGGGGACAGCCAGGGGTCGTCCCTAGACAGAGAGCTGGCCTCGGCCCGAAAGATCCCCACAAGTAGGCGGGGTGGGGTCCGGGAGCGAGGCAAGAGGAGGGGGCTCACTGCCAGCGAGACAGCGGAGAGAGCGGAGGAGTCCGCAAAGGAAGGGGGGACCGGTCGCGCGGTCGCTTCGGGGTCCTCGAGCGATGAGGCGGGTGTGGTTGACGCCCCCGACCCCGAGGCGGACGGCATGCGCAGCTTCGCAGCAGTCGTGGAGGCCGCTATCCGGAGCGTGTCTTTGAAGAAGGTCAAGACCTCCAAAGACAAGGCCATAGTTTCGGCGACGGCCTCCATCATGGCGGCAGCGGGGGCGGCTAACTACACTGGCCCTTCGGCCGGCGAAGTGGCCGAATTGCGGGCGCAGGTCGCCCGACTGACGGCCGCCACGGAGCTTCTCCAAAAGGAGAACGGGAGGCTCCGGGCAGACCTGGCCAGCCTGCGGGCCACCGGGGGAGCGCAGGCGAAACCACCGAGCCAGCCCGTCCCGGTGGAGAACCAGGTCCTTAGCCTGGTTCGGCAGGAGCTGGCGGCCTTCCAGGCGCGGTTTTCCGTCCTGGAGGGCATAGTCTTGCGCCCCCCCTTGGCGGGCGGAACGGCCCCGGGGCCGAAGGCGGCCTCGTACGCCGCCGCGGCGGCGGCTGCCGCCCCTAAACCCGGGCCGTCTGGCCGAGCCCAGGCGCCGGCCAAGCCGGCGTCGGCCAAACCGGCGTCGGCCAAGCCGGCGCCGGCCAAACCGGCGTCGGCGAAACCGGCGTCGGCTGGGGAAGCCCCGGCGCTGGCGCCGGCTGGCGGGGCCCCGGCATCTACTGGGAACCCCACGGCGCAGGCCCGGAAGAGGAAGGGCAAACCGGCACGGGAGGCGAAGGCCCCAGAGCCTACGCCCCGTCCCCAAAACTCTCCCACCACTCCCGCGAACGACGCCGAATGGCAGGTGGTTGGGGAGAAGAAGAGGGCGGCCAAAGCGGCCAGGAAGAAGGCGCAGAGGCGGCGTCGCAAGGAGCGAGCCGTTGCGGCTAGGCTTCGCGCCCCGAAGACCGCGGCTGTAGTGATAACGCTACAGCCGGACGCGGTAAAGAGGGGCGTGACGTACCGCGACGTGCTCGCAAAAGCGAGAGAGACGGTGGACCTCCAGGAGCTGGGGATCACCGGGGGCCTCCGGCACAGGGTGACCGCCACTGGCGCCCGCATGCTGGAGATCCCCGGTGCCACGAGTGGCCCCACCGCGGACGCCCTAGCTGAGAAGCTAAAGGCGTCCCTCAATGCGGATGACGCTCGAGTCTCCAGGCCCGTCAAGTGCGCAGACATGCGCATCATGGGCCTGGATGACTCCGTAACGGAGGAAGAGGTGGTGACCGCCGTTGTCAGGACGGGCGGGTGTCCGGCCGACCAGGTGAAGGCGGGTACCTTACGTCCTGACTTCACGGGCATGCGAACCGTAATGGTAAGCTGCCCCGTGACGGCGGCCAGAGCAATTGTGGAGGGCCGAAAGCTCCTGGTGGGCTGGGTTTCAGCGCAGGTCAAACTGCTGGAACCCAAGCCTCTGAGGTGTTTCCGATGCCTTGTGGGACGTCACGTCGGCGCCCAATGCACCTCGGAGGCAGACCGCAGCACACTGTGCTTCCGCTGCGGTCAGCCCGGACACAAGGCCGGCTCCTGCAACGCCGCGCCGCACTGCGTCGCATGTGCGGCTGCCGGCAAGCCGGCCGATCACCGGGCGGGGAGCAAGGCCTGCGCCCCACCCGCCGGAACCGGAAGGAAAGGCAGGCCCTCCATCGCCGTCGCCACCGCCACCGTCGCCGCCGCCGCCACCGCCGCCACCGCTGCCGCCGCCACCACCGCCGCCGCCGCTGTCACCGCCGCCGCCGCCGCCACAACTGTCGAGGGGCCCTCACAAGGGGCCCGGGAGGGGGATGTAATGGAGGAGTAATGGCTCCGTTACGCCTCCTCCAGGCGAACATCAACCACTGCGCCTGCGCTCAGGACCTGTTGCTCCAGAGCGTGGCGCAGTGGTCGATCAACATCGCCGTGGTCGCTGAGCCGTACTTTGTCCCGCCCAGGGATGACTGGGTGGAGGACCTGAGCGGCTCAGTGGCCATAGTTTCGTCGGTCGCCGCCGGCACCCCGTCCCTGGAATGCGTCACGAAGGGACAGGGGTGTGTAGCAGCACGGTTCGGAGAGGTTGTAGTCGTGGGAGTGTACTTCTCTCCGAGCCGAACTCTCGCCGAGTTCCACAACTCTTTAACAGAGTTGAGTGTCGTCGTCGCCGGAAGCCATCCCTTCCCCGTGCTAGTGCTCGGGGACTTCAATGCCAAGAATTTGGCCTGGGGTTCCCGTTGCACGGATGTGCGGGGCAGGATGGTGGAGGACTGGGCTCTGGAAACAGGCCTGGTCGTCCTAAATCGGGGTTCTGTTCCCACGTGTGTGCGGATGCGGGGTGAGTCAGTGGTGGACATCTCGTTCGCCAGCCCCGCTCTGTCACAGCGTGTCATTGACTGGCGCGTCATGGAGGAGGTGGAGACCTACTCCGATCACCGGTATATCCGGTTCGACGTCTCCGCCCAGACCTCTAGCGCGCTGGTCCAACAGGCCCCGAGTGGTCCGCGGTGGGCGCTGAAGCAGCTGGACCGGGAGCTCCTCCTGGAAGCCTCGATCGTGCAGGCCTGGGTGTCATCACCGGACAGGCCTGCCGATATTGACGAGGAGGCGGAGTGGTTCCGGGAGGCCATGTCCGAGATCTGTGACGTGGCAATGCCCCGAGTCCGGCCAGGACGCGCCCGACGTCAGGTGTACTGGTGGTCGCAGGAGCTGGATGCGCTATGCAAGGCGTGCGTCGATGCGCGACACCGGTACACCAGGCACCGCAGGCTCCGCATTCGTCCTCCGGATGCGGAAGCCACGGAGGCGGAGCTGTACGAGGGGTACAGAGCAGCGAAGACCGCCCTCCAAGAGGCTGTCCAGCGGGCCAAGGATATGGCCCGCGAGGAGATGCTGGAGACTCTGAACAGAGATCCGTGGGGGCGCCCTTATAAAATGGTGCGGAATAAACTCCGCACCTGGGCCCCCCCGCTGACGCAGAGTCTCCGCCCCCAGCTGGTGGAGGAGGTGGTGAGCGCTCTGTTCCCTTCACGGGGGGTGCACACCCCCCCGCCCATGGCTCCGCCAATTGCGGTGCCCGAAGCGGACCACGCGGACGACGACGACGACATCCCTGAAGTGACCGGGGTAGAACTGAGAGCGGCGGTAGGAAGGCTGAAGGCCAAAAATACCGCCCCAGGACTCGACGGCTTGCCGGGTAAAGCCTGGGTCCTGGCCTCGAGGGCTCTCGGGCCTCGACTGGAGGCGCTCTTAAGCGCATGTTTGGAGAGAGGCCAGTTTCCACTCCGTTGGAAGACGGGGAAGCTGGTCCTCATTCGGAAGCCAGGGCGCCCTGCGGACTCTCCGTCCGCATACCGGCCCATCGTGCTGCTCGACGAGGTCGGCAAGCTCTTTGAGAGAGTGATTGTGGGCCGCCTCGTCGGGCACCTGGTGAGGACGGGGCCGGATCTTGCGGACAGCCAGTTTGGTTTCCGCAAGGGGCGCTCGACGGTGGACGCCATCATGCGCGTGAGAGCCCTCACGACGGGGGACGCGGTGTCCCAGGGTGGGGTCGTCGTGGCGGTGTCACTCGACATCGCCAACGCGTTCAACACCCTGCCCTGGAGCTGCATTGTGGAGGCACTCCGGTATCACCGGGTGCCGCCCTACCTCCGTCGAATAGTCGAGGCGTATCTGACGGACAGAGCCGTCAGCTACCCCGGTCGCGATGGGGAGTGGAACCGGCGAGAGATGTCGTGCGGTGTCCCACAGGGATCGGTCGTGGGGCCGTTCCTGTGGGACATCGGCTACGACTGGGTGCTGCGGGCCGACCTCCCTGAGGGCGTCAGCGTGGTTTGCTACGCTGACGACACGCTGGTCCTGGCGCAGGGGAGGTCGCATCAGGCGGCGGCCGACGCGATGACACGCGGGGTTGCGATAGTCGTGGAGAGGATCCGGCAGTTGGGTCTCGAGGTGGCATTGCACAAGTCCGAGGCCATGTAGTTTCATGGGCCCCGGAACGCGCCACCATCGGGATCCCAACTAACGGTAGGAGGGGTTCACATCGGCGTCGAGACAACGATGAGGTACCTGGGTCTCGTCCTCGACAGCCGGTGGAACTTCGTCGAGCATTTCCGACGTTTGGCCCCCAAACTGGAACGGGCCGGGGCCGCCTTCAAGCGGCTCTTGCCCAACCTGAGGGGGCCAAACGCCTCCTGCCGGAGGCTTTACGCGGGGGTCGTGCGGTCCATGGCCCTATACGGGGCCCCGGTGTGGGCGCGTTCACTGCGGCGGCGAGCCGCCCACTACCTGAACGCGCCCCAGAAGGTGGTAGCCATAAGGCTTATCCGGGGCTACCGCACGATCTCTGGCGAGGCGGCAAGCCTCATTGCCGGACTGCCGCCATGGGATCTGGAGGCGATGGTCCTCGCGCGCGTCTATGAGTGGCGCGCGGAGGCACTAAGCCGGGGGGAAGTTCCGCTTCCGCGGCAAATTGCTGCGGAGCGGACTGAGCTCCGGCGCGATCTCATGGCGACATGGAAGGAACGACTGTCGCAACCCAGCGCAGGGCACGCCGCGATAGCGGCGATAAGACCCCTCTTTGAGGAGTGGCTAGGGAGGCGCCACGGCGCCCTCACCTACCGCCTGACGCAGGTCCTCACCGGACACGGAAGTTTCGGGAGGTTCCTGCACATCATCAGGCGGGAGGAAACGCCCGGGTGTCACCATTGCCAGGATCGCCCAGAGGACACGGTGGAGCACACGGTGGAGGTCTGCCCCGCTTGGGCGGAGCACCGCCGTGTCCTCGTAGAGGCGATCGGCAGCGGCGGCGACCTCTCGCGCCCGGCCCTGGTGCAAGCCATGGTCCGGGGCGAGAGGGAGTGGGAGGCAGTCACCTCCTTCTGCGAAGCAGTCATGCTAGCGAAGGAGGTGGCGGGACGGCTCAGGGAGAGAGCCTCCCGTCCCAGCCGCCGCGGGAGACGCTCCGGGCGTCGGGAGCCGCGCGACGACTCCCGGCCACCGTAGGCGCGGGCCTGCGGGCGGAGAGTAATGGGTAGCTCACCGTCCGATCAGGACCAGGCCCGTGCCGGACGGCGCGTACGTGTTCCACGCGCGCCTCAAAGAGATGTCAGCATCGAGGAGGGGCCCCATAGGGCCGAAGCCTGCCGGGTCAGCGGGATTGTCCGAAAGGGTTACCGCTGGCCCGGAACATAAAGGGCTAAGGAAGGAACACGGGTGGGTTTTAGTCAGTAAGAGTCTGACACTCCCTTCCGCTCCACCCAGAGCGGGAGGGGTCATTTGATGATTTCCCATCCGCAAAAAAAAAAAAAAAAAAAAAAAAGGCTAGGATGATGGTGGAGGGTGGGCGTTTTGCGGGGACTGTCTTTTATAATTTTGACATTCGAAAAGTGCTGTTTCTCAGCCTTATTTGAATAAATGACTTTTGATTTTGATGACGATGATGTTTTTAAATTAAGCGATTTATGTAAAATTCTATTGTAAAACACTATTTAATTGACAAAAATAAATGTCATTAACACATCAATGGCTCATATGGTAGCCAGTGCTGTAATAATAAGGCTAACAACAACATACAACACATCTTCCATTTATTATAAAGCACTCATACCTACTCTACTTGTAGTTGTAAGTTATAATGTGAACACGAAAAGTATTAAATTACATTGTTAAGAAGTGTATTGTTCGTCTGGTAAGTACCTATAGGTAATACTCACTTATATGTATAAAGTCCCTGGTGGGGTAATTAATATCTCTCGTACAGGAATCTAGTAAAGAGTGCCATACAGGAGAAATACCTAGTGTGGGGCAACGTTTAAAAAAAAGACAAGACAAGACATTTTATCAAAGTCATTGATCGTGTAATGTATCTATCTACCTACAACTTAACTTGACATTTGCAATAGATATATATGTAGGTATCATAAAAAAACATAACTTTGAAGTAGATGCCTAACTACCTATTTGTTAGTGGTAACAAGTATAGCCGATCTATTCTGTTCTGTATATTGTAGGTATATTCTCACCGTGAAAACTTATGTGAAGTGAGCTGTCATTCCACCTGACGCTAGGTATTGACTCTAATGACAGCTCACGTCAAACACTTCACCTAAGTTTTCACGGAGAATTTTTTACAGAATAAATCAGCACCCTAATCACACTGCTAATAACGATCTGAATCATTTTGAAAGATATTGATACATTGCTTCATAAATTCGAAAAAATGTTTGCCTAACAACGTAAATAACGCATTGAATATTATAGAACTGTCAAAATGAAGCCATTCTATAATATAAGTAGGTACCGTTAGTGTGTTACGCAATTACCCCGCAGCTGTAGTAGTGCAGTAATAGGGAAAGACGAAGAAACGTTGGACGGACTGTGTGAAATATGATATAGAGAAAGGTTAACTACCGAGATATACTTATAGAGAAAAAAAGAATATATAAAGAAAGATATATAGAGAAAGGATAACTACCGAGATGACGACTAATAGAGAAGTATGGAAAAAAACTGGCTAAGTGCGAGTCGGACTCGCACTTAGCCTTAACCCTTCGTGGGTTCCGTAGCACAAGGCAAAAACGCCGAAAAAAACACGTTTGTTGTATGGGAGCCCCCCTTAAATATTTATTTTATTTTGTTTTTAATATTTTTTGTAAAAGCGGCAACAGAAATACATATTTTGTGAAAATTTCAACTGTCTAGCTATCGCGGTTCTTGAGATACAACCTGGTGACAGACAGACGGACGGACAGACAGCGAAGTCTTAGTAATATGTTCCCGTTTTTAACCAGTTCCATACGGAACCCTTAAAATACATGTTTCGCCGACCCTAAATAAATTGCGATAAAGACAGGAGAATGATGATAAGAAGTAATAACGTAAAAAGTAATCGATGAGTAGGGAACTATAACTACTCGTATTCACCGGGTTTTTCATTTATTTCAGTAGTTTTTCCATCTTTTTCTGAGAAATATTCAACTACTTATAAAGGAACGATATTCAAGGCTTGCTTCTGAATTGAATGCCTGTATATTATAAACCATGGGCCTCACAGTTTTGAAATAGAGGTTTAGCCTTAACCGCGCACTATGTGATGCAAATTAAGTCATTTACATCCCTTTCATTCTTCAAGCCTTTCTCAACTTTTTGCGGAGAAATTTTAAATTTTTCGCTTAAATTTGTACCGCGTCGGTCCTGTCGACAGGCTAAAATATTTATGTATTATATCTACGACTTAAGAATAAATTATGTTTCCGTAGCGGAATAGCAAAGTTTCATTCGTGAAAGTTGTAATCAGTGAACTCATGAAATTGTAACGATATTTACACAAGTGCAGGGCTATCTTAAGATAATGCAAAACTGGGCGCACATATTAAAGCTCTTTCAGGTAGATTAAGTTCAGCTGCTTAAGCAGTAAGAAAAATAAGGCAGTTGACAGATATAGCCACAGCTAGGTTAGTATACTTTGATTATTTCCACAGTATTATGTCTTATGGTGTTCTGCTGTAGGGAACGGCAGCTGACGTAGATTCAATTTTCATTTTACAAAAGAGGGCAATCCGCGCAATCTATAAAATGGGTCCTCGCGAGTCTCTTATAAACAAATTCAAAGAAATTGATGTACTAACTCTGCCTCCTCTTTATATTTTAGAAAGTATTTTGTATGTTCGCAAAAACTTAGGACTTTTCAAAATAAGAAGTGATTTCCATAATATAAATACACGTAGTAATAAAAATGAAATTGTGTTACCTAAATTAAGACTAGCAAGTCGTTTCTTGTAAACAGCATTAATTTTTTTATAACAAGTTGCCAAAGCCGGTTACAGAACTTAGCATTATATAAGATTAAAGACTACGTTGAAGACGAGGTAAGTAGTTTGGCAATAATTTCTTCTGCACATGTGGCTGCCCTGGCACCTCATTAACGGCATAACTATGTGTTTGAAAACATTGCAATAGCCAGTTATTTTTAAAAAGAGTAACCGTGGAGTTTCTTGCTGGTTCTTCTCCATAGGAAACGACCAATTGGAACATGAGCTCTGATAACTTTTTGGCAGTGCGAGCCATATGTGGTCTCGTCTTGGCAACATTTTACATGAAAATGTTTTTGGTGGGATTTCACATCTTTTTGAAAGTTGCTTATGAAATAAAAAAAATTTTTGGGGGGTTCTTTACTAAAAATCCTGAAATACGTATTTTATTATTTATTACAAGGAGTCCCTATATCAATTTTCAGAACTCTAGCATCAAAATTTGCGGAAGTCTCGTAAAAACTTCCATCCCCTAGTTTAAGGGGTTGAAGGGTAAAAGTTCCAAGTTTTAGAATTGTTTTGTTGTTTGTGTACTATTACTAGCTTACATACCAAATTTCAGCTTTCTAGGACTTCAGGAAGAACTTTAGAATATTGATAATCATCAGTGAGTCAGTGACGAATTGGGGGTATTTTAGATATCAATAAAATCTAAAGTATAAGAGCTATGCAATTGAAACTATAGGTTTAATAAGTCAACCACTGACATTATATCCCGAAAATTTTGTTTATCTGGAATAATCCAAACCCAAGTTAAGAAGGTTCAAAAATACGACGAAGTGCTTCGAGAAAAGGTAGGTAGTGCCCTTGCGCTTCGCTTGGCTCGTCTTGGCGGGGGCACTCCCGTGCCCCCAGATTTGAAATGTAATTTTCGTATACAAGGATTTTAGAATGACATGATCGGGTTAAAGTACAAGAATAACGAGACAAAAGAGTACGTGAAAGCCTGAAAGCATAGCTTGAACGCTAGACCTTTGCCGCACTAAGGCCGGCCGCATACGTCCGCTTTCCTGATTCGGTTTCCTGATCAGGAATTCTAGCCTTTTCCCAACTATGTTGGGGTCCGCTTCCAGTCTAACCGGATGCAGCTTTAGAGTCCAGCTTTAGAGTCCAGCTTTAGAGTCCCCGCAAACTGCAGACTTTCTATCAGCCGAGAGTTCAGTCGGGCTCTTAATCAGTATGAACATTATTGATTGTGTAGCCAATTAACTTGTGTTACTGAACTGGGGAATAGGTACTAAGGTCAATAGCCTTCAAGATAGCAACCATAAAAATGATCACCAGAAACATTAATTCATTAAATTCTACAAAAACAAGGAAAATTAAACTTGAAAACAACATGTAAGATTTATTCATACTGAAATCAAACTTGAGTAAAGTTGTAAATTATAATATGATAATATAGGTAAATATTGTTCCAGATTTCTGGATGTTGTCTAACGGTATTTAAAGTCAAAGTAAAAGTTATTTTTTTTCTTAAAAATGCGGTAATACAAAAAGTGGCAAATAAATATTCGTGTGCCACATTTCGCCATATTTTGGCATGCAAATATTAATATCAAAGTAATCTTACTTTGATATTAATATTTGCATGCCAAATTCATTAACATTCACATATTATCTATGTACTAACACTAGTGTTGTGTATGTAATTACTAACAAATTGGATTTTATGATCTGGAAATAAATGATTATGAGTATTAATACTTAATTAAAATTGCCATCAAGCGAACTTAGGGTGGGTAGACTTGTATAAAGTTCTATCGATTAAATTGCGCACAAAACATTAGCCTTTTGACTTTGAAATACTAAAAGTAGCACGTTATTGGTCATGCGATGCGAACACGATGTCGTGCGTTCAGTGCCCGAAACGAAAACTTGCGTGAGCTACTATTTTTCAGATGCCTAGTTAGTGACTTTTATTCAGCTGCCGCGTACCTCTACTAATATTAAAGTTTCGGTTTGATTTCCAGACCGAGCAAAGTGCTATTATTAGATTTTTCGGTTAGGAAAGTCTTAGTAGCAGTCGAAGTTTGGAAGTGCGCGCAATAATGGCATTTTTTAGTAGGTAAGTTGAGTACAATCACGAGCATAACTACCTACACTTACGCAAAATTCAAAAGCGATTTTCTCGTGAAATATGATGTGAACTTTAGGAGAACATGGCTTTTTAATCATGCGTATTTCCCATTTCTGTACAGCCCGAAAGTCTGACAACCAGTCTTACCAAGGGGTATCGTATTACCCAGTAACTGGGTTGTGGAGGTCAGATAGGCAGTCGCTCCATGTAAAATTCTGGTATTCAGCTGCATCCGGTTAGACTGGAAGCCGACCCCAACATAGTTGGGAAAAGGCTAGGCAGATGGTGATGATGATGCTCGTGACTGTACAGAAATGGGTCTGAATCTGAACCTGACTAGTAAAATACCGAATCTTTGTTTATATTCTTAGGTAGAAGTCCTTCTAGATTTTTAATAGGCATCAACAGAAGCACGTCAAGTCTTTGAAAGTTTAACTGCATCAAGATAGAGAAGAGAATCGTGTCAAGTTCAAATAAAGGCCGGACCATAAAGCGCCTTATCGCGGCGGATGGACGTTGACGTGACGCGACTTATCTACCATACCCTTTATATCCTCTTTTATTCAAGCCGGCTCCAGAATGTACTCCTTTACCTTGGAATTTTTCAAGTGGGTGTCTGTTGCAGATTGTTGGTTGTTTTTAGGTAAATTTTGTAGGGTAGGTACCTACACTTATTAAGATGGCTAAAAGCTTCCAATCAGATAATTTCCTGAATAAAGTTTACGAAATTCAGTATCTGGTTGAAACCTTCCTTGATTGAAACCACTCAAATAGGCAACGGAGAACAATAGGTTGGAATATTGTATTTTTGGAGCAGGTAGATATCTGGTATTGGTACATGCAGATGGCAGGAAGGTAGGTAAGTAGGTTATATCTAGCTATTAGTTATAGATAGCTGACCGGCCGTAGGATTTAGGACAAAAAAACATTTAATTGAAGATATAAATGCACATTAATCTGCACCAAAGTGCCAAAGGAATCATATCGTGACCATAATACAGAAAGTGCTCATTTTCTCATCTCCATAATGAAAATATTATAAAGTGCATAATAAAAAGTCAACGTATCTAAAAAATAATATAGCTAGGTACGTGGAAGAAATTATATACCTTTATACAATTATTTCCAATAGTTTAAAGCAAGCTTATTATTCCACCTTATAGCCACGTCGAAAACAACCTGAAGCCTGCTGCAGGCACGTAATTAGTTAAGGAGTTAATTGAACGTATGTATGGTATGGATCATACATACGAGTACCTACGTAGACTAAATTATCATACGCAACAGCACTATTAAACGATAGTAACAAAATATGGGGAACAATACGACGATACCATAAACCATAGGTATTTGTACTTAAGCTTATCATAGTGATAAACTATCACCTTTTAGAGCTGAAAAATATTTACCGATACGGCGAGACAAGTAACTAATATTTTACATTGATATGAGGCCCGTGGCTAAATAATAACAGCCGCACAGGTCCATCGATCAGGTTAAGCTATGCTTGCCCCGGTTGGTCTGTGGATGGGTGACCATCTTTACATACCGTGACCCCTCCGTGCCTCGGAAAGCACGTTAAGCCGTTGGTCCCGGCTGTCATTCGTGGATCTTTGACAGTCGTTACGGGTAGTCAGAAGCCCGAAAGTCTGACAACCAGTCTTACCAAGACCCGTAACTAAGTTGTGGAGGTCAGATAGGCAGTCGCTCTATGTAAAATACTGGTATTCAGCTGCATCCGGTTAGACTGGAAGCCGACCCCAATATAGTTGGGAAAAGGCTAGGCAGATGATGATGTCCTGAAAAGTTGTGTGGAAATCGGTTGTCATGGTATGGGTATGCGGAGAAATGAGGAAAATGTCGTGAGGAGAGTTTTGAGTATGGATGTCGATGGCTTAAGAGTCGGGGAAGGCCAAAGAAACGATGGATGGAATGTGTGAATGATGATATGGTTAAAAAGGGGGTGACTACCGAGATGACGACTAATAGAGAAGTATGGAAGAAAAAGACATGTTGCGCTGACCCCATTTAAATTGGGATAAGGGCAGGAGAATGATGATGTAGCGGCTCCTGTGGGGAATTGCCGGTCTATTTTGTCAAAATGTCACCGTGAAAACATAGGTGAAGTGAGCTGATAATAATTTCAAAATATTGCTATGACAGGATGTCACTTCTAGGGATCCTACGATAAACAAGATGACACGTGTCTTTAATCACAAAGAATAATAAAGAAAGGTAAATAATACAAGTAGAGAGCTATAAACAGTTGAGTATCGCCACTGGAGGTACTCAATCTTGGCCGAAGGATTTTCATGAAAAGGCCAGGTTTTTTTTTTAGTTTTCACTTTCAGCGTTTTCGCTGGAAACGACACTATGAAAGTCTACTGCGAATCACGCAAAGATGGTTATTGTGAATGATTACAATGTTAGCTACCACCATAACCTGAATGAAAGAACTAAGCCATACCTACCGGCGTCTACAAAATACAGAATAAGTTTGGTTTCACCCAAGAATTCAACAGATGACACAAGTCTACAATAATGACCTATGTAAGTATCTACTCGCCTCTAACGACCTACGTTTACATGAACTTAGTCCAAAGAAAGAGACCCTAGCAACACAACACGTATGCTTAAGTCTACCTTTAAAAGAAAGAACTGTATAAGAGCCGTAGGGGTCCCTACAAAATGTGTGAAACTATTATGTGACCCGACAATACAACGGATGAGATGGCACAAGCCTATCTAGTTCTACATCTTCTAGTTCTAACTACCCACTGCTTATCAGGGCTAAGGCTAGAATTGGCCCTAGCAAGGCAACGTACACAACACTTAAGGTAAAGGCTACGACGCTACGCAGGTGCATCCACCAAGACACTCACATCATTGAAATAAGCTTGTTCCAACCGCTGTCGAGTCTTGTTAGCTTTGCTGTATTCAGGGAGGCTGGATTGTCTTCTCACACGCATCCTTTGGTCACGATCCATTGTCATCAGATCAGATTTCTGCGATAACACTAAATAGTGTAACCGATGAATTATATCCATTTTTAATTAACAATTACTTATTTTAATCAGAGTTTTCAAGTTTAGTCCGAATGATTTAGTTTCTATTCATGAAAACGTCTGTCGTCTTCTCTGTTAAAAGGTTCTAAAAACAGTGTATAAATATTAATTTTCTTTTAAGTAATTTCAAAAGTTTTTGAGGAAACAGTGAGTTATTTTCCGCACTGAAAATCAAGAAGTATTTTTCAGATGTAATAAAAAATATAAAAGAACAACAGTTATAGTAGGGTGACACTGATAGAAACTTAAAGTTAATGTGAACGCGGTCGCGGTATAGCGCCCGCTAGTTAGGGCGGGCGCGGAGTGACTGTGGGCTGGGCGCCGGATGTAGCGTGGCGGCGGCGGCGATCCGACGTAACCGGGCAACCGTTTGCAAACAACACGCAATCCTAAGATGTCTAGAGGTACCTATTGACGAAAGAAACAGCCTAATTACGCTTTCAGTTATGCGGAATTTAAATCTATGGAGACTGAAAACAGCTGAAACAATTACTACATCCTTTATCATTCACTAGCTTCTGCCCGCGACTTCGTCCGCGTGAAATTTCTTGTGCTTACCGTTCACTCTGAGTTTTTTTCTTTTTGCTCGGCTCCTAAGGGTCATAGCGTGATGTTAAATAGCCTATAGCCTTCCTCAAGAATAGGGCTATCAAATGCAAAAAGATTTTTTTCAAATCTGACCGGTAGTTCCAGAGATTATCGCGTTCAAACAAACAAACTCTTCAGCTTTATTATTAGTATAGATAAAAAACTCTATGGCCCATAACTCCTTAATAGGTACCAACTCTTAACATCTTACACACGTGATAACTTTTAAACGAAATATCCGATTGAGATGAAACAAAAAGTATTTTACTTCTTCATAAATACTCTTGATAACATAATGCTTAATTTCGATAAAGATTAATATTACGATACATATTTAACGTAGTTTTTTTTTCTTCAGACGATTTAATAATTATTTTGAACACAAAATCGGTTATTGTGATTAAACCATGATAGCTAGATATATGTTCTCGCGGACTTTTCTGTAGGTCTTAATGGGCTCTACAAACCCGTAGTACATCATTTTGTTCTATTGTCAATAGTTTTTGCAGCGCACGCAAAAATAGGTTTTCGATTTTACACCTTGTGTTACAAAATAGCAATTTTATTACGGATCCCTAATTTTGAACAAAAAAAATATAGCCTATAGCCTTCCTCGATAAATGGACTACCCAACACTAAAAGAATCATTCAAATCGGACCAGTAGTTCCAGAGATTAGCGCGTTCAAACAAACAAACAAACAAACAAACTCTGCAGCTTTATAATATTAGTATAGATTAGTATAGATTAGGTAGGTATGAGAATCTTGTCTCCTATAATGTATATAGGAGACAACCCATACTTACCTATTTTGTTATTGGTATATTGGCGTGGTTAACTGATACTTATATTATATGGCCAATTATTTAATTAAATGGTCTGTGTCTCGTAATTTTAATTACTTTGCATACCTAGTTACCCGATTTTATAGAATCAAGTTTTTCTAACTGAAAAGACAGCTGTGCTACTGGGGAGTTTGTTGCGCCACTTCTTCTTTCCAGCTAAAGCACTAGGAAGTGAAGGGCGGGCGTTTTGGGAGACTGTCTTAAGTAATTTTGATGTTCGAAAAGAGCCGATTCTCAGCAATAATTTGAACAAATAACTTTTTTTTTATAATTTTATTTAATGATATTAAAAATACAGAGGTGTTACTTAAATCTAAACCCGCCAAACGTTTAGGTACGTTTGATGGCAAGAGGCGCTCTTTTACATAATAATGCACCACCTTATTACATACCTACTTTTGATTTTGAGGTTTTCAGTTACCTACTTACTTCAATTTATCTACCTATAGATACCATGGATAACAGCCGCTGACATTTGAACTCATAGTTTACCTAAGTTTCAAGTCGAACTAGTTTGGTCCATTCCTACCCAATGCTAGTGATAAAGCCGCAGGAAACTAAGCAAATAGAGGTATACTAGTTAACCAATCTAGGGACCTGGACTTTCAAATTAAGGAAACCTCATCGGAGTGACGCGGTGGTCTAGACAAGTTTACAAATTCAGACATATCAGACCTAGCTAGGTACCTACTTAGGTACTCACGAAAGCTTGAAACCTACTTTCTAACTCTACTCTTTCGTCCCCCTTGTTTCAGATCATCATAATACATTTTTAATAACTAGTCGCTCCTGAACTGACTATATCCTATCTGCTACTGCTAGTAACCCAAATATCCGTTCTTCCTGCACGACGATCTGAACAACTACCGAGACGCCTGAGGCCAATAGAAGACCTCTCATTGGAGAAGGTGACAGAGAAATTATTATAGGTATCGAATTTGTTACAATGTTGTTTGTCATAATCTAGTAGGCACCCTCCAAAAGTTAGTTGGCATTTTTGAACTTCAACTGAGTTTCCACATTATGATTTGAAATTCTAGTTTCAAATGTTTGAACTGTAGGTATCTACACTATAATGTTTTTATTGACTAGGTAATTCAACTTTCTATGAAATAACATCTATACTAATATAATAATATATAATATTATAAAGCTGCAGAGTTTGTTTGTTTGTTTGTTTGAACGCGCTAATCTCTGGAACTACTGGTCCGATTTGAATGATTATTTTAGTGTTGGGTAGTCTATTTATCGAGGAAGGCTATAGGCTATATTTTTTTTTTCAAAATTAGGGATCCGTAATAAAATTGCTATTTTGTAACACAAGGTGTAAAATCGAAAACCTATTTTTGCGTGCGCTGCAAAAACTATTGACAATAGAACAAAATGTACTACGGGTTTGTAGAGCCCATTAAGACCTACAAAAAAGTCCGCGAGAACATATATCTAGCTATCATGGTTTAACCACAATAACCGATTTTGTGTTCAAAATAATTATTAAATCGTCTGAAGAAAAAAAAACTACGTTAAATATGTATCGTAATATTAATCTTTATCGAAATTAAGCATTATGTTATCAAGAGTATTTATGAAGAAGTAAAATACTTTTTGTTTCATCTCAATCGGATATTTCGTTTAAAAGTTATCACGTGTGTAAGATGTTAAGAGTTGGTACCTATTAAGGAGTTATGGGCCATAGAGTTTTTTATCTATACTAATAATAAAGCTGAAGAGTTTGTTTGTTTGAACGCGATAATCTCTGGAACTACCGGTCAGATTTGAAAAAAATCTATTTGCATTTGATAGCCCAATTCTTGAGGAAGGCTATTTAACATCACGCTATGACCCTTAGGAGTCGAGCAAAAAGAAAAAAAACTCAGAGTGAACGGTAAGCCAATACGAAGTGTTGCGACGCGACGGGGTACAAGTAGGGTAGTAGGGTACAAGAAATTTCACGCGGACGAAGTCGCGGGCAGAAGCTAGTAAAAAAATAATCAGGTAGGTAACCCCTACGATCACCTACCTGATTACCTATATTTTTATTTTAAATCATAGGTTATTAGCATCACAGCTGAAGATCTGTTTTCTACCATATTTTGTCGCCAATTAGTCGGAATCAGTCGCCAAGTCACAGATTTAATCAGGTCTTAGTTTAGGAGATATAAAGAGTTTCATTAGTAAGGTATACTCCAAGAGCTGGTCGAAGTGTTTTTTCGTGAACTCTTCGATCTAGCGACAATTTTTTTGTTATCAAAATTAAAATCCCAGATGGTGGCTCTGCCAGTCAGTGGGCAACCCTAGTGCGTGTTTTTTACCGTGCGGCCGTAGATACATATTATTTCAAGGATACTGCCGAGACGTACCTAATAGGTACCTACTGCTTACTTTAACTTTATTATAGGTACTGTGCTTCTGAGATTAAAGGCGTAATGTTATGCAATGTTGTGTTCCTACTTAGCTCTCTTGCCAATACCATCTAAACTTATTGTTCTAGCGATGTAGGCGCGTATTATGAGCTAAAGCAAGAGCATCGTACGTGACAATGAAATATACGCTATTAGACAGTTTGAATACTTTTCATAATTCTTTCAAGTTTTTTTACGATTATCAAAAGTACGTCTAGGTAGTCTAGGTACCGACAGGAAATAGAAAACTTGGATCATAAAAACACAAGAACTATGTACAAAATTGCTTCCCACATCGACTAGAAAACGTTAATGAATTCATTCATTAGGTGTGTGTAGGTATTTTTCAACTTACTGTGGTCAATTGGTATAAATACAATCAATTAAACAAACAAGTTATAACTATGAATACTTTATTAGTAGTATAAGGCAGACAATTACACCTTAGTAACTCTCACAAATTGAGAGAAAAATTATGTTCAAAGTCAAAAGACAATTCATAACTCTTCTACTAGTCTCCCTTTAAATATACAACAATCAATAAATACATGTGTAAATATTTAATCTGCCAAAATAACACCAACAAATTGCCAAGATTTCATCATAAAGTCTTTTTACTTTATATCATTTGTGCAGACATTTTTTTTGTCATCACAGACACAATTGGCAAAGTGATATGTATTAAACTAACAAAATAGAGCTCTCTATGAAGAAAAAATTAAAAATCTTAGTTTTTCTTAGTCTTAATAAGTTATTCCTAACATGATTTTTGTAAAGTTAAATAACACCTGACATAAGTATAGCCTGAGTAAATAATTTATGTTAAATTATCCACATTTATCATTATTTTTACAGCAAACATATCTCATTCACATCAAACTATGATAAAATGTTTAACAGTGTTGTGTGTACTACACACACAATCATGATGCAATGAGGGTGCATTAGAAAAATGAATTCAACAAATAATAACCAAATCACCTTTAACAATCCATTAAGATGATTTTGTGTGGCACAAGATAATAAATTGATTGAAAATTGACATGCCAGTAAAAAAGAGCTTAAACTATGGCGGGAAACATGGAAGTGATTAACTAAGTGGTAACAATGATACATATACAAGTTCCTACATATAAAAAACAAAGATACTTCAGCTGTAAAAAACAAAATTGTGCAATTGCATCTCCCAGTCAACTATAAACATTTTCCTAACATAGTTCTGGTTATTAAAATTTCAATAAACTTATTTACTTGACATTCTGAACTTATCAACTTAATGTACTTTTATAAAAAAGTTTTATGTAACTCTTTAAGGGGCAAACACATAAGCACCATAAATTAGAAGATGACTACATTGTACTTAAGCATGATTGATGTCTTTGTGAATATTCTGGTCCTTGATAATTAGATAAATTATTATCAAATATTATGCTAATCTATTAACTTCATTTAACTAATAAACAAATGCTTTATAATATTATTATTCTGCTATCTTTGATTTACCATTCAATTTTCCGAGCTGACCTAACATAAGGACAGTATTAATTAAATTTTCAGAGTAAATACGCTGATTTGTTTCCATTTTTCTCAGCTTCTGGACAATATATTTAGAGAAAAATTCCAGTTCATTCTCGTTTCCATGACTTCTTGTTTCATCCTCTAAACTCCGTTTACGTTTAGCATCCCGAGGGCTGGTTAGATTGGTATTTTTAGCTTTTCTTTTTGTAGAATGGTTAGCCTTATTATTACTACTGCCACTATTTACAAACGCCAGGTTCAAATCTTCAGCCAGATCATTAGCTTCTTCCTCATTTAACTGTATAGTCAAATCATCAGGCACCGTTACCATGGGTACATGATTTTCAGAAAATATGGGGGACGGCAGGAATGATACCCGTTTTCTAACTTTAACAGCTGAGTGTTTTGGCTTTAAAGCAGCAGCATCTTCAGATGTAGCTCCTACTGTATGTCTACGGCTTGTCTTCTGCTTAGTTGATTCTGAGTTATGTAGTCGGCTCACTGATTGTTTGTTGCTCCAGAAATTAACCTTAATCTTCTGTTTAGGTTTAGGTTTCTGTTCGGCAGGCTTTGGCTTGTTTAAAACTGTGGGTAATTTATAACGTATGTTGTCATCTTCTTGTTTCACTTTTTCTATCTTTTTCAGTTTGGGTGATTTACCAGCATTGTTGAAGAAATTGGTGTTTAACTTGTACCTTACATTGTCATCATCTGATTGGTAACCGTTTTTCTTAGACGACGACTTATCGACAGATACGGGTTTCATTGTCTTGATGATATGATTATTCAGTATCAGTATTAGATTATAAACAGTCTCTCACTGCACCTGGAATGAGACAAAAAAAAAAGATAAATAAGTAAAATTTTACAATTAAATTAACTAACGGTTTGATTAGAAATTCAACGAAAATATTATGTTGTACCTACATATAGAGGGGAACCGAGTTAGCTAGTTCGCGTAGTGCTTTCCCGCCCAAACCTTCGTCAACAAAATCGAGTAACTAAAGCTGTTATCGTAACAGTAATGTCAATAACCTAAATTATCTAGAGAATATTTATACATGACGCGTACAATAGAAACGATATTTGCACCAAACAGGATCCATTAGCGAGGAAATTGAAGATAATAATTTTTTGAGGTTATGAGACTTACTACTTTCAATAAAATCGTTTAGTTCTTTGAATTGATAATTAAATGTAAGTAACGTAAATCATACTCCACAGAGGAATATTAGCTTTAACTATCACATTTAAGTTAGCTAAATTATTGTTTTGCATAGAATAATGTCTCGTCATCAATAACATTTGATAGGCAATTACTATTACATAATCATAATATTTTATTGACTAAAACTTACCTTTATTAAGTTTCATTATTATTCACCAAGTATTCACTCACTGTGTTGGTCACAAGAGTCAAAAATAAATAAATATTATCCACGAATACAAACACGACACGCACGATTTGGAGTGTTCATGACGCAAAGTGTTTCCAAAATTGTCCGCTAGAGGCGTAATAGCCGCGCGCGGGAAATATTATGGGAGCGTTCATCATTAGAAAGTGGAAAACCCAAATGTTAGATATAGGAAACAACTTTACAGGTTGACCGTAAAGAGTAGAAAAAAATGGAGGTCGCCACTATCATATAAATGGTATCATTTATAGTGTAACTTAGACGTATTTGATACTTGTAATATTTTAAAGATAAATATTAGGAAGATAGGGAAGATCCTGTACTGTGTTTGCAATGTTTTACATCATACGTATTGATCAGAAATATAAATTAATATAGAAATAACTAAATATTAATTTAAAATTTATTGTAATTGACTCAGTAAATCTGAGTCCATGTCTCGGTATATAGTAACGAGCACAACCGCACATTAGTGGTAACAATTCGACATTTACAGCACTTTTCTAACGTACTTAGCAGTTAAGGGTGATTTTCGTAGTGTAAGTGTTAGCACTGAGCGGTTGACTGTACCTAATCTACTTATCGAGGTATGTTTTGGTACCTAGGTACTAAATGAATAAAATTGTTTCGTATTACTGCAATGACAAAATACTAATAGGTAAAGGACTACCTAGTAGATGTTTAAAAAAAATGCTTTTAAAGGTACGCAACATCAAAAGTAGGGGGGGGGGGGTATGGGTTTCTGAAGCCATACATTTTAATTTAGAGGCGAACCTGATAATTATCTTATTTGTGTGGACGTAAATTTCCGAGAGATTGAATACAAACAAAATTATTATTTTTATCAATAACTTACCTATTTCTCTTCGCAAGTAATATCATAATAACAACACTGGAAACTAACATTTAAATCGAAATACCTACGTAATACCTATGCCTCTGTAGGTAGGTACTGTTTGCCCAGCTAGCTGGGCGTCTAGAATGGGGGTAAGTTATGTCAATAGTGTTCAAAAGCTGCGCTAAGCAAACAGCTTTTGAAATGAATAGCATGTCTTCAGGTCTGCTTTTGACCTTAATAATAAATTAAAAGTATCAAAATACGAGCATCATTTTACTATTTAATAAAATACTAGCTGACTCGGCGAACTACGGACCGCCTCAGCGTTTTTTTTTGTTATTTTTTTTTCATGTTTTAATAATTATTCTGCTACAACAAATAAAAAAAAAATCCAACAAATAAAATATCATAAAAATCGGTCCCGCCGTTCTTGAGTTATAAATGGTGTAACTAACACGACTTTGTTTCATATTATAATAGATTTTGGCTTACCATATGATTTTTCATGGAAATCCACCCCATCTTGGCACGGAACTTCAGTTTACGTTTCGGATTATCCGTGTTTAACGATTTTTTATACAGCACTATGTCAAAAATGTCCAATACAACGAAATAAAACGCTATTGTTGTTAAAGCTGAGGCTTTACGCGACGCGAATTGGGAGGTTATGACGGTCTACGAGATCTGCTCCCGGACTGAGTGGGAGGCTGTGCGCAATGCGGCAACGCGGCTGTCTACAAAACATTAAGCTATAACAAAGTGCTCACGTATGCAGAGAAAACAAACATTGCTGCAAAATAAAACTTACAAAAAGATATACCTATAAAGAAATTCAAATGAATCCAGTCAAGTCTAGAGCGCCAAAAAAAAAAAAAATCTTACCAATGCAAAATTAACGATTTTTCTCAGTTCTCCAGGTTTTTGTCAGCGTTTATTATATGTTTTCCAAACTTTACTAGATAAAAACAAATAATCAAACAGAATATTAATTCTTTTGTTTTGGCTCAACCGCGGGAACATTCAAATGTATTGATTTGAATTTTATTGCGAACGTCATTTCGCATGTGCCTATAGAGAGCTAGGCGTGCGCACTAGAGGGATTCCTATGAATGGTTTAGGTATTCATCTACAAGGGTCGCGTACTAGAAAAGCAAAATGTTGTCCATTAACTTTAATGGGAACGCTTTGTCTTGGTCGTTTCGTATGCATTCGTATCCGTTAGGGGTGGGCATCATTCATTATATTATCTTATGCGTAGATACTGCGTACAAACTTGGGTTCTGAAAATGTAATACCAACCTATTACATTTTCAGAACCCAAGTTTGTTTGAAAGTTAATGAAGATTTTGCTTTTCATTATTTTTAAAACTCGGAGGTCTGTACCTACTTAGCTAGTTTTATTGTTATGCATTCGTAATTTTAAGAACCATTGGATTTCGTCAAAATAATCTAAATACTTGCCGATAACTATTACGTACAGTATTACCATACCTAGTAAGTACCTACATGTTTTTGCTAAACGTCGAGCAAAGCAACACCTAGTTTGGTAGATACTTACCTAAAACCAAACCTAAGCAACCAATCCCGCAGTTATTGCGTAACACACTATCAGTAGCAATGGGTTTCATTTTGACAGTTCAACAACATTCATTGCGTTATTTACGTTGTTGAGCAGATACACTTTTCGAACGTATGGAGCAATGGATTAGCAATATGCTTCAAAATGATTCAAATTGAGAGCAATAATGTGTTACGCAATTAGGGTGCCTTTTTACCATTCCTTTCTCATTCACCGTAGACAACGCGTAAGCTGCGAAATCTCCAATTATTAAAAAAATAAATAAAAACCTTTTGTTGATTTTTTTTTTCATTTTAGTAGTGGGCATGTGGTGTCAGACAGAGAGTACTTAATTTTATTACAAAAGTAACCCGCGTTAGAAAAAACTCTCTCTGCTTCTGCTAGTGGGGGAATAGACATTAAATAATTGTAGCAATAATTTAGGTATTTCCCTCTGTCGCCCTCATTTTCAAAGAGAGCTTTTTCTACGTGCAAGGTTGTTTGCAAGTCATGGATAGACATGGAAGTTATATTCTGTCCTTTGTCTTCCTGGGGGTTTAACAAATTATTAAGCTCAGATTCCAGCTATTCTTCTGTAGTTAAACTTGTGACCTTCGCAATCGTCGCATCATTTGTCAGATTTGTCAGTTGTGGATGTATTTAACCTTTACACAACAATTACACACGATTCTTTTAAAGACACTGTAATTTCGTCGTTGCTTAATGTTTGAAAAGCTGTTGCATCAAGCTTTTTTTAAAAAAACTGAGAAGGACTGTGCAAGTATTGTAAGCTCAATCTCAAAGCATTTATTTAAATTAAACCATGTACAGGCACTTTTGAATTGTAAAAATTAAATAGTCTGTCAGTTAGTAAGAAAGTTGAAGCTAGTTGCCCATTCCAAAACGTAGATCTATGAGAAGAACGGACAAGAAACCAAAATCCTGGGTAAATTATTCTTGTTACTTCTCTATGTGAGAACAAAGTAAAAAAAAAACTAAGATACTTGTAACTTGCCTCAATCAGTCTATTTTCCTTAATAAGGATGCGCAGTGGATTACGCTCAAAAAACTTTGTTGTAAGTCCAATTTCTTTAGGCTGAAATTTAGTGCAGTATCCGCTGTTACAAGAGTAACGTCTCGTCTACCTGCCCTGTGGCTTATAAGGTCACTTTCATAATACCTAGTGAATTTCAGATTGCTTCCAATGTAGCCTAGTATACTCTGACTCAGTGAATTCTGTAACCATAATAAAAAATGACTGTTGGTTTAGTAGATTATTTAATACTGTTATTATGTGACTCAAGTCTCAAAAGTCTCGTTATTCCCGAGACCGAAAATGTTAGTCTCGAGTCTCGAAAATACCAAAAAATCGTCGAGACTCTCGAAATTTTCGAGACCGAGATTCCCGGGATGAAAGCCCTACTCCAAATCAAGTTCGATGTCTGTCAATAATGTTAGAAATCTGTTGATAGGAATCTTGTAAGAGTTGTAGTAGGTATAGTCAACAGCAAAAGTAGATGATCAAAATCAGAAATTCAATACATTAGTATTGAACGTAGTTCGCGTCAGAACTCTGCCACACAGCCACACAGTCTCTGCACACAGCTCAACAACAACAACAGCAACATCTCTGCACACAGTTCTGACGCGAACTCCGTTAGGTAATTAGTATTGAATTTCTGATTTTGATCATCTACTTTTGCTGTTGACTGTACGTTCATAGCCGGGATTTCGGGAACCCTCCTGTAGGGCTACGGCTCACTCTACATAGTTGCATTTGGGATGCCAGGAGCCTCGTGGAGGGCTTATATAAAATGTAGGGCTTTCAGCAAATACCTACAGCTGTTATAAAATGTGAAAATAAAATCAGTTGTATATTTTTTTAAACATAATTATAGCATAGTAAATAATAGGTAGGATCTGTTCGTTGGTTTTAAAGTTTGAAATGTTACAGGATAACCGCAGCGGTAACCGCTACGAGTGGAATGGAAAATCATTTTGACGGTTACAAATAGGTATTCACTAAAAATATTTATTTTGAGATTTTAAATACGAGGATGTGTTTAACAATCGAAGCTTTTCAGTATTCCGTATCAAAATGGTAAAAAAGGATTACTTGCGACTGGTGCGACTATTCGTTTGTCTGTCTATTCGGCTGTCACAGGCAGAACTGCTTATCGCAATTTTTTTTTGAGATTAAATGTTTACCTACTTTACATGAGTTTGTATTATTTCACATGTAACGCAAGGACACTTCTGCCTATTTCGTGGCATTTTGTTGCACAATGCCGTTATTGCACAATGCATGTTACCTACGCGCTAATTCATCATCATCATCATCAGCATAGCAGTTCACTGTTGGACATAGGCCTCTCCTATTGCACGCCATTCAACTCGATTTTCGGCAACTCTCATCTAGCTGCTACCAGCCATCCTGCGAAGATCGTCGCTCCACCTAGCCTGAGGGGGTTCCAATGGGATTCCACCTTACGCGCTTTGCGCTATAATTGCCTAATGCAAAACGAAGCTCTCCGTTATATAAAAGTTAGTGTAAATGTTCCGATGGATGTTGAATGTTAATTTACAACAAAGATTTTGATACTTAGGTCTGTCCTTAAAAGTTTCGTCCTAGATTCCAACACACTTCGTATCTAAATGTAGGTAGGTACCTACATATTGATGATGTTTAGGTGGGAGAATAATTAAATTGGACTTTAAAATGTAATAAAATAGACTTACCTGAGCTCTAACGGCTGCTAGATGCAATTGCGTAGCTCTGTAGTCGTATTTCTTCACGGAAATATCCTCCTGTTATGTAGAAGTATATGTTAAAAAATACCTTAAAAATCTGAGTAGGTATAATAAAGGAACTACACATTACAGGAACTTAAAAACAAAACCAGTAGACAAAAAAAAACGAACACAAATGGTATATCATAATGGTTATAATAAGAACATTGAAACACAGAAATAAATTGTAGTTTTTAAATATTTGTTTTTTTTTTCTCAATTTTTCCTTATTATTTTCGGCCAGTTCAGTCAAAATTTATTTACAATCTCCTTGCACTCATTTTATTTAAATATCATGACATCTATCGACGCTTCCAATGAACCATGGAGTATTCTCCATGCAATGAACCTGTAGTTAAGACGTTTGGTTTTGTCGTCTCTCTGAGTCTGGAGGTCTCTCTATTCGGATGATTTCAACTGTTGCTTGACAGACGAAAACAGCGACATCTATCATGAATTAAACGTATACATGTTTTCATTCTGTTATATGCCGCTGTTTAGTTTCTATGATGATCAAGAGGTGTCACTAGTGGTTTCATTTCAAAAGTTTGTCTTACTTTATAAAATTGTAGTTTTCAGCAGAGGGTTGTGCACACATTCCGTGGTTGTGCATTCGACGAGTTTTAAAAAATTACTTTTAGGACGAAGCTTTCTGGTTAATTTAAGTATATGTATATGATGTAGGAAAAAATCCTAAAGTCCTATTCACCTACATTAAATTACCTAATTAATTAGTCTGGTATTAAAATGTAGGTTACTAGTGGCAATACTTTACAAGCTGTTGCTTAACAGCTTGTAAAGTATTGCCACTAGTAGCTCCATTGTGCTTTATTCTTCAATACCAGGCTGAGCGTGAAATTTTAATGATGTTGAAATCAGGCCGATTTTGTTTTCGCTCCAAAAATGTTTTCGATTTAACTTTACGGGCGACTTCACTTTCCCGGATTTCCCTTACATTTCTCAATTTTGATACAGTTAGTTCTCTCCGATGGCTTTTGCCGTTTTTTTATTAGTACGATCAAAGTAAGAAAAAAATAAGTATAGGTAGGTACCTATCTATACTTATTTTTTTCTTACTTTTTCGTCACGTTTTATCGGCAGAACTATTTCGTATTAAGTATATTAATTGATTTTGATAGTAGGAATAGCATTAGGTAATATTTTTTGTAAGCTTTTTAGTTTTTGCTTTTGTTTTGTAGTTGCTCCATTACCTTTATTTTCGTCTGTTTCTTACATAGACACATTAACTTACCTGTATTTCGTTAACTTTGTTGTATAGATTACTTTCAATACCCCTGCTTTGATGACGACCTAGCGCATCGAGGCTTTCCTGTAAAAGAAATGTATAATTAACACCTTGCTTATAACATTAGTCGATTTTAATGAGAATTATACATATAAAACTGTAAAGAGGTAGGCAAGTATTTTATAAAATACTAGTGGCGCCCCGCGGTTTCACCCGCGTAAGTTACGATCCCGTGGGAATATCGGGATAAAAACTATCCTATGTTCTTTCCAGGGACTCAAACTATCTCTATACCAAAATTTCATCTAAATCGGTTCAGCGGTTTAAGCGTGAAGAGGTAACATACACACAGACACACTTTCGCATTTATAATATTAGTATGGATGTGTTTTCATCATCATCATCCATAGCCCGACTTCACCCACTGCTGAGCATAAAGGTCTCTTTTTTCTTGTGGCTATCTCCTTGCTTCTGTGCCAGCCTCATCCAGTCTACCCGCAATGGCAACTAGTATATCCTTCGACTCGCCACCGGACGACCGACACTTCGTTTTCCAGTCCATTGGATGTTTTAACCTGTACGTAAGTAAGTGTCCCACTACATACTGGGAAAGCTCTCCTACATTCATAGCGTTACGCACATACTTATTCCTAGGTGTGGGCGTGTGGCCTTATCTCGGCCAGTCCGTCATGAAAGTTAATTGAAATGAATGGTTTGACTTTGAAGCTGGGGCTTAAAGTACCTAAGTAATTTATTTATACATGGTGAAATTGAAAAAAACTGGAAGCCATAGGATCGTAACAACTTTTAATGCTGGACGGAAACCAAAATCGCGAAAAAATACATATCTATGGTCGCTTATCTCGACAAATTGTAGGGACATTTGATTTTTTTTCACGATTTCAGGTTTGTTTCATATTTTAGTTGTTTCCACTACAGCTTGTTGGTAGGTATACAAATTATAAACACGGTAAAGGAGTATTTACCCAAGGATAGTAGCAGATGGCGTTCTGAATAACCTTATGGGAAGAAGGTATGAGTTTTTTTGAACGTTTACATGTACAATAAAATTAAGTATTTTACTAACTTGTAGCTGTTTAATTTGTATTTCTAGTTCTAGTGCGTCCTTCTTCAGCTGTTCGTAGTTGACGCGCGCTTGTGGACCCATCCGGTCCAGCAGGATCTCACCACGAAGGATAGGCGGCATACTTTCCTGTTGACAAAAAAACAAACGGTCTAGTGCTGTCATTTTTGTAGGGACTTCCTTCTGATTTTAAAGACTTTGAGGCGAATGAATAGGTAATTACGGCATGGGTTTCGGAAAACGAAGCCCACGTTCGCAACATATCGCGGCGGGATTTTATCGCGCACTGGATTTTAAACTCTCGGTGTTGAGCCGAGCATTGAGGACCCAATAGAGCGCATTCCAACGCGTCAAAAAAAACTACTGTTGGATTTTCAACTCTCGGCGCTAAGAAATGCGTTGAAAATCCAGTGCGCGGAAAAAAAATCGCCGCGGGAAAAACGTAGGTATGATGGGCAGAAGAATTATCGCACGATGTTCAAAAGATAGAATAGAATTTAAATTTTTCTTTATTAGAGTGACCAAGACTCAAACAAGATTGTTAGTAAAACTTACGACTATGTTGGTAAGTACAGACAATAAACAAAAACACAAGAAATAACGGTTGGTCACCGTTGCGACGTCCCCTAAGAGACGGCACAACAGTGACCCACGTAAACACAGTCCAGGCGACTCGCAACCATGTTTAAGACTCTGTTGGAGCCGCCCCACACCCTGCGCACCAGGGAAGTGCACCTTTTACGCATTGTTGCGTAAAAGCAATCTACATGCTCATCGGCGAACATCCCTGACGCACTACAGAAACGAAAAGATGACCAAGACAAATCGAGCGACAGTTCATTTATAAAATCTATCAGATGCGGTCTCCACTTCATAACTACATACATAATTCCTCGTTTTTCTTTCGCCGAATCTATTAAAATGTAAGTGATTTGAAGAAATTATGGACTTGTCAAAGACACCTGCCTTTTTTTTTTTTTTTTTTTTTAGTTCGATGTAGTCTATAGGGTTAACCAATAATAATAATAATAATAATATTCCACAACTATCACACAATAGGATTGTGATAATGTTTTAGTAGCTTTAAAAATTGATCAACTGCGAGTCGGTCTCGCGCACCGAGGGTTCCATACAAATTTGTAGGTATGGAACTACAAATTTACAGTTTTCGGGTTCTTTCCTAAAGGAAAGAACCCGAAAACTGTAAATTAATTAATTAAATTAATTAATTAATAAGCAATGTCATGTAGCACAAGTAAACTTGTGCTACATGACATTGCTTCTTGCCAAATTTCATGATTCTAGGCAACGGGAAGTACTCTATAGGTTTTGATTCCCTTGCGAGTGTCAAAATATGCGGCATAAACGCAACATAAACGCCTGTATCTTTTGATTGCGTTGACTTAGAAGTTTGATTTTTTTACTACTCCAAGGGATTGCAGCCTTGAGTATTTGATATTAATTTCAACTTGATAACTCTACGCGTTCTGAGAAAAAGGGTCTGGACAGACGGACAACGAAGTGATCTAGTAAGGGTTCCGTGTTTAATTTTGAGGTACGGAACCCTAAAAATAACCCTACTGAAAAAATGAAACAAAATAATACTGGGGTCGGATATTATTTCCATTATTTCAGTTTTTATTAGAAGAAGTTATGAACTTGTCAAAGAAACCAGCGACAGCGGGTAGTTGCGTAACACACTAAAGGTAGGAATCGGTTTCATTTTGACAGTTCAACAACATTCATTGCGTAATTTACGTTGTTGAGCAAACAAATTCTACGAACATAGGAAGCAATGGATTAGCAATATCATTCAAAATGATTTAGATTGTGATTGATAGTGCGTTACGCAATTAGGGTGCCGCCTTAGTTCGATGTAGATTATGGGGTTAACCTATTAGGATTGTGGTAATGTTTTAGTGGCATTAAAAATGCTCCTAACAGTTTTGTCACAAAAAAAGCTTCCTTATTGCGTAACTTGTAGAAAGTCCCTAAAACACACTTGCAATGGCAATCCAAGGGTTAATTCCTAGGGGAAATTCCTAATCCATTGCTTCATAGGTTTGACAAATTGTTCTGTTAACCAACATAATTAAAGCAATGAACGTGGCGGAACTGACAAAATGAATGACATTGCGTTCGATTACAATTTTATGTGTATTACGCAATTACCCCGCAGTTTAGCTTCAGGGGCTGTGTGAGTTTTTTCACTCACATTCGATTACGAGCGTGTTATATTTTTATATGGGAAGTTATAGCGCCACCTGGTGGTAACTAGGAGAAACCTATTTTTCCATAAACATTCTAACGCGCTCGCAATCGAACGTGATTCGAAAAAACTTACACTAAGGCTACAGATTAGGAGAAAATTATTAGCATTGAAGTAATTTTTAATTCACCAGAGATAACTAATAAGTTGTAGCTTTTGAATTGTAGGTACCTATCACAGTTTATAAACAAAACGTTCAGGACAAAAGCGCAAGAAGCTTAATTAGCCCGTTGTGGCTAAACCTAGGCAACGTAAATTAAAACTAAAACAGTTAAGCAGTTCCTAATCTCGTGCACTAACTTTCGGAAAACTCGTGCAAATGACGTCACATTCGTGCCTTTCTCTTTGAATTCTTAATTGGAATTGTCTTGTACCTAGTGACAATGTTGGTCAAGAGGGTATTCGTGTGTGTGGCTCACCGAAGTTTAACCGAGACACGTTTGCTTGGATGCGTTGACAGGCCATGAACTCGACACTTGAATGGACGTAATGTATAATAACATAACATTCAGAGTTACACCTATAGAAGCTACTTATACCCTATTTCACGACACGACGATTGCCATTTGCAAAAAAACGTAAGAAATATTGAATTTCGCGAGCTACTTTGAAGGATAGGTTACAATAAGACCGCGCCTCCACTGACCCCCCGTGTCATGAAGTAAAATGGTTTATTATTTACTTTGAAGAAACTATTTAGGAAACAAAGGTTCTCTTGGGTCACGAGCACCGCCGCTGAACGTGGGGTAATTTTTTTTGGGTGGAAATTACCAAACAACTTCTCCCGCTCTGGGCAGAGCGGGAGGGCGCGGGCGTGGCAGACTTTTACTGACTAAAACCCACGCGTGTTCCTTCAGTTGCCTGTGCCAGTGGCCACGGTATCTCTTTCGAACAACCCGCGACCCTGGCAGGCATCGGCCCTACGGCTCGTTCCTTAGTTCGGGCAAAGTTTTATGAAGTTTTTCTATTATGAATTTCTCAGTAGAAGCCCGTCGCGCCGCTTAGATTTATGCCAAGTTCATGACAATGGGCTAGCACCTTTTAACTTGGAATTTACACGAAAAGTGTGTGGACTGCATATCTCTCCCAAGGGCAAACAGGTGTTATAACACTCAACAAAAGAGATAAGTATGCAGGACAGTCGGATATAGTTGAAGTTGTAGCGGTTATTCATTATGTAAATAAACAATAAAGAAACATTTTGTAAACACTACACAGTACACAAACACATTGTATCATAATTCATAACCTTACATAATAATTTCTCGTTCAACATGTCAACTGTCACATGACAGTTCAACCATCATAGTCAACGAACGAGAATGCAAGCAAACATTATCTATGGATCTAATCTTGACTAACAAAATAATATATTATATCCACGACAATTATTTATTTACTATATTTACAACAAACATAATACTTACAAACATATTTAGCTATTTTAACAATTATTTACACTTCACATCTATTTAGTTAGATAGGTTCATATGTTGTAAAAAGGAATGGGCATTGAACAAGTGAAATGGATCACACATGATGATTTACTATAAAAGGCAACTTTTGTTTTTCATCGCTCCTTATTCCAACGGTTCGTTATAGCTTCTAGTTCTAGATCCTCCCATTTCTTTTTCCTTCAAGAATATTCTGAATTTTGTTATAAAATTCATTTTTACTCCTATCTATAAATTGAAGCATTGATCTAGTTTTTATAATGTAGTAGTGTGTCGTAACTTTTGTTAGCTTATATATATTGTAAGGAAGTGCCGAGGTAGGCAGAAATACAACTGATTATTTTATCTGAAGTGAGTTTTTATTTGATATACCCGTGACACTTCATTGGTGACCCCGAGAAGAACACAGAAGCCTGAAAGACCCATCATGTCGACTGGAGCGTCAGCAGAGAAGCAGGACGTCTGCAGAGTCAGTGTAAAGTTGCCGCCATTTTGGCCAGAGGAGCCAGCACTTTGGTTCGCCCAGGTTGAAGGTCAGTTTACGATCGCCGGTATCACTGCCGACTCTACAAAATTTTATACCGTCGTGGGCCAGCTGGACCACCGTTATATGGTGGAAGCTAGGGACATTATAGAAAACCCGCCAGCCCAAGACAAGTATGTGAAACTGAAGGCTGAACTAGTGCGTAGACTGTCAGACTCGCGTGAGAAAAGGGTGCAGCAGATCATTACCCATGAGGAGCTGGGCGACCGCAAACCTTCACAGTTTTTACGACACCTTCAGACCCTGGCGGGACCAAATGTGCCAGAGGCGTTTCTGGCCACGTTGTGGGCGAGCAGACTGCCAACCAACATACAGACAGTTATCGCGTCACAGCCTAATCTTGCCCTCCAGTCTGTTGCAGATTTAGCCGACCGCGTACACGAGATCGCGCCAGCGCCCGCTCCGGCGCTCACATTACCTCCCGCCGTGGCAAGCACGAGCACCTGCAGCGAGATCAGCGAGCTGAAACAATGTATAGCAGAGTTAACGAGGCAGGTGGCGGCATTACATACACGTGGTCAGGTACGCCGCTCGCGATCTCCAGATAAGTTTAGGCGTGGAGGCAGGCGTCCGACCCCAAGCCGGCGCAGCAGATCGCGCTCCAAAGACGCGTGGAACGAGGAGTACTGTTGGTATCACAATTGTTTCGGCGATAGGGCTACGCGGTGCACCGCGCCGTGCACGTACGCGGGAAATGCCACCGGCAGCCGGAAGTAGCGGCAAATGGCTGCCCCAACAAACCACGCCGCCTATTCGT
Organism: Oligia fasciuncula; assembly: GCA_963082905.1. Taxonomy (NCBI): domain Eukaryota; kingdom Metazoa; phylum Arthropoda; class Insecta; order Lepidoptera; family Noctuidae; genus Oligia; species Oligia fasciuncula. The sequence continues at coordinate 9,484,604 of OY720392.1, forward strand.
GACAGATCGGACCACCAAAACCACATTCCTTGTAGACACAGGGTCTGATCTTTGTGTGTTCCCACGCACGGCACTACAGCAGCGGCGCAGCAAGACGACGTATCAGCTTTTCGCGGCCAACGGTACCGTCATCGACACGTTCGGTTGGGTCGAGCTCCATTTGAATTTAGGGCTCCGCCGTGTTTTTACATGGAAGTTCGTGGTCGCGGACGTCACAAAGCCCATCATAGGGGCAGACTTTCTAGCACATTACGACCTACTAATTGATTTAAAACATTACCGCCTCATCGACGGGCTGACGCAGCTGTCCTCGTCGGCGGCGCCAGTGACCGCTTCAGCATCTGACATTGCCTCTGTGAAGTCAGTTGGGGGTAACACAGAGTACCACGAGCTTCTTCGGCAGTACCCAGAGATCACGAGGCCTGCGGGGAAGCAAAAACAGATTAGGCACAGTACGGTACACCACATCCGCACCACACCAGGGCCACCTATCTTCAGCCGACCCCGCCGACTCGCACCAGACAAGCTCAAGGTCGCTCAAAAGGAGTTCGAAGCAATGTTGGCAAATGGCACGGCACGACCGTCCGAGAGCGCGTGGTCGTCCCCACTTCATCTCGTTCCCAAGAAAGACAACAGCTGGCGGCCATGCGGGGACTACAGGGCGCTGAATGCCCGCACTGTTCCGGACAGGTACCCTATACCACATATCCAGGATTTCTCCCATCAGCTGGCCGGCAGCAGAATATATAGTAAAATTGATCTTATTAAAGCGTATAACCAGTTACCTGTCCAGCCAGCTGATATCCACAAGACCGCAATCACCACACCGTTCGGCCTTTACGAATTCCCGTTCATGACGTTTGGCCTCAGGAACGCAGCGCAGACATTCCAGCGTTTTATGGACGAGGTGCTCCGTGGGTTGTCGTTCTGCTACTGCTACTTAGGCGATATCCTCGTGTTCTCAAAGTCGACTGCCCAGCACACTGAACACCTACACCAGCTCCTGAAGCGGCTGTCCGACTTTGGAATCCTGATTAACTCAGCAAAATGTGAGTTCGGGCGGACTTCCATCACCTTCCTAGGGCATGAACTGTCTGCAGAAGGTGTACGTCCACTGCCGGAGAAGGTGCATGCGATCCAGGACTACCCAGCTCCCAAGACCGTCAAGGAGATGCGCCGATTCTTGGGTATGTTTAATTTCTACCGTCGCTTTGTCCCAAATGCCGCTCGCTTACAATCGCCGCTTAATGTCGTCCTCACCGGGCCTAAAACCAAGGGTAATCAACCAATTAGCTTAACTCAAGAAATGCAGAAAGCTTTTGACGCATGCAAACATGGTTTGGCCCAGGCAGCTTTGCTAGCACACCCGGACCCCAATGCTGAGCTAGCTATATTTACAGACGCGTCAGACACCTCAATAGGCGCAGTGCTCCAGCAGAAGGCGGGAAGGTCATGGCGACCACTTGCATTTTTCTCCAGGCGATTGTCCGCGTCGCAGAGGAAGTACAGCCCGTATGACAGGGAGCTCTTAGCCATCTACGACGCAGTACGTTATTACCGGCACATGGTCGAGGGAAGGCACTTTACCATATACACCGACCACAAACCCCTGTCATACGCGTATGCACATAGCCGGGAGAATTGTTCGCCAAGGCAATACCGCTACCTCGACTATGTAGCACAGTTTACTACGGACATCCAGTTTGTCGCAGGCAAGGATAACATAGTCGCGGACGCGCTGTCGCGTGTGGAGGCAATCAAGTTGTCAACGCTCGATTACACGGCTCTAGCACATTCCCAGGAGCACGATCCAGGGCTGCAGGGTCTCCTGACGAGCAACAACACATCGCTTAAGCTACAGAAGGTGCACTTCCCTGATGCTGATACGGAACTGGTTTGTGACATGTCCACCGGTAACACCCGCCCTTATGTTACAGAACCTTTCAGAAGGCAGGTATTCCAGAAACTTCACCAGCTGAGCCACCCTGGCAGGCAGGCTACGGTCAAATTGATCTCCACTCGCTTCGTTTGGCCTGGCCTGAAGAAGGACTGCAGGGCCTGGACCAGAGAGTGTATAGAGTGCCAGAGAAACAAGGTCTCGCGGCACACATGCTCTCCCACCTCCCCATTTCCTGTTCCTTCCGAGCGTTTTTCCCATGTCCACATGGACATCGTAGGGCCACTTACTCTTAATAATGGTTACAGATATTGCCTCACCGTCATCGATCGCTTCACCCGCTGGCCTGAGGCATATCCCATTGCCGACATCACGGCTGAGACATGCGCCCGCACCTTCATCGCTGGTTGGGTGTCACGCTTTGGGTGCCCACATCGCATCACTACCGACCGGGGCAAGCAGTTCGAGAGCAAGCTGTTCCACTCCATCGCAGCGCTCCTCGGCAGTCAGCATCGACCAACCACGGCGTACCACCCAGCCAGCAATGGCATGGTCGAACGCCTACACCGTCAGTTGAAGGCGGCTATTCGATGCCACACCGACACCAGCTGGTCAGAAGCACTTCCCCTGGTACTGCTGGGCATTCGCAGTGCCTGGAAGGAAGACATAAACGGGTCAGCAGCCGATTTGGTCTACGGGGAACCCTTAAGACTCCCGGGCGAGTTCATCAATCCAACACTCACCGGCACCGTAGACTACACAGACTTCGCGGCGAGACTCCGACATCAAATGGCGAAGTTGTCGCCAGCTCCATCAAGCCGGCACGGCGAGAGGCCATTTTACGTGCCCAACAGTTTGGCGTCATCAACCCACGTCTTCCTGCGTCAGGATGCCGTGCGCCGACCACTCGACCCGCCGTACACGGGGCCATTCAAGGTGCTGCAGAAGGGCGACAAAACATTTAAAATCGAGGTTAAGGGTAGAGAGACAACCGTCACGATAGATAGGTTGAAGCCCGCTTACCTTAACAGCGAAGACGACAACGCTCGCGACTCGACGGCAACATCATCGGCTACAAACACAGTCCCGCCAACAAGCATCACCGCCGAGAGAAAAACCCGCACCGGGCGAACTGTACATTTCCCGGATTACTATCGCCCGTAATTTTGTAACTACGGTCTCAGGGGGGGAGTAATGTAGCGGTTATTCATTATGTAAATAAACAATAAAGAAACATTTTGTAAACACTACACAGTACACAAACACATTGTATCATAATTCATAACCTTACATAATAATTTCTCGTTCAACATGTCAACTGTCACATGACAGTTCAACCATCATAGTCAACGAACGAGAATGCAAGCAAACATTATCTATGGATCTAATCTTGACTAACAAAATAATATATTATATCCACGACAATTATTTATTTACTATATTTACAACAAACATAATACTTACAAACATATTTAGCTATTTTAACAATTATTTACACTTCACATCTATTTAGTTAGATAGGTTCATATGTTGTAAAAAGGAATGGGCATTGAACAAGTGAAATGGATCACACATGATGATTTACTATAAAAGGCAACTTTTGTTTTTCATCGCTCCTTATTCCAACGGTTCGTTATAGCTTCTAGTTCTAGATCCTCCCATTTCTTTTTCCTTCAAGAATATTCTGAATTTTGTTATAAAATTCATTTTTACTCCTATCTATAAATTGAAGCATTGATCTAGTTTTTATAATGTAGTAGTGTGTCGTAACTTTTGGATGACATTTAATTCATTGGCAATATTTTAACCACGTATTCCAACCATGATACTGGTTCATTTAAGCCAACAATATCGAATATTAATATGGTCAAATTATTAATTTAAAAAACGTAATATAACTTGATATTTACTTACATAAAGACCGAAATTAATAAACAAGATTAAAAAAAAGAAATAAAAAAAATGATAATTAAACATAAATAAATTTAATTATCAAGATTCTTTCGACACGTGTAGTAAAACTAGCGTACGAGCTCTCATTCAGTAGATAGATATGTCCTTCAAAAGAAATACCGCCAATACGGCAAAAGAACAAACTACAAGCGCGCGCGTCGCACCCCCGCCCACCCCCGCCCCCACATGCGCCTGAGCGCCGGCCGCCGCGCTGCTCCAGTCACGAGTTTATTTGGTCAAGTGAATTACGTGTAATTGGCGAAAAAAATATTGGATTGCAGTGAACCACAGGGCTAACATGCCTCGACCACGTAGTGCAGTGTACACGAACCAGCAATACCTGGATATGGTTTTATTCTACGATAGAACACACAGTTTGCCGCGCACTCGTCTCATGTTTCACCGCCGCTACGCCGATGCACCGATTCCATCGCGAGACCGAATCTTGAGATCAACGCAAAACCTGCTGGATTTTGCATCGTTCCACGTACCACCGCATGCTCAAGCGCGTGGTAGAGCGCCGGTGTACCCAAGAACCCTGCATCGGCAAATAAAGCGGTACTTCCAGAGGAATCCACAGGCCAGCACTAGACAGGCACCCGACTCGGGCTGTTTAATGTCCACAACGAGCATTGGTGGGCTCAGCGTGGGCAGAACCCGCACGTAAGCCGAAGACACGCTTTTCAAAATCGTTTCTCGGTGAACGTGTGGGCAGGCATAATTAACAGTTGTATCATAGGTCCCTTCTTTATTGAAGAGAGACTGACCGGGGAGCGCTATCTCCGGTTGTTAGAGACCTCCGTAGAAGAACAGCTGCAGAACGTGCCTGAGAGCTATCAGTCCGAGCTGTACTATCAGCATGACGGAGCACCGGCTCACTACCAGCGTGACGTTCGCGCCTTCCTCGATCGTAAATTCGGTGAACGTTGGATTGGTCGCGGCGGACCTGTAGCTTGGCCAGCGCGGTCGCCTGACCTGACGCCCTTGGACTTTTTTTTGTGGGGTGAGGTTAAAAGACTAGTTTACGAGCAAGAGAGTGAAAGCCGGGAACAGTTAAAAGAAAAGATTATCACGGCGTTTGATACGGTTAAATCGCGTACTTTTGTGTTGCAAAATGTGAAGGTGAACCATAGGCGCCGTGCTGAGCTGTGTGTACAAAGAGGAGGTGAACATTTCGAGCACCTCTTAAAGTACACGTAGGTAAGTACCTACCTACCTACTAAGTTTAATTTAAACGTTGCTATACTAGGTTTCAAACACAAATCTCACACACACAAACCGCCAGACTCAACAATTAATTAACATCACAACATTTATTTATTTTATTCAACAACATTTCATTATTCAACATTTAACAACAACAACAAACAAGATTTAATTATTTTATTGTGCCGTAGTAACGATTTTAAATTAATGTGATTAAAATTTAAAACTACATACTAAGTAATACTGCTATGTAAATTCAATTTAAAAGTGCACCCAAGTCCCAATCAGCTGTTTCGTCAAAGGTCGCGCGCGGCTATCGCAGTGTTAGGTACTTTACTAAACATCTGCACACAAACGCGCGCCCCACCCGCGCCGCGCTCCGCCGCGCCAGCGCCGAGCCAGCAGGGCACAAGCACAACAGGCGCGTCATTTATTAGGTATTTTAAAAGTCAAAGTTTTACTAGCGAATTCAATTGAGATATTATTGGGATAATAATTTTTGCACACTTTAACCGACTTTAATGCAGACAAAAAACTAAGTAATTTTTAACGATCATTACATTTTGTAGCCTTGTAGGTATGTAATTTGAAACTTTTATTAACAGTAACTTTTGTTTTGACATTTCACCAAAGTTTAAATCACTTTCAATTTTCCAATCCTTCTTCATTCTTTTTTAAACCATTCCCTACGCTAGTATTGTTGGTATAATAATTGAAATAATTCAAATCACACTTCATCTTTCTGTGCGGGAATCGAATTTGCGACACGTAACGCAGTAGCCTGTCGCTCAGTCACTGCGCCAACGGTACCGACTATTACAACTTATTATTATGTGAGTTTTGCTTTCTGCATTTTAATGATTTATGCGCCAAAGCGGCGCGGCCCCCCATTTTAAACTTGTTTTCTTATGGGTGATAATGTGATTTTCAGTCAAGTTTTTAGTTATTTTCGGAGCTTCTTAGTGTGTGTATGTGGGTTAAGTGTTTTAAACTGCGTCAAGGACCTAACATAAACAATTTAATTTAAGTACGCGTTACACTTCAGTTCCGTAGAAAAGTCGAAGCTGCTAGCCTGCTGAGCTGCTAGTGCCTGCTACATGCAAATCGGGGGGCGCCGCGCCGCCCGCCGCCGCCGCCGCCGCCGCCGCCGCCGCCGCCGCCACCGCGCGCCCGCAAATAATTGAATGGCGCGCGTGCGACGGTGATGGTGTGCGGCGGAGGGGGGGACGAGGCAATCACCTATTATTGATTTTATAGCGCGCTATCACCATTTGATACTTTTATTTTATTTGTTCATTTTGAGAAATCTCTTGGTTATTATTTTTGAACACTTTACTAGTATTAGTTATTATTCGTTCCTCAATTAGATTCTTGGACTAAAATATTGCCAATGAATTCAAAGTCTTCCTGTATATATTGTAAGGAAGTGCCGAGGTAGGCAGAAATACAACTGATTATTTTATCTGAAGTGAGTTTTTATTTGATATACCCGTGACACTTCAAAGTTTAGTAAGAATCCGATGGATGTTGTCGATTAAAATTTGATTTGATAAATGAGCTGTTTGTTTTCTATTATTAAAATAAATAATTTATTCGAGAACATCCAACGGTTTTTCGGCTTCGGTGTGTTTTAAATTACATAATATATGTACACATGATGATAATCATAGTTATCTAATTACGTAGTCTTGTTCATGGAACTACCTACGTTCCAGAGTCAAAAAAAATAAATTGTTAGGCAAATTGACACCCTACGTCAATTTGCCATTTCATACAAATGGCAAAGAAAGACAGTTGTGATTTGAATATACGGACAATTTCCCCTTTATTCATAAACGTTGCTCAAAGTCAAGTAGTGATTAATAGTGACTGTTTAAACATACGTTTTTGATGTTTGAACACCACTTAACTTTAATAATCGTTTATAAATTAACCCCTTTAAGTTACTAGTCAATTTGTTTAACATTTAATTTAGCTGACTGTACAAGACTTCGTAATTATCAGTGTTCATAGGAACACCGATAATTACGAAGTCTTGTACGACAATACAGTTCATGTACTTAGGTCTTGCATATCAATTAAGCCAGCAGACCAATAGACATCTCAGAATACCCGCATTTCAGACTACACGATAAGCACCACGTCATATGCAGTCTCTGGTAGGTAATCTGTCTTAATTACACGTTGACACCTTAACCATGGCGGGATGTTCGATTTCCCTAGCAGTACAGGTATGTACAGACGCCAGCCCATCTAGCTACTACAATCTGTCACATTTCTTTAATAGATTTTCAACTTTACCGCTAAAGCTTAAGGTTCAAAGTTGATTGGGAAAATTTGACAGTTTCGGGTAGCTTGATGTGCTATCGTCTGTACAGTTCGTCCGTTGAGAGAATGCATTCCTCACACCTGTCAGTGCGATAATTCTAATTAATAAAGATCAAATTCGCAAAGCACGAATTGTATGAAAGTGACGGGTCCAAGAACGTATTCTCTCGACGGACGGTCTGTAGATGTACAGTCAACAGCAAAAGTAGATGATCAAAATCAGAAATTCAATACTAATGAACGGAGTTCGCGTCAGAACTGTGTGGCGTCGAAGTGATTCAAAAGTAAGTGATTGTAAATTATACCAAACATTTACTACTAGTACAGCTGCCATATATTCGTGATCAGTTTTGACTCCTATTGAATTTCTGATTTTGATCATCTACTTTTGCTGTAGACCTACTTATCTGATAGGATAAAGGCTCAAGGGATTAATTGAGTTTAATCTAATGTTACAGAAAGTTAGAAAAAGGCTCTATTCGCAATTTAAGTGTCTAACGACCGTATTCCCCAAAGGGTTAGGCAGAGAGTTAGCTTACCTACCTACAGTAGGTAGATTTAAATATCTAATTAGTATAATATAGCTAAAATTAGTCGTTACGGGTAGTTAGAAGCCCGAAAGTCTGACAACCAGTCTTACCAAGGGGTATCGTATTACCCAGTAACTGGGTTGTGGAGGTCAGATAGGCTCCATGTAAAATACTGGTATTCAGCTGCATCCGGTTAGACTGGAAGCCGACCCCAACATAGTTGGGAAAAGGCTAGGCAGAAGATGATATAGTGCGGTTCGCCAAGTGCGGTTCCAATCAGTGCTCTGAGTGGAAAACCTCGCTAAAATTGTATTAGATTCGGTGAGTTTCCTTTGGAATGTTTACATAATCTAGGTTTTCGTTTTGTGACTGAATGTTTTTTTTAACCTAATAAAATTCGGTATTATGTAGTATAATCACTATAGTATCGACACGTTAGGAATTATAAAAAAAACGCACATTGTCCGTGATCTTGGTACCTAATTTATTAAAAGCACCTCACAAAAGCTCATCCATCTGACCCATGCCATCTACGCAGTTGATAATGTTCCTATTATTTTCAAATCAAGACAAAGCGAAAGAAGACTTTTGAAGCATATTTAAATAAGTAATAATAATAATAGTCCTCCAGACCTTATTTCGGCCATGACGGCGAATCTCAACCGAGACTAACCTTCGGCGTAGGAAATATTTTAGTGCACAAGTGTATGGTGCAGACACAGGTGCACTCACTCTTCCGGAGTCTTTCCTCACCCTCATAGTCCAATGGGACGGCAATCTGACACGACCGGGAGAGATCTAGCACAGGACCAACGGCTTAACGTGCTTTCCGAGCCTCGGGGTATCATACCGCCAACTTATAAATCCCGGACTGCTAATAAGAAATTTCTAATGGAAAAACCCAATAACACTTTGCCCGAACTGGGAATCGAAGCCAGGACCTCAACCCACAGCAGTCGCACTTGCGACCATGAGACCAACGGAGCAGATTGAATAGATACTTAAGTACCCACTCACGTTTTTCGTGCGCATAAAGGCTCTTTCAAACAAGCGCGGCACGCGATATAATCGCGCGCGACACAAAGGCACCGCAAGTCGCGCGACACAAAGGCACCGCTCGTTGCCACAAACGTTGCTCGTTGCGTACAAACAGGTAACTTATACACATGAAAAACGACATGAAGCCGACATTACATGGAAATTTTTCAATTACTTACACGGTATAGGTAATTGAAAAATTTCCATGTAATGTCAGCCTAGTATTTTCTATTAGTAATGTCTGTCTGCAATATTTAAGAACTTGGACTTTAGATGATAAAAGTGATTACTATGGGGTCTATGAGCAAGGCCAATTGCAAACAAATACCTACAAACAATATTAGGTAAGGCACTTACAGTAAGTCCTTACGGATGCCGTCACGGAAAGTTCATAATAAGAAAACCACCTTATTAATCTACACACGTAGACTGCGACACAGAATTGAATAGATTAGGTATGTAGATGTACAGTACATAATGTGCCTAAAGGTGGAACCCGTGGAACAGATCATAAGGTTTAGAAAGTAGTTCCTACTGTTAAGTTCACGAGAATGAAGGGGAAGGGGCTCGTGGCTAAATGATAACAGCCGTACGGGTCTTGCCGTGGTCGATTCGTAGATGGGTTACCATCCATTACATCGAGACTCCTCTGTGACGCGGAAAGCACGTTAAGCTGTTCGTCCCGGCTGTCATTCGTAGATCTTTGACAGTCATTACGGGTAGTCAGAAGGTCAAAAATCTGACAACCAACCTTACCAAGTTACGCCCTTGGTAAGGTCGGTTATCAGACTTTTGGGCTTCGTTACCAGTAACTGGGTGCGGAATTCAGATAGGCAGTCGCTCAATGTCAAATACTGGTATTCAGCTGCATTCGGTTGGACTAGAAGTCGACTGTAAAATAGGCTAGGCACGTATTAGACTAGCAGACTGATTTTGTTAAATTCACTATGATTATTTTTACATCTTCTACAAAAAACACCATTGCGTTAACTGAAACCTTTTACTCGAACTGAACGAGGTTCAGTAGAGAATTGATTTACCCTCCTCGAATATTTAAGAAGTTATTGACATAATTTGGAGATCAACATTATTTTCATAAGAATAGGATAATGATGAAAATAATGTTGATCTCCGTAACGTAAAAGCTTTCAGATAGCGTAATGGTGTTTTGTGTAAAAGATGTAAAAAAATGGGCTGAATGTATTTAGTTTAGATAGAATTATTCTTAACCCTTCGCATGTCGTGTGTACAGGGTATGTACAGTCAACAGCAAAAGTAGATGATCAAAATCAGAAATTCAATACTAATGAACGGAGTTCGCGTCAGAATTCTGCCACACAGCCGCACAGTCTCTGCACACAGCTCAACAACAATAACAACAGCAACAGCTCTGCCACACAGTTCTGACGCGAACTCCGTTAATTAGTATTGAATTTCTGGTTTTGATCATCTACTTTTGCTGTTGACTGTACCGATAACAATAGAATTTCTATTGTGTCTGCTAATTGGACATGCGACGGGTAAGAAAGATTCGAGTCAGCCCCGTTGGCTAACAGCCGGCGTATTGATGGAATATACCTAAAAGTGGTTTATCCTAAATAATTATCGAATTGCAAGTCTTTGCTATAAAAATATTTTTTATCTAAACTAAATACATTCAAACACTCAACAGAAAATCAGTAAGCTAGAAGCTTAACTGCCACCTGGACACAGCATTAATAATCCAGTGCTTGTAGAATGCGTTTTATTTTATTTCAGCTTTCTTCCCCCGGATTTGACAGTAGTTACAACCTATTCATTTATCTTTTTTTTATTCAATGGAAACAGAATAAAAAACATTTCCTACAGGTTTTACGTTACGTAAAATAATTTTGGTTTATACCTTCACCTCAAAATGAAATGAAATTTATATTACAATTACCGCACGCATACTCAACGATGAATGATAAATGTATTTTTTTAAATAAACCAGTGAATAGTACTCAATCAAATTAATTAAATTGCAGCTTAATTGTCGATTTAATATCAATTACGTGCATTAAAATTTAAAGATGGGATAATAATTTAATCGCGTCCGTTTCGAAGTTTAATCCCCAAAGCAATTTGAAGTAATCCCTCTCCATGGCGCTACGGGTTACTCGAAACGATAAATAAATAATGAAACTTGTTATTGCAGGGGACTTGGTCTTCATGGACGAACAAAACTATTTTTATTGAGGAATGTTAAATTTTCATGAATAATGAATGAGCCTATAATGTTCCCACTGCTGGGACACAGGCCTCGCACTCTTGGAGAGAGAGTAGGCAGTATTTTACTACAGGCCCAGTGCGGGTTGGTAGATCGGTAACATGTCTTCGAATTTTTGGTTCTAGGACATGCCGGTTTCCTCACGATGTTTTCCTTCACCGTTCATGAGAGCAGTCAAGTGGTGATGAAATTATTTACACAAAGTAAAGCGCTTGCCTAGCTAGGTTCAAACCCACGACTCGGTAAGTCGAGGTCTCTACCACTGGGCCACTACAATGAGATACTGTCAAAATAAGCCTGATAAAGAACTGAGAAAAGTAAGGTACGCTGTTACACACACCTTTGCCTATCCTTTCAAGGAATACAGGCGTGATGCTTATGTAGGTACAGCAAAGGATAAATTCTACCTACAGTCAAAATGGAACAACCTGTAAAAGATGACAACTACGATAAAACAATTTTCAAAACAGCGAGATCAATTTCATTTTTGACAGGGAACCTCAACCCTCGTCACTTTCCTCTCTTTAGGTATTCAAACATTACCGCAGGTACATCCAGGGGTGGATCATCGTTGTCTGGCGGGTATGGTGGTAAGAAGGGCCTCTTCGGTGGTCGCATGGGCGGCGTGGCAGTGAGCAGGGTTCTTGCTAGATGCGCCAGATCTGCTGTGCTGGAGACCGCGCGAGCCTGCGCGCACAGTGACTCGTAGCGACGAAGCTGGTTGTTGCTCTGGTGAAGAGAGAGGTTTCGTTAGTTATGAAGCCGTGCGCCCGATGCAATTCTCCATCGACAAAACTTTATAATGTCCATACAAACTTTCAACCTATAAGTAATTACTTCGGATAATTAATTTTCAAAAATAGTTCCATTTTGCTAACTTTCGTTATGGAACTCTTTATGCTATTTAAAGGTATTATCGTGTGACGCCATTTTGAAAAAAAAATACAAAATGGCCGACCAAGGCGAGGCCAATAGGTTTATAGGCCTTTCATGCTTCTAGGTCCAGCGGTTTAGGCTGTGCGTTGTCCGTCAGTGAATGAATGAATTTAATATTTTATCGAGTAAGTAGATTATTTCGTACTTATACGTTATTTTAGGCATTTTTCTCATCTGTCGAAGGCTTAACAAAATTGCCTTCAGTTGTTTGCAGAATTGGGTTAGCTACGACGTCGCTTGCTCATTTTGCCGACAAGAAGAAACATATTTTTTTTCAATTTAGTATATGATCATGCAATAGGTAATACAGATACGTTATTTTGCCACACAAATCGCAACGACGAAACCCAACATTGTCGATCCGTGGTTGATAATAAAAATCTGCGCTTCATTTTGATTGAAAACGTGATGTTTTTATTAATGTGCTATTCTTTCGGTAATGGGGATTTTACTCAAACATAGGTGCATATGACTAACTGAATAAGAAGAATATTATGTAACCGATTCAATAGTACCTAATTCAATACCAATATGCAATATATTGCCTAGATGCATGCGGAATTGAACCCAGCGGCTGATGTAAACCACTTAGCTATCTGGGTCGTAGAACTCGTTGAAGACATTGTGTTCATGTAAAAGCTTTTACGAAACGCATTGCAGTTTCATTGTTCATTTTGATGGTTTCGTATCTCTCTAGATTTCTAAAGAAACCTCGGGCTATAAAATAAGACAATTAGACACAAACCTACTGTATTTTTGTTCGCAACCGATCTAAGTGGCTTTTCAGATTACTTCAGAGATATTTATCAAGAAGACTCTTTACTACTGAACTGAATTTATCCAAATGTCGGTTATTTTTCCTAACGACAAACGCCATTTGGACCTTGGTGACCTTATGTGGAAATGAAAATATATGTCATATTTCCATCGTGATTTACCACCACCCATCCACAGACCAACCGCGTCAATCGTAGCTTAACCTGAGCAATCGACCTGTGTGGCTGTTATTATTTAGCCACGGACCCCTCTATATAATCGGAGCTATACAACGTTTATTAGTAAGGGGGATAATGTGTTTTATACGAGTAGCAGTACTGTATACTTAATGTATTTTCGGATATCGGTTCCCAATTAACAAAGATCAAAAGTTAGGAGCTGAACACACCAAATAATTTTGAAGTCGGGAATAACTGTTGTGCAAATCCCGATATAATATCAGTACCGTATTGTGTAAACAGGATATTTTATTTGGTTTATTTGAATAAGAAGTGCCTGTTAGCAACCACAATGCTCAATAGAATACCTAGAGTACCTAGACGTTTACGAGAATTACCTGTATTGTTGGTTTAGCGTGCTGGATATTCGTAATGGTTGTAGTATTCTTTGTTACGATTAATAACAGTTGTGCTTATGAGGATAAGGTATTGTTATGTAATTTTAGCACCTAAGTCATATTTGTATTTGTGATAAACAAGCTTGTGCCCAGGGCTCCACGCAGAGGTCGGAAGTTATGCCACGGGAACGTACTACCGGGATAAAAAAGTAACCTTTATCATAACCTAGGTCATGGTCTATTTACTTGGCAAAATTCATCCAAATGCGTTCATTCGTTTTAGCGTGAAAGCGCAACAAACAAACTCACTTTCGCATTTACAATATTACAAGCAGCACCCCACAGTTTCACCCGCATAGTGTCGATCTCGTGGGAATATAGAGATAAAATGTATTTTATGTATTAATCCTGGTTATAAACTATCTGTGTGCCAAATTTCATCCAAATCCGTTCAGCCGTTTGTGCGTGATGCAGTAACAAACATACAAACACACTCACAAGCTTTCGCCTTTATAATATTAATTAATGTGATAGTTAGGATACCATGGATCATGCGATTAAACATTCTAAACACACTTGATAACTGGGTAAAATTCAGCAACAGAACGGTTTTTTTTGTTAAAAAAATGACATAGTTTTGAGTTTTGGTTATCTCTATTAAATTAATGAAGAATAATCAGAGTAATGTTTGAATTATTGTAAGTCTGTACTCTTCTTTATTTTATTTTTATACAACTTAATTTTAGTTCTTAACCCAGCGAAACTGTCGCGTATCTTAATTTTTATGTTTTTCCTCATAGGAGTTAATAATTGTATTCTTTTTGAGTGAAATAAATTATCTTAAACCGTGAACCGTAAATAATGTAGGTAGGTGAAACCCCATTTAAAGAATATCTCCCGGATTCGTGGTACAAATCGTTAAACATGAATGATTCAACAAGCACACAGTCCAACTGTTACTGCCTAAACTATCACCTACTTTATGTGCTAACCTTTAATCACTTAAATCTAAAGACTTTCCTTACAATAGCTCTCCCCTTGGGGGATAAAAGATACAGGCCAATACACTTTATCTTCGGAAGTTATCTAATGGATCCATAATTATATTAACTGTCTAAGTTTATCAGTCAGGCGGAATTGAACAGGCAAATAATACGGACACAAGATGGATGACTCTCAAACTGTCATTTTGACATGACGGAGCATTTACTAAAGTTTTTGGAAATTTCGGGGACATAAAAAGGGTAATGGAGTATTTGAGCCAGTACGATATTATTAGCGTAAAGTGGTTTCGATGGTGTATTAATTTTTCCGATAGACACTATAATCAATTTCGAATACTTAATTAATCTTTGTAAGTGCTGACAGGCTTTTACATAGAGCATTTAATAATTTTGCGAAATATGAGTGAAAGAAAGTATTAGGCTTCAGTTTTCAATTTCCTTAGGTACTTATGTAGGTAAGAGGTGACATTTCATCTTTACGTAAATGTTATAAAAAAGAGAGTTTTACAATTGTCTCGAAAAAGTTAAGACATTTTTCGTTTCCAACAAAGACTGTAAAGAATTTACTTCACCAAAGGCTTTTTAAGTTTTCTTCGTTGGGCAATCGATCTACGAAAAAACCGTATTTACCTTATCCGTAACAATTTCTCCTTCTTGACAAATGGCTTCACTGACTGCCGAGGTCACGTCGGTCAGTATCTCTTCCAATTCCTGAAATAAAATAGAAACGGTAAATAAATAAAATGATAAGTTATACGATTAGGTACGTAATTGTTTTCTTCAAGTGACCTGAAGGCCAATTCCCGTAATTAAAAACGTTCAAAATCTAGTCGCAATCGCATCTCAACGACAATCAATGTCAAAAACTTGTCAAAAATGTAGGACAGGTTGACAGATTGAGACTGAAATCAGAATGTGTACGTTTTTAAAAATACGAGAACTGCCGAACTGCAGTTCTCAGGATTTGAGATTTTACGCCATTAAAAGTTTACGCCATCTCGGTTTGTTGAAATACTTTTTTGCTGCCTGAATCCTTCACAACACTATAGAGCGGAATAAAT
Source organism: Oligia fasciuncula (assembly GCA_963082905.1). NCBI lineage: Eukaryota > Metazoa > Arthropoda > Insecta > Lepidoptera > Noctuidae > Oligia > Oligia fasciuncula. Next base: position 9,500,138 of record OY720392.1, read on the forward strand.
TAATAATTTATTCAACAATAAAATCGGCTTCTGATATCTGAAACTGAAACTTCGTGAGCGTCAGTTTAATTAAAGCTGGAGTTAGTTCGAGTCTGTTTGGAGTTTGGAGCCCGAAGCTCCTTCAACCCCGGGTGCCGTGCAGGGCTGTTAGATACCGCGAATTGGATCTACGTACGAATACCGACACATTCGCTGTCACATGTCAATACCAATTGTCTTGGGGTTCGACCTACTTCTTTTTCGATTTCCCGATTTCATCAGGCGATTTTGCGGTAGCTCAGATTTTCGTATTTCAAATAGGGATCGAACTTCGAGATCATAACTTCAACCCTAGTTTGACTAGTGGTGTTTTGTTTCGTCCCAAAGATTCCCGCTAGGTAAAGTTGGATGGGAACTGCACTTGCCTATATTATAATACGAGTATGATGCAAGTTCGAAGTTACTGCCTACCTTCATCGTATTTATATGGTGTACATTCTATTTTATTCTATTCTATTATTGAGCGATGTGATTGAAGTTACCCATTAATAAAATTGGACTGTCCCTAAAGTTATTACATCACTACTTATAATAATGTTCCTCTGAAATGTTAAGGTTTATTACCTAAATACTAAGTATAGTATAGTAATACGTTAAGTGATTGAAATTTTTATAGCAGCATAAAAAGGCTGTATACTCCAATAAGTATAAAATATTATTGCTTCTATTTGCCGTGAAGCATTAAACATATTTGTTGTTTCATAATTTCAGGAATTGGATCTCACTGTACGGCCTTTAAAGATAATGAATTTCCGAACTTTTTTAAAAGGATGATTTTCAGTATGATGAGCATAATCGAATGGTAAACATTTGGTCTCAAATCAAAACAAATATAAAATATTTTAGAAAATAATAAAATGAATAACTTTGCGTAAACAAAATACTTAAATATCAAATGTTACACAAGCATAAGATCTTGAGAATCTTTCACAAACAAAAACAATACTAAATATAGAACTTGTACTTCGGAGAGACGTAATGTATTTATGCAGAAACAAAGTACTGGGTACATAAGAAGTGTTTATTTTATATAACCCTCAAATGTTTGCATAAACAAGGGTATCCCTGGTTCTCAGAAGAAAACAATGTCTACTCGTCTACGTAAGCTTTCAAAGATTCAAAAGTTTTATTCAAATAAACTAGTTTTGTACAAGCTACTTATGAAAATCAGAATTTAAGAGCTCGTTTCCTTTTTTCTATTTTCTAGCTTTTATGGAGAATTAAACTAAGTGACTGGTAGAGTGGCGATATTTGAGGTGGTAATATGGATTCATCATCATCATCATCGGAATTACCCACTGCTGGGTGAGGAGGGGAGGCTTATAGGCCTCCCCTATCTTCTGCCATATTTTTATGTCCCGTGCGTCCCTCATCCAGGTTTTTCCGCGACTTTGATGATATCGTCAACCCAGGGTCCGAATAAGGATTAGGATATCCGAAAATATACCTATCCAATTATCCAGTTCTAGAATAATTGGATAGGTATATCCATTAGCGGACACTGAGTGCTATATGACAATGAAAACGGAGACATTCCGGCTAGAAACCCCATGGTAACATTTTTAAACCGACTAAGCATACAGGGTTTTTGACCTTACAAGATAGGTACCAATATGTAAAAATCAAATAAGGTTCTCGGTTCTCATTAAAAAGAAAGACAGCCTGTATAAAATCATACAAAACTAGATGCCTAAGTCCCGAATGTATCTATCAACATAATTAAATCTGTCATTGCTTAGTTATTAATACTTTGTACTTAAGAGTATATTATCTTCTAGTCACTATGAAGTTTCTTGCACATTCTTCCCCGAACGAAACCACCTTTTGGAAGGGGCGCCTGTAAGAATCAATTCTATTGTCTTGTCGTTCAAAAGTGCCTTCAATAAATTATTTGACTTTGAATGAAAGATGTAATAGACAAGCACAAGAGTGATAGTTACTATCACTCTTGTGCTTGTCTACGAAAGCTTACCTGCAGTATAGTCGGCAGCGTATACTTATGATACTGGTCCAGCACCGCGTTGGTGGCCGTCAGCTGTTGCACGTACGTGTTGTGCGAGTCATAGTACGTGGCTAAAGTGGCTGGCGTCGGGTTGTTGCAGTAGTTCAGGAAAGCCCCTCTGTAGTCTTGACGACTCTGGAATTTGGAAAGAAATAAGTGTAACACGGCCTTTTTTTAATGTGTGCGAGCGCGGCGACTGGAAGCAGACACCCCCGCCCTCGCCCCCGCGCTAACCTCCAGTGGACGAAGGATCGCGAGTTCGCGAGTTCGTACCATGCTCGCGACCTGCTCATAAAAGTTTTTCATTGTTTTATATTTACCATTTTGTGCCCTTAGACTGTGTTTTTAAATTATTATAACCTTTTTACTGCTAAACGTGCGTTCAAATCATTTAAATAGATCCAGAATCATTAACTTATTAGTATTTCTGTTGATGTGATAGGTAGAAAGTGGGCAGAAGAAATCCCCTATCCACAACCCTCTAAAACTGATGGCTGGCTCTTTGTGGGGACTGTAATCGAGAATTCTGAGAATCTTGTTCAAGTAACTAGCCCCGGTCGTCCACTTAGTCGTGAGCTCATGAGTGACCATACATCTACAACATTATGTCGAATGGCTGAACTATGGAAGTAGAACGCAGGACGCATGATTGCAGCCGTGGTGAACGCGGATAATTATACAGGGTTATTGGTAAAACATTAATAACATAACATAATCTTAAGAGGTCATTTTACTCATCATTATGAACAACTTTTACTATGGGACAAAACCAGAAATCGCGAAAAAAAAAATTGCTGTTCCCTACATTTTGACGAGTTATACTACGAACATAAATGTAGGGAACAGCTCTTTTTTTTTCGCAATTTCATCTTTGTATTGTATTTTATATTGACAACTAGCTTTTGCCCGTGGTTTCTCCCTCGTGGATGTCGTAAATTATCCCATGGAAACATACCACAACGTTTAATAGATCTTATTAAGAGGAATAATTCCTTAATACATTGTTTTCATAATATAACTGGTTCACGCGGCGCACGCCATTAAAGCTCCCAGTCGACATGATTTTTTCCGACAACTTCAACAATCATCGTCATTTTCCGCCAATTTACACAAAACCATAATGAGTTATAATACCTTAACATTCCTCATGAATCACTACGTCCATTAGTGTAAACCGTATTAAAATCCGTTCGGTAGTTTTTGAGTTTATCGCGTTCAGACAGAGAGACAGACGCGGCGGGAGGAGTTTGTTTTACAAATGTAGTAATTTAGGACTACACGGTATGTAAATCAATATGGTATAAGTTTATGGTACGTGCCGTCATGTATATTAAAACACGTTTGCCGGCGACTTCGTCCTCGTGAAATTTCCTGTTGCCCCGACCCACCCCGTCGCATCGCATCGCCTGCCCGCCCTATTGCTTCGTCTAAGCTTAGTGTTCTTTCTGACTCTTTTTCTTTTTTCTCGGCTCCTAAGGCTCCTAGGATGATATTAAATAGCCTAGATATCCTTACTCAAGAATGTATAAATCTATCAAATATGAAAAAAAAACAAAATTGAAACCCAAATTGTAGAATTAGAGAATAAAACAAAACGCGTACAAACAAACAAAGATAAGAAACTCTTGAGTTATATTATAAGTAAGTATACCCTACAATGTATCTATATACATTGTAGGGTAATACAGTAGATGATGTAATTATAAGTAATTTATATTGCTCCTAGAGGTGAAATGCTTAGGGAAAATGATTAATTAGTAGATAATTACACTAGCGTAGGAGTGAGCTTAGTTTTTTACACATAGCCACAAGGTAAAAAATTATAGCATAGATAATTAATTAATTGAAAGATTTATAGCCTTTTAATTACGAAATGGTTATATATTTTTACTTTTCTAATATTTTCTTTTAATCTATATGTACCAAGAGTTTGTTTGTTTGAACGGGCTGATCTCTGGAACTACCAGTCGGATTTGAAAAAATATTTTTGCAGTTGATAACCTAGTTCTTAGGACCCTCAGAAGCCGAACAAAAACAAAAAAAGTCCGAAAAATAAATACCGTAATACCACGGGCAGGTATTGCGATGCGATGGCGTGGATTGGAGGAACAAGAAATTTCACGCGGACGAAGTCGTGGACGGAAGCTATGTTAAATACTAGCTGTTGCCCGGGACTTCATCTGTGATCCAGGATGAAAAGTAGCCTATGTCCTTCTCCAGGTCATGGTCTACCCTCGTGCCAAATTTCATCCAAATCCGTTTAGCCGTTTTAACGTGAAAGCGTAACAAACAACCCACCCGGGGGGTTGCCGTCGCAGTGGACCAACGGTGCCCAGCCGCGGCGGGTTCACCGGATGAGTGCTAACGCCTGCCTGTGTTCCCGCCGTAAGCGGCAGAGGAGGACACCGTGGAGATTTAGTGGGTTAGAGTCCCACATAACTGCACTATCTCCCCGTGGTAGTGCAGAATGCAAAAAAAAAGCGTAAGAAACAAACTTACTTTCACATTTATAATATTAGGATACAGATTTCCCGCATCAAATAATTTAAAAGGTAACTATATCAAGTCAATATTATTTTTTGATACGAGTATCATTAGAGGTCCAATCTTCAAGACTAAACGGTTTCTGAAAGCTTATTCAATCATCATCATCATCATCATTTCAGCCAAAAGACGTCCACTGCTGGACATCTATCATTTCCTGGTTAACTAATCACAACAGCTAACATAATGATTTAATAGCAGAATAATGTACAGTCAACAAAAGATATGTGTGTAGGATCATCGGTTATAGTTGAAGTTTAGTAAGAAACCGATTGATGTTGTCGAATAAAATTTAATTTAATTATTAGAAAAAAAGCAGCTCATTTATTATATTAAATTTTTCGTCGACAACATCCATCGGTTTCTTACTAAACTTCAACTATATCCGACGATCCTGCATACTCATCTCTTTTGTTGACTGTACATAATTACACAGGCTTGTTTTTTTAAACTATCAGAAACAGACGATGCAAAACTACCCCGATGTTGTTGTTACATCGGTCACAAAGTCAAAAGGTTCTGGAATGGTGACCGCGTACCGGAAAACGCAGCGTTTGAAGGCCTCCCCACAAGGTGGACCGATAACCTTGTGAAGGCCGCAGGAATCCACTGGATGCAGGGAACGAAGAACCGGTCGAAAAACAACGCAGTTGGGAAAAATGCTTGGCAGGTTGATTGCTATATCAGAATATTTCATACAACAGATCCATACTAATATTAAAAATGCGAAAGCGTGTCTGTCTATCTGTTACCTCTTCATGCTTAAACCGCTGAACCGATTTAGATGAAATTTGGTATAGAGATAGTTTGAGTTCCGGGAAAGGACATAGGAGAGTTTTTATTCCGATATTCCCACGGGATCGAAACTTACGTGGGTGAAACCGCAGGGCGCTGCTAGTTTACAATAAGGAACAGTATTCATCCGTTTCCAGTTTTCATTAGCTGATTATTTTATTTTCAACTTAACACTGTGTGAACTTAAGCCGCTTATTGTGGGTTGTCACATTAAAATGTTCACAATGGCGTCATACAGTCGTACTGCGAACGCCCAAGTTAAACTTTGTTATTAAAATGTCGTACTCCATTAATGTTTGCTACGAAAATTTGGCTCCACTATACATTCTCACATGGAAATTAATAATGCTTGAGTTGTTTCAAAACGGCCACACTATAATACCGACATTGTGTATCTATTTGAGTATTTATGAGACTTACAATTAGTCTTGCTTCGTAAAATTGTAACGAGCGTGGCTTTGTTCTATTTATTGACTTAGCCAATTGACCACCTACAGCATTTTGCGACGGAAAATGAACTATGAATTATCTACGTAGGTAAGGTCGATTTCAAAAGTATTTGATAAAAATGTAAACAAATGGATTAGAAAACGTAACCTTTCATGCCAATTGCCAATTTGTAGTGCCACGTAAAAATTAAGTGCTTTGATTTGATTACTTTAATACTATATTATTTAACCCGAAATTCTTATTTTCAATAACCATAGATTTTTCCCATATATCAATTAAGAGCTGATTTTTCCCGCGCCAGATAACTTTTATTCGAGGAATAAAATTGACGTTTGACAGTTTTTGTATGAAAATAACTGTTAAAATCATAAAATTATTCCTCCAATAAAGTTATCAAATGATTGAAAATTCAGCATCTTATAACCTCTTGTCGATGAACTGTTGTCGATGATTTTTCAATTATAATTTAATAATGTTCTATAAACAATAGCTGGAAAAAGTGCTGAGATATAAAGTTGAAACCTTCTACATACAAATTAATGTGTTATACTAACTCCCTGTAGTGAGTGATTGCGTGAGAATTGAACCTGAACAGGGTTATGTACATTTTCATCAGAGACTTTTGGGATAGACTATACGTAGGTACCTACACACGTATCTGCTTTTAGTGCAGCGATCAATTGGGGTCGTCCTACCGCATGGGTGATTGGGTTCCACCAGTGTGCTCCCGGCGAAGCGTACAAAGATCACATGCGATCGCAATTAATTGCTCGATGGCGATTTTTGCATAGCGCCACCTGAATGACCTGACTACGGGATGCGATATACCGATCGTGTTTTTTTTTCTGTCGGTTATTTTTTTTTCTGTCGGGTACCGATCTAGGTCGTAATAAAAGCGATTGACGCTGGCTGAATAAATTGAAATGAGTATGGTGAGTGCATCAGTATTGTCGAACAATGAAGCGCGAACTTCTGTTAAATGATGGAGCTGCCGTTGTTAAAAATACTCTGTGCTCGAAAGCTAAGTTAAAAGATAAGCGAATATTAAATTAAGCGGTTTGCTATTGTAGTGTTATGTAAATATTGTCTCATACACACAAGAGGAGGTAGCTGCAGTCACTAATGTCAACTGTCAATCACGAGGAATGGCGGGAAACAGACAAAGTGAAACAGGTCTGCTCGATAGCGCTTGGTGTGGTAGTGAGCCAGTGAAGTGATAATGTTTAACGTTTGAATAAGCCAAGAAAGCGAACGAATAAAGGCTCTCCCCCACAGGCGCGTTATTATCGGTCGATAATATCGGATACTTTATGGCGACAATGCGTCCCGATTCCTTGCCACAGCTGCGTTTTTATCGAAAGATATGTACCGTGTGCGTGTACCCTACAGCAGCTACAGTACAGCCCTCCGTCCGCACTACACTCAAAAATCAAAATCAAAATATTTTATTTCACATAAGCCTACATGGGCACTTATGAAACGTCAGAAGCTAGGTGCACGGTTTCAATTGGTCGTTTCCTATGGAGAAGAACCAGCAAGAAACTCCACGGTTACTCTTTTTAAAAATAATTGGTTTTTACAATATTTTCAAAGTAGGAGGTATGGGAGGACAGCGTAGGCCAAGTACATACCAGGTACTTGATAAAATAAAAAATGGTCTACAGATCTAAAGTCTACAAGGCCTACAAAGTCCTCACATTTACAAAATAAGAATCTATCAAAAGGATAAATAAAAAATAAAAACCTAATAAAACCAAGTGATATGATTCCCATTACAACCACTTTAAAGTCTACGTTATTAACGCAGGTGTGTGTAAGATCGTAAGCATCCAAATACAATAACTCTTATCGGAATATCATAGGACGGAAGAATGCAAGCGTCCTACTTCTATTGAGCAGTATGTAATTTCGTAGCCGTCGTAATACAAAATATACTGAAAACAGATATCGCATAACGCATCCGATATTATCGACCGATAATAACGCGTCTGAGGGGGATAGCCTTAAAACTGTGAATGAAATTAAAATTGTTAATATAAAAAGCGAAGTAGACTCCAAATTGTCAAAAGAAAAATTTTCAAAGCGCTGAGATTATTTGTGTACTTATTGAATGGGAAAATAAAATGAGAAAATGGTGGAAGCGCGCGGTTTACCGACATCAAATTATGTAAAGAGTTTAGTTTTGATTTTTTGTCCCATTACGTGTTTGACTGTCGTTTCAACCACATTAGTACTGTTCTAAAAAAACATTTGATCGTAAATATGGTTTGAGCTTTGCAACGGATGTAAAGTCAACACATTCTGAGGCGATGTCGTCGTCACCAACGTTTGAGTGAAAGTTATAAAAGATTAATAGCACCTCGTCTCGTTCTCAAAGTTATTCAAATCCATTATTTAAGAGGTTGTACACGGAAATTTCAACCTTAAATTATTAAAGGCACTTACAGTATAAGTTTTCTTTGTAAGTCTACAGGATCGTCACGTTACGTCATTTACACTTTTAAATAAGAAAGAAGACAAGTGTACATATTAGATGGATGACTGACTAAATATACATATAAAATACAAAAAATCCTTTTGTTTTTTGGTCACTTATGCGTCGAAGTACTCGTCCGCATCGCTGTCATCCGGAAACATGCCTAGAAGACTGGTAACATTGCCACGTTGACTGGTAATGCTATTTCTTTGGCCAAAGAACGAGCCAGCCGGCGAAAAATTTGTTGATTTTTCAAAAACCGCTTGTCCGATTTCGATAAAATTTTCATAGGACCATTTGGGAAGTATACCCTTTCTAACAAAAATAATTTTTCAAATCGGTTGGTAAGCGACGGAGTTATGCGCGAACAAACACGAAAAGAAAATACAAACATCCGAATTGAGAATCTCCTTTTTTTAGAAGTCGGTTAAAAAGAAGACGCGCACTCGGGCCCCATGAGCCCAAACGGCTCAAAACATAAGGTACACTATTTGCACCGCTTAATGTTCTCAGCATTCGCAGAAGTGGAGCCAGCACAGTCAGCTGTGCTTGAAACATGAGATGGCGCAAGGGTGTCGATTAGATTAGATTAGTTAGTTAAAATCTTCATCGTTGTATGAATCGTACTTTAAAACAGAACCCCTAGAGTTTTCCAAGCGAAATTGGAAGAAATGAATCCCCCAAAATTATTAAAGTGGAATTCCGAAGTAATCTCGTTTTAACACATCTCGGCCATCTCGGTGACCTTTTGGGAGCGTCAAATAGATTCGAACACTCACAACTCGCCACGGGATTGGACGGATGCTTAAATCCAATTTCTTTTAGTATTTCTGGATTGATTCGCTACTATTTCTACGCTATAGTTTTTAGAGGCTAAGATAAAATCAATGTTCTGTCAAGCGAATGTGTCTTTTAAAATTTTTTGTTTGATTTCCGGTTTGTGTTTGGGCACATTTTAACGTTCAACATTAATTGGGATGGTACTTGTGGAAGTCATCGTCTGCCAGCGTGCGATCGAAGATAATCTAATCTAACACCAACACATCAGTGAGAATATTGTATAGTTTTGTTTTAGGTTGTGCTAAGATCATTCCATACCCTTGATCCCCCCTCCCTGCTCTTCACTCTTATTTCGTCTCTATTGTTGTATCAAACATTATTTTTATTTTGTATTTTGTGTTTAACGAACTGTCTTTATTCTTTCTTTCTTTTCTTTATTTTTTCTCTTTTTTCCTCTTCCTTTTCCTTTCCTTGGTTTTGTTGAGTATTCTATTCCATTCTTATCTCCTGGACTTCGTATATCGTATCACATCACGTCACAATCGCTGATGGTCAGATTTCTTTCACGTTATAATTATCATGAATATATTGCATCGCTTCCAGCAAAATGAAAGCTGACTTCAATGTGTTCAGTCTAAACTACAAAGTTGAACATTGTTTTTTAAAAGAGTTTGGTTCAAAATACCTACCTTTGTTCATAATGCGGTCAATAAGAGCCGATAGTTCGATAAAAGCACTATACATTATCAGGTTAGGAGCTTTTACGGCCTCATGCTCGTGGGAAGGCCGTGTTCTCAGTCTGCCCCCCCGTACTCCTTTAGGGCTGTTAGGTGTTGCGTTGGTGTTATGTTCCTTAATTAATTAATTAATTATTAGCGTGACTTGCCAAGTTAGCTTTTACAATTACCGGCAAAGTATGGGTTCTATCAAATTAGGTCAGTATTTTGTCTACCGGACCCATATCAATACATAAATTGTTTAAGTGCCTAAACGTGACTTTGTTGAAAGATCGTAAAATATTGATATTAATCGCTCGAAGGGGTTGCACCTTATTGTTACGTTGTTTGTTTATTTATTGAGTGGGGAACTTTGATATTTGTAAACAAACAATATATACAACTACTTTAAGGATATATCTATCGTCACTATTTACCAACCTGGGGTCACAGCAGACCCCGTAGAAGATGGCGGGACGAGCTGGAGAAAAAAAACTTCCAGTGGTCCACTTTAGCCCGGATCGAAAGAGCTGGAAGTCATGGGAAAAGGGTTTGCCCAGCAGTGGGATGATGCAGGCTAACAGTAACTGTAACACCGCTTACAGATAGAATTGGAATATTAACATTTTTTAGGACCAAAATGCCAGGAAGTGTTTACGTACCCCAACATCTTGCTTCTGTACTTTCAAAAACACACTTTTGAAGTTAATACCTTGGTCAGTTGATCGTCAGCCTTCCCGAGGATAACTTCGCATCCCTCACGATGAGCGAACAGCTTCCGAGCCTGCACCTTCATGTGGAAGGTCCGCTCTATGAGTGGTGTCGCCACCAGCCTCTCCAACGACTGTGCTGCATTGTTGAACCCTAGTACGTCTGCTTCCACCTCCTGGAGTAACGTCTCCCATGTGTGGAAGAGTGATGATGGACATGTTGCTCTGGAAAAGAAGGATATCATTTAGAACGGAGGTATTACGTACTTCAATAGGGAAAAAGTGAAGAGACAAGACGCTGGCGTCCCCCTGTCTGCAAAATTCCATCACTAATGCGTGTGCCTAGCGGGATATTGAGCGCTCGTTATCGAAGATGTGTCATGTTCAGCTGAAAAAACTTTAGATTGATCACGATGCTGTAGAAATAAGTAATTTGTGATCAGGATTGTAGTTTAAAAAAATATATATATAGTCCTCCAGATCGTATTTCAGCCATGGCGGCCGATCTCAACAGTCGGCCGGTTTTTATCACGATATTCCTACAGGATCGAGATTTATGCGGGTGAAACCGCGGGGCGCTGCTAGTAATATTATATGATAAAATTTTAGATTTTTTGAATATTTGTTTATTATGCTTTCAACTCTCACTCGATTTTAAAATTGACATCATTAATTATTGGGGATTCACACCACGATACCTTTTGAGTTTAGAAATGATTTTTTGAATGGCACAACAATATTGGCGTGCAAAATTACCACACCATTAAAATTACGTCTGTGTCTCTTGAGTATGGTGATCAATAGTGATCTATCATTGGGTGACAAAGTAATTTCCATAGCTCATCGTACCATACGTGCTGAGGTACCCATCAATATACCAAACATGTCATCGATCTTCTTGGAGTCGTCGTGTGTGCTATATAACGGAATTCAGTTGGCTGGCATATCGGCGCTTACGAAACTAGCTCATTGTTGTAATCCTATTGTGCAATATCGACAAGTAATTTATTGTTGTAATCTATTTAAAACTTGATGATTAATCCGGGATTCGGTCGTGATCCACCTGCTTAGTTCACCTGGGTGGACCACGGGCACTTTTTCTTGCCGGTGGATCACCTAAATCATTAGGAATATGCAAATAAAAAATGTCTGGTGGTCCACCAAAATTAATTCCACGGAAATAAAATCCTCTTCCTGATCCTGTCATTTTATAATACTACAATTGAAAAATGAATGCCGAAAGAACAAATGAAAATCGAAAAAACAAATTATTACGGAAAAAAACTTTAATTAATAAAATAATGATTTATCATTGAGACAATTAACGTAACTTTTCCAAAGCTAGACCTACAGTTTGTTTAATAATCCTAATTGTATTTCTATTATAAAAGTCATCATAAGTTATATATTTGGTTTTCCTTTTATTGGAAGGTTTGGATTCAAGACTCCCCAGTTCAGTTAGAAGGCACAAAATGGTTGTACCTACTGGTTTTCTTTACTTTTTTATTTAGTTTTGAATAGAAAGATTCCGTAACATTATTATTTTGTGCGGTGTCTTTCACCAAACACAGATAATACAGAATCAAATTATTTTGTCATCCGTAATCCATCCAGGTATTTGAAAAACGGTATAATTTTATCATTATGCCACCGTGCCACCTTTTCTATTAATAAAACATATCTCAGGATCTACTTGGGTCTCTCCACGAAAATCTTTATCACCATTTTGAGACATTATTATTTTTTCTGTTAAATCCGTTACATGAATGAAAACCGGGCAAGAGCGAGCCGGACACGCGCACCGAGGGTTTCGTACCATCATATTATGTCTTTAAATTTTCTTCAGCTAGGCCTATATTCATCAGAGAATTTTAACACTGTGCACTGCAGTGTAGAATATTGAAATTTATGTCAGCTCCATCTCTTGACCGATAGTGGAACTAATGTAACTTTTGTTGATGATTTCTGAAAAAGTGTGCTATTTAGAGACATCGTTTTATTTTTCCTGTAATTTTTACATAAACTTCTATCGCATAGAATAATTTCAGATTTTTCTCTTTGCAAACTTTGGAGATAAGGGGGGGAACGGTATTTTTTTTAAATTTTTTCATCAAAAGTCGAAAACTATGGGGCCTAAAAAAAGATTGTTTATTTAAAAATGTGCAAACTGCGCGCTTTCATATGATATCCCATATGCCCTAGTAGCCCCACTTCGAATTTTTCAGACCCCCTTTCAGTCCCTGTTGCAAAAAATATACATATATTTTTATTTCTTTCTTATTTGCAAAATAGTTGGGCAAACGTCATCTAAAACTATTCCAAATTTCAAGTTGATAGCATTAGTAGTTCTTGAGACATCCAGCTGTGACAGACAGACAGACAGACTTAGTCTCACCATAAGTGTTCCATTTTGGTACGGAACCCTAAAAAATTGATGGTAAAGTCACAGCTCAATCAAATTAATGTCATCTTACTAAGGAGGATAATTATTCCTCTATTAATAACTAAACCAAGTTCAAAACACCAAAAAAAAACATGTTTGTTGTATGGGAGCCCCATATAACAAACTTGTTTTTTTCCCTGTGTTTTTGCCTTGTGGTACGGAACCCTTCGTGTGCGAGTCCGACTCGCACTTGGCCAGTTTGCCCTTTTGACTTGGCCCTTTTTGTTTATCTGTCGTGTTTGATGCCGCAATCGTGATTACCTATTTAATTAATTTTTTATGATATTTTTATTCTAAGAAACAAGTTTTTCAATTTCAATTATTATTTTTATTTTTTAAATTTTTTCGGTCAAGTAACTTTACACAAATAATAATCCGTCACAGTAACTCTGAACCACTTTAGCTGTCAGCAGAAGTAATAAAATTGTCCGTATGAAAGTGCATGCATCCGTTCCAATTGTGTAGTGAATTGTGACGTCGTTTGCCACGAGAGCGAAAAAACGCGGAAAGGTAACAAGAGCAAACTAATTGGAAACTCAATTCTGTTCAAAAATGCAATAAAGTTTACAGATTTTTATATTTTCCGACGGAATCTTAACCAAATTTACCACGAATATCATTCAATCTTGGACGGCACGGTTGGCGCAGTGGTTAAGCGATTGACTGCTGCGCTGCGTGTCACGGGTTCGATTCCCGCACGGAACAAATATTGGTATGACCTACAAGTAGTTGTTCCGGGTCTGGCTGTTTGTGTATGTGAATTTAAATGTTTGTAAACGCACCCACAATACAGGAGAAATTCCTAGTGTGGGGCAACGTTTTATTAAAAAAAAAATCTGCCTTGCCTCTTCCCAACTATGTTGGGGTGGCCTCCAGTCTAAAAGGATGCAGCTGAATACCGGTATTTTACATGGAGCTATAATGCCTATCTGAGCTCCACAACCCAGTAGGTATCTGGGTAATATGATACTCCTTGGTAAGACTGGTTGTTCGGCTTTCGGGCTTCTGACGATTAGTAAAAAATGTCAAAGGTGTCCAAGTGATAGCTGGGACCAACGGCTTAATGTGCTTTCCGAGGCACGGAGGGGTCTCGGTATGTATAGGTGGTCACCCATCATACACAGAACAACCGCGGAAAGCGTAACTTAACTTGATTAATCGACCCATGCGGCTGTTACTCCTTAGCCACGAGCCCCTCTCAAAATTTACCAAGAATTTAATGGATTTCGATTCATGATCTGGCAGTTTGAGTAATTTATGCGGCCTACCCAAATTTCCTCTCTTTGGATCGTTGAATCGTTGAGCTCCTTAAGTTAAGCTCCAAGATTACTGACAAATGCGTGCACTGACTTGACAGGTCCGCTTAATCTGTGTGGTTCTTTTCTCAGACACCAATCTACATGGTCTTCACATGATCTGACCAAGATTATTATCTGGACTTTAAAAAAATCTGTGTCCTCTGGGTTTGTTTCGGCCTTTCTTCTCAGAGTAGTCAGATAGGAAATGACGAACTCATCTAGTTTAAAAAAAATATGTACCTAATAAGTTTTTTTAACCTACTTACAGAAATATAATCATTTATTATTGTGAAAATGTAAAATTAAACTAGATTTGTTTTAATTCAAAATATGAAAGGTAATTATTTCAGTATCATGCGTATTTTCCCGCCATCCCAACCCCTGCAAATGAAACATCAATAAGGTTAAAAGCTTCCACTTTAATAATCCCACCGCACGTCTATAGTCTATGATTGTATTACTCGTGTAAAGCGTGTTTGTTTTATTATATACCCTTTTGCGCTTTCTGGCTTACAAAAGATTTTACTAAAATTGAAACGATGATATAAATTGGTTTTGTGAGGTTATTAGTGAAATTACAAATTGGCCTATCAAATGGGTTTAATTTTATGAGGCAGAAGAGAAAAGCCGTTTGTCAGTGTTTAAATATCTTGACAATTATTACGATGAAGGCTAATGAGCCTAACTTGTCAAGAACAGATAAATGAGCCAAAGAAAACAGGAAACATTTTATACATGAAAGTCTTGCCAAATCACGATTTCGACGTTTTGTGGATATAAGTTACGATTATTTTTATCATACAAACGATTATCCTTTCGTGGATCTTTGACAGTCGTTGCGGGGCGTTAGAATCCCGAAAGACTGACAACCAGCCTCACCAAGGGGTATCGTATTATCCAGTAACTGGGTTGTGGAGGTCAGATAAGCAGTCGCTCCATGTAAAATACAGTTACTTAGCTAAATCCGGTTGGACTGGAAGCCGACGAAAAGGCTAGGCAGATGATGAAACGATTATCCTTTCGCGCATCACTTTTGCATTTGATTTAGGTAAGTGAATACGTTTTAGAAAATACAACAAATAGGAATCAATTCAGCTCATGTACACAGTTTGATTAAATTTTCATCAAATCAGCACAAACAAGTGATATCTATCAGGACTATCAGTTCTTCATGACAAGGGACTAATTGCTTTTAGATGGTGATACAAAACATTAGAAACTAGCTTCTGCTCGCGACTTCGTCCGCGTGAAATTTCTTGTTCCCCCGACTCACCGCATCGTATCGCATAGCCCGCCAGCGCTATTACTTCGTTTTCGATTAGCGTTCTTACTGACTTTTTTTTATTTGCCCGTCTCTTAAGGGTCGTAGCGTGATGTTAAATAGCCTCAAGCCTTCCTCAAAAATTGGGCTATCGAATGCAATAAATATTTTTTCGAATCCGACTGGTAGTGTCTAGAGATTAGCGCCTTCAAACAAACAAATTCTTCAGCTTTATTGTTAGTATAGATAGATAGATTTAATAGTAGACCGAAAGAGTCATAGAAACATTTATTTTACTTACCTACATATTTATTTAAATTAAGAATACCTCATAGGTACTGTCCTAAAACTAGAAGGTGTAAGAAAAACAAAACACTCTGTATAATTTTCTAGACTCGAGAAAAACCAAAGAAAGTTGACAACCCCTGCGAAGCTTCCATGTTCAAAAATTCAAAATAAAGGCAGTAACACAATGTAAAACTTTTATTTAATATCTGATAGCCAAATAAGCGGCGGCTTCTCTCTTGACGTTTGTCTGAGTTGACGTTCGCTAAGTGGGGAGATAGCAGCCATTGCCGCGGGGAACTGGGTCACAGGCTTTTGATATGCAGGATTTAGGGCACATACTTGATATTACAATTTTTTTATCATTGGGTAATCCCCTTTATCTGAACATGTATGTCAATGTGTCAACGGGCAAAAATAATTTTGCAACAAATTTTTAGATAATAATTTTTGCGTTAAAACATTGATATAATAAATTCATTTTGTTCAACACCTGCTCATTTGTTCATTAACTAGCAGTGCTCGCGACTTCGTTCGCGTGCATGTCAGAAAACATTGGAATTCATGGATTTCATTTTTTGCAGAACCCTAATTGTTTTTCTAAAAAATAAAAGTACCTAGCCTAAGTTACTCCTTATAACGTCAGCTATCTGCAATTCCCGTCAAACTCGGTCTAACCGTTTTGGAGATTAGCCGGAACAAACAGAAAGAAAAAAAAAAAATGTTATAAACAGCCACAAAAAAAAAAGTTATCATACATTCCTTGTATTTAAAAAAAAAAAGCAGCTTAGGATACAAACTACTACTTAAATCCAATTCTCAAAATGGCTAAGTATATAAAATAAAACATACCCTACTTTGAAACGTTTTCTGCTCAGAATAGTGGACAACAAGCTCAGCAATTACATAGTTTTAATTTGAATTTCAAATCCGCCAAATTAGGTCGAGCCTAGGTAAAAGCCCGCCACTGGGAGCGGCGGAGATTAAAGGCTTTTGTTTCATCGCATATTGAAGGGTTATTGAATTTAATTTTATATGGGCATCATTCAGTTTTATTTTATTTAATAACTTTATTTGGGCTTTACGTTATGTAAAATATGTTATAGGTATGTGGCAGGTCATTTTAATTAAAGCATGAATAATAAAAAAAGTATAATAAGAGCAATGGTATTGGTCCCGACTTACGAGTTGTAGGTCGTGAGTTCGAACCCAGAAACTTTACTTTTTGTATTTAATTTCATCATCACTGCTTTCAAAACGGTGAACGAAAACATTGTGAGGAAACCGGCATATCCTAGAACCAATAATTCGAAGACATGTGACATCCACCAACTCTCACTGGGCCCGCGTGGGAACATTATAGGCTATGTATGAAATAATTTAAGGCTGCGCCGACCGCGCAGTGGCGCCCTCATCGTTTGTTTGGTTATTTCTTTTACTTTAGAACGAAAATGCAGAAAAAATATAACAAAACAAACGATGAGGGCGCCACTGCGCGGTCGGCGCAGCCTTAAATTATTTCATACATAGCCTATAATGTTCCCACGCGGGCCCAGTGAGAGTTGGTTGGTTGGTTGGTTGGTGGATGTCTATGTAATACGATAGTATAGAAAATCAATTATTGTGTCTCATTAGCGGAGCTTGAGAGGTCACATCGTCTTCGATACATTTTAATCGTCATACTATTTTATCTATTACGAACAGTTACACTAAAAATGATCCCAATCTAAAGATCAGATAGGTACCTATAATTAAAATATTGCATCACCATCTAGAATATTTATATAAAATAAAAACTAAATTGTTCTTGTAAACCAAACACTAACAACAGACGTTGTTTTGGACTCGTAAAGTTTACTGGAACTTAAAATGCAAAACATTACATTTGCAAAGATAAATCAGGGAAAAAAAGTAACACAACTCCGTCGAAAAGTTCCAATGTGTGCAGTTGACCTAAGTTCGCCTTTTATGTTGCTTTGGATAATTTTTATTAAAGCTTGTTTTACATGACACAGCGGATAACGACACGACATGGAGGGCCCTCAGTCCGTCACAGACGTGCTGGAGTGGATATTGTGAACCCCGCTCAACACTTGGAATTATTGGAAAAAACGGGACATCGCTCAAAGGTTAGTTTCAATTATCTTTTGCGGCTTCGAGGTCTTCTAAGGCCGTTTCTTCAAGGCTAAGCATTGTGTTATTCCTTATATAGTCAGTCTTTCATGTCTATTGATAAATTAGAATGTAAATGTTTGTTGATTTGACAAATTGCTTCAGAATTCCTCTACATTTTTACGCCAATCAAGATTTGTTTGAGGACAGTTGTTTGATGTTAAATAATCTAGGCAATGTCATTTACATAACCAGTTTACAGAAGGCTGTAAGTAGAAAGAAAATTCAGTAAAACAATCATAAAAATGGAATGAACAAAAATAAGAAAATGTGGTTGTTAATACGGCTTTCCACATTAAGTGGGTTCCGAAATTCAAAAACCCATTTCCTGCTTGGCTATAAACTAAAATCCTAATATTTTATCCTCTTTTAGAAACGGAGTGTCATTAACAAAGCGTTGACAAATGTTTGTGGAGGGCTTAGACTAACACATCGTAGATTTTACGTAGAACATTAATTTTATTCAGAGTTCAGTAGTTTTTTTTTTTAATTCTTGAGCATAGTGGCCCCTGCCGGGTCAGCGGGATTGTCCGAAAGAGTTCCATCTGGCCCGGAACATAATGGGCTAAGGAAGGAACACGGGTGGGTTTTAGTCAGTAAGAGTCTGACACTCCCTTCCGCTCCACCCAGAGCGGGAGGGGTCATTTGAAGATTTCCCATCCACAAAAAAAAGCAGTGGTGGCCCAGTGGTAACGGCCCCGACTTAAGAGTTCATGGGTTCGAACCCAGACAGGCGCTTTACTTTATGTCAACTATTTCATCACCACTGCTCTTAAAACGGTGAAAGAAAACCTCGTTAGGAAACCGGCATGTCCTAGAAACAAAAATTTGAAGATATGTAGTAATACAAACCCCCACTGGGCCCGCGTGGTGGATTACGGCCCAGTCCCTTTCACCGAGAGGAGGCCTGTGATCCAGCAGTGGGAACATTATAGGCTCATTATGTATGTTTTGTATTAGTTGTAGGTATTATTTGAAGGGTTCCGTACCATAAAAAGCGTTTATTTATATATACTTTTAAGTATATACGGTACTTATAATAAACTTGCCTATACTTATATTCTTTAACAGACAATGGACGAATAAAATCACTTGAACTTTGCTAAAAATATCTTACATACAACTTTGATTGTTCAAGCTTCTTCGCACTTCACTGCGCACACATTCCCCTCAGCAACTTTATTTTCCTACGAACAACACTGCCTGTATTGACACGAATAACAGTTAAGTAAGAAAAGAAAACAACTGCTAATATTATGTTCACACGAATTGAAAATTCTTTTTTGAGCACACTTGCCTACTAATTGGATTTTCCTTCTGATTTCCCGGTTTAAGAGGAAATGCGGTCGGTTTGGCTCTCGCTTATTTCCTCCTCCAATATTGGACCAATTTAAAAGACATTTCATAAACTGACTAGGAAGGATATATACTGTGACCCTATGTTTTTCTTTTATCATTAATAGTTGTCAAATTTGTACACAAAGCCTCTGTTGACAGATTAAACCGGCATTTTTGAGGGTTCTAGTAGGTACTTATAAAAATAATGTATCATCAAAAAGGAAAACATAGGGAGATAGAAGTAGATAATATTCATTATGCTGTAAAAAATCATTGCTTTATATTCATTAACCAGAAAGAAAACAGGCGAGAGCGTTTCTATGGAGAATAGACCAACCGCATTTCCTCTTAATTAAAGAGAAATCGGTGATTTATGGTGTTGCATATAATGTGGCTCCAGAAATTATAATCTTGGTTCGGTCGGTGAAACATAAACTAAACTGGTATTGATTACCAACCACTGGGTTGGTCACTAAGAGTAGTTGACCATAACATAATTATCATCACGCCTATATTACTCGGGGGGTTAGGCAGTGGTGTACCTATAACACCCACATTTCGCCAGTTATGTGTAAGTCCCATGTAATTTGGGGCAAACCTATTGCCATAAACGGCACAAATGCAGACTTCGGGCTGCTACTGAGAAATTCCTAATGGAAAAACCGAATAACGCTTTGCAAGAGCTGGGAATCGAACATAGGATCTCATGGTCAGCAGTAACACTTGCGAACACGAGGTAGTTGACCAGTAACCAATAAAATATTAACACCTAATCTTATATTCCATTAAGCATTCTTAGATGTTATTATCCACTTTCCGACAAAGGCTTTACAAACAACTGTAAATATTAAATTCCAATTTACTCCAGTGTTTCACTTCATGTCATAAAGTTTACGCTTAACGATAACAGTAGTAGTTTCGTAACCCATTTTATCTTTCCTAGGAACACTTCAATGTCCATTTGTCTTCTCAACTGTCCATCACTTAGATGGAGGTCCACTTTTCCACTCTCGACTGTATGCCTGACGTAAATAAAACTTAATTTTCAAAGTTCGATTAAAATTATTTACAAATCTATGTTGTTATATTCCAGAGCTTCCCCACTTTGCGCTAATGAATATTCATCACGTTAAAGGATTTGTTCAGTAGCTATAAGAGGTTTTTTATTATTCACCGCAAGAAAATAGTCTTCATTTATTTTAGAACTTCGGAAACGCTTATATTTAAATGAAACTGAAAGTTCTTCCACTTGGAAACGCTTTGCAACAAATTAGTGTCA
Source organism: Oligia fasciuncula (assembly GCA_963082905.1). NCBI lineage: Eukaryota > Metazoa > Arthropoda > Insecta > Lepidoptera > Noctuidae > Oligia > Oligia fasciuncula. The sequence goes on from OY720392.1 coordinate 9,520,726, forward strand.
ATCTGATTAAACTTTACTGCACCTCAGCTTTCCAGGTTGTTTAAAGTTTGTTTTTTCTTGTGTTTAGCAAACATTTGTTCGGTAAACTGTTACCTGTTAACTACAGCTCTTTCATTAGCAAGCTATTAGCAGTGATCACACAACTCAATTTCCAACCAGTATGGAAGTCATCTATCAATGTTTGAAAAGTACAAGTTTCACAGAAGGACACGTCGGTTAAGGGCCCCTGAAACTAATCGCCATCGTCTACCACTTATAGGGCATGTCGAGAATATACCCCGAGGAACTAAACTACGTCCTACTTGGTAACTGCCGACGAAATGGAACTTTCAAACCCTTATGTGGATCCAAGATTTGATGTCGGACATACCCGATAATTGTTATGTGTATCCGTAAGTGCTATTCTACTATAATGCGATTTTCACTTCTGTTAATTTGCCAAATATAATTTTATACATGAAATGTTTGTGTGCGTGGTGGTTTTAAAAGTTTTTTTATACTTTAGTGTTATTATTACAAAGCGGTTCTCTTTCAGTTTCTAAAGGTACGTTTACCTGCCATGAAGGAAAAGAAAATGTGTTGAAAAAGCATTCATATGACAAAAGCTTTGAAAAATCGGGCTCTTGGGTTCTATTCTTTGTGAACAAAGAATATATATGGAAGTACGAGGTGTTATTAAATACCTACTCATAAGTGATATTAGTGTTCTAAAAGCGGATAATATTATGTTATAAAACAACCAGTTAGCAGATATGTCCACGCAAATACTCGTACCTAAATGGATTGAACATTCGTGTGTAGAGTATTTGTTTAGGACCAGAACTCACACAATCACGTATCATATCAATAACGAGAGTATTTTAAAAGGTTAATAAATAAATCATACTATTATCACGTTTTCAAATATATATTATAGGAAGAAATATTATTGATTTGTTCGTTTCAACAGGAAACAATGTTGAAGATAAGTTATAGATTCCCGCGCAAATGTTAAACATGGCGGACGTTCGACCTGTCAATGTCACTTTACGATACATTTTGTTCCAGTATTGAATTTGGTATGTAAAATATGAGATGAAATATTTAACGAGCTAAATGCTGTATTTGAGTTCGGTATCCTAATGTAGTTTCGCCACAACTGACAGAGCGAAGAGCGGAGCGAGCGAAGCTTACTCTAGCTCGGTGAGCCCGCTGTCAACATTAACTTTGTATCCCTTTTTAAACTTTTCACTACTGGTTTTAGGTACCTACTTACTTTGTGAGTAATATGATATGATAAATGTACGGAAGTGTGATCAAATAAAACTAATTTAAACGACATTACAAAACTGAAAAAAATATCGATTCAGGTAAACTCCACAATTAGGTAACGATTTTATTGTAGACTACCAGTGCCCCGCGGTTTCACCCGCATAAGTGTCAATCCCGTTCGAAATACACGTAGCGCCATCTGTTATCATAATAACGTTATTGTTGTTATCCTCGGGAACAGCATTTTTTTTCGGGATGAAAGGTGCCCTATGTCCGTTTCTGTATACCTGACAACGTATATGCCAAATTTCAGGATGATAGGTTTAGTGGTTTAGGCGTGAAAAGGTAACAAACAAACAAATAAACGTACTTTCGCATTTATAATATTAATTAGGATACAATGATAACTAGGTATCTGGCAAGCACTGGTGGTTCAGTGGTAATGGGCACGGTTTACGAGTTGTAGGTCATGTGTTCACACCCAAGCAGGTACTTTACTTAGAGTAAATTATTTCATCACCACTGGTCTCAAAACGGTGAAGGAAAACATCGTGAGGAAATCGGCATGTCCTAGAACCAAAAATTCGAAGACATGTGACATCTACCAACCCGCATTGGACCCGCGTGGTGGATTATGGCCCACTCCCTCTCACAGAAAGAGGAGGCCTGTGTCCCAGGCGGTGGGAACATTATAGGCTGATTATTATTATGCTCATTATTTGGAAAGCAGCGTTTATAAAAGAGTTAACAGCAGAATCATTTAAATCTAGATATTTAAATGAACAACCGAAGAAGAAATAGCTCCTAGTTTTTCATCAGTAGTGGAATGAATAATTAAAATTCTAAGATCAACGTTTTCTTCAAGTACCCTATATTTTTCCAACCCTGGTTACCGGTGTAAGATTTTTTTACCAATTAAAATTCGATCATAATATTGGAAATTGGAAGCGCGCGTCGTTTATTCAACGAAACGATTTTCATACTTGATTGATGGTTCTTTCTTCTTTGGAGTAAAAATATTGCAGCGAATTGACAAATATGTTTTACTCGTTTATTGGGGTTTTTCTTAACTTTATATTTAAAATTGTTTTGCATATGACGGATTTGTATTTATGCACAAAAGTTACCAGTCAACGCTAATTTTGGTATTTCCGTTGCACGGCACTTACGGCTGGGAAATAGGTATCTGTTATCAATTCAATTACCTAATGTTCGATATACAATACCACGTGGCAATGCTGCCAGCATTTTGGGCAGTTTTCCTGTTGGCAACAATGCGGAAGAATTTTTGATGCCCTATGATTCTTTTCTTTTTTATATCCTTGTAGGTTCTTTTTTATACGAGTACATTGTTATTATTACTATTTTAAACTAGCTGCACCCCGCGGTTTTACCCGCATGAGTATCGATCCCGTCGGAATATCGGAATAAAAAGTAGCCTATAGTTAATCCAGGGTGTCAGCTACCTCCATACGAAATTCTATCAAAGTTGGTCCAGCCGTTTGAGCGTGAGGAAGTAACAAACATATAAACACACGCACACACACAAACCTTTATAATATTTGTTTGATTATGTAAATATTTGAAGATCATTTATGATTTCTTTATCCAATGACACGCATTATTTGGTTAATCAGTTAATCTACTATTATATTAGTCCTAAATATAATATTTCCATGGACCGCATCCTCTAATTAACAGTAATTAATTAATTATAATAAACTCGTCATTATGCAATACTTTGTCAGCTGTCAAGTCAAATGAAACGTTGCGTTTGCGTGTTTAAACTGTTGTTTAATCATTACAGCTTATTTGCATACTCCATAATATTAATATAGGTATCTACCATAACTCCATAGTAATCCTATTAATATTATAAATGTGAAAGTTTGTGAAGATGTTGGGATGTTTGTTACTCCTTTCACTAAACCTTCCTTTCCGCTAAACCGATTTAGATGAAATTTGGTACAAAGATAGTTTGAGTTTTTATCCCGATATTCCCATGGGATCGACACTTATGCGGGTAAAACCGCGGGGCGCTGCTAGTACTTAATAATTTTAGTTAAAACGTCCGGTACTTAATATGCGCCTTCCAGTGGCTGTTACAATTTACATTAAACCCTCAAAGAGAAAATTTACATAATCATTATCAACATCTAGCGTTTTCCCAACTATGTTGTGGTCAGCTTTCTGTCTAACCGGATGCAGCTGAATACCAGTATTTTACATGGAGCGACTGCCTATCTGACCTCTACAACCCAGTTACTGGGTAACACGATACACCATGGTAAAACTGGTTGAATTTATATTGAACCGACAAAGGAAGTACAATGAACGAACTAATTTGTTATCAGAATTGGTAGTTATTTATAAACAGAAGGACGCCTCTGACAATATTCTAGTCAATTATTATTAATTAATCGTAAGACGATGGGGATAAAAAAACATGGGTGTTTAGAAAGACAGAAAGAAAAAAGTTTATTTGGACACAGTTCGTGAAACATAAAATACAAAATTAAGTAACAAAATAAAAAAAACTATGTTAACTATGTTTAGCAAATGTCAATTCCTAACAAATGCTAATAATTTATTTTTACCTATCTTTAGGCGATTGGCACACTGCACCGCATTACGCAGTCGGTGGGGTGCGTGAAATGGAGCCAAATTCGGCACGGAAGCGCGTTTTTAGGGTTCCGTACCCAAAGGGTAAAAACGGAACCCTATTACTAAGACTTCGCTGTCCGGCCGTCCGTCTGTCTGTCACCAGGCTGTCTCAAGAACCGCGGTAGCTAGACAGTTGAAATTTTCACAAATTATGTATTTCTGTTGCCGCTATACCAACAAATACTAAAAACAAAATAAAATAAATATTTAAGGGGGGCTTCCATACAACAAACGTGTTTTTTTCGGCGTTTTTGCCTTGTGGTACGGAACCCTTCGTGTGCGAGTCCGACTCGCACTTGGCCAGTTTTATTGAATTTGTGTGTAAAAAAATCACGCGCGGGGGCACGTTATCTGGGTCCCGCTGCGTAATGCGTATGCGGTGCGGTGTGCCAATCGCCTTAAAAATGCTCCACATTTTAATACTAAAGCAATATTATTAACTTGCACCTTCATACGATTTCAGAATTCGTAGAATAATTCTTGAATATTCCCCGAAACGTAAAATTCAGAGAACAAACCTGACTGGTATTAATCTTTTCATTATAGTTTTCATAATCGGCTTATTCAGTAGGGACTTACAATTTAAATAAATTCAAATATCTAACTTGTTAGCTGTGTCATACAGACAAGACATGTTATTGCAATCGCTTTTAATAGAATTAAGTCGACCCTTGCACTACTTCTGCACTACTCGCGGTGTTTCATGCATTCGCTTGGAATTGTATTCGGATTCAATTTAAAGTTTTTTACTCGAAAATGTAGACCGTTCTTCAAATTGAGTTAACTTTCTATTTTTCTTGAACCGCTGCATCAAACTGGAGCAGAACTTTATTGTATTCAAGGCAAATCGTCTCTACAATTTGGTAACATTTGAAATTTCCCGATTTGTGTTGTTTATTTATTTAAATTACAATTATGATACCTTCACAGACTTATCCAACGCGATGTTGAAAGTCACAAATGTCTAAGTACACAAATTTATAAAAAAATGAATTACCCGTAACCATAGGCAAAATTACAAAGGTTTATTATAAAAATGACAACGTTTATAATCTCACACCACCGCGCCGTCAATTATTATTATTTGTGCCATTTGTGAATGAATTTCGGCAGGTTACAAGAAAAGGCTCGACATTTAAATTACACATTAGCAACGTTTAGTTGAACATTCGTAATGGAATTGGCATATCAAAGGTCCCAAAGTTCATTAAAATGGAGCGGTGATGTCATTGAACATTTGAATAATTGATTCAGTTATTAACACAATTCGGTACGCACAACTTGCTTACTATTAATAAATTAATAGCTATCCATTTTCCGTTTCAGAGGGGTTTGACGAAATTTAAAACTTTCGGCAGTTGCCCAACAAATTACGGGGTTATTTGTGCTAAAACGGTACTCGACTTCGCTGGAAATTGGGCTTTGTAAAGGTGCCTACGAATTTTTCATTTTGACGATTAATTTTTACAGTCAACTCGTTTTTTCATTAAAACCTAAATATTTAATGGCTTGACTTTTTCATGTCTTGTTATGTATTCCTTAGCTGACAAATAACAAAAAAATAAGTAAATATTATGAAATAATGTTGATCCACATCGGATTGTTAGATTCTAGGTTAACGTACGAGTAACTTTAATTAATATTTCAGAGGCATAACTTTGTTACACTTAGCCGCTTTTTAATTGCCTCAGTTGCATGAACTCAATTGTGTCGTGTTTGTGTGAAAAATTACACCAACAACATTCGTGTAGGTTCTGAAACTAAATTGCGTGTTTATTTTCATGTCCACATTGTTTTACGAAAACTTATTACATTTACGAAAAATAAAGCAGTTTTCAGTACGGCCCCTGTGGTTCCAAGCTGACATAATGTTTCTGTAAATATATTAGCTTCATATTTATAGCGGTGTCTAGGGATTTGGAGCTGGGTAAGCGCCGTATTTTTTGCAATATGAAAATGGGGTTCAAGGGTTTCTGAAAAACGAGCATTTTTCTTTGAATATTCTTTGATATAATAATATTATGTACAGGGTCGCAGGGTCATCAACGCCCAAACTATTACCATTTATTCAGGACATGATTCTGGACCTACTGTTCCATACATTTTGACCACGTAGGTTGCATTTCTATGAAACAGCAGATTTATTCTTGATAATCGGCTTAAGGCGAATACATGACCTAAAGCGCGGTCTTTGTCGGATTGTATAGAAAAGAAAGAGAAACGCGATGACACAAAGCTGGTAATTATTGCAATATATGAATCAATTATCTATTTACAAAAAATCTATTATTTGGACTAAAAAATTAAAACACCAGTGCTTTATTATTAATGTTGCTTGTAGAATAATCTGACAAAAAATCATAATGATTTTATGTATATTAATATGGTTTTTATTGTAAAAAGAAAGTTTTTAGAGGTATTTTCATGATTGTTTTCTATCGTATCACATTAGTTGTATTATGTTTTCAACACACTATCTCCCTAGAATATATCCTGAGGAATATCATATATTTTTCTGATTTTGTTTACTGTAGCCGATCATACTTTTCTTGTTTCTAAAACTTGCGTTTTCTATGTTTAGGTCCTGTAAGCCCCTTAAAATTTCTAGAATCATGTGCTGAATTCACCATGGCTTTTTTTTTTTTTTTTTTTTGCGGATGGGAAATCATCAAATGACCCCTCCCGCTCTGGGTGGAGCGGAAGGGAGTGTCAGACTCTTACTGACTAAAACCCACCCGTGTTCCTTCCTTAGCCCTTTATGTTCCGGGCCAGCGGTAACCCTTTCGGACAATCCCGCTGGCCCGGCAGGCGTCGGCCCTATGGGGCCCCTCCTCGATGCTGACATCTCTTTGAGGCATTCATCATGGCTACAGTTTGCGCATCGGCGGCCCTGCCACCCTGTACCGTAGTTGCTGTTCTCCAGTTTTCTTGCATAGTGAATTGTAAAGTAGGAAAGCTTTCCGCATAATTACATGAGAGCGGTAGTTTCAGAGAGGCTTCGCGACGTCGACGTCGCGTCGTCTAGTCCCTAAACTACCTACCTACCTACTAGTATCACTTATGCAGGAGTCATCCAATTAAGCATGTGCCGACGTGTGTGCCTGCCTGATAGCGCCATGCTTGTGAGGTATCTACATGTTATATGCTGCAGTAATTAACCCCATTTTCAACCATGGTTATGCATGCCAAAATATGAAACTTGCAAGTTTTGACCTCTTTTGAAGGCGCTCAACCGTGTAATTCTCGAAGGGTTAGGCCGACGTGTGTATAGTACACCCACATTCACTCAGTTATGTTATGTCCCATGATAGAGGATGAGTCTATTGCCATCAGCCGGACGAAAGCCCAGATTCCGAGCTGCTGCTGAGAATTTCTTAACCTCTCAAGCGTCAAGTGTACACGCAGTGTACATAAGAGCAAGTGCTCGAAACGTCAACGGTACACCAAGTGGACACAACCACGGAATATTATCTCTTCCGTGGACACAACAGTGTAATTGTTCTATTGTCATTGTTAAAATAATTACTTCACTGCGCCCATTCAACTACTCCGACGCGTGGGATGTTTCGACAGGTAGGCGGGCAAACGTGTGACAGTTTAATGGAAAAATCCAGTAACAGTTTGCCCGAGCTGGGAATCGAACTCAGGACCTCTGGCGATCACTTGACCAATAAGGCAGGTGACATTTGAGTAAATTGTACATTATTAGTGACTTAAACAGAAATATCATTTAACCTTAGTGTAGGTGTGCGTGTGCCACGCCTACAGTAAGGTCATAAATTACTGAAAAGGTTTGATCATGAATATTGTATTAGATTCTAAAGTCTTGTCTACATTGACTTTATGAGGAAAACCATTGATTTGACCTCAACTTACCTTACATCAAACAAAGAAAAGTCAATTTCTGCCTTTTATACTTATTAAGTAGGTACCTAATAGTGCTTAGGTAGGTATGTAGGAGCAGTGGTGGTGGTGGCCCAGTAGTAACGGCCGCGACTTACTAGTTGTAGGTTCGAACCCAGACAGGCGCTTTACTTTGTGTAAATTGTTTCATAACCACTGAAAAACGGGTAAAAGAAAACATCCTCAGGAAACCGGCATGCCCTAGAGCCAAAAATTCGAAGACATGCGACATCTACCAACCCGCACTGGGCCCGCGTGGTGGATTACGGCCCATTCTCTCTCACAGAGAGGAGAACTGTGTCCCAGCATTGGGAAAATTAAAGGCTGATTATGCTAAGCACACTGGAGAGTAATATTGCAGCGTTGAAATAAAAATTATATAGTAAGTTGAGGAAAATTATATTAATTACTAGCTGCGCCCCGCGATTTCACCCGCATAACTCTTAATCCCGTGAGAATATCGGGATAAAAATTAGCCTATATGGTAATTTAGGGTGTCAGCTACCTTTATACAAAATGTAATCAAAATTGGTCTAGCCGTTTGAGCGTGAAGAAGTAACAAACTTAAAAACACACACAGACACCCTCACAAACTTTCGCCTTTATAATATTAATATGATTTTTTAAGCTATTTAATTATAAGTCGTTACTGAAGTATGGTCGGACGTTACTGCGTACTTTTTAATTAAATATGAGCAAGAATTATTAGACCGACCTTAATTACTCTACGATCAATTGTCGTGTACAGTCAACAAAAGAGATAAGTATGCAGGATCGTCGGATATAGTCGAAGTTTACTAAGAAACCGATGGATAGTCTCGAATAAAATTTTCTCTTCAACTATATCCGAAGATCGTGCATACTTATCTCTTTTGTTGACTGTGCCCAGACCGTACCTAGTCCACATAGTCGTGGACCTAGTCTAGATTATTATAGGTTTCATTTCATAAGTTGGTCGTGATTGCACCTATATTGTAGGTCAACTCAGCCTATTGCAGTCCACCTCAGGGAAGATAGGCCACTCCCACGCTGCACCACAACATCCTATTCCTCCGCCTTCCGCATCTTCTTTTGTAATAAACAATGTAGGTAAGTAAAGGGAATAATTGTACGGTAATTTTTTTCCGACTACGTTATTACCAACATTTTGAATGAAAATGACTTTTCGAAAAGGTGCATGCGCCCGCGGGTCTGGAATTTGTTTGAAAATTGCTTAATGTTATCGCCACGATTATCGCTCATTTACTGTAGAAGCACTTACTAGTGCTTCCTGCTGAGCGTGGGGTTTAAAGGTGTGTCCAGACCTGGCGAAAGCGCCGCTTGCGAACAGCGCGCGTGCATTTCATATTCGTATGCAGCCCCGGCGCCGTCCGCGCGCCGCTCGCGCGCAGTCTACGCGCTGTACTCGAGCGGCGCAAGCAAATTCACAACTGAGGCTCATATGTTAAAACGCGAAAGAATGTGCGCATGAGCTGCACGCGCGCCTCGTTTGAGCCTTGCCGGAGTTGCACTAGAGCGGCTCACCAAACGTAGGCTGTAACAGCAAGCGAGCAACACGCGCACAGTGCGCAAGCGGCTTGCGAGCGCATTCGCCAGGGCTGAACACATCTATAGGTTTGATTCCTAGGTCGGGCAAAGTGTTGTTAAGTTTGCCAACAGCCTGGAGTTTGGAAGTTGACGGTGTGATACCCCCGTGCCACGGAAAGTACGTTAGGCCGTTGGTCCTGCGCCTAATTTCTCTCCGGTCGTGTCGGATTGCGTCACGTCCCATCAGACTACGAGAGCGAGGGAAGAGAAAGTGCACCTGGGTCTGCGGCTGCGGAAACACTTGTGCACTGTAACTCATAATTTATTGTTCGTTCGTCCTGAAGTTTTGTCCTACATTCCAAAAAATCCTGGATCGTCCCAAACAATATGCTTCCTTCGTCCCAAAATATAATTGTAATTATTTTATTCCCGCTTCGTCCTATTTAGTAGTAAGATATTACTATAAGTAGATTACCTATGTGATTAAAGAGAGAAAGAATAATATAGAGGGCACTCTACAAAATCGAACATTTTCTAAAATTCGACCTGCCATATTTACCGAGTAGGTACTACATGTAGGTCTAGGTACTGTATAATTACAGTGACGACTCGAGTACGTCCTCACACCACGTGAAACCCTTTACGTGGAAGGGTGACTTAATTGAGGATTTAGAATTATATCCCTTTTGTTACTCATGGAAAATTGAAATATACGTTGTGGAAATTACAATTGCGAACTTGTACCTACGTGTCGGTACCTACACAATTTTGTTAGTTAAAACAGACGGATTATAATTAAAAGGTGCTGTTTTCTATTTGAAATTGGGCGTAGGTATCTACCTGATAATAAAGAATGGAACATAGTCGGCCTATAATGTTTGGCAACATTATAGGCCGACTATGTTCCATTCTTTTCCTGCTGAGACACAGGCCTCCTCTGGGTGACAGGGAGTGGAGTGTAGAATAGAATAGAAATACTCTTTATTATGTACACCATATAAATGTACCACCACGCGGGCCCAGTGCGGGTTGGTAGATCTCACATGTCTTCGAATTTTTTGTTTAAGGACATTCCTCACGATATTATTTCTTATTTTCCTTTACCGTTTTGAGAGCAGTGGTGATGAAATACATTACACAAAGTAAACGCCTGTCTGGGTTCGAACCCATGATATACAACTCATAAGGCTGGGCCGTTACCACTGGGCCACCACTGCTCTCAAAGAATGAAAGAAAAGGCACAGGAAGATCACAAATTAAACTAAACACAAAAATAGAAACAAAAACAATAGGTAGTAGGTATAATATTAAAAACATGAAAATAAAAAACACTCCCGTAAAGAGCGACCATAAGAACAGGTCTACTCACCATGTTTGATAATCGAATTTGAGATAACATCAGATTGTGAATGTCACTATTTATCATCATATACCGTTAGTCTCCAGAACTTCCAAGAGAAGATACAGAAGTCAGGAGGTAATCCTCAAACTCCCGTCTATAATTTGCGCTAAATCTTGGTATACCAACTTGTTCCATTTCTCCTTCAATATTCATGCTCCAATTATGCATGCAACTTAGACTGAGAGTAATTTTGGACACTTCAACTTCCTCTGTTAGGTTACTAACTACTTCGGTGAATCTCTTCCACCTGAATAGAGTTATGAATGTTTAATCCTATTCAAAAGCTAGAAATTGTAGCGAAGAGCTTGTCTTGATACAAACAAATTAATTTAAGTGCACCTTTCTCTCGCTGCCATTTGTATCATTTTTTAACGTCAGAAATCTTGTATCCACGAAATAAGTTTGACCTTTTGACAGTTTTTGTATGATAAAACTGTCAAAATTCAATATCATTCCTCTGATAACGATATCTAGCGTTGAAAAAATCAGCCCTTTGTATTACAAAATTCCAACTATGGTGAAGCATTTCAAAGGCCGTCTGTACATTTACCAACATCAAATAAATATTTCAAATAAAATTCAAACGTGCGCTTTGACTCAAAGATCAGATTGTAAGTAGGTACGTTTAGTCGTAGTTGAGCCGAGCAATTTAAAAAGGAAAAAGACGCTGGTGGTTCTTAAAAAGCGCGAGATTGCGTCTACCGTCCCATTTCCGTAGGAACTAGGCGACAGGCGATGGCTTCGGGCGAAACTACCACAAAGCGATCCTGATAATACTAAATCTTTGCCGTAAACGCTCGGTTAAAGTAAAATTGAAGTTAGATTTTTGCAGGATTCATATTTGATTTTTCAAATCCGTGCGTTTGTTTTGTTATAGGAGAAATTATTATATGGGAAATGAAATCGCAGTTTTCTGAATAGTTCAATGGGAAACTTCCTATTTCTTTACCAAAGTGGTTCCGGGCCTTTTTAAGAGTTATTAAAACTTTTTTTTTGCACACATACATTACAAAAATAATGTTAAAAGGACTGCCTATGTACCAAGGCAAGCCCAAAAACAAAAACTCCAAGGCTTAGGTCGTTGTGAAACGATATTTCAGTCAGATCTTAGAATCAAGAGGTTCTGTAACTACAATAAATAACTAAATACTAATTCACATATTCAAACGGTACTTTTATTGAAAAATTTTCTCGTATTCAAAAAGTCTTTGTCGATTTACACGCTAATTTGTAAGCGCGATTTCTTTACCGCTACGAAAACGTAATACATGGTACGCTACGGCTAAATGTATTTTATTATTCAGGCTCAGTTCGTGACCTATACGATATGTGTTCTATTTACGTTTATAGATACATGTGTACACAGGTAAACCTGCAAATTCGCAGAATGGATGGTTTTAATGGAATAGTCGTATATTTTTTTTTAATGTTTTTTTTTGATGAATGACTAAATACGTTTTTATCTATAGTGGACTTCTTGTCTTGGCACTTGGCAAAAACTCACTAATTTAGTGATTTTTTTGCAGTTAATGAGTTCTTGCAATAAGCCGACGATATTACTTAGTTTATGTTGATGACAGGGATGCGGATGCTAAGACTAAAGACTGTGCTGCTTTGATGTTAAATTGAAATGAACGTTTTATTAATTCGATTAGTAGAATTTAAGATAGAAAAAATAGTCTATTTTCGAAACAGGTACGTTTATTTCTGTAAGTACTTAGATCTTTTTAGACACTTTTACACGTTTATATTTGAAACCTAGATGGCGTCGCCGTCGGCATTTCCTAGATGACTGATCCCTGAGAAGAAATGTCGAAGCAAACTCGGAAAAAGGATATTAGTACTTACTATCCATGTAATCTGTGTAAATACCTATATATGGGTAAAGTCATATTTTCCATGTTGATACAAAAGATTCAGTAGAATGCCAAAAGATAGAAATCAAAACCGTACCTACAGAATTATCTCTAAATCTGAAACACCAGTTTTTTAAAGTAGTAAAACAATCCCTTAATATGAGTATGACAATTTCATTAATTATTGTTGTAAATCGCGGTACCGGCCGTTATTACGAGCAATCGATATCCAACTTAGTTTAAAAACGGTGACGGTCATTCAACTCGGCAGTATGTCGTGTCTGTCGTACGGTAGTACGTTGGACAAATATTCATATCAGCGTGAAATAGTTTACATAGCTCGTTATTGATCTAGTGCTATGATTACTTTGCAATGCGGCTTGAAATACAATCAGTTATTCCATCGGGTACATGGCTTGTTCCGTAATAATCAACGATTGATTAATTATGGTGATAACCAATCTAACTGCCGAGGAAGGTGATTATAACCATGACTCAATTCCCTCACAGTTCTCTGCAGTGATTTTTCACGTAAATTCCATCGATTTTTGATTTGGATATACCTACTTTCTCGTTTCGCACATAATATTTTTATTTGGTTTGAAGACATTGAGGAAAATATCGTAAGAAAAGTTTTGAGCGTGAATGTCGATGAAGAGTAGAGGTAGTCCAAAGAAACGATGGATGGAAAGTGTGAGGGATGATAATTATGGTTAGAAAGGGGGTAGGTACTAAAGAGATGCCGACTAATAGAGAAGTATGGAAGAAAAAGACATGTTGTGGCGACCCCAAATAAATTGGAATAAGGGCAGGAGAATGGTGATAAAGACTTTATTCACGTTCAAACTGAGTTTGTTATTTACTAGCAGCGCTCTGCGGTTTCACCCGCATAAGTGTCGATCCCGGTGGAATATCAGGATAAAAACTATCGTTTGTCCTTTTTCGGGACTCAAACTATCTCTATACCAAATTTAATCTAAATCGGTTCAGCTGTTTAATCGTGAACAGGTAACAGACAGACAGACAGACTCACTTTCGCATTTATAATATTAAAGTATGGATATAACCTACCTAACATTACGTCACGTCTGTGTTGTCTGCGAAATCAGGTAGAATTATTTAGTTCACCCACATTCCACCCGTTATGTTTATAGAGCAAGCCCTGAAGGTATAGTGATTGTTCCTGAAATACTCCTCACGTAACATTCGTCTTGCCGATTCTAGGTATGACCGGCTTAAACTACGAACGCTCGAACTAGCGATTTCATCAGAATACAGGATAAAGGGACCGCAAATTAATTTCGCCTAGTACCACCCACGCACGAACTATAATCGAAACGACAATGGCGAATGGGCTAACATTTATTAACTATTTACACGTAATTTGAAGCGGGTTCCTTCTATGTGGCAGAATATTGACCCTCCGAAATTTATTTGGCATAACACACTAACTTGGCATAATCTTCTTTAAACGAATATTTTAAGGCATAAAAATTATTTAACATAATTATTGTTTGGCCGAATGTTTATTATGTCCTAATTTACAATTACATACTTTTAAGATGGCAGGATTTTATTTGGCGTAATTTCACTTGGCATACTATGCAGATAGCAGAGTTTTATTTGGCATAATTTCACTTGGCATACTATGAATATAACAGTAGAATTATTTTTTAACGAATATTGTTTGTTCGGTGTATTTTTCCATGGTATTTGAATGAACTATAAAAATAATGGTTTCTATAAGCGATCTCGGGACTTGGGGCACCCCGACTTGGGTTAGGTTAGGTTCCTTTAAACCCTGTAAATAGAAATAGGAAATAGGAACAGCTGCTGAATACCAGTAATTTACATGGAGCGACTGCCTATCGGACCTCCGCAATCCAGTTACTGGGTAATACTATACCCCAAGCGGTCGTCAGACTTTCAGGCTTCTGACTACCTGTAAAGACTGACAAAGATCCACGAATGCCGGGACCAACGGCTTATCGTACTTTCCGAGGCACGGAAGAGTCTTGGTATTTAAAGATGGTCACCCATCCACGGACCAACCGCGACAAGCGTAGCTTAAGCTGATCGATCGACCGTTCGGCTGTTATTACTTAGTCACAAGCCCCTCATGTAGGTGAAAGTTTATGATATTTTTCATTCATAGAGTTCATTAAGGTTCTGTTTTCTTTTCATAGAGTTTTGCAGCTTTAACTTTTACGTTAGTCGAATACTTCCGGAGAATGTACAGACGCCAGCACATCAAGCTACCCGAAACTGTCAAATTTTCCCAATCCACCTTGAACCTTATACTGTAGCGATAAAGTTGAAAATCTATTAAATAAATTTGACAGGTTATAGTAACTTGATATGCTAGTCTGTACCTACATGGTGAGAAAAAATACCTTTTGCAAATATTTTAACAAACCATTTAGATTTTACTATGAATTATATATGTAGGTTTTGCATGTAAGGTATTAAACCAGATTTTACGATAGGTTTTATTTTATTGCAAATGCCTTTATTTTTTACGGATAGCAAATACCTAATGAAGAAATAAAATACAAAAAAACGCATCAATGTAACCCGTAACAATGGAAACATCCAAAAAGTAATTAAAATACAAAAAAAGTAAAGCTTCAGTAACTAGAATGCAATATGAAATACTGAAACGTACAGTCAACAGCAAAAGTAGATGATCAAAGTAGTTGTTCCGGGTCTGGCTGTTTGTGTATGTGACTTTAAATGTTTGTAAACGCACCCACAATACAGGAGAAATTCCTAGTGTGGGGCAACGTTTTATAAAAAAAAAAAAGTCAGAAATTCAATTCTAATGAACGGAGTTCGCGTCAGAACTGTGTGGCGTCGAAGTGATTCAAAAGTATTCTACGTAGTAAATATTCTAAGTAGTAGTACTTCGACGCCACACAGTTCTGACGCGAACTCCGTTCATTAGTATTGAATTTCTGATTTTGATTATCTACTTTTGCTGTTGACTGTACAAGTTGACCAAACATTCGTCAACGTTGAAATTCGAAATGGAATTTATTTTGTAGAGCTCTCTTGTTTGATTTTCGCGAAGTATCCGGACAAACCCGGCTGACCTAGTGAGAGACGTCATATCAAAGATTTTATCACTGAAATTAGGTTTTGCTTGGTTCTTCTAACAAAAAAGAGCGGTAGGTATAAAATACTAAAGGCTTTTTATTTATTATGACTTTTTGAGGTAGAAGTAAACTGGTAGAAATCGTCACGTAACAAAAAAGTGTAATAGAAAGAGACAGATATAGAGTATTCTTAGTTTTCGAGAGTGCTGAAGCCAATAGTGAGGAAAATCCAAGATGGCAGCAGCGAAAGTTAAAAATATGTATATATATTTTTGTCGTTTTAATGGTTTTCGAGGATGCTAAAGCCCATAGTATGGTCAAAATAAAAACCAAAGATTGTGGCTGCGAAAATTTTAAAATTTTTCGTCGTTTGTGTCGTTTTCATGATTTTTGAGGGTGTTATAAAGCGCTAAAAATGGTATTAATTTAGCGGCCAGTAGCGAAGGGTCCATTTTTGTAAGAGGTTTAGCCGGAGTAGATATATCTTTAATATCTTTAATATGATTATATTATTTGTCTTTATAATACTGACTGCCATTTTTCAAAGGGAAGCCGGTAGGTCTCGAGTTGTATGGAACCTTCGCCACTGGTAGCGGCTTAGCTGAAAAAAGGTATCATTTACTCATTTTCGCATTTCTATAGTAGTACCAAGTTAATTACTGCAAGATTATACCAAAGCTGGATACATACGTATGCACTGCTAAATACACATTGAACCACCATTGTTCACTGAGCTAGTGCTCAATGGAGCAAATGTGACGTGTGAATTGAATTTCAGAGCTTAGTTCAGCCCATTCTCGTGTACAGATGTTCTAAGGAAACATGGAAGCTTGTAAAGCGGTATTGTGTATATTAGGTATGTGTAGGTAGGTATATATTAGGTCACCAGACTATTGTTGAATCAGAATACAGACCCCTAATGTTTACCTCATTTGCTATGCTATGTTAATGCTGCCTTAGTCTCGTGGTCGCAAGCGCAACTGCGGAGCAAAGTGTTATTGGGTATTTACATTAGGAATTTCTCAGTAACAGCCCGGAGTTTGGAAGTTGGCGGTGTGAAACCTCCTTGTCTCGGAAAGCACGTTAAGCTGTTGATCCTGCGCCTAATCTCTCTCGGGTCGTGCCGGATTGCCGTCCCATTGGAATAGTCCAATGAGAGGCGAACGGCAACGACGATTCTCATAAGAGAGTAAGGGAAGAGTGCACCTGTGCCTGCGCACACACTTGTGTACTGTAATTTCTCCCATGTAGATGTTTAGTTGCCGCTCTGGGGCGCCCTGGAGGACTAGGATTAATGCGTCAAGGTTGAAACTCAATTATTATAAGCGCCTGTTCCTTTTAAACAGTTTTTTAAGTAAGCAATAATAAGATGTAAAATACCCGAATACCTCCAATATTTATTACGGGGATTTCAGATGCTAATATACAAACTTAAGTACTTTGTAGTTTATCATACTAATTACAAACCAATTACAAATACCCTGGACCTCAGTTTAAATTAAAAATATAACTACGTAAGTATGTACTTTATTTTACTCGGAAAACTTAGGCACACCAAACTTACAATATTCGTAAAGTATATAAGATTTACAAGTTATGTAGGCAAACGTTATTTTATATTAGTATTTTTTCTTCATAAAGCTATTTCTTTTATTATCTTTTCTATATTTTACGAGCACAAACAGCTATCACAGTTGTTTGGTCTCCTGAGACACACAATCACTCCCGGTTCGAAAGTAAATAAGATAGCAGATTGATATAGACAATACGTCTTACACATGTGGAGAAGACATAGGCAACGACTGCATTCAGCGATAAACAAAATAGAAAACACTTGGTAAATAACTACATAGGGAGTTTAATGAAATATTTTATAGATGCTATAGGCAGAGGAAAAAACTATGAAAAGTAAACGTGTGAGAAAAATTATAGTGTAAATTTTTCATTTATAAAGGTACCTTAGTTATGAAGGTACACCCTACCTAATTTATTAAGGCTATAACGTAATTAATTTATTAAAATTAATTAACTTAGCCCGAACAAAAAATTATTTAAAAAAACACTAACTTTAACTTTATTTACAGTTTACGTGCTGTAAAGTGGTTTATCAAAATAAGTCGTCGGCACAATAAACTTAATTAATTATTCAATTATACAAACTAGAGCATACACGAACACAAAAAAAACAACAAAAATTGTTGTTGTTATACCGAAACAGCGAGACTAAAATAGCGAGACAAAATAGATTTAATATTCTGTAACCACGCGGGAGATAAGATCCGTGAGAGTCTCTCTCGTGAATTCATGTCGAGTAAATGCCTACTGTCAGATCTCGCTTTTACATCGGAAGTCTATAAATAAGACTTGACGTAACTAATAAAGAACCGGAGGTTGCTTCTGGAATGGAACCATTCAGACAAGTTGTCCCCACCAACGGAACAGAAAAAAAAAGTTAAGACGCATTTCTTCATCAGAAGACGCTGACTGGACCGCAGACGAGAACACAATAGATCAGTTGCTAAACGCTTTTAATGAACTAAGTTTCAAGAATTTCCGGTTCTAAAATGGATCTGTACCTTTGATGACTATGACCACTGTTTCAGAACAATTACGACATAATTCTAACGTTATAAAAGGTTAAGTGCGACGGAAATGAATAGCCTGTTCAAACTATCCAGGTTTACTCTAGCAAGTTAAAATTCTAGTTCAGTGTTGAGGTGAAAATCGCCAGTCAGCGGCAATATTACGTCTAGCGGCCATAATTAATGGGTCTTATTAAGTTCTCAACGCCTGTGGCCCTATTAACTTCTCTAGGTCGTTATTACCGGGTTAAACTGTTCTAGAAGTGTTTTGTTTCTTGTCGCTTTCAAATAAATATCATACACGATATTTTGTCTATTAAGGGCCAAATTTTCAATGGTGTGAAGGTTTATTATTATTTTCTGTACAAAAGCTGTCAAACTGTCCTTATTCCTGAGTTAAAAGATATCGAAAAATGGAAAAATCATCCCTAAAACTACTAAAATAAGAAATAATACTTAAAGTACCTAACTCCAGTTTTCTATAAGTCTACCTAGTTTTCTGTAAGCTGCGTTTAAGGATTAACAATTTATAAAACTGTGTCCTTCTTGCCGGTTAATAACGCACTTAACTCCACTAACTTATAGATTCACTGATTTTACATATTCCCGTGTGGCCCCACTTCCACTGTATGAACTAGGTTACATAATACAACATATGCTGTCTATAAATCCAATCAGTCTTCACTCGAGAATAGGATTCTCACACGAGAATATTTGCCTCCACGCTACGAGTTGAGAGTTTGTGTTACTCTGTTAGTTTGTGTAACTCTGGTATTGAAAGGTACACGTATAGATTAGGGAGGGTTCACACCCAAGTCAAAATTGTTCCTTTACCATAGATAGAAACGTTGTGAAAGTTTTGAGCAGGTATGAATGTGGATAGAAGGTATAGTGAAGAGTAGAGGAAGACCAATGAAACGATGGATGGACTACGTGAAAGATGATATTGCTAGGAAGGGGTTGACTACCGAGATGTTGTCTAAATGTGGAAGAAAAAAACAGCTTGCGTCGACCCCGAAAATTGGGATAAGGGCGAAATAACGATGATGATGAGATAGAAACGTTGTCTTTGACAAAACGGTTTTGCAATAGATTTTTGATAGCTTGTTTTATTGCGAGCGTGTGTTTAGATGAGTTTAACTGCGATATTCTTTTATCGCCGGTTAAGCTGCAATGGATAATTATGAGCCTCGATGCTCTGAGGAAAACTTCAGTATACCTCATCTTTACCGAAAGTCTATAAGACGCTAAGAGCGATAGTCTCTCTATAGACTGTCTTTAGTTAGTCTACACCCAGCCTTACTCTGATGATCTGTTAGTGACACAAATACGTGCAGATTATAGTTCAAAGTTCGAACATGTCTAGCTTTTGTTTTCCAGTTTGGTCTGATCTACAAATAGATTAGTTTAGTATACAAACTTGCGAATGTCTCGTCTAACATTGAATGAGCATGCCGATGATTGATAGTGACGTTGGCAAAATCTAAGGGTTAGCACAGTTACACTGTGATTACCAATTTGACAAGCTTGTGTTATAATCTTCTTCTTCTTTTTAAAAACGTTGCCCCACACTAGGAATTTCTCCTGTATCGTGGGTGCGTTTACAAACATTTAAACTCACATACACAAACAGCATCATGGCATTATCAACTTAAATGGATCGTATATGGGAGAAGCTGAACTTCCGAACCTACTAAGTGTTTATCAATGACATAACTATCTTATTTTATCCTACTGAGGACATTATCTTTTCAAATGATCGATTATACTAGGTACATATTAATGGTTTTTTGAGGGGGCGGATTCGATGTACGTGTTCGGAACTATTCGAGCATCCTCGAAAACTTTTCAAGTGAATAATTTCAGACATCGCATGGATTAATATGTTACTTTATTTGTCAAATTTCTTGAAGCGTTGGGACAGGGAATGACGTAGCTAAGTATTTAATCTTTTCATCATATATGTAACCCCCGAAAGGTAAGGCAAAGGTGTACAAATACTTAGTATGGTGTACACCGACATTTCGCCATTTTTTTGTGGTTGTATACTGAAGTACCTTTACTTAGTTATATGTATATCCTTATAAAATCTGGTATCTATTGTAAGCCCAATCGATGTAGCATTAAATAAATCAACACAATATCAGGAGCAAATTAAGCGACATTAGCAGCTGCTTGGTTCCCACAATACTATTTACGGAAGAAATCGATACATTGTTCCTTTGCAACAGGTATTTGTGGAACACGGAACTAGTTCAAATAACGCTTTGCCACCGCACTAACGCTTGAATGGTTGTTTATTTTATGATTACAGGGGGAGGGGGTTGTGTGAGTGTGAATCAAGTTCTTATCGAGACACAAAAGGGCTATCGGCGGACTGAGGCAGACGAAAAAGAAGAACAAAGTTTCTTAATTAATCAAAGTTACAAGGATAAATAAAACAATAATTAGGCTTAGGTACCTATACGAGTAGTACTCACAAAAATATTAATTTTGAGTAAAAGGCTTAATTATTACACTGCTCTGAATTTAGGAATTCTTATTAGGGGTTAGGAAAGCGAAGATTGGAATTATCCTTACTGACTTTATCAAAAGAGGTCTCATTATCTCATAAGCGTGGAGTATGCGGGCGAGGAGATGTAAGTAAATGTCTGTCAATAACATTATAAATATCACAAGTCTCCGATCACATTAGGGAATGAACAATAATGTTAACGACGTTCCATCCAGTACTGTGAGGCGTGAGCGCAAATCAATCGATGTACCCTTACAGTGAGTTGATTGAGTCACAATGATTATCAATATCGCAGTCACAATAAATCAATATTTTCGATCGATCTCCTTGATCTTCATTTGTTTTCCATTTTTTTGGCGGGTAATCGTCTCAGTACAGCATGTAAAATTTGTAAAACTATATATTTTTTGTATCGCACCCATACCTTAGGGCATCACATTCTTCCCAAAAAAAAATAGTCAGCTGCTTGGAAGTCGAATATATTTCAGCCGCGTAAATTAACAAGATTGTTGATGGCACATCAGGATAATTCGAAACTATGGGTAATAAGGCAAAGTTATCAAAGGAACTATGAACTCAATTTTGAAGGAAAATAAAACTGTATTTTTTGGTTTTTTGAAAAAGCTTCTTCCCGACCCGGGAATCGAAACCGAATTCATTCGCGCGTCTAAAGGTTTTAAACATACGTTTAGTGCCGTAAAACCTTTAGACGCGCTATCAGGCTTATTAATATGCCTTTGAGCTTACTTGCTACACAGTTCTTACCTTTTGATAAAATATTAACCTGTGTGCCATAAATAAATACATAAATAAATAGAATTTTCCGCAAAAAGTTTGAGTCAACGTTCATCCAGATGGGTAACGCTCTTGGCTAAAATTAACGTAATTTAGAGGTTTCTTTTTCTGTTTTCCTCAAGCGAAATAAATGTGTCCCGGGAGAAAATAGCATCTTTCAACCCGCAGCACACCGAGTGACGCAGCATCTGATAGCTGAAATTATTCCCAGATATTTTGTCAAGATAACAAAATAAAAAGTTAGCAGCCCGCTTTTTATTTTAGGATTATAATATGATCGTGGGTATTAATTACCGTATTACCCAGTAACTGGGTAATGGAGGTCAGATAGAAGACTGGAAGCCGACCCCATCATAGTTGGGGCTAAGCAGGTGATAGGTTTTAATTACCGGATTTTGTTATTTTGTTTTCGTTTTTGAATGATGTTTTCTGTAATGTAGGTTTTTTTTATAACATACACAACGAAAATACTTAGAATTACGTATCTCTGTGACATAATACATTTTTGTTCCACGAAGGAATCGAACCTGCGATTCATAGCTGCAGTCAACCGCTAATCGTGCAAATAAAGCAGCTCGGGTTAATAATGTAAAGTAAAGCTCTACATTAAAAGGTGCTTCCATTTATTTTTAAGATTGACTTACGCAATTACCTTTTCAGCGAATGACGCTGCTAAATGATGCAATTAAATGCTCGCAAATTGCTTTTTGCTCTTTTTTCCCTTAGCTAAAAATAAAGTGGTCCTTTTTACACGCTTTAGAGTAGAGAAATACTTTTTTTTTACGTTATCCAAATATCAGGAAAACTTATCTCTACCTGTGTCCGTACAGGGCTTGGAACTGGTACCAAAAGTACACGTTCTGTATCGGTACTGAGCGGTTCATTTCCTACTTGTTCATTTGGTACTTGGGTACCGGTACTAGACGGTTATCGGGCTCTTGCATAGGAGTGCTGCAACAAAATACTTCTGAGAGATGAAGCATTTAGGAACGGTAGGAATTATAGGTACTACGTAATTGTATGATTTCTAGGTAGGTAATGTCCGTTTATTTGTCGAAAGACTGATGGCCGGTGGAGCAGACGAGTCCTTGAGTGGAGACCGCGTATTGGCAAGCATAGTGTGGGACGCCTCCCAGCTAGATGGACGGACGACCTAAAGAAGGTGGCTGGGACGGACTGGATGCGGAATTAAGGCGGAAGACAGGGTGCTGGGAGAGGCCTATGTCCAGCAGTGGACTGCAATAGGCTGAGTTAATAATGTCCGTTAAGTGTTTTCAAATAATCTACAATAACCAGTATTTCAGCTTTAAATGACGTGATACTAGGTATTATTAAATGACTAGCTTCTGACCGCGACTTCGCCTGCGTGTAACAGTCCTTAAGTTATTTGATTTAACGAGATAAAAGTATAGCTTATGTGTTAATCCAGGTGATAAACTATCTGTGCTAAATTTCATCCAAATCCGTTCAGCCGTTTTTGTGTGATTGAGTAACAAACATACGAACTTTCACATTTATTACTTACTAGCTGCGCCCCGTGGTTTCACCCGCGTAAATGTCGATTCTGTGGGAATATCGGGATAAAAAGTAGCCTATATGTTAAACCAGGGTGCCAGCTACCTCCATACAACATTTTGTCAAAATTGGTCCAGCCGTTTGAGCGTGAAGAAGTAACAAACATATAAACACACACACACACTCACAAACTTTCGCCTTTATAATATTAGTGTGGTATTACAGTAGGATTGGATGCCCCATATTGAGTAGTAAGATGAAGAGACGGATACTACCCCTTTCGGCACATAATTGCAGAGCATTCAATAATAATCTGTTGTATAATAGTTTGACAGTTTGGGGTTAATGACACCATTTTCGTCCAACTAATGACCTAAACTTCTATAGTATCGACCTTTCTGTGTCGGTAGTTAAAACATAGATTAAGTATCTATTAAATAAATGATTAATTAGTTCTAGGTATTTAAAAATAATGAAAGTAAAAGAATAATTAATTCGTTCTCGAATAACATTAATCACTGAACATTTTTACTTCGTTGTCAGAGAGAAAACGTACTTACTCTTTAAATAAAAAATGTTTTATCCCAATTTTTTCTGATACTTGGTGCCCCAGTTCGTGTATTTCTCACTGTAAATAATTTTCTAATGTATTACATTCTGTAACGAGCTCTTTATGTGGCGAAGCCCAAAAGTCTTATTCTATCAAACTCAAATATCTCCTGACTCAATGAAAGAAATCTGCACTTAAGTAAATCAATTTTCAGGAGACCCTTTTAACGATGTTATTATGAATACGTTCAGTACTGTACTGTATGTTAAAGCATATTAAACCACGAGACACTTCTGATGAAACTGGAGCACTATGGAATTAGAAAAACAGCACAGAAAGGTTAAAGTTCAAGTAAACGGCGTAAACTCATTAGGGTCTGAAATGACCATGGGAGTTCCTCAAGGTTCGATATTGGGTCCATTCCTCTTTTTAGTTTACATTAATGATTTACCCCAATTACTTCAAAATCAACCGAAGATGGTGTTATTTGCAGATGACACATCATTAATCTTTTAAATATAGACCGGCGGTCACAAAATCTTGACGACGTGAATAACTCTATTCTTCAGGTCCAAGATTGGTTTACGGTAAATAATTTAGTATTTAATGAAAAAAAAACCAAATGCATTAGATTTAAATTACCGAATGTTAGAAGTAGCGAATGTGAAATCATATTGAATGGCCAAAAACTAGAATTTATTGATCAAACAGTTTTCCTAGGAATCACGCTAGACGAGAAATTACAATGGGGACCTCATATAACATCTATTGCGGGGCGGCTAAGCTCCGCCGCTTATGCTGTTAGAAAGATAAGACAGTTTAACAGATGTAGAAACCGCGCGTTTGGTCTATTTTAGTTACTTCCACAGTATTATGTCATATGGCATTTTACTATGGGGTCGGGCTGCTGACATTGAATCCATTTTTATTTTACAAAAGAGAGCTGTCAGAGTAATTTACAATCTACGTCGTCGCGAATCTCTTAGGGAACTATTTAAAAAGGTTAATATCATGACGGTACCTTGCCAATTCATTTATGAAAATATTATGAATGTAAGAAAAAATCAACATCTTTTTAATAAAATAAGTGATAGGCATAATTTTAATACTAGAAATAAAGATAAATTAGATCTACCTTTTTTCAGATTATCTAAAGTACATACATCTTTTATGGGGTACCTACTGTGTTAAATGCTACAACAAAACACCTTGTGACATATTGCAATTAAATGAAAGAAAATTTAAAACTCTTATTAAAAGTACACTTTGTAAACTAGGATAAATTAGAGGATTATATCCAAGATAAGAATGTTTGGAAACATGCTGGTCCTGCTCCATAGGACAATCTAAAAGTCTAGACAAAATCAAACTTGTTCATATTTTAATTTATATATAAATTTAAATATTTTTTAATTATGACATCTTATTTTAATTCATTTTTACAATCTTCGACTACAGTGGCTCACACACTTGTTAAAGTTCAACTACATTTGCATTTTTTAATAACTTGTAAATATGTGAGCACCATGTATCTATCACTTATTTGATTTACCTGTCATTGCTTAATTTTTAATTCTTTTTACCTTTTGTGGTAGACAAATTTTATTATGGGTGCATCGTGTTCACATATAATTTTTATTATGTATACAAGACCTTGTAAAAAATTTTAAAAGAGTAACGGTGGAGTTTCTTGCCCATTCTTCTCCATACGAAAACTACCTTTTGGAATGGGTGACTAGAATCATTTCTATTTAGTTTTTTTTTGACGTTCAAAAGTGCCTTTAATGTGCCTATTTGAAATAAATGATTTGACTTTGACTTTATTTTAGATAGCATAATCCGGGTGTAGGAAGATTGCTTCCTCTCAATAAAATCGGAGAGTTCAAATATCATCAGTAATAACTTGGAAAACCATTTTGAAATTGTACGATAATGATATCCATGAAATCCAATCATATTTTTAATCGAAAAATAAATTTCTTATTTCATACCATGAAGAAAATAGAATAGTATATTTAAAGTCCATTTCTACCTTTTTCATCATCATCATTTCAGCCGAAAGACGTCCACTGCTGGACATAGGCCTCCCCCAAGCACTTCCACTTCGACCGGTTCTGTGCTTTTCGCATCCAACGGGTTCCTGCGGCCTTCACAAGGTCGTCGGTCCACCTTGTGGGAGGCCTTCCAACGCTACGTCTTCCGGTACGCGGTCGCCACTCCAGAACCTTTCGGCCCCATCGGCCATCTGTTCTGCGAGCAATGTGCCCTGCCCACTGCCACTTAAGTTAACTACCTTTTTAGTTAGTTGTCTACCTTTTTATTTAGATGTAATTATGATAGTAAACAATGTTATTTCCATGCCCCTTTGTTTCCGTTACAAAAAATAAAAACAATTCGACGTTAATAAAAACAATCCGACGTTGATACTATTAGTATTTATGATAAGAAATTTAAAACCTTCTGGAAATAAACTCCGTTGTTTGCATAGGAAAGCGTAAATTATTTCAACACCGGTCTGAAATTCATTAGGTGGGATTTTACTAATTATTCAGAGTGGGTACAGCTGTTGGTTTGTCGGATATAATGAGATGAGAGCCTTTATCCGGCATCAAAAGTCCATAGCTATCGCTATCACTGTCAGTAATCCGGAATTACCTCTTGACTCTCGACCCTTCTATGCCACATGTACAGACGCCAACACAGCAAGCTACCACAATCTGTCAAATTTATTTAATAGATTTTCAACTTTATCCCTAAAGTATAAGGTTCAAAGTTGATTGGGAAAATTTGACAGTATCGGATAGCTAGATGTGCTGGCGTCTGTACGTACGTATCAGGTACAATCCCTTTAATATCAGTGAGAGAAAAGTTTCAATTTCACAAACTGAATATATATTTTTATCCCTCAGTGTGTTATAAAGGAAAATATTGCTTATGAAACAGAATTTTGTAGCAGTTTCCCTCCTTGTTTTTGGGTTTCTTTGAATGCTTAATCTCATTTTATATTGCTCACGCAGGTAGTGAAAAAGTGTCCAAGGTAATTATATTAATAATACTTTGATATCTTCCCTAGGGTGATAAGTAAAGGTAAATAGGAAAGGCGTTTTTTTTTTAATTTACCAATTTAGTTATCTATTTATTAAACTTTATGCACATGTTAAAATACCAGTTAACCTTCCCTAGTGGTGAGTAAAGGAGGATTAACGTAGGTTAGGCGTATTACCAATGAAATTATGTAGTATCTACTCGTAGTGTACCTAACTAATGTTCTAAGGACCAGATCATAATTACTATTCGTAAGAAGGAATTTCCAATTCCCTTTCTGATAGGTTTTCAATTACTTTGACAAATCATTAATGTTTATTCCAAATCTCGTTTCGATACGCTCGTTGCTACTACGCTCGCTCGTTGTTACTAATACCTATTAATTACGAAATTACGAAAACGAATGAAAGCGTGTTTAGACCGAACGAAATGAATGAATGAATGGTGAATGGGTAGTTGAGACCGCGAAATTCTTACGTTTTTTGCAATTTGCAGGTCAGTGTCAGGTTGTATCTTGGTCAAAATATGATTCGCGACAATAACAGGTACATATTTAGATAATTATGACCATTAGAATCATTGACATAAAATATCTTTCAAGTTAGATTTCTACCACCAACCACTAATCTCTTATGGAAAAGAAATCAAACTTTTGATCAAGATACAATCTGACACTGACATACAAATTGTAAAAAACGTAAGAAAATTTGAATTTCGCGGTCTACCTCTATCCATTCACCGTAACGGAGACGTTGCTGAGGTAGCCGCGCGGTACGGGAGGGGTTATAGTTGTCACAAGTTGACGAATCACTGAGCTCTCGCATCACGTCACCACACCTTTCCCGCACCGTGTTGCTACTTCAGGCAACCTATACTTAATTTTGTTTTATCAAGATTTATTTTTAACTAGCTGCGCCCCGCGGTTTTACCCGCGTAAATGTCGATCCCGTGGGAATATCGGGATAAAAAGTAGCCTATATGTTAATCCAGGGTGTCAGCTACCTTCATACCTTTTAGCAAAATTGGTCCAGCCGTTTGAGCGTGAAGAAGTAACAAACATATAAACACACACACACACCCACCCCCACTCACAAACTTTCGCCTTTATGATATTAGTGTGATTGATATAATAAACAGTTTGTCTTACCTTTACCCAACTATTTTGGGGTGGGCTTTCAGTCTAACCGGATGCAGCTGAATACCAGTATTTTACATGGAGCGACTGCCTATCTGGCCACAACCCAGTTACTGAGTAATGCGATACCCCTTGATAAGACTGGTTGTCAGACTTTCGGGCTTCTGCCTACCCGTAACGATTGTCAAAGATCCACAAATGAGAGTCAGGACCAACGAGGAGGAGGGGGGGAGGAGGGGGTTCAGGAGATTAGACCGGAATCAATCGGCTTAACGTGCTTTCCGATGCACGGAGGGTCACGGTACGTAAAGATGGTCACCCACCCATCCACAGTCCAACCGCCGCAAGCGTAGCTTAACTTGATCAATCGACCTGTCCGGCTGTTATTATTTAGCCACGGGCCCCTCCGAGAAAGGCTACTCTTTCGAAAAAAGCTTAAAAACAGCGTGCAGATGAAGCAGCTTTTCTCCGGAACTTACAGAGAAATTACATCTGAAAAAATAGTTGGTAATCTACATGATATGAATCGTAATTTGGTTTAGCCATAATTTTTCTATCGATATCACCTATTAAGAAAAAAAACCACCAAATCACCTCCAAATCGTTGAGATGAAACCATTTTACTCCATCACTTTTTATCAAAAGAATGTAAAAAAAATATCTAGTGCTTTGCAATACAAACGAAAATGATTTGGTTTTGTTACTTTTTAAAAACATGTATATTTTTTAATATTATAAATTAAAAATGCGATCGTTTAAAGTCCGTGTCTATAACATCCCCGCACTCGTCCACGAATTCAGTGCCGGGCGCCTCGTGTTGCTAGGCAACGCGTTGGCATGCGGGTGCATGCGGGTGGCGGAGTGGCGCGGAGAGGGGTAGTTAGCTCCGCCCAAATGCACAAGGTCGTTGGCATGAATACAAGCCTTTGTCCGTGTTCAAATCACATCTGTCATTATTTGCCTTGACAGTTCTATGAAATGGCTGTAACATAGCAAATCGACATAGTGCATCAGTAATTTTCGGGTATTAAACTCTAATGTACGCTGCAATAAAAGAAAATCACGTTTCAACTTATCTTTTACGTGAATCTTGATACTATTTATTATTGTTTGTGTACGTTAAGCTGCTAAATCCTAAGCACTCGATCAGAATAAGTTAACAATAGAATATGTAAGTGAATAATAAATGGGGTACTTTAGAGATAAACGCTAAGCTTACGATGTTAACATAATGTATATCGTAGTCAATATAGCAAATCCCGACGATACATCACAGGATGCCCGTAGATACTTACATAGGTACGGTACTGACTACATAAAGTTGAGTATTTTATAGACAAAACATTATCCGTTGTAGTGGGTATGTTGACTGAAAGCTGTTTTCGATTCAGTGTCCTACGAGAGCGAATAATGTTATGAAATGTTACAGAAAACCACAAGCTTTTTTTTATGCTCCGACCGGCCATGGCCACGGTCTTAATAATTGTAATAAATGCAGTTTTCTACGTCAATGAAAACAATACATTATACAATGCCTAATAATTCCATGATGCTTACCTACTTAGACTTATGAAAACCTGTTCAGAATGCTTAACAGCCGTATTTGAGATTGATTTGCATGTTGTCTATAAGTAAAGGCACCAATGCAGGTATGTAGAAACTAATTTAGTAGCTACGGTTCCGACGAGCCTACTTAAAAGCAACTTGATTGTGATTGGTTGCATCGTGTATGGACCGCCATTGGAATACTAGTAGTTGCTGTAACATTCTGGCTATTCATTGGGGATTTGAGTTTGTATCTGGTTTCTTTTGAGTAGCGTCATGGACATTAGACCTTATAGTTTTGTATCGCGTCGCATTTCTTGCTCTCGAAGAAGGGTGGGAAAAGTTAATACACATGCTATGTTATTTTTGTCCTTTAAATCCCTCAAGGCACCACCTTTGTGACACTTTTATTCTGAGCGCACTGTGTAGCTGACTTGGTTTTCTTAGCCTATTTCTTACATCCGTCCACCATTGAAGTTTGTTATTGTGATACTACAAAGGAAAATGCAGGGTCTAATATTGAAAAGGGTTTATGTTTACTCAACCTCTCATGAGTGGTAACAATTTGACGTTGACAGCGCCTTTATGTCCTATCGTTAAGAAGAAATGCGCTCGGAGAGACTTTTGAAAAATTCTAAGTAAAAAGCTGCAATTCGAGGTTTGGCTCTCGCCTATTTCCTCCTCCAATATTGGACCAATTTAAAAGATATTTCATAAACTGAATAAGAAGGATATATACTGTGTCTCTATGTTTTTCTTTTTTCATTAATAGTTGTCAAATTGTATACTAGGCCTCTGTTGACAGTGGTTTAAATCGGAATTTTGAGCATTTTTTTATGGTTCTAGTGCTTATAAGAATAATGTACATAACATCAAAAAGGAAAAATAGGGACATACAAGTAGTTAATATTTATTATTCTGTAAAAAATCATTGCTATATGGTCATTAACCAGAAAGAAAACAGGCGAGAGCGTTTCTATGGAGAAACGACCACCCGCATTTCCTCTAAAGGAAGATTTTCGTAGTGCTCTTGTTACCACTGATGCGATTATAAAGTCAGGGGAATTAATTGCTATGCAAATTCAAAGTGATAACTATTATATCAACGACTACATAATATAAACGTTAAGAATAGTTGGTCGCTGTGATTAACTCAAGACAATCTTTATGTTCTTTCCAGTGGCGTAGCGTGCCTCGGAGGCAGCGTGCCTAGCGTGCCCTGTATCAAAATTAGTTGGGGGACCCAAATGAAGGGTAAAGATTTCTCACAAAAGAATGAAAAATGTGACATTACATACCTACTATTGTATAGAAGTGAGTTGTTCCAACTGAACAGACAGCTGTGCTGCTGGGGAGTTTGTTGTGAAATTTCTTCTTCCCAGCGAAAGCACTAAGAAGTGGTCAAAGGCGGGGGGACTGTATTATGTAATTTTGACGTTCAAAAAGTGCCGATTCTCAGCCTAATTTGAATAAATTACTTTAGATTTGACTAGGAACTTAATTGTCCGTATATTCCAATCAAAACTGTTTTTCTTTGATAGTTGTATGAAATGTCTCTATCACGGCAAATTGACGTAGGCAGTAAAGTTACTTAAAAACAATTTTCGTGACTGTACAAAAAAGTGAATTATACAATTCCGTTTCAACTCACGCCTGTGGCTACCTAAATAATGATTCTACACTTCTACATCAAAGAATCTACTTATTTCTTATTTTTGTTGGCTTGTAAATTGTAACGTTTGTGTATTAAATACCTATTTATTCACAAAGACACAAAAAATACAATTAGTAACTATAGAAATAGGTATAGGTCTTTTACATTTTCTCGTTCAATGTCAGTTCATTTAAATAAATTGCGCGAAGTGCTTCTTGTGTATTTATTATTTTGTACGACACGTCCTCTAGACAATGTGCTTGTATCGTAATTCCCAATTTATTTGAAAATAAAAAGTAAACGCAACCTGTCATGTATCGTTTACGTAGGTCTTCCATATATATAGAAAATATATTTCTTACAGAAAAATAATGTAGACGTGTCTGTACTACTACGTAGGTACGTTATTAACAGTTCTGAAGAAAATAGTTTTTTTTTACATTGTATTTTTGTAAAATAACTGCTAATTGCTAGAAAAAACATGTGAAGAGTAAAAGATTCTGAGACGAATCTGCAATTATTATATTTTTTGGTGTACAATTATATAATGCCTTTATTAGACCGACATAATAAATAAGTATACAGACTTATTTATTAAGTCTGTCTAATAAAGACATCCTATAATGAATGTCATGAATTTTAATTTAATGATGGCAACGAATAATATGATTTTTATGTATTTGTGATTTGTGTATTGGGACTTGGTGCCTTAGTAAATATATAAAATAAATAAAAAAATATAAATTATCTGGAGGTATCATTTTAATTATTTAGCTTAGCATTCAGCGTATAATGTTAGGCAAAGTTTAAAATTTAATTAATTACCTAAACACTGTTGCGGACGACCTTTACTAACTTTACATTTTACGATTTGATCTAAATGAGTGCAAAGTTTGAATATCTCCCAAAACTTAGCGTGCTATTATGTTGCCCAGGGGTCGAATAAACTGTTAGTTGTAACATTTATTAGTTCAAGGTAAAGCAACAAATCGGGTATAGTACCTATTATAATATTTCGAAGAGCCTAGTTTTTTATTCAATGAAATAATTACACTATATTATTATTTACTTTTAGAGGGTTCCGTACATACCCAAAGGGTGCCAGTGGCTATTACTAAAAGGCTTCTCTATCCGTCTGTCACAGGGACACTTTTTGTCTTTGAACCGTAATAGGTAGGTAGACACTTGAAATTTTTATTTGGCCACTATAACAGCAAATAATAAAAACAAAATAAAGTTAAAAGTTAAAGTTCAAGAAAAGACTTCTTTCGGCGTTTTTTTAAAACTATACCTAGTATTAAAAAATGTACTTATCAGCAGGCATTCACTGTGTGCCTGCTGAATAACGATGTGTCTGGATGCATCCTATATGGATGGACTGTGTGACTACCCCCCAAAAAAAATGGGATAAGGGCAGGAGAATGAGACAATGAAGACGATAAATTTTTTTTTAAAAAAAATTGTCTGGGTGCATCCAATAGGTGTGGCCCGCCCAGTCTCACTTCAGCCTCGCAAACTTTATATTTCATTATTTGTTTAGTCTGATCCTCTTTTTAAGTATTAGACAGGTAGGTATTCGATTGACTGTCAGTCTGTCAATGAGTAGTTCAAAATAATGTAAGTATAATTGTAGGAAATGATTTCAGGCTTCAATTTCCTTTTTGTTTTCTGATACCCAGTGTTGTTATGCCGGTTATAATTAATTGCATGACTGACATTTGGCAGATTAATTATATCGGCTTGTCGCTGATATTTCCCGAAAGGTTTAAACTGTCGAAAGCAATTGCTCAGCAATTTACTAATAATATCGTTTGTTTTTGTCATAGAAGGTCAAACCTGTCTGATACAAAAGCTACGGTTTGATTGGCGTATAATAGAAAATACATTCTATAAATAATGATTTAGGTTAGTACAGTCACGAGCATTAATTTGTTACCATGGACAATTCTGCAATAATATCAGTTTGAGTGAGTTTGTGTCTTAACAATTTTGGTGTCGACACTAAATTAGAAGCTACCAGGATTAAATTAATATCTCTTACATTTCATGAAACTTGCATTTCAACTTCTTAAATTAATTAAAGATACAAAAACAAAAATTTCCACCAAAATTAGGTAAGTAAAAAATCATAGTTGTTGAAATCCACTCTTTCATGATTCTTCTATTAATATCTGTCGTCAAGCAAGATAGCGGCAACTATATGAGATCATTTGTGGAAGGCATAATATACCAAATGTGGCAGCACAAAAAGTGACGCCAAATAGGACTCTGCATCGGCCCACCTCTTATACTTACTTAAATAGCAATAATATCTGACATGTCTTGCGTTGTAAATATCTGATTATAGATTAAATTTCCATTACAATTCTAAAATTTTGTTAGATTGCTAATATAAATGAATTAATATGTTTTTAAATTTGATTAAGTAATAGGAATGCTGAAATTTCAGAAGCTAACTTTTCCCGATTTTCGGCACTGTCTTAACATCATTCGGTAATTTAGGGCGCAGCGTTACTGAACCGTCTAATTCGATATTTGAACTCGTTACCTTATTGGCGTGCGTGACATCGCATGGTACCATTTTGGTGTCATGTCGAAACTGAACGTCCCATATGTTTGCTATTTTAGGCCTCCTATCCAAACTTACGAGTCAACCAAACGAGAATTACGATAGCTCCGTTTACATACAAACCAACTTCGGGAATTTCTGAAAACCATTCTTAGCGAATGCCTACAACGTATCTATACTGGATCCACATGTTTATTCTGCATGGTTTAAGAGATTGTGATGATTGTTAGTATTAGGTGTACTGGAATATCCCTGCTTCGTTGGTCTGTGTTCACAAGTGCTAACTGATGAGCATGAAGATCTCATTAGCATGCCGTAGTCTGGATTTGTCCCCGGTTGATGGCAATAGGTTCGCCACTATTACATGAGACTGAAACACAACTGGCGAAATGTGGGTGTAACCCTACTATATATTCACCACTGCCTAACTCTTCGGGGACTACAAGAGTGATGTTATGGATTCAAATAAAATAGTCAAACGATAAATAAAAATATCAGTTATCAGTCGAATATTTCTGGGCATTCTTCGGTTTGTCCTCGATATATAAATAGCGGGTGCTATTATTCAAACATACTAACGACGTTTGTTCCGCGTCAGGCTAACAGAATGACAACAAAAAGTCTACAATTAAAAACAGAATGTTTATAAATACAACTCGTCAAAACATAATTTACAAAAAATATTACGGAATGTTTGTATTACCATTTTTTTACCAGTAACATTAGGCTGCTCTCTCATTATAAATAACATCATTACGCCTGTAATCCATAAAGGGTTAAGAAGTATTCCCGTTTGAGCACCTATTTTTGAGCACCTATACATTGGGCAGAGGCATACCTATAGTACACCCACATGTAGTCAATTATTAGCCAAGTCCCGTGTAAGCTTATTGCCATCAACCGGCAACACCAGACGCAGACTCCAGGATAGTTCCTGATGGAAAAGCCTTTAACACTTTGCCCGACCTGAGACCCCATGCTCAACAGAAGCACACGCGACCACTAGACCAATGAAGCAGTCCTGTTCTCTCATTATGTAAAGAAGAAAAGTGACCACCGCTTAACGGAAGAGCTCAGTGTAATTAAGGCGCTAAGCAAACGATGTACAATTTTATCTGCGGACAATGTATCCGCGAAAATAGAACGTATGGAGATCTATACAATAACGCACACGAAGGACAAATAGACTGCTGGGATTTTCATACGTTCTATCGTCAGGGACAAATTGTCCGTCGGCTTAGCGCCTAAGCGGCCCCGAATAGGGATACTTTCAGCAAAACAATAATGGTCGCGACGCATCAGGGCGCGGCCTAAACGTCTGGTCATAGCACCTAAATAGTATCGTGGTAAATAAAGCTTAACTATTCAATGTCGCGAACAGTTTACAATGCATGAATGCCTGTTCGTCTGTCATCTGGTCTCCATCTGGGACATTGCCAACGGCTGGCGATCGTCCCCGTATCGTAGTACTGAAGCCAATCGTATTAGTGGTGTCACATGGCTACGCAATCATTCTACCATTAAATTCGCTGCTGGATGGTGTTAGCACTATATGTTTGTGCGGACATTGATTTATTACAACCTAAAATGAATATTAAGCGTTTAACAGCAAGTTTTGTGTTCTACAACAAATTGTTGACGACTGAGGTCTACTTTGTTTTTTATTTGTAGACTATTACCTAAGTTTTATCTTACAGTAACTGTGATGTTCTTACGCTGATGATGGTCGTCCATACACTGTCCCTATATGGACATTCCACTCGGTAAAATTAAAAATCATTCTAGAATCACTAGCTAAACTTGACTGCTTTATAACATATAGAAAAAGTAATTTCTACTAGACCTTAATAATAAAGTTAACTGTCAAGAGTTTTTGTGAAAACGTAAAAAGTTTTCACGAAACAAAATTGCTCTTCCAGTGATTTTATTTATCGAGATGGCGACTGTACTGTCAAGATCAAGAGCGTCCCGTAGACAAGGTTAATTATGACGGGCGTGTGGTACCGGCACACCGCGGCCACGTCTATAAAGGTACACTTACACAGACTACTTGAATTGCTCAATTCTGAGCAATATTGAAGAATTCAGCTGGGCTGGGCAGCGTTTGCGAAGCTTCTTCGAGTCTTCTTGTCGCGTATTCCCCAGAGCCTAAAGACGAAAGTCTTCTATCAGCGCGTCCTGCCAGTTATAACCTACTTAGCTGAAACGTGGACACTCACGGTAAGTCTGGTCCGTAAATTCAAGGTCGCTCTGCCAGCTATAGAACGAGCTATGCTTGGAGTCTCTCTGAGGGATAGAATCCCAAATGAGGTGATCCGGCAGAGAATCAAAGTTGTCGACAGAGCTCACAGAATAAGCAAGCTGGGGAAATGGGCCGGCCATATTAGCCGTAGAAACGATGACCGTTGGGGTAGACGTGTAAGTCGGACTCGCGCACCGAGGGTTCCGTACAAATTTGTAGATATGTAAATAGTTTAACATAGGCTTTTTTTTTAAATGTAACTACAAATTTACGGTTTTCGGATTTTTCCCTTTACTTTTCTACATGATCTTGCTTCTTGCCAAATTTAATGATTCTAGATCAACGGCAAGTACCCTATACATTTTGATTCCCTTGAGAGTGTCGAAATACCTATACGTTTTTTGCGGCATAAACGGCCGTATATTTTTTTACGTTAACTTAGAAGTTTGATTTTTTTACAGGTACAAGGGACCGCAGACCTGAGTATATTGTTTTAATTTCAACTCGATACCTCCACAAGTTTCCGAGATAAAGGGAGATAAAGGGATCTTGACAGATGGACGGACGGACGGACCAACAACTAAGTGATCCTATAAGGGTTCCGTTTTTTTTCCTTTTGAGGTACGGAACCCTAAAAATAGCCTGCTGCTTTAGAAATGACGTGTGCGCTCCGTATCGCTTACTAGTGATTTATTAACTAGACACTGAAACAGCTGAAATTATCGAACGCAATTGTACATCTTTTATGTGTTAATGATGTCATAGATTCCGTTGAATACAGATGTTATGTGTTCCGTTTAAAATATCTGAGTGAATGGTGAAGTTTGTTGACTGTTGTAAAGAAGCATAATATTGTTTATGATTTACGATATCTAGATAAATACTATTTGTTTTTAAATGCCTAGAACAGAGATTTAAAAAAAAGTTCTTTCTCCCCCTATTACATGGGACTTAAACATAACAAGATGTGGGTATACTATAGCTGGTATACCTACTTCCCTGTCTAACCCTTCGGGGTCTGTACAGACGTGATGTTATTTGGGTGTGTTTTTTAACAATGGAAAGGTTTTTCGATCGCTTCTGTATAGCGTTATTTTCAATAAAATTGCGACATGGTCCTATTTTCATGAGTTCTAGGTCTACAAAAGTGATTGAGGTCTCAAAAGATGCGTTTAGTCAGGGACTACAAGATGGTGAATTGAAAAAAAATTTTTGCAAAGGTCGAATACTTTTTTTTGAAAATTGCGAAAATATCAAAAATATCCGCATTTTTTCGGGGTCTTTTGGCATTAGATCGCTTATATCTCGAGAACTAAGATCGACACTTATAGAAAAAATTTAATAAAATCAATGGTATCACATGAGTGTTTTAATACCTAATTATGTACAGTTGCATACAAGACTTTATCTACGCCCATGATATGAATCCTCTATAAAAGGTTCTGAAACCATAGGGTGTTGTACAGTGTTGAACTCTATGTAAATTCATGGAAAGTTTAATTGCTGAATATCTAATACAAACAAACTATGTACAGTCAACAGCAAAAGTAGATGATCAAAATCAGAAATTCAATACCTACTAATGAACGGAGTTTGCGTCAGAACTCTGCCACACAGCCACACAGTCTCTGCACATAGCTCAACAACAACAACAGCAACAGCTCTGCCATACAGTTCTGACGCGAACTCCGTTAGTTAGTATTGAATTTCTGATTTTGATCATCTACTTTTGCTGTTGACTGTACCTACAGGTAATAATTCTTAGAGATACCACGAATTGAGTAGTGAGAATGTGACAGTTTGATGAGTAAGGAAGAGATCGAAAAGCAAAGGAGTTGCATAATGACATTTAGGATTTATAGCATGGGTGTAGATAAAATCTATTAGGCCTAAATCTATTAGATTAGGTATCGTACAAAATGAAAAGCCTGCCTAAATGCATTTTGAATGTACCCGAAGGTCGTGTAGAGCACGAGATCTGAGATTTTTTTATTAACAGAAATTCCCTTCACCCACACGTGTCTGAAAATACTTTGGAGGCGGAAGCATTTAAGCAATTTAAATTTTTAGTAATGTGACTACGTCAAGAATTTTCTATGATTTATTTGAATTAAACCGAGCAAAAAATCAAAGTCGATGTGTATCCGGTTGTAATATATTACTGAGTCGTAATCGACATTCATTTTTTATCAAGGATATACAAATGAGACTTCAAAGGCAACCTTTCGCTGCTGAACAGCTGTTGAACCGTACCTAATTATCACAGTTAAATCGGATATAGAGCAGGGTAAGGGGAAAAAATCGCAGTAATTGTACTTACTAATGGGTTATTTGAATTCGTTTCTATTGCTGAACGTGAGTAATTTGCCTTAGATTTCATATACAGTGTGAGTCTTCATAATGTGCACATAACGAAATGAGGGAAACATAGCTTAATTTTATCGACAGAAAAAAATATTTGAAAAAATAAAAAATATTTAAAAGGATCTTTACCTGCTAAAGTATGGTGATTGCAAGGCCTTTCTTTAACAGTTGACAGGAAATGTTGTGATTGAGTTGTAAACATGGTATTTTTACGTTTAGAAATCTGATACGATGGAGAATGATTTAAAGTAATCAAAAAGGGTAGATAATCGGGGATTTTATTGAGTAATTTTACAATTATTGTAAAAATTTATGAAAAAAATATCAGATTTTTGTTAAAAAAAAACCTTAATTCTCAATTGAGGGGCGATTGTTTGCACAGGGGTCACAGCAGCCAAAAATAATTTAAAAAATGCTACCATTTTTTTTTTGTTTTTAGATTTTTTTAAATATTTTTTCCGTCGATAAAATTAAGCTTAGTTTCCCTCATTTCGATATGTGCACATTATGAAGACTCACACTGTATAACTAAATAAATAAATACATATAGTATTTTATAAATAATAACCTGCATGTTGCATGTTGTTGGTCTGACAACCAGTCTTACCAAGGGGTATCGTATTACCCAGTAACTGGGTTGTGGAGGTCAGATAGGCAGTCGCTCCATGTAAAATACTGCTATTCAGCTACATCCGATTAGACTGGAAGCCGACTTCAACATAGTTGGGAAAAGGCTAAATAGATGATAATGAATCTGCATGTTGCGAAGTTTATTCATGCCCGCATGCGGCTTGACGCCTGCAAAGTCACCGAGAAATGGTTGAGTTTATCTTGGTTTGAAGTACTGCAATGTGGTTTCAAATCGCAGTCCCAGTGCAACTGCTGATGAAAAGTTAATTTTACTCACAGTTACATTCTACTTTTCATGCGGGCGCGAGATAAACCGCTCCACAAGTTTTTTTTCACAAAATACAATTGCTCAGCCTCTTTTGTCAAAGAAAAAACAAAACGAAGGCAGACCTAAAATTAAATTAGAGAACGAAAATTGTAATTTTCATGAAAGATAACTCGATTACAGTTTAGGAAAAGTCTTGTGGAAAGAAAAACCCAAATGAGTACGAGACTTTTCCGAGGAGACACCCAATCCTCCAACCGTCCGTCCTTCCAATTTGACAGGCTGTGCTTCAGAATGACGTAAAAGGCACAATAGCATAGATACTTATCTACATACAAAAAAACTCACCCCTTCTTCCCATGAGGTAGGTAGAAATTACGGAACGCCACCTGCTAAGACCCTTACATATTCCCTTTGCTTCGTTTACTTTCAAACATCAGAGAAAGAATTCTTGTGATTTTAAGAAAGTTCACAATCTGAAGGCCAATTCCCGTAAATAAAAACGTCCAAAATTTTGTCGCAGTTTCGTCTCGGCGACAATAAAATGCCAAAAACTTGTCAACAATTTAGGGAAATTAGAGGTATTTTGACAGATTGAGACTGACTGTGAACGTGCTTAAAATTACGAGAACTGCCTCAGTCTCAATCTGTCAAAAGTACCTCTAAAATCCCCACATTTTTGACGAGTTTTTGACATTGATTGTTGCTGAGATGAGATTGCGACTAGATTTTGAACGTTTTTAACAACGAGAATTGGTCTTCTGGTCATGCACGCCAGATGCGAGGCATTTGACCTTTCTGAAGAACATCATTAACAGGGTCACTATTTAACTCAATATTTTTTTTTAATTAAATGCTTTAACACTAATAATAGGATTTAAAAACTACCAACTCGCTTTGCAAATGGTACCATAACTCTAGTTAATTACTTAGTAACTTTCTAGCCACGATATACTCGTACAATATGTGCCGACACAATTAGAAATTTTTATCAAATAGCTGGTTACAATGTGGCGTTTTTCCACGTGGATGGTGTGTCTAGGGAATAGGTACTAGATAGATTGCTATAATTCTTTCTTGTCTGTTGTTAAGCTGGTACTCAAAGGATTCCGTTGGGTACGTACATGTTTTCTTTCTGTTTATTTAATTAATAGATTGTTTAGTTTTTGTTGTTGCTTTCGATATATTTTATGAAACACTAGTTGCGCCCGCGGTTTTACCGGCATAAGTCTCGATCCACGGAAATACCGGGATAAAACGTATCCTATGTCCTAATCTAGGTCTACACATGTGCCAAATTTCATCCAAATCGGTTTAGCCGTTTTAACGTGAAAGCGTAATAAACAAACATACAAAAATATAATCTTTTCTCTTTATAGTAGTTTAGATTAGATTTGACACAGCAGAAAAAGAGTGTCAATGGAGTTTCTTGTCCGTTCTTATCTACTGGAACCTACTACTCTTTGGAATGGGCAACTAGCTTCATCTTTCTGACTGACCGACTCCTTGACAATTCAAAGGTGCCTATATCTGATTGGTTTAATTGAAATAAATGCTTTGAGTTTGAGAACATTAGAGTTTTCCAACACGTCTAAGGTCTATTCCACTGTAGTCTGCTTTCGTCTCCATTCCGATCTATTCGTGATTCTAATTGTCATGATAATAGAAACAGAAAAAGCAATCGGAATGGGTTTAGAGCCCGCACTGCGACTATAATTATTCGAATTTGGGCTTTGACCTCATCCATAATGCAGAACGCAAGTCGGCGACCCCATGCGTCTGAATACCTTTACACAGAATAGAACAATGAGGTTCATATTCAACCATTTTAAAAGGGTTTTTGAAACGCATTGTATTTTAATATGTGCACGTCGATATTAAATATCAATGGCCCCTCTCTAACCCTGTATTGTAGAAAAGTTATAATTTGTAATATAAGTTAAATAAACAGGGTGGCAGGGGCACAGCCGCGCAACCTGGTATCATGAATTCAGTATAAGATTCTAAACCCAGCTTCGTGGAAATTTTTGCTTTTTTTCAGCATGTGTAAAAAAGGTGTGGTCATATTTAAGGCCAGTACAGCCCTTTAAACTCAACAATTTTCTCCATTGGACCAACATCTTAATCGGGAAGCAATAATCAACGTCATATTGGTTTGGGTCGTGTAGGTATTTCTGTTTTGTATGGGACAGTTTCGCGATTATAATGTTGGTCCCATATAGAAAGTTGAACAATTTCATGGTCTGTACCACACCCTCAAATATGACCACACTTTCTGATACTATACTGTATTATTACTTTACTTCGAAACTTTTTCTATACCAACAAAACGGGGTACTTACAAAAGATAACACAGTGCCTCATTCAATATTCTCTACGTAGTTGCTCGTTGGATAGAAGTTAAGCATATAATATCGTAGTAGTTTCCCGCTCGAAATTCAACTAGGAGGCAGTTCACGGGTTGATAAAGTTCAAAGGTGCTCCGAGACAATGCACTTGTGCAGGGGTTAAATCTTAAGAGGTGGCGGGTATTGGCGCCTAGGAATAGGATGCGTTGGAATGTTACGATCAATGGAAGGAGGAGCTTTGAAAAGAATAAAGACGAGATAATGAGATTTTATTCCTACAGCTTTATGCCTAATACTTATTTTGATGTAGGCCAATAGCTAATCTCGGTATAGATTACGTCATTTGAATGGCCATTTTGTAGTTTATAAACGATTATAAATAGGAAGCAGTTAAGCTAAGAATAAAGTTTACGGTTCTGAAATAATCGTAGCCGATGGCTGAGTTCCGCAGCATCCGATTGTAATAAACGGCATGCAAATATGAGCCATTAATATTGAGCATGAACGTTAATGTCAATTTCCTTTATAAAATGCGGTTCAATTCGTGGCGACGCGAGGCGACCCGACGGAACTTGTAAGGTGTTCAATTACAGCAATATACTAATTCTAACAGGTGTTTTCATACGCATTTAGCTCCTCAAGTTCTGAGTTGATCTACACGATTACTGACAAATGCTTACACTGACTGAACTGGTCCACTCAAATCTGTTTGGTACTTTCCACAAAAGACCATTTCAGACATCAATCTACATGGTCTTCACATGATCTGACCAATATTATGTCTGGACTTTAAAAGAGACTGTGACTTCTGAGTTTGTTTCGGCCTTTCTTCTTCTCGGAGTAGTCAGATAGGAGACTCCGATCTCATCTAGCTGATCTTATTTAATTTCTTATAATATGACGTGTAAAAGTGATTCCGATATCCTATTTACAGAATAAATAATTTCATTTCATTGAAATAACACGGAATGGTACATAAGTAGACCAGTTTCATTCATTGTTCGTTAGAACTTGTGTATTTCTTCAAAAGTGAAAGTAATAGTCTAAATATTTCGTTCTTTGTTTTGTACATACTTACCAGGTAACCTGTGTTTCATATACATTAGGTAGGTAACCAT
This sequence comes from Oligia fasciuncula, assembly GCA_963082905.1. NCBI lineage: Eukaryota > Metazoa > Arthropoda > Insecta > Lepidoptera > Noctuidae > Oligia > Oligia fasciuncula. Next base: position 9,563,296 of record OY720392.1, read on the forward strand.
TCATTGATGTAAATATATCCAACCCAAGGCTACGAAATGAATATGAAATACTTATAACGACAAGTTTTAGAGCGTCGACACGCTTCAATGAGCTGTATCATGAAAGTGAAGAAGGCACTGAACTATGTAGGTATATGGAAGGCCCATACGGTTCGAAGCCCAGCGCTCACACATATAAAATTACGAGTTCGAATTTCAAACACTGATTGCCTCGTTGGTCTAGTGGTCGCGAGCGCTAGTCTTGACTATGAGGTCCTGGGTTCGATTTCCAGATCGGGCAAAATGTTATTGGGTTTCTCCATTAGGAATATCTCAGTAGCAGCCCGCGCGGAGTCTGGATTTGTGCCCGGTTGATGGCAATAGGCTCGCCCCTTAATCATTTATAATATATTAAACATAACTAGCGAAATGTGGGTGTACTAGGGGTACACCACTACCTAACCCTTGAAGGAAAATAGGCGGGTTATGTTATAGTCCAGTCAATAAAGGAGTTGTAGAGTGCACTTTTCCAGCTCGAAGATGGTTGGAAATTCGGAAAAAATGCATAATAATTAAATATTATTTATGAGCTCTCATTTAGTGTAAAAAAATCCCTACGACGACGCACCGTTTTTGAGATATTCGCGAAAAACCCAAAAGTGGGAACTTTGTGCCCCCTTACTCCGGCTCACACCCTAGATGTCATGACTTTTAGTATGTTCACTCCATAAGCACCCTGAGGAAGTTTCTGAAGGAATCGCTTATTAGGTCCCTGCTCACTCTAGACCCCAAGCGAATTAAAAACACGTGCAAATTATTTCAGAGAGCAAATAGTATAAGACAACATTCCAATTTGGTACAGAACAATATTAAAATCGTTTAGGCACACGAGAGTCTTATTATACAAATTAAGAACAGTAGATATTTCGCTTTTGTAATTAGATTTGCTCGAATTTGTGGATGTTAATAAGACGCCCTAAGTTCAAATGTTTATTATTTTTGGACGATTTCGTCGGCAGATTTAAAGGAGGATGTCGCGCGGATTTGAGTTAAACAAGTGTCACAAAAGATAATTTTAGGACTCTGCAGGGTGCAGGGACGTCGACGCGCAAAGTGAAACTATGAAGTCTGTACATGATTATTATTATACCCTAGTGCTGAAATTAGTCGGTAATTAAGAAAAAAATGGCTGTTCCATACATTTTGAGGGTCACTATCAGAATATCCACGTTGCTAAGTATTGCAATTTTCGATGAAACAGCAGTTTTTATTTTGATGGGGGTTTGCAGAATCATGTGCTGAAAATTCATGGTTTCAGTTTGCGTGTCGATGTTCCGGGCACCCTGTAAATCTACATAAACAATGTGGATACAACAATAGGACAATCAATGAAAACACTGGGAATGCTAACACTAATGCGTATTTTACAACTATCAAATAAATCCTAGCATAGAAATTTACATAGTGATTTTGGGTTTTGCCAATCTTTGACTAGCTGGTGACTAGGTGACTAAGCTATTGGATATATTTGATTTCGCATTAGGTTATACTAACTTTAATTTAGTGTCGTATTATAGTCTCCGCCTTATACAGGCTGTTTGGAAGCTGAGTGCAAAGCTTTAAGGGAGTGATAGTTGACACCATTTTTTTTAACTGCAAAGTTTTTTAATAAAACTTTACTGCGAAAAAAAAAAAACATGAGTAGGACTTCGTCTAAGACACGTATGGCTCAAAATGCTCTAAATGGTGTCAACTATCACCCCTTTAAGGCTTTGTATCCAGCTTCCAAACACCCTTTATATGCTATATGTAGTGAAAGAGCGCTAAAGTTTTCTTTTGGCGCTTGAATGATATTGACAGGCCATTATTGGTAAACATTTGTGAAATTGTTTCGCGGAACTGTGTTGGAAAAACAAAATGGCGGGGTTCGTTTTGATTTTGGGCACGCACCAAAGAGATGCTTGTACAGCTAAAGTATTAATTGCAACACCAGCTTTACGTAAAAAAAAAGTAACATTTCATCAATTTCATTTAACAGTAAAATACCTTCAGTTTTTGTAAACCCTTCATTTGTTTTTGACATTTGAATAAAAAAAATGCTCCGACTTCAAATACCACCATGTTGAAAAACTGACGTTGACAGACACCGCAATTCATGTGGTTTGATATCAAAATGTTTTGGGCTAGGACGTAGGTAATTCAAATATGTTTTTAGTTTACTTTGTGTAATAAAACTTGCGTGTTTATAAATAAATGCATTTTATCAGAAGACTTCTGTTATCGCCGCGTTTGCTGTTTTCCCTCTGCAACTAAATATCTCAGGTAATGTAGCTTTTGTGTTTTGCAGTATTACGAGTAGGTATAATAAACACATAATTCATTCTTCGACTGGAAGAGGTAGGATAAACTCCAGACTAAGAAATTCCCAATGGAAAAACTAATAACACTTTGCCCGACCGAACCCAGGACCCCACGCTTAGCAGTCGCGCTTGTGACCACGAGACCGGACCGGTCTCGTGGTCAAAATGTAAAGGTATGACATGTAATTACAATCTGGCTACTCACATTTGAAGAAAGCGTGAGTTTGTATCTACCCATTTCATCATAACAGAGAGCTCCTGTGCCGTGTTAAGCAAGCTGTAAAAAACTCATGTGAAATTGACGCTATCGCCGCGTTTGCTGTTTTCCTTCTGCAATTAAATATCTCAGGTAATGTAGCTTTTGCGATCGATCACACGACGAATTGTGAAAATAGGTTAAGCCCAGGTTTTTTGTTGTACACCGCAATCTTTAAATCCATTACCACGATTCTAAAAGTATAAAGGATTCTAATAAATTTTGTATCCGCTCCACTCAGTGTTAGGATAAAAAAGCGACACCCCTCATACATATATATGAAATGGGAAAACGTCTTGGGTCTAACAAGGCGACAAAAAGCGATGAAAATAACCCAATAGCTGACGAGAAACGATTCTTGATTACAAATGTATCATTGTTATGCGGCGGTTATTAGTAGAATCATAGAATTATGATAAATGATCCCGAATTGTTCGCGCAGTTGTTGATTGATGATTTATTGCTTCAACATTTCATAATTCGTCAAGAAAAGTAATGATGGCGCTTTTCACACGATTGCGACAGTCGAAGTGATTAAGGTTAAATATTTTTAGGCAGTGGTGGCCCAGTGGTAACGGCCTTGACCTACGAGTTGTAGGTTTTAGGTTTGAACCCAGACAGGCGCTTTATCTTGTGTATTTACGCAAGATAAAGCGCCTGTCTTTGGTATCATCACTACTGCTCACAAAACGGTGAAGGAAAACATTGTAAGGAAACCGACATGTCCTAGAACTAAAAATTCGAAGTCATGTGACATCTACCAACCTGCACCGGGCCTGCGTGGTGGACTATAGCCTCCTCCCTCTCACCGAGGGGACGCCTGTGTCCCAGTAGTGGGAACATTAAATATTTTTAGGCATATATTTGGAATCCTTTTTACTTAATTCTGGTGCTATGCACATTACTTTGTTATCATTTCATTTTTTAAAGGTCAAGTGTTCATTTATTTTTACCTATCCACATCAGGTTTCTTTTGTGTTTCATTATAACTACTAAAGTCTGCTCGTAAATTGCAAAAAAAAAATTAAGTCCCAAACGCCTCTGTAAAAGTTTCCCTTCGACATCATTTTCACGACAAACGAGTGGATGCAGACAAAAAACACCAAGATGCTTTTAGCCTTATATTTAGATGTTCTTTACGATAGAATCGAGAAACTAACGATTTGCGAAAAAAACATTTTTTGTTTTAAAAATTTATTTTTTCCTCAGTGCCTCGTTACGTGCACTTCAAGTTTCAACCCAGCTCTAAAGTAATTAGCGATATATTGAAATTACCTACGACCGCAAGTGTTAGCACATTATTAGGCGTATTTTCCAGCAAAAACTCTGGAAATCTGCCTGGCAACTAGTTTCAATAATTGACCTCCTACTTCTAAAGACCCAAAAATCAAATCTACAGGACTCGAAGATTATATTTACAGAAATTCAATTAAGTACTCGATGTCTGGTGCGAAGATTGACACCATTTATAAACGCAATTATAATAAGTAAGAGCCTATTGAGTCTTGAGTCCAATTAGTGAAAACATAAATCGGAAAATCTCGGGATTTTCCCTTCGCCAAGTCGTAGTCGCCCATTGATTGGTTGTGTGACCACAATATTAATCGAAAGCAGTCCTCTTTGATGTTTAATGTGGTATCTAATTATTTATGTCACCCACATTTATATACAAAGTGGCGATTATAGGTTATCACGTTAAGGGCTGATTTTTCCATCGCCAGATAACTTTTTTTTTTAAGGAATAAAATTGACGTTTGACAGTTTTTGTATGAAATAACTGTCAAAATTTCAAAATTATTCCTTGAATAAAGTTATCAGATGATTGAAAAATCAGCCCTTAATAGTACAGCGGTTATTACAAGGTTGTTATCGGCCTGTTAAAATAATAATCAATTTTACCAAAAATAACTAACTGAATTTATTTCAAACAAAATAAATAGCGTAGAAATTTACACGAAATCAACCACCCTTGATAATAAACACGCGCGGGCGACGGTATCAACAATTCAACACAAGCGTTATGGTATTGTTACCAAATAATTATTTGGTAACAATACCATAACGCTTGTCGCAATTATCATTCTAGCCGGGAACTTTTTTCTTTGTCATTATTTAATAATGACCAAGAAAAAAGGTCCCGGCTAGAATGATAATTGTTATTTATTCTTTTAATTGTGTATGTTTAATTAAAATACGTAATGTAATACGAACATAAATTTAGGGAACAGCTGTTTTTTTTTTCGCGATTTCTCGTTTGGTCCTATAGTAACAGTTGTTCATAATGATGAGTACAATGCCCTACTAAGAGGTTGTTGGTGTTTCGTGGTTTCGTTAGCACAGTGTATTTTGGGGAATTAGCCTCCTTTGAATTACAGTTTTCTTCGTTGTTTAAATAGTTTTAAGTAAGTAACCCTAACCTGAAAGATCAAGTAAAACATAAGTTATGGACACTGAGTAAATACTGGCTTTCATTAGAATTAAAGTAAAATCGCCGAGAATCCGAACAATCAAAATACCTAACTTAAAGCTGCAATTACTTATTCAGCTCGGTTCAAGACTTGTATAACCTGATTTCTATTGTTTCTGTATTGAATAAAAGAACGATTTACTGCAGCAGCGGGTTCGAAAATCTTCCAACAAAAGGAAGTGAATTACGTACGAAATAGAAACTACACGACGTACAACACTTTGCATTTTTCATATAATTTTCTTTTGTCTGTATGTGTGTTCCCTTATTCTGATTGCTAGCGCCACCTAGCGTTGAATAAAATATTTGCTAGCTTTTGGGACACTGCTCGCTGTCTTTGAATATTTCTGTTCATAGGACACGGCTGGCCTTTTTATTAGAGTACCTATGTGTTTACAATAGTTTTTGAAGGTTTGCGTTTTTGCGATCATTGGTGTTTTGTTTGTTTTGGCAATATGAAAAGCTGACTGAAAATGCGATTTCTTACCTGTTTTTCTAACCCCGCATCCTAATTGCGTAACACACTATTAATCACAATCTGAATAATTTTGAAGGAATAGGCTAATCCATTGCTTCATGTTAAAAAATGTTCGAAAAATTTGTTGTTGAATTGTCAAAATCAAAATACTCCGCGGTTTCGCAATTAAGTTAACGCTACGTCTTTGTTTTTTTTTTTGGACAAGTAGTAATTAGGTCGTTCAATGAAATTATCCGTTTCAGTTTAGCATTGAAACCGCGTTTTAAGGTTATTAATAATTTGACTTACCTACTCCATAAGCGAATTGTCAGGCCTCCGATAGCATATTTAAGCGTTACCTTAGGGGACAACTGGCATGACATTGACTAATGTACCGCTATGTAAGTGGTACTTATGTATGTTTGGGTATTAATTAGTTTAGTGTGAAGGTAACACACGCAGCCGACTAGCAGCTAAGTATTCCCTAAGGTGCGTAGTGTCACTTTACAAGGACACTTTTCGTACGTAAACCTAATTGAGTCACGTTCTCCTTGAATTTAGAAAATTAAATATTACCTTACTTAAACAAAACGGCCGCCTAGAGCTCTTGGGAGCTTGGGAAAATAAATTCTACTGTGCCTACAAAAAGTGAAAATATTAGATTTCTGATAAACCCATTCAGCCATCAGATAAAGTAAATATTAAATAAACAGGATTAATTATCTTTCCCCGGCTTACGATATCGCTTTTCACTCATTAAAATAACCCAGATCTCAGAACAACAAGTTGGTGGTTTTATCTACCTCTACAACTGTCAAGAAACAACGTTTTAGCACGAACTTGAAGAGTTATCTCAAAATTTACTTTTCGAAAATTTATCATCATTAAAGTTACACCTGAAAGTTTTGAATGAATAAAGATGTCGGCCGTATTTCTGGACAGTTTGGGCCGGCCACTGGGGACGCAGTAAGTACATTTTATTGGGCCAGGTACATCAAAATGGTAGGCAAGCCTCGCAAAAACAAGTAAATATTCTTACTCATAAATAGATGTAGAAGGTCCCAACATAGGCCCCAGTTGAGACACGTGATAAAACCTTTTTCGGCAGCTTGAATTAAGGACACCAAATGACAGAGACAGCCAGATACAGCCTCCTTAGAGGGTTAAGGAAAAAGTGTTCTTGATCTTAATGGAAGTCCATTTTAGACAGCACCTACAGACAGCTTACAGTTCCTACTTTATCGGTAACATGAATATTTTATAAGAAGATTGTTTGGGCTCCGTACTAAAAAGTTTTGATAAAGGAAACGGTGTAAAAAAAATATCAAATGGTTTGAAACCGATTGTTTTAACAACTGGCAATCAATTATACTGCAACAAAAAGCCTATTCGAAGATAAAGAAAACAGACATTGGAATAGTCAATACAATATCAATAAAATTAATTTTACTACACCAGTCCCGCTGGGATTTATTTTATCTTTGTGGCTAACGAGTAGCTCCCCCAACAGTCGGCCACTGCATCAGCCGGGGGAATCGAGCATTCCTTTTATTTGCCTGTAATGGCGGAGTTAAGTGCCTTCGGATTTGATTCCTTGAGAGTAATTGGATTGTCTCGTTTCAATTAATGGAGGACTTGTTTGAAGGCAGACGTCTCCAGTGGATGTCAGCTCGCAATTCTTCACTGATGAATAAGTTATGGGTTGATTTACTGCCGTCATTTGTGATTCACAAAGGCTTGGCACGTCGTCTCAAAGGTTTTCACAAATATTTCGTATGGGAGACTTGTACCGTGTGAGTCTGTTACTTTATTTCTTTATACGATTTTCATGAACACATGACATTAAAAAGTTCTAATTCAAAAAGAGTTAAAATCATCAAATAAGTTTATATTATAATGCCATTGATTGATATTTCGCGGGCTAGCGGCGCATCCCTCTTAAAACACTCTGATTTAAAATTGCTTTGAATGTAAACATTTTCTGAGCATCATATTTTTATTTTTATGTTTATAAAGGATCGCTGTTAAACGCAATTTGAACAAAACGTTTTCTTTTTTCAGTTTCGTATGGGTAGCAAAACGAATTTTATTTTTATTCAATTTTAAGAGTGGAGTGACGGAAACGGCTTTTGTGCTTGGAATGCAATACTTTTGGGTTGCGAAGAAAATCTATTTCTTTCTAGCAGTGCCCGCGACTGCGTTCGCGTGGATGTTGGAAAAAACTGGCCAAGTGCGAGTCGGACTCGCACACGAAGGGTTCCGAAAAAAACACGTTTGGTGTATGGGAGCCCCATAAATATTTATTTTTTAGTATTTGTTGTTATAGCGGCAACAAAAATACATAATTTGTGATTTCAACTGTCTAGCTATCGCGGTTCTTGAGATACAGCCTGGTGACAGACAGACGGAGGGACAGATGGACAGACAGCGAAGTCTTAGTAATAGGGTCCCGTTTTTACCCTTTGGGTACGGAACCCTAAAAAATGAATTGTCTCTTTACTAATTATTTTTAGTTTTCTCAAATAAAAGTAGCCTAAGTTACTCCTTATAATATCAGCTACTACAAATGAAAGTCGGTCCAGCCGATTAAGACATCAGCCGGAACAGACAGACAGACAGACAAACATAAAAAAAAAATATTTTGACCCTAGACACTTTAATTTTATTTATTTGTATGGATAGAAATGCCGTATATGCAATGTGCGTTTTGTTTGTGCAGAATAAACAGTCTTTCTTTCTTTCTTCTTCTGTTTTGTATATACTTGTATATGCATTAAGTAAAAAGCTTTGACATTACAAACAGACACTATATTTTGTTCTTACGCGATATAATATTGTTTTTGCCTAATAACTACCTACGGATATTACGAATCGAATTTTATCAATATTACGGGAAGATTTTCCTGTTCTCATAAGTGAAATGTGTATGAAATAAGGCGCAGGTAGCGAAAATATTGTAACTAGTGAAAGCAGCAGTTGCGAGATGGAAACGCAGATGCGATGACACGACAGCGGCGGATAAGCATATTACTTAAATTTGCTGATGCGAAAATCCGTAACGAAATGTTATGATATTTATATCTTTCACTGAATAATACATTGATATTTTGTTGTTTTTCCCTAAAATATAGATGATATAGAAATACAAGGTCAAATTAAATTAGCTAGCGGTACTCCGTAGACGTGATGGGTATCCATATCTAAACTTAATTTAATTTGACCCTATAAATAAACTACCTATAAATACTATTCTTTCCCGACGTGTCACTTTTTGAAACAAAAGAAAACCGAGAATTGCCGAGAAAACAAAAGAATGTTGAATTCAAGAAGTTTATTCCTCCTTTCATGTATTTCGCATTTTCTGTTAATAAATGTACATACTTATATTCAATGTCAAAGATAGCTGAGCCACTGAAAAATATCAATATTTAATTAGCCTATATTAGAGCCAGGAATTTGAGACAATTTGCAAGTTTGTCATACTTAACAAAGTTTAAATTAAATTGCAACCAAAAACTTATTAGGACCTGTCAAAAAGGTCCTGTTAAGTTTTTGCGTCTCGAAAATCAACTTAAAAAAATACATTTCACTAAAGCAGATAACTGATTAAGTGGCGATGGAATGTGAATTATCTGAGATTATGAACAGTGCTATAGAAACAATTATGACGTAGGTAAATGTTCCTTCTATCCATATTATCGACAGTCATCCAAAATATTATGATGTCGAGACAGCAAACGAAAATACAAAAAGGTTGACGCAGCGCAGGTACGGAGAATAAATGTTCTTTGTTTATTTGTTTTTAGCTATTGTCTATCTGTCTGTCACGCTAAGGATTTTCATACGTCAATTCTTAAATGATGAAAGTGGGAAATTATGTGTGCGTGTGTTACGACGTGAAAGGAAAAGAATGATAAAATACCTCTTTTCCTTTCACGCCGAAAAAAAGAAAAATAAAGTACCTATATAAAACATGTCAGGTGCTGCTTTGTTCGAGTTGTCAGATCAAGTAAGGATTGATAAACCAGGAGGTGCCAATACGTAAGTTTCAATAAAGATTATCATGGAGGTTTTATTGTTCAAATAATGGTCAATCAATCTGCCTAGCCTATTCTCAACTATGTTGGGGTCGGCTTCCCGTCTAACCGGATGCAGCTGAATATCGGTATTTTACATGGAGCGACTGCCATGCCTATATCTGACCTCCACAACCCAGTTACTTAGTAATACGATACCCCTTGGTAAGACTGTTTGTCAGACTTTCGGGCTTCTGACGACCCGTAACGACCGTCAAAGATCCACGAATGACAGCTGGGATCAACGGCTTAACGTGTTCAGTGTTCACCCATCCACGAACCAGCCGTGGCAAGCGTAGATTAACCTGATCGATCGGTAATTACTTAGCCACAAGCCCCTCCTCATAATGGTAGTGGTTTATAAGTTAACCTGAGATCGAAAAATCACTGATTCTCATTCGAACTACAGGGATTCGAAGGCCCACTTCAAACGAATTGAGGTTGAAATAGGTAGCTTGAGTACCTAAATGTAATGTTCGTAAGAGTGTGTGAGCGGCCTTTTGTGGGAGCCAACAGGCAATATGTAATACGTCCTCCTAGATACTGGGCTAATAGTCAGTAACTGATTAGTTTTATAAGTTATTGCCTGTGTAGGTATAATACATGAGTGTGTGGGTGCAGTTTGGAGTTCTGCCCATCTAACAACTCGTTAGGAAAACTGGCGAATCGTATGATAAACTTACTAATTGTATTTCCTTATTAATTTTGTTCAAGAATGGGACAACATACCTATCTTTTAATGGGTATTGCAGAAGACACTTTGATTGATAACCTCGATTTATTTAGGTAACGGAAGTTAGCTCTTTAAAATCAGAACCTAGATGTAGCCAAAAAGTAGGTTAATTCAAATCACACTAATATTATAAAGGCGAAAGTTTGCGATTGCATTTGCATGTTTGTTACTTCTTCACGCACAAACGGCTGGACCAATTTTGATAAAAGTTGGTATGGAGGTAGCTGACACCTTGGATTAACACAGGATACTTTTTGTCCCGATATTCCCACGGGATCAAAACTTATGCGGGTGAAACCGCGGGGCACTGCTAGTTAAACATATAAAAAAAAGTTTCTATTTTCAGCCTACAAAAGCGAAATGGCGAAAAAACTAAAGATCTAATCTTTGCACGGAATTTAGGTATCGCATTATCAAGATAGCAACATTTTTCTTTACTTGTATCGTATATGTACGGGCTTGGGTCAGGTACCTGAGTGACGTCACCGGTAGAGTTATGTCGGACCTCTGAATAAATATGGCTTTCATTTATCTGGACCTTCATTTAATTAAATACTTAATGTTATTAACCCTTGGGCGGCCGTAAAAGACCTTTGTGGACATCAGACCTTCGAATAATGTGATTTTTGATTGAGGTTTTAATCGCATCATTTAGGTAAGCAATTTGCTTTCAATATTTTATTAAAACAAAAAATCTACTTTTTGATTTTATTTAAATGTTTTCTTGCTTACCAAGCGCGCCTACCTGTTTTAAATACAAATTGTTATTTATGTTAATAACGCAACTCATACAGAAGTTTGACTTTCGTTAATGGGTCAGTACACGGACATTTTTTGAAACTCCTAAATAAATAAGCCGCAGGAACAAATAAAGTTTAGACTTTTTGAAATCTGTTCTATTGATTGAGTTCGTGACAAACGCTACATTCCCTGTTTGTGACAAAGGAAATTACGGTCCGTATTTACATAGGAACACCAATCGAATGTGATTCCTCAACCACACACAATCTGATTCAGGATATGGACAAACGACATTATAAACCCTGAATAGCCACTGCCCAGTACCTACTGCTCTGATCGGTATCATGAACATCAAAGGGATGCCACGCTTGGTAGACACATTCACAGTACGTAATGATAGCAATACTAATACCAAATTAATACCCTACGTTCGATGTAATCAATGTGAATTCTGCCTAAGTACCTTTGCCATTAACGACCGAATCTTCGAAATTAAATTTTGAATTTCGAATTTTACGAACATTAGCTCAAATAAATTATCATGACGCCTTCCATTTGGAAATCGAATCGACGAAGATGGGAGAATTTGTAGTAGGCTACCCATTGACATATATATTACTTTGAAATCATTCAGGCTACCTATAATTTTATAAAATTGTGCTGATATTAAATAGGTAGTCAGTCTATAATATTCCCACTGCTAGGACTCAGGCCTCCTCTCTGTGAGAGGGAGTGGGCCATAATCTGCCACGCGGGCCCAGTGCAGGTCGGTAGATGTCACATGTCTTCATATTTTTGGTTCTAGGACTTGCCGGTTTTTTCACGATGTTTTCCTTCACCGTTTTGAGAGCAGTGGTGATGAAATTATACACAAATAAATGCGCCTGCCTGGGTCAGAACCGACGACCTACAAATCGCAAGTGCTAATATTATTTCCTATCAGTCAAGAAAACTTCTCTCATGTTCTGAGATTTCGAGAATTTATTTTTTCGAGATGTCTGGTTTCTTGACTTGGAAAAACTTGGATCACAGGAAGAATTTGTTGTGTATTCGTTTTTGTCTGTTTGTATTTCATATAAAGGTTCACTCAATTGTTATAGTGAGTTTGACATAAACCGGCTTATCGGATACTATCGGCGAGCTTATCATTTCACACTGTGTGGGTTATACTTATCTTTACCCGGTTACAGTATAAACCAATTTTTCAAACTGTTCTAAGCCCTGGGTTTGTCAGTTTATTCTGGGTTAATCTAGTTGTCTCTGAGTGGAAACTTTTTGGATTGCAAAAACGCATGAGTTCAAAGCGATGCCCCTGAATGCTTTGCCATCGCTATTCGCCAACGGAACTGATTGTTTTTCCGATTCCTGTCTATGTTTCATAGGTTTAGAGATAAATAAAATTTGTTTTGTTATGTATATAACAAAATTATTATGCAGACAAGTTTTAATACATTCTAAAAACTTTTGAATTTTAAGAAGATTATTTCGCATAGATAGGTACAGACGCCAGCACATCTGTACCTATCTATGCAAAATAATAATGCCGAAACCCGAAACTGTAAAATTTTCCCAATCAACTTTGAACTTTATCCTTCAGGCATAAAATTGAAAATCTATTAAAGAAATTTTACAGATTGTAGTAGCTTGATGTGCTGGCGTTTGTAGGTACTTAAAATATGGGGTGTAAAAATACACTCATCTACTTTATCTGTACATGAAAATAAATAAATTTGTTTTCAAAAAACGTTGGAACTTTTACCCTTCTATATCTCCGTGACCAGAAAGAAGGATGCTAAGTACGTTCCAGTACAACAAAAAATATGAGGTATTCCAGTCAGAACACTGATTTCAACCGCACTTGGATGAACCGCACCATGACCGCACCTGAGCATTTCCACTAACCGCACTGAAACAACATTTTGTAACGTGCGGTTCGATCATAATAACGGGAAAGACAAGTGACTCTCGGCTTCATTTTTACATCTTTTATATCATCAGTTTACCTCAATTTCACCTATTTTACACAAAAAGAAATCAATAATATAACATCCTTAACGACGAAGCGCAGAAATTCATGAAACCAGTTCCATAAATAATTAATTAATTTAAGTCTTAACTTATGCTTACCTTTCCTTCCTCAGCTCGCTGCTTCGTTTACGGAAGCTGGCGACGAGCACCTGCAGCTCCGTGGAGTGGTGCTCGTACAGCTGGGATAGCTGGGTCGTGAAGTCCGCCACTGGAACAATAAGAAAACTTAGTATAAGGCATCCTCCCTAGATAGGTTAGGCCTACGCTGTATTTTTATTTTTCTTCCCATACCTATAAATACTGCATTTGAAAACATTATAAAAGCCAATTATTTTTAAAAGAGTATAATAACTGTGGAGTTTCTTGCCGGCTCCTCTCCTTATGAAACGACCAATTGGAACCGTTCACCTAGCTTCTGACGTTTCATAAGTACCCCTGTAGGTACAAGTGGAGTAAAATATTAAGATTTTAATTTTGATTTTGATATGAACCTATTTTTAGGGTTCCATACCTCAAAAGGAAAAACGGAACCCTTATAAGATCACTTCGTTGTCCGTCTGTCAAGATCCTTTTTCTTAGGAACGCGTAGAGTCATCAAGTTGAAATTATAATCAAATACTCAGGGCTGCAATCGCTTGTAGCAATGAAAAAATCAAACTTTTAAGTCAACGCAATCAAAAGATACGGGCGTTTATGTCGCATATTTTGACACTCGCAAGGGATTCAAAACCTATAGGGTACTTCCCGTTGACCTAGAATCATGAAATTTGGCAAAAAATAATGTAGCAGGCAAAAATCCGAAAACCGTAAATTTGTACGGAATGCTCGGTGCGCAAGACCGACTCGCACTTGACAGGTTTTTCTAACTAGGATTTCCAAGCGTGGCGAGCGACTGTGGTGTCTGTCACTATCACACGATCATAACATTTTGTTTCACAGCACAGGCAAGGATTTCTGTTATTCGGAAAATTAATTTCCTGATTTGAATCCACGTGATTCTATAGGATTTCTACTAAACTGAAAACTTTAAAAAAAGTCCTTAGTAGGTACTTTACGTAAGATCAAGTCTAACCCAATAAAGATAAGCCCAACGTAAAGATAACTCCAAAAATAAAGCTAAACACGACAATATTTGTTCTACAAACTTTAAGATCATGTTTATCGAGAACTTGTACTAACAAACCTAGGTACTCCAATACACGTGATTTTACAACTCATTATAAGTTTAAAAAGCAGGAGTATTGTTCAGGAAGTTTCAATACATCGTTTAATTACTGGCGCTCTTAGGAGCTGAATTAAACACTTTTACTTTACCGCGGAAAGCTACGTTCAACTTTGTAAGTGAACTTTTTCTTAATGTAAAGTACCTAACTATCTGCGCTATGTTCTCGGAGTACTCGCGCTAAAGTTGTGTGTACGAAACAGCGCGATACGCAGAGGCATTCCGGTCGCCTAGTTTTCAATTGTTTGATTTGAAAACTTTAATTTTGTCTGCCTTACGAGTTTGTTCAAGTTGCGTTTGAAGAAGTCTCTATTAAAAACGTCTCGCTAAGGATGAGTAATTTATTACTGAAGTAATACGGATTTGCTTACATGCAGTTTATGCATAATCAGCCTATAATGTTCCCACTGCTGGGACACAGGCCTCCTCTCTGTGAGAGGGAGTGGGCTATAATCCACCACGCGGGTCCAGTGCGGGTTGGTGAATGTCACATGTTTTCGAATTTTTGGTTCTTGGACATGGCGGTTTCCTCACGATGTTTTCCTTCACCGTTTTGAGAGCAGTGGTGATGAAATTAAAATACAGAAAGTAATGTAATATGTGACCTACAACTTGTACGTCGCGTCGACAGGGCCACCATTGCTCTATTGCTTTCATATTTATTTGTCTCCTAAGTAGTTTTTAATTTAAATAATTTCAAGAATATGAATTTTACCTAAGAAAATTGTTATCCGAAGAGGAGTATCTGTCTATTAGTTAATAAAACTCCAAGACCGAATTATCTTAAAAGTTGTTGGCACACTCTGTTTTTCAAGATTCAAAGTTACACAGTCAATGTCTTATAAAACAATTTTTTTTTTCATATAATTAGATAAATAAGAAAAATTTTATGATTTTTCACAGGGTACTATTGGGGCTGCCATGGCGTTGCAGTGTGTCAGGGATGTTTGCTGAGGTGTGGATGGATGGCTTTGCCGCTATCGAAAGGAAAAGATGCGCCTCCCTACTCGCTGGCGTTCGTGGCAGTACCAACACTATACTGGGTGTTTTTACTGATCGGTGGGAGTCATGCTGCGAAGGTGCGGCTTCATGTCGCAATTTAATTTTGTTGCCAATACTAACATTAGTTTTTTTAATACATTGTTACTAACAAAATATGGACCTGCGGTGCTATTCTGTAAAAATCTCACCGTGAAAACTTAGGTGAAGTGAGCGTGGAGTGAGCTGTCAATATTGCCAATTCCTAGTAAAAACAAAATCACTTCACCTAAGTTTTCACGATGAGGTTTTTACAGAATCGACCGGCTGGTCTGGAATAAATGTTTATTATTATTATTATAATAATGCATCTCTCGCTTGCGCAATTTTTATTTCATAAAAGCCGTGTTCTTGTAACGCGTAGCGACTGGTGTTAATCTACCCCTTTTAAGTAACGTAGGTATATGTTATAACCTAATTTGATTACTTTCAGGCCAGTGAGCTAGTGAATGCAGGTAGAATTTCGTTTGCTTTCGCTTCACTGACACTGAAAACTTTGACTATTTTATCCGGTTATTTCGTGTATCCACTCCAAAAAATCCACCCTAAGGTAGATAAGCGGAAACGCCTGTCCGAGAATCCACCTTAAGCCTATAAATTTCGTTTATCCAACTTGGCCTAGGGTGGATTCTCGGACATGCATTTCCGCGTATCCACCTCAGGGTGGATTTTTTGGGGTGGATAAACGGATTAATCCATTTTATTAAGCTAAGTACAAGTAGGTCATCTGTATAACCTTTTCCCAACTTAGTTGGGGTCGGTGTTCAGTCTTACCGGATGCAGCTGAATACCAGAATTTTATATGGAGCGACTGCCTATCTGACCTCCACAACCTAGATACTTACCAAGGGTATATCGGGTAACATATATACCCTTGGTAAGACTGGTTGTCAGACTTTCGGGCTTCTGACTACTTGTATAAATCACAGCCAGGACCAACGGCTTAACGTGCTTTTTCAGATACACGAAGGGGTCTCGGCATGTAATGGAGGAGGGTCACCCATCCAAGGACCGACCTCGCCAAGCGTTTCTTAATCTTGGAAGACCGACCCTTTTGGCTGTTATTATTTAATCACGAGTCCCACCTAAGTACTAGCACATAGAATAGAATACTCTTTATTATCTAGGTACACCATATAAATTACAGACATAAATATAGAAACTGTACAAAGGGTGACACAATGGGCGGTCTTATCGCTAAAAGCGATCTGTGGACTGTTTAAAAAAAATAAAAGTAAAATAAACTGGGATAATTTATAATCAATCATTCATTGAAAATACATTACAAAAACTTAATGATTTATTACCGCAGCGGGATTAGAATCTCGCGAGATTCTTTCAAAGAAATACGATCTCCGCATTTCGTCGCTTCGTAGTCGCAAACAGCTTTTCTATTAACCCAGCAGATACTTAGTAGCATCGGAGGTCCTATTAAAATAAACTTCACTTGCACAGCTACTTCGGCACTTTACTTAAACGCTAAAGGCAGATAACGTTGAACCTTCTGCAAAAGTTAATATAGGTATATGGTTACGAAAAAATGTTTCGAAAAATCATATTCAGCAAATTGAATATGATGGAACATTTTGCGCTGTTATGTTGAAAGCACCGTTTTCATGAATTATGTACAAAATATGGTAAAACGTCAAGATGTTACAACGGTGAGATCAATATTCCAATGCAGTGAACCGAACCTTTTTTGTTATGTGTGGTTGATTTTTAGGCTTAGCTGCCAAAACGAAAATGATCAATGAACTTTCGAAAGAAAATAATACCTATATTCCCTTTATATTATTATCTACCCCTACCATTTAATTTATGAGGCATGTACTTACACCTACATTTGAGAATGTAGTTATTTGATTTTTTGTATGTTTGTCTGTTACGCTTTCACGCTAAAACGGCTTAGGGCTGATTTTACCAAAGTCACATATCTTTTTTTCGTGGAATAAAATTGACGTCTGACAGTTCTAGTAAGGAAAACTGTCTAAAATTCATAATTTATTCTCAGGATAAGACTTATTCTAGGTATAAAAGTTTGGTGGAAATGTAGAATGCGCCCGGATTTAGATTGAATTTGGTACATGGATAGACCATGACCTGGATTAAGACATAAGATACTTTTTATCCCTGTATTCCTACTAGATCGATACATATGCGGGTAAAACCGCGGGGTGGAGCTAGTTAATAATAAAAACAAATAGTACCCCTGGTTCCCATTACGTTTTCGGGACAGGGACAACTGAAACTCCAGTTAGGCATAAACATAAAAGTTAGTCCCAAGTTTTGAGACGCCCGGCCCTGTCCAAGCAGTCTTTCGATTCTGAATATTCTACAAAGGCAAGAACGGTCCCACTAACTTTTTAAATATAAAGTCATGCATACAAACTGGGAGAATTATAGGAAGATTTATTCATTGGTATCTACGGGACGCGCAACTAAATAAATCTAATGTTTTATGACATGCGGGTTTTTTGTAATGTTCAACACTAGAGTACGGGTTCAACACTAGGTTCTGGGCACGCTCGTTCCATCATAGACCTCATCCATCGCTTTCCACCAGGCGTGATAGAGGTCAGGAGCAGGCCCATTCAGCAATAGAAAAAATAATTAAAAAACTAGACCATTCAGCGCGTTTAGATCTTTTCGTAATAGGTTCAATCTGAGTCAGTCTAGTTTATTATTTTAGCGTGTGGGGATCAATATTTACCTGACTAGGTGGGAATGATTTTGTGACGAATGTTTTCAAATCAATCTGCGTAACCTTTTCCCAATTTCGTTGGGGTCGTCTTCCTGTCTATGAAACTGGATGCAGCTGAATACCAGTAGGTATTTTACATGAACTGACTGCCTATCTCACCGTCACAACCCAGTTACTGGGTAACATGATATGTAAAGGATCGTCACCCATCCACGGACCGAGCTGTCAAGAGTTTGACTAATATCTAAATCTGTAGGTAGTTGTAGCCAGTATGTCGTATTGCCTACAAAGTCTTGGTTCTATATATTAATTCAATACGACGGAGCACTTAACTGTTTAGGATAATAATTACATAAACCAAGTTATCGTCTCTGACAGGGTTATAATGAATACATCAATTTACCGGTAAACATAATTACTGCACTGGGAACGTTATTAATCATTTGACTAGGCAGTCGGTGCTTGTAAATTAAGATTACCTATAGGAGGTATACCTACCTCATCACTGAGTATAGAGAGGAGCTATAGTGATCTTATTGGTGAAGCCCGATGTACGAATATAGACGAAGCAAAAGGAGTGCGCGTTAATTCATGACCACTGCTTTCAGAAGGT
Source organism: Oligia fasciuncula (assembly GCA_963082905.1). Lineage (NCBI taxonomy): Eukaryota > Metazoa > Arthropoda > Insecta > Lepidoptera > Noctuidae > Oligia > Oligia fasciuncula. The sequence goes on from OY720392.1 coordinate 9,581,967, forward strand.
GAAGGAAAACATCGTGAGGAAACCGGCATGACCTAGAACCAAAAATATGTTGAAGATATGTGGGAACATTGTAGGCTGATTGTGTATGTATAAAAGAAGTAGGTACAGTGTTACAAGGATTTTTTTACCAACAGTGCCTACCTATCAACGCCATTCCAGCGGCAAAGGAATGACGTTGGTAGGTAGGCACTGTTGGTAAATATTCGTGAAATTCTGCTAAGAAATGTATTGAAGAAACAAGATGGCGTCGTCGTTTCGATTTTGGCTACGCGCCAAAACATCCGTGCACTTAGTCCTTCTACAGTTATTTTACCTCTGATTTTGCAACACTGTCAAAGTCACAGTGATCTTTATTCTTGTTGCAATAAGGTTGCTGTTGGGTTGCTGCCATTGACAAGTCTGTCAAAATCACTGTGATCTTTATTCTTGTTGCAATAAGGTTTCTGTTGGGTTGCTGCCATTGACAAGTCTGTCAAAATCACTGTGATCTTTATTCTTGTTGCAATAAGGTTGCTGTTGGGTTGCTGCCATTGACAAGTGTGTCAAAATCACAGTGATCTTTATTCTTGTTGCAATAAGGTTGCTGTTGGTTGCTGCCATTGACAAGTCTGTCAAAATCACAGTGATCTTTATTCTTGTTGCAATAAGGTTGCTGTTGGGTTGCTGCCATTGACAAGTCTTTCAAAATCACAGTGATCTTTATTCTTGTTGCAATAAGGTTGCTGTTGGGTTGCTGCCATTGACAAGTCTGTCAAAATCCCTGTGATCTTTATTCTCGTCACAATAAGGTTGCTTTTAAGTTGCTGCTGTCAGAAGTAAAACAACTTTGTAAGGACTATATAATTATAAGGTTCTAGCGCATGGCATTCTGAAGTTTCTGCTCCATGGTATAAATTCGTAAGTTTACCTATGTATGTGTGTATTATGTTACTACGTAGAATTTAATTCAATATATCTCTTTGAATTCAATTTCTACGTAGTAACATAATAAACACATTTTGATTTGCCGTATCTACAATTTCACTGTCTTATGCCAATGTTATGTCAATTTACCTATCGGGATCTAATAATTAGTTTTCATCGAAACGGAGCTCGGTTTTGAGAAGTTGCAATCCAAAACTATTGCAAACGTATTTTAGTTTCGATTGAGAGAGCTTAACTGCAGTTGAGATATCAATTTTTACTTGTAGCAGTACAAGTAAAATTGATATCTCAAGCCGTGCGTGAGATTCGTACTACCAACATTCAGAATAAAATTAGCACTTCGTAAAATTGTCATGTGTGTGCGCTATGACGAAGATGAGTGTATTTGTACCTACTTGAATTTAACCTTTTTTAAAGAGAGACATTTTTTGAGAAGCCTGATGAAGGTTTGTGAATTTTTAAAAGACTTAATAGCAGAGCATGCACCAACAGACACCGATAAAAAAACAAACACTGAGAAACGAAACGATCCCGTAACAAAATAAAATAAGTCGCTAAAATTCTCTTCTTTCTCGTTGAGACAATTCGATTTCCGTCAGCTGTCCTATTGTGAATTTTAAAACAATTCACAAAGGGATCCCGAGTATTCGAGTAAACCGGCAATATCTTCTGTGTAAAATGAACCACGAAACAGATGGTAGGCAACGCTTGAATAATAGAGTTCATAAGTCGGAGCAGGGGTTTAGGGCCTTATCACACTGGCGATTTGGGAGCGTGTTTTCAGAAAAGCGAGCGGTCAACGCACTCTTCGCGTGTGCCAGGAAACACGCTGCCTGTGCGTAACGTACTCGCTGCACGTAAGTAATGAGAAAAATTGTACAATATTCTGAGGGCACAGTAAAGACTAAAGATACGGTTTCCTAAAAAACCCATGACCACACTTAAGAACGTTTACACCGAACGGCATTTCATACAAACTTTCAAGCCCTTATTTTTCGAAATGAATGAACCGATTCTAATGAAACTTCATACGCTTATGCAGGATACAAAGGTCCAAAAAGTTAGTAGAGAACATTTTCGAAATGTCTTATTAAAAAAAAGATAACTGGAAATCTCTGTTTCTATGGAAAATTTAAAATCGGTCTTATTTGGCTGTAACACAATTTTTTGAAAATGTTCTCTACTAACTTTTTAGGCCTTTGTATCCTGTTTCTGCGTATGAAGTTTCATTAAAATCGGTTCATTCATTTCGAAAAATAAGAGCTTGAAAATTTGTATGAAATACCGTACGGCGTAAACGCTCATAACGGCTGGAGTGACTGCTGTCATGAAAATGATGACAGCGGTAAAGATTTAAATCATGAGATAGGCCCTACAGCGATTTAAGATAGTCGTGTTTCTGTTTAATTTTGACACCTCTGCCTCACAACGACGCAGTGGCTTGACTTGATTGACATAATTATGGAAACGCTATATAATAATGTGTGAGCTCTTTTTTCTCAGTATTGACACTTTTTCGCGTGACTAAGTACGGTGAGGGCAAATGTAGCGATTTGAATGTTTGACTTTACGGTGTAACGGTCTCTAGGAAAATACAGTAGCTTACTTCCATACATAACGTTTCAGTGACATCATTCTCCGGTAAAATGCAGACGCTATGTGGGCGGTCACCGCTCTAATAGAAAATCGTAGCTTAAGCGGGGTTACAGCTTTCTCGCTGCGCACCCGCCGCACAGGTCGTACAAACGCCACGCTCTTAAAACGCCAGTATGATAACGCTCTTAGGTCAATCACTCCGCCTGTTTAGACAATCTGGACGTTAAATTAATCTGACGCCGCCGCGAGACTATCTAATAAGGTAATACATTATGCCGTTAAGGGTTAACCTGACAGTAGATAGGGTAAGCCAGTTGATTGCTTTTTTTAATCAGAGGGTTTTCCTGTTTGCATTATACTGTTTTTTTTTTTAATAATGTACAGAGTTATACAATGCTGCCTGTTTTTGCCCGACCTGTCAAAGTAATACCTACGCGATTAGCTAGACTCTAGGTTTTCTATAGGCCGCGTTGCCTGAGGTAGCTGCGCCGTGCGGGAGGTGTGATAGTTGTCACAAGTTGACAAATCACTGAGCTCTCGCATCACGTCACCTCACCCCCGCACCGTGCTGCTACCTCAGGCAACGTCTCAGTTAAGCGGTCGGCCTATATTATCTCCTTTGTGTGACATTAGGAGTGAAAAGGGCTAGGGTAAATTTTAAACGGTGATAATGAAGCCGTCTTTTAGGGAAAGTTGTATAAATAATCTCCTATTATCTTAATTTGAACCAATATGCTTTCATAACTAAGGTATTGTAGCTAAGTAATAACAGCCGTTCGAGTCGATCGCTTGCCGCAGTTGGTCCGTTGATAGGAGACCATCTTTACACACCAAAATCCCTCCGTGCCTCGAAAAGCCCGTTAAGGGTCCCGGCTATCATTCGTGGATCTTTGGCAGTCGTTACGGGTCGTCAGAAGCCCGAAAATCTAACAACCAGTCTTACCAAGGGGTATCGTATTACCCGGTAACTAGGTAGTGGACGAGATAGGCAGTCTTTGCATGTAAAATACTGGTAATCAGCTGCATCCGGTTAGACTGGAAACTCCGTACAAACTCCGGAAACTTCGGACTCCAAAATTTTTGGGAAAAGGCTAGGCATTTAGGCATTTTTAGGAAAGATGATGCTTTTATAACTACGGGAGTTATCACTTAACTTCTGCTTTATTCCAGTTAATTTACCGACCCAGAATGATACTCAATTAACAAAGTTACAACAACAACATCAATATCAAAGTGCAGTTTCCAAAGGCTTCTATTTCATCGTTTTGAAGCGTTTGAAATTAGTTGGAAGGAACTGGATCAGTTTTCAGACTGTACGAACCATAGTTTAAATACAAAACTGAAACCGGAATCTTAGAATAACTTTAGGTACAAATACAGTCAAAATCAAAATAAAAATCATTTTGAGAGGTCAGCAAAAACATTTTGAGAGGTCAGCAAAAACATTTTGAAAGGTCAGCAAACATATTTTGAAAGGTCAGCAAAAACATTTTGAAAGGTCAGCAAAAACATTTTGAGAGGTCAGCAAAAACATTTTGAAAGGTCAGCAAAAACATTTTGAAAGGTCAGCAAAAACATTTTGAGAGGTCAGCAAGAACATTTTGAGACGATATTTTATAATGAAACCCTTATCAAGTTCAGCGATTTACAATTAACTAATTTCGAAATCTTTTATGTGGTAGGTAGCAATTAAAATTGGGTTTAAAGGGTGGAGAATAATTAGCGAATTACTAGGAAATACGTCGAAAATTGAGCGAAAATATACCTGGTAATCATATTTCGTGTATAGTAAGGAATTTCTGATCTAAATCCAATTATGATAATTATGGGTATTTGCGGATAGCATTTGCGAACAGTGGCGTATCAGGTCACGATATTTTTGGCTATGCAGATTATTCTCTACATATACATCTACATAGGTATATTAAGTTTGTTTCGGCCTTTCTTCTCAGAGTAGTCATATAAGAAACGCCGACCTCATCTAGTTTAAAAAAAATATGATTAACGTGTAAAAGTGTTTGTGCAAACCTACTTACAAAAAAAAATCATTTATCATTTCTCAGTATAGAGTAGTGGTGGCCCAGAGGCAACAGCCGCGACTTACGACTTGTAGACCGTAGTTTCGAACCCAGACAGGCGCTTTACTTTGTGTAAATTATTTCATCACCACTGCTCTCAAAAACCGTCAAGGAAAAACATCGTGAGGAAACCGGCATATTTAATGAGAATACCAACACGCACTGGGCCCGCGTGGTAGTTTACGGCCCAGTCCCTCTCACCGAGAGGAGGCCTGTACCCCAGCAGTGGGAACATTATAGGCTGATTGTGCTAATTTGGAATTTGTCCTTGAACTTCCGCACTACTAAATCATAATTTAACTCTTAACAACATTAACAGCTGCTACAGAGGAGCAAAGTTTTAATATTTCGGCCATGTTTTCAGCTTTCAGTACGTAATTAAGATAAATTGTTTCAACAAGGATAGGCTGTTAAAATGTCGGTCTACAAACATAGGCAACCTCCTATTATATTAGCCAACACTCCGGGTTAGTGTCTCATAAGTTTAAAGTTGGACATTGAAGTAAATAGTTGTGAAGTTTGTTAATTCTTTAAGGGTGAGACCCTGTCAGGCGGCTAGTGTTGGTGACTAGAGTCCTTTCGCATAAGGCCACACATGTAGGTGACAGATATTTTTAAGTGATCGAGTTTTCTGTAAACCATGTCACTATGGCCAGTGGTGGTCCAGAGGTAACGGCCCCAACTTACGTCTCGTAGGTCGTGGGTTTGAACCCAGCCAGCGAGGCACATGACTTTGTGTAATTTATTCCACCACTGCTCTCAAAACGGCGAAGAAAACATCGTGAGGAAACTGACATGTTGTAGAACCAAAAAATTGGAGACATGTGACATCCACCGACCAGCACTCGGCCCGCGTGGTGGATTACGGCCTACTCCCTCTCGCAGAGACAGGGCCTGTTTCCCAGCAGTGGGGACTTATAGGCTGATTATGTATAAGTCACTGTAGAGTCAACCGCATGTCCACAGTTACAGTTTGACTTTGCAACGCCTTTGTTTTATACTAGCACTTTGTTTTTGACTCTGTCGAGTGGTTTATCGTAAAAATAATGTGTGATAGTCGCTTTGTGCGTCGTTACTTCATTTAATTCTATTTTAGTCCATCGACCGGACAAAAAAGTCATGTTGTACCAAATTATGAAGGTAATCCATGTCTATATATACTAGCCTAGAGTTCGAGGTTTCTTTTTCCTTTATAAAAGAAAATTTAAGAAACGTTTAACAATAATCTCAAGTATTTAAAGTTTTTGTCAGCATCCCAGGAATCGTTTAATATTTTAGTACCTTCAAACAAACGTCAGTGAAAAGACATTTCATAGAAACTTTAAAATGAATTTGAGCGGAGATTGCAATTTTTACGACGAGTCAAGTCCAAATGCTACCCTGAGATGAAGCTGCATTTTGACACTCGTAGTGAAGGAAGTGGGGCGCGGGCCACCTGATGTTTACTACATCGCTCTGAACATTGACACTATTATAATTTATTCACAAGTAAAAATAACAATACAAAGGCAGACTTAACGCCTTAGGAATTTTCTAGTAGGCACCTACCTACTTCTTCCTTTCGTCGAATAAATACTTTCGGAAGGATCTCTTTAACGTGATAGCTTTGGTAATCAATTGGAATTGGTTATCTACTTCAAACTTGAAATAATAATTTCAAATGTATCAATTACCGCCAAAGGTAATTGAGACATTTGACATTGACTTAAATATTTCACTCACTGATCCTGAATAACAAGGCTGTCATTCAATTTGAAATATAAGTTCAATTCTGATTACTTAGGTCAAACTTACTTCGTCAATACTTCGTTATTCAGATATCCGTCACAAAAAATGGAAGGTCTGAAGTAAATCGTAGCGACAAAATTGACCCTTCGCATATAATATTGTGTCGAAAATTTGTTACGAAAGCAAAAGTTTTCGACCACCACGGATAGAAATTGGAAACTACGTCAACCAATGTCTATTGGATTCTATGAATTCAAATGGAACCAAAGGAATTTGAAAATGTAAAAACGTGATTATTAAAGCCAGGCTTTTGTTTCAGGGACATATTATCAGTGAATGAATGAGAAAAAATAGTCAAATGCATTTACTCAATATTTCTGAGAATGTGTAGGATTTAATCCAACAAAGACTTTATTGGATATGTAGGGCAATTCCATTCACTCTTTTATAGCTGGATGTTCATTTGTATTCCTACTTCTACCTGTTCGACTGGATTCAGTATGTACATATTTTTCAGCAATTGACTTTTCTTCCAGTACCTAATCAATTTTGTTTGTTGCTTGTTAACGTCAAAATGACCAGTCAGTCAGACCAGTTATGAAGGAATACCTACTTGAGTGCGAAAGCCGTATCATCGAATTTTGTTTCTTCGAAAACCTTTCAACGACATCTCTTTAATGCGACGCCTTGTTAAATCGACGCCTTGTTACTGCGATATTTCGTTAAATCGAAAAACTGTACTGCGAACGATTTTACTGCCTAAATATCATACTGCGAAGCCTTGTTCAATCGATGTCACGTTACTGTGATGTTACTTAGGAAAACTTACTTCGGACGACCTTACGGTGATAACCAAGAACATCGATTTTCTTTTTCAAATTAATACCTACATTTTTACATTTCTTTAAAAGCAGAGAGCAACAACTTAACTTAATTTGCAATGGTCTACAATCTTTACTTTTACACTGATGTTCATGACAGATGGCGCTCACAGTTTGGGGTTAAGGTTTCGTATCGAAACCTTAACCCCAAACTAATTGCTTAATTACTCATATTTAGAGCTCTGTAGCTCCTGACCGACTAACAATCAAGAGAAGTCATCATATCACGAAATATTCCCCTTGAAGACATCTTTCCATTGGTATATACCTTAATGCTATTGGGGCTGCGGCAGGATTAACATTCTGTCTGGTCGACCAACACATAAAAACATTGTTACTAAAACGGCATCTAGGAGGCCAATGTTGTAAAATGTCCGTTTATAGGCTTAATAAAAGATGATGTTTGCAAGGCACAGAATGAATAAAAGTTAATTATTTGACGAAATACCAAATTCGCCCTTTTATCATTTAATAAAATCTACATGGAAATAGGATTGATGATGGTTTTTCATTGCTTACTGAAGATTTAAATATCTAGATTTTAATTATTTCGATGAAAAATTGTTTTACTAGGATAAAAATGATCATGATTTGTATGGAGACAGTACGGATTTAAAAAGTCCTAAAAATAAAGTCATCGCCTTTAGGTAGGTACAGACAACTATTAATAAAGTTATGACAGGAATAACGTCACGAAATTGAATGCTTATCATTGAAGTTGATTAGCATGTGTACAAAAACAACACGCAATGGCCGGGACACACATCGACGAGAATTTATTAATTAAAACTAAAAATAATTGAGTTTTTGAAGGCATTGTTTGCGTCTATCGTGTGCGTTTATCGAACGTTTACGCCGCGCTTATTACGCGACGAAGTTTCTTGAGTCATCGTCCTAATAGAACGCGAATGCGCGATTATCGTAGGTTGCGCGAATTTTACTCGTACGAACGCGCGATCAAACATATTGAACTCGAATATGTGTCCTAACTAACAATCGCACGACGTGGTCGCACGACTCAAATGTTTGAAAATCTATTTGCGCGAATTTAGTTCGTACGAACGCGCGATCAAACATATTGAATTCGAATAGGTGTCCTAATTTTGGTACCGACTGTGCCAGTGCCAAACTAGGTACTCCACGGTCGCTCGCGCCGTAAATTCGCGCGATGATGACGTATTCGCGTTCTATTAGGACACCCAGTTCATGCTATTGCGCGAACACGCAATAGTCGCGTCGCTTACTCGCGCAATGATCGCGCATTCGCGTTCTATTAGGACGATTCCTAATAACGCTAGCGAAGCGTCTACGTCAAATGGGGAGGCCCTTTGTACACACAAGTTTTTCTTGCCGTGAAAAACTACGGTTTATTCGCCGTGTGTAGGCACGATCCTCAGTGTTGTGTGAAAGAATTATTATTCACTATGGAAACTTGTCGACGTTTTTGCTACGGCGCGGTTTATACGCCGTATCGTAAGGAAACCGTGGAATGTATAAAAGGCCTTAATGTCTATCCATTGCGAGTACGGGGCTCCTGAACAGACTATGTCCCATCTGCTAGAGTGTCCCAAATTTCCGGTTCATCTGAACCTTTGACGATCTCAACAAACGGCTCTGAGGCCACAGTACCTACTCGTGGCGACCTACTGGGCCCAAACAGTATATTAAGTAACATGATGTACCGTCGAAACAAAAAGACGAAGAAGACCTTAAATGTTGCTCAAATAAAATAATACTGCTAAGGGCTGATTTTACCAAAGTCAGATATCTTTTATCCATAGAATTAAATTGACGTCTGACAGTTCTAGTATGGAAAAATTTACAAAGATTTAAAACTTATTCTCAGTTTAAGATTCTATGTATAAAAGTTTGGTGTAGGTAATTCGCCCTAAGTTTTAAAATTCAATATTTTCTGTAAATCATGTTACAAAATGTAACTGTTCTGTGATTACGAGAATTCAACACAATATTAGGATTCCGACAAAGTGATAAACAACCGGGAAATGGAACAGTAAAATCCACAGTATTTTAAGCATGTTTACATTTCGGGCCATTTTTCTTTTTATGTAGGCATTCAGTGTCTTTTGTTTAGAATTTTCATTGTGCTCTTTATGACTTTATTGTATAATAACTCTTTAAGGTACAACAATTTTGCACTTAATGTACATTATAACACCTAAGTTAGGAATAATGTAAACAAAAACAACCCAGATAATTTTAAATATTTTAATTACTTTCACATTTCAAAATTGCACTAGGCGAAAACGAGTAGCAACTTTCTTTACCCATTTAAAACGATACATGTCTAAAGAAACAAAGATAATACCCATGATACCGATAAATTTAACCATTTCCTGGCTGTCCGCCTACCTACATTTACCTACATTTGGATTTATTACATAGCATACATAGGTAGGTACATAATCAACCTATAATGTTCCCTCTGCTGGGATACAAGCCTCCGCTCTTCGAGAGGGAGTGGGCCGTAATCCACCACGCGGGCCGAGTGCGGGTTGGTGAATGTCACCTGTCTTCGATTTTTTTGGTTCTTAAACATTTCCTCACAATGTTTTCCTTCACCGTTTTGAGAGCAGTGGTGATGAAACTTTTTACACAATGTAAAGCGCCTGTCTGGGTTTGAACCCACGACTCTTAAGTAGGGGCCGGTACCACTGGGCCACCACTGCTGCTTTGGATGTATTAAAATGCACAAATCCTTTACATGGGCAATTTAGTAAAGGTAAACATGATTACACACTAAAAGACTAATTACTACTGACAGCTGTAGAACTTTCAAACAACAGTAATGCAAAAAAACTAATAATAAACATCATCTGCAAACTATTTCTCTTGCTAATATTAGCGAGAACGAACTTCCCGCCTTAGGAACTTTAGGAAACTTATTTACCGACTTTGTCTGCGCCGAGTTTCGGACGAATGGACTTAGCTGGGATGGCAGCTGGCTTCGATTTTCTTTTGCAAATTCAATCCTTCACACGTGTTTGCAGTTGTTTGAGAAAAACGTGGTGCATAAAAGCCGTATTGACACTGATCAATTTCTACTTATAAGTTCGAAACGTGCTTTTGAGTTTATGACAGCTCTCTCTACTTTTCTAAGAGCAATAAGTTAAACACATGTAGATATTCTACTCAAACGATATTTATGCAAACTTCCACCTTTTAAAACACAGATAGTAAATTATTTCAACGATCGAAAGCAAGGATCCACCAAAGCAAAGTCCAAAGCAGTTCCCTATAGCGACGACTAAATCCAGCGTAGTGCGCGCGACCTGCCGCGTCACCCGCTGATACGGTCTGTTGTTCAGGATAAACCTGGCAGGCTTAACTCTTAACTCCTTCTCAGGCTCCAGCAATTTCTTCGACACCACATTGTAATCCGGCTCCGTACACGAAGGCAAACAGTCGCAATTCAAGCCCGTCTCGTTCGTGCCCGGAATCTGCAGCTTTCTTAGTGTTTTGTAGTGTTGCGTCAAACACGTTAAACCCTCCAAGCCGCAATATCGATCTTTGTATTGGACCGGAGATAAGTGGTGTGTACAGTTACAGAGATTCAGCTGGGCCTCGATGCGACATTGAATAATACACACAGAGTAGCTGTATTGCTGGAAAGCAATATAGCTCTCTGGAACTTCGTCAGGGAATCTACATTGACGTATCTCGGGAGCGATCAAACGTACTTCCGGCTCATTCACCACATCCATAATTGAAAACCTCACTGTAGCCTCTGCTCCGTATAGCGTCGTTATTCGTCGATCATATTCCATATTCCAAAAGGGTATGTCTTCAGGTGAATGAATGAATGACTCGAAATCTTGTGATACAGTTATTTCGAGAACGCCCGCTTCAGGGTTTTTTGCGAGAGCGGACGTGGAAAACATTTTGTGATTTCCACCGACGTGCTTGTTGTTAATCGTGTAACATCTCCCGTACTCTGTTTGCAGAGGTTTGAAATATTTGCAACAGTTAATCTCTCTGCCATTCCACTTACATGATTGAAATAGGAATTTGCAGGAAGTGCGGAATTTAGAGACAATTTCAGAATAGTCACGTGAGCACAAGGTTGTATTTTGGCAGGCTGATGTGCAACTGAAGCATGTTCCACTGAAGAATATTATTTCTGCGAGGAAACGATCATACTTTTTTCCGTCGTGAATGTCGAACAACTTGCTGAGTGTCCAAAGTTTCTCGATATTGGCAATCTCGCAGACGGTGACTGACGCAAATGTTGTATTCCAGTCGAGGTAATCAGTGCGCGTTGTGAACCGTATGGTGTTCTCTTGGTAATGATCGTAGTACTTGCGTATTGTAGCCACGGCGATGATCCACACGTGAATGTAAATGACGAAGTAGATGAATCGGTATACGAAGTGCACATCCTTGCGGACGAGATAACTGGGCCCGTGTACAGTAAGATTTTTACAAGTATGTTTCATTCTATGATAGAACAACAGAATCTGTTCCCTAATTTTACTAAATATTTTCATTTTGTGGAGCTTTTTTGTGGTCTAAACAGAAATGTAATCAGAGTCCGAATGGAAGGTTGGAAATAGGGCCGTTATTTATATAATGCATAGATTTAACGATCACACGAAATGAATCCATTTGCTTAATGCTTTAGATGTCGTATAATATACATAACGTTAATTAATGTCACGTAATAGAAGTAAGGGTACGAACACAAACATACGAGTATAAAATATGAACGCTGAAAAAATATTTAAAACCACTGTTTGTAATCACTTTATACGGTACTCGTCATGTTGAAATTATCATCTATTGTTCGCACTGATCACATAAATGAACACATTTAGTTGCAATTTATATTGTATTTTAACCGTAAATATATTCATAATGATAGGCTTTAGAAATCCCCCATTCGGATAGCTTCAATTAGCTCCACTACAATAATTTAGCACGTGTCTGGAATGATTTAAGTCGCAAGGGATTGTTGCCATCCCACAACCGTAAAATATAAACTAGAGAGTAGTAGTAGATACCTTTCTATATAATCTGTAGTTCTTTAATTCATAAACATTAAAATTATTTTTATACAATCTATAACGCAAATAACAGTTTATTCCTAATTACATGACTAACTATCCAAATATACCTATGTACAGACGCCAGCACAACAAGCTACTACAATTTGTCAATTTTCTTTCATAGATTTTTAACTTTAACACAAAAGGTTCAAAGTTGATAGGGAAAATTTGACAGTTTCGGGTAGCTTGATGTGCTGGTGGCGTCTGTACAAATAAATACAAAAAATCCTTTTGTTTTTTGGTCAGTTATAAATCGAAGTACTCGTCCGCATTCCTGTCATCCGGAAATGTGCCCAGAAAACTGGCAGCATTGCCATTTTGAATGGCAATGCTAATTCGTTGGCCAAGGAACGTCATCTTAATTTTTTCTCGATTTGTTTTCCAGTATCACGTAATAATAAAAGGCATACCTCCTACCTACAAACTACCTATTTTATTGTTCTGAAAAAGTAATTCGATTTCACAAAGGGCGCGTAGACCGAGTTGACATAAAAAAACATTAGTGTGGAATTGTCCTAACCAAGATAAAAGGTTAGACACAAAGTGTACATTTAGGTTAAATGTTCCAACCGAGGATAATGGAGCTTGATTATGTATTGTCTTGAAATATAAAATACGAAGTAAATTGAAAGGTTATAACTTCGACCCATATTCGATTATTACATTCTGTGGTGTATCCCGACGGAATGAACGAGGAATTTAATCCATTTGCAGCCTTTATTAATACAACTGAGGCTTTCTTGTATTAAATGTCCGCAACGGTCCGTTCCACCGGTAATCCCGAATTCTCCTTACCTACGAACCGAGGACGGCCACCGCGTGGTTTTAATCGGAGGAAGTCCGACCTTAATTATTACTCCGCCTCAATTTGAACACGAAAAATGTAAAAAAAACTAGCTGCGCCCGCGACTACGTTCGCGTACATGACAGAAAGTGCAATAAACGTTTATTTCGACACTCGCAAGGGAATCAAAATTTATAGGGTACTTCCCGTCGACCTAGAATCATGAAATTTGGCAAGAAGCAAGATCATGTAGCACAAGTAAAGGTAAAAATCCGAAAATCAGAAATTTGTGGGTACATTAAAAAAAAACCCGTGATTATACTATTTACATTTCTCTCTATTTTCATTTCTATTTACATTTTTTTTTCTACAAAGTACGGAATCCTCGGTACGCGAGTCCGACTCGCACTTGACTGGTTTTTTTGTTATAAGTACCGTATGTACTTTCATAACATGCATTTAGTAAAAGCTATTATTTTGTCATTTAGACATTTTTTTTTAATTTTATTTATTTGTGTAAGTAGATTAAAGAGTATTAAATGTCTAATGGTGATAAAAGATGCTGGCTTCTCGCCATTTTAAATTATCTACGTGTAGGTACTGGAAATGCATACGTTCTTACTTTTTTCATGAAAACTAATCACGTGCTTACATAAACCACATATTTGCGTGCTACAACAGTGCAGTTTTAAAACACTAATGTTGTAGAATGAAAAATTAATTTTAAAAGGAACCCTGAGTGCATTGTTGAGAGAATTAATTTAAGAGACTTATGGATGGTGGAGCGAGCTTAATCCTGAAGTAGTTCTGCCAGATTATGATAGGATTGGAACTCGTATAGTTCCAGCTCCAATGTCACCGTAGTAATTAGATTTCCGCGCTCCAATCAGTCGGTTTCAGTTAGACTGTTAGACGAATCTTCATGATTTATGTATGAGTTTTGAAGACTTACGAGTAGGTACTTTGAGTTTATAAACGATTCCTAATTCATGAAAGAAAATACTCGAGTTTTCTTTGAATCACGACGGCGACGTCTAATTGCTTGGATATTCAAAAATAAAGTGTCGTTTTCAATAATTGCTATACCCACTTTTACGCAAAGAACTTAAACTTCAAAGTGGGTGTAGTTAGGTTGATTTAGCAAATTGAAAATTGAAATAATCTACACCCACTTTGACGCTTGAAATAGCAATAAATGCCAATAAATAAGAAAGTCGCAAATTTAACTCGCAAAGGAAAAGTATCTAAGCAACAATACCGAATTGGGGCACTGTAATGATAGCGTATGTATGTAAATAAATAAATAGAACAAATAATGGGCAAAAGCTCTTTACAAAAACATATATTATTTGATTTAACGACATGGGAACGTGTGTGTAGAATGTGTGCTCACAAAATGTTTATACGTAATTCTAAACATCGTTCAAGCGTGTTCATAAAATTCTATCATGAAATCCAATTACTCTAGGATTTACCGGCTTAGTCTTTTGCCATCCCATGTGACGAGACACATTTATCTCTTCCGTGGTTTATACTATACCACATATACATAATTTTACGTTTATTTTATTTTCCTTGTTGAGTCTAGGTACTATCGATGTATCTACTGCTCATATTATATTATTCGATCCGTGCATTGGTGGCGCTATACACTTCACATTGATCCTTTCATGCTGACGCATTTAGGGTGATGCCCTATCTCCCCAAGTTCCAAGTTCCCCAAAGCTTTTATTATTAACTAAAAGTTGTACGATTCTGTCTTCACCGAAATCGTGAATGGTATCTACTGTCGCCGAATCAATGTTTACGTACTTAGACGGGTTGGGTAAAATGATCATCAATTTAGACCAGCTTGATGAATACTGGGTTTCGAAGCGATTGATCCCCTGACCGTGTGTTACTACATGATACCTCAAATGATAAATGGTGATAATAGTACATTATGATACATGTGTGCTATGTTGATCATTATGCACGAGGCGATATTATCGCGCGAGCCGCAGGCGAGAGCGATAAGAAAGCCGAGTGTATATTGATTAATGCACACGCGTTTCATACGACGTTTTTCAACACACTTGCGAGGAAAAAAAACAGACTTGTATTGTTAAATATTAACTTGTATGGAAAATGGCGCGCTGGTTTTGTTTTCCCGCGCGCCGTGCTAGCCAGCACTAGCGATGCGCGCGCAACATTGACTCATTTTAAATATATTAATCTATGGCACAGACAAAACCGATACAGCCTATAGAAAAAAATATAATAAACACAAACCTGAAAATTGCAAAAAACCTAAGAATTTCGCGGTCTACCACTGCGCATTCACCTTAAATTGTCTGTGGTCCCCTGCGAGTTCATTTCGCGACCAAGGACAATACAGACTATTTAAAAAAAAAAAAATATAGCCCGCGGATTTTTTCTTTCGGCATGAAGTGTCTTTGGGCGCTTTCCGAATTAGCTATAATCGCTCACATCACAGCGCTCACATCATCTCCATGGACGTAATATTACGTCCATGCATCATCTCACATGCGTTCCGATTTAGATATTACTATTATGACTGCTGAGAGCTGGCAACAATTCGGAACACTCGTGAACGCGCTCACATGACAGTGCTTACACAATGTAAAAAAGATATTATTACAGTATTTCTTTGTATAAACACCACATTTCTTCTTCAGTTCTTCTTCTTTGGTTAGGTGGCGACTGTCAGCCAGAAGCACAATTTAAAAAATGCCACGTTAGTTTAATTTAAAGATGATGCAACTCAAAACAAAACACACACTGACACAACCTCATACACACACTGTCATTTTTGACAGCGCTCACGGTGATATTATTCTAGGGCATGGTCGGCATTATCGCAAGATGGCGAATGTCATGACGTCATCTATGACGATTCACGGGACATCGTTATCGTTATCGCGCTCACGCTAATTCGGTTATTTCCCAATTCGGAACACATCGATTATTTCCCAATTCGGAACGCAGGGTTTGATGAGATTAAAAAAGCGCGCGTCTCCGACTAGTAAATAGTTATCTGTGGTATTACAGAACATGTGGATTAAAGTAAAGAAAAAGCACGCGTTCGTAATACACTCCATTATGGACCTAAAAGCGGTTCAATAAGAGCCACTTTACGAGCAAGTGTGTTGAAAATGATATTTATTCCTGTAAATTGGTTCAAAAAACACTACATATCAAATATAAATCTATTATGTTTTAAAACTAGGTGTTTCCGAAATAAACTCAGAGGTCACAGTCTACTTTAAAGTCCAGACATAATCTTGGTCAAGCCATATTATGAGGACCATGCAGATCAATGTCAGAGATGGTCGGGACCGGACAGGTGGCGACCTGTCCAGTCAATGCAAGCATTTGTCAGTAATCGTGTAAGTAGCTCAACTCAACGACTCGACGAATATTAAAGACAGTACATTTGGGTAGGCCGCGTATAGTACTTATACTGCCAGATTATCATTAAAAGTAACTTAGAAAAAAATTACCCACATAGTCCTCACATTCACAAAAATACAAAATAATAATAACATAATATGGTTTATGCTTAATTTCCTTTAACTATCCCCGTTTGGTGCTTCATTTCCTTTACTTATTGAGTCTGTTATATGCTCTGTAGAGTCTAACGGGCCTATGAGAATTGACTCTGGACCCTTATATACCTACCAAAGGTTCGGTACCCTATGGTCCCGCGTTATGCTAGAAGCTTAAAAATAATAAAATTTATTTGGTTCGTTAGGCCCTTTATAGATGGCACGGTTTCTTTAAGGGACAACGTATAAACCGCGGTAGAAAAAACGTTTCGCCAACAAACTTCCATAGTATTCCATACAACTCTGACGACCGTGCGGACAAACCGCACACGGCGGGTAAACCGTAGTTTTTCACGGCAAAAAAGTGAGTCGTACAAAGGGCCTTAGTCTGACCTTCTTCTTCTTAGCGTGTCAATGGCAAAAATATAGTTTTTTTTTTTCTTAAATTTATTTTGCCCAAAATTCAGCAACGCGGATAGCATTCGCTGACGCAGTCATTAGGTCCTCAAGTGTGCAGGTGACAGGGCATGCGGTGCAAGATGGGAGGTATGCCATTGTCTGTGGAGAGTCATCGCATACACAGCGGAGGTCAGAGCCTTCTATGAACCCCCACTTGTGGAGGTTGTCCTTGCTGCGGCCTACTTGGGTACGAAGTCTGTTTAAGATTTTCCAAGTAGGTACTTAGGCCACGGTCACTTATGCCCGGATGAGAAACTCTCTGTTGGTTTGGTTTTATAAAAAGATCGGGAGGTTCAAGTTGTTCTTTCCAAAGATCACATCTTTCTGTGGCCTTTGGCTGGACTCACGCACCCATGAAAATTATTGCGGCTTTTAAGCCTCTGTGGCACTGAATTAAAATTGTGCATTGAGTGGCGTGGGTCATCCTGTAGCTTCGCCCTCTCGATGCGCCTGGCTATAGTCCTGCGATACAGCATTCGCAACGGGGTTGGTTTTAAGCAACCAGTAATAATCTGTATGTCTCATTTAGAGCGGTATTCACTAACTTAGCGTGGGCTGATCGGCTCCATACTGGACAGGCATATTCGCATGTGGAGAAACAAAGCGCGATTCCAATTGTTCGCAGGACTTGAGCAGATGCCCCCCATCTGCTGGATCTTAGGCGATGGAGTAAGTGGTTTCTGGTATGCCCTTTCTGCTTGACATTTTCGCAGTTTCTCCGGAAGTTAAGGGACCTAACCAAAGTGATGCCTAGATATTTTGGGTGAGTACTCATCCATGACTGGACGCCCTTGCCATGAGATATTCAGTGCTCGACCCGCTTGTCTGTTACGAAGGTGAAAGGAGCATGACTGCGTTTTAGAGGGATTACCACTTAAAAAATACAATCCAAATGATGAAGTCACCTATATAATTACATTTCCCAAGGGTTTTATGAATTATAAATTTCTACGACTTACAAAGTAGGTCAGAGCGAAGTTGGCATTCGTTCGAGCATAACAACTTAAGTTAATTTAAGCCAAAAAAAGGCAAATAAGCGTGGTTTTACCTTAAGTAGTGCAGCCAGGAACCAAGTGTTTATAAAGAATTTAGACTTTAACTTGCCTGCGAAACTGCTTTTGGTAAAATGTTGTGGGCATTCTACAATCATAACAAAATGGTGATCTGCTCCGTATCTAGCTTCTACTTGTTTTAAAGAATCGAAAGCGCGTATTACCACATACTGAACTTTTCTTATAACAATATGTTAGATGTATGTATCTACCTACTTTAGGTCATAAAACAAATAAGCCTGATGTGGGTATTCTATATAACAAATGGTGATCTGCTCCGTTCCTACTTACCTACTACTTTTATAAAAGAACCAAGGGCGCGTATTATTACGACATGCTGATCCTAGATAACTTTTCTAATATGTTAGATTTATGTACCCATTTTAGGCTAAAAAGTAATCAACCAGGCCAGAGGCGAACCTCTTAGGTGAAAGAGGCAATATCCGCTTAAGTAGTGGGGTTTGAATAACGTGAAGACTGAACGGGGCGGTCAAATAAAAATTAAATACCTACATGACGTCATCATTTGCCACGGCTCATGTCAAATGACATGATTCGGCCGCTGCTAGAGGTTGCATTGTCAACAGTTTCCATACAAACCAAGCGGTCACCGTTTTCTAACACTACAACACAAATGACGGCTTGAATGTCTTCCGTGAATTCCGTGATAGAAGTTCCTACCGCCATCTCTAGACGCGGTTGCCGGAATGGCAATTTCGTGTTCTATGTTTGATAGGTTTCTGATTTTTTTCAACCCTATTCATTCAATGAATGAATGTTTTCTTTATTTGCTAGAATATACGTTATTACATGGTGGCGGGATTTTATTGAATGTCGCAATATATTCGACGTTTCGTGCGTGCAAATATTCAAGGAATTTAACATAAGTCGCAACGGCTCAAACGAGATCCGACAGTAGATTTGATCAGAGCCTTATGGTCGGGTTGTCAGAAACCAGAAAGAACTCCGTATACCAGTTATGGGGAAATTTCTGTGCTGTTGTTATAATCGATTTTGATATAGGTATAAACGTGTCGTACTTGGTCACAACAATGACGATAATGATGATCCATTTGCCTAATTGGATTCAGGATTACACTGAATTTTGAGGTTTGCAGTAATAAGTGACAATCACGAGCCCCGAGGCTGAAATTTTGATGAGAATTATCATCATAATTATCCAAATAGGTATCTATTAGTATTGACATAGGGCTGATGGCAGTTTAAAGCCAAAGTCTTCGTAGTCCAGAAGGGAGTAACCGTAGAGACGGCTCTTATCCTAATCCTAACTAATATTATGAATAATAAAGTGAGTTTATTTGTTACGCTTTCAGGCTAAAACGGCTGAACGGATTTGGATGAAATTTGGCACACATATAGACTAGGATCTAATTAAAGATAAAGGTTACTTTCATTCTGGATCGCAGAAGAAATCGCGGGCAACAGCTAGTTCTCGGAACGCGGTATAGATCGCGTTCAGCTTTATTGGTAAAATTAGGCCTTAGTCAGTCCCGGCTGTTCCTATGTTTTTCCTTTCTCCGCCTGCTCAAAGCATGCATCTTATGCAAGGAGCTGCTACGACCTTGTCCAGATGAGTCCAGGGCACAAACATACAGATACACGATGAGATCGACCCTAAAACACAATTATCCTATCCTGTTCAAACCCATTCAGGGAAAATTGTTACGTCCATTTTAGGTGCGTATAGATACGCGCTACTTTATCTGGGGGTCGACTGCCTAAGCACGAATTAGTTTTGGCCGAAGTTACGGGAATTCCCTGCCCTGTATCGCCTGCGGATGTAATATTAGTTCGGAGCCTAAACTAAGAATCAATGACAACACGATTTGGCGGTTGACCCTACGCGCGATATGTTTTTGCCCGTTCAGAAAATTGAATTTGTCTTTTGTTTAGACAAATCGACCACTTTCGCTTTTCACTTTATCATCTACCACGAAAGGAGCATCTCCCTGCAAGGTGTAACCTTCCGTGGTCTACTTAAACCGTCTTCGGACACAAGTGGGAAGATATAAGTCCAACCTGGTAAATTAAGGCTACCTCAACGGAACGGCAGCAGGGTGTGATGGTAGAGCTATGTCGCAAACCATGCTCCGCCCCTTATCCTGCCCTCTGAGTCCCGAAACATGCAGTTAAAGTGACCTCTGCTCTGCCACCGTCGACGCCGTGGAACTGGCAAAGTTTTGAGCCAACAAGATCTAAAGTAAAGTCTTGCCAGCGACACGAAGAAGAACAACCACTTTCGAACGGGTATCTTCGTTGACGGACTTAAAGAGACCCCTGGACATGCTCTGAAAAATCATTCTTAACAGGAATAATGGGTGCTGTTATGTCAACAAGAGCTTGTAATCTCCTCATCCCGGTTATGTTTCTCTACCCATTCGAGGTAGAAATAAGCATGATGGATGCTCATCCCCGTTTGCTGGCCGACAGAACGTGTTTGGTCAGTGATGGACTGCGTGCAGGTGACAATAATAATGCAACAAAATAAAAATTTGCTATCCCAGCTAATCTTCTCCTCTCTTCTTTTGCGTGCGTTATTTTTTTATTCGCGTGATACCTAGAAATTTCATTTTTAAAATATTCATTGCGATTTTTTTGGCGTTTTGGTCATAATATTATTAAAAGGATTTTTCATTAAAACTAGTCGGTTTTATTATTGCAAATCAATATGATTAAAACCATTTTGCATCCTTCCATTTTCAATTGTTTATGCGTCTCTTTGTGAGCTTAATTCACCGAACCAGCTGTTGAACCTTTCATTTCGTAATTAAATGTGGTCCCTACCTACTAATTCATTTCTGACAACATTTCCTTAAAGAGAGGAAATGGGAAGGACTTAAAGCAATCACACTTAGGTATTCCGATGAAACTTTGAACGATTTGGGGCTTAAATATAATTATATTCTCATCTGAGTGAGTAATTATCACAATGATGTTGGATTTGATGTTAATCCTAGTGCTGTCTCTTTCACTCGTACGTGAAGCTCCTTAAAAACCAACCAACGTCACGCGTCGGTGGTAAGGTGTCAACCGCATCTCCGCACTGACTGTAAACCGAGACGTTAACACGCGCGTACAATAAACATCAGCTTGTATAAGGATTACCATACAAAGACAATATGTTGTGACGTATGCGTATGAAGGGTAACCACAACAGCTAGCTGTCAGTTACAACTGACTGGATGACACGAATTTGTAACAGTGTAAACACGGTTGTGGCTTTAAGGCGAAAGCGTAAGGGTAGCCCGCGAAATTCAAATTTTCTTATGTTTTATTGCAATTTGCAGGTTGTATTTTGATCTAATTAGGATTTGGGCCACCAAGATACAGGCTGTGCCTAGTTTGGGGCCCACGGCTAGTTCTACATAAGCACTCTTTTATTTAACAATCATGTTACTGTTTGTATGTTTATTAACTTGTGTGTGTCAATAAATTGATTATTATAATTATAAATATGATTCGCGGCCGTAACAAATATTTGTTTATAGAAATAATAGGTATTTTTATAGGATAGTTTATAACCTGGATTAACACAATCCAGGTTAGTAACTATCTGTGTGCCAAATTTCATCCAAATCTGTTCTGCTATTTTTGCGCCAATCCAGACAAATGGACAAAAATTCTAAAACCGCCTAGTAATTTATTACAATTTTTTTTTAATATTCCATGTACAGCAAGACTGTACACGGAATATTTATAAAAACTGGCCAAGTTTTCCGACACGACACGAAGGGTTCCGTACCACAAGGCAAACACGCAGAAAAAAACACGTTTGTTGTATGGGAGCCCCCCTTAAATATTTATTTTATTTTGTTTTTAGTATTTGTTGTTATAGCGGCAACAGAAATACATCATCTGTGAAAATTTCAACTGTCTAGCTATCACGGTTCATGAGATACAGCCTGGTGACAGACAGACGGACGGATGGACGGACGGACAGCGAAGTCTTAGTAATAGGGTTCCGTTTTTACCCTTTGGGTACGGAACCCTAAAAAATAATTGTATTCGTTAGTATTTTATAATATGTATGTACTGTTACAGGGTACCTATTATGCAACAACTGTGCCAATATTTTTTTACCTACTTTCCGTACTTTTTAACAACAACAAAAAACACAAGTACCTACATTTGTACCTACTATTACTAGCAGATAATATCTCTAGTTATCATAAAAAGCTGTTCATTGCTTTCAGAATAGTCATACTAAAGCCATGTGTGCACAATTAAAAATACATAGAGAGAGTGAACCGTGCATAAAAGAGAACAGAGTCAGTGTCCTGAACCATAGTGACCTACTTCCAGATGACGTACCAAGTGGATATTAACAAGTAAACTTTTATTATTATTTTCTACCTTTATTCTTTTTCTTTCACTGACACTGTCCTCCCATACCTGTTAACACTGTAATTTGAAAACATTATAAAGGCAAATTATTTTTAAAAGAGTAACCGTGGAGTTTCTTGCCGACTTTTCTCCATAGGATACAACCAATTGGAACCGTGCACCGTGCATGTAGGTTTTATGTAAACTGAAATATTTTGAATTTGATTTCGACCTTGACTAAAATTATATTAGGTCTTAGCACACGTATCAAATCGTAAGCACGTAACCAAAGCAGATCAGAAGCTCTGATACGTTGACTCGGCTACGGCTAGGTGCATTATCTATTTACAAAAGGTGTTTTAGTATGTTGCTTGTAATCTGACAAAAAATCAGAATGATTGTATGTATAAATGGTTTTTATTGTAAAAATAAAGTTATTAGAGGTATCTTCATGATTTTCTTCTATCGTATATTGTTGTATTATGTTTTCAACACACTATAGATAGTTAGATAGTGTGTTGAAAACATAATAGTATATCCTGAAGAATATCATACATCACATATTTTTCTGATTTTGATTACTGTAGTCGATCTTAGAGGTACTTTTATTGCTTCTAAAACCTTAGTTTTTTGCATTTCGGTCCTTTAATCCCCTAAAACTTTAATAATTAGAAAATGGATACCATGCCGACTTTTGAAATTCTTAGTCTTGTTTCGAGCTTTCCGAAAGCCAGTCACGTTTACGTTGGCTACCCAAGTTTACCAACTGTTGGTACGAGAGTTATAGTTTCACTCAGTTAAGAGAATAAAGGTCAGTAAAACACCTGCAGGACCATTAAAATATTTACACAAATTCCCAAGTAAAGCCATAATTAAAAATTGGTTCATTCCACAGTTTGCAATTCATTATTCAACCGCGATGCTAAACTGGCAACTTTATTACTAGTTCGCGGCGGCTGAGCACTGCATTATTAAGGCATGGTCTACTCCATTTACCTATGTAATGTTCCGTGGAAAATGTTTGCGTATGTTGAAATAGCACAGCTATTCTTTTGTTCCCATGTTATGGCAAACTGTGTTTTAAATTAACAGGAACACCAAACGTTAGAATTTCGAAAACATTCACACAATGGAACCTCTGTTTCATGTGCACACATTCCTACAATCACACATAATCTGGTTGAAATAAAGCGCTTCCAACGGAATTCAGTGGATTTTAAACAAGTTATGTCTCCAGCTGCAATTTACTTACGTCTGCTTTATGGACGACTACATTTGTTAATTTATTCAGCGCTTTTTTCAGTTCCTCATTGTATGTAACCAGTCAGTTGGACATATCAAAATCCAGTTGAAAACATACATCTGGTGCTTTGTATATAAAAAACACGAACCAGTCATTGATTGTTTTAAAAAAATGCCCAGTTTTTTTTAATATTATTGCATTGGCAAATTCCAAAATGTTTACATTTTTTTTCTGCATCAAAATTGAAATCCTTAGGTATGAAGTTACTGGTTAAGAAATAATTTCAGCGATAAAATCACAATACTACTCGGCAAATATAAAAAAAAATGCTGAATGGGACCGCTCTTGACCTCGATCACGCTTGATGGAAAGCGATGGGTGAGGTTTACGATGGAACTAGCATGCCCAGAAGATGCCCAAGGCACTGGAACTCCCACGCTTTGTATTAAGTATCTTTTGTTTTACTTCAGGAAAGTTGTCTCCTAATTTCTCTATTCACTTACGTTTAATACGGTACAAATGGACAGTTGCGGTAGAGACAGAAGTTATAGAGGTCAAAATACAGGTCCCAAGTTTTGTGTCCAGGGATTCATTCACAAAATAAACTTTCATCAAACATTTATTAGGCCTCCAGGGGAACTTACTACTTAAACGGATCAAGGACTAGATCAGAAAAATTATAAATTCTTATTAGATGGGTATTTAAAAGTTAATTACCTGAGTTTGCACGTTCACCCTAATTTACGAAGGTAACATCGCTGTCTCTGTTATTTATGAGACACATAAACTTCTAGATAGCAATATAAGTTGAGTGTGTGCTAGGGGTTCCCTCTATCTGGCAGAAATTTATTTGGCATAACCCACTTGGCATAATCTTGTCTTTAAACGAATATTTATAAGGCATAAAAAATATTTAACATAATTACTGTTTGGCCGATTGTTTATATGTCCGAATTTACAATGGTATACTTTTAAGATGGTAGAATTTTATTTGGCATAATTTCACTTGGCATACTATGAAGATGGCAGAATTTTATTTGGCATAATTTCAGGTGGCATACTATAAAGATAACAGTAGAATTATTTTTCAACGAATATTGTTTGTTCGGTGTATTTTTCTATGGTATTTGAAAGACCTATAAAAATAATGGTTTCTATAAGCTATCTCGGGACTTGGGGCACCCCGACTTGGGTTAGGTTAGGTTCCTTTAAACCCTGTAGACAGATATAGGGGCCCTAACAAATTATTAAAAAAAATGGTTAGGTTAGGTTAAAACTGTGACCACTACGCACGCGCTCACGTATGCTAAAAGACGATTCTGGCAGTGAACTTTCTGCATTAAGATGGTTCTACTTTTTACCGACTTCACAAAAAGGAGGAGGTACAGAAAGCGTCACTATGTCCTAACCCCTCAAGTTTTAAAATGTTACACTGCTACAACATTGAATTCCTTACGAATAATCTAAAGAATACTTCAAAAAGAGTCCATAGTGTTGACTCGGATTCGAACCATCGCATCACCGAACGTCGTCATATTCATACCGGCAGTTTGACGAACTAGCCAGCAATTACTACTTAAAACAAAATAGAAAAATATATCAAAATAATATAATGAACAAAAAGCACATTTCGTGCCTATATAGGATTTGAACTTCCAATCTTATGCACGGTAAGCGGTCTTGAAACCTCCAGTCTATTTAGACGATGAATAAGTTGTCGTAAATGTTAACCCTATTATTGTTGCTTGTCGTCGCAAAAGTATTGTTTTATTGAAAAAAAACAATGATAAAAACAGAATAAAAAAAAAATACTTAAACTTATTTATTCACTAAAACAATACATTATTTAAAATAAAATGTTTTTGCAAAATACAAAAACCAACTTGGGCCTATCACGGATTTGAACGCACATGTCTTTTGGTGGGGTAACTACTTAATGGAGCTGTGTGTACTATGTTCGGGTGTTTGTATGTTTTTTTTTTTTTTTGTATGTTTGTTCATCGAATTGTCGACGGATTTTCAAAATTCTTTTTTTGTTCGAAAGTAGATAGTTCTGAGGTGGTCCCATTGTCACCAAGTTAGGATCTGATGATGGGATCTTAGAGAAATCGAGGGCAACCCTCAAATTTTATAGGCTCACTTATTGTTTTTCGCATATTTTATGAAGTATCTTGTGTAGGTATTTGTGTATGGTTGTCACCATCTCAGGTAGCTGGGCTGATGATGGAAGGTACAACTCCTTAACAGTAAGAAGTTACTCGAACAGGCAAGGACTGTTTTAGTAAATTGTTTTGATGTTTGATAGGGCATTTGCCACATTTGGTCTCATGATCATCAATTCATGACCTGATGCTGCAGTCAGGATAGTCTGCAGAGTACCTAACTCCTCGACAACTAACAGCAGATATATCGTGTTTAGGCTCATTGAAAGGGCTCGATGTGTGGATAAACGTACTGTTACTGAGGATGCAATGTTGACATAAGTCTGGCCTGATGCTGCAGCCAGGATTATCAGCATCTAATCTAAAAACTAATAAAAGGAGAACTCCTCAACAATTAACGTCCCTGCATCGAGAAAAGGAATATTTTATAAAAAGGCGATGGGCAAGTTGACATTAGGCTATTGTAACTTAGATAAATTATAAATAGACCCACTAAAAAGCGAGAAATAAAAACTTTTTAACAAAAAAAAACCGACTTCCAAAAAAAACACTACAAACTGAAAAATAACTTTAATTTCGGAAGTCGGTGGCAAAAACTAAAATACTGATCCCTAAGACACCGACTTCCGAAATTAAAGTTATTTTTCAGTTTGTAGTGTTTTTTTTGGAAGTCGGTTTTTTTTTGTTCATTAATAAGGATATGAAATTTATGGCTAAAGATGATTCTGACTTACAAATTTATGAGTTTTGAATGTATGATAAATGAGTGTAAGCCAAACGATTTTCTGCGAAATGAAGTTTATGCTATACCTACGCTGTTATGCAAAATAATATTATGACATAAAAAGTTCTGCTATAAAGGGTAGACCCGTGTGCTAGCCGAGAGGACGCGCTAGTAAAAGTAACAAGTCGGGCTGCTTGATTGTTAATATGATTTGCAAACGGGTGACGCTCGCAGCAATTTTGTGTGGGAAGGAAAATCCATTTCTTTTCACTTTTTATGGATATCATTTTCATACTAAGCCGTACGGGGTATGTGAATTTTAGTAATTTATTTATTTCTTGGATTGCCAACAGAGGCTACACAATTACATGCGCGTTAACATAAACAGAGACAAATACAAGTGTGCGCTTACAAATATAGGAGAAGGAGACCACATCATTTACTTACTTATTATCTAGGTATAATAAATAATGTAATGGTGGGTTCGTTCTTCTCGAACTTGTTGTAGGTATCTAGGTATAAGGTACAACAAGTTCGACAAGGACGATAATATTCAAATAAATCAAAATATAATACTTACACGATAATCATAAAAAAGCGCAATTAAATAATAATGAATAAATAATTAATAATTTTATTAAGGCTGCACCGAGCGCACAGTGGCGCCCTCATCGTTTGTTTGGTTATTTCTTTTATTTTAGAATGAAAATGCATGCAATGTTAAGTTGTGCTCCACAAGATTACCTATACGTTAATATTATTGTAAACGGTAGTTTTACATTGTTTAATATTATTATAATCACTGCATTTTCATTCTAAAATAAAAGAAATAACCAAACATACGACGAGGGCGCCACTGTGCGCTCGGTGCAGCCTTAACATAGTTATATGTTTGAGATTTAATTACATTATTAGTAAATAATACTCAAACATTTACACACATCAAAAGTGTCTAGGGATCAACATATATTTTTGCAATAACTTTTCTCCTAATTGATATTAATTAAAATTTTCTTTAAGGATTCATCAAATAAAGTGTTTCCGTTTGTCACAGTAACGATAAACCAAGTCACCTTTGCATTAATAAAGAAATTTGCCATTTTCCTAATAAAGGGATTTTTGACATTTGAACCACTAACACAAAAGTTCGAAAAAAAGACTGAAATAACAGTTTTCTTTAAAATTTTATTGGGTAACTTAAACAATTAATAATCCGTGTTTCTACCGCGAACACTAACAACACAAGAACATCGGTTTGGCATACTCAAAATGAGTTCATCCAAATCACGCTGTGGAATGGCCGCCCATGTTCGTTGCAACAACAAAAAAAGGTCTTCTTGCGACTGGATACCCTCCATATTCGGCAGAGCTCTTCTCTGTAGCATATCCCATGCATGCTCAATCGGGTTCAAGTCTGGCGACTGAGCAGGCCAGGGCAGGACATTGATGTTAGCTGCGGCGAGAGTCTGTCTTACAACTCTTGCGGTGTGCGGTCGTGCATTATCATGCATTAACTGAAATAAGGGACCGATTTGCACTTGTAGAGGAACGATGACGTCTGATACAATCGTCTCAGCATAAATTTGAGCGTTGAGGTTGCCTCTGATCCAAATCAACTCAGTTCTTCCGCCGATCCAAATACCCGCCCATACCATGATGGTTCCACCACTATAAGGATGGACTTCCTGGCAGGATTTTAATCGCTGTTGGCGTCCAGGGGTTCTCCAGTGTCGTATACGTCTTGTATCCGGTCTCATACCAAAACGAGACTCATCAGAAAAGCACACGAAACGCCATTGTTCTTCTGCCCAATTTCTGTGTTCAAGAGCCCATTGATATCGAATCCTACGATTGTGCATTGCTATAGGTGGTACCCGTAGCGGTCTTCGGGAATGAAGGTTCACTTCATGCAAGTGGTTTCTGACTGTTTGGTCGCTAATTAAGTTCCCTGAAGAGTGATGAAGCCTCACGGCTAACATCATGGCGGTTATTGTTGGAGCTCTTCGAGTTAAGATTTGAATGTATCGGTCTTGTCTCCGTGTGGTGCAGCGATACCGTCCTCCATGGCGCTCAGCCACGGTACCAGTGCTTCGGTAACGTGTCCAAAGTCGACTGATAACACTCTGACTTGTATTCAGAGCTAAAGCCACAGTACGTTGCCGGGAACCAGCTTCTATCATTCCCACGGCTCTGAGCATTTCTTCCCTGCTTAAATGACGTCGCCGCTCCATAATAACGTTGGTTTTAATCAGTAGTAGGGAAACAGTAGCACTAATAATGTCTTCAATGCGTTGTATGTTTTTATAGGGAAAATATTGACAGCTGATTTTCATCTTTTACTCGAATTTGATTCACAGTTCCTGATTCAAATTATGAAATGCACCAAAAAGGATCCATATAAATTTATAAAATCATAAATTTATTACAAAGCCACATCTCAATCTCAAGAAATCCGCA
Source organism: Oligia fasciuncula (assembly GCA_963082905.1). Taxonomy (NCBI): domain Eukaryota; kingdom Metazoa; phylum Arthropoda; class Insecta; order Lepidoptera; family Noctuidae; genus Oligia; species Oligia fasciuncula. The sequence continues at coordinate 9,611,010 of OY720392.1, forward strand.
TAAAAATGCTTGATCCCTAGACACTTTTGATGTGTGTATTAGCTGATCCCATGTTTCATTCGTTTATAAAATGACGTGTACTAATAACCCACAGACAAGTGGTAATAACCGAGAACATTTCGGAAACCCTGTGCAATTTTTCACCTCGCGCTGGATAGAGCACTCTGTGTAACTTCACCGCAGAGGCTTTTATTCCCATCGCCGAAAATGAATGGATGGTATCAAACGGGAAATACGTCCCAAAAACCGGTATTGTTACAAAGTGTTTTGCTCTTTGTAGTAACGAAGGTAATCCCGCGGCGAGACCGCCACGCTGCGGCCGACCTACAAATTGCATTGCTAGACCGAGCAACGAGATTCGACCAGCAAATTGAGACGGCCGCATTCAGCTCATAAAATGAATATGCCAACTCGGTACGGTACAGGCAACCGCAGATAGATGTAGGTAAACATCGACAAAAAATAATTTAATTGTCCACAATCTCATATTGCACATTGGGTACTTAATTGTAGTTACCACATTGATACAGTATTTTGAAACACAAATTGTAGTCAATCAAAAATGAATTCTTGTCGAATACCTACCTATAAATTTTGTCTTTAATTAACAAATATAAATCTTTTTGTTGACTGTACCTACGCAGTTAAAATATGGCTCATCGAGTTATACCGGCAACTTCGGATTATGGCGTGTCATCTCTATCATTAACCTGCGTATGACCTGCGTGATAGTCTCTGACAGCCCGATATCAAATACAAATTGAAATAATGTATTTTCTCTTCACAAACAATAGCTTAACTATGTGACATTAGTGTTTCATATTAACACCGGGAACTTTACATAATTTTCTTTGATTTCCTTTCTGATTTATTGAAATACTTTCTCATCAGCCTTGTATTTACGGAACGTCGCTATTAACGTGCCAGACTTTTACCGGCGTTTATATATCATTAGCGTCTTTCGAAGTCAAGGCACGATCTCTGTCTCCGGAAGCGTAAACGTACTGTAGCTTGAGCAGTCCTCGGAAATAGGATATAATCAAAGACTTTGGTTTTTGCTTAATTATTTCGAGAATTTTGTCTTTAATTAACAAATATAAATTAATCATAGACCTTAAGGCTGCACCGAGCGCACAGTGGCGCCCTCATCGTTTGTTTGGTTATTTCTTTTATTTTAGAATGAAAATGCAGAAAATAAGCACGTTAAGTTGTGCTCCACAAGATTATACATTAATATTATTATAAACGGTAGTTTTAAATTGTTTAAATAAAATAGTGGCCACTATTTTCCGTTTTAGTGATTATAATAAAACTAAACAATTTAAAACTACCGTTTATAATAATATTAATGTATAATCTTGTGGAGCACAACTTAACGTGCTTATTTTCTGCATTTTCATTCTTGCCACTATTTTCCGTTTTAGTGATTATAATAAAACTAAACAATTTAAAACTACCGTTTATAATAATATTAATGTATAATCTTGTGGAGCACAACTTAACGTGCTTATTTTCTGCATTTTCATTCTAAAATAAAAGAAATAACCAAACAAACGATGAGGGCGCCACTGTGCGCTCGGTGCAGCCTTAACCAAACCTCCAAAAACTGTATTTAGGTACTAAAACTATATATAATTTAGAAACTAAGTGTTAACTAACTTTCGTAGGTACCTATACGACTTTCCACGAAAGTGTAACATCAAAACAGCGTGTCGAATGTTCATTGCGGGCTTGGTTTGATGTCACCCGCCAGCCCCGGGGCATTTGCGTGAGCCAGTGACATGAAACCCGCAAAAAAGTACACAAAGGGAGTAAGCCTGCGAGAGATTCTAGTTTGACGTTGGAACGTGTTCCGATGTGACGATTTTAAACTAGGTATACGGGAGAACTCAAATAATAGGCCTTCCTTTGTGAAACAGACGTGACTCGTGAAATACTGACATTGTTCCGCTCTGAAGTGAGAAGTAAAAAAGGAACGAGTTGAAACTGCCAAGTACCTACGTAACTACTTACATTGCAGCCTACTTCGCTTAGGCTAGGTTCAGACGTTGATCGTTTTCTCGTGTATCGCGTACGAGATTTAATCGAATAGAATAGTGCCAGTTAACAATTTGTAGGTAATTCGTGAAAGTTCTCGATTTTCGCTGTAACTTTCTCAATACGCAACACGATTAGAAACTTTTTAAATTATTTTGATAAAAAATTCTTTCTTTGAATTCAATGTAATAAGTAGCCATACTTTACGAGTAGGTACGTCTCGAAGTTTTTCGGCAGTCGAATGTTTTATTGGTGATACGAATGGCGACTTCCTTTGCGCGAAGTAGGTGCTTACATAAACTGGTCATTCCCTTCTCAGATGATATGGCAAGTTTATAGCTTACTGCTGCCACGTACGGCTTTATCAAAATTGATTTAATAGGTAATCAAATATTCATGGTATGGTAGGGTCAGGATATGTATTATTCAGCTCAGCACATACAGTATTATCTAGTCCACGTTGCATGGGAATTATCCAATGTGTATTCAACATATATCCCAATGCAAAGTCAAACTGACGGCTGCTGCAGTGAAATTCAATTAACAGATCGTAAATGAATTGTCTGAGAATATTTCACTGTGGAACAATGAAATGTTTTACGTATTTCCCTGTTTTGCATTTAACCTAGATCGCTGGTTAAAAGAATTCTTATAACGTCAGAATAGCTGCATAATTAAATAAATAAATATTCTATTCACTCACCTGTTTTGACAAGTTTGAATGTCACTTGTTGTTGGTTCTTGAGCTGCTCGTTATGTGTCGGGTGCGTGAGTTCTCGTAACACCATCTCGACGGACGGCTGCTGCTGCATGGTGGAAGGACGCGGCAGCGTCGGCTCTCTCACTCGACTCAGCCTACGCAAGAAACTAACTTTCTTCGACTTAGAATGCGAACCTGCGAAAAACAGAGTAAATTCAGAGTTAAATCACATGCAGCACAAGTTTCAGAAAGTCATTAATTAATCAATTCAACAACCCTCACACTGTTATGTAAAACCTCATGGGCGTGATACGTGCCTAGTGAAGCATTAATGCTGTTATTTCGCCAAGTAACCATGCTAAATTAATGTGACGATACGGGTTAGTCGGATGATCACGCGTTCTCAAACTCAAACCACACTCTCATTCAGAACCTTCAGTAGACGAACGTTGTGGTGTTGGTGTCGGAGGCGTGGAGGTGCGAGCGGAGTTCGCGAGCGAGCTCGGCTCGGACTGGGGCCGCGGTGGGAGTAGGCTCAGCGTGGACTCTGTAGGTGTTGGGAAGTGCGCAGCCGACAGATCTGAGCGGCGGTCCGGTTCCGGAGTCGTAACTCGGATGTGTGCACCAAACTGCGGTGAGTTCGCAACTTCGAACAGTGCATCGAAGTCGCGATCGAAAATGTTCTTTCTTGAGAACGCTGGAGTAGGAAGAGGAGCGGGCAGTTCGAATTCATCGGGAGCGGGGGTTCTAACAATTTTGCCAAATTCATTGTCCTCATGGCGGCCGAGCTTCTTGAGCAGCTTCGCTTTAGTGCGCTCGCGCAGCTTGGGGCGCTCGAGCGACGGCGTCGGCGATGCCGGCGCGCGCTCTGGAGGCTCCGGAGGCGCCGTTTTGAGGTGGGTGTTATCGCTGGGTTTATTGAGGGTGGGGGTGCGGGGCGGGGGGATCGAGCTGAACGGCGCTCGCGGCGGCGGCCCGAAGATCAAGTCAAGCGTAGGCCGCTGCCGTGGCCGAGGCAGCGATTGCGAGCGGTATGTCAGGGAAACTACTTCGTCCGCAGGATATATTACGTACATCCCTGGCGAGACCGCATCGCGCAGGCCCCTCGCGCCCTCCGAAGAGGTTTACGCGCGTCGATTGAGCTACTACTAAGATCTAGTGGCAAGTAACTCTCTTCGGTATTGTATTATCCGTTACAACCGGATTTGACAAAGGAATAAGTTACAAAGTTAACGTCGATTGGAATGTTTTTAAATGTTAAGTGGCCTTTTGCGTACTACAATGTAAGTTGAAGAACGATTAAGGAATGTTTTATGGAAGGGATCTTGAGCCATAGTAGGTAGGGTAGGAGGGTCTCTTCGTGTAATGTCTGCCAATTCCGAACAACGAATCTTCAACCTAGAGAAACAAAAAGTATTGCTTATTAACTGAGAACCAAAAGTCATGACTGTTGAGAAAAAAGGAGGAAAATGCGTGGAAAAGAAACTCGCCACAGGATCATTTTGTTTTGTACTCATGTTTGTAGCAAATAGTACAAAAACACAAACAGTGTCTGAACACGCAGGGCTAACATAGGTATGCTGACACGCATACGTACATAAGTACGTAATGTATGCAGGAACCGACAAAGTTTAAATTGTGATCCGTTTAGCCAAACTGTATAAATTCAGTGCATCATTAGTCATGATTTGTGAAACTGAAATATTCGAATAGGTTGGAATTCAAATAGCCATTCAAATCAAATTCTATTTATTTGTATAGCAAATACCAACAAAATGGTTTCAGCAATGAATGAGGTACTGGCGTAAATTAAATTGGTTCATTTGTTTACATTCGGAATATTTATATACTAGTTATTAAATGTGTACGGTACCTTTAAAATTAAAATGCTTTGGGTATGATTGAAAACTCAAAATCCTTTTAAATAAACTAAATTTAATAGTAGGAGGCACCTAAATACAAAATTTTTTCAGACTTTCTAGGAATATGTATTTCGCTGGGGCTTTTAATTGTGTAGGTAAATCACTACCCAAATTACGTGACACACTTAAAATTCGAAGGATTTTGAAAGAAATTCATAATTATAATTTGATAATTGATTTTGTTGTTTCTTTTTGTTGTTTTTTTAATTGTTTTTGTATTTTCGAAAGTATTTGTGAACATTTTAATTTTTAATTCTACTTTTACTTTCGTTTATAACTTATATTGTGTAATTCAACGAACGATATCTTGTACTTACTATTTATTTCTGTGCTAGTGCTGTGCACTTCTGTAAGTGACGAAGTCACAATTTCTAAAACTGTATGTGATTTTTGTTTATGTGTATGTCGTAGTAAGTAAGTCGTTGAAGTGCCATATAAATTAATTAATTAAATGTAGATAAAGTGTAAATACGTAAACTCACGCTTTGTTCCCATAAGGGTAAGCAGAAACTACAGAACGCCTTACATACTCCTTTTGCCTCGTTTACGTTCATACATCTGGTCATACACGCACGCCAGTTGCACTAGACTCGCAACCTGACCTTTCTAAAGAACATCACTAATATGGTCACTATATGTCCTCCTAGGGCGTCTTCCCGGCGTTTCCACTCACATCTGTCTTGTGACCTCTTACTTTTTATACTTGTTTTTTTTTAAAGTAAACAATGCAATGAATATTGTTCAATTGTTGCAATGTAAGTTTGGTATGCAATTAAACGATAGAACGTAGTTTCATGTGTCCTTTTACAACAAGAGAGCCTAAAATTTGGACCGAACTAAATTCGATAATTATAGCGAAACATTATGTGCGGAGCCTAAGGCGCTGCGCAAACGTAGGATATCATAAAACGTTAAATTTTTTGTCACCTAATAAAGCGTGTTTGTACATATTACAAGTCAGAAAAAGATTGAGTGTATTGTCAAATGTTCAAAGAAAAGATTTATTCAAAAATATTTCATACAATAAATTATGTATTTTGGTAAAACAGAGCTCAAAATTTTTTTTGTTGCATAATTCTCTAATTTATGAGCGTAATAATATTTGATGTAATGATAATAAAAGGAATTCAATCAACTAAAGAAATATCTTAAAATTAGTAAACGGACGGAGGGGTCTCGGTATGTGCAGATGGTCAGCCCATCTGCACATACCGAGACCCCTCCGTGCCTCGGAAAGCACGTTAAGCCGTTGGTCCCGGCTGTCATTCGTGGATCATTGACGGTCGTTACGGGTAGTCAGAAGCCCGAAAGTCTGACAACCAGTCTTACCAAGGGGTATCGTATTACCCAGTAACTGGGTTCTGGAGGTCAGATAGGCAGTCGCTCCATGTAAAATACTGGTATTCAGCTACATCCGGTTAGACTGGAAGCCGACCCCAACATAGTTGGGAAAAGGCTAGGCAGATGATGCATTGTTGCCGTGATGCGCTATTATGTTAATAATGACCTTAGGAGCGATGTGTTCCTAATGAACTCAAGTTTTCTCTCTAAGCAACGGAGCACCTAAAATGTAAGTATAAGTATAAGGAGTTTAGCTAAAGTGTAAACTAGGCAGAAACTTAGACAAACGGGTCAAGTATTACCACAATAGGCGAGGGGAGCAAAGTGAAAGAGCTCTCCAAAATTTCCACGAACGTGGCGATTCTCCGCAGATTCATTTAAATTTTCCTTTGCTTACGCTAATAAGGGAAATGCTTTGTAACCACACTTTTTAATGAGGTCAGAATATGCATGTAGATCTAGGACTTTTTGTTTGAATTTTAAACATGGACATTTTTGTTGAAGACTTTGGTGTAAAGAACAATTAATATTGACGTTTTCACTCTGTGTAGGGTGTGTGCAAATAGGGTCTAGAGCACATTGGCTGTGTTTCTTTCTTACATTTTCGCGATTTTCATGTCTAGTTTATTAGAAAATCCTAGTCCAGTTCAGTCTTTATAGAATATTCGATTTTTATTCATTATCTTTGTAAATAACATTTTAGGATAAGTGTCCATCAGTACGGCAATTTTTAAACTCTTACCTATTACCACTCAATCGTTAATTGACCTATTTAGTCTCAAATCACGTAAAGCAATTAGACGTACATACCTACGAGATGTATAAGAGTGTTAGCGGCATTTTAATGGCGGCTTCAGTTTTGTTAGCAGTCTCGAGTGGAGTTGGTACGTCATGTAAATAAAAAGATTCGTATACAGGGTTCAACGAATGGCTTGGCGGATTGCCTACGAGGTGCTTTTGCGAAAACTGAATAACGGATACAATATACTGCTATTTATAATTGTTGTTTTTTTTTAAATAACTCGCTAGATCAGATTACTACAACCTTGAGTTTAAATATTGTGAAGACATGCACTAGTTGAAATGTAAAATATTATTTGCACTCGACAGTTTTTGTAAGTAGGTTTTCAGAACATCTTTGAGACAGTCCGAGAAATAAATTGGCTTTTGTCGCGAGAAAATTGACATGAACGGTGAAGAACTTAAAATGCGATTTGAAATATCCTTTTCTATCTACTCGTATATGATACTTTACAAGTTCAATAAGAATGCAAGAGTTATGAAGATGATATAGGTTACTACAATATTGACGTCATTTCGACGTCACTAACTGACGTCTTCCTACGCACTTGACGGGTTAGGTTTTTGTACGAATATACGTGGGTACAGCGAAATCATAATTCACAATAGCGTAATATTTTGTGAGTACTGAAACCATGAAACACGTGCTGAAATATTTCTTTCTTGTTTCGAAATAAATCATTTTCAGATGGACTTTGTGATAACTCCTTTACCCAATGGGTAAAGTTGAGAACATTTCAAGGTTCATTAATGGATTGCTTACAACTTTATTCTTCTCTCTAGGGAAGGATTTTTGGAGCAAAATTTTAAAGTAAATATTGGACTGTACCTTATTTCTGACAATATGTATCCCACCAAAAACATTTTAATGTACCTAAAGTAGGTGGCCAAGACTTAAAACACTTTCACTTTTAAAAGTTATCAGATCTAAAGTAGAGCCAAGCCCCTAACTCTACAAACCTTATAAGTTGGTCCGAACTATTATCCCTAAGGAATACCTTTAAGGGGGCTGGAGGGTGAAGATACAATTTTCCTAATTTTTTTGTTGTTTATGTGCAAATCCTAGCCTGCGAACCAAATTCCACCTTTCTAGAACTTTGGGAAGTGCCCTAGAGGGTTTGGTGAGATAAAAGCTAAAATCCAAAGTAAGTATAAAGGTTAGACCAAACTTAGTGTGTTTTATAAGCCTGCTCATTATATTTATTTTCTGTAGGTATGTAGGTTTGTACAAACACTTAAAAACCTACTCAAAACCTAAATTTGAAGCTGCTATGTCTACTAGAAGTGCCTTGGAGTTTTGATGATCGGTCAGTTAGTCAGTGAGTGACAAAATTAAGAAACTTTGACTAGTTATAATTCTTAAACTCCTGGTTCAAATTGAATGAAATTTGAAATATACCGTGTTTAAGCAATACCTGTTTGGTTACTGAAAATTCTGGCTTCTAGTTTTATCCACAACAAAGTTATAGGGGGTCGAAAATGGCCTGAACTGCTTCGAGAAAAGAATGGTACGGCCGTGCCGCTTTTTGCTCGACTTGGCGGGGGCACTGCCGTGTCCCCATATATGATGTGTTATATAATTATATTTGATTTCACATACCTACGTGTTGTATTCTACATAAAAACTTACATTCAAGAATCCAGACCAAATTCAAGTTCATTGTCGGAATATTAATTACGAATTCATTAATATATAATTTCTCAAGTTTCAGTTATGATTAAAAAAGTTTAATATTTCTATTTAGACAATTTCTATAGAAGTTGTAAACGGGACCCAATCATTGAATCACAATTTCCGTATAAATTATTTCGAACAAACTTTCTATGGAAACTTTTGACATTTAATTATGGAATTTTGTCAAATATTTGATGATTTTGTACACAACAATACGATAAAATATATAAAATAAATGAAATACTGAAATTGATATAAAAGAAAATACGACGTTGTCGAACATAATAGTTGGTTAAAATTAGTAAAATCCAAGTTACAATTCTACAACATCTTTTTGCAAAACTAAAAAGATGAAAATTACAAACTACATTTCAGACGATTCATAGCGTCCTATTAGATATAAACAAGTGGCATTTCCTGAAGAACGTCCCAAAATAAATGTCATAATAAACTGAAATAAACTTTTATTTTGAGTCAGGAATCGAAATCAACTCGGTTCCGAACTAAAATCGTTGACCTCTCGAAATTAAAATTTCAGAACTGGATCGAAGTAGGTCATTGTGTGAAAAGCAAATGGATTTGGAGCTCCCTATACAAAGAGATGACTGATTTTGCAAATTTTACATGTAGTGGTTTTGCGAATAACAAAGAAAGAAAAATCATCGAGAGTGTTCAATGATCGTTGTTAAACCATTCGTAAGTGTGCACGAAAACGAAAATAAATTATTTGGCCTCCTTGTATTGTCAGAATCTTTAAAGGTTATTTTCTAAATGAAGATTGGGGTGAAGAAAGAGCCGTATTAGGAAAAGGGAAAACCCTTAACTTCTCAAGAGTCATTCTGGCGTACTTCAGAAAAAAAGCAATGTCAATATTTCAAAACAGAGTCTGTATAAAGGAGTGAGAGCTACAATTTTGGACGTTGAATACTGTGTGAATATTGTTGACGAAACAAAAAGTGCACCAGTGGCGCGGGATCCGGTTGCGGATGAAAAGGTCGAGTACTTCTCCACAATGGAACGCCGCGGTCACGAGATCACCCTTTCCCTGTCCTCATTAGTATTGCGAAAAAATTCGAGCACGAAGCCAAAAGTCTCAGTAAAAACTTTTCTATTGCGAAAGTTTGGAGCGCTTATTGAACCGACTGGAATTTTAAGTAGAATGATACTAAAAAACTTTTAGATAATACACTTATTCTTTTGTTCTCTGAGCTTAATTTAATGTTGTTTGATAATGGCTCGGTGTTTATTAAAGCTTTGTCTTACTTAAAATCAGGGAAAATTTTGTACATTTATACTAGATTAGATTATATTTAATAGTGTTAATAAATATAGCACTAAAATATTAATATTTGTCTCTTTGCTTGTAATTGCTTTAAAGATAGGTATTGGTTGTAGGCATTACATTGGCTGTTTTATATAGGGTGACTGGTAATTAGTGACCGATACTTAAACACGTGATTTTACTCATCATTATGAACAACTTTTACTATGGGACCAAACCTGAAATCGTGAAAAAAAACAGCTGTTCTCTACATTTTGACGAGTTAGACGAACATAAATGTAGGGAACAGCTGATTTATTGTCGCGATTTCAGGTTTTTCCGAAATCAAAACAAAGAGGGTACTTCCCGTTGACCTAGAATCATGAAATTTGGGAAGAAGCAATATCAAGTAGCACAAGTAAAGGAAAAAATCCGAAAACCGTTTTGTAGTTACATTACAAAAAAATAATTTTAAAAATATTTACATACCTACCTACAAATTGCACTTGACCGGTTTTTTTTACAAAGGTACCTATTGCTTTTTTAAGTTTGTGTGTGTGTGTTTAAGCTGACAATAATTGTTTTGTTGGAGGTTATTTACTGCAAAGAGTAAAATAACGTCACGCCTATATTACCCGAAGGGTTGGGTACAAGTGCACTGATAGTATACCCATATTTAAAATGTTGGTATCACAGGTATCACATGTTGATATAATAGGCGATACACTTAAAATTTATGATGATGTTAAGATTAAAGTAACTATAGTTAAAGGTTAATGGGCTGTGGCGTGTATGTTAGTTGCGCCGTAAAGTTGTGTTTACTATTCTTAGTAGGTACCCACGAATACATAATCTAGATAACGCTAATTAACGTTTTCTACAGTACCTGAGTTTAGTACTGAAAATGAAAGCGAAACAAACTTACTTAGCATCTTTAAGGCAAACATGACTTCAAATAGGATTTTAGCATTATCGTAGCTCATCTTTTTATAACCTAGAACACTTGGTAGGTACAAAAACTCTCAGATTCTAAACAATAAAATATTACGGACGGACATTTTTTTCTCTAAAAGCGCCTACTTGTAATAAGAAAACTAAAATAAAAATGAAGACATATGCGGGGGAAGCCCTCAAAAACATTTCATATTTATAATCTCTATATTTATCGTGAGTTTGATCTGCGTGAAAGTGACAGAGAAATGACATTTGATAAAATAGGTCGCGGATATTTCTAAATCCGTGAAGTATCTTTTTTAAATAAATGTTTATAATGGAGATGATCAGTGTAATGCAAACGACTCGAATAATCAATTTTTAATTAAACGAATTCATTAGAAACACGAATGATTTTGAAATGTAAGTATCTAAACAAAATCATTTTACATTAAAAGTTGCTTTATCTAAAGCCGCAGGCCGCAGCTAATAAAATATCATACCAAATTGCTCTTCATTTAAGCCACATGAAAATAATGACTTTATATTTCGTTAATGATCTAAATAGCCGACATTAGAACAAAAATAAATCGGTATTCATAGACCAAGCCCTTGAATTGGGTTGCAGCGGATGTTATTTTTCAGAACCACAAGGTCGTATGTCACAAGCGCGTTTTTGTAAAGGTGCGTAAAGGAAGTAGTTAATATTAATGTCAGTATCGTAACTAAACGTACTTAGATATAATTTAATTTGTAAATAAGGAAGCCATTAAAATATCGTGTACATGTGCCGTGTGTTCTAGATGCTGATTAGTGTCATGTAATGCGAGATTGATCGTGTAGATATTTATGTGATGTTTGGTAAAGTGGTCTTAAATGTCAGCAGCGGCTTTGGCATCAAGCTTGCTTACGAACTGATGGATAGGGTGCTTTAAAGAGCCTTAACTAGCGACGAAATGTTTGACACATTCGTGGCTCCATTGCCGGTAAGACTTGGTATTGACTTTAGCTGACTGGCTAATAATTAAATTATATATTTATTATGAATGTGGATTTACATTACATACATTTACATATGGATATGAATGTGGTATTCATCGAGGAAATATTAACCATAGGACATAACTCAAATATTAGTATAGATTAAGCTCAGCTTAATCTATACTAATATTTGAGTTATGTCCTATATTTAGATAAACAATATAAAAATATAATATTGTTTTTAAAATGTTTTCACTGTATATAGAAACGCAACGCAATGATCACGCAGTAAAGTACCTATATACCAAACAAGAAAAATCTAATAATCCATTATTATCTTACGAGCTAAAAAATACATTAAATTCTAATTTAAATTGTAACTGCAAACGTTTTTGTATTCAACACACATTAATAATAAAGAAAAAGGGTATAGTGTAATTTCCAACATATGTATATCGCGAATCACGATCTAATCTTTTCTTATTACGTTTCTATATTAGATTGGTCTTCGATTACTGACCCTATTCCCTTAGGGTTGCAGGTAATCATGCCGTCTGTTTGCTAATATTAAAGTCTGCTGACTTGTATACTAAGACATTATATGTTATGTTGTTGGCTTGATGCCTTCTTTGGCGTAAACCGTAAGTACCTACAGCATGTACGGCAATAATATTCGAGTAAATTAAGCGGATTATTGAGACATTAAAATTCCAATGTTTTTGAAAAACATCGCCTCATCAATAGAGGTAATAAGATATTTATTTACCGATAGAAATGGGAACCTCTTTAGTAAGTTGTTTGAACGAAAAGATGGAATGTAATCACAGCAGACATTGTTCTTCACTTTTTATAAGCTGCTGAGGTAAACAATTGATTGCCACTCTAAAAATTATTTCTGACATAATGGAAAAAGCAGGGACGCCTGGCATAAAATTAACCTAGAAAACACGTGAACGTCGGATGGCAAAACAAAGTAGGTAAGTATCAGGTCATTAGTAGAGGAAACAGGTTATTGCGAGATGCACCTCATTTCCCACAGGACATCGGTTTCCGATACGCGAGTCGAAAGCTCGATTGCATTTGTAATGTGTTTCCCGATTTGCATGGTTCCCAGCAGAGCACACAATTATGTCCCTACTTCGTTATCATAACGGTTGATGCAGTTATAAATTCTTCGTTAGCAGAGGGAAATAAACGTTTTGTTTGGTTTATGCGACTCTGGAAAAACATGCAGCTTAGCGTGAACAATAGTGGAAAATTCTGAAATATTTTCCATTACAGTCAAAATTTTCTCAAACTTTTTAAATGAGAAGATTAGATATTATTTATTATTCATTCTAGGCTTCATTTTAGGCAACATCTTAATTTTATTTGTACATTCAGTACAGGCCAACTACTAAGTATAATCTAAATCTCCGACGTGTATTCGTCGAAACCCTTAGCGTCGAGGAGTTTGGCCAACTTTGAAGTTTATCTTCAGCTGTTCAAGAAGTTTGTATGACTGCAAAGGGAATACTCAAAAAACTGGATCTTAGATGTTTTTGTTTTTAATTAGTGTAATTAATTCGCTTTTCTGTATATATTTAAGAAAGGTTTTGTGCCAAAAAACACAAGGTTACATCTCGTTAATGTAGATGTCTAATAAATAATTACGTTTATATATATTAATAATTAGAGAATGTAAAGTGAAACACTTTTTAAAATACACATAGGTCTTGCTTCAGAGTGAGCAATATAATTGAATTGAATGGTTCTTTGAGTGATGTGATGATTGGTAATAACATTGTCTTTTGATTAGGCATTTAGGTAAGCAAACATAAATAAGTTTTTATGGCGTTGATAAGGTCGATTCTTGTTTGAATTTATTTCATAAAGTTGTTGAAAAGCTTTTAGTTTTTTTCATCCAGTTTCTCCATCTAGTCTAACATTCTATGTTCTGGCTGTAGACAAAACAAACAATTCAGTTGAATTGATAACCTCCTCCATTTGAAGTCGACTAAAAAGCTAGAAATAGATTGGCGACAAAGGAGATAATTTAATCCAGGAAGAATAAGTAAAAGCTTTATAAAGTTACCAACGCTAAGGGAAGTTCCACTATAAATGTACTAAGCTGTCAAATATATAATAAAGGCTTTATGGAAAGAGCCTTTGAATGACGAACATACGCAGTTACCTACATAGAAAACTGCGATCATAGGAACATAATAACAGTAATCATATTAATATTCTGAATCCTTAGTGGGAGAGATAGGATGATGCATCTTTACAAATCCTCTTTTCCTTGTAAAATGTATGCGTCACATAGTACGTCGTGTGGGAACAATGTAGTAAGCGCATTAGATCATTCTACGATTATACGAAAACTGGGTTTAGCCTGATTGTGTAGGTAGGTGCTCAGACTTCTAAGTATCTACACGGATTGTCTTTATACGGCTTCATAGATCGAGGACGTGATTTTAACACCTAATCACAAACATTAACTATTCTTTTCTGAAATATTGCTGAAAGAATACCGTGTAGGTAGTCGCGGGACAATTGAATTGTTTGTCCAATATTATTCCTATAACAATGACGGAGCTGCATGGAAGTCTATTTGCAATTGTTTCGTTTTCTTTCTTTTGGTCGGGTTTCTTTAAAAGAGAACTGGAATTATGTAGACGCGGTAACGTGATTATTACGGGTATTGATTCCACCTGTGAAAAATCTTACATTTATACAGACTGACTGGCAGTCGGTCCATGTAAAATACTGGTATTCAGCTGTATCCGGTTAGACTGGAAGCCGACCCTAAGATAGTTGGGAAAGGGCTAGGCAGATAATGATGATACAGACTGAGTTTGAATTCATCGACAATTTTTTTGGATTTTTCATACCATGTTGGGGGATCTATTTTGAAATAGTGAAAGAAAAAGCTTCTCTTTCGAACCTTAATTTTGTATGAACAGGAGATACTGTTTTTGACATAAACTAAGAGTTAGTTTTATTGTAAAAAAATCTGAACGATTGCAAACGAATACAATATCAGCATGTAGGTATCAAAAAGACTACACTTACACACACACTACACTACAAGACTACACTTACACACACACTACACTACAAGACTACACTTACACTTATTTACAAGACCCAAATGTGTGGGACGGCTGATAAGTTTTTCGCGATTACGATGTTGGTCCCATAGAGAAACTCTTTCAGTTTGATGGTCTATACCACGCCCTTAAATATGACCACAACTTTTTGATATAAATGCTGTATAATTAACATGCTCAATGGATAACATGCGTATCTTTACACCGTGAGCTGTCGGGACCGAAAATTGCAAATCAATATTCAGGGAGATGGCCGATGGGGCCGAAAGGTTCTGGAGTGGCGACCACGTACCGGAAGACGTAGCGTTGGAAGGCCTCCCACAAGGTGGACCGACGACCTTGTGAAGGCCGCAGGAACCCGTTGGATGCGAGAAGCACAGAACCGGTCGAAGTGGAAGTGCTTGGGGGAGGCCTATGTCCAGCAGTGGACGTCTTTCGGCTGAAATGATGATGATGATGATGATGATGATTCAGAGTAGAATCGTACGCACCTTCCCTCACATACCTACCTAACGGTTGTTAACAACTTTATGTGAGTTATAAAACGTAAACGAAGCATCGTTTTTGTGACTTTATTGGCTGTAAATGACAGTACTGTACATGAATTCTTAATTAAATATTACGTTTTTGATATTATGAGCCAATTTTGTATGGTAAAATAGTCTTTATTATTCAAATTATGGACGGTAAAACAGAGAAAGCTGCTGAAACCTTGTGGCAAGTTGTATTTAGTTTATTTCAATACCTATTTCAGAATTGGCCCATGTATAAAATTAATCTACAGGCTCAAATTAAATCAGCTAGCGAAACTCCGCAGTCGTGATGGGTATCGATATAACAAACATGATACAGCAAAAAAAAAACCGGGCAAGAGCGAGTCGGACTCGCGCACCGAGGGGTTCCGTAACATCATACGTTTTTAAATTTTCATCGGCGAGGCCAGTATTCGTCAGAGAATTTTAACACTGCACTGTGGTATACAATATTGCAGTTTTATGTCAGCGCCATCTCTTGACCGATAGTGGAACTAATGTATTTTTGTTGATGATTTCTGAAAAAGTGTGCTATTTAGAGACTTCGTTTCATTTTTCCTGTAATCTTTACATAAACTTCTATCACATACAATTATTTCAGATTTTTCTCTTTGCAAACTTCGGAGATAAGGGAGGAGAACGGTATTTTTTACATTTTTCATCAAAAGTCGAAAATAATGTGGCCTAAAAAAAAAGAAAAAATGTTTGAGAATGTGCAAACTGCGCTCTTTCATATGATATCCCACATGCCCTAGTAAGCCCACTTCAATTTTTTCAGACCCCCTTCAGTCCCTGTTGCAAAAAATATGCATGTATTTTTATTTCTTTCTTATTTGCAAAATAGTAGGACAAACTGTCATCTAAAACTATTCCAAATTTCAAGTTGATAGCATTTAGTAGTTCTTGAGATATCCAGCTGTGACAGACAGACAGACAGACTGAGTCTCACCTAAAAAATTATTTGATGGTATTTTTTTAGGGTCAACGACCGTATGTGGTGTAGTTACGTTTACAAATCTGTTTATTTTCGTGTAAAGTTTACAGACGTGATGGGTATCGTAATGGTCAGCGGGATTTTCCGGTCAGTGGGATTGTCCGAAAGGGTTACCGCTGGCCCGGAACATAAAGAGCTAAGGAAGGAACACGGATGGGTTTTAGTCAGTAAGAGTCTGACACTCACTTCCGCTCCACCCAGAGCGGCGGAAAAAAAAAAAAAAATGGGTATCGTAATTTTAACATGATAAAACAAAAACAACTGTTCTTCTCAACTCATACTTCATGTAAATACACTACCAGGGCCCACTAATACTAATGTCATCAAATCATTTATTTTTTTGTTTTATAATGTTTTAATATCGATACCGATGGCCGATGGGGCCGAAAGGTTCTGGAGTGGCGACTGCGTACCGAAAGACGTAGCGTTGGAAGGCCTCCCACAAGGTGGTCCGACGACCTTGTGAAGACTGCAGGAACCCGTTGGATGCGAGAAGCACAGAACCGGTCAAAGTGAAGGTGCTTGCGGGGGAGGCCTATGTCCAGCAGTGAAATGAATGATGAATATCGATACCCATCACGTCTATACAGTTTCTCTCACGGATGTTTCTCTAGTTAATTTAATTTGACCCTGTATAAGTAGAAGTACAAATAAATAAAAGTGTCTGTTTGTAATGTTTTTTACTGTATATGAAGTATACTTATGACAATATTTTTAATTTTTTTGTGTTCCGGCTAATCTCCGGAACGTCTGGACTGATTGTTATGGGACTTTCACTGGCAGATAGCTGATGTTATAAGGATTAAATTACGTTTTTATTTTAAAAATAGAATTGGGATACCGCGCAAAAAAAAACCTATGAATTTGTTTTCCAATATGCACGCGAACAAAGTCGCGGGAAAAAATAGAAAAAAAAAGTAAAGTAAGTAAATGAAGTTCATAATATCCGCAAGTTGATAGGTAAGTTCAGCCCCTGAAAGAACGCGAACAATTTTGGTTTCTCATAGTACACCACGCTTTGCGTAAAAGTCAATCCTAAATCAATGTAGCAATCGCAGTAGCGGTAAATAAATCAACTCAAAGTCAAGCCATTTAACGTCTTATTTTATGTTCCTCATGTTTATTTTTCTGGCTCGTTACTTCCACCTCGTCGGGATCAGTTTCCCGTAAGTGTGTTACATTACAGTATGTAGAATGAATAATGATGATTAACTGACGTCTAATGGAGCACTTGAGAACAAGCGCTTCAAGGCGCTCGACAGCGCACGGTAGCCGGCCAATTGATGTCAGTATCAGGTTGTATGTTGATCTAAATATGACTCGCGGCCGTAACAAATATTATTTAAAGAATAATAATCATAAAAGTCGTGAACACATCTCTCTAGAGAGATGTAGGTATTAATGATTTTTTCCCTCTTGAATGACCATTTCACGAATTCATGACATTTGAGGCGAATTCTAACTTATGGAGTTGTATTGCTTGAGCACGCCACAATTGCGGCGATAAGTGGCTGGAGAGGCGCCACGGCGTCCTCACCTTCCGCCTAACGCAGGTCCTCACCAGACACGGCTGCTTCGCGAGGTTCTTATTCCAGATAAGGCGGGAGGAGATGCCCGAGTGTCACCATTGTGTGGATCGCCCGGAGGACACGGTGGAGTATACGGTGGAGGTCTGCCCAGTTTGGGCAGAGCACCGCCGCGTCCTCACGGCGACGAGCGGCGGCGGCGATCTCTCGCGTCCACTAGTCCATACGGAGAAAGAATGTATGGGAAGCCGTCACCTCCTTCTGAAAAGCAGTAATGCTCGCGAAGGAGGAGGCGGAGCGCGTGAGGGAGAGGCAATCTTTGCGCCCTCACGCCCCTAGTCGCCACCGTAGGCGCGGGTTTGCGGACGGCGAGTAATGGGCAGCTCGCCGTCCGGTAAGGACCAGGCCCGAATCGACGGCGCGTTGTGTTCCACGCGCGCCTCAAACAGATGTCAGCACTAACTGACGAGGTCCGCTAGGGCCGATGCCTGCCAGGGTCGCGGGTTGTTCGAAAGAGATACCGTGGCCCCTGGCACAGGGAACTGAAGAAACACGGGTGGGTTTTAGTCAGTAAGAGTCTGACACTCCCTTCCGCTCCACCCAGAGGGGTCATTTGATGATTTCCCATCCGCAAAAAACCCCTAAGAATTACATCAAACCTTTTATTTTATCGTGTTGAGATATCGATATCCATCACGCCTGCAGAGTTTCGCTAGCTAATTTAGTTTGACCCTATATAGTATTGATCCTACAGTAGCTAGGTACTACTACTCAGCAGGAGTCGATTTGAAATGTCGAAGAATGTTCCAAGGTGTCATTTTCGTAACTGTTTACGGCTTCAAAGGGAGACGGAAGTAAGAAGTTTCATTTTTCAGAGAAGCGAAAAAACAGTCATTGTGTTTTCTAATCTGCTGATGGCGAAATTGTGTACTTCATGGAGCGGATCTTTTTATCTACGTAATACCGAAATTGTGACGATTTATGAAGAAAATAGCGGCATTTGTAAAAGCCGTACTTTTCTTCATCCTTGATATTTGACGCTTAGGGTTGATTTTTCAATAGTTAGATAACTTTTATCTGAAGAATTATTATGACATACTTAATGACATTTATAATCTATCAAAAAGTGTCAAACTTCAATAATTATTCCTCCGATAAAAGTTAGGTATCTGACTGTTGAAAAATCAGACCTAGGTAAGTGAAATAATTTTCAAGTCGGTATGCTCTCAAAACGGTGAAGGTAAACATCGTGAGGAAACCGGCATGTCCTAGAACCATAAATTCGAAGACATGTGACATCTACCAACCCGTATCTACTGGACCCGCGTGGTGGATTACGGCCTCCCTTTCACAGAGAGGAGGCCTGTGTCCCAGCTGTGGGAACATTAAAGCCTGATTACAATAGCATAAAATTATTGTAAAAATGTAGCTATTTTTAGAACGATACCATTTATATGGCTTTTTGAGTCTAACGTACCTAATCACCTTTAATATTTATAATTTTTTTCCTAGGTCGACCGTATTCTCAAGTAGCTCTATCCGTTTTACGAAATTCACACCAGCATTATACTTACACCACACACGTTGATTCTCATGAAATACCTTTAAGTGAGCTTACCCTATATTTGAAAACATGAGCGTCAAAAGATTGAGGTTTTCTTTGTCACAATTATTAAACAAGGCTTGAATAAATATGCATAAACATCATGAATACTAATAAAATTACAGACATCATTTACACCCACTATATTGTGTACATACATAGTACGTACTAAAATAATATAATTTACAAAAAAAGAAGCGTAAACATTTCAGCGCCAACTTCGAATCGAAAAACAAACTCGTTTGAAACGCATCAATATTAGTAGATTGTGTGCCAAGGGAGCAAACAACTATTTTTAAGGCGAGGGGGATTCAAAGTACGTCACTCGAGCTTAAAATAGTGTTGCTCCCGAGGACACTACTTTTTATCATCCTCTATGAAAAAATAAGTAAATGCAACTTATGAATAACAATAGTATGTTTATTTATTTACATACAATTTTGAGTAAACCATTACGAACGCAGGCAGAATGCTTTTCGCGCGTTTTTTATTTTTACAAAAACTTTTTTTAATTTGGCTCGCGTGCTTTTTACTTTATCCAGACACATCAAATCAAACAGCACAGATCAACCTTTTTTTTCCGATTTTATTTTTTCCGTTCTGTCCCCCTAAGGGGACAAAGCAGGGACACAGATCGGAATAATTCGTTCATACAATGTTTGTGATTGATACCTTTGGTGATTGGAACGTTGACTAACAATATCCACATTCCAAATTAAAATCACTTTTAGTCCCTGGGGTCTATAGAGCTATTTTAGTCCCTGTTTACGGAGAATACAGTAGTCTTTTTGAATAGATGTGATAAGAATTATTTTTTTTGACTTGTTCAAAATACGCAGAACTTTTTAGTAAGTAAATAAATATGCAATGTTTATTTATTTTATTCACTCAAAACATTTTCATAGCAAAAATCCTGTAAAATGGTCGTCTAACCCAAACTGGTGAATGTATTTGTCCCTTGGTGTTTTTTACGAATTCAGTTCCTTATTTGTTAATATTTTATTTCCCTATAAAAGTGACCGAAGGCTAAGAGTTTTGTAGAAACACATTTGACCCTCTTTCGTCCCTTTGGGTCGAATTTCGGGAAACACTACAAGTTTGAGTGAGTCTTCGCATGAAAAATGCAACTCTCCTAACTTGATATGTAGGCTCGAACGTTACCCAAACTCACTTTCTATTTCACATACACTATAAACTATTTCACATACAATAAAACTATTCTTCAGCATTTAGAGACCGGGGCCAAACCACTTACTACCTTACCCTACGCATATTTCGCCGCTCAAAATGAGTCGCCGAAATTACGTCGATGATAATGAAGTGAAAAATGAGTCCGGCCAAATCGATATTATTTTCGATTAACTTTAAACTATCAGTTACAACTTGGACATTCATATATTTGTTAAGTTTGGGGTTAAAACCCTGGGCCCTAGGGTCCGGCAAACGGCAGGTTGACACTTCCCGTGACCCAAGGGCTGGCTTTTACCTTGGCCAGAGGATAAGTATTACCATAGAATATGGCCGTGCCACCAGTCTCTTGGGTACATTACCAGTCGACAGCGATGCGGAAGAATTGGTCGGCGCCATATTTTAGTTTGTTAACAGTTTTAGTTAGGATGGGATATTATATTTTTATTTTAATAGTTGGTTAGTTTATTTATGGCTGGTTTTCCAACGCCAGATAATTTTATCGGAGGAATAATTTTGAATTTTTCACAATTCTTCCATACAAAAACTGTCAGACGTGAAATTTATTCCCCAAATAAAAATTATCTGTTGATTGAAAAATCAGCTCTTAGTATTACAAGTTTATCCAGTGTACCTTTATATTTTTATCTTTTTTTCTAAATTGATTTAGGATGTTATCAATCAGATTTACAACTATATTAAAATATATTAACGACGATAATAATAACAAAGATATTATAAATAACGATATTAATATCGTTGTAAATCTGATTGATGAACCTAACCTACCGTCAATTCGGATATCGAGAAGAATCGCACCTAATAAATAGTGGTGTGTCAACATTAACTAACGCAAGTATAACTATTAATAACTCAGCATTCCGTTATAAAGGTATTAAGGCTCCTTCAAACAGGCGCGACACGCGATAAAATCGCGTGCGACACAAAGACATCGCAAGTCGCGCAACGAGCGGTGCTTTTGTGTCGCGCGCGATTATATCGCATGTCGCGCCTGTTTGTAGGAACCTTTAAACATCTTTATTGCTGCCATAGAATTGCTAGAAAATTCATCTTTCTATTTATTATAATAGTGAATCGACTTCGCTTAAAGTCATGATTCTGTTTGATGTATGTTTAAGAGTAATCTAATAATTATTATTGCCATATCAAAGTGTTTATAACTTTGAAACTATTATAACTAGATTTGATTTTCTAGTTTTCTTATTAATCTAGCCAAGGTAAGTATTTGCGTATGTTATTAAAAAAGTTTTGAGTAAAATTATATTTAATATTTTCGAGCACTTTACGTTTGTACAGCTGTACTCAATTTTCTACTTACATAACTAACTAAACTTTTAATATTAAAGGCGACAACTCATAGAGCGTACTTTTAGATTTAATTTTTCAAAAATATTCTAAAGGGCCTTTTATTTATTTTAACGTGAAGTCCTTTGTGGTACGAAAATACCTAACTAAGAAAAAAATTGAGCCCATTATGACAACAATAAATTGCGTTCGCTAAGCTGTGTTTGTAATTTTTTCCTTTTCCGGCTCAGTATGGACAATAAAATGTCTGATCATCGTGTTTTGGCGATGAAATCCGACGATTTATGTACAACTACAAGATAATATACTTTCCAGATCGGACAATGTTATTGGGTCTTTCCATTAAGAATTTCACGGTGGCAACCCGGAGTCTAAATTGTATTTAAACTTAGGTTTCAAATTGATGTTATTTTAAGTTAAACAAATATTAACTTTATTCTAATGGTAATCAAGTTGATATCACCATTGAAAAACTTATAAAAATGTTTGAAGTTTTAGTGTAAACTGAACTTTGTTGTATAGGAATTAAAGTTATTTTTCCATAAACTTATATTGTTTACATTTTTGGCAAATAAATCGCGAATGCAGATTAGATAATATGTGCCCGGTTGATGGCAATTGGCTTGTCCCTACTACATGGGACCTAGAAATAACTGACGGAATGTGGGTGCATCTCAGCCTAATCCTTCGGGGAACAGGTTATGTTGTTATCTCTCTTTGCAACAAGAGTAATGGTAAGAGGCTCCTCTTAGCTTATCACTTCACTTCTCTTACCAGAATTCAAAATTACTATAGGCTCGCACCCTGTACCATACTCCTCTGTCTAACCCTTTGAAAAAACAGGCGTGATGATAAATGCTATGTTATGATTATGTAGAAACAAATGAGGGGGAAATTGTTAAAGCGACGTGGTACGCGGCTGAGAACAGCGGATTACTGTGTTTGAGCAACGGCTGTTTCTCCCAAGACTAATAAAATTGTCGAGAGTTGTCTCTTGTGTCACATGTGAGGAAAACATTCTTGTGTAAGTGAATACGATGAAGTAAGCCCTGTAGTGTTTACATAGGGGTAATATTATAGTAAAAATAATTCTGTATGCTTAATTTTGGAAATAAACTAATATTAGGTTAACTAGTTGTTTGAACATTGAGGGAGACCCAAGTGAAGATGGCGAGCCGAGCTTGATGCCTACAGACAGGATTGTTCTATACTAGCTAAATATTGAAGACAGAAAGCAGTGGAAAGGAGAAAGGGGGTCTTTACCCTGCAGTGGGACAACATCGGCCAAGAATAAAATAACAGTCGTATACACGACATTGTACAGACGCCAGCACATCAAGCTACCCAAAACTGTCTAATTTTCCTAATCAGCTTTGAACCTTATTCTTTAGCGATAAGGTTGAAATCTACTAAAGAAATTTGACAGATTGTAGTAGCTTGCTGTGCTGGCGTCTGTACCTAATGATTTGAACGTATCAGCAACGTGATGTTGCCATGTGAACCCAGCCCTACACTGCAAAAAACGTGCAGTACAATGCCAGTGTTAAAATAGGTAACTCAAAATCTAACCCTTCACACTTTCCCCTAAAATCGTAGAGAACCTAATTAGCCTCATTTACGACATAAAACGTTTATATAATGTTTGATTAACGTAGCTTAGTGCAAGTGAACAAGCATAGTTAATGTAAATTTGGGAGACTGAGGGTAATCTGACCTTTTATGTAGGTCAGTATCCATTTAACTCGAGATTAATACTAGGTTTGCTTTGCACTTGACAGTTGGATGTTACAATGGAATTTGAATTAATACTTAGTTATATCCAATACATACCTACTTTGGGTCTGTGAAAACTTCTACCATAAAATTGAAAATTGTATTTTATTCAGATAAGACCAAAACCATAATTGGGTAACATGCAATCAATCACAGTCTGAATGATTTTGAAGGATATTGCTAATCCATTGCTTTATATGTTCGAAGAATTTGGTTGCTCAACAACGTAAATAACACAAAGAATGTTGTTGAACTGTCAAAATGAAAGCCATTGCTTCTGTATGTTACGCATTTACCACTCAGTTCACTTTTAGGTACATGGCGGGCCTATACTTAACTGCATTGCAAGATAAATCTTGCCACTGCAATATTTATATTTACTGCAGTCAATTTGCAATATCATTACCGTGGTTCACAAACACGTAGCAATTTTTCTAACGACTTGCAGGTTGCAAAAATGTAAGGAGATATTCAAATTTCGTTTTGCACTAGCACTTTCGTCTCACAAATTGGCAGGAGTTCGTTATTTCCTTCAGGAATTGGTTTCAAAGGTTAGAAATATTAGAATTGGTGCCTGGCGTTGACTCTTGAGAGTCCGAAATACCTCGAAGTATCTTACATGCCAGCCGGTCGATTCTGTAAAAATCTCACCGTGTAAACATAGGTGAAGTGAGTTTGTTTTTGATAGGAATTGACACTATTGACAGCTCACTCCGCGCTCACTTCACCGAAGTTTTCACGGTGAGATTTTTACAGAATAGCACCGCAGTATTCCGAAATAATTTTTAGTATTGCAGGTTTGGCATGAATATGGACGTGGGTTTTAAATGCAAGTTTTTGAAAATGGAATGTCGATTACTGCAATAGTCCAGAATATTCATATTTAAATGTAAAAACTGACAATAATATTAAATGGTAGGTATCAAAATATTATCATGTTACTTCAATTTTGTTTATCTTACCTGTTGGAGGAAAGTGATATAAACTTTATGATTTAACTTTTGTGAAGTTCCGGTGAATACAAAACATTAATACTTATACAATGTATTTGTATTGAAAAGCAAAATAATAACCGCAACCATTCAAAAGCAATCGCCGATCCTCGTCAGTGTCAGTGTCGTTAATAGGTATAAAGATTAGTCAAATAAAGAAGTGAAACTTGAACACGTCAACAAATCTGACAGATGATCAAAATCAATCCTGTCACGTCATACTCAATCGCTAACAAAGGGAGTACTGTTTCAATGCTCAATACATACAATCCAGACAGGTACCTAATGTATTCAATGCAGAATCACTTTGTTTCCTATTGGACGCCAATATCAGGCTACGGATTTAAGCCTCTACGCCGTAGCGGCTACTACGTGCTACGGACAACCGCTACGAGGTCAGATAATTCTTACCACCACAATTTCAGCATTCAATTTTTGGCTATTTATTGAGATAATATGGGTACCAACGATAAAAGGCTAAATGCTCGTGTTTTACAGGTGGCAAATCTTAATAAACAAAGTCAAATTTAAAATCGCATATTTACAGTCACTATTACTAATGACATGCTGCTGACCAGATTGTAAAATAAAATAAAATTTTTTAGTTGCTTAGAAGTTGTGAAGTAAAATAAAATTATGTGGTTGACTGAAATTAATTAGTTGAAATTATTTTGTTGGTTATTGTTGTTGTTTTGTTTTTTATTCTATTTTTTATTTTTAGTTGTAATAGTATGAAACTTGTCGCCCTAAGCTAAAGCTGTATTTTTGAATTTTATAAGTTATTTTTGTGAATCTCATTTTAAGTGAACTATGTTCTTATGAGAAAATAAAGTTCTTTAAACCTAAATTTAAGATTTACTTCCGTGGCTGAATCAATTTCGTCATTATAATCTATTTCCATAACCACATAACCTCAGTATATTTGTATCTGTTCAGAATTCAGAACTCAAACTCAAAATTAAAACTCAAAGTATTTATTTTAAATAAAGCAATTTCAGGCACTTTTGAATTGTCAAGGGGTCGGTCAGTCAGGAAGATGAACCTAGTTACCCATTCAAAAGCGTACTAGGTACCTATGGAGAAGAAAGGGTGAGAAACTCCACGGACACTCTTTTAAATTATAATAATATGGTTACAAAATATTGGTTACATTATAATTATGCAGAATGTTAAAAGCGTCCGTAATGAAAAGATACTTTGTAAACAATTGCATAAAGAATGTCGGTTGAACATTCAGTTTCAAGTTACCTCAATTAAGAGGAAATGTGATCGGAGGGACTTTTGAAAAAGTCATAATTCGAGGTTTGGCTCTCGCCTATTTCCTCCTCTAATATTGGACCAATTTAATAGTTATTTGTGCAACAAGAGAGCAAAGTCGTTTTTTGCTGCGAGTGCTGATTTTGATTGATTGAATCACGAAGCGAGTGATTCTAAAGTTGAATCCTGAGTGTGGCGAGGGATTCAAAGGCACGAGACGCAAAAAACTTTGCTCTCGTGTAACACACATAACTTTTCACTTCAACAGCGAGAACACCACAGACTACTTAGAGATACTGACTGGAGAACACTTTGTGAGGCGTGTTCGAAAATAGCACCCATGATATCGTCGACCGTAGGTTCAATTGAGGTAAGGGACATAATACGATTTTTCAGGAGAGGCCGACAAAGTTTTTTTTCGGACTAAATCGCCTATAACTTTTTTTGTTATTAACCTTTATCGGATCTGATTTCACACATAATCTTGTATTTTAGTGCTCTATCTACCTGTGTAACATTTATTTAAATAAGTTAGCTATTTAAGAAAATAGACGTCCCTTACACCAACGTATTTTGTTAGTAATGTCCCATACATTAAATTGATCTCTACGTTGGATCCAATCTATAATGAAAAACTAGTGTAAAGGTTTGTTGAAAAAATGTGTGAAGAATAATTCGTTGATTGGGAAGACCCTTACCTTATTTGAAGTGGATTGGCGGCGGTAATTACACCATTTCAAGTTGCTATATTGCATAGTTTTTCAGATACATTGTTATTATGGGGCTGATTCGAAATTCGAATCCAAAAATCAGTAGGGTAAGCTTCGATCAATAATAGTACTAGATGGATAAGCGCTTCAAAAACGGCCCGAAAAATACGAGCACGAATACTTTTGTGCTCTTATTTCAAATTAGTATGGTCCAATCATAGCCAATGTTAAGACGTCAAAATGCCTCAGTGCACGTTCAAAAGTTGTGTAAATAACCACCGTAACACCAAGATTTTGGAGGGAATATCTTTTTTTCGGTAAGTTTTTATCATTAAATGTTTTTCATTAAATAGTAACACAATTAAATAGTAAATATAAATCAATTAGCAAATATTATGATTGTTTGGCCAATGTTTGCGACAACGCGCCAACTATTCTAACAAACATTGAAGCATTGGAATGTAATTCCAAGAACTACGTCTAGTTCCAAATTCGAGTAAGTACGAAATTGTCAACAAAATGTTTTTAACCTTATTGCTTAGAAGTTAAGTTTCATTTTAGAATAAATATTTTTGTACTTATTATAAAAATGACTTTTTATTTTCAAGTGACATTTTAAATTTATTGCTTCGATGACAGAAGGACTTAAATATTAATCATTTGTAAACGTAATTAAACTTTATGTGAGTGTGTTAAGGTTTATAATAATCTGAAGTTGTTAATATTATTAAACTTTTTTCTATAGTTCGTAGTAAGAAATATAATGTTTATGTGTGTGCAAACGTGGCCACTTTAGCGACTTATTTTTGTTCCTAATCATTCATCTAGTACTATTATTGATCGATGAGGGTAAGGGACATTTTTTTTAAGCTAGAATTTTTTCATATACACCATTCGAAAGAGCGCAAAATTCTGAACAAAACTGTATACTCAACTCATTTTGGGTATTTTGTCCCTTACCATAATTGAACCTACGGTCGACGATATTTTATTATTCAAAATATATTACGTAACATTATTGAAACTAGAAATAAATATTTACAGGTTAAATATCAGTTTTATTTGCAGTAAATACTTATTTTCGTTTAAATACAACATTATGTTAAAAATTCAAGAAATTACATTAAAAGACATAATTATCTTTTTGCAAAATTTATTTAGTTAATACGAAATTCCGAACGTGTTTGTCTTTGAGGTCGAATTCAAAATCGGAACTTCGAAAGGGCTGGTCTTTGTCTCTCTCTCTTTCTAATGGCGGGAAAGAGATAGAGTGTGAATGTTTCGAATTGTATGATTAACCCAAGGCTGAATAAGATATTCGCGGCTTTCAGAAAATAATAATTAAAAAGCTACTTTGTCTCACTCAGTGAGCAAAATCGCATTTTGCTCACTGATTTCAGGCAGCAAAACCTACATGTTTGAGCTACTGAAGTGAAAAAGATATTTCATAAACTGAATAAGAAGGATTTATAATAATATGTACTGTGTCACTATGTTTTTCTTTTTTTCATTAATAGTTGTCAAATTTGTACACTAGGCCTCAGTTGACAGCGGTTTAAATCGGCATTTTTTGAAGGTTCTAGAGCTTATAAAAATAATATATCATCAAAAAGGAAAACATGGGGACATAGAAGTAGTTAATATTTATTATTCTGTAAAAAAACATTGCTTTATGTCCATTAACCAGAAAGAAAACAGGCGAGAACGTTTCTATGGAGAATAGTCCAACCGCATTTCCTCTTAACTGCCCCAAGGGGATACATTCCTAAGAGCAGAAAAATATGCCCACGTACCGTGTGTTTATAACGAAAGAAGGAATTCCCAGCGCGCTTCGCTAATGAAAATTTATATGACGGTCAGTAATACCGATGAGACTCGTCTGCCGGCACCCTTCGGCCGTAATGAATGTTTGTTAACTGTATTTGAAAAATTACCCTTATTTATTAAAGTCCTGCGTGCGAAAAGAATAATAGGAGAGATAACTTACGTAATAAGTGCTACTCTGTACCATAACTCGTTCGTATAATGTGTGCAGAACTACTTTACGAAACATGGCCAAGCGTTGAATACATTCCATGTGGTAGGAGTACATCCAATTGTTAAAGCTACATTTAGCGGTAATACGGGTATTCAAGAATGGGAATGGTGCAGTGAAATTGGCAATCTATCGTGTGCGAACACTATAGGAGCCCATTTCCTCGACGCGATTCGTATTTCCTCGTGAAGATAAGTAGACGTTCCTCTTTATATTTCGTTAACGCGTCGTAATGTTATTAATGTAAGCATCGCTGCAGCCATACATGGTAACTTAAACCTTTAAGGCTTTAAAGCGCTTGAAGCAATTTAACAAAGAACTCTTAAGAATCCTTTTTCATAGTTTGTTAGCTATTCAAAATGTGAACTTGCGCGATGCATGTCGAGTTACAATGCAGGAAAGTTATTTGTTACCGCAGAATACTAAATAATAATGCTGTAAACATAGTGTTAGTGGTTTTAGTTTATTGGTGGTTGTTATAGTTTGTGTAATTTGTGCATTTCCCAGAACAAAAACCACGAGGATAATCTAATATTTATTCAATGTACGGTGTTCACATACCTTTGTATCTGTAATTACAAATATCTGTGTCAAATAAATGGATACGTTTAATAGCATTTTTGGTCTAACGATTCAATCAGGGTTGATTTTATTACGAAATCAATTGACTTTGTGCTATTCTGTTTTTATATATTTTTCTCGATTTTTTACGATTTATACCTTATTTATATACATAAATAAGGTTTAAATCGTAGACTCAACCACCACGTCAATAGATGGTCGCGGTTCTGTTTAGTTTTGGCACCTCTGACACATACAAAGTCGCAGAGACTTGAGTTGATAATCATGTAAACGCCATTAGTATTGTGTGAGCTCACTCTTCTCGCGCAATTTAGTGCTGTGAGGTCAATGTGAGCAGTGGTGGCCAAGTGGTAACGGCCGCGACTTACGAGTTGTAGTCGTAGGTTCGAACCCAGACAGGTGCTTTGTGCTTTTGTAAGTTATTTCATCACCACTGCTTTCAAAACGGTGAAGGAAAACATCGTGAGTAAACCGGCATGTACTAGAACTAGACGTGTGACATCTACCAACCTGCACTGGGCCCGCGTGTTGAATTATGGCCCACTCCCTCTCATAGAGGCCTGTGTCCCAGCAGTGGGAACATTAATGGCTGATTATGCTATTCGACACTGACCGCATTTGCGTAAGTTGATGATTACACCGATAAGTGTGACGACACGTATTCATAATGCTGTTAATATTATAATGTTTACACCGATTAAACTTGTACCAAACTTGACCGACATTTGGGCTGTTCTTGGCCGTCTAACAAAATGTGTGTCACACGCATCGCGATCTTCCCGCTATTTTGGCAACTCATTATCTATTCGTGCCAGAGGAACCTCGGTTACAGATTCTAAGAATCCCCAGACAGAAGCATTTAAATGAATCGAGAAAGCACGAGCAATTATGAGCTGATGCTATTTACTAATCGATTCTTTAAATAGCACCTGTCCCATTCCGTATATTAAACGGGGAAAATATACATGTGCGCTTTCTAATAACACTAAACAAACAGTTTGCGATCGACAATTTAAATTATAGACGCTAGGAATTCCGACTACTCGAAGTACGTTGCCCTAATCGATTCTATCAATAGGACACATTCATATCATAATTTATAATCCATCAGTTTTGGCAGTCTGTTATTGTATAATTACTGACGAAGGCTACGAGACCGACGAGACCTTTAGTTTCATATCATTATGGCCGCATCGTATTGATAATAATAGTCGGTAATGTCTTGAACAAAGAATACATACGTCCCATCACTAAAAATAAGAGGTGGGTACCGTTCGTGGAGTGAAAAAATAAAATTTCTAACCTGTTCTACGGCAACTCCAAGATTTTGTTTCGTCACGGTTAGTTGAAAAGCTGAGGTGCCGTTCGGTCAAGTGCCGTTAAAATCAGTGCTCTGAGTGGAGTCTCTCGTAGTATGGCATACTCCAAATGCTGACACCAAAATGAACAGGTAAATACGGTTTAGGTAAAGTTCGCCATGAATCGTTCGACGTAGCGGCTTCGTGGTTAGCGGTATCAAGGTACACCATCCCTTCCTATAAAACATACGTCACATTTCATGCTATTATTACTTATTCCTTTATAGGTGCTTTCAACAGAATCTATTAATATATTACTTAGGTGTAGCGTTATGGAACGGTTGGGTAATCAACATATTTCATTGATGGTGACCACCTCAATGGAGTTGATGTAAAGATTAATTATTCAGAGGAATTGTACGAACCAACAAGCTTTGACTTTTGGATGCTGAAATATGAGCCAACATTTGCCAAACAATGCATGGGACCAATAGCATTCTAAAAGACACAGAGCATGTTACTTCATAAGCGCAGAAGTCGAAAACATTTCCGCCAATTTTACGACGTACGATTTTATTAAGGCTGCGCCTAATAAAACGGATATTAGTGGCCACTATTTCCGTTTTAGTGATTATAATAAAACTAAACAATCTAATACTACCGTTTATAATAATATTAACGTATAATCTTGTGGAGCACAACATAACGTGCTTATTTTCTGCATTTTCATTGTAAAATAAATGAAATAACCAAACAAACGATGAGGGCGCCACTTGGCGGTCGGCGCAGCCTTAAACCCACGGACATCCAATTGTTTAATTACAATTGCTTAAGCAATTGTAATTAAACATGAGGATGCTTATAAATGTATAAAAGAAAATCTTTTTCGTACTTGAATGAGATATGGGGAAACTTCAATAGCTTTTCATTGTGGAAACAATTACGGATGGCAGGATAACATTTCGTCAGTGAATTTACTTGGTTCGGTGCGATACAGGGATACGATGAGATAGTCAATGTTCTCGAAAAAAAGGCCCTTTTTAACTTAGCTAAACGAACAAGACAAGGGATCAAAGTCTTACCAAATTGATATGTTTTTGTAGAGTACCTTATGGAGTTGGAGTACCTAGATCACGATCTTTTTTTTATCAACTGACAACTGAAAATTCTCTTGTCTCGGCATATTGTTTTCGTAGGTGTGCTATGACTAATGTTTCAAAAAAATGCTATACTATATTTTTTATTATGTAGTTATTAATGGGATATGTCATAAGGATTTATACAGGGTAAATAAATCGCGAAAAAAAAAAACAGCTGTTCCCTACATTTATGTTCGTATAACTCGTGAAAATGTAGGGAACAGCTGTTTTTTTTTCGCGATTTCAGGTTTGGTCCCATAGTAAAAGTTGTTCATAATGATGAGTACAATGACCTATTAAGAGGTTGTTAATGTTTTACCAATAAACCCTGTATAACAAACATCAAAGCGAACCGTTTACATTTTCAATGAATACCTATGGATCTATCGGTCATTTGTTCTCACGGCTGGCCTAGCACTCTGCTTCTCTGCGGGTGAACATGCGTGCCCAGTGTGGCACCGTTCCGCCCACGCCAAGGAAGTAGATGTTGCTCTAAATGAAACCTGCCGCACGATTACAGGCTGCCTGCAATCGACCCCGATCAGCACACTTTATCCCACAGCTGGCATAGCTCCACCACAAGTCCGAAGAGAAGTTGCATGCGCAGTGGAGAAATTCAAACAGGAATCTGATACCAGACACCCACTATCTGGCGCACAGCTACCAACGCAACGGCTAAAAAGCAGACACAGCTTCTTGAAATCGACAGCGTCTCTGTCAGGAAACCCGGCCGACGCCCGTTGCAAACTGTGGCAGGATACTCTTCCCCCTCCTACTCACTACTTACCACCAAAGGAGCATCTCCCTGCAGGGTGTAACCTTCCGTGGCCCACTTGGAAATCTCTGAACCGTCTCCGGACACAAGTGGGAAGATGTACAGTCACGAGCAAAAGTATGTATACACTTGGCTTTATTCAAAGTTGATTTTCTCCTTTATTTTTTAATGAAATTTTATATTAGTAGGAACATAGTATTTTCGAACCCATAGGTACATGTAAAGTGTCGTATTTCAACGTTGCATTCGTTATTTCGTGAAAAAATCGCAATTTAAAGTTGCCAAGTGTTGACATATTGGTGCTCGTGACTGTAAGTCCAACCTGGTAAAATGGGGCTACCTTGACGCAACGGCAGAAGGGTGTGATTGCGGAGCTATGTCACAAACCATGCTCCACCTCCTATCCTGCCCTCTGTGTCCCAAAACATGCAGTCAAAGTGACCTCTGCGCTGCCACCGACAACGCCGTGGAAGTGGCAAAGTTTTGGGAAAACAAGATTTAAAATACAGTCGTGCCAGCGACACGAAGAAGAAGACGGTGAGAATACCTACGGGTAGGTAATTTATAACAATATCCGACATCGTTTTTGTATAATGTACATAATTAATTTACTCTTTCATACAGCGTTATTAAAAACGACCACACAAAGGAAATAATCGCATTATGTTTATCTATATGAAATTATAACAGAACGATACACATGTCCACCATAAAGTGCCCTAAGCCACGTTAAGCACTTTATAGCAAGAATTACCCGCGTGCAGGATATGTATGTATGAGCAATTTAATTAACATCCGTCCATCTATTGTCTGGCTGTTTGTGTATGTGAGTTTAAATGTTTGTAAACGCACCCACAATACAGGAGAAATTCCTAGTGTGGGGCAACGTTTTTATTAAAAAAACAAAAAATACAATAAGAAACTCATTTATAGCGAGCACTTTGATCTTTTATGAGCAAGAAAAAACGTGCCAAGAGCAAGTCGATCTCACACAGTGTACCGGAAAACATGTCATCCCGGTTGATATTTTGATATAAGCTGTCTATAAAACTTTGATACGAACACCAATTTACAAAAATAACAAAGTTAAACACAGCTGAATTAAAAATTTTAATTGCTTTAGAATCTTTGAATTATGAACAAAAAGGTACCTACGTTCGTTACGTTCAACGCTTATTGGGTCAAAGTCCTTTTAAAAAATGTCGCACGGCCGAGGTTAAAAAAAAACGTTTTGGGCAATTCAGATTTATGGTACCTTATTATGAAAAAAGCAAGTTTTGATTGTATTTACTTGCCGATCGCCGAACAAAGGGAATATGCAAACAATTGACCGTCTAACTTTGAACATATTAGAAACCATAATGAAACTTCTAAAACAAAACCAACTAAATGTACTCGTATATTCGGAATCCATTAAAAGTTGAGTGAAATGTGTGAATACTCAAGTGACATTCTACACAGTCGGGGGGTGCCATGATCCCAACAGGCGTGAACCGGTGGCGGACGGGCGCGGGCACGGCCGCGCGTCGCCGAGCGCCGGTCCGGCCCGCATGCGTCCTGGATTAATAATTCCACGGCACGCGTACCACTCATTAATAAGAAATTACGAAAAGGTGGTCAGCGTGTTCGACACGGAAGGTTTACTTTACCCCATTTTTTTAAATAGAAGAATAAGAAAACACGTGCCGAGGGTTGAAGTTTCCTCAACAAAGGGTTTTTACATTTTCATTTCACGTTTTTTGTAGCAAATTACTTAACCAAATAATATTTACCTCTGGACCCAGTGGTAGTGCTACTAGGGTCGATATATCTTTGACTGGTTAGTGTTTATTTTTGTAGCAAATCATTTGATTGCTCTATTCAAATAATACTCGTAGCTTCTAGTGTTTGCCAAATGCTCGTTATACCTAAGAGTATCTTCAAGTCGTAACGTATTAAAATATTATTGTAAACAAACTGGGAAAGCAAACATTAATTAAAGCCAAAGTGCGAACGATACCACGCCATTGTTGACAAAGATTCCGTTACTCTAGCCAGATTTATTAGCCTCATATTTTAAGGTCAAAATTATGTTTTATTTATAGTATCTACACCTACACAAAGCCTTCAATTGTATTTCTAAGGGGTTTTTATTTTCCTTCTTTTGTTATTTGGCTGTAATGAAAAACAATATGGTTCAACTTTTCGAGTTCTGAAAATAAAAACATTAAAATATGTTTTCTGAAACGCAGTGAATATTCAAATTGTGTATTGCAATGTAAAAATTGTAAGGTATGTTTGTGAAATACAATTATTTGTTGTGAAATAATACAACGTTAGAAATGAGAGAGCAATTTAAAACTTGTGTTGTGTTAGTTCTCAGACTAGTTAAGCACATACAAGCCTTTGAACACTCTGCAACTTTACAGAGTACTCTTATTTAATTTAAACTGAAAACTTATAAACTTATCTACGTACCTATTCTAAAATAAAAATATTTTTTGGAATTTCAAAAGTTTTTGTTTTCTATTTAATTTACATATCTGAGTATATAAAAATACTGGAAAAATACAAATATAAAAAAACGCTACTAAAAAAAACTGGTACTCAGTTGCATCTGGTTAAACTGGAAGCCGACCCCAACATAGTTGGGAAAGGCTAGGTAGATGATGATGAGGTAAAAATACTGTTTGATACTAGATATTTGGAGAACGGGTAAGATCTTAACCAGACACAAAGTTACTTGTAGCATTATGAACTATATTTCTTTTAGTTGATTAATTAAACTACTCCCTGAGGGCATGAAATACAGACATAGTACATAATGCTACATTAATTTTTTTTTTGGGTACCGATCCCGTAAAAAAATATTCATTGTCCTTTAACACATAGCTGACTAACGCTAACTGCAAAGTGCAAACGAACCTTAATTGATATAAGCTTGGATTATATTATTATGACTTGTGAAGTAAATAACACATTTGCCATTAGAAGGCAATCTAAGAACAGCACACGGTGAACAATAAAATATTTTATAGCGGCCGTAAACTTGCGCCGTGCGCCCAGACAGATGTGAAGCATTTGGCGACTTTTTAACTTTCCGACTTGCAGCCACTTCATGCATTGAAGAGCTTGTTTTTATTTTAATTTCTCTTGCAAACGGTTTCACTTACCTACAGTTTTTATTTAGAAACATTATTTCACAAAGTAAGCTATTTATTTTTGTGATTCTATAATTATTAGATAGATTAGGTATCAGTGGCGAAGGTTCCATACAACTCGATTCCTATCGGCTTCCCTTTGAAAAATGGCACAGTCAGTATTCTACAGACAAATAATTTAATCATATTAAAGATATCTACTCCGGCTTGCCTCTTACAAAAATTTACCCTTCGCTACTGTTAGGTATCATACTTATATTTATCTGAAATGTTCATAATCAACCTATAATGTTCTCACTGCTGGGACACAGGTCTCCTCTCTGTGAGAGGGCCGTAATCCACCACATGAGCCCAGTGCGGGTTGAGAGATGTCACACCCAGTTTCCTCACGATAATTTTCTTCACCGTTTTGATAGCAGTGATGATGATATAATTTACACAAAGTAAGGCGCCTGTCAGGGTTTGCACTTACGACTCGTAAGTCGCGGCCGTTACTACTGGGACACTGCTTCTTCTGAAATATTCACCGCGACAAAATGAAAAGGTATCTTTTACTACACTACACCGAAAGAAAAGGCGTAACTATGCAGTCTGTAAGTTTATGTACGCTTTTAACGTGCACGTCTTTCTACATCGTTCTCACCTGTATAATTTCAACGTGAATGATGTAACCAATATTTCGATTTAAAAGAGTATCCATGGAGTTTCTTGCCCGTTCTTCTCCATAGGAATCTACTGCGCTTTGGAATGGGCAACTAGTTTTACCATACCATAACCATAATCAGCCTATAATGTTCCCACTGCTGGGACACAGGCCTCCTCTCAATGAGAGGGAGTGGGCCGTAATCCACCACGCGGGCCCAGTGCGGGCGTAATTGGTTTATTTAAAATAAATGCTTTGAGTTTGAGTTTATTGATAGACAGTTTCAGCTAAATCTAACAGGTCGTCGTTTCACTCATTGTTAATACACAAACGTAAATTAAGCTTGTGTTTAATTAAAATAAAGAGTACATATTTGTTAAAAAGCCACTTTGTTTCATAAAAGGAATTGTATGTAACAAAGTGTCTTGCTTGTTGCTCAAAAAGTGATTCCGTAAATCTTCCAACCACGACAACATTCCGAAAGCCGAGATTCCAAAGTTTTTATTTACACCGGAAAGGGAACTTTGTTCACGAGTATTTAAACACACATAAATAACAACAGTAAGCCTTAATTCTCCTTACATTTAGCGAAGTCTAAACAAGTGTCCGAAAGTGTAAACAGTAGCACTTAAACTGAGGACCAGGTTTAAAATGAGGGCATCGCGTGCTGTGGAACACTAACCGAACCCTCTAAATTTAATAATATTACTTGCGAATCGAGGACATGAGGAGATACGTCCATATCACGAGATCTTCGCGAGATCGCGTCCTACTCTCGCTTACTCAAAATATTGCATTTTTCACTTTACAGAAATATTTGTGAAAACGCTGACATGTTATTACGTGATTCAATGCTGTTGCTGAAGGAGCTGTACAGAGATATACTTTGAAAATCAAAGCTTTCATGAAAAGAAAAATATTTGTCTGATTTTGTCGCAAAATAGTGTCATTTAAATCAAAATATCACGGGTGTGGAAACTCCAACAACCGATGTGTACATTATTTTACAAATTTAATTATTGGCCAAAATATTATGAAACTACGTATTGATGTAAGTGGTTTACCGGAAAGTGCACTATTCGGTAATAAGCTTTAACCACAGCGTAATGATGATTGAGTATGTAACCAGGCCTATTTAACGCTATCATAATAATATATGTCCTGAGTGCATATTATACCAAAATTGATGAGTAGGCAATCGATCTCTATAATTATAAACTACAGCCCAACGGTACTGAGAACAGGGTCCAAGCAGTCACTGGGCTCCATAGAGAGGAACCTCCTAATAATACGAGCCGCTGGTGTGCAGAAGTACCGCTTTCTGAATGAAGTCCTTAATCCAGCTACCCAACGAGAGCCTTCCCAGGTGTTAGTCGAAGCTCAATCATTAGCTGTCACGACTATCGACATAATTAACGCTTATTAATATTATTATTATATTCTCGTCTACTATTAATAAGAAACCTAGCTACAAAGCTTACTAACACTGAATAAACCAGTGGTTTTTAAAAGGCATTGATTGTCGTCTCCAAGTAAAGTTGGAAAGAATAGCTTTTTAATTTATTTTTTAACTGAAGACTCAGTAATTTTTAATTGATTCTGTCAGCCTTTTAGAAGAAGGTACTTTTTCTAATTGTTTTAATAGACAATTTAACTTTTTAACCTTACTATATACCTACTTATATAGGTCGAGTCCAGAAGATATAATTGCAGTAATTTCTTTGAGAATTAGTGAGAAAGTTAAACGAAAGGAAATTTTTAGTGTATTTTTTGACAAAGTCGGATGGTTTAATATAAAAAATGGAAGACTTGAACATGCTGTAGGTAAGCTACGACAGCAAATCTGATTTATGTTCGGTTCGCTCGTTGACTGCTATCTGCCTTTTAATCTTGTTAGACTCTTCCAACCAGCTTATTTTGGTTACATGCTTGAAGAATTTTTATTTGAATAGGTACTGTCATGGAAGGAATATGTTATGCACGTTAAGGTTAATTTTTACTTGTTTTGAATGAAAATGATAGGGTGAAAGGTGACCTTTGTTTGAAAATTGCTTATCATTATCGTTCCTTGACCGTACCTACGCACCTACCTATCTTAATGTATATGTCGGCAGACTCATTGATTAGCAGCTGTGAGAGACGGCGACTAGATGGCGCTAGTGGAACGTGCACCAGACGCAAATCATTCACTCTATCGATCATTTGGCCTAAAGGACTTGGTATCCAATCCAGTAAAATATTGTAACGGTTTCCCCCCCACTAGCGATCGCCTTTATAAGGAGCTGCGCTGTTTGATCGGTACGCATTTCCAACGGTT
Source organism: Oligia fasciuncula (assembly GCA_963082905.1). Classification (NCBI taxonomy): domain Eukaryota; kingdom Metazoa; phylum Arthropoda; class Insecta; order Lepidoptera; family Noctuidae; genus Oligia; species Oligia fasciuncula. Next base: position 9,649,584 of record OY720392.1, read on the forward strand.
GCGTCGTGGTGCACGGACCACTGTCTCTCGACAGTCAGTACTGCCCGATTATTGGATGTGGAACGCTGTCTCTGACAATTAGTACTATCCTTATTGCGGTGGGTGCATGGACCACTGTCCCTGACAGTCAGTACTGCCCTATGTGACCGCCTTTTGCCGTTATTAGTTTTAGTATTTCATTTCTGTATTTTCTAGATTTAAGATAACTGATTGTTCAATTGAATAAACTTGTGTTTTACTTCTGATGTCTGGGCCAATCCGACATCAGAAGTGGGATCGAATTGTCCGCCCACCTCTGGCACTTCATTATCACAAAATGGCCAGAAAAATATTCCGCTACCCTCAAATAATTTAGAAGCATTTCTTTCATAATTAACTGATGCTATACTACCCGGTCCATGCACATGGATGATATCTAGACCAGCAAATATGTACTGTAGGGGTTGCAAGAGTATTGTGACCTAGTCCAGTGAGCTGCAGGGATCTCATCCATGGGATGATTATCTAGACCAGCAAATATGTACTGTAGGGGTTACAAGAGTTGTGACCTAGTCCAGTTGTAGCTGCAGGAATCTCACCTGCTTTAGTGGGTGACGATTTAGACCAGCATGTTTGAACTGTAGGGGTTTTCTATTGTAAAGAAATACCTAGACCAGTGATATTTGCTAATTTGATATGTAACGATGATGACGGTGTGAATTGATGACGAATGAATGCACTCGAGAACGAGTGATTTATCAGGATGGCCGTGTCGGCAGACTCATTGATTAGCAGCTGTGAGAGACGGCGACTAGATGGCGCTAGTGGAACGTGCACCAGACGCAAATCATTCACTCTATCGATCATTTGGCCTAAAGGACTTGGTATCCAATCCAGTAAAATATTGTAACGGTTTCCCCCCCACTAGCGATCGCCTTTATAAGGAGCTGCGCTGTTTGATCGGTACGCATTTCCAACGGTTGCGTCGTGGTGCACAGGCCACTGTCTCTCGACAGACAGTACTGCCCGATTATTGGATGTGGAACGCTGTCTCTGACAATTAGTACTATCCTTATTGCGGTGGGTGCATGGACCACTGTCCCTGACAGTCAGTACTGCCCTATGTGACCGCCTTTTGCCGTTATTACTTTTAGTATTTCATTTCTGTATTTTCTAGATTTAAGATAACTGATTGTTCAATTGGATAAACTTGTGTTTTACTTCTGATGTCTGGGCCAATCCGACATATACTTAAGTCAGATAAAGCCTCCTATAACATTACCTCAACATGATATTATGTAGAAAGGTAGGTACCTATTTGCATAGTAGTAGGTACATCAGCCCCCACCCAACCAACAAACTCCATTGTTACATTTCAATTTGCAAAAACGTTTATAATTTACATATTACCAAAGGCTATCGATCCAATTCAGTACATTGGTCGCATTGTTTGTATTAAATGACTTTATTTATGGCTGGCAACATTACGTGCAGCAATAACTTTCAGTAATGACCGAATGTTGCGGAATTCCCATTCACCTGAAGTTATGAATTATCTCAAACGATCTCGACACCTCGTTACTGTTTTGTTACGAACTTAATTACGAGGGAAGTTGGTACAAACAGGCAAGTGGACCGTTTTATTAGCTCATTCACCTTTATCGTTTTGAAAATCTAAAACTTTGTAACCTTGAGTTTTGTCTAGTCAAAACTACTGTTCTTGTACACTTATACACTTTTGAATGCGTCATCCTGTTTGGAAACTGGAAGTTACGATTCTTCAAGCCAAATATCTTAATAGTCCAGGATATAGGTACCTACTACATTAATGAAAATTAACCAACTATAAAGGTGTCCTTATACAGATTATACAGCATGTATCAGAAAGGTGTGATCATATAGGGTGAAAAATTATCAACTGTCCCATCCACAACTTCAATACCTACTCAACCCAATTGTATGGGGCAGTTGATATTTTTTCGCGATTACGATATTGGTCCCAGGAAGAAAGTTCTTTATTTTGCTGGTCTGTGCCATACCCATCAATATGACCACACCTTTTTGATACATGCTGTAATATACCTATTGATTATTCTCAGATAGTAATGAAATTATGAGCAGTCACAATGATAAAAATAGGTCGGGCATGAGCTACGTGTAAATCAAAATCAAACCTATACAAATATACACAAGGTGGGAATAATATGAAAGGAGACATAATATCCAATCTTTTCAATTACTTGGTACCACCTACTTGCAAAAGACATCTAAAGTTTCGCAAACGATATAAAGAAATCAATCTGTATCTTACCGAAAATAGCAAATATATGTTTGAGTAGACATAAACAGAGTTCCCAAGTTCTTGTTATTGGATTAGAACTACGTACAAGACTGCCTTCAGCTACTTGTACTATTATTTATGTTCTGTGTTCCTACAAGTACTCATTAAAGGTCATAGTATACATATCAACTCGGAAAGGGATCGTCACCGTATCGCCTTTAGCCTCGCCTCAAACAGGCGTTAACTTAAGCACATTACCAAAGCGGATCAGCAGCTCCGTTACGTCGACTCGGCTACGGGTAGGCGACGCCGCGCTTACGGCTCGCCGACCGCGCTGCCGCGCTGGTTGATGGTGCTGTAGGCAGGCCGCAGAAGGGGTGAGAGGGGCAATAGTGGACGTAGAGACGTAAGCTCGGGTACGGAGAGACGTAAGCGCGGGAACGACGTGCCATAAGCGCCGGAACTGCAAGTTGACCACGCACCGCACCCCGGTTCGTGAGCTTGTCCCGAGAAAAGGCGATTAAGTTACGATTCCGATTAGTGTACGTTGCAGTAGGGAGTTTCATTTCGGTGATTTCGGTGATGATCCCTTTCCGAGTGATATGTGTGCTATGACCTTTAGGCTCTCGCAGACAAGCGCTACGCGACAGTTCTGGTAGAACAATTTCCATTAAGATTTCATAGAAATTATACTACTAAATTATACTACTAAATAATACTACTAAATTATAATAGTAAATTATACTACTAAATTATACTACTAAATTCAAACCGCGCTGTCGCGTCGCTCCTGTCTGTGGGAGCTTTTAATGTTTGATCAATAAATTACTTATTAGAGAGACTAAATGTAAATAAAAGTGTCACATAACTTCTAATTGATTTAGAAATACTTGAACAATGAGACTATCGTCACGTGCGAAAAATCGTGTGAGACTTTTATATTGTCCCATTGCCTACCTAATTAACGGCTGCTGACCGAAATAACTTCAAAGACAACTAACTATTTAAATTGAAATAAAAAGACTTGACTTCATGTTATGACCTATTTCGCCAAACATGGCTAACTTGACTGAAAGATGACCCTTCTGGCTTCTTTTAACCATGATCACCACGCGCTACGAACGGTTTGGTGATAGCAGTAGCTATACGTAGTTATTAGCAGACGCTGCTCTCCTATCGCTTGACATAGTTGTTCCACTTTTAGAGACTTTACCATCATCATCTACAGCCTTGTTCCACAGCTGAGTACCCCCCTTTTCCTTTTTTTTTTCTTTATTTTAGGGGACTCGGTCCACCATGACGATGTCGCCCCGTAATTCTAATTATAATATAACACTTATGTCTAAATACAACTTATCTCTCTAAAATCTTATCAATATTACACAACAATGGTAGCCCTCCTCTCCTTAGTCCTTTTTTCCCTCAATAGGAAAAATGGAACCTTATAAGATCACTTCGTTTGTGCCATTTAAGTTTATAGTAGACTGTGATTTAAACCGCTCTTACTGGAGATGACTTTGATTGATTTAGCTTGTATATTAGCCTGCTCTTGATTGAATTGACGCCGCTTTGCGGAACTCAGCGCCATTGCGGGCGGACCCAAGTGTAAAGACGATGAACATTTTCCGAAACATAAACTTTATCAGAAGAATATACTTTTATATTGGAACTACCAGACTGGTCTGGTGTTTGTTACTATGACTGCTGAGCGTGAGTCCCTAGGTCGGAATGTATGAAGAGATTATTAGGAGCAGCCCATATCTAATCTCGAATTGTGCTTTTAATGACAAAAGTTACCCCTAGAACATAGGGCTCATGACATAACTGCTGAAATGTTGGAGCATCCCTGCTGGTTCATTAACTTTCCTTTTGAGGGTTTTTCAATAGAAATGGGCGTGTGTATTATGCTATGTTATGTAAAAATTACAGATTATCTAGTTAATACACTTATTATTATCCCGGAAAAACGAGATGCAATATAACCATATTATTATGATTATAAGTTAGCATTAGCTAATTTAATAATCATATCTTATGGATTATGGACTTGGTAGTGCCAATAATTACATTAATGACCACTTTATGGTCGGGAAGATTGTAAACAGACTCGCAGGCAGCTTGTGTATAAACGCAGTCTATAAACACTTTATGCTATTACCGCCAAGCTGTAAAATCAACAGTGTTGCAGAGACACAACGATGTTGGTCATTTATCATTATCACCTATGTAGCACTATCGACTCGCCCCTGCCAGACATGTTTTTTACAAATGGACAAAGCCTCGAGAATCCTTAATTATACATAAGTTTAATATAAGTGTATTATACACATAAACCTTTCGAAATAAATTCTCTAAATGATGGTAAAACCGCATCAAAATCTGTTGTGCAGTTTAGAAGAAGAACGCGTCACACAGACACGAAAAGCGACTTTTATTATAATTAAGTAGTGTAGATATACATAAAAGATAATAGAAGAATGAGAAAACAAAAGAAAACAAACAAAAACTGCCCTCGATTTTATGGTGTCCAAATAAAAAAATTCATCTTGAAACCGTACAATCGGGGGCGTATTTTTGCGATGGTGTTCTGTTGGACTCGACGATCCTTTCTTTTAACGCTTTTTTTTGTTTTGTGTTCAGAGTTGTTATACATAGGTACGTCACGATTCAATACACTCACGCGTTTAGAAACTTAGATCACGTACTGTCAATTTCCGCTAATTTGTGATGGATCGTTTGCGGTGTTTCTTAACAGTTTCCGACAGCGCCTGTTCAAGAGTACCTACTTACTCTGATAAGTCGATCATGTAAACGAGACGTGCTTGTTACTTTTTAGTATTTTTTTCCTACTGTATTTGGTCGTATCATAATTATCGTATTATGCTAATCATTTCGTCAAACAAAGATATTAGCCACAAGCCGCTGTGAAAGTAAGTACCATGAAAATTTATACGATGCTGTGACTAACAAAAGTTCGGTAAATATAGGCAACTTTACTCAGTCGGGTAATTATAGTTTCTCAGAAGTACAAAAAGATGAGCACACTAGATATTTTTACATTTCACGTGACATATTTTGACATCGTGACTTTTCGGCAATTCGGCAATAAGAAACTAGCTTCGTAAAATTGAATTGAACTCATGTTTTTTTTTGTAAAACTCCACAGACACACATATGATGTGCTCAAGAAAAGAATTCTTGTGCACATCATGTGTGTGTAAAATAGTGTCTATTAACAAAACAAACACCTTGTTTGATCAAGGATAATATGGATTTATGTGTTTTGTGTGTTATTAAATCATTAAAGTTTCATTAAGTTCAGGAGTGACACGTATTTTAATAGCTTATATTTTATATGGTTTTTATTATTTATTATAAACTTGCTCGTACAGAGCCCGTTGCAATAAATAATTGATATTGCATAGAAACATTATGGTGTTTATTATGGATCATTTTATTACCCAGCCATCTAACAGTAACGAGACCAGAAATAGGCACAGTGCAACAGTGTCGAATAAAACTGTAAAATAACTTACAATATTACTGCACCTGTCAGATAAATGATTATCACGTCGTACGCAAAATACGCGCATTGACATGAAGTTGCGGACACCAGCCCATATTATCTATTACGTCGTCAACATTCCGAACACTTTCTACGTCCGAAAAAAAAAGAAAAACAATTATCATGACGCTTAATGCCAAAATTATGTAACGATAATTTAGTGTGTGGTGTGTCGGATGGGCCAACAATTTGGAGTTGGGCCTTGGCGCGTGTTGGTGACAATGAACGCGCAACGACTCATTGGCTAAAAATAAGTGTACCGGCCCACCTGCGACCGGGGCTTGATGCTCAGCTGTTCGTGACGTTCTCTTGGCCGCTCAGCGGTTTCCTCAAGCGGCGACCTTTAAAATTTTTAAGCGCCAGATGATTATCTGTCTTCCGGATTGACACCAGGATTACATTAAAATAACAAGTGAAAATCTCTCGGATTTTTAGATCTAACCGTTCTATTTGCGATCTTCCGTCCGCTGCTTTGAGCTTCGCTGTACCCACGAGTTTTCTCTATATTTTATTACAACAATTCACGTCAGACGCTTCGTTTAGCTGATAAATTGATTCACTCTAACTAAAAACTACAAAGAAAATGCTAATCTAATTTATTCACATAACGCTCGTATTCAATATCCAGAATCAATTTAACCTTAAACCTTTAAAAATAACACTTTGTCTCAACAGTATCTTCTCTTCCGAATTAATCTAAGGAAAATCTGAGAAAGCTAGCAAGTCAAGTGAAAATATTAATGGAATCAATTTAATCAACTCATATCATACCGATCAGCGAAAGTTTCTTAGCACAAAATAATGCCGCTCCAAGTTATACGAATATTTTATAAAAAGGGTTTAAATAAAAGTTTACGGGGAGCTAGCAACGAGATGATAAAATTCTTTCGTCCCATTTTATGAGGTTGAGGTTGAATTAGTGCTGAGCCTAAGCTTTGATGACTTTTTTACGCCTCCAAGTCGCTATTAAGGTTCAACTCTTTAGTTCGTAAAGTTAATCCTAAGGGCTGCTGTTATAAAACGCTTCGTACATGAGGGAATTCACATAAGTTGGTATAGAATGTCTCTTTAATATCCGACTTCATTCAAAGATACAAATGTGATCACCCTTGCTAGTTTAGCAAGGAAATGAAATGAGGATTTCAAAATTAAAGACTGTTGAGAACACTTAAAACATTAGAAACTAGCAGTGCCCGCGACTACGTTCGCTTAGCATGTCTGAAAACCAATTGGATTTCATGGGTTTTAAGCTTTTTTCGCGGAACCCTAATTATTTTTCTAAAATAAAAGCCTAAGCTACTCCTTAATATCAGCTATCTGCCAATGAAAGTCCCGTCAAAATAGCTCTAGCCGTTTCGGAGATTAGCTGGAACAAACAGACAGACAGCCAACAATTTTTTTTGTCATTAGTATTTTTTTTCTCGTAGGTATATACTTATATGCATTTAATAAAAAGCTGTTATTTTGACGTTACAAACAGACACTTATTTTTTTTTATTTGTAGAGATGTAGACCTTAGTTGAGGACATAATGCTCTGCGTGCTCGTATTTGGTCATCTAAAACGTGAACCACAGAAAGACATTAGGTACGGCCTGTACTTGCGAGCTTATAATATTATTAGAACATAGCTAGCTACTACATATTAATGTATATGTTTCACATGTATGCATACCACAACAAACGGTCATATATGTAGTTTGCTATAATAACGTTGAGGATTAGTGATCACAGATATTATGAGGCGAGGTGATGCAACTAATCCTACGGCTTATGATCCCGTTTACGACATGGGGTAAGTATGGCGTTAGCAAATACAATCTTACTATGGTATTAATAAGAACAAAAGTTAGTTTGTTGCATTTGTGTAACCGTAATATGCTGTTGGTAAGTCAGGATATTTTTTATGAGTGCATCAGTAGTCGCGAATGGTGAAGCTTTCCATAAGGGAAAAATACCATGTTAAGGCGAAAGCGTCAGGGTAGCCTGCGAAATTCAATTTTTCTTACGTTTTTTGCAATTTGCAGGTCAGTATCAGGTTTTATAAGCATAATCATCCTGGGACACCAGGCCTCCTCTCTGTGAGAGGGAGTGGGCCGGTGGGTGGATCAGGTTGTATTCTATGTCAAAGTTATATATCAGGTTGTATGTATATCAAAAGTTATTTAATTTTTTTTTTGTTAAAATTATTTTAACTACTATTTTTTTTTTTAATTTTGTCCGTTTAAGACCAACTGAAAAGTGACCATGTAAAAGCTGATGTGTTAAATAATGTAAAGTCGTTTCATGGAGCAGTAAGGGAAAAAGATGACAAACATTTTGCCCAATAATTCCAAAATTCTGACAAAGGTATAATGCCCCCATCAGAGAGACTTCTATCAATGAATGATCGCTGGAATTGCGTCACGCGTTTCATTTCCGCTGCCGATATCAGTGCTTTAGCAGATGTCGTTCAAACGATTACTTATCAATATCACTTCATTTCTTACTTCTTTGTGTTGATAGTAAGTGTTTGCATTGTCACTGCGCGTAATCAGTGCCCTCGCATCGCTAGTGTTACCTCTGGTCTGTTCTAAAAGTATTTAATAAAAAAGTGTAAACAAACTCTGTTCAGGTTAAACTGTAGGGTGTTAGTTACACATTCATCGGTATGTAGTAGATTTAAATTTTATATCTTACCACTTTTTCCAACAATTATTGTTTGTAAAACGTTATTAAATTTTAATTCAAAATTACAATCAACGTCTAAAGCTAAGGTTATAAAATTAACCTCAACTGTCAAATTAAAAATATATTTTAGGTGACTTAAAATTAGAATTTCGGATATAAGTAGGCAAATAATCAAAGTAAAGTACTCAATTTGTAATTAAAACTACAAATGTATGTGTATTCTTCAGATACTTTTAGAACAGACTATAGTAATTTTTTTTGTCAATAGCATCACGTGAGCGCAGCGTGCGTGCTCTTAAAAAAGGAGGAAATTTTCAATTCGTCTGTATATATTTTTTTTTTATTTAAGCCAATTGTGGACCGATACTGTAAATTATTTTTTCATACGGTAGGGGAAACTTGCGCAGCCCAAACTAGTAAGCATAGTTTATACACAGTTTATACAGAAAATTAAAATAAATTGTTTTCATCTCTTTATTAGTGGTTGTAATGGAAATCATATCACTAGATTTTATTAGGTTTTTATTTTTTAATTGTCCTTTTGATAGATTCTTATTTTGTAAATGTGAGGACTTTGTAGGCCTTGTAGACTTTAGATCTGTAGACAATTTTTCATTTTATCAAGTACCTGGTACTTGTTGACAGGCCTACGCTGTCCTCCCATACTGTAATTTGAAAATATTGTAAAAGCCAATTATTTTTAAAAAGAGTAACCGTGGAGGTTCTTGCCGGTTCTTCTCCATAGCAAACGACCAATTGGAACCGTTGGAGCTTCTGACGTTTCATAAGTGCCCATGTAGGCTTAAGTGAAATAAAATATTTTGATTTTGATTTATAAAACTTATTATGGGACAATCATATTAGTTTTAAAATTGCTTGGAGTTAGTTTAAATTATATGTATTTTTTCCAGTTCGTGTATGTTGATGATGTTATAATAACATTCTGTTACTAATATTTGCATAGCAAGTACTTAGTGGTATACGAATTTGTGTAGGGTAGATACTATAACTAAAAAAAGTGAATAATGTACTCTTCTTACAAAAAAGAAAAAACGACATCCAAAACAAACACTATAAAATGAAAAAGAACTTTAATTTCGGAAGACGGTATGTTAGTTCGACAGAGGTCAACGCTAGAGACGAGGGGAGTCTAAAGTGCATAAGTTAGACAAGTATAAAGTGCCTACAACTCGTAAAACAGAGTTCAAGTAGACTCTAAATATAACATAAGGAGCAAGTGAAATCACCGTGTTAATATTCATATTTTCATTTCACATCCATCTTCCCGCTTGGGAGCATGTACCTACGGTGCAACCGTACATTTCTCGTTAGCATTTTTCGGCGACACATGCAAAAATTCAGTTCAGTAGGCGTTGAGCTAGCTGTGCGTTCTCAAATTCACGTAAAACCATTAAGAAATGTGCGTGTCTGTTCAATATTTATCATTTTCTCTCACACGCTAATCAGGGGCTCTTTATTTTAATAAGGACAATATTTAAGTAGCCACCATTAAATGGGACTTAAACATAACTGGTGAAAGGTGGGTGGTGGTGGCGGCTTGGGAAGAAGTGTGTGTGTGTCTTTTCCCAACCTTTTGGAGAAAACAGGTGTGATGTTATGATAATATAATATAATTAACTAAGTAGCTACATCGTTCTTATCTGATTTATCAAAGCACATATTGTGTGTGTGTTCTAGCAAAGGACCATATAGACGTCCCCGACGGGTGATGGTCCATAATAAGTAGGTATGTCCTTTGCCTTTTCGCTCAAATGGGATTGGGCGGGTCATCAGCCGCATGCACGATGACCGCGGGGCAAAAGGCTCCACACAATGGGTGCCTGAAGATCGACGGCGCCGCCAAGGCAGGCCCAGAAAGATATGGCGAGATGACCTGAACAAGTGGCGCGGGAAAAGAGTTCCTGAAAGGATTTGGGGAGTCCTTTGCCCAGCAGTGGGACAGTATAGGCTAACAAAAAAAAAGTCCTTTAACCAATTTTGCTCTCTATGTAGGTTATTTTTTTAACCAATTTCGTATAGCTCACAAGAAAATTGTGTAACGCACTAAACACATTACTGCCAAACTTGCATCATAAATTTTGTTCTACGACCACTATTTATCACCGCGGACCGCAATGGTGGTCTGCGAACGATCTGATACATTATAATTAATTATACTTGGTACAAATAACCCGATCAATCAATTACCAATAGGTATGTAACTTATCAACCAACCTAATTCTATTATAATTACTAGTTGAACGAAAACGATAGACATTTCGTGACTACAGTTAATCGAATATACTTACCTGTTTGTACAGCTATCGATTAGGACAAATTCAATTAGATGTTATACTTAAACCGTGTTTTAGTAGCGGTATTGCAATTATATTACTATTATTTTAACACTAATTGGTAAGGCAAGGTTCTGCTTCAACAAATATTATGAAGGAACCCTTTATAATTGGATTCGTGTTATAATAAGTTAGTTTTTGGCACAACCAGAAAAGCAGATTGCATGCACACAGCTTATAAAATGAACACTAATTGCAAATTACAATGTGTTGTGAGCGAAGTATAATGGAGTAGAAAATACCTCACAGGATGGAAATTAATTCCAGTAAGGTATTCATTTATTTCCCATCTTTTGAGGTATTTGCAGAAGCAAATAATTGGAATTTCAAAATGAACTTTCAGTGGAGTACTACTGGGAAAATTCATTTTGAAATTTCAAAATGTTCATCTAAATATGATGAACAGTATACCTACGTAATAAAAACTGAACATAGACTGCATTACACGTAGATTAAGGTTTAATAACTTTGTGCAGATATAAGGTGAAAAATAGAATAATATAGTCAGAAGACCACGAGTATATATACCTATAGTCTGTTTTTTTTTAATTTAAGAAACTAACAAAAAAATAAAATGGTGTTTTGTTTACAATTGTGGAGGAAAATATAAGATAATTATAGTCTGACATAAAAGCATAATCAGCCTATAGTGTTCCCACTGCTGGGACACAGGCCTCCTCTCCGTGAGAGGGAGTGGGCAGTAATCCTACACGCGGGCCGTAATTCACCACGCGGGCCCAGTGTGGGATGGTAAATGTCACATGTCTTCGATATTTTTGGTTCGAGGATATGCCAGTTTCCTCACGATGCTTTGGTTAGCCGTTTTGAGAGCAGTGGTAATCAAATAATTTACACAAATTATAGCCCCTGTCTGTTCAAACCTACGACCTACAACTCGTAAGTCGCGGCCGTAACCACTGGGCCACCACTGCTCCAACTGCTACTCTGACATACTGAAGCTAATTAATAAGCTAAATAAGACGAGAAAATGCAAGGAATACGTATCTTCCCTACTTCGTTCGTCATGACGCGTTGTTATAGCCTAGCGCGTGGGTCGGATCTACAACACTCATAAGACGAAATATTATGAGCACACATGATGCACTCCGCGTGTTTGTAACATTTTAAGATCTTTGCGGAAATATAATATATGAGACAGTTTTGACACGACAAGTCTCGGGTGATGACGCGATAAACATATTACTACCATCTGGTGCAAACATTGTACCTGTATTACACACTGTAGATAAATTGGCAATCACACACTTGTGCACTATAATATCTCCTGCCGAAGCCTAGTCTCCGTTGAGGTTGACCGCCATGGCCGAAATACGGTCTGGAGGACTAACCTATATATTCGCAAAACGAAAAAGTAAAGCAGTTTTCAAAAACATTCCTTTCGTCACATAGATACGAGCCACATAACAACATTTCGAACAGTCATTTTCATTCTAAGGCCAATACACACGGCGTTTTTATACGCTCGTTCCATGAAATGCGTCGATTGCAGTACGACGGCACGTTTTCAGCCTTGAAAAAGCAACACTAGCAGCAGCGATTTACGCGCGTCGAAGGCGCGTAAAAATACGCCATTTGAATGAGCCCCTAATGTTGGTCGTACGTAGTTGGAAAAATAATAAGACTTTATGGACGGTGTAATTGCCGGTTTTTTGATCCGTTGTCTACCAATTGTTAAAAATAGTAACTAATTGTCAACTGGGTCAACTGGGTTAACTATTTGATAATTCAAAGACAAACAATTGATCAAAAAACCATTAGTTAGGTACTATTTTTAACAATTGGTTGAAATAACTACGGATCAAAAAACCGGCCCTAAGTAGGTACCATTTGACTGCAAAGGTGCTTTCCACCTCATTCTTCGTCTGTAAGTACCAACCTAAATCTTGAAAAACGACTATTTTCCTGTCGTAAATATTTTGGCTATAAATAAGAAAAACTTTACATCTTTCCCCATGGAAAACCGGTAACGTCATTACTGATGTATCGCATGAGCAATTTTTGGTCTCGTGGAGAGTTTAAAAAAATTACCGGACAATATTTCCGAACCACGGGCTCATCATGTTTAATTATTTATTTTCAGACGGAAGCTCAACTTTTGTAAACGATTTTATCAAGAATGTTTTTTTTTATTATAAAATATCTGGACTTGATTATTACAGACCCATTAAATCAGCCCCGATTTTAATTACACTTCACTTAATTTACGTCCAAGTAAGCCCCTTTACATACACTCTGGCTACCAAACAGCACCGGATGAAAGCTGAAAGCTTTCATACTAATCCCATTCGGCAAAGCGGCAGCCGGTAACTGTGAAAAGGGTCTTAGTTGCACTTGCAACCAATTGATACAAAGTTATACTTCACTGCACAAAGGAACTAGTTAGAGTTCAAATAGAAAAGTATCATATTTCTCACTTATTAACAAGGGATATTTATTCACAACTACAATATTGTATTATGAATCCTGCTACGGGTGTACATTAAAGTTAAGACTCTATTACAAAGTTTAATTGAATTAAAACTTTCACTTGAGTTGAAGATTCAGACCATTGCTATGAAATTGTATCGAAGATGGGTAAAATTACAACAAAATTGAATAATTTTGTTAATATGAAAACTTTGAAGATCTCATATTTTATACTTTGTAACTTAAGACCATTATTTTAATTGTAGGTAATTGATATTGTGACGTTGATACAAAAGAGTATCCAATTTGGTACTCTTTTGTATCAAACTTGGTTATCTTATAAATTATTCATAAAAATAGCTATTAAGATAAGAGTATGAGATATGTCAAAAAAAATATTCGCTTTAGAATCATGGAAGTACCTAAGAAAACTTACCTTTGAACCTTCTACATAGCTTGTTATAAGCACTTATAGTAACTACTCTGTTTCTATGCATTTTGCAGTAAAATAACACAAAATGGTTCATATATTATTTAACAACGTGCTGACCTACATACGAGCTCCACAAAGTTATTTTGCGACCAAAACTTAAAAGTCGTGAAAGAAAACAGAGACAAATCCTACACGTTAATAATGCATTCCAACGTCGAGAGCTCTGGGAACTACTCTAAGTAGCACCACCTGTCTTTGCCTGCCTTCACAAACGATTGATTGAGCACTGAACACACTGCAATTAACACCTTAGAGGAACCTATAAAAGTATAACTGCCTACAAGCAGGATATCCTGATGTTTTCGAAATGAAGGTTTTCACGTTCGACGCTTTTGTTGCTTTTATTTTTTATTTGGGCAGTCAACTTTTTCGCTGTTCAATTTTGGAATGCAGGATGGTTTACGATAGCTTTCAGCTGTTTCGAAAAGATGATTTTAAAAGTATAGTTTCCTCAACCTTAAATTGCATCAAAATTACTACTAATAGGCTATTTGAGTGGTTTTTGATAAACATCTCAGATTATTTAATGGTGTCTAACGAGCCCACAAAAACCTATTACTTCAAATTGCATAATGTATTTCTTTTAAAAAATAGTAAATAAAAATGTACTGTTTAAATAAGCCGCCAAAACGCTATCTTTAACAATATGGCGTCGTGACGTCACGATTCACGTAAACAAACGTTGAAACGTCAGAAGTCATCTGTTCTGTCAACGATAGACAGAAATTTACTAAATCATGACGTCATCTTAAGTTCAGCCAATCCAGACCGTTTTCGATTACGTGGCGCCAGATTTAAAAAAATGAAGTTTTTTCGGGATTTTTTTTATAAATAATACATTGTTTTGTAGTAAAATTAATGCAAATCGATTTTAAAAGCGATAATCTATACGAGTGTCAATAATTATGACCTTATTTTTTACATTGTCAAATAGCCTATTCCGATTTTTATCTACTTGGATTAGGTACTATGTCAGTACCAATATCGGTAAAAACGAAATAGGAATATATTTAGAGTGGTTAAAACTTTAGCCCGTCAGCAATGTGATAATGAGGTGGGCTTATCTTCACTTGTGCAGAATATTATTTTAAGCCCTATTATAATAATACTGTCCAACAATTCTTTTTTATTACTGACATAGCCTCTACCATTAAGTGCATAAAATCTAGCCAACCACCACAGCGACCGCGAATTTAAAATGGTTAGTTTTAATAAGTGATAAAAGACCGCCACCCACATTTAAGACCGCAACCCGCACCCTACATCACACTTGAGCGAAAAAGCTAGAATTTATTGTTGTTTACTATTTGCTACGGTTAAGTCTTCTGGCTTAGTTTGTAGTAATGTGACACTCAGATTTCTTAAAGAATGAAATTTTATGTTCGTTACCAATATCTAACATGGAACCCCTTTCCATTTCTTGCCACCGCGCGGAAAGCAATCAAAGCTTCACTAAGATACCTCTACAATCTAACTTACTCTAAGTTATCGACCGCACATGGGTACCATCTTCTTTATTAAACCGTTTTCAACGTACGTCCCTTTGGAATAGCTCCGATTAGTTTCCTTATCTACGATATAACGACTTTCTGATTAAAGTCAGAGATATTGTCGTCTGCTCTTCATTTCCAGTGGGGAAAGCACTTTTTCTCAATCACCTCCTCCTCATGTCATACTCCTCATTAGTGAGGGTCGTGATCCTCCCTTGACAACATCTTTTCCTTGTCGATGTTTTGCCATCTCCGTCTATCTTTGGCCAAGTTTTCTCAATGTAAGTATGTATAAAACTGAAGACATTTTTAATGACTGGCCAAATATTACAAGCCCTTTATAAAAATAATCCATTTATCTTAGTTAGCTTTTCAACTGGCACGGTTGCATTAAACTAAGTAAAATTGTTTCTCTTCCATTTCCAGAACAGTATGATAACTACACAGACCCTCATCGTAAAATAGCAGTCTAGACATTTTCCAAAGCGAGCTAACTTAAAAATAACTTTTTAACAGACCAAACTGAACTGTTGTAGAAGTCCATTCATAGATTCCAAAATATAGAGCAGATGTGTCAAACGGAAACTCGGGTTAAATCTCTATTCTGGTTATTTCTGGAATTAGTTCGACGTTCAAATGTATCGACCCAAAAATTTCTGTTGCAAGATTAGATACCGACGCGAATGTACAATGATAGTTTGATTGTGTGTTTATTTAGGATACTGCTATGTGTGACAGCACTTTAAATAACGCTGGCCGGTCTATTGCCAAGTTCCGCATAACAAAAAGGTATTGGTTTTGCGTTCTAAAACAAGTGTATGCTTCGTTCCTTCTGAATGACGTGCCCACAGGTCGTGATATACAGCATATATCACCGTAAGATGGCGAACAACGTTAGTGTATAATTTATTTCGCGAAACTGTAAACTGTCGATAAATTTTAACTGTACTGCTGACAATATAATGTATTCTTTTTCGATAGTTTCTAATCTATCCATGTCAAGCCTTCTAATTGTGAACGAAATTGCACTTACCGACAGGGTTCACAATCTGTCCGATTTTCTACCCGTAAAATTGAACCGTGCCTGATTGGACAGTCTTAGCGATAGCATATAGTTGGAAAACAAACAAAGGAATCAAATAAAGGATATAGACATTTAATTGTTGAGATCAAGGTATGACCCTGTATTTTGATAGAAACTTTTATAAAATTTAACGCGGATGTATTCAATACAATCGCTCATAAGTCTTTACGACCGTCATGGGAGAGGATAGAAATGTTTATAGCGCAATATTTTACCCATGCAAAAATATTACACAAATGGAATTTGTTTGTATATAAAATCGTAACTTAAAACTCTCTCGTATGTAGCAATAACCTATTTACATAAGAATGGCTTAATATAGCATAGTAAAAATATCAGCCAGGTAGAATAGCACCGCTCGGTCAAGCGGAGTGCCCATGAACTGCGTTGGACTTATACATTAAGGTATCTCCACTCATGCAGGATATATAAATGCACTTTAAGAAATAAATAAAGTTCTTTATCCTGTTCTGTAAAGCGTCAGTTATACTTAATGCATTTCGCAGATGACCCAGTTAAAGGATTTATCGAAGAAGTTCATGGAATGCATCGGCATTTTTTAATTGCAGGATCGCCGACTTTGTTCAGAACTTTGAATTTGTTTTATGGTTCTCATGAAGTAGAAACACTTTTTTTTAATGAAGACTGCATTGAGAATTTCGAGAAATTAAGTTGCATTGTATTGAAATATAAAAAAAAAATTGTGTTATATTTTTAGTTTTTTTTTTTTTGCTCGAATATAATTTTCATATATTTATTGGTATAATGGCGTGACTAGCTGACATAGCAAATAATTTAATTTAATATTCTGTGTCTTGTAATATTAATTATTTTGCATGTCTACTATAATTCTATAGAAGCGGGTTTTTCTAACTGAACAGGCCGCAGGCAGTGCTGTTGGGGAGTTTGTAGCGCCACTTCTTCTCCCCAGCGAAAGCACTAGGAAGTGGTGAAGGTCGGGCGTTTTGGGGGACTGTCATGTAATTTTGACGTTCGATAAGTGATGATTCTCGGCCTAATTTGAATAAATGACTTTTGATTTTGATGGACGCGTACTGTTTGCTTTTTGAGCACTTTGCGAAATTCGGAGATCAGATTATGATCAAACCATAAATACAAATATCCTGACAATACTCAGGTTTATGATAGGATTGCGTAATAAAATTCCTGATGTCTGCGTAATTTAACAACGGGAGAAAAGCAATTCCTTCAAGTCCTCAAAAAACCGGTTTACACAAAATGATTATAGCTTGTCTTTCATGAATTGTGCTCCTAAAACAACATTAATAAACAACTTTGCTATTGTTTGAACATTTTCAACAAAATGTTTCATGTTTTTGTACGCCCATGGAAATTGTCCTTTTTCAAACAATGTAAAGGTTCGCAAAAGAAATGAGGCTCATTACTCGCTCCCTATCCGAGAACGTCTAATTGGAACATTATGTTTCTTAGAAATTTTCAGTTTGGTACCTAAACATAAATAACACATGTTTTCACAAAATTCTTAAGGAAAATCCGTATTATTATGTAGTAGCTGTGTCCGTTTCTAAATTATATAAAGTCGAACATATAACCTCCTCCTTTTTGAAGTCGGTTAAAAAATAGCCTGTTACGACTTATAAGTAACATCAGTTATCTGCCAGTGAAACTCCCTTCAAAACCGGTCCAGCGTTTTCAGAGTTTAGCCGGAACAAACATACAGAGAGACACACAAAATTAAAAACAAAATGTTATACCGTACATACTTTCATATGCATTTAGTAAAAAGCTGTTATTTTGACAATACAAAAATACACTTCAATTTTATTTATTTGTATAAGTATAGATTTCGGTCTAGTTCTTATGTATTTCGGTCTAGACTGAGTTTTAAAATATTTATGAACATCATAAATTATGTTTCTTTAAAGACTGTAAAAAAATGTTGAACATTTAATGCTTCTTAATCAGTTCGACGACATTTCTATCTTTGACAGAAGTGGTTCATTATTCATCCTGAGGCTTTGGATATATATACTGAAAATTGGAAACTCCTGATTATTAGGTTTAGGTTTTTCTGAAAACTGGAAACCAACTTGCAATAGTCCTACACAAAGCCGGGGCTTGTCCTTGGGTGCACTAGCATAGTGCATACAGGGATATCGTTGGTTGGTGCTGCATGTCATTGAAAATTTCCTAAGGGGCCTCTGCAAGTTGGCTTCGGCCCCTCGTACACCTTCCAAAGGACCGGGACCTCATGGTCCCGAGATATGTACAATCAAAAAGTAAAATAAATGACCTAGAATAAAATCTAAGTCACATGACGTATTTACAGTATATTTTTATGAATTTCATTAATTATTATTTTTATTTTTAGCCGTTAATGTCCCACAGCTAAGCAAAGGCCTCTCTACTCTCTTTCCACCTCTCTATTAATTTCATGGTACCTAAGCAAAAATAAATGACACAAAAGTTAGACATAATTTCAGCTTCAACAGTGTCTTTAATGAATTTCGAAAAGTTTCAGTCATGAAATCGCATATTTACTTAAAATATAGATAAGTTTCGACTGTAGAAGTTAGGTTGAAAGATAATTCGTATTTCTGACATACATATTTGGACTTAGATTATTAAATATTGCATTGACAGAAAAGTTTTTGTATTTCAGCAATTTTGGTTGAAGGCATTGGGTTCGAATTTATTGGGAGTTAGGTATTACTCTAGGGAGCGAACAACCCCGCTTGAGAGTTAAGCCGTTCATTCGGTTAACCTTATCGAGCATGTAACATCTTGTAAGGCAATGAAGCGGTAACCCAATTATGATGCTAACACTTTGAATTTTATTAGCCTTTTCATTGTGGTAAGCGATTGAACTGCTAACCCATTGAAACCATTAAAAGCCCTTTCAGGGAAACCCATATCCAATAAACGGGTTCTTCAAAACCCATTCAAAGCCCTTATTTATAGCTTGGTTTATTAACCTGTTCATAGTATAAAGATTTTTGAATTACTTTATAACCCGTTTATCGAATAAGGTTTACCCCTATGCAATAACTTTTTTGTGTGAAGGGATTTGCATATCCGCTCACGATGATTGGGTTGAAGGAGTAACCGGGTCGTGTAAGATAAGCCGTTTACAACAGTATAACACGTATCGTAAGGGTTTTTTTAAACCTTTGCAGAAACTCTATCAAAAACCCTATATACAGTTAACGAAATGGTCCTGTCTTGCTCACAATACATTGCACTCTCTTTGAAAGCACCTTATTCTACTTACAAAAAAAGGTTTTTGAAACCTGAAGAAAAACAAGTTAAACCATATTTATTTATATAATTATGTTGATTTCTTTAGGTCGACCGCTTAACTGAGACGTTGCCTGAGGTAGCAGCTCGGTGCGGGAGGGGTGTGGTGACGTGATGCGAGAGCTCAGTGATTTGTCAACTTGTGACAAATATCACCCCTCCCGCACCGGCTGCCTCTCAGCTCACCAGCTACCTCAGGCAACGTCTCAGTTAAGCGGTCGGCCTCTAACCATTTAGATAACTTTTGCAGCTTACAATTTTAAAGGCAGCAGAGACCTAATAAATGCTAGAACAAAGTTACTATCCTTTCACAGTCATTTTACCAGTGATTTTGCATCACCGTTACAGTGATCTCTCATTTTAATAAGGTTGCTGTTGGATTGCTACCACTGACAGGTCTGTCAAACTCACTATGATCTTTACTGTCGTGAGGTACAGACGCCAACACATCGAGCTACTAAAATCTGCCAAATTTCTTTAATAGATTTTCAACTTTATCGCTAAAACATAAGGATCAAAGTTGATTGGGAAAATTTGACAGTTTCGGGTAGATGTCTGTAACTCTGTACATTAGGATTGCTGCTGTCAGAATTAAATTAACTGTGAGCGGGCTGTTTAAGTGAAGTAGGTATAAATAAGTACTTACCTATTGTCATTTCAGTGTTTCGAGACATTTAATTTGAATACCCATAAAGAATTCAAACTACTGTTAGTCGCCCGAATGTCTAAACTAACCGACTATTTGGCTATTGTTGTCAATTCAGCCTGTTGTCGCCAAATTATTTATAAAATGGCTGAATTCATCGGTTCGCGGATTTAATAGAGGACATAGCTTTTACTGCCGATAGAAATATTTGTAATTTTCGTAATGGATACGGACTTACGGACATCTTTCAGTTTTCAATGTATTTTAATGAAATAGTTACGGAGGTTTTTAATTAAGTCTGGTTTAATGAAAAATGTTATGCTTTTATAGGAGTAAATATTAAGTTGAAAAAATCACGTAAATTAATGTACCATTTACTGTTTTAAAGCCACAGAAGGCGTTTGGCAATAAAATTATTTTATAAATATCCCACGATGTCATTGGACTTGGCACAGGTCGACTAGATAGGTATTATGATCACTATATAAACCAACTACTTTCGTGTTATGTACCACGCTTGGTTTACAACAAATAATCCTCTTTACGAGTGCTCAAAAACATTGTCAAAATTACTTTTGAATAAATCTGTATGACCCGGTTTTTCTTTCAGTTTAAAGAGTTTGTATGTGTCCTCATTATTTAAAAAATAGAGGATAGGTACTGGCAGTCGCCCGAAAACAGTTTATTTTAAGAAGAAACAATTATAAAGTTTTAACTTCCGTAGAATATGTTCGTGTGTAATGTAAGAGTAGTGTTACGTTCGTTTTGAACAGTGTATGTAATGCCATTGCACTGTAATTAAATTTTAGCTAGATTTGAATGGTGTAGCAGCCACTTGTTTAACTGTGCTTCGTCCAGTTTAATTGCTTGAATTGAATACCTGGTCGTGAAATGGTTGGTATTTTGTACGTTTTCAGGATGTAAAATAATCTTGACGATTTCAGTCTAGTGTGTACTTAGGTCTATTTAAGGTCCTTTAAAATACTTACCAATTTAATTATGAATAACCGTAGGATAAGATGATTTTATTTTACAAATTTCACTAACACACCCACTAATTAGTCTTACAGTAAAACTAATCTATTGATAACACTTAATTGTTTGTCTTTCAACACTTCTAATTAACAAATTCAAAACGCACACTAATAATATTATGTTTATTTAAATGTCTTTGGTCATAGTTGCTTAATCTTCTAGGGGTAGTTTTACGAAGGATAAAAATAATGTCCAAAACTATTTGTAAAACAGTGTAAATAGTTCATAAACTGTGGTGTAAACTTTTCAAAGGTTGCAATCAGAAAATTTCAGTCGTTTCTTGTGTATAAATAGGTTCCGATATAGTTTTACTCTGAGAAGCATTTTTGAATAATAAAACAACTTTGAAGCGGGTTTTTAGCGGGTAATGACGATCACTAAGAGTTTTGGAAAGTCGACAAAAGTTTTTCGACAAGACATTTCATTGTCATTTTAAGCTCGTAGGATTCGTTCGATGGTTGTGGCGTGGGTTTCGGGGGATGCTAAGGAGGTGATGATAAAATAAAATGTGAGTTCGCTTGGTCGATCGTAGTCCATGGGTTGGTGGCGCGCGAGCGAGCGCGTCGGGCGCGGCGGGCGACGGGCGCGCTGGTCGACAACGGACTGGCGGTGTCTGAGGACGGCGAGCGGCGGCGCGAGTGTGTCCGTGCCCCGTGCTCCCGTGTGCCCCGGCCCACAACCCTGGCTGACATGCACTCCGCTCAACCGACTAGGTACCAACATGCAAACTCCGTGCAATTTCAAAAGGTCGCCGTATTTTCGTTCTGTCGTCAATACGTAGTACAACTCATTAGCCTAGTTACATTATACAATACTACACTATACAACATTAAATCTTTATATTTGGTGTCTGCGTTAATTTGAGCAAAGCATTGAAAGATAATTATTTAAATTATTGAAGGCGGCTGCATAACCATACCATAACCATAATCAGCCTATAATGTTCCCACTGCTGGGTCACAGGCCTCCTCTCAATGAGAGGGAGTGGGCTGTAAGCACTACGCGGGCCCAGTGCGGGTTGGTGGATATCACATGTCTTCGAATTTTTGGTTCTAGGACATGTTTCCTCACGATGTTTTCCTTCACCGTTTTGAGAGCAGTGGTGATGAAATAATTTACACAAAGTAAAGCGCCTGTCTGGGTTCGAACCTACGACCTACAACTCGTAAGTCGTGTCCGTGACCACTGGGCCACCACTACTCTCCAAGGCGGAAGGCGGCTGCATAAGCTAAACAAATTGTTATGACCATTGAACTAATACTTACAACTCAATTTATGTAGAGTTAAACAATACTCAATCATATTATTTATTTACGAAGCAAGGATAAACCGAATACGCCGTACGTGTTTATGACTGCCTATTTTTAAATTCTTATCAACTAATAGGCACTTATTACTGTTTCATTTAAAAGGAAAGAAAAAAAATCGATAAAAAATAAACAATCAGTGATTTTAATAATAAATATATTATGTGAAATTGATCAACCAATGATGCCTACATGTTTAACGCCCATTCAACGTAACTCTAGGAGTTTATCAACGCCATTTTCAGGGCATTACACACACGTTATATTACCTATATTACGAAAGCCTAACAATATTCCGTGATTGAAGTTAACGGATGATAAATGTAGAACATTAGGCCCAAGTACTAGATATTACTTTGTAACTTTCAGCTACGTGAAGCGCGGATGCTTCAATATAATTTAATCAGAAAGTTTTATTAAAATTTACAAACATTATTTATGTACTTAAAGTCCTGAAGCGGTCAAAATATTATATAGAGCAGTTCAAAATGTATCAGTGAAGGATTCTACTCAAAACCGTGCTCATTAGTCCGTTCCATCGCGGTTTATAAGTTTCAATCCCGTGGGAATAACGGGATAAAAAGTGTGAGCTACCTCCATACTTACCAAATTTTATCACAATTGGTCCAGCCGTTTGAGCGTGAAGAAGTAACAAACACACACACTTTCGCCTTTATAATATTAGTGAGATTTCAGTTTTGTAACACGAATTTAGTTCATGAACGCCTACAAATGGGTGAGTTCATTCGGCATACATACCTAAATTGCAGCGCAATGATGTGGTATTCCAAAATAATTTTCGGAAGGAAGATGTTGGAAAAATTGAGTGTATGCGCAAGAGTTGACGTGTCGTGTCGTGACGTCACTGCTGTCGACGTGCCATCTATTCTCGTCCGCGACATTTCCGCGGCCGCGTCGCTCGACGCACTCGCACCGACGACGCGACAAAAGCCAGATATATTTGACGACATTCAAAGGTCAATTTCACAAACAACTTCTAGTAGTTGTTTACTTGCCTTGTGTCAATAGATTAACTATTTTGGGGACGATATAGATTTGACTTTCAATGTAGCCCACGAAATTCAAATAAGACTATTTCATGAAAAAATATCATATTGCAGCATATATAATTTCTAGAGAGATATTAGGTGTTTTAAATGATTATCATTTAGTAATTATTGTGCCACTTAATACATTTTGATCAACTTATAAGTCAAACATAAACATTTTGAATTTCGCGGGCTACTTTGACGAATAGGGGATTCTTCAAGTAATAATAAACCATTCGTGAATTATTTACCAGAATTTCAAAAAATCCTTTGAAGATCTATTTTAGTCAGGCTTTCTCTGAAGCCGGTTAGGTACTGCTAGAAAAAAGAGTATTTAATTCTATTATTTTTAAGATTTTATTAAAAGACAACCAGCTGCATCCGGTTAGACTGGAAGCCGACCCCAACATAGTTGGGAAAAGGGTAGGCAGATCATTAAAAGACAACCAGCTTGTTTATGTCCCACTGCAGGTTAAAGGAGTTTTGTCACCCAAATAATGAGCTTGCTCACATGTTTTGTCACTTCAGAATTCCTCCCGATGGTCCCCCTCATGTTGTTAAAGGTTACTACGACGAAGAATAATTGTTAAATTATTCTGTGAAAATTTCTTGGCTTCCTATTACGAATAAAAATATACAGCCCTATGACAGACAGATAGACAAACGACTGCGGCGTAGGCTTAGTAATAGGTAATCGTGTCCCGGAGGTACGCGTTGGGTATGGAACTTTAGAAAAGCAAGAGAACATGAACCTAAAAGCCTTAGCTTTGCCTGAGAATCGAACACAATACGCTTGGCCGAACTCACCTCGTAGTATTCGACGCTACGAACGATAAAAGTCATAGAAATAAACAACTCTTAAAAAATTGTGTTCACCGCCATCTATGAACAGACTCGGTACGTAACAACTCCATTCACGTG
This sequence comes from Oligia fasciuncula, assembly GCA_963082905.1. NCBI lineage: Eukaryota > Metazoa > Arthropoda > Insecta > Lepidoptera > Noctuidae > Oligia > Oligia fasciuncula. Next base: position 9,674,162 of record OY720392.1, read on the forward strand.
ACTTCGTAGACGCCCGCTACGAGAATGTGCTACGAAGCTACATTTTTCGAAACTCGTAACCTAGTCCATTCCTAAATTTTTTCACAGATGGCATAACATGTACGAAAAACTACAATAAAGTCTTCATGAATGTTTTGAGTACATGCCAGTTTCCCAGTAAAGTCTGTAAATTAATAACAATAAAATTCGCATGTGTTAATGTGAATTTTATCGTGCATACTGGCTGTAAACAATTATTTTCACATGCACCTGATTGATGAACATCGTGAAAGCTTATTGACGGTTGAATGATTTTCAGTTGTTTTCAGGTGGCTAACTTAGGGTCAGTTCACACCGAGACCTTATCTACTACACTAAAAGGTACACAATTTAGTGTCTACTACGTCGAGCTACTTACCTACTTACTACTTACAAAATTATAGTAAATTTTTCACCAAGGCCCACATGCGCGTTCATGCGTTATCCTAAATAACTCGGAGTTAACAGCTAAGTCATCATTAATCCAATAATTCATCTTGCGCCACCAAGAGTTAGAGGCAATGCAAAGTCAGCCTATAATTTTCCCACTGCTGGGTCACAGGCCTTCTCTCTGTGAGAGGGAGTGAGCCGTAATCCACTACGGAGGTTTAGAAGTAAACCTAGAGTTAAACTTTTAAATGTTAAACCCACCGATGTCGGAGAGTTAAGTCGCTAAACTCTGGGATAGTGTTAGTAATGAGAAAATAAATTGACGATATGAGGTACCGCTGATAACTTATTTTGTATTGTATATTGTTCGACGTTGAGTAAGTGTAAATTGGGTAATTGGTTGGATATCAGCAGGCATTAGATTCATGAACTCATATAAAAACAAATACAAATTATAAAAAAATTAACCTTTTTTTCCCATAACTGATGTTTTCGTCAATCAATAAACTAAATCTTCATGGAAACCACATACAATACGATTAAAGTGAAATGGCATGTTATAAATTCAAAGACAAGAAAGTATTACGTATCGTAATGAAGTGTAAAAGAGATGAGAATACAATTTCCGTTCATTATTCGTTTAGTCATTTTTAATCGGATTACACATCAGGGCAAAGACATTGCAATTCTATTTTATGTTTCGACGATTGAACTGAAATGTTTCCAACTCAAAAAACACTAATGTCTCGTTAACCAACAACGCGTCATAACAGTTAAAATGTTAATTACTTAACTCCGAGTTTACAAACTCTACTTTATTTTGTTCATTTAACCTGATAAACGCGCAAGTGGGCCTAAGGGCACAGAATAAATAGTACATGTACTAAGGGTGTCGCGGGAGCTATTTTGAATCCCGAACATGAGGGATCCTGCTCGTGACCGCAGCGGGTTATCCCACAGCCTTAGTGAAGACTAGAATCCTGATTGCAGCGGGAGATTCAAGCTCGCCCAAAATGAGGACCCCTTTATCCCCAAGGAGAATACTCTACTTTTCGCACCAACTGCGAGGTAATAAAAAACAATTCCATTTAGTTTATGAAACTGTGAGATAACCGGGGAATACCTAGTTATGTGCAGTATCATACACAATTTATCCGACTACGTGACAGCAAAGACATGGTTATATTTTTCATGCGTATAAATCGTACGTAGGTATGTATCTTTATAAGCGGGATTCTTTATACCGAAGCATCCTATCGGCTGGAATACGTGAGATGTCTATCGACTCGTTGTGTCACGTAATGGTATAGGCTAGGTTTAGTTTTTATGAAATCAAAATGGCGGATTTTAGATATCAATAAGTCCATACTTATTGACGACTAAAATCCGCCATTTACTAAACGTTTAATGCCATGATCATGTGAGATATCAAAATAAAGGGCATTTGGAATAGTCTCCTCAAGGAGACGATAAATAAATTCATTATTTGATCACTCACAGAGAGACAAACGCACAGACTAAACGGAAAGAAACAAGAAATCTTGCATATGTGACCACTAACGAATAATGTTTAGAAATATGGATGAAATACGTCGATCATCGGGCGCACGGCTTGTATTTCAATAAATTATGTAGGTACAGTTGTGCTTAGTTGCTATCTTCAAAAAAAGAATAAGATTTTATGTTTTCCACTCAACACACTTGCAAACTCTTCACTGGACTATTAACAAAGACTTCTTGGTAAATTATTTCCTTTATACGGAAGCGTTTACGTTTGTGCCTTCAGTCTTTTATTCTTAAAAAGTTCATAAAGAATGAAACTCTAATGCCTTTATTTCTTGGTGGAGACAGAAGCGTAACCGAGAATATTTTGAATCAATTCACTGAAGGGCTGGCTGGCTGGTTCCATCTAACGCATCAAATGATTTATTTTCTTATCTTAAATTACTGCAGAACACCCGTATCAATATTCTGGGATATCAATCTTCTAAAAATTTCGGTTTGACAACTTTTGTATAGAAAATATGTCAATTCACAATATTTATTCTTCAGACAAAAGTTATCTGTGGATTAAAAACCGGATAAATGCGTAGACAGAGTAAACTATAGACTGCTGTATATCTTCTTTTGCATTCGCACAAGAAAAAAAGAGAAATATATTAACGTCACTAGCAAAGAAAAGAGACAGAGTAAGAATATTGGAGAGCAGTGGTGGCCAAGTGGTAACGGCCGCGACTTACGAGTTGTAGGTCGTAGGTTCGAACCCAGACAGGCGCTTTACTTTGTGTAAATTATTTCATCACCACTGCTCTGAAAACGGTGAAGGAAAACATCGTGAGGAAACCGGCATGTCCTAGAACCAAAAATTCGAAGACATGTGGCATCTGCCAACCCGCACTGGGCCCGCGTGGTGGATTACGGCCCACTCCCTCTCACCGAGAGGAGGCCTGTGTCCCAGCAGTGGGAACATTATAGGCTGATTATGATGAAGAATATTTCTGTCCCTTACTATGTGCACAACAAGTTTGACGTTTATGAATGAAATAATAAAAACTACACCGCGATTAAACGGAAAATAAGATCTTTTTCGTGCATAATTCAATAATAGTACATTTGCGCAACTGTGAAAACGGTAAGGTGCAGTGTAATACGCTGTAAAAATGATAGTATGATGAAGATTGCCGGAATTTTTTGTCCCTTTCGGTGACACGGATACCATGAGTCTATAGATTACTCTGTCTACGGATAAATGTGAGTAGGACTCACGCCCTAAGGGTTTCGAGGTTCCGACTCACAGCTGTACCCGCTGTACAGCTGTTGCCCGCAGCTTTACTCATGTGACACAAGGGACAAATTAGGGAGGTTATTAAGAAATAACCTCCCTAATTTTTAAATAACGGTAATAATTTTTTTCAACAGGTTGTTCAGTTAAAAAAAAATACGGGCAGTCATTTTATTTTTCGGCTGTTGGTTGTTTCGGCAGTAAAATATGAACATGTGGTGATAAAAAGAAAATTGGTCGGTTGTTTAATCCTACAATGTCAGTACAAAAAATACTCAAGTAAGTAGTGTAGTAGATAAAAATGTTGAAATGGGCATATACTTAGGTACTTAAATAGTTTGGAAGTTCCTAGGTTAGGTTGGAACTGTGACCAACTACGGGCGAGCCGAATGAGGGTTTTCATGAAAACTTACGCCGCCAGTTGGCACCACTTTGACAAAAGGTCTTCCATTTTGACAATGAATATAAAATATATCATGACGTTCATCATTCAGTCACGACTAAATAAAATATAGGCGCTTTGACAGTTTCAGCAGGCGCCCCAACCTGACGTCTCATTGCTGCCATCTAGTGAACGTCATTTCAGAATACCCTCATTGGTCGCAGTAACTAAGCCAGGGCACCCCGATTCAGCGGGATTGTCTGAAATCAGCGGGATTGTCCAAAAGGGTTACCGCTGGCCCGGAACATAAAGGGCTAAGGAAGGAACACGGGTGGGGTTTAGTCAGTAAGAGTCTTACACTCCCTGCCGCTCCACCCAGAGCGGGAGGGGTCATTTGATGATTACCCATCCGAAAAAAAAAAAAAAAACACGGCACCCGATCAAATGGGTTAGGTTAGAATTGTGACCCACTGCGGAACGCTGAATGAATTCCGAAATGAATTCTTTTTTGTGAACTGCCCACACGTAAACTGCCCGTTTAGCCATTTTACTACTTAACATGTTAGAGACATGTTAAGTTATCCATTTAAATACTTGTTATGGCTCAATTTTATTTAGTTAGCTGCTCAGTTTTTACTGCCTTTGTTAATAAAAATGCATTTTATAATTTTTATTTTATCAAAACTACAATAATAAATAACTGCCGCTTTAAATCAGTACCCAGTACAGTAATGGACAAGTAAGCTTGTTTATCAATAACGCTCAGTAGAATAAGACAAGGAATCGTGGATTGTTGGTTACATAATGACAATACAAGCATATAAAATTAAATGGATGCTGCTGGTTTATTTCCTCTGCTGTCTGTGACTGTCACATGACGTAATAGGAGAAGGGTTGGTTCAGTTTGTTTATTGTTTATTCTTAGCAAGGTAGGTACAAAGTGGTTCTGTCTTTTAATAATTAAAATTGTGCTGGACAGTTGGAGTATTCTGTGCTTCTATTACCCGACTTTAAAAAAGGAGGAGGTTCTCAATTAGGTAGGTATTTGGGGGGAGGTATTTGAGAATACATACTCGTATATAAAATCACGCCTTCTTCCCATGGGGGTAGGCAGAATACAGAAACCTGCTACGATCCTTACATACTCCTTTTGCCTCATTTACGTTCATACATCTGCACCCTAATTGCGTAACATACTATTACCACAGTATAAAAACCATACAGTAGGTCGACGCCTTTGATCTCGTGGTAAATGCCGACAACGTCTAGACATTATCGCGACAGCTAGGGTTGTCACTTGTCTCAAGTAAACAATATTAATTTATTTATTAGAGATCAACATCGTCATCAACATTACTATTATCATAAACAATAATTAACAATTATCAAAATATCGTCTTTTTAACCCCCCACGCAAAAACGACGGGGTGTTACAAGTTTGACGTGTCTGTGTGTTGTGTGACTGTCTGTGGCATCGTAGCTCCCGAACGGATGAACCGATTTTGAACCGATGGTGAATTAGTCGGAAGTGTTCTTAGCTATGTTTGATGAAAATCGGTTCAAGATAGCCCCCACCACAAAATGGCGGATTACATAATTTTTCACAAATCCCTCAATATGGGTATCAAATGAAAGGGCTTGACTAGTGGAATACTATACACTATGATAAATTTCAAATCCAAGATGGCCGCCACCAGAAAATGGCGAATTACATTTTTTTTTCACAACTCCTCCAAGATACCTAAGTATCAAATGCAAGGGCTTGACAAGTAGAATAATGTACACTATATTGAAAGGGAATGAGGAATATTAAGTAAAACTTGAAAATTATTTTTTTCCTAGATTGATGAGGAAACTGGAGTGATGACTGGTACCTACGACCGCTGAGTTTGACCATTTGAAACGACACCCATGATGAAAAAAATTAAAATTTTCGCAGCCGCCATCTTGAATTTTGATTATGACCTCATATTCGTTGTCAGCACCCTTGAAATCCTTGGAAACGACACCCATGATGAAATTTGAAAATTTTCGAAGCCGCCATCTTGAATTTTGATTATGACCTCATATTCGTTGTCAGCACCCTCGAAATCCTTGGAAACGACACCCATGATGAAAAATTTGAAAATTTTCGCAGCCGCCATCTTGAATTTTGATTATGACCTCATATTCGTTGTCAGCACCCTTGAAATTCTTGGAAACGACACCCATGATGAAAAATTTGAAAAATTTTGCAGCCGCCATTTTGGATTTTCGTTTTGACTGCACTATCGGCTTTAGCGTCCTCGAAAGCCATGGAAATGTCAAGTAAAAAAAAAATAAACTGAAAAGAAAAATAGTAAGTAAAATAATTAGAAAAAAAAAAACTTAACAAATAGGTAAGCAAGCACTCAAATGTTACATGTCGTATGTTGTCTTCATAAATTAAAAATTAAATAAAATGTGTACCATTACATTTCTACTGATAATGTGTTACGCAATTACCCTGCTGGTCACACACGCACGCTCGCTGCGAGTACTACGCACTTGACCTTTCTGAAGAACATCACCTTATAAGGTCACTATAAATGTCCTCCTAGGGCTAAAAAAGATTAAAAGGTATTCACAAGGTAGATGTGAGCAACGCCTTGCAAATACCTTTTACTCTTTTCTCTTTTTTACAAAAAACAATATTGAAGTTTGCTTACCTACTATTGATTTCCATGGGTCGGACTAATGTTGTAAGAATAGGATCATGGTCACATTGGTTTTCAAGGAAAGCTTTTAACCATTATATTATTACTAGCTGCGCCCCGTGGTTTCATTCGCATAATTTTCGATCCCGTGGGAAAAGACCGGGATAAAAATTATCTGGTGTTAATCCTGGTTATAAACTATCTGTGCCAAATTTCATCCAAATCCGTTAAGCCGTTTGTGCGTGAAGAAGTAACAAACATAAAATGTTAACAAACACACTCACTTTCGCCCTTATAATATTAGTGTGATATAGTGTGATTAGTGTGATAAATAATGTTGACTACAGTAGTGAGAATCACTATGCTGAAATGGTTTGCATCGACAATTATTTTTCCTACTTTTTTCTGTGTGTACCTACATCAGTGATACCTAAGGTTTACTTTTGAAGAAGGCAGTTTGTCTTATCCAACAGCATTTCTTTAAAATTTTGCTAAAACTTCCAAAGTTGTACGTAATATGAACTTATTAAACAACACTTTATAGGACCGCACACGAACAGTGTGAAATTACCTATGTTTAAAGATTTACTAAGCGACCAGACCAGAGGGCATGATCAATGTATGAGCCACGATGTAGGTAATTGGGACACACAAGGGTCAAGGCTCTTAGCAAGGGTTCTTCGACAGAATATTCACTCCTAAGCCTTGCTTGTGATTCGTTTTTATTTCTATAGCATCTCATAAAGTATTTGCAAAATTAGATTGCAATACAATGTAGGTACAAACAATAACTAAATATTTCCTCGCCGTACAAAATATTTAAATACGGTTAAAAAGTATCCTTGTACGCGACTCTTACACAAACTTATGAGAAAAGTGGAGATAAATCGAATAACTGTCGATCGAAAGACTGGGGAGGCTTGTGATCCAAAAATAGCTTGGGAACATCGCATGGACAGCGTTGTAGTTATGTAAAATAAGTACCTACAACGGTTTGGTTGTATTTGTAACACGAAATACAGGCAACCTTCTGGAGTGCTGTTCCTCCGCCTTTTGATTCATTTCAGAAGAAGATCTCGAGATCTCTCAAATTCAATGAAACTTGAAAACAAGCGGGCGAAAAGTGTTTTTATCTCAACAAGATAATCATAAACGCCCTGTATTATATAAGTATATTAAATTGTAATTTATATTTCAGATTCGTGGGCAATAGAGACAGATTTGTTTGTGTGGAGAGTTTTGACAGGCTGCGCGGGCAGAGTGCGCGCGCAACTGCCCGCCATCTTGGCTTTCCATCCCATTCCCATTTCAATAGACGAGGGAGTTCGTAACAGCTGTGAGCGCGAAACACAGCACATCCCTATATTAGGGGTTACTTTTTTAAACAATTGAGTAGAAAAAGGACTTCTAAAAGCACAGTTATAAAGTTAATGATACCGAAGGAGGAACACACGTTCAGTTCACGTTAGTGTCGACGATTAAAACAGTGAGTTACGAAATAACATTACCGAATTATCGATTTTGTATGTTTCAAATCGACAAACCTGGTGGGACCGTGGTTGAGGGTGTTTGTTCATATTGTTTTAGAAAGATAACCGAGTGTTGCATAGCCTGGAAAACAGCGAAGAAAAATCGATAAAAGTATAAGTTGCACCCGCTGTTGTTGCGTGGTGTGAATGTAAAGAAAGATAGCTAAACCGACGTGTCCCTGTGTGCTTGGAGTCGTTCGTCCGATAAAAAATAATAGTGATAGGCGCCCCTGACGTCCCTCACTCAGGTTGATATACGAAGACTGATAAAAGGTGTGTATTGATATTTGTTATACTTTTCATTGTTATCACCCATCGATCTGTACCATTGTCATTGGTTTTATGTATTTTATTGATTAGGTACTGCTATTGCACTGTCGTGTTTTACGAGAATATGTAAGACCTTCGTTTTAAATGGTTACAATATAATTGTGGCGATGGTTCTGCAGATATCTATAAAAGCATACTACCTAATCAACTAATTTGTGTATTTATACATAAACAAGGTTGATACACGCCACAAGATTTATGTTCTCTTGAAAGAAGTCATTCCCAGGGAGTAGGTACCTTCAGGCAAACAAGCACGTAGGCGCTTACATCTGTAAGACTACCTTGCAGACTTAGTACAGAGTAAACGCAATTTATTTCGTATCTGTGGCATCATTTATATTCTGTTGTCCTCATCATGCAAGCGAATAAGACTCATATTTTGTTCGGATCCTCTGACGAAGTTGATTGACCAAATTGAATACCGATAAACCAATTCTTAGACCCCATGGTACCTACTTTTTATTTCCAGCTCTGAAAGATTTTTATTCAGTTACATCTACGACTGTCCATCCAGTTACATCTCGTGGCTTAATAATAACCGCCGCAAGGGTCGATCGACGGTTAAGCTACACTTGCCGCGGTTGGTTCGTGGATGGGTGACCATTAATTACATATCGAAAACCTTCTGTGCCTCGGAAGCACGTTAAACCCAACGCTAAGCTCTCGGAAGCACGTTAAGGCTTAACGTGCTTTCCGAGTCGGAAGCCCAAAAAGTCTGACAACCAGTCTTACCAAGGAGTACCCATCGTGTTACGGGTTGTGGAGATAAGATAGGCAGTCGCTTCATGTAAAATACTGGCATGGAGCTGCATCCGGTTAGGCTGGAAGCCGACCCCAACATAGTTGGGAAAAGGCTAGGCAGATTGTTTTTTTTTTTTGATTTTTATATTTACAACTGTTTTATAGAATAACTAACTGCGCCCCGCGGTTTCACCTGCTTACATGTCGATCCCGTGGGAATATCAGGATAAAAAGTAGTCTATATATTAATCCAGGGTGTCGGCTTTAAAATTGGTCCAGCCATTTGAGCGTGAAGAAGTAACAAACATATAAACACACGCGCAGACACACACAGGATCACACACTCACAAACTTTCGCCTTTATAATATTAGTGTGATGCATAGGAACCAGCTAACCGTACCATTGAATAATGTATTTTTACAGCAGAATAAAAACGAAAAAGTAGTTAAAAGTTTTACCTCTAAGCTTTCCTAGCAAGAGTAGCAAGTTGTACGGTCACTAAGGAAAATAGGTCATTAAGATATTTATAGGCGTCGTTCCTTGAACAAAGTAATATAATAGGATAACTAGCGGATGTTTCCAGATAAAGGAAACTGCCAAGGATTAAAGTTACCCTCATTAGTAGTATCTTGTTGAAGATCGAATAACAAACTAATTTTATCTATACACAAGAAAAAAGCGTACCCTATTCTTGTTATCCTACAATTTCTTAGAGTTATCGTACTTCATAAATGTGCTAGTTTACCACGCAGTGTCGTAAGTTTTCTTATTGGCCGACTTCCACTTAAAAACTATGCTGTTGCCGGTGCAGCATCTTTCACCTCGCTCTATTCAAAGTGTGGTTTATTATAAAGATGCTTAATATAATACGTTTGTTTTCATATAGATAATAAAATCATTGTTTTCATTTAAATAACTTTCAGTTGATTTAAATACTTCTGGTATCCTGTGACCATTCTATAATGAAAGGTCAGTATTGTATTGTCATGATCACCTCGATTTGCATACGGATTGTAGATCATAAGATCCATGTTTTATAGGCAGATAGGAGGATATAGATAGATACTTTTCTAATGACAAAAAACCCACCATTACCGTTAAGAGTACGGTTGAGGGGGACAACCTCGAATTGAAGAAGGGTGGGTTTTTTGCCAGGAATCATACGATGACTATAGGTAACTCCGTACCTTTGAACGGACATAAATATACTCGGCATTTTACTGCCACTTTTTTTTTATTAACACATCATCAATTTATGCCTTCCTACCACCAAGTAAAAGCTGTAAATAAAATATCTATGGTTGCCTACATACATACTACGGATGTAGGTACATACCTCCACATTGCTGCTACAAACTTTCAACGTAGAATCTGATTTATCTCGTTGAAGTATGCTCGAGGAAATTTGTTCTAGATTATTCCAGATATTTGTTATTGAGTACATTTTCCTCGCTTTTCCCATCAGTTGGAACATGTACTTCATTTATCTGAGAAACTAGGTGACCTAGCGATTACATATTCTGTGGGTTTTATAAAACAGCTCTTATGTAACTGAATTTTTATGAAGATAGAAACTACTGTCTCTACGTAGAACTAGTACGTTTTGCTTATTTGTGTTGACTTTTGTGGGACAAGCATAAAGACCACCCACGCGTCATCTTATTGATGTCATAACGGGGAGTTAATAGACGTAGATGAAATCATCTCAATATAGGCCAGTCGACGCCAACCCTGTCTTGAATAGAATGGACACTTACTTATTTGAATATTCCAGCTTCACACCACAATGAACGACGTTACCATGCTGAACATCCTTGAATTATATATACTCACTCTCTTCGGATGTTGAATTTTCTAAAAAACCCTCGTTCGAGTTTCCTGCAGAGCTTGAAAATTGAACTTTATTTAATCAGCTACCGTCTATCCTCCGTCGAGTTGCCTGTATTCTACTTTGTGGTCTGGTTCTTTTTATTTTTGGCTTATTCCAGTGTGTCCTGATTTCCTACAGCGCTAATTGGCACAGTCAGCCAATTAGTGTACTTGAAATCCATGAGTTGAAAATTTAGAACGGTCAAATTAAAGTTGGTAATATTTGTATTATATTTTTTCTGTAATTTTTGACGGCCTGCTCAGATAATACATGAAGTATACCAATTTTGTATTATGTTTATCTTTCGTGTCTGTGTCTAGGACACACTAAAACTGCCCTATCGGTAGGATGTGACGATACGGTGGCATTATCTAAAAGTCATTTTAGTTTCCCGGCTTTGAATAATTTAATAGTAACGACCAACCTAAAACAAACGGTATTGCAAACGAAATTAAGTTTAATTTTGCATTTCATGGAAATTACTGATAAGACTTTTCGATGACTCGGAACAATGTTAAGCTAATGTGGGCTTACTTGCGTGTTAGTATCTATTGTAACAAAGTCGAGTTTTGCTAATCAATACTATGTATGGGAAACATATCGTGTTTTGCATTTGCGATATATTTGTTAGTGCATTAAAGCGATGTGGCTGTGTTAGCAGTGACAATAGGCGTTTTTAATATATTAAATTGTATTATAATGGAAACTATTCACGAACATTCGAATAACAATAGTGTTGAAGTAGAAGATGAGGTTAATGCAGTATAAATATATAACTATAATCTATGTGTGGATGTGACAGTTGATACTAAAACAAAATGTTTTGTAACACAGATGACTGGAGATGCAAAATGGCAGAAGGATGCGGCGGATCAGAACTTCGACTACATGTTTAAGCTGCTCATCATAGGAAACAGTTCAGTAGGAAAGACTAGGTAAATATGCTTTTCTGGTTCTACGTTTGTAGCAAGTGTGTAGACTAAGAAACATTACAGAGGTGTTGTAAATACGATTAGTTAAAGGACCGCATAAAATATGTAATATAACTTAACAAAGTACGACCCGCTCCGTTGGCCCTTCCGAAGCATAATAAAAAATCTGTGTTCAATGATATAAAGGAAGATAAGCAATATGTATCTGACTTAGCACTTACCTAATAAAATAATATGTGTGATGTCAGTTACTTATTAACGGAAATTGTTTCAAACTCACCGTGTTTGTTGTGTTTTTATTCTTTCTGTTTCTAGTTTGATTATGGTATGTCAAGAGTTCAATAAGTATCAGATTTAAAAAATGAACTAAAAATAAAGTGATCTTCAGAGCTGTTGATTTTGGTATGATCGTGTCCAGCCATAAAGACTTAAATAGGCAAATCTGATGAGGAAATTATGGGCTTTCCCTAAATTACATTTGGATTTATTTTTAAAGGATGCTCTGGGCGTATAAAAGTTGTTCAGCACAATAGTGTTACATGTCTTGATAGTGAATATATAAAAATCTGAAGTATTGATGGAGCCTTTTGGCAAATATGACGAAACTTCATTGATTCACAAAAGTACTCAAAAGTGGTTATAATTTTGGATTTATCTGGAAATCAGAGAACCAAATAGCTGTAATTGCTGTTGGAATTTGAAGCCGTCCCTTTGCAATCAGAAATATGGTAATATCAAACACTTCATAGCAATGATTAAACTACCTTTTGACCACAGGGCAGAAACTTTTTAAATATATTTTCGGTGTCCTCTCATCATGCCGTACCTACTCAGCTATAAATTTTTCGCCCTGCATATGCTTTCTCTAAAACCCTCGGGGCTTCCCCCTACCATTACCAAATTACTTCAGTGACAGATTTACGTATTCAAATTACACTTAATTGTTTCTATTTTTGACTTGGTCGTTTCGGCATGTAATTTTAAAATGTTGTGTTCAAAAAATAAGCGATTTCACACAATGTAACGGTAATAAAGGAGTCATTACTCGATACCACCCTACCAGTGTCACTTGGAGGGTTGTAGGGGCTTCTTTTGATATCCCGATTCTCACACCTACTTATTGTTTAACCGTAGCTTATACATAGGTATACAATTTATAGCTATCACGTTTTATACTCGTTGGGCCATTCCTGAAAAGTACGGGCGTGCTTCTCGGAAGCGAAAGTTTCTAAAATATGGCGAAACTGTAAAGACTTTCAGGTCACTTTTATGAGTTTGTTAGTAATTACTTCAGTGTTTTTAAAAGAGTATAAATGAAGTAAATTATGTTTCGATATTGTTTTAAACTATTGAACAGAAAGAGTTATCTACCGAAGTACTTTACACTGACATAACTTACTTCATTTTAGTGTTGATGGGAATCTAAATAGCAGCTAGACTTGCATTGTCAGTAGCGTCGATGAGTTTATTTGCTTAGTTTATAAGGGTGTGGCACAGCTGTTTAATGGAAACGCATAAAAAAAATTGTTAAAGGTTTTTTTCTAGTTTTACATGTGTATGCATCCCATCGTATTCTATGTTGTATGTTCACATTCTACATAAAGTTAACCTCACAAAAACTGTGCTTGACTTGTCTCCTAATTGAAAGAAAAAAAGAAAGATACAAAATATACATATTTATTGTGACTCGCACAGAAACATCATAAACTAAACACAATCATAAAAATATTAAAAAACTAAATTATATAAAAAGAAAGTAAAAAAGCAGTAAGTCCTGTACAAGGCCAAAAGGCTCCTATCTAATGATGCGACATTTAAAAATAAGTGTCGCAGCGCTGGTAATTTCTTCCTTCATCAACATTAGGTAGATAGGTAGGTACCTACACGATTATAATAATTATGGTCTAACCATTACAATGTAACTGTAGGTATAGACTTTAAAAGAGACATTGACCTCTGAGTTTGTTTCGAAGTTTCTTCTCAGAGTAGTCGGCTATAAAAACCGACCTCATCTACTTAGTTTTAATTTAAAAAAATACGTGAAAATGTTATTTTAAACCAATTCACAAAAACAAATCATTAATTATTTAAATAGCTTAGTTGCTGCTGCTGTTGCTTTGTTTTTTTTTTTAGTAGCCTGAAAATAAAGGTATTATTATTATTATTTTCTTATTATTAAATTAGGGCTCTAAGCCATTAATAAACGTTACAACCTATCTATGACTCATGCCTACGCTTACAATTTCAGCTTCTTGTTCCGTTACGCCGACGACTCCTTCACTTCAGCCTTCGTTTCCACCGTGGGAATCGACTTCAAGGTGAAGACTGTGTTCCGCCACGACAAACGTGTCAAACTACAGATATGGGTGAGTTGAACTTAGTAATTACTCGTTAACGGCTCGCATAGGCGATAGGTTTTCTGTTGAACGTCCTAGAACGGTATCTACAACCAGGGAAAATGAATAGTTTATCAAATCGACACACTATGTAAGTTTGCATTGTTATATCCATTTCATACAACTGTCATTAGAAAGATGGGGCCTAAAAAGCCACTTTGGCAGAATCATAAAAGGATAACATAATGGACAGTTAACTGTTATGTTAATCGTATCAAATCCCATTGCTGAAGCATTTTTCAGTATTTTTTTTTGTCTGTGCTAAAATACCAATCAATCCAATCTAAATCCAATCCCAATCTCTTTGATTACCTACGTAGTGAAAAAAGAAAAACACGGACTATCTTCGCCATATTATGATTCATAATGTTATAATTTTATGATTCTGCCAAAGTGGCCTTTTTAGACCCCCAGGTTGATGTTTTAATGCTATCATGATTCTAGTGTGAGAGAGAGATGGAGCTATACATGACCGATAGCACCATCTCTTCTATGGAATGGAATCATAATGGCATTAATGGTTGTACGTTGTTATAAATACATCAGTTTTATAGAATTTTGTTTCACATAATTTTTTCTCATAGATATTATTACCATTTCATAGAATAATCAATACGCAGAAAACTTAAAAAAAATAAATCATAGATTTTTGTTACAAATAAAATTTACTGTTTTGATATTCTTATCATAGAATAACAAATCAATTAATGTTCTTTAACCTCATATTGTTTACATAATTATAAAACTTATTAGGTACAAAGAAAAACATTTTGTCGAGTGACAGTTTCTAAACATTTCAATTCGTGGGGAAGATCACGTGGCGGGTCTAAGTTGGTTTACTTACAAGCAATAATAATAAGACGTAGTCGACGGAGCCCCGCTGAGCGGGGGGTATTTCTGTCTAACTAACCTAACCTAAGTGGACCCTGCCCCAAGTCTGAGATCGCTTATAGAAACCATTATTTTTATAGCTCATTCAAATACCATGGAAAAATACACCGAACAAACAATATTCGTTAAAAAATAATTCTACTGTTTGATTAGTTTGTTAAATAAAAAAACATGATTATAAAATTGAATTGAATAATTTTTAATAAGATTATGTTCGCGTAGGATTAGTAGGGTATGTAAGTAATTATTTTTCTTGTTTGCTAATAGGCAAAGTAAATTGGTATACACAGTTATTTAACAACAGCCAGTTAAAATAAAATATAATATCAAAAAACGAAATATCAAAAAAAAGCCAACATTAAAACAGCGTGACCAAAGGCTTTTAGCAGCAAACCGCGATTAATTAACGAACGCGTCTGATGGGTGGGAATGGGAACTTTCAGGGACAAAAACATAATGCGGTGAAAGAAATAAAATGATAAAAATAGTTTAACAGCAAAAAACAGGTTAAAAATAAACGGTATACAGTCGAAGAGCCGCATTCGGTCGTTTTCCTTAATTGGCCCTTACCTCGTAAGGAGGGTCATTATTAATTAGTCGCTCCTTTTCCTTTCATTTCCGGGCTTAGAGAACTGAAACACCAGAAGTTAAAACCGGTACTAGCTTACTTCGGCTACTGAGTTTAATATCCCATAGTTACACATGGAGAGCTTCTCGAATGGGAACGAAAATTGAATTCTCGATTTTCGTGACCTGATAGCTCTCCGGTCGATTTTCAGCTACATAATGACAGGCCAACTCGCTTCAGTAAAAAGCGATCGAATGTCCGAGGTCAGGAATAGGTACACAGGCGAGATGCAGTTTTTAGACACGATTGGGCTGTACCTTAAAAGCAGGCACCACGTCGTCGGTAACGCTTTGACCTTGAACTGGCCTAGTTTAGTACGAAGTTTCTGTAAAATATGAAGCCAGCATATTATATATACTGATTTTTTGAAGCAGTAGTGACCTGGTGGTAACGATCGCGACTCATGAGTCTTTACGGTCGTAGGTTCAAACCCAGACAAGCGTTTTACTTTGTGTAATTTATTTCATCACCACTGCACTCAAAGCGGTGAAGGAAAACGTCTTGATCAAATGACATGTCCTAGAACCATAAGTTCGAAGACATGTGACATCTACCAACTCGCACTGGGCCCGCGATGTAGATTACGGACCACTCCCTCTTACCGAGAGGAGGCCTGTGTCCTAGCAGTGGGAACATTATAGGCTGATGATATGTAAAAACTGGTTTTGTTACCACTGCCCGTGCAGCCTATACACGTGCATGTAATTTATCTTGAAAGACAAATTCCGCGTCGTCGGTAATGACATCTTTCCGAGCGCCTATTTCCGAAAAGGTTTCGATAAAATAAAGGAGCTCGGTAATTTTTCGCTACTGTGTAAGGCGGGACACGATAAAACATCGTTATTTCTGAGGCAGTCTATACCTAAGGGAATGTCCCATATTGTATCAAGTGAATTGATTTATTTATTTACGGCGTTGGTTTGAAACTGATTGCTGTTATTAGTCTGAAATGTGAGGAACCAAATGTACGTAGGTATTGTATTCCTTAAATCACAGCATAAATTACAGCCGGTAATTGTTTGGTAGATATTATCTAAGCGGTAAAGCCATTATTGCTAATCGTTTCGAGGGTTTCTCTTTAGGATAAATGGCCATGTTCAAAACGATATTGCGCAATTACTTTTCTTTAATATATGCTAATATTATAAATATGTATGTAACTCTGTCTTACGTTTTCACGCCTTGGCGGCTGAATTGATTTCAATGAAGTTTAGCACACAGGTACTCGTAGACCATGATATGGTTAGGACATAAGATACTTTTTATCCCATTTCCGTGGGATAATTTCCGACCTCCACCTGCGTGGAGCTGCGATAATTTTCAGAGTTGTTTTCAGATATTTTTCCTATACTTTTCAACTAAGGAGTGGGTTCATTAGGTCTAGATAGTTATTCGATCTGGTCTTCTCTATTGCAGGACACTGCAGGACAGGAACGCTACCGTACCATCACTACAGCTTACTACAGAGGCGCTATGGGCTTCATCCTTATGTACGACATAACCAATGAGGAGAGCTTCAACAGTGTCCAAGATTGGTGAGTTATGGTGAACTAGACGTTTCTCACTACATAGTACTTAGTAAGTCCTGGCATGAGCTTTCGACAAGCTAACAGTGTATGCTTATTTTTTTTTTCTTACCTCATTGAAGTAGACTTAGGGCTGATTTTTCAATAGTCAGGTAACTTTTAACTTAAGAATAAATATGAAACTTTGACATATTTTCTAAAGCTGCTAAACCATAATATTTAATCCTCAGATAAAAAAAATTGTTTATTGAAGAATCAGGCCCAAGTACAATTATTTTACTCTACTTTTATTTTCCTTTTTTTGTTTTTTTTTTACTTTTTGGGTAATTTGTCAGATTTTTTTTAGACAGAACAGAATTCCAAGATTAAATTTATAGATTGGAATATTTGGAATACCTAGACTGGTTTAGGTAGGTATGTTATATATATATATTTAGAAATAATTGTTAATAAATAATTAAATAAAGTGGAAGTGGAAACACTACTTCTTTTTGTCATCGTTTTTATGGATTCCATAATAATAAGTTGGCCATAAAAGAAAATATGACGGCTCCGGATTTTCCTCAATTTCCGCAGGATCAAGTTATAGCACCAGAGTTGACGTGCTTCTTTTTGTGTGTTGAGATCGGTTTAAAAAATATTTGAACAAAATAGTATTCTTTGTAGTTAACGTACACGTTATATAGATCACCAAAGACCATTTCGATCCTTATTTTAGATTGAATTGTTTTTTAGTAGGAAAATTATCTTCCCATTAGGATTCAATTTCATGATTTTAGAAATATCAAGGATCCAGTGTGTGATATAGTCTGCTCTAAAAGTATCTGATGAAAATGTTAACAAATGGATCAGAAAATGGACTTGTGCAACGTGGATGCTAATTTGAAGTGGAATTAACAATTTTAGTGCTTTGATTTGATTATTAGTAACCTACCTGAAAACTCGACTTCCCATTTTCCAGGGTGACACAAATCAAGACGTATTCGTGGGACAACGCACAGGTGATCTTGGTTGGCAACAAGTGCGACATGGAGGAGGAACGTGTGGTCAGCACCGAGCGTGGAATGCAGCTGGCTGAGCAGCTCGGTGTCGAGTTCTATGAGACCAGTGCTAAGGAGAACATATACGTCAAGGTATTGGCAACTTTTTTATGTAGCCTTATAAACTTTGGTCCCTGGTGGAACTTCTCCCTTTTAGTAAAAAACTTGTATAATTTCGTAATCAGCACGCTTGGTAAACGAATAAGTGAACTCTGTATTCCATTCTCAAAAAAAGGGTAAGAAGAATAATCCTGTTTATTTTGCGCTAAAATGAAACGGCACGAGAGCAACGATGTTTTTGAGATTAGAGACCATTGTCATTATTTTAATAAAAATAAAGGCAATGTGGACTATGTGGAGTCATATATATTCATCTTTGTAACGCTAATATATGTGTTATTTAATAATTATTGTCATGTTTTCAGCTTTTTTTTTGTCTTTCCAGGCTGTATTCGAGCGACTGGTGGACATAATCTGTGACAAAATGTCAGAGAGCTTGGATTCTGAACCGGCCATGTTGGCGGGCGGCGCTCGTGGCCAGCGCCTCACGGAACCTGCGCAAGGCAGTTCCACCACCAACTGTAACTGTTAATGTCCACACTGAGACAGAGTAGCATTTTTTATTCCTTTTACGTTCTAGAAAATTCTGTTAATCTTTGTAATGGGGTCGTTTCTTTCAAAAGCAGTATGTTTTGTTTAGGCAAATGTCTGTTCGCAGCTTTATTTTTAAATTATGTTTAATGTTCCTCTTATTTGTTATATTTTTAATAAGTACTTTACTATAAAAATTGGCGAACCCCGAGTATACTTACAGAAGTATCTCAATCAAATACTTATGAGTTTTTTTATATTGTACTCTCAGTTACTTGTTACGGTTTCAAGCATAAATTTTAATTTAAGTAACAAAATTGAATAATTGTTAAAACATGTGTAACAATAAAAATATGTATTAGTATTATTAAATCTATAGGTGTTAGTTAGCTATCTACGTATTGCGAGCTGGAGTAGGGATCTGATACTTCTTATAGCTGTTAAATTTTATCTTTAATGAATTTGTGTCGTGGATTCGTTACATAAATGAATTTTAGTCGTAAAATGTGTTACATTCTGTTCAGTTATGTTACGTCATTTAGATATTATTTATAGTATTCAAGATTTACAACGAGATATTTTAATAAGGATTAAACTTCTTTATAGTGATATCCGAGTATTATAACGCGCGATTATGAGTTCAAAAAGATACCTAGGTATCCCAAAGTGTAATGTTACTTACCATTTCGACCAAATACAGATTTTACTATTTATTTACAAAAAAAGTTCAGAAGGCGCAAATATGTTTAGTTAAAATTAAAATATAACGTGTATATGTTTGATGGTTGCGTTTTGTACGTAGGTGCATGTTTTCCGCCTTTATATTGCTTCGTATTCTCTGTGTGGATGTATCGCAAATAGGTACACTAAAATAAATAGAATTGTTACTTCATTATTAGTAGATTAATTGATCAATGTTCGTTGTTATACTTTGGCGTAATACTGAAGTTAACGTTATCTTCATGTATGCTTCGATACCCCTTGGCCTGAATATAAAAGTTCAACTAAATCAGGTATAATCTATTACCTAAAGTGTTTGTAAATACGTTTACCAAAATGTATAAATAAATAATTGTATAGTATTATATCTACCTACATATATAAATCTGTTTGTATTCTTGTTACCTCCTATGCTATGTTAATATATGACTATAGGTGTTTATTTCAATCACTATTTTTAGGAGTAAGTAAGAAACATTTTACAGTTTTAATTTGATCGCATCACTCGGTGGCGTATACGTACCTACGTAATACGAGGACGTTATAAAAGTATTCATAGTATACGCTATGTATCGGCGACACTATATCTAAATATCTGTAGACGACATAGACAATACAATTTATATCAAATTCTGTTGGAACATGAGCACATTATTTTTTTAGAATCTAATTATTAGGTAAATTAGTTAAGATATAACGTGTCGACGTCTGCTCGATGGAATATAAACTTATATACGTACACAATTTTAATACAATAATCCCTAACCTAACTAAACCAGAGAATCGTAATGTTCATCGCTTCTTCGGAACGTAAAGTACTTACCACCTACAGTGGCCTTCAAAAGTTAGTTGATATTTTTCTACTTCAGCTGTGACACACCACATTCATCTGCCTAGCCTTTTCCCAACTATATTGGGGTTGGCTTCCAGTCTAATCGGATGCAGCTGAATACAGTTTAATACCAGTATTTTACATGGCTTATCTGACCTCCACAACCCGGTTACTGGGTAATACGATACCCCTTGGTAATACTGGTTGTCACTTTGTCAGACTTTCGGGCTTCTGACTACCCGTAACGACTGTCAAAGATCCACGAATCACAGCCGGGACTTCCGAGGCACGGAGGGGTCTCGGTATGTAAAGATGGTCACCCATCCACAGACCAACCGCGGCAAGCGTAGATTAACCTGATCGATCGACCTGTGCGGCTGTTATTATTTAGCCGTGGACCCCTCTTCAGTGACATACCACATTATGAATTCAAGTGAACCAAATGTTTGAACTACTATAACGTTGTTATTGAGTAATTCAACTATGTTTGACTTATCATAAAAAAAATTCAAGTACCTGATTATTTTTTTATTTTAAATCTTATTGTGGCATCACAGCTGAAGTGGAAAAATGTCAACTAACTTTTGCAGGGCACTGTGTAACAAAAAATTTGCAAGTTTACGAAAAAAAACAAACGACGCCAAATTTATTAATATTATAAAGATTATATTATATATCGGAAACTACAATTGTATTGTACTTTAAGTAACTACTTTGATGAACATAATATTTTGATGGAATTTGTCCCTAGACTTCATAGGAAGCTTACCTTCGCTCATGCTGCGTATAATTAATTGCAATATACTTAGATATTCTTATTGAAAGCTTTGTTTTCAATAACCTTGACTTTATATTTAAAAAATAGTATCAAATTAGCGGTCTCTATAAAAGAATATAAAGAGTCAATTTGACGTAATCAATTAAGAGCATCCTGTGGACCCAAAGTCACTTGATATAGAATTGTGTTGTAAAAGAGGAGAATATATAATAGCTATCTACGACATGGGGAGCGCACTATGATATTGATATAATAACATAGTGATTAAAGTAACACAATAGAACTGCAATGTTAGACAAATGCAATTTTTACAAATTATTATAATAGTTATGACTGTTGAAAATCTGTAAGTAATAATAAAAACAAAATCATTGTCATAAAAATATTGAGAGCTTTATGATAAAGCTTTTTCAACAAAAACGAATACAGCCATTATCTCAGGTTTATTACGTATGTGATAATATCGTGAAGGCTAATTCCCGTAATTAAAAACGTTCTAAATCTAGTCGCAATCTCATCTCAGCGACAATCTATGTCAAAAATTTGTCAAAAATGTATGAAAAGTAGTGGTAATTTTGACAGATTGAGACTGAGATTAGAATGCGAACGTTCTTAAAAATACGGGAATTGCCGCTCTGGTATAGCGCTCGAATATTCCAGATACTCGTAACAAAGTATACTTGTATGAAAAAGCGTGTCCCATGTCTATTGAATATAAAATATACTGGAAGGTGTACGTAGAGATATTTGTATAACTAGCAGTGTGTGCGAGCCCTGTAGGGCGCGGAAAGGCATATCGTAGTGACAGGCTTTAGTAGCATATGTTTAGCATTTTGCGTAGTTACCTAACACTGTTTTTATACTTATTTTCTAATACACAGACGTTTGATTCGACTGGATGTGCTAAAATGCATTTGATGTTTTCATCTCATTCCAAAATGTTGGCTCACAAAACTGAAATTGTAATCGATTAGCTGTATGTACATGTATGTTATAATAAAATTATTGTTGTGTGTTAAATAAAGGAATTATTTAAAGATACACCCATGTAAAGATTCACAAATATAATATATATTATAAAATATTATGTTTGTTTTATTTCTTACTAGCTTCGGATGTCGGCAATTATTGTCCCACGGAAACGTCCAACCGGGACAAAAAGAAACCTATGTCCTTCCTCAGGATGCTATCTATTTCCTTGCCAAATTTTATCGAAATTCGTTCAGTGGTTTAGGCGTGAAAAGGTAATATACAGACAGAGTTACTTTAGAATTTATAATATATTATTATAATTATAGTTGTATTGTATACAGTGTGAGTCTTCATAATGTGCACAAAACGAAATGAGGGAAACATAGCTTAATTTTATCGACGGAAAAAATATTTGAAAAAATAAAAAATATTTAAAAGGATCTGTAAAGTATGGTGATTGCAAGGCCTTTCTTTAACAGTTGATAGGAAATGTTGTGATTGAGTTATAAACATGGTATTTTACGTTTAGAAATCTGATACGATGGAGAATAATTTAAAGTAATAAAAAAGAGTAGTTAATGGGGGTTTTATTGAGTAATTTTACAATTATTGTAAAAATCGATGAAAAAATATCAGATTTTTGTTAGAAGAAAACCATAATTCTCAATTGAGGGCGATTGTTTACACAGGGGTCACAGCAGCGAACAAGAATTTTAATGAAAATTCTACAATTTTTTTTTTTGTTATTTTTTTAATTTTTTTTCCGTCGATAAAATTAAGCTTAGTTACCCTCATTTCGATATGTTCACATTATGAAGACTCACACTGTATAATAGTACGAATGTGCTAATTTATTTTTGCTGGGAAGACTACGCTTAAAATGGGGGGGGGGGGGCGAAAAAAGGTCGCCCCCACATTTTTATATATCAATATTTTTCTGGTGGCCAAAACAAAACTCGTATAACTTACTAACTAGAACTACACTTAATATAATTTTCTCATATCACCCCAGAACGGAAAGTCGTAAAGCGATATTATAATGTTTAGTACGACAGTATAAAAGTTCTCCAGCAATTTACGATCGATCATGTCAAGGCTATCGTATGACAATACACACATAACGTATAAAATAAAAACATAGCTACGGTATTTACTTTGAGACAACAACAATAGTGGCAGTGTGTATATGCCTAGTGCTTGACATAAAGCCTACTTTTATGCTAACCTTATCCATCACAAGTTTAATTACGTAATCCATTTCATGCTGTGATTTTCTACTTTGGTTTTCTTTCATAATACTTTACCCCTTACCCACTGAAATTAACTTATTTATGAAAAAAAATGCATGCTATTTGCTTCCCACATGCATTTTTTTTTAATTTGATGTCCAAAGATTACTTTGGCAATGAAATCATGCGAACGATTCTTTCGTTTATCGAAAACAAACGTTTTACTAATGCTGTATTTTTAATAGAATGGAATGGCATGGAAAAACAAAAATTATATTATAATTGCTCTTTGTTCTGTGATAAACAAACAAAGTCGGGTCAAAAAAAATACAACGCTACAAGATTCTGTTGCCGCGTAGCAAAAATCGGAACTAACTCTGCCTTCTTGTTGTCTCAATACACACACGTCCTTGTAGCACTCTATATTGAAATCTCATAAATCATTATAATTATTTGCTATTTTAAATCGTTCGTGACATTTAAACATAATACAATAATATACATACCTACATAAGTTAAGATTCTACAAAATGGTTTTAATAAGCATCGGATACCTAAGTACCTATCTGCCATAAAATATTTTGTTGAAGAAGAAAAATCATATTCAACTTAATATCACGCCAGCTACCGCAGGATTGTAACATATGATAGCTAAGTTACCAATATTCCATTGAAGACTAAGCTATATGAATTTAAAACCTCTGTCTCCAGTGTCCTTTAGTTTCAATAAAGCCGTAACAGATGGCGTTGGTATAGCAAAAGCTAGGAAAATTAAGTTTCTGTCAAAGCAAAGCGTTCTTTTAATAAAGCTTTCTGTTTAAGCTTAAGTTAGTACCTAGCTTAGTTTTGTTTCTGCAAGGAGAGATAAGAAATACTTTTATTTAAGTACCACTTAAGCTTTTAAATTTTATTATTCATGTTGTTAGTGTTAGTCTATTCTACTTTTATTTTTATTAGTACTTACGTTCAATTTCTTAAGAAGTATTATACAATGTACAGTCAGAAACTAAGTGTTATGGAAATTAACACGATTTGTCAATTTTCCATGATATCCATTTCATACAACGGCCAAAACTGCCAAAGAATGACAGCTGTGATTTGAATATACGGACAATATAAATTGGTAGTCCATTTGCTTAACAGTCAATTTCCCAGACTTGACAAAAAGACAATAATTTTGAAACGACTGACGTCCGTTGAATTTCCTGCTTTATTCCTACCAGTGCGTTACATCCTATTTAATTATTGCCGTTAAGTCAAAGATCGAGAGGACCCATCTAATGGCCGTTGCTTACCTACCTATAAATTTATCAACAATACAGTTACTAATTATTTGTGTTTAACACTTACGCAATTCATTGCAAACTATTATGTCACATCCGAATTTATGTGGATTTTCCCAATAAGTACGCTACAAGCTATGTCCCTTTCTTCATTAAAATCAATTACCTACATTTCTCATTTCCGTATGTATTCTTCTAACCAAAGTGCAATTTGCATTCTTTGGAGACACTCTTTACGCACTTCTGGTGAAAACGCTTGCTTTTTATTGTTACGAAATTTAAAAACAGTCGTTAATCTCTACTAATATTCTCTCTGTTATACTAATATTATAAATTCGTATTATATCTGAATCCATACTAATATTATAAATTCGAAAGTAACTCTGTCTGTCTTTCTATCTGTCTGTATTTTACCTTTTCACGCTTAAACCACTGAAAGGATTTCGATAAAATTTGACAGAGAGATAGATTGCATCGGGGAAGGACATAGGATAGTTTTTATCGACATACCTACCTCGCGGGCGAAGCCGCGGGCGGAAGCTAGTAATATTATATAAATATAAAAGTTAGTATGTTTGGATGTTTGTAACTCAATCACAGTGTAATGGGATGTTTGGCACATAGATAGTTTATAACCTGGATTGAAACATAGAATACTTTTTATCTTAAATGGGCTTAACAAATGTTATCAATTCTGAAGTTCACGCAGACGAAGTCGGAGAAGGATAGGCAGAAACTTTTAAAAATAACTAGTAGAGAGACGAAAAGTCAAATAAGCACGGAATGTAAGTTCCTTCTTCTAAGTTGCTAGGTCTCCTTAACATGCGAAGTGTGTGGTGCACATAACACAAGGTGCGACTAACGCTTCCAAGAGCTTGCCTCATAGTTACGGCTACTTGTCGAGGATACATTATCATAATATTTAAGCTGTCTTCATAGATGCGCTTACAGACTTGAAGCTTCAGGTAATGGAGACAGACCTACCAACGAAGTAAAATATTGTCAGTTACAGTGGGGCCGAAGATAGAATATTAGTTCTTGATACCTGTCAGTTTCACAAACGAATACGTGTTTTACGAATTTGATATTTACTAGCTACAATTGTCGCACTGACCGGTCAGGGACGCGTTCTCTCGACAGCGGCGACTGTACCTAGTTACTGACTTACATACTACCTGAAAATAGTGAAGGTCACAGATAAGAATGTCTTACTCATGTGCTCAGCTTATTTCAGCGTTTCTTTTTAAATTTAGCCTTCCTGTATCTACCGAGGACGACTGATTTTAAAAACGGTAATAAAAACAACAGAAAAGAGCACCCTAATCACTTACCTCGTCATCATCATCATGATCTGCCTAGCCTTTTTCCAACTATGTTGGGGTCGGCTTCCAGTCTAACCAGGTGCACCTGTATACCAGTATTTTACATGGAGCGACTGCCTATCTGACCTCCACAACTCAGTTACTGGGTAATACGATACCCCTCTGTAAGACTGGTTGTCTGACTTTCTGACTTCTAATTACCCGTAACGACTGTCAAAGATCCGCGAATGGCAGCCGTGACCAACGGTGAGGCACGGAGGGGTCGCGTTATATAAAGATGGTCACCCATCCACAGACCAACCGCGGCAAGCGTAGCTAAACCTGATCGATCGACCTGTGCGCCTGACCTATAATCACTTACCTATTAGGTAAATATATTTACTGGCACTCCGTACGTATTACGTAAACAAAGCAGAATTTAATTTAGTTCTAAGTAAAAAAAAATTACACCATTCGAAGCAGCTGAAGCACTCGACCTCCGCAAAACTGTTCCGGCCAGCGAAATCGGGAGAGTCTATTGTTTAGCTCTTGAAACTTCCCCAGCTCACAAGTGTATTGGTAGAGAAATGTGTTACGTAGGTACTTTATTCCTGCTAAGTAATATCACACTTGTAAGTTTCAAGTAGTCATAGGTAATTATTTGTGGAACTAAAGTGTATGACTGTTTTACATTGATACAAAAAGGTCAAACGTAACGTAAATGAAAACGGTTTTTGAAACGTATAAACTAGAGCATTAACTTGTAACAGAACATCGAGCATTCGCCGCTTTTAAATTTTGTCGAACCGCACTTCACACACGCAGTCGCTCCATGTAAAATACTGGTATTCAGCTGCATCCGGTTAGACTGGAAGCCGACCCCAACATAGTTGGGAAAAGGCAGGCAGATGATGATGACTTCGAAGACGATGCTCGTTGTTTTGCTTCAACCTGATTTTAAAAACCAACGAGTGTATTGTTGTAACATTTTATCGAGCAAAGGCGCGAATAGAACCTGTAGGTCCGACATTTCAACAATGAACGCAAGGTAGAAATAAATGTTACCGGTAAATGATCACTCGGCATTACGTCGATCGCAGCGTCGAGCATTCGCAGAAACGTTACATTACATGGCAATGATTTTGGAAACTAAGCTTTCGCCCATTCGTAAGAACTACATTCAACATTACATGGAAATGCTCGAGAAAATCCTGTAGTGTATACCTACTCATCAAAAATACAGCTCTCCTTTAGCATTTCGGTTTAAAATTTTAAGACGAATCACCCATAGAATTTACGAGGAAATATTTAAAAATGTTGTTAATATTAAATTTATTCGAATTAACGTTCCGTTTAGGCACTCCGTTCCCACTGCTGGAACACAGCCACTCCACTCCAATCCACTCACACTCCACTCCACCACTCCACTCCACTCTGTCCACTGTGTGAGAGGGAGTGGCCCGTAATTCACCACACGTGTGGTTTGGAGGATGTCACATGTCTTCGAACTTTTGGTTCTAAGTCATGCCAGTTTCCACACGATGTTTTCCATCACATGGAACTTAGGTTCGAAATCATAACTTACAACTCATAAGTCGGGCCGATACCACTAGGCCCCCACTGCTCTGCATCTCGTAGTATACTCACTGCTTATCCGGACTTTAAACGAGCCCTTGAAGATTTGAGAGAGATACACCATGGATAATAGATCACACATAACATAATGGCTGAGGTTGCCACGTGGTTCGCGGTTAACCGCCTTTTCACTGCCCATACCTATATCTAACATTGACAGAACCGTGTTCTTGGTAGACTCCTACTGTATCTCCTCCTATCACACTAATATTATAAAGGCGAAAGTTTGTGAGTGTGTATGTGTGTGTTTATATGTTTCGCTCAAAAGGCTGGACCATTTTGATAAAATCACACAAATATTATAAAGGCGAAAGTTTTGAGTGTGGGGTTGTGTTTATATGTTTGTTACTTCTTCACGCTCAAAAGACCGGACCAATTTTGATAAAATTTCGCATGGATGTAGCTGACACCCTGGATTAACATATAGGCTACTTTTTATCCCGATATTCCCACGGGATCGACATTTACGCGGATGAAACCGAGGGAAGCAGCTCGTATCTACATAATTCAATCTGCCTAGCCTTTTTCCAACTATGTTGGGGTCGGCTTCCAGTCTAACCGGTTGCAGCTGACTACTACAGTTTTACACGGAGCGACTGCCTATCTGACATCCACAACCCAGTTACTGGGTAACACGATACCCCTTGGTAAGACTAATTGTCAGACTTTTGGGCTAAAAGCTTCACGTGCTTTCCGAGGCACGGAGAGGTCTCAATATATACAATCAATCGACCTGGGGGTCTGTTATTATTTAGCCATAAACCCCTCCTAACCTCCTCCATATCTACATAATGATGTATCTGTATCTATAAATCAATCGTTGAGCAAGAATAGGAAGTGATGTCTAATGACGTCTCAACGAAACCCTTTCCTATCGTCAAGTTTTTGCTAACGCGCGAGATTTTCCCTTTTCCCGAATTAGTGTAGAAGAATGAAGGACATAATGTACGTCAATTAATCTGACTCAGCGAGCGGCACAGTAGTTAAGTAGGCTTTCTGCGCCAGTGTGTGGATAAATCAAAGATATTGTAGGCTAGATGTAGGACTCCTGTATAAATCATTTTGACATTTTCATTAAGAAAAGGAAAGTGACGACGCCATTATTGTGGTAACATTGAGAATAATTATTGTTACTTCTCACGGAGTAATTTAATCATTCTCGTTTTTAAGTTGAAGCAAAAATACTGTGTATTTTTACCCGACTGCGGGGAAGCAAAAAGGAGGGTCATGATTTTGATCGGTATGTATGTATCGTTCGCTGGTTACAGGCTATGTGACGTCACATTGAATTATGGCACCCTCTAGAGGACATAAAAAAAAGCGCTGCCCTAAACCTTACGATCGCTTAATTAATACCTACTGTTAGAATGTATTGTTTTATTAGGACGACCGCGGTTATACTCTGAACATCACTATGAATATGTCATTGTATTACCTAGATACATTAACATAAATTACGTGTAATTTTTTTATTAAATAGACGATAAATACCTATTGAATAGTTTGTACATAGCAATGAGAATATTTTCCTTTTTACATAATTTTTAGAGCGTGATTTTTTTAAATGATACATTATGAACATTCATTTTTACCCGACTACGGCGAATCAAAAAGGAGGGTTATGATTTTTTAATTATATTGTTTTGATTAGAAATAAATGAATATTCTATTCCATTCACGAATTAAGACCTAACCTACACGCTACAATAACTTTCAAACCCTACGATATAATTATTGAAACGTACACATACCTAACAATTGAGTTTGACCGCTCTAAATAAGCACGATTTTCCTTTCATAGGGTTTCCCGCAACCCTTCGCTTCAACAGACATTCTCGTAGAACCCCAACCATTAAATCCTTTTATATTGCAAAACATTTTTATTGAACTAACCGCAAAAAATTGACAAGCCTTTGAATGAGAAGCTAATTGGACGATATAATCGGTTTTCTAAAGACGCAGGTACACGGTACAGTGGAGTTCAAAATCCTCAAACCCCTCCGGTATTGTTCTGCTACGGGTCTCAGAGATACCGTCGCTAAACCATATTGTCCCTATATGTCTCACGTCTGCCTTATAAGTTACTTTACAAGCACAAGAAAGCGATAAAAGTTTACGGTACAAGTTTATGAAAGCTTAACTTTTATACACGACAATGAGAATCTAGTTTAGTGTACAATCGATTTATAAGATGCTTTCACAATTTACGCCTCGTCTGAATTGATATTATTTTTATATTAACTGTAAAGCACTAAGTTCGCCTTGTACGCCATCAATTTATAAATAAGATATACATACCGATTAACATCGCCATACAATGTGGCAATGCTGCCAGCATTTTTCCTGTTGACAGCGATGCGGACGAATTTTTTCATGCCCTATGATTCTTTGCCCTCCTCTTTTATGTACATTTATAAATTATCATTATTATTGTAAGTCTGTCAGCTTATATTATTATGTAAATAACTAAGTAAAACAAAAACCTTTGCTGCCCAACCAAAGACAAATAGAAAGATAACATTTGAAAAATCATCCGAGGAAAAAGGTCACGATATATTAGTCGGACTATCAGATCTCCCTGACAAAAACCGGGATCAATAAAGCTAGACAAAAGAGGGCTGGCAACCCCCTACCCACCGTGATCTTATTTACTTATCACCCACAAAATTATGTACCTACAGTTATTGTAGTTTGAACTAATCTAAAGCCACTAATGCTCTGCGTACGTTGTAAGTGACCAAAAAGGGTGTTTAACCAGTACGATGTAGTGGTTTAAGTAATGTGCAATTACTTTGTCATCTAGGGGGTCAGGCGCCTCGAGGGTAGCCAGTACTCGCCAAGCTGGGCTAATTTGTCGTTCATTCAGATGTATCTCACCCGTATGGGGGATATACTGGGTAATGTGAACTTTGTCATCTGCTCGTAAAATAAATAAGCTTAAGGTGAAAGCGACAGGGTAGCCCGCAAAATTCAAATTGTCTTACGTTTTTGCAATTTGCAGATTAGGTTATTAGTATGTTGATCTAAATATGATCCGCGACCGTAACAAATATCCATTTATAGAATTATAATTTTATTATAAAAATTATCAATACAACTCTCCGAGTTCATATTACCCTATTGATTGACTATTTCTTGAAATCATGACATCTAACTCAAGGTATTGCTTATTCTAATGATTATAACTCTGTAAAGTCATATTTGTTACGGTCGCGAATCAAATTTTAATCCACATACAACCTTATGACTGTAAATTGCGAAAAAAAAACGTAAGTTAATTTGAATTTACTTAAAAAAATTGTATAGTAAGTTATCTAAAAATTAAGCTCTGTTATTTAAGTACAACAATATGTTAGGTATGACAATGTGGTCTACCATTGTTTTCTTTTTTATTAAGAACAAGCAAAAAAACTAGTTCGTTAAGTATAGCACATATTTTATGTAGGTATGCGACATGACATTCACAGTCGTAAACGAAGACATATCCGCCTCACTGTTTATAGAATAAGAATATTTTATTTCATTGATAATACAAGTATATTCCTTTACAAAGGTCAAAGAACGAATTTGTTTAGATTAAAAATGTTATAGTTCTCCGTGGAAATATTAGGGAGTTGTTTTTTCTACGAACCGCGCTGGTTCATGTGATGAATTGTTTTCTTTTTTAAATGCATTCGTTCTCCTTTGTTGCACGTAAACAGTTTATTACTTAAAGGAAAACACTTTCGAAAAAGTGATGTGTTGGGAAATTCGAATATGATCGTAACCATAAGCGGTTGCTCCCTGCCAATGCCAGTGCATTCGTTGAAGGACACAGCTGCAGATTAATACGTACCTATAGCATACATCTCGTTGGTGTTAATATTTCAGACCGGTGACAGCCAGTATGGATCTCGAAATGAGAGACTGTCTTACAGTATTCAGATTGACCAGCGTCTGAATACAGTCAATACATAGGTCCTTTTTGCACGGGAATTTGCTCATCAAATCTGTTATAGACCGTAGGTATAGCAATCTAATCTAATGGCTTGACGAACCTGCTTGGAAATGTCGGAAATCCAAATTGTAAATTTGTAATTGTGATGTGCATAATTATAATAACAGTATGTAATCCCTCAGTAAGTTGAAACTTCTGACGAGCTAGATCGTTAATTCTATCTCTGTTACTAGATTTGCACACATGTGGGCCTTTCTAGAACATGTGGGGATTACCATACCTACTGTGGAAAATAACTACAACTTTTTATCAGTTTTGAAATTGCTTGTGTAAAAAAGTGGAGCTTAGAACAGACAGGGATGCGACCATGAAAATGGTGTCATGTATTGGTATCCTTTTTAAACACAATTTATTTTTATCTAAACCACGAGTGTTGTAAAAATAATCTTATGACGGCCGACCCGCAAAGCCGTGCGTGAAAAACCCAATTTCATAAATTACCTACCGCTCTGTTTTTGTCAACCAGCCTTCACTTGGTGATTGCGTGACAAGGGAAGCCGGCTAATCAGTAAAATGTCACTCAAAGCTTAGCTATACATCGTGCGTACCTTTTACGATTC
Source organism: Oligia fasciuncula (assembly GCA_963082905.1). Taxonomy (NCBI): domain Eukaryota; kingdom Metazoa; phylum Arthropoda; class Insecta; order Lepidoptera; family Noctuidae; genus Oligia; species Oligia fasciuncula. The sequence continues at coordinate 9,706,191 of OY720392.1, forward strand.
TATATAAACATATTAGTAACCCTGTAAACAGGACAGGTTTAGAAATAAACACATTTTTATCCACATTAAGTTTATTCCCCATTTTTATTTCGTAAAGAACGCTGTTACAACGATAAGTAAGAAAACTTTTATCTTCTGACAATTGGACTTGTAAGTTCAAATACGTCACGCGCGGGTATTATTACGTTTTATCACTAAGTTTCGAACTTAGTTTCACCGTGCATTCTATGCGGAAACCGGCTTTTCTCGGCATTATTCTTTTTTATCTTATTTTGTGCGACACCCCTGATTCCTTCCATAAAGTTGGGACAGACTTTATATCAGTCGTTTGTAACTTGTATAGGTGACAACAATAAAGCGACGCGTGATTTTTTCGTATCCATTTTTTGCCCATTCGTTGTTGTTCGATATGGTAAAGCATTATTATCATCGATGACAGACAAAAAATATGCGTCCGTGTTATACCTACTAAGTTATGCTAAGTAATTCTTCATGTAAATGTAAATTTTATCCGAACCTCATGCATCTTTTGGCTTGTTTGTTACCCGGTATCCAATGCTAATGACCGAATGTATTAGGGGAATATACCCATGCTTTCTGCTGTATATTTAAATATCACTACTATGTCGAATAATATTATGCTCTATTATATTATTAAATATCTACCCACGATATGCTGGTGGTAATTAATTGATTGGCAGGTTCTTGGGAATAGATAATTCGGTCGCATTTTGACTTGGTAAATTATGAAAACAATTTATTAAATATTTTTACAGATTAGATTAGTACTAATTCGTCAACTATTGTCATTTTATCTTAAGGCTTATACCGTAGACCTTCTCTAGCATCAAACGTCTGCCAGTTGATAGATGCGCAGGACATACGTTAATTTAAATTACTGCACGTTTGGAATATACCATACAGTTGCAGCTTTACTCGCCACTCGAGGAAGAGCCGTCGCACTCCATATATCATTGTTGCCTAGACCGCCTGTACGTAAACCTACAATTTAGGTACAGTCAACAAAAGAGATAAGTATGCAGGATCGACGGATATCATCATCATCAGCCGAAAGACGTCCACTGCTGGACATAGGCCTCCCCCAAGCACCTCCACTTCGACCGGTTCTGTGCTTCTCGCATCCAACGGGTTCCTGCGTCCTTCACAAGGTCGTCGTCGATCGATGGATATAGTTGAAGTTCAATAAGAAACCGATGGATGTTCTCGAATAAAATTTAATTTTATTAATAGAAAACAAACAGCTCATTTATCAAATTAAATTTCAGTCGTCAACAACCATCGGTTTCTTACTAAACTTCAACTACTAAGAAAATCTCTTTCAATTTTCGCGAGTAGATCTTCTTAAGGTACAGGTGTATGTAACCTGTAAGAAGATCTACTAGCGAAAATTGAAAGAGATTTTCTTCTAAAGCGCCTGTTAACTTCAAAAGCAAACCTTGCGGGCATTTCTTTGTGAAAAAAAAAAATACAACACAAATTATTATCTAATCATCATGGAATTTACTTTTAACTATCTACCGCACGGATGATCTACCGCAACAGTACTTGGAAATTTGAAGTTCGATGAATTAAATTGAACCTTGCTAAAAACGTATAGGTACGACAACGTATAAAGCATAACATAAACATAAGCCGCCTGTAATGTTCCCACTGCTGGGACACAGGCCTCCTCTCAGTGAAAGGGAGTGGCCTACGTCACAATGTCTTTGAATTTTTGTTAAGTATATTTAATTATATTTAATTTTTCATATAGGCTCAAGCGCTCTTTGACAATTGGTACATCAACTTTTAATTAAACTTTTCAAATCGTAGTAACAAAACGGCCAAGCCACATATTTTGACTAAGGTGTAGAGTTTGTGAAGTTAGGGCGTGTAGAGTTAGAAGCTTGGCTCTACATGAGATCTGATAACTTTTTGGCAGTGCGAGCCATACCTATGTGGTCTCGTCTTGGCAACATTTTACATGAAAATGTTTTTGGTGGGATTTCACATCTTTTTGAAAGTTGCTTAAGAAATAATTTTTTTTGGGGGTTCTTTACAAAACATCCTGAAATATGTATTTTATTATTTATTACAAGGAGTCTCTATATCAATTTTCAGAACTCTAGCATCAAAATTTGCGGAAGTCTCGTAAAACTTCCATCCCCTAGTTTAAGGGATTGGAGGGTAAAAGTTCCAAGTTTTAAAGTTTTTTTGTTGTTTGTGTACTATTACTAGCTTACATACCAAATTTCAGCTTTCTAGGACTTCAGGAAGAACCTTAGAATATTGATGATCATCAGTGAGTCAGTGAGTCAGTGACGAAATCGGGGTATTTTAGATATCAATAAATAAAATCTAAAGTATAAGAGCTATGCAATTGAAACTTTATAGGTTTAATAAGTCAACCACTGACATCATATCCCGAAAATTTTGTTTATCTGGTATAATCCAAAGCCAAGTTAAGAAGGTCCAAAAATACGACGAAGTGCTTCGAGAAAAGGTAGTTAGTGCTCTTGCGCTTCGCTTGGTTCGTCTTGGCGGGGGCACTTCCGTGCCCCCAGATAATGAATTAGGAATTAGAAATCATTCCATCGGCTTTCCCTTTACAATACGAGGAAAATTCTAGGAAGCACCAATTCCCGTACTCGGTCACTGACCTGGGAGCCTAAAAAGGCCACTTTGGCAGAATCATAAAACGATGTTAATGGACAGTTAACCGTTAAGTTAATCGTATCAAATCCCATTGGTGAAGCATTTTTCAGTAATTTTTTTTTGTCTGTGCTAAAATACCAATCAATCCGATCCAAATCCAATCTCTTTGATTATAACTACGTAGTGTCGGTACGTCTTCGCCATATTACGATTCATAATGTTATCCTTTTATGATTCTTTAAAGTGGCCTTTTTAAGCCCCCTGTGTTAATCCTAAAATTCAGAATAATGTATGAATTCTTCACAAACTCCCAGTGTCTCTGTATAAATATTATATAGTTTTTTCTATTGAGATCATTTCCTACTACTGCTGTTTGATTTCATAATCCTTAAGGAAATCAGCTATCCGAGTATCTACGTGCTTGATCGCTTACGAATTTTATGGATTTTTTATGCCAATACAATCACAATGGCCTATTCCTTGCCACGGTTACACGGTATTCGTTAACACAGTTACACTTATAGATAATTGTGTAACCGTGTATGATTTAAGTTATTTTTGTTTACTTTAAAGGGTCATCCTAAGTACACAAACTGTTTACAAACGACGTTGATTCCGACAATCAAGAAGGCGCGATGCCAGTTTGCGACCCGACTTCGTAAAATCAATTATAGCGAAATCCGAAACGCGATTTTAAATTGTACTAGGAATCGGGAAGTCCCGACGCTTTTTCGTGTCAGATTTTTTGTAGGTCCTTAAAAGATTTGCTTTGGTCCGATATCGAGTGCGATATAACTTCTTATTGAATTATTCTATAGACATTTCCTTAACTTTATAGTTCCGAACATATTGCTTACATTGTGCTCTGAGAGTTCAAAGAAAATTGCTGTATTCAGCCGCTTATCTGATTTATTTCAAGTACCTAATCTCTAGCGAGGAATATGTTGAGATTAAGATGTCATGCACGTCTTTGCGGATATTGTGAAATATGATGAGATTTATCAGTAGCATGAACGATTCACCTAAAGATATGTTTCACTGCACAAATATACATTCAGTTTAGGTACAATGTCTTCAAAGTTTATCCTTACAAATTATGTACCTACAATAAAATGTAAATAATTACATAAAGGATAAACTTCAAAACCAATTAGTTTTTCCACCAATAACTCGAAAACCATTTATTGAAATTAGGTAATATACGTGATTTTTAGGCGGCTAAGCGGTACCCTGTTATCTACTAAGTCCGTCCATCTGTCACAGGGATGTATCTTTGAACCGTATTAGTCAGGCACTTGAAAACTTCACAGAGTGTGTTTTACTATGGCTGCTTTAACAACAAATAATAAAAATATGTAGTGTTAAAATACTGTACGGTGATACGGAATCTTTTGTGTGCGAGTCCACACTAGGCCGCTCTTTTGTTTTATTATTCTGTGCGTTGTCAGGCCAGGGTTTAGTATAACTACAATATCACTATAATGTCAAAATACAAATTTAAAACCCTAGCAGCTCAAGCGACTTACTAAGTTATGAATTTGAAATACCAACAACTGTAACATAAAAGAAATAAAATCTCTTGCAACGACAAATATTCTACAAAAAATCACCTCACTGAGTTTCGGTTTTCATCTTTATATTATAACACTTAAAAATGGCTTTACTTAACGTATCCAACGACCTAGATGAAACCTTTAATATAGAATGTCACACAGTAGAATCTCTTGAAATCTGCAAGAGTATCTTAAATGCTTCCAAAGACAATATCAAGGTGCTAACATACAACATCAGAAGCTATCAGAAAAATTTTGATGATTTTGTAATTGCTTTAAATCGATTAGACTCAAATATCGACTTTATAGTGCTCACTGAGTGTTGGTTGTCTGACGGCTCCATTATTGAGGATCTGCAGGGATACAGCGCATACAGAACAACTAAACAAGTAAACAAAAACGGGGGAATTGTTATCTACACAAGAACAGCCTGGAGCAGCAATATTGTCACTGTAGAATCTATCCTGGCTGACGCCGACAGTATATTAATAAAAACCAACAACAACTTAAGCCTTCTAGCCATCTACCGATCTCCCTCTTTTACAAACACAGAGCAATTTCTTAATTCCCTTGACACCACCCTATTTGACCTTAAAAACTATCAAACACTAATTGTGGCTGGCGACATAAACCTAAACATTAATGACCTAAGTAATAACCAAGTATCTAACTACGCTTGTCTCATGGCCTCCCACGGTTTATCCGCTGCTATAACTCTTCCAACGAGATGCGGAGCATGTATTGACCACATATTTATAAAATCACCAGCAATACCGTTTGGTCTCGTTTGTAGCTTATCCATCACCGATCACGATCTAGCCTTATGTAGTGTTCCCATAAAAACAGAACGCTATAAAAACAACAAACGCTGGAGAGTCAAAACTGACTGGTCCTCTGTGGCTGGTGAGATCACTGATATCAATTGGGATTCAGTTACTAGTTCATCTTGTGTAAACACTGCTTTAAAGCACTTCAACGACATTATCTCACTTGCCACTGACAAACACTCAAAAAAAATTAAAATTAGTCGTACAATGGTTAACATCCAACCCTGGGTCACTCCTGGCTTAATTAGGTGCATGAAGCAACGCGACAAGCTTCACCTTGAATGCAAAGCCAACCCGCACAATCAAACAAAATATTTAATTTACACCAGATACAGGAATTTCATGTGCACACTACTTCGGAAACTTAGAAACTTACACAACAGACAAGAAATCGAAGGGAACCAGAAAAATCCAAAAAAGCTATGGACGGCTATAAAAGATATTTGCGGAACTAATACTCGCAATAATGTGTCATCTCACCTGCTTGCGTCCAGTACTTCCCCAACATCATCACTTGACAACTGCAATCAGTATTTCGCCTCTGTCGGGGAAAAACACGCAGCCAAGATCCTAAACAAACTCTCAACCACTCACCACTCACTAATAGAATCAAACATAGCTCCGGATTCCAACTCACAATCCTTCTTTATGCATCCGACCGATGAAGAAGAAGTCTCCAATATAATACGCAACCTTAAAATAGACAGCGCACCAGGGCCAGATCAAATAACAGTCCCTTTACTCTTAAATTGCCGAGAGAGTATAATCAAGCCACTTACGCACATCTTTAATTTAAGTCTAGAATCAGGTGTCTTTCCCGATTCCTGGAAAATTGCTGCAGTGTCCCCAATTTACAAAAGTGGTCCCAAAGACATGCCAGAAAATTACAGACCTATCGCCCTACTGAGTATAGTCTCTAAAATTTTAGAAAAAATAGTAAACAAGCGACTGGTACATTTTGTAGAGAAGCACAACATTGTCTCAGATAGGCAGTTCGGATTTCGCCGGGAAAGATCCACCGAAGACGCGGTGTCACTTCTGACAAACCAAGTCTCACACCACATAGAAAATGGAGAATGCTGTATTGGTGTCTTTCTTGATTTGGCAAAAGCATTCGATACCGTGTCTCCTGGGCTGCTTTTGAAGAAACTTGAGGCAATAGGTATAAGAGGTACTCCTCTAGAATGGTTTTACAGCTACTTAACATCACGGTATCAATACTGTAAAATAGACAATCACCAAAGCAGGCTACTCCCAATCACGTTTGGAGTTCCCCAGGGCAGTACCCTTGGCCCGACGTTGTTTACGCTGTATATTAATAACGTAGTAAATCTCCCTCTTAGAAACGCTGAAGTGATCTCCTACGCTGACGACACAGCCATCGTTTTCCATGACAAGACATGGGACCAAGTTTATCAACTGGCGGAACAAGGCCTCTCTCAGATAGCGCAATCCCTAGACTCTAACCTACTGACACTTAACGTTAGTAAAAGTAAATACATTGCCTTCTCCAAAACTAGCTCCTCCAGTGGACCTCAATCCATGTCCCTAAAAATACATACCTGTCCACAGAAACACATTACTCCCTCACAACTGCCACCCCATCCCTGCGTATGTAAAGTCCTTGAACGTACTGACACGATCAAATACCTCGGAATAATCATAGACAACAACTTAACGTACAAAGCCCACATTTTTGCCCTTTCCTCCAGAGTACGAAAACTAATACACGTCTTGAAAAAACTCAGGGACTGCACCCCTATCGATATTTTGCGAATGGTCTACTTCGCACTTTGCCAGTCAATCATAAAGTACTGTATTTGCATTTGGGGACGCGCTGGTAAGAGCACATTTATAACGCTAGAAAGGGCGCAACGGGCACTGATCAAAGTCGCACTGAAAAAACCTTTCAGATTCCCTACAGACCTTGTCTACCATGAATTTCAAGTCCTCAGGGTAAGACAAATATTTATACTACAAGCAACGCTTAAATATCATGCAACAATAAAAAATCGGCCTGATTACAGGGACATATTAAACAAGCGTGTCTTCAGAGTACCCATACCTAATGCTAAATCCGAACTAGCTAGACGCTGTACCCATTTTTCCCATCCCAATACTTACAATAAAGTTAGCCAAATCTGCGACCTAAAAGACTGCTCTACCTCATGCTGTAAGAAAACCCTAACTTCAGCTCTTTTAAAATTATCATATGAAGCCACCGAAGCTTTGATATAGCACCTTTACGCACATACACACACCTCCTCACACACATACACACACCCCCATACAAACATGCACACACACAGACAAACACAGACACCATAGTACAAGCCTTATGTTAAACCAATACTATTTTATTTTGTGATCAGAATTGCACGAATGATTTATTTTATCTTAACTCTTTAACTTTTGTAACTATTTAACATCCTCAAACTGTAATGTATTCATTAACATTGTAAAATCGCACTCCAGAGCCACAAGATACAAGCGATGCTTAGTTTGTGGCTCACCGAATCCGTCATATTGTATATTTTTACTTTTTGATGAATAAAACTTATTATTATTATTATGTTTTGAATTTGGCGCCGATTGTAAAATAGAAGGAAGTTCAAATGAGCAAAGTCGGTCGTACAGCGGTCGTATGCCCAAACTATAGTGACACATTCTCTGAAATTCTAAGAATACGGTTGCCATGACAAGACTGATCTAAAATGCAACATGGAGGAATGTAAACTAGTCCTGTCGAGCGACACAAAAATACAAAAAACTGGCCAAGTGCGAGTCGGACTCGCACACGAAGGGTTCCGTACCACAAGGCAAAACCGCCGAAAAAAACACGTTTGTTGTATGGGAGCCCCCCAGTATTTGTTGTTATAGCGGCAACAGAAATACATAATTTGTGAAAATTCAACTGTCTAGCTATCGCGGTTTTTGAAATACAGCCTGGTGACAGACAGACGGACGGACGGACAGACGGACGGATAGACGGACGGACAGATAGCAAAGTCTTAGTAATAGGGTCCCGTTTTTACCTTTGGGTACGGAACCCTAAAAATGGTCCGATTAAAAATTTTATGACAAGTAATAAAAGTCTATTTTAATTTAATAGCAATTAAATGAAAGGTACGGAAGCTTTCGCCATTGACGAAGGTTACAATCAATTCATTGAACCTGGTGACTTATGGTGTGCCTATGGTTTTCAATTCAAAATCTTTTGATAAATTTGGTCAATTTCATATCCCACACCTTTTTTGAAGGGTTTAATGAGAAAAGTAATAACATTTTTAAAGTCAAATCATTTATTTTAAATAGGCACATAAAAGGCACTTTTGAACGTCAACTTTTTTTAAATGTAGGATTGATTCTAGTCGCCCTTTCCAAAAGGTAGTTTCGTATGGAGAAGAATGGGCAAGAATCTCCACCGTTACTCTTTTAAAAATGTTTTACAATATTTTCTATTATACATCAATTATATAATTATATGTGAAGACGATGCACCTAGCATAAAAATTAATATACCACAATACATAAAAAGAATTAAAAATAAAGACTGTTGTTTTCTTAGCAAGATTATAAGTGAATTTTGATAAAAGCTCTTTGGATACGTAATGCTTATTGGGAGCAGTTAGGTAAATTCAGAACACTTCTAAATGTATAACAGTACTTACTAAATATACGAGTATTTCCCTAATTGAAAAAGTACAAATTATGTGTGAGCACACAAATAATCGTCTGCTCCACCGGCCATCGGTCCTTCGACAGACATGGCCAGCCCACTGCCACTTCAGTTTGCTTACTCTGCAAGCTATGTCGGTAACTCCGGTTCTTTTCCGGATAATTTCATTCCTGATTTTATTTTCCTGGAGTGGAGACCGCGTATCGGCAAGCGTAGTGTGGGACGCCCCCCAGCTAGATGGACGGACGACCTAAAGAAGGTGGCTGGGGTAGACTTAATGCGGAAGGCGGAGAACAGGGTGCTGTGGCGCAGTCTGGGAGAGGCCTATGTCCAGCAGTGGACTGCGATAGGCTGAGTTGATTGATTGATTGACACAATTTGTACTTTTTCGATTATAATGAGTTGAGTCGTTATAAAAGTTGAGATGACACTGATAATGAGTAGTCCGATCAAATTATACCCGTGGGTATAATTAATGAAAATATAGGTATTATCTTAATATTAGCTATAATTGTTAGTAATTGACATATTGGTATTATTTATTATTTTGATATTGTAATACTAGATACTATTTGATAAAAAGTTTAAAACCTATCTGATCTACCTACACGTTTGGATTTTGCCTCTAGGTTTTTCCAAAGCATCGAAACAATTTAAACAAAAATACATTTTTAAGATAATTCTAATTTCTTACCAGTTTATTACTACCTTCAAAGCATATCTTCAGATCGTGGAGTTTGGTCTGCAGGTCACATTTAAAATGGGTTATCTGTTAGAAAATTCTCCGCAGTGGTCGAGGTTGGAACAGTTGGAACAATGCCCAATAAAGGTCATACCACACCACGTATCAAATCGGAAAGGGATCGGCACCGTATTACCTTTCGCCTCGCCGTCAAACAGGCGTCAACATAACGTAAGCACGTAACCAAAGCGGATCAGAAACTTCCGATACGTCGACTCGGCTGCGGCTAAGCGATGCTGCGCTTACGGCTCGCCGACCTCTGGTTGATGATGCAGCAGGCAGGCCGTAGGGGTGAGGGTGGACTAAGAGACGTAAGCTCGGGTACGGAGAGACGTAAGCGCGGGGACGGCGAGCCGTAAGCGCGGGGACGACGAACCGTAACGCACCGCATCGCGGTTCGTGTGCTTGTTCCGAGGCGAGGCGATTACGTTACGATTCCGATAAGTGTGCGTTGCAGTAGGGAGTTTTATACAAAGACTACTGAACGGCTCGAGTTGATACGGTGCCGATCCCTTTCCGGTTTGATACGTGTGCTATGACCTTAACAGCAATATGCGGTGCCAGCTATGTATATTGAAACTTTATACTGTCATTAGGACAACAACGAGTTTGACAATTAAGTCTAAGCAGTTGTATTGTATAGTCCTTTGACAGTTATTTTACCTCCGATTTTGCATCACCATCAAAATCACAGTAATCTTTATTTTCGTTATAATAAGTTTGCTATTCGGTTAGTGCCGTCACAGCTAAAATAACTGTGAAAGTAAGTCAATGCGTTTCTGTCTTTCTCTCAGTCGAAAGATTAGCAACTCATCAACAGTGTTTGGGAATCCTCCAGCTACAAACTAACTCCGTCTTATATCTTGTTAGCCGATGAGTGGCGGGAGTAGCGGGTTTAGGTAGATACCTAAAAGTTCGTCATTGAAAATAACGTTACGTCTACGCCATGCTAGACAAACATAAAAAACAATCAATGATAACAAACTATATACCCTACTGTGTTTCGTTTTATTCTAATATTTTTTGAAAATTTTAATAAAATTCCTGTTATTCTACTACCTTTTGTTTTTGAGGATGGGAAATCATCAAATGACCCCTCCCGCTCTGGGTGGAGCGGAAGGGAGTGTCAGACTCTTACTGACTACAAGCTACCCGTGTTCCTTCCTTAGCCCTTTATGTTCCGGCGCAGCGGTAACCCTTTCGGACAATCCCGCTGATTATTCATAAGAGCTTAGATAAGTCTTTCATGAAATCAAGACCCTGTTTATTTGAGAGCACCATATTGTCTTAAGAGCACCACATTGTCTTAAAGCCCAAGGTGTAGAAGACGTGACATTTAGCCGATATGTCCATCGCTGTGTGCGCACAATCCATGCACTATCATGTGCTCTTTGGACACCGGCCAAACGTTAAGATAAAGACTTATTTGACGTCACGTATACGTATATATCGTCACGACTGTTTCAACCACAGTATTAGTAGAAGTACTAGTAATAAATGGGTCATTAAGAATTTGCCTGCTTTGATTGAAATGTTAACGAAATAGGGTAGGTCCTGTGAAAGTTATTGAAACTTTCTTCCATCTATGCATGTCCCTAGGTATGTATATACTACAAAATCAAACGTGTATCTACTAGAGTAGGTACTTATTTTAATCATTTAAATAGTTTATTATATACACAATTATACCATTATCTATATACATAAAACAAAGTCGGGTTAGTTCCACCATTTATAACTCAAGAACGGCTAGACCGATTTTGATGATCTTTGATTTGTTGGATTTGACTCCGCCCCGAATAACAGAATAACTATTAGTATAAACATGGTAAAAGTTCACGAAATAAAAATAATGAAGATAATTCATTTTGTCATACATTTTGTATGGACCGACTTTTTTGATGATATCTCGAGAACGGATTGACTGATTTTGATGGCGGTACGAAGTTCGTCAGCTCAGCTAGCACCTACAAATATGTAATCAAATATTTCCAGAAGCCAGCACATCAAGCTATCCGAAACTGTCAAATTTTCCCAATCAAATTTGAACCTTATGTTTTAAAGAAATTTGACAGATTTTAGTAATTATGCGTAAACTTACACCAATTCACTCAGCACGTAACACTTCTCCCACTAATAATTCGCCTATGTATTTCGTCTGCTCGACGTCCGTATGTCACTGCAGGGATCCAGCAGAATATCAGCGTCAGGTATATTTGTCTGACACATGTTGAGCTGGACTCCCATTTGGTGCAACCTTATGACGCAGACTAGACCTTATTTTTAAATGTATATTTAGTGATTATAATTTAATTGTGCTTAAGAGTGTTGGCCTTCTTGTTATGTGTTGCAATACAAAAAAAAATGTTTTAGGTGTCTATCTATCCATCTGAACTGATAAAAGGATATTTTGGCGTTTGAATGACATTGACACGGGCTTTGTTGGCAAATTGTACATAATACAGTACGGCCGACGAGAGAATGCGTTTGAAACCTGTCAGTTTCATACAAAGGAATATGTGTTATGCGAAATTGATCTTTATTAGCTACTAGAGTTGTCGCAATGACTGGTATTAGGACAGGAACGCATTCTCTCGATGGCCGTACTGTAATTCCATTGACAAACATTTGTGAAATTGTCACAAAAATTGTATTGACAAAAGAAGATGACGGCATTAGTTCCAATTTTGGCCATGCGGAAAAAGAACCTTCTAGCGTTGAAATTAGACTACCAATAACAATAAGTTTATTTACGGTACCTCGTATAAAACGCGACGTAGAAAAAACGTTTCCGTCAACAAGCTTCGATAGTGATCCGTACAACACTGACCAACCGTATACATATACACGACGTATAAACCGCACCGTTGAAAATACCTGTCCGTCAACAAGCTTCAATTGTGACCCATACAACACTAACGACCGTGCTTAAACCGTAATAAACCGTAGTTGTTTACGGGATGAAAAATGTGTGCATACAATGGGCCTTACAGAGTATTAAACTTAACTAAGTTACCCTTGAACTATTTCATGACGTAGTAGACGTTCTCTACTGATCTTAGATCAAGACTAGTCAAAGGATCGTCGTCAAAATCATAATGTATGGTGGCAGCCGAAGTGGGCTTTAGGTTATATATTATATAGTACAGTATATCGTTATTAGCTGTTATGAAGACGTAGCTGCTAGTATTGATTTACACTCAATTCTATATTCTATAGTTTTTACATTAGTTTAGGTAATATAAAATTGGAAGTAATTGACTGATCCTCTAATAACTTATTGACCTCCTACTGATGTACGTTTTCTTAAAATTAATGAACCTCTAAAAAATTTTGGGCTTCTAATGACGAAAACTTATTTTAATAAATGAGCCTCTTTTTAACTTTGTGGCCTTTTCTCACAGTTGTTGGTCGCAGTAACTGAACTTGGGTACCCCAATCAAACGGGTAAGGTTAGGTTAGAACTGTGGGCAACAACGCGCGCGAGCGAAGCGAGCGGTGCCTCGGCATCAGCCTGCGAGCGCTACACCGGAGTTGCTCGCGGTTACTTTGCGGTTTCGTATTGTTAGGACCTCAAAATAGGAAATATTTGAGGGTCACAAAAATAGGCGCATTCACTATATTATCAGAGTATTCAATCATATTTTTAGGATAGCAAAATGGGAATTATGTGAGTTTCAATTAAACATGTACATCATGCTTTAAACAGTGTGTGTGTGTTTTTCCTTTAACTATATCTCTTGATATAGTTCAAGGAAAAACACACACAACAACAGAATCCGATTTCCTGTGGAGTAATAAAGGAGTCCCACTTAAATGAATGTCTTTTAAAGTGGCGAACAATGACTACTTGATGCATAGATGCTACGCGGGCTTGCTTTTCTCTGAGACGGATAGCTTTGATTCACTGGTTTATTTTTATAAGATACTTAAATGGATTGAAAATATATTAATTTATCTGCCTTTTCATTTTACACGGAGCGACTACGCATAGTACCTATAGGTATATAAGAACCTGTAACCATGGATTCAGAACATGATTCTGAATATTTTTTTTTATTATGATAACTGACCACAAGCTATAGGTACGCTACGGGGTTTATCATGTGCTGAATTCATGGTTACAGTTTTCACGACGATGTCCCTGCCACTCTGTATATACTCGTATATCAAATAATTGGATTTTCTGTTTCGTGCTTCACTTTTAGATTTGTATCGGTTTTTGTAAATGTTATTTATGTCTTTGTTTACTGAAACATTTTCTCATTTTCTTGTATCCTATTAGACAACGCGTACATAAGATACGCGGTAGGTGCCTACAGACCTACTGAAGAAAATTTTGATATAAACTTTACTACCCGATATATTTTCTAAGAACCCCAAATCTAAGTATCTAAATAATCTTGACTGAAAGAATATAGATAAGCTGATTGATTACATTCCTTAAGACAGTATACGGAGTAATGAAGTTGATGGTAGTACCAAAGTTGCCGACGCAGCACTTCAGTCAAGGGCCTTTCAGGACCAAGTGGAAGGGCCGCCTATGAATGGACCAGCGAAAGCCACTTTATTTTCCACTATCAATGGAGTTCTGTATTTCAATATAATAATAATTATCTCGTCAGCATGTCAGCTTTAGATGTTCAGTAATTCGTAATATCAATTTCTTTATATAACTGCTGTCTTTTCATTTATTGATAGTTCCTTTTTACATTTCCATTTTAGTACAACCTTGCTGCCTTCGAACTTAAAATAAAGTGAATCGCGTCATAAACTTTCATTTTCACCTTTACTGTATTGAACCCTTAAGATATTCTTTCTTTTATGGACTCTCCGGGAGTGTATCTTTTTTATTACCTACTATCGGGGCAGAGGATTTTTTAAAGAGTTTCACCAAATTGAATTTTATTTATATGCACTTAAATCTATTAATACGAAAATAATAAATAATATAAAATCTATCTAAAACAAGTTTTTATCGATTCCGTGTCATTGTCCGTTATTGAAGACTGCATAGGAACAAAAAAAAAACCGTAACAAAAAACTTAGTTCATCAATTTCATATAGAGGACAACCAGATAGATAGATATGTTGCAGCCAACTAGTTAAATTAGCCGTTTAGTTAACCGCTTGGCGTCTGGAGGTGTTGCTCGCTTCGCTTCGCTCTCTCGGCTCAAACGCGGTTGATCACAGTTCTAACCTAACCTAACCCATTTGGTCGTGGTGCCCTGACTTAGTTTTTTTTTTCTCTAGAAGTGTCTCAAGGAAGAGTTCTGGCCGAATGGTGTTGTGTACCACCGCACCGGTTTCGTGGCCGGCTACATGACACCAGTCAGCGAAACACGACGAAGACACTTCGTGTGCGTGTGTAATTTTTTGGTGTAATTCCAAACCGACTGGTTTAATTAGCCGTTTAGTTAACACTAAACGGTTAATTAAACCGGTTGGCTGCGACATATACACCACTATTCAATGAATTACTAAAAAAACAAATGCCTTATTAAACAAAGAGTTTATTGAATTAATGCGACCTTGTCTGATAACTTACATGTGCCGATTAAAGATAAAGAATTTCCAAAGGTCAACTGGTCGAGCGACCTTTAAATTTTATGTAAATCATAGCTTCTTTCGTAAGTGTAGCAATATTTCGTGAAATGATCTCGAATGTGAATGACATCTTAGATTTTGACGCCTTTAACCATCACTTGAGGATGTTACGAGCATGTTTTTTGTAGATAAAAACGATTGCCGGATCGTAGGAATGGTAACGTACATACACTAAAGGTTTGTTAATGTCGTAATATCATGTCCGTATGTCTCACACGCCCCGTTTAACAGCCCCATTGGTCTCGTGGTTGCAAGCAAGACTACTGAGAGTGTGGTCTTAGGTTCGATTCCCAGGTCGGGCAAAGTATGGGTTTTTAAATTAGGAATGTCTTAGAAACAGCCTGGAGTTTGGAAGTTGTTGAAGCGGTGTGATACCCCCGTGCCTCGGAAAGCACGTTAAGCCGTTGGTCCTACGCTTGATGTCTCTCCGGTCGTGTCGGATTGCGGACCGTCCCATCGGACTATGAGAGTAAGGGAAGAGAGAGTTCATCTGTGTCTGTGCACTCACTTGTGCCTCTATATCTCCCACGCTGAAGGTTAGTCTCCGTTGAGATTGGCCGCCATGGCCGAAATACGGTCTGGAGGACTTTGTCTCAAACATGTAGGGACCTAGCACGATCGCACGGATAAACGTAACGTAAAATCGGACGACTTTAAAATTAACAATACTCGTTCCGCAAATAATATTGGCTTAGTTTTAAGACATCTAATATAAAAACGAATCGCTGAATGTGTTGCTAAGCGCTCTCTCTTGAACAGCGGAACTGATTTCGCTAATTCTTTTGTTAGAATATTCCTTGAAGTACGAGGATGGTTCTTACGCAGAGAAAATTTTTATATATCTATGGGAGTAGGTTAGAAGTAGGGTAGGGTAGGGTAGGAGTAGGGTACGAGTAGGGTAGGAGTAGTGTAGGAGTAGGGTAGGAATAGGGTAGGAGTAGGGTAGGAGTAGGTTAGGAGTAGGGTAGGAGTAGTGTAGGAGAAGGGAAGGAGTAGTGTAGGAGTAGGGTAGGAGTAGTGTAGGAGTAGTGTAGGAGTAGGGTAGGGGTAGGGTAGGGTAAGGGGTAGGACACCACGCAAACGAAGTAGCGCCGGGCAGCTAGAAATAATTTATAATTATGGCAAAACAACGTTTGCCGGGTCAGCTAGTTAGGTATTAATATGTATGGGTGATATCCATTGCCTGTGGTTTAAACCACAATGCTATAGAATGTATTTCCGATTAAAAAAAATAGTTCGAATTTACGTTACTATTACGTCACGCGTTTGTGCTAGGGAATAGAGAATGGTTTACTTATGTCGCACTACATTGTCTACAATATTTAATTATGACCTCGTTTATTTATTTTCATACTCCCTAAATACACTAGCTTCTGCCCGCGATTTCGTCCGCGTGAAATTCTTGTTCCCCCGACCCACCCCGCTTTTACTTCGTTTTCGCTTAGGAACAACCGCGGCAAGCTTGACTTAACCTGATCGATCGACCTGTGCAGCTGTTATTATCTAGCCAGCAACATCTGCGATTATTTTATGCCATATTTTTAATAACAAAGAACATTAAACGGCAACATAATTGTAACTGATTCCGGTTTCTGCATGTCGATATAACTTTTTTTCGGATGGACATTTCAGTTTCGCTGTCATCCAATTAAATGATCAGATGGATGAGGCCCTTCGATTAACATACTCGTAGAATTTAAAGTGCTACAAGGGTGGGGACGTTTTGAGCACTTAAATTGTTATCATTTCTGTTTATTTTACAGATGGTGGAAAGGGAATCCCCGAAGAAAAAATATGTAGTCTAGGTGTAAACTCTTTTACTATTTCGTCCTTCCATCCTTCCTACCATTATGTGGTACGCTACGAGTCTATTAAGGCAACAAATTATCACGGTACTTCTGAGTGTCAAGCTAACGTAGTACCGCTATTTATTACATGCAGTGCAGCGATCTTTATCGTTTACATGAGTCTACATTACTGGAGTATAATATACATGTTATAGCATAATCAGCCTATAACTTTCCCACTGCTGGGACACAGGCCTCTTGTCTGTGAGAGGGAATGGGCCATAATCCACCATGCGGGCCCAGTGCGGGTTCGTAGATGTTACTGTCTCATGCCTTCGATTTTTTTTTGGTTCTAGAATATTTCCTCACGATAATTTTCTTTGCCGTTTTTTTGAGAGCAGTGATAATGAAATGAATTACAACAAAATAAAATAAAAACCTTTTTACAAAAAAAAAACAACCTACTTCTAAAAATAAAACACTACAAAGTGAAACATAACTTTAATTTCGAAAGTCGGTGTCAAACATGAAAATGCAGAACCAACGACACCGACTTCCAAAATTAAAGTTATTTTTCACTGTGTAGTGATTTTTTTTTTTTGAAGTCATTGGTTTTTTTTCTTAGAGAAGTTTTTATTTTACACTTTTTAGTTGTACCTACCTACCCCCCACAAATTAATATAACACTACTATGTGAATATCAGTGACAGAAAGCTATTGAACACATCTGCCTTCCCCTTTAAAGGATACAGGCGTGATGTTATGTTGTGTGATTGCGTAAACAATGCATACATATGCGATAGCAGCAACCGCGGTTGATTTGCTGGCATTTATTGAAGAGTTCCGTTGCCTGTCTCCGAAACTCATCATCAGATCTTTACGAAATTTAAATGAGACCGTTTTGAAATAAACCTCTTTCGACAAAAAAAATAAACTTGCAAATCCGTCTATAAAAGGCGGAGTTATTATATAATATAGAAACATCCAAATTTTGTTGAGAACCTCCTCCTTTTTAGAAGTCGATTAAAAATGAAAGCGTCTGCCCTGGTTGGAACCCACGACGTTCAACTCGTAATTCGGGGCCGTTACCACAGGGTCACCAATGCTCTACTGACTGGAGTAGGTAAATTCAGCCCACAAACATCCAATGGTAACTTTTAAATAATACAGAGAGGAAACCAACCAAAATGCCCATGAATTTTATTACATTTAGATAGAAACTGACTTTTACATCGAAAGTTTTCAAGATATGATCATGAAATAGCTGATTTAAATCTTAATGAAAGGAAGTCATTTCCATCATGAAATCTCTCCGCATGATCTAATAAAGGACCCCAAAGCGGACCAAATTAAATTAAGCCCCATAAAATATATTATATCGTGATGCCAAAAAAAACGTGCCATGTTTGTAAATAAATCCACGCTCTTCCTTAACTTTTTCAAATATGTTAAGCGAATTAATTTGTCAAAATTTTAAAGACGGTGTACTGTATTTATTATTTACATGGTGGACAAAATTGTGCCTTATCGACACAAGAAAAGTGTTCAGTTTTCTCTGTGTTTATGTTGTGCGTACATATGGGACACATGCCGACAACCCAATCCACTGAGACGATATTCAACCCCACGCTCTCGGGATTCGTTAGACGAGGCAGCGCTAAGTGCTTAAACAAACTTAAGTTATTACGATTTCGTAGAATGTACGGGGCAAATGCTTGGTAAATTTGGTGCATTTCTTATAATGCATCACTTTACGGCTTCTACAGTGCGATTATATTGATGAACTAATTTGGTGGAATATTCTCATTTGCTGGTTCATGATGAGGATAATATTATAAAATTGAGTGCGGTTTTACTTATAAAGTATTTATTTCACAAAAACACTCACAATTATTATTGAATTGCTACTTAGCCCTCTTCCTCTCTCCTAATTTTTGCTGTGCCCGACAGGGTCCATATTGATCTTTTACTTTGTAATACCATCTATGTAATACATAATTATGGAATGCAATAAAGAATTGAGTATTGAGTATTGAGTACTTCCTCGTCCCCTCTTACATGGGACTTAAATAATTATACAGTGGCCTCCAAAAGTTAGTTCACATTTTTCCACCTGTGATGTAACATTATTTATTTATTTATTAACTCATCATCACTATCATCATCACCATCATCATCATTTCAGCCGAAAGACGTCCACTGCTGGACTTAGGCCTCTCCCAAGCACCTCCACTTCAGCCGGTTCTGTGCTTCTCGCATCCAACGGGAATCGTCATCACTATCATTACAGGAATTTCCTAGTTCAATAGTGTGGCCATAATTACAGTTTTAGGTACTATTTACCGTAACATATTCTATACATCGTGGTTTTTGTGAACTCACTCAGAGAACAAGTAAAAAGATCTATGCTGTCTGCTACGTCGTAAGTCCACGCAAGGTACGCGTTACTCAGTAGATTGTTCCTACTACTGAGCTCCGCCAATAGACGTGACCGTCGCCTGCGCAATACATAATTGTCGGGCACACACAGGTTTATTTCTTTTAATATACGTGGGTTTGAAGTCTTGCCATGCAATAATTTAAAAACATAGGTAGCAAGAACTATGTCCCTCCTTGTTTCCAATTTATTGTATCCCTCCATGCCTATAAAAATCAAAGTTGGATACATCATTATATAAAATAAAATGGATATACACCATACCACCTTAGGTACAGAAAATAGTAAAATTTTGTATACGCTCCAGCATGAGACTGTATTGAAATCATGCGGAGTTCATATAATTGCGTTAGGTACATTCGAGCTGACTTCTTACCAATGCATTGTACTAAGAAGTTAGCGCAGCGATGCTTGTAAAACCCTCTGCTCTTCTTAGGACGAAACCTAACCTAATATGATTTGAAATAAAAAATAATCAGGTACTCCTAAGGGATTACTTGATTATTCTATATGATAAGTCAAGGGTAGGTAAATTAGTCTTTAAAAACATTACAGCAATTCAAAAATTTGGATCATTAGAATTTTCAATTATAATGTGGTGAGTCAAAGCTGGAGTGGAAAAATTTCAACTAACTTTTGGAGGCCACTGTAGCTGGCGATATGTGTGTATTGTATACTATTGGTGCATGCATTCGGGAAATACAGGCGTGCGTGTTATACTATAACCATAACCATAATCAGCCTATAATGTTCCCACTGCTGGGACACAGGCCTCCTCTCGGTGAGAGGGAGTGGGCCGTAATCCACCACGCGGGCCCAGTGCGGATTTGCAGATGTCACATGTCTTCGAATTTTTGGTTAGAACCAAAAATTTGAATTGAAATTTGAAAAATGCCGGTTTCCTCACGATATTTTCCTTCACCGTTTTGAGAGCAGTGGTGATGAAATAATTTACACAAAGTAAAGCGCCTGTCTGGGTTCGAACCTACGACCTACAACTCGTAAGTCGCGGCCGTTACCACTTGGCCACCACTGCTCTATTAAGCGTGCGTGTTATGTATAAAACAATTTGAACAAATAATTTGGCAACAGAATCCCTTACTTTGTATAAGGCTTCCGAAGTGTTGTATTTTAGTATCTTAGTGTCCCCATGTCACACACAGTTGTTTCCGAGTGTCCACTACATTGCTGTCTATCAAAATTTGATGCCGTTGTTAGCACTTATTCGAGCTGAGAGACTTTGTAATATTTTCAACAGTTTTAACTACACATATATTTATTACCAGCGTTGCTTAAGCAGCGTTTATCAGAAAAAACCGGTCAAGTGCGAGTCGGACTCGCGCACCGAGGGTTCCTTGCAAATTTGTAGGTATGTAAATAGTTTATTACGGGAATATTTTTTTTCAATTTTACGATTTTCGGATTTTTTCCTTTACTTGTGCTACATGACATTGCTTTTTGCCAAATTTCATGATTCTAGGTCAACGGAAAGTACCCAATAAATTTTGATTCGCTTGAGAGTGTCGATAAATAAATAAATATACGTTTTTTGCGGCAAAAGCGGCCGTATCTTTTTTTTACTTTACCTTAAAAGTTTGATTTTTTCACAGCGTCAAGGAATTCTAGACCTGAGTATATGGTTTTAATTTCAACTCGATACTTTCACGCGTTTCTGACATAAAGGGTCTTGACAGACAGACAGACGGACAACAAAATGATCCTATAAGGGTGCCATTTTTTGCTTTTGAGGTAAAGAACCAAAGAACAACTTTCTCAATGGGACCCACATCGTAATCGCGAAAAAATAATAAGCTGTCCTATACATTTGGGTCTAGTATTTATATGAGTATTTATTGAAGTTTTGTATGGGACAGCTGATTATTTTTTTGGGATTAAGTTGTTGGTCCCATGGAGAAAGTTGTTTAGTTTTGTTGGTCTGTTCTAAACTCTTAAATAAGACCATGCATTTATGATACCTACACGCTGTATACCATAAAGAAATCTACACTTAAGATCGTAATACAATATTATCAAGTAACTCATTTATCTACATTCGTCCATTTAAATTCGCAGATGTCTGTTGTTGCATTCAAGAAAGGTTTGAATGTGTCCTCGAACTCCTGCCACGAACATACTCCTTTCTTGCACAGCTCTAATAACGGCTTTTCATTCCAATAAAATGCGACTTCATAATCATAGTCATCCTTTCCATTTCTACTGCACCTGAAAGTAGAAATACATTGAGTGTGTAAAGATTGTTTAGTAAGTAGTGTAGTCATGGTACAGTGGTTAAGAGCTCGCCTCTCATGTATGAGGTTGTAGATTCGAATCCAGGTAAGTACCTGCCCATGTGACTTTTTCAATTTATATATACTTTCTGAGTTTATCTTGGACATTACTAACATCGGTGAACAAAAACATCGTGAAGAAACGCGCCCCGCGGTTTCACCCGCATAAGTTTCGATCCCGTGGGAATACCGGGATAAAATCTATCCTATGTCCTTTCCTGGGACTCAAACTATCTCTATACCAAATTTCATCTAAATCGGTTCAGCGGTTTCCTCCTTCAGTTGGCTGTGCCATACCACGTTATCTCTTTCGAACAACCCACGACTCTGGCAGGCATCGGCCCTAGCGGACCCCGTCAGTTAGTGCTGACATCTTTTTGAGGCGCGCGTGGAACAGAACGCGCCGTCGACCCAGGCCTGGTCCTTACCAGACGACGAGCTGCCCATAAGTCTGAAATCGGCAACCGAGCAAATGTCTTGAGCAAACGTCACCAATGCTCGTGCCTTTTCTGTATGAGAAGAGGCCTTTGCCCTGCAGTGGGGCATTATTAGGCTTGTATTATTATTATTATTGTGAGAGTGAGCCGGACACATCGCGTTTCGGGCAAAATCGTCAATCACTGGACACCTGAAGGACATCGCAGTCGAGCTAGACCACGGCGAATGTGGAGTGACGATCTGACGAGGTTTGCCAGCAGGGCCAATATGGCCAGAGATCCCTGAAGACAGGAAGGTTTGGAAAATAAAAGGAAAGGCCTTTGCCCAGCAGTTGGACACAATATAGGCTTAAGAAAAAAACAAAAAACAATTAAAAAGACAGTTTCACTGTTTTTGTTCAACCATGATTGTGTGACTATGTAATACTGCTGCTGCTGTCAGTCTAGTCATTGAATGACCTTGTTTTCCGTTGCACCAACAAAACCAGCTCATAATTACTCAATAAGTACCTACGTTGTAGAAAACACGATACATAAGAACCTCACAGGATAACGTGAGGGTCAAGTTAGAAGACCTGTCAGTACACTAATTATCCGGCGATTATAATATCAAGCTTAGGTTTCACTTATTTTCCTTACAACATACCTGTTTAAAACCGCAATCAAGTTACTAGCAAACGTTGATAAAAATGTAGTCCTCATTTTTCTATGTATATCTCTATATGCTCCCATAAGTGGGTTCACGTCCTTATAAAGATTGAGCACGACTAATATCATATCCATCATTGTGGCATGAGTGAAGTATGACACGATTTTCTTGCCTTTTCCCTTCTTGGCTTGTTCGAAGTTTCTTAGCAAATCAGCTAAAGGAATCTGACCAAACAATTTGCTATATTGTGATGCTCCATAACTATTTCTATAGTAATGTCTCAGGTCGTCAATGTATTCAAGTACTTGCAAGTCTTCAACTGAGAATACAGCACACCACGGACTAGGTGTGTCATTGATCCCGTCCCAGGTATAGCGACATAAATCGTACAAAGCCGTGATGTTTTCGTTTGAGAAAGTAAAGTTGAGGCCTAATTTTCTTTCGACCCGTTCCTTCATCTGAAAATCAAAGCATTTTAGTGTTTTCATTGATAGATTTTGAAGGAAACCAGTGAAGACTTAGATGAAGTGAGCTGTCATTCCACCTGATGCCACCTGAAAAATAACTAATGACACACACGTAAACACACTGGCTTGACACATTAAATCAGCTGAACTAACAAATCTAAAATTATTAACGCGTACACGCAAATCAAACAAGCATGGTAACTTCTCTGTATGTAAAGAAGCCAGTAGGACAAAAAATAATAAAAAAAAAAACAAATCAATCCTTATTTCAGACAGTGTTATAGCCACGAGCACCAATATGTCAACACTTGGCAACTTTAAATTGCGATTTTTTCACGAAATAATGAATGCAACGTTGAAATACGACGCTTTACATATACCTATGGATTCGAAAATACTATGTTCCTACTAATATAAAAAGCCACGTGTATACATACTTTTGCTCGTGACTGTACACATTAGAATGTCCATCATATTACTCGTAGATTAGTATTATCAGATTATTACCAGGATTGTCATATTAGATTTTATAACTATTCTAGGGGTGGTAAGATAAACCAGTGTTGTAGGGGTTCCTGTATTATTTTGAGGCATTTAGTCATACCTACAATTGTTTTTCCCCTTAAAAAATATAAGACTCACATTTAAATAGTCTAGAGTTTTCTTATATTCAACTTCTTGGCGATAAACATCAGAATTGCGTCTCAAATCTACTTGATATTTTCCACAAGTTGAATAGGGCTGTAAAATAAAAAAATATATAAAACTGTAAGACAAAATATCGCAATTGACATATTTAAACGATTAATCGTTTATCACTAACTTTAACTTACTGCTACGATCTGGTAATCATTCGTATAATTTTCTATAGCCAAGTTATTGAGATTAAGACCTTCAACGAAGGCTCTAGCGCTCTCTTCCAAACGACGGCCAAAACCTGGAAGAAATAGGTAATCTTGCTCTTGAAGATCCTCTAGTAACTCTGGAAATGATTCCTTTATCCTTCTGCCAAAACGCAACGACTCTTGATGCCCTTCAATTGAGATTTCATATGGTTTATCCAAAATGGCCGTGTCAACTTTCCAATGTTTGATATTCTCAATGTCTTGCGCACACATTGAACCGTTTCCAATTTCATAACTTGATACAATAAAATCTTTATATTTGAGAATGTCTTTCATGTCTTGTGCGAACTTCTGACTAGGAGTTCTCTTTCCATGCCTCATAATGGCCCAGACACTGGCTGGTTCGCATCCTACAAAAGAATTTACACGCAGTTTAAAAATATGGACACATAAAAATATTTAGATTAGATTTATCTACCAAAACAAAGAGGGTATGATGCTAAATTCTATCAGTGGAATTTATAAACTTAAAAAAAAAAACAATCGAATTGATAACCTCCTCCTTTTTTTTTAATACGGTTAAAAATAGGAACGTATTTTAAAATGTCTATAAAATTATACCAACATTCTCATGGCAGCAACCTTCTTTCTTATATAAAGAAGCAACTCTTAAATAAAGAATGAAATCGCTCCACTTTCAGAAATATTCCCCAGAAATAAAGGAGGCAAAATATGTCAGAACAATCTTCGAGTGAAACCCAACTTACCTTCCGGTTTTACGATAGAATCCCTTATATCGCGTCTAACAATTTCATATGGAGTTTTACTTCCAAAATATTTGTATTTGCACTCAGTATTCCAATAGCATTCTAAGGTCAACACATATTTTACGTAATACCAAACTAGCACTGTCGTTAATAAAAACTTCATATTATTAATCACAAGAAGAGCATAAAGATTTTAGAAATAGTACACTACGTAGACACTACACTCAACATTGAGTCTCGTACGATAAATAAACACAATTTAAGAGTTTCGTAACTTATCTGCTTACTTCAAGACCTATTATGAATATAATTGTAATTAAGTTTTTAAATAAAGATAAGTAAGTTAATAAGATAATTTGATTTGAAATATTTACTAAAATATTTATAGATTTGTAGCCAACAGAGAGGATTTTATAGTGAGTTCGTTTTTTGCTTTATTAAAATAATCTGGCATGACCATGAAGAAGAAGTTTATTTTAATGTCAATGTCTGTAATCGTATGCTACTTCCGTGTTACCAAAAACGCAATGAACGTTGACATGATAAATACCTAAATAATCAATGAAACACTACATCATTTAATTTAGCCAATTTTGCCACTTCTTTTTAACGGGGCAACAACAAAAACAGTTTAACATGAAAATACATAGTCTTAACTTTATCCAAAGTCATAAAATTAACAATGTACAAAGGCAGTGCTAGTTACCATAACAATTAAGAATTATTATTATCTATATATTTAGAAAAGTTTAAAAAAGTTATAAAGGAGGATGTTTATTTTTAATCCTACTGATCTAATTCACAGATATCTGTAGTTGCATTAAGGAACGGTTTGAATATGTCCTCGAATTCTTGCCACGAACAGACTCCTCCTTTGCACAGTTCTAAAAGCGGTCTCTCATTCCGATAGATCGAGATGTGGTGGTCTATTTCATCAGATATTCTGCATCTGAAATGGAAAGAATAAAATTATATAAAAGTTTTGTATTCATTTCACTTCGATTCGGTATTATAAATCGGACTTATGTTAATAAAAATATTGATTATTATAATTTTTAAATATAATAATCAATATTTTTATTACGGCGCCGGCGCTGATTGCTTGCTACGATGATAAAAATATATGATAGCTTATTATTTAAATATTACAAACCTGTTCAGAACTGCAATCAAATTCACGCCAAAAGTAGATATAAATGTAGATCTCCATTTTCTATTTAAGTCCCTATGAGCAACCGTAAGTGGGCTCGCGTCCTTATAAAGATTGAGACCAACCGCGATCATGTCCATCATTGAAGAATGGGTGAAGTATACGGTACTTTTCTTGCCTACCATATTCTTGGCTTGTTCTAAGCTTATGAATAGATCTGCCAACGTGATTTGGCTTAATGTGCTGCTATACTTTGATGCTCCGTAACCGCTTTTATAGTAATGTTCTAAATCTCCAACATATTCCATTATCTTCAGGTCCTCTTCAGAGAACACGGCGCACCAGGGACTGAACTTACTGATCCCATCCGAAGTGTATCGACACAAATCGTAGATTCCTATTATGTTTTTGGTTGTCAACGAAAAACTGAGCCCTAACTTTTTTTCAATTCTGTCTTTCATCTAAACAAAAAGTGTAAAGGAACCTTAAATAGGTAGGTAATACAAACAATATAAAGATGTAGGTAAATAAAAATAAGTTCTTACATTTAGATATTCTGCAGTTTCCATATATTGAAGTGAAATTTTGTAAGTTTCTGGATTGTTATAAACTTCTTTGAGATATGTTCGACATGCTCCGTAGGGCTGCAAAGAAGTTTTTAATTAATTTGCTGTAGGTATGGTACGGTACGTAAATACCAATTTCAGTAATTATATTTTTTTTTGTAGAAGTACTCAAAACGGTGAAGGAATCATCGTGAGGAAACCGGTAAAATTCGAAGACATGCATGTGTCATCTACCGAATCGCACTGGGCCCGCGTGGTGGATTACGGCCCACTCCCTCTCACCGAGAGAAACATAAATATATATCATTGGAGTGTTACCGTGCACATAATCATCGATTAAATAATTCAAATAATATACATTAGGAAGTAAGCTAAATTGTTAGAAGATATCTATTGTTAACGAGCGAACATCGGTGACCGAGCTCACCGTTCATAAAACAAAAAAAGTGGTGGAGGAATGTTTGACTTCATACAGGTTATTATTATTGATCGAAGAGGTTATTCCTAAAAGTGTGTCTTTAGTCATAGTTAATTAAGTTTTGCTATAAACATACTTTTTGTTTAGGCTATTATATTTTTTAGGTATTATTTTAGCTCCATTATCTATGTATTTTTATCATATAACTATATATCCATTAATATTTGTTTGCTTTTTGTTCACCCATAAGTTGGAATGTGTTAGTATTTTCCTAATTTTGATGGGTCTTCAATTCATATCCATGGATATAACTGTCTGAAATATCAATTGTTTCAACCGTTAACAGACAGTGGGCAAGATAATTATGGAGTTATAGGTCAGAGTGTGTGATAATATGTTTTTATAATAATTATTATGTCTAGTTTAGCTAAAGTATAGTACATTGCGCGGCGTGCAATAATGAACTAAGTATGTCACATGTATCGTATACTATTTTATTAACTTTATAATTTCAAACACTATCCAGTGCCTCGCTGATGAACTAGCGGTGCCTCTATGGAACAGAAGGCCGCAAGTCAGTGGTAACAAATCCTTTTTATTCCAAAGCCTCTTATTCTTTTGAAACTCCGTACTACGCTAGGCCAGTTTAAAATCATAGTGTAACCACTGACGTGTGCTTGACTGTACCTACCATTTAACCCACGTTCGCACCAAAGGTTCGCACAGACGTAAAAATATCTGGATTTTTAACTCTCACTGTTGAGCCGAGGGATCAGAATCCAACAGAGCTCTTCCCAGCGCATCATTAAAACACAATGTTGAAATTTTGAACTCTCGGTGCTAGGCAGTGCGTTGAAAATCCAGTGCGCGACAAAAAAATCGCCGCGAGGAAACGTGCCCGTACGTACCTGAGCATATTGTGTCAAAGCATGTACGATAAGCCGCACGTCTGTGATAACAAATACAGTACAAGCTGGCCTCTTATTCTATTGAAACTCCATACTACGCTAGGCCACCTCAACGTCAAACTTATATCACTGACGTACGGCATACTGTACCTAGATATGATTCATCATTATACATACGGCGCCGTCCGTTACATACTGTCGCCTTTATGTATAATGCCTAAGGCTAATTGATGATGCTTCTGATCGCATCCATTTCGTCAAGAGTCATATGTTAGAGTAACCATGATTAGTAACAAGTTCGACAGTAAAAACTAAGCTAAATAAAAATGGGTTTTATCAAATATTGAAATGGGTATTTAAATAAATATTAAGCAGTAAAATTACTTAAGGGGCAGTTAACTAATCAGAATAAGTCGGTAAGAAATCTAAGGTGAAAGTAGCGCTCGCCGGGCGCTGGCGCGGCTCCACTCGCTTCGCTCGCTCGGCTCGCGCGTTATGAGCACAGTTCTGGCCTAACCTAACCCATTTGGTCGGGGTGCCTTGGCTGCGAACAATTCTGCTGGCACATGGTTGGTCACAACCAACCTATGAATTGCCGAACTATTTACATAATAACAGTCTTAAATAATAATACCATTTACTTATTTTTTATTTATTTTTATTAGCAGGAGTCCGGTCCGAAAGTCTGACAACCAGTCTTACCAAGGGGTATCGTATTTCCCAGTAACTGGCTTGTGGAGGTCAGATAGGCAGTCGCTCCATGTAAAATACTGGTATTCAGCTGCATCCGGTTAGACTGGAAGCCGACCCAAACATAGTTGGGGAAAAGGCTAGGCACATGATGAGTCCGGCGAACGCATGGACATTTGTGCGTTTTTACGAATCGGAAGACTTCCAAAACTTTTTCTCTGGTCCACGGCTTTTTTAATGATCCCGTTTGAGATTCGTAACAATTGTTTTTATTAAACGTCTTTAAAATCACTTGTTTTCATCTGACTTTCGGAAACACTTGCACTTACCGACGCAATGTTTATTATTTTGTTCAGATGGTAAAAATAGAACTAGTTGAATCAATTCACCAAAGCATTATGTATACCGCAATCGAATCATCAATTGGGTTTCAAAGACTTTTACATAATGCCTAGATGTTATACATTTTGCTTTAGGCATTATACATAACGGCGACAGTATGAAACGGTCGGAGCCATAGATCGGACGGCGCCGTATGTATAGGTAATGATGTATCATACAATCTGCTTTCAAGAGATGCATACCAATTTAGAAACCTGAAATAAAGCTGGTACTTACATTCGCGATGCTGACGTTTGTTTCAGCTTTCTCTATAAACAAGTCTTTATATCCAAGTCCTTCAATTAAAGCTTCTGCCGAGACTTCCCCACGAGGACCAAATGTTGGACGAAAATAATACTCTTCATTATGAAGGTCATTAAATATCCCAGGTAGAGCCTCTTTCAACCTGCTACCAATACTAACCATTTCCTGATAACCTTCGTTCATAATTTTATTCGGCTCATCAACAAAACTACTATCAATTTTCCATTCTCTAAAGTTATCTACATCTTGAGCGCATAGCGAGCTGTTCCCGTTGTCGTAACTTGATATAATATGATCTTTAAAATTAAGAACCTCTTTTATTTCTTTTAAGAATTTTGTTCCTGGATTCTTTTTTCCATGCCTCATTATGGACCAAACACTGATTGGCTCGCATTCTAATAAAAAAATGTGTTATTTGTTATTTTAAATCATGAATATCTTTTGGTAAGGGAAGTGATAAGCCGAAAGAAGCCTCTTACAAATAATAATATCATAACTTCACGCCCTTATTCCCCGAGGGATAAGGCTGGTTTTCCACCAGAGATGAGCGAGGATGCGTAGCGAAGAATGTATATAAAACTAACCCATACCAACGCTAACTTAGTTCAAGCTTTAAAAATGAAGCGATGTTATTGGCTGGTTGCACACACATCGCTACGCATCTTCGCTCATATCTGGTAGAAACGCAGCCTTAAGCAGAGGTACACTCACATTCCGCCAGTTATGTCTAAATCCCATGTAATGGGGGGCGAGCCTATTGCCATCAACCGGTCACAAATCTAAACTCCGGGCTGTTACTGAGAAATTCGTTATTGAAAAATCCAATAACATTTTGTCCAACCTGGGAGTCGAGCCCAGGACTTCATGCTCAGCAATAGCGCAAGAGCCATCTCTTGCGCTACTGCTGAGTTATGAGTCACATAGTATTTTAGTTCACTATGGGTTTTTTTTAATCAAAGTGTTTTTTATTTCTTAATTTTAGTCTACTTAACTACTAGTAGACTTAACTTACCTTCCGATTTTACGACCGAGTCCCTTATGTCACCTCTAACATGTTCATAAGAAGTTTTACTTGAAAAGTATCTGTACTTGCATTCAGTACTCCAAAAGCAGTCTATAGGCGTAACATTTTTAATGAAAAAGCTAACGAGCGTCGGTATAAAGATTAAAACCTTCATTCTGATATAATTACGGTAATTAAAGATTAATGATTTATTACACCAGGTAGCCACATAAATAACACTATTAAAACACACACTACACTCATCTATGACACTTATCGTCTTAGTAAGTTAGAATGTTTATATTAATTATCTAGTATTAAACACACATCAGGACAGGTTTTTAAATATAAATATTTGAATAAAAATAACTGATAATTCTCAATTCGTCCTCGTCTGAACCACCACAACATTTCTGGCTGTAATTTATACCAATAAAAGTTAAAGAATCAATAAGTTTAATTAAAAATAAGGTAGGTACAAACCACGCTGGCCGTTAAGGGTAAATGATGCCAGACCTGTATTTTGTAGGCAAAAAGCGCGAGTCGCGTGAACCCGCGCTTGTCAATAAGTACCTAGTACGTTTTCTCTTAATTAATAACAAACTATTGATTTCCAGGAAATAATTCATTAAAATAGCTTTACAATACCTACGGTTATCTTTTAGTGCATCGATAACTTTTTATGGATAAGACCGTTAGACTACAATAATATGAAGAATTTTACCTAATCCATATTAGAAATATCTATGCGAAAGTAACTCTGTTTGTCTGTCTGTTGTCTTTTACGCCTAAACGGACAAAAACTAGTACTTAGGTACTGTTATAAATATTCTTTGAAATGTTTTTCTAATCATTGTCGGTTCTATTAGCCTGAACCCAAAATAGTTAGAAGTGAGTTCGGTTCCTGCTGTAAAATGAGGTTGCTCTTCAGGTTTTATGTTTTTTGTCTAATAGCAGTAAGTAGTATTTTCCATACATTATAATCAGTCTAGATTCTAGACTGATTAAATTTTACTCGGGAACATTCTAGGCTCTAGAATGTTCCCGAGTAAACTTTCAGAATGCACACGCATTCTGAAAGTTGACTGAATATTTATTTTTAAGTGTAAAAGAAGTACTTAGAAACCTTCCAGATATTTTTTAAATCATTATTTCAATCGAAAGACGTCCACTGCTGGTCATAGGCATCCCCCAAGCACCTCCACTTTGACCGGTTCTGTGGTTCCCTCGAAGTTGTAGAGTATGTTTACCTAGGATAAACTGTTCAGTTAGGTATGTTGTTCCAACTTCGAGAAAGAGGTCAATCGAATCCGACTCGGCTGGGCAGCGTTCGGGAAGCTACGCAATAATTATCTTCTCATCCCACATACCGCAGTGCCTCTAGACTAATGCCAGTGATGGCCTAAGGCATTAAAACGTGGTCGCTCACAATAGGTCTTATTAGAAGGTTAAATTCACCCTACTTGATCGAATCAGAAATAGAATAGAATTGAATAATTTAAAAACAAACAAACAAAAATAATGTTGTTGTTGTTAATGTTGTTGTAATAATGTGTAAAACAATGTTGTCGAATAAAATTTAATTTTATTAATAGAAAACAAACAGCTCATTTATCAAATTAAATTTCAGTCGAAAACATCCATCGGTTAACTGTACTCTATTAAGAGGAAATGCGGGTGGTCTTTTCTCCATAGAAACGCTCCTGTTTTCTTTCTGGTTAATGACTATAAAGCAATGATTATTTACAGAATAATGAATATTAACTACTTGTATGTCTTTATGTTTTCCTTTTTGATGACACATAATTTTTATAAGCGCCAGAACCCTCAAAAAATGCCGATTTATACCTCTGTCAACACAGGCCTAGTGTACAAATTTGACAACTATGAATGAAAAATAAAAACATAGGGACACAGTATATATCCTTCTTAATTCAGTTTATGAAATATCTTTTTAAATTGGTCCAATATTGGAGGAGGAAATAGGCGAGAGCCAAACATTGTATTATGACTTTTTCTTTAGGCTTTTTCAAAAGTCTCTCTGACCGCATTTCCTCTTAAGGCAGAGTAAAATAATAATTCATAACATGGCGCCTCTATTTCCCGAAGGGTTTGCCAGAGATGCACCAACTTATAGAACAGCCACATTTCGCCAGTTACCTATGTTTATCCCATGTTACAGGGGCAAGCCTATTGCCATCAACAGGGCACAAATCCAGACTCTAGATTGCTACTGAGAAATTTCTGATGGAAAAGCCCCATAACCAACCCGAGAATGGAACCCAGGATCTCATGCTCAGCAGTAGCGCAATCCTACATGATATTAAAAATCGTTATGCGTTTGGTTCAAAATAGAAAACGGTACACTTTTTAATAGATTTATTAACACCTGTTTCATCAAAAATACTTTATTTACGATGGAATTCTACAGCCATGGTAATGCTTAGAAATAATTTAATTGTATATGAACTAATATCATCATAAAACTAATTAACTCACAATAATATAAAATATTATTTATTACATGTTTAAATAGCTAAAGCTCTTAAATCGCAAATAAAACAGACATAAATCTTAC
Source organism: Oligia fasciuncula (assembly GCA_963082905.1). Classification (NCBI taxonomy): domain Eukaryota; kingdom Metazoa; phylum Arthropoda; class Insecta; order Lepidoptera; family Noctuidae; genus Oligia; species Oligia fasciuncula. Next base: position 9,738,889 of record OY720392.1, read on the forward strand.
TTACTCAAATATAAATAATTTTAGGAATGTATAAAATTATCTTTCTATTTTTGCATAACTTCAAAGTACCATATTTGTTAAAATAAATAACTACCCACAAAAATCGGTATTTGTATTCAAGAATGGCGACAGCTTATCTTCAAATTCTTCCCAAGTACATACTCCTTCTTTGCAAATTGACTGTAATGGTTCTTCGTTCGAGTAAAAAACAACATTATAGTCCTCGGCTTCCTTGTTGCACCTGTAACAGTAGTAAAAAAAGGAGTTATAGAACAAGAATATTAACTAACATGTACAAGTAGGTACAGTCAACAGCTAAAGTAGATGATCAAAATCAGAAATTCAATACTAATGAACGGAGTTCGCGTCAGAACTGTGTGGCGTCGAAGTACTACTACTTAGAATACTTACTACGTAGAATAATTTTGAATCACTTCGACGCCACACAGTTCTGACGCGAACTCCGTTCATTAGTATTGAATTTCTGACTTTGATCATCTACTTTTGCTGTTGACTGTACATAATGATAGAAAATAACAGGAAAAGCAAAAAATAAAGCTAGACGAGGAGGCTTCTTCATGCATGCCATATCGAAATTATTACAATATTGAGTATTGCACATTGTAGGTATTGTTACCAGAACTAAAGGTGTATGCAAAGTTTCAGCTCAATCGGATAACAACAAATGGTCGAAAAATGGTTTGCTTTTGACGAACAACTTACAAATAAACGAACAGGCCAGCCGTCCCTAACATTAACCCACAATAAAATTAAGTTGTATCTAAGAACTTATGTCAACGCTGTAGTTAAAACTAAGTTTCAAAGTTCACACCTAAGATCAGCGTAACACTAAACTGACTGTCGTGTTAACTGAAGATACTTCAGTAATTTTTACGCAACTACGTTTAATTGTGTTAAGGATCAAAACTTTTGCGTACGTATAAAAGATAGCGCAAGCTGAACTAAAAAGTTTCTAAACGAATCAACAATCAATGACGTTGAGGCGTCGTAAAACTTCAACTGATACTAACTTGTTTAGGACGACCATTAGATTGGAGGAGAATACTGCTAGTTGGCTACTTCTCCATTTCCGATTGGGGTTTCTCCGTGAGCCAGTTAAGGGGGCATCGTCTTTGAATAATTTCAGGGCAGTATACACCATGTCCAGCATAGTAGCATGAGTAAAATATGTTGTGATCTTTTTCCCTTTGCCAGTTTTTACATCCTGAAAACTTTTAAATAAGTCGGTCAAAGAAATCTGGCCAAATAGCTCATTAATGGGTGTTCCGTAACCACTTCTGTAGTAGTGCCTCAAGTCAGCTATATACTCCAGAACTTTCAAGTCTTCAGTCGTAAACAGCGCGCACCATGGACTGAATTTGCCACTAAGTCCCGATGAAGTGTAACGGCACAAGTCGTACAAAGCCGTAACATTTATATCTGTTAAAGGGTAATCGATACCAAGGCGTCTTTGGATCCTGTCCTTTGACTGAAAACAAACACCAAATAATTAAATTACACTTCTGCAGAACTATTAATGTTCTACAAAAAAATGGTTGCAAATCTTACAACAAGATATTCGGAGGAGCTCAGAAATTTAACCGATTCCTCATACGTTTTCGGGTTCTTCTTCGCATCGATATATGAATTGCACGTGTCATAGGGCTGAAAAATAAAGAAAAAATATTATCTAATTGTTGTAAAAGTGGTTCCTAAGCAGTGCTAGTACGGATCACTATCGGTTTCGTAATATGAAATTGGTTCCATAATGAAAGATAAGTATTAACGGACGGTGCTTTAAAATTACAAAATAACACTCACGGCTATTATGTCAAAATCAGTCCTGGGTGGTTGTACAGTCAGTTGCCTATCGAAGAGACCATTAACGAAGGCCTCGGCACTATCAGCCATCCAAGCACCAGCCACTGCCGCTGGGCGGAATTCATAATCATTTTCGTCAAGTTTTGCCAATAATTTTGGGAAAGCTTGTTTCAGTCTTCGTCCAATAGCTTCAGATTCCTGATAGCCCTCTTTGGTAAGTTGGAAAGGTTTATCGAACGTCTCATTATTAACTTGCCATTTAAGCAAATTTTCGACATCTTGAGCGCAGAGCGAGCAATTGCCTTTCTCGTAACTAGTTACGACGTAATCTTTTATGACTAAGGCGGCTTTCATGTGCTTTCCAAACTCTGTGCCAGGATTCCTTTGGCCATGTCTTACTAGTCCCCAAATGCTGACAGGCTCACAACCTGGGGAAAAGTAATCATACAATTTTATGTCAAGAATAGGATTTCAAAATAAAGGTAATAGGTACGATATTGGAAAAAACCCATTACAGCACTGCCTTTACAGCGCAGCGCTGTGACCTTAAAGCGGCACTTAATTCACGCTTTTCTGTGACTTAAGTGGTCTATTTTTACACAGAAAAGTGTGACGTAGGTATACGATACGTGTGACTTAAGTGTCTATTAATGCACGGCGTTTAGCACCCCCGCTACGCTCGGGCGCTAATTACACGCCGGCAAAATAATGGACTACTTAATCGAAAATCAAACGTATCGTAATGTACTATTTTGGAACAACCTAATTTGTTATGATCCATATTCGATAGCTTATAAAAAAAACTCTGACGTTGCTGTCTATGTACTAAAAAGGTAATAGGTTGATGTTGTCAGGTAGGTTGTATTGCTACATAATCTTACTAGCTTCTGCCCGCAACTTTGCCCGCGTGAAATTCGTACTTTCACCTCTCACCCCGTTAGGGGCAGACTTTTGAAAACTCCTGAACCACTTCATTATTTATTTTGGTCTTACATACTGAGTTTCGAGTTAATTGGACCGCGCATTAAAATTCTCCCATACTAAATTTGACACCCCCAATCTCCCTTTAGGGTAGTTTAGAAAAACAAAAAATGCCAAACTTCATAATTTATTTAGATAAGTATTCGTGCCAAGTTTCAAGGTTATTAACTCAAGGAATAAGATTTTTCATACAAACAAAATCCCCCCTTTTCACCCCCCTACAGGTTGAATTTCCAAAAACCCCTTCTTACTGGATACCTACTCTTCACAAAGAACAAAACCCCCAAAATTCATGTCGCTAGGAACAGCGGTTAAGGCTGTGCGTTGATATATCAGTCAGGACTTGAAATAAAACTCATTCAAGTCTACTTTGATAGTCTAAAAAGTTAGTACGTAACCTATCTTGTCTATATTTGAAATACAAATTTAAGATAATTTTCAAGTTATGGATCAACAAACTAAACGTCATACTTAACAAAGTTCAATTGCATTGCAACCAAATACTTAGGTATTAGGACCTTTTTGTTACAAATGGTGACTCAAAAATCAACTTATAATACATTTCACTAAAGTAGATAACTGATTTATAACTGGCGATGGATTGCAAATTATTGAATTATATAGAATTCATATTATGATCACAAGAAGTTTGGATGTTTATTCATTTTGTTTTGGTCACAATAAAACAATATTTCTAGAACGACCTACTGTTTTGAAAAATCGCACGATAAGGGTTCACAGCTCATACCTCCGCCAATAAAAAAAAAACAAAATATTTTTTAGAGAAAAAACACGATTTTTATCCGGATATTATGGCTACGATACTTTAAAATTAATCATTATTTTTATTCATCAACTTTAATTATTAACTTACTGAGTTAGCTATAGAACCCTAAGTGTGTAAATCAGACGCGCAATGGACTAATTTTTTTCACATAAATAATGTAACAAGTGAAAAAAGACTAGCCAAGTAACTTTATAAGAGTGTTTTTTTTTGTTTTGTTAATCATAGTCCAGTCTTTGCCCAGCAGTGGGACAGTATATGTTAAACAAAAAAAAATGTTATTGCTATGTCATAGTCTGATAGGTTATTAACTAAACAATAATAAAAGAAGAAAGAAATATATATTGCAAATAAAAATAACACAAGTACTACGTTTTAGATTTTTGGCTGTTACCAAATCAAGTTTTTTTTGTAGATAGGTGCCTTCCTATAAGTATAGTTTGTTATGTTTACCTACGCGAACGTCACACGTATAAATTTGTCACTTTTTAAAGTTCAAGGATAAATAGCTAATTAATAAATAGATGACAACTATTAGGCAATTACCTATTAGATGACGCCGGCCTTGTTATATGATGAGGTCGACTTCCAGTCTAACCGAGGTATCTGACAATATTTATTCACATGAAGTGGCAGTCGCTACATGTAGGTAAGTCCACAACCTAGTTAGGGACCTAAGTAATAGGTAACACGATACCCTTTGACCCTGGAGCCCTGGACCCTGGGACTGGTTGTCAGGCTTACAGGCTTATAATGTAATAAAGTAAAAGGTTTTCACTTACCAGTTAGCTTGACTAGAGAATCCCTTATATCACCCCTAACTGAGTTGTAAGGGGTTTTATTAGAGAAATATTTATATGGGCAGCCAGTGTTCCAATAACAGAAAGTTGATGTCACTATTTGTATAGAACATAATGCTACTATCAACAAAAGGATTTTCATAATGATATTTTTTTTTGTCTAATCTTGCATTTGTCCCCACTTATGCTCAGTAGTCGACTAAGGCTTAGAGACGACTAAACTAAAATGTGTAATACAGCGTTGCTTTGCAATACCGGTTGCGACATTTTTATTTGTAATGCATTCATTCATTATATTTATTGCATCGATGATACAGGTGGCTTCAATATGGGAAATACTTCTTATGATGGACCCTTTTTTAAATTAATGGATCTCTAAAAACTTTTGCACTTCTAATGATGCACACTTTTTTTTAAATATTTGAGCCTCTTTTTAACTTTCTGGCCATTTATCACAGTTGGTCCCAGTAACAAAGCTAGGGTACCCCGAACAAACGGGTTAAGTTAGGTTGGATCTGTGACCACCCATGAGCCGAATTGGTCGTAGTAACTAAGCTAGGGTACCCCGTCCAAATGGGTTAGGTTAGAACTGTGACCAAAAGCGCGCGTCAGCGCTACATCCAAGTTACAGCAGTTACTTGGCTATTAGTATTTTTAGGTCCCTTAAATATAAATTATTTGATGTTCACATAAATAATCATTACATTAGAGTGATCAACAATATTTTTAGGATTGGCCAAATGGGAATTATTAGAGGTTTGATTAAACACATGCCCTTCAATATTTCAATAGATGCACGAATCGATTATTTTCCAATATTTTAGCTATATTCAGAACGTAACCTTGCATGGTTGATAACAAAGTAATAAAAAATACAATGCAAATAATTATATTTTTTATCATGGCTATCAATGTACTTATAATAAATGCATTTATTATAATAAGCATGCTAATCAATTAAATCGATTCTAAGTAGCTTTTAAAGAAGTTAAGAAAAAGGGCTGCAACTTGTCAAAACTAAGTTAAGACCCTTTCATAAAGCATAGCTCAATTTAATTTAATTAAATGAAATTACAAATATCTTTGTAACGAAGCCTTTTTAGGGTTCCGTAGCCAAATGGAAAAAAACGGAACCCTTATGGATTCGTCATGTCTGTCTGTCTGTCCGTATGTCACAGCCGAAACTATAAGAACTATACTTAAAACCGAAACTCATTTTTTTTCATCAATTCATACGTGGGGTATCTATGGATAAGTCTTCAAAAATGATATTGAGGTTTCTAATATATTTTTTTTCTAAACTGAAGTGTTTGCGCGAGAGAAACTTCCAAAGTGGTAAAATGTGTCTAAAATAAGAGAATGATAAAACTAAAAAAAATATATGGTGTACATTATCATGTAAACTTCCACCGAAAATTGGTTTGAACGAGATCTAGTAAGTAGCTCGCCGGTGAAAATTTAAAAACATATGATGGTACGGAACCCTCGGTGCGCGAGTCCGACTCGCTCTTGCCCGGTTTTTTTAAGTACTACATCCTTTGTTAGATTTAATTATTTTGTAAAAGCTATAGAAGCGTTTGACAAAGTTTATGGATAACGTGAAGAACACGGTGTATATAGGTAGTGTGTCTAGTCCTTGTTATTAATTATGTCTATTGACGTTTCCTTGCCCCTGAAGTATCGTAAACGATACGAAACGATTTATATATTATGTCATGTGGGTTTACAGTGACATCCCCCTGTAGATACACAAATAAAAATCATGTTGCAACAGATCATTCTCATAAAGCGCAGGCCACACCGCCAGCTAGCGGGCGGGCGGGCTAGGCGGGTGGGCGAAGCGAACGAAGGAAACTATACAAACTACGCGAAATATTGGCGAGCTAAACTATGGGGTTCACACCGAAAACTACGGAAAGACGAGCGACGGGCGGAACGGGCTAAGCGGGCTTTTCAATGACGAATTTGCACGAATCAGGGTTTAAAGCGGAACGAACCGGGTGAGCGGGCTGGCGGGCGAGCTAAGCTAGCGAAGCGCGGGCGCGCCAACGAGGTGAACGAGTAGCTTCGTTGGAATCGTCGGATATTTCGTTAGCTTAGCTCGTTAGGTTAGTCGGTAGCTCGCGGGTGTGAACCGAAGTATGTAAAGAGGTGAAACGATGTTCGCCCGCCTAGCCCGCCCGCCCGCTAGCTGGCGGTGTGGCCTGCGCTTAATACAAACAAAGAGAAACATGTGGTTCACTAGTAGGTACCTTCGTCGCGAAATGTTTTCGTGGTTTTTCTATCGGCTCCGGTATTCTAATTGGAAGGATAAAAAACCTGTCGTCGGTATTCAAATAAAACAAACAATTTTGGCACAAATATTTTATTTTTCTCAACTAAGTATATAATCATCATTTTATGTATTAATAGGACAGCAATCTTTTTCTTATACTCTACCAACGTACTTTAAGAATTTTTGTAAACATGCTCTTTTACGAACATTCACATACATCTACATAATTTATGTTCTTACTACGGTTTTAATTTTCAATTCCTAATAGTTGAATAATCACGCATGAATAGATTAGGTACACATGAGCAAAAGTGTTTCAATAACATTCTTACAGTTATTAATATATTTTGTCATCACTGTCCTATTAACGAATATCTGCCCAAAGTACACATAAATATTAATACCTATTAAGTCATTCATATATTTACAATAATATACAGATAAAATATTGGATAAATATTCAATTTAATGTCTTATATTAAATTGGCGTCTCGTCTTTATAATTACAACAAATAAAATAAAGGAGGTGACTGACTCAAGTTATTTAATTTTGTTCGTTTCAAGAAGCTTTCTGGTCGTTTAGCCGGGAATTACTGGGTTTAAATTGAAAATCATTCGGATGCCTCCCTACAATTCATTATACTCGGATTGTGATATTATTTCTCGTCTCGGGACATAATTTCAGACAATAATAGTGGTGATGTTTATGATAAATATTATCATTCATTTTGTTCCCCATTTTGCGAAGAAGGAAAATGGAGTCGTTACTTTTTCCATTCCTTTCGCTTTTTTTTATTAAATTGGTAGCTTCCGAGACAATTTAGCTTATCCCGAGATACGCGGAGTACGTATTATTGCTTATTCTCTCAAGACAGACCACTGTCAAAATTACTCCAAAATGCCACTGTTTGTTTGTACCAAAACATACGAACATCGGAAAGAGATTCAGTTAAAAATGTACTCTATTCTCATAACATCGCAATATCTTTTTCTGAGGTCAAATATTCTTTTCTAACTAGTGCAGTGCAAGAGAAGTCTCGACAGATGCACATCAAAGTCGCTGACGCGACGGCGCGGTCTGACACGTTTGATATCAGACCGCTTAAAAAATCCAACGACTATGAGTTATGATGTCTGGTATGACATGGGTATAACGCAGATGTCATTTTGTGCATAGCGATGGCTTTTCAGGATGACTAACATAGTGACTTATGCAACTATGTATCTCTTTTTAGACCAGTGGACATCTTACTTGATAGGTGGGTAATGTTAAGAGGCGTGTTGGAAAGCCAATGTTAAAATTCATGCAAATTGTTTTTTGGAAAATTCTTCACTTTTTACGTTGCATAAATGGATAAATATATATTTTACAATGAACAAAGCATATACCTTTTAAATAAAAACCATTATTACCTAATACACAAGTTAATCACCACCTTAACTTTAAGCCTAAACGATAAAACCTTTATCAGAATAAGAATTAAAAAAAAACAATGTAATCAATTTGTAGCTATCTAATTATGTTTAACGATCTCAACTAATGAGCTCTTGCCTAATATTGAAATCATAATCTAATAAACATGACAAATAAATAAAAAATTTAAAAAAAATTCCTTCGACAGCTAAGCCCAGGTACCTACGTACGGGCGATTCTTTTTCGTACACTGGATTTCCAACGCTCTGTATAGCGCCGTTAGTTGAAAATCCAACAGTGTGTTTATTCGACGCACTGGGATGCACTTTGTTGCATTCTCTCGCTCGGCTCAATACCTAGAGTTGACAATCCAGTACGCAATAAAATCCCGCCGCGCTATTTTACGTCCGTGCAAACGTGTTAATGATCGCTATATAAAAGTGTTAATAAGACTCTGATGTTCTCTGTAATTTTTTTTTGCAATGAAATGTACCTAATATTTAAGCAATAAAAGGCATATCTTTCAAATAAAGGACATCATCGACTACGACTAAAATAATAAACTTTTGATCAACTTATATATCCGCTAAGACTACTCATTTGCGTATATCAATTTTTCTTGTACCTAAATAAAGAATTTGATAGAGCATGCCCCTCCGACTTTTTACAAAATATTATCATACCTACTACTTAAAAACAATATTATATTGTTACTTTTACGTTACACATTACCTACTATTTAGAGAGAGAAATGCATAAGACTTCATATATCACTAGATGACTCACATCCAATAGATTTAATCCATTAATTTATTTCAAAGAATTATGTTGGTCCGAAATTGGAATAGGTGATAAAGTATCTGCAAAACAAAGTTTCGTTGTTTTATCGAACGCTAGTAAAGGAGAATGGAAGTGAGATCAAAGTATGGAGGATATGGAGATTCAGAAAGGAATTGGCCTAAAGTCAGAAAAGCCGTAAGTGATTTGTGCAGTTAGCAGTACAGTAAGAGGCAAACGACATGGCGGTAGACGACGACATCGATATTATCACAAGTATAACTGTGACAATGATGTCCATATAATAAACATTCAAAGTTATTTTGTAACGAATTTTGTTAATTTGCTTACAAATTTTAATCAATGAGTTTGAGGTGTTAGTGACATAGTGTGGCTGTTAACATAATTTAACCGGGATGGATAAATAGTAGTATTTCACGAAATACCGCGTGTTTAAATAGCTGGTCAAATTGTTTTACTTGGCGCGTTAAACGCAGCCGCAAAATATTCCCGCCGCCGTAGAAATTGTGCTTGAAATGTGGTTGAATTTTATCAAGACTTGTGAAAGTGTATAATTTGGGGTCCATTCACTGGCTACCCACCTACGGGTATTTACATACGCTTAAGGAAAAAAATATATTAAAACAACCGAAAAATGAATCAGAAGTTCAACATTACCCTAGAGTATGGAGGTATAAAAATCTATTCGGAAAATATTGCTTATTCTTTCCAGTATAATTTGTTAGACTTACCAAGTAGGGAATATTAATGAAAGATATAAGACAAAGGACAGGATAAATATAATACACATACGAATATGTGTGGGTATAATAGAGAGAGAAAATTCTAAACTAAAGGCTACGAGGGTGCAACTCTAGGAAAAAGTGAAATCTAATATTAACACCTAATCCGATGTTTGGCAGTATTTCATTCATTTGATTAAAATCCTAACTATAAAATATAGTTTCATTATTAATTAATTTAGAGAGTAAGTAGTTAAGATTGATTACGTAAGGGGATGCTTTAAACAAATTAGTTAGTATTTAAACAGGGTACAAGGAAACCGCAAAGCCCTACTCGGCCACGATAATGGCTACCCACATCGTTCGCTCCGCTTACTTTCTCCAATCGCTTTACAAAGCTTGTTCGGAAAGTATCGGCTCTAAAGAGACCATGTTGATTTTCGATAATCATTGAAGTATCAAACTGCGCTAATGCATTACGTTGCCGCTAAAAGATGGATCGAACAAAATTTCGATTCTATTAAATTACATGGCGATAAATGAAAGACATTTCATAAATTAGGATCGGGGAAATATATATGACATTAGAGCAGGATATGTCATAAAAGAAGGTTGATAAGCTTGTTCTTATCTTTTATAAACTCGTCAAATCTTAAGAACAGGGGAACTCCGATCATGAATCGCGATTCTATTTGTATCATATCATAGTACCTACTTACTTTTAGACCATACTATCCTTTATCATCAATTACTGATTTCTTGTCTTCCCCTTACCAAATTGATTTGCTTTTATTACTCAGACGCCGCCCTATTTGCTTCATAAAAGTATTTCTTTTTACTTAATACAGTAATAAAGTCTCATTTGCTTTGAATTCCATCATTATGTCTTCATTTTAATTAGTTAGCTACAGTAAAATTAGGAACATTAATTTATATACTAATTGGTTTTATTCACAATCTAGTATTGTGATTCCATTCAACTCCCATGAATACATTTCCAATGACTAAACAAAATTGATATTTGAAATGCTTTAATTTATAACTCTAACTTTTACTAAATACAATAAGTCATAGAACGAAATATCTATCACGATCTATACTATAGGTTAAAGCACTTTAAATTATCTGGTCATAGCTAATTAATATTCTTTCACATATAATATATATAACATTTACGATCGTTAATATCAATTCTACGGATTTTCTCATACATAATTTTACGCCTAATAAAAAGCTTATATCAATTTACTGGACGTCAACATCTCCATACCTAACTTACTTACCGAGTACCATTATTTAAATTGTTTGACGCAGATCCAATATTGAAGAAGCAATTAAATGTAAAGTAAGGCAGCCTTCCAAATGTAATAATAATATCAAGACACTGAAATGAACACCGATTCACTAACTAACGCCTGTGAGACGTGTCCGCATCAAACAATGTAAAAAAGGCACTAACTCAACCACTACGGGCGTATTCTGGTCGATACTCCTTATCGCTCCCTCGCCGAGCGGCAATGAGAGAAGAAAAGTGATTCTGAACAGACCTATTCCTTTCCAAATGCGGATTATAGCCTTTCGTTCATCCCGGATCTTGTTTAGGATCTACATTAGCCCTCTTTTCTTGAAGTGCTCCCAACAATGCTTCCCTCATCTCTCGTTCCGAGCTGCGCCATAATCGTATTAGTTCCTCTTCTGATAATAATGACAATTCTGACCTTCCTCCCACCGGAGCTACCCTCGGGTATGGTGGTGCTGGTGGTAAGTCTGAATCGTCTTGAGAAACTAAAATCTCGACGCTGGCTCGTGAGGTAGGACAGTCTGTACTAAGATAGTTGTCAGATCTATCTGACACATCTTGATATGACCGAGTGGAGGATCCTTCCGCTCGCCGAACCATCGGCGAGGGTGTCCGGAGACGAGTGTTGATATCGGGAGGAGAACTGTTCAGGACGTCTCGACTGAGTCTTCTTCCTATATTATGACTTGTGCGTTCATAGATATTAGAGACTGAGTCGGAGTTAAGGACCGAGTCTGTGCTAAATCTTCTTACGTTGAGACCAGCTAGACTACATCTTTTTCTTCGGCCTCTCGGTGACCGCAGCTGTCTAGGTGATCGACCTGGTCCCGATCGCGGCGAACGATTGGACACGTCGGGGGACGGAGATAAAAACTTACAATCTGTTACTTCTTCCGATGCTTCAGTTTCTGTTTCTACTGGTTCTTGTTCTTTTATGGAACCTAATGAGTGATCGCGTTGCTGGACCCTGATGGAAACAACAGTTTTGTTAGACGGAAATGTCAATGTTAAGATTTCAAAATTAATTATGAAGCTAATTCTTACCTTCTAATCGCCTGAATCATTTCATACAGTTGTGCTTTACTTTTTCGACGTCTACGCTGTTCGTGTTCCTTCTGAAACAAACGTTCATTCCTATCGTAATCTGACCAACTTAAATTATAATTTCATAGTGTATAAATTAAAATGCAATTACCCTTTTGACACTTTTCTGGAAAAGGGAAGTAAAATGTCCTTGACGGATAGTATTGACTAGTTCTCGAGCCGCATGATGAGGTGAAACCAGTTCCACGCAGTTTATAAATCTGTACAGTTTCTGTAACAAAAGATGACGTACATCGCATGAGTTTGAAAAAAAGACGACGAAACGCAGACAACAATAGGTGTAAGAAGACGCGACTCAGAAAACAATGCGGCAAAGAGAAGCGCTCGTTCAGTGTTAAAAGCCGTTCTGATCAGTGGCGCGGTTGACGTAATCCTAGAAGAAGCCATGATGGCTTCACGGTTGAGTAGGGCAAACAAAGTACCCTCAAAGTGTGGCCGACGCCACCGGCGAACTTACGATCATACGATAGTCTTTGACTTACACAACTCTACACATTACCTACAGTTTAGTTAAGAGGATTATTTTAGGTTGTAACATTAACAGCAACGTTATAACGACCATTTTACGTACTTAACAACGATGTTATACCTAAAACGTAATGGAGTTGTTTGTGCTCAAGTTTCACAGAAAAGGCTACCTATTTATTTCACACAGCTACCAACATTATTACAGTAAATTCTTGGAATAAAATGAGCCTCTTGTAAGAAACAATTTCAGTTGTATGTTTCGTATAGATAATTGAAGGTCATATTTTGTAGGTCAGTACTTATGTAAGTCAAAGTTATTCAATTTATATTTGAAGAAGTATTAGTTTTGTGGCCAATACTAATACTTGGAGTGGCATTGAGGACATATTCTCAGTTAATTTTCATATAATTTTCCGGCAAACTGCATCCTAGTTAGGTCAGGCAAACTTCCTGATTAATTAAGTATGAACATACACTTCGGTCGCGATCTCGACTCTGTGCTTTGTTGCTATTACTTTCTTGAACGCTTTTAAAAATATCAGCTTAGTTTATAAGCAAAAAAAAGTCAGTTCTGCCGTCTTTTTAGAGCATTCTAAAAATAAGATTTTATGTTCGTTGTCCGTATAGAAATATACAAGATGTTCCTGTAATAAAACTAGCTTTTCTCTCGAGTAACGTTGCATTTTTCGATATTTTGAGTACCTAAACCAAACGTTTGAAAATACGAAGACATAGATAAGTATTCGTATTTGTAAACGTTTGGTTTGTTTCGAATCGTAGTGGTTTATTTGAGGTAAAGAACTTCTCAAATCAGACAAGGTGTAATTGAACCAACACAAAACCGAAAATCGAGGGTAGAATCGATTTCACTCATTTCTAATACCTACTTAACTTGTACCAGAAAATAGTTTTGATGGAATAATTTACGACAGCAACATTACAAATACCTACATTTGACAATAATTATGAAAATAAATTATAACTTGCCTGTTTAGTGTATAAAAATAATTGAGGTATCAACTGTTAATTGAGTTAGGTATTTCAATTACACCTTGATGATAATAATAGCTAAACCACACCTTTAGGTAACATAAATAAATATTAAAAATAATAACTCACCTGACTAAAAAACATAATATTTCTACTTCTCCATACCGTTCCTTTGGGCTTGTGTCGGAGAACGGGCAGGGTGTATTTATAAAACAAATGCTCTAGGATCAATATGAGACAGCCCACGATCATCCCAACACCCAGTAGAATGAATACCCCAGCGACAGCTGCCACACCTTTGGACAAAATATATTTATTATTTTAAACAAACAATATAGTAATCCTGCAAAGAAAAAAAAAAAAAAAAAACATAATCGCCTGTAGTTCTAAAGGGTCAGGCAGGTGTATCTATGCTGCCGTCATAAAGAAACGAACCTCGAAATGCACGTTAAGCCGTTGGTCCTGCGCCTGATCTCTCTCCGGTCGTGTCGGATTGCCGTGCCTTCGGACTATGAGAGTGAGAGAAGAGGGAGTGTACCTGTGTCTGCGCGCACAATTGTGCACTATAATAATATCTCCCACGCCGAAGTCTAGTCTCCGTTGAGATTAGCCGCCGTGGCTAAAATAAGGTCTGGAGGACTTTACGTCTCACGTAAAAGAGGGCAGGCCGATTGCCATCAACCGGGCACAAAACTCGGGTTGCTACTGAGAAATTCCTAGTGGAACCCAGTAAAACTTAAAAACCATAAGAAAAATAAATATTTATACATAATATCAAAAACATAGATTAAAAAATTAAAAAACCAATCAATTATAAATAATAGGTACTGTTATCATAAGTCTGGTCACACTTATAAGTTAGGTACCTATATACAAGGTGTTAACGGAATAACCTAAAACCTGAAATCACGAAAAAAAAAATCAGCTGTTCCTTACATTTATGTTCGCATATCTCGTTAAAATGTATGGAACAGCTGATTTTTTTTTTCGCGATTTCATGTTTGGGCCCATAGTAAAAGTTGTTCATAATGATGAGTACAATGACTTCTTAAGAGGTTTTGGGTTATCCCATTAACACCTTGTATACAGGCTGACTATTATGTATAATTGTATACCTCACTTTACTCTAATTATCATACCATGATAATATTCACACACATATTTAAGAAAGAAAACTGTCAGATTCAGTTTCATTAACCACTTTTCAGAGTCAATAAACCACGATAGTTTCAACTTCATAAATTAATAGTTAATCGCATAAAGTTAACCGGGCGGTGTTGGCAGGACCTCTTTCTTTCACCTTTAGAATTCAAACGATAATTATAAGTTATTTCGAAACTAAATAAGTACCACGAAGTTCTTGTTAGAAAATTTATTGGTGTATTTAGTTTGCATAATCAGCCTTTAACGTTTCCCACTGCTGGGACACAGGCTTCCTCTCGGTGGGAGGGAGTGTAATCCATCACGCGGGCCCAGTGCGGTTTGGTAGATGCCACATATCTTCCAATTTTTGGTTCTAGGACATGCCGTTTTCCTTACGATGTTTCAGGTACACTTTCGTGAACTAAGTTTACACTTTTCCGATTGAAGTAAAACAAAATAGATAAATAATCATCAAAATAAATAAACTGCCCGTTAAAAATATCAAACATTCATTTTATTACGATTATTTGTTCTTCTGACCCCTAAAAACTGCTTCGTACCTAATGGAGCACGAAAACAGCAAAAGTTTCACTCGGAATTATAAATCAATCAGACAGTCTATCGCCGTTACTTTTATATTGATTTCGTCAAGATCGAACGATTTCAAAGTGATCTTCAGAAAAACGTTCGTATTCGGAGGTATTTAATGTTTTTTTTCTTATTTAATATATATATCACGGCTAATAGCCGAAGTGCGGCTACACCTAGTTTTAGCCGGCCACATGCGGTTCGTGTGTATTTCCCAGTCTTCAAATACTTACCTATGGTTATTTTTAATAAAAAAACGATTTTGCTTTTGACACCTTTTAATACTTTTACTCCGGAATTTGTGTGCAATGTGCTATGAAAGGATTTATCTATATAACCATTATTTCAAGTTATTTGAGTAAGTAGGAGGTAGGTAGGTACGTATACCTTCTTTGAGACGGTAAAGTTTTATACCAACCACTGAACCAAAGTTTCAGGGCGCCACTCTGTGTTAACCAATGGGTAATTAAATAATTAATGGGGCTCTAATACGATTTTCAAAATGTACAGCGAAAAATTACACAGTCAATTAAGCAACGAAATTATCAAGATCATATTTAAACTTCAATAGATTTTATCAAAATTCATTACGAGATTTATTTTCTCCACTTTTCCTCCCAGATCTGTATCAAAGAATTGATCTATTATGGATAAATTCTTTCGATATTAAGTTGATTTCTTTCTTGCCACGATATATGGGTTCCATTACGAAATCTGTCAGATTGGCAATTTGTAGCATGTCCAAGGGGGCTTGTTAAATTGATCGATCCTTTATAATGAGAAAATGGAGTATATTAATCTCAAATGTGACGTTATTTGTGCTCTAGATATAGAAACGCCTACACATCAATTTACTATTAGATAGATTGTAAATACATACACTTGAGAGCAATGAATTAGGGTCACATAAAGATACCTGAAAGTCTTGGAAACTAAGAATGCTAGCTTAATGAAATAAATTGTGTATAATAGACAACCAAAATGTTCCCTAAAATGTCGACTGGTAATGTACCCAAGAGACTGGCAGTCTCTTGGGTACATTACCAGTCGACAGCGATGCGGATGAATTTTTCGACGCTATTTTTTTAGTTTCTGTATAGTTTTAGTTAAGTTAGGATTTAATTTTGTTATTTTTAGATTGTATATATATCTTGATTTTTCCCCCCCCTAAATTAAGAAAAATAATATATAAAAATAGTATGTGTATAAATAGTGTGCTGCTTGAGAGAGTGGAACAGTATAAATACCTGGGTCGTATTGTTACGTCGGACCTAAAGGGCGACGCGGATGTTGAGTAGCAGCGGAGGAGGGCGTTGTCGGTCAGGGCTAATATGTTAGCACGCAGGTTTGCGCGTTGTTCGAGGGAGGTAAAAATATCACTCTTTAGAGCTTATTGTACATCTCTCGACAGCTGCAGCTTGTGGGCGAAGTATACTCGTGTGGCATACAGCGCCCTCCGCGTCAAGTTCAATAACGCGTTTTGGGTGATGGTGGGGCTGTCACTCAGTAGCAGCGCCTCGGGCATGTTCGCTAAAGCGCGCTCCGACTGCTTTCACGCGACGATGCGCAAGCGGTGCGCGTTCCTGGTGCGCAGAGTGCGGGGTAGCGCTAATGTCGTCCTGGCGATGATCACAGACTGGATTGCCCGTACAGCCGGCAATGCTGTAGCAGGCATATTGTTACATAGTAAGAGTTGGTTTGTCTGTTTCTTTTGTCATTTTAGTTTTTGTTTCTACCTATATGAGTCCTGTTGCTTGAAACAAACTTATTTTATTTTTAATGTGTGTTTCACTTTTATATTAATAAAAAAATACATAAACAAAAAAATACCTAATCTCATCTTATAACTCCATACAGTTAATGTTAACCTCTTGAAGGTCGAATGAAGTCATTCACAATTTCACCAGTATGAGGCCGGGCATTGTCATGGATAAAGATAGCATCATCTCCCAAATTGACCATAAATGGACCAACGTATTCGTTTAGGATTTCTTCCACGTATCTTTCGCTAGTTAAAGTGCCGTTTTCTATAACCACCAGCTTTGTGCGACTCTCTGCAGAAATTCCGGCCCATACAAGTACGGATCCACCGCCATAGGCCATTTTCTCTTCGATGCATGCTTGCTTGAATCGCTCCACACTCTTGTTCTTCCGTCGTTCATATAGAGCATAAATCTCAATACTCCAATTTAAGTGGTTCCAGCATATGATAATCTCGAAATACGATGCCCACGCTCCAATTTAGGAATGTTGCAGGTCTTAATGGTTTTAAATTTGCTTCAGCAAGTCGTTGTCTTACAGTCCATGCACTTGGGTTACTTCCTCTGATGCGTCGGAAGTTCGAAACTTATATGTAAGTGCAGTTCCTGTGAGAAAGCATTTTCGAAGCATTGTGTTGACCAAGTATCAATAATCTCATGCTGTGGTACACCGGGCACTGTTTGTTCCAGGTCTGCGTAGGTTAGAGCCGGTTTCCTTGTAACCTCGGAGAACTTGTTGTACAGTTGACAGCGACACACCAACTGTCCTTGCTGTATCCGCTAACTCCGGCCGATTTCCAGCATTGTGAGAATTCTGGTTCATTCTTCAGGTGTAAGCGACATTATAACAGCTTCAATAATGAATACTGAACATTAGAAACGCTGTTTACATACCTTTTTATATGACAGAATAGAAACAAAAGCAAAAACAGATGCAGAAAATTCGTAGTTCCATTTACAAAAGTCCCATTTTTTTTATTTTGGCATTTTTGATAGCTTAACTTTATAGTAACTAAAAAGTTTTATTGCTTTCATCTATCGAACATTTAATTGTCTATTAAACACAATTTATGTTAGCATTCTTAATTTCCGAGACTCATGTATCTTTATGTGACCCTAATTCATTTCTCTCGAGTGTATTTTTTTCTCTATGAATGTACCTAGGTACCTCTTAGCACGGTCTGTACCGGCTACATCAGAATTCAGACATCTTACTGTACTGAAACTCGAGACAAGTACCTATATAGTCATCCATTTCAAAAACGTCAAGCAAGCGAAGTGAATTTGGAATAACAACAAAGCAACTGTGTCAAACACATGTTACATTTACCAAATTATTTACGATCAAGTTACCTATGTTTGTAAAATATTGTGTAACAAACTTTTCCTGTAGGATTTTATTACTCTTAAGTATTTGTAGAAAATAGAATTCGTAGATATTACGTTAAATTTTGTGTAGAAACTCAATACCAAATACAGATACGAAGAATTGAGTACCCAAGGCTTCGTAGCGAATCGCGAAGTTTTATAGCTTTCTGAGATGATACTCCGAGATAGCAGATCACTTGGCTCGAACAATGGAGCTTACCTAATGCTGATAGTATTCCGGTATTTTACGCCAATTAAATTAATTTAAAAACGTTGAAGTGCGTACAATTAATAGGGCAGGAATAAAAACAATTTTTAAGATCACGGAACAGTTACGTTGCCATAAAAAAGGCACGATAAAAATATTCATAACATAACTCAACTCCCTCATGTCACTTTACTCTTAATCGCTCCTTCGAGAGTTTATCCCAAGTAAGAGATAAACACAGTGTTGGTGTCAGCTCAATTTTTTCAAACGATAAATCCCATGTTTAATCTTTTAGGTCGCCTGGTGGTAATACCTCTCCCTCCAGAGCGCGTCGGTGAGGGGTCGGATTAACGTGGGGGTGGCGATAAATTCTAATGAAATTTCCGCCTGAGACGAGCTATCCGACTACGTAAATGTTACGAATACACATTAAAATAGTAATGTACACCGTTCTACCCAAATCGCGACACTAATAAGATTCTCGTAACATCTTTTACAGAAACTTGATTTTGCAAAGTGACACGTAAATATTCATGAACCCAAACAAACAAAGCTTGTTTCTCTAATTAGGCACTTTCAAATATAATGGCTTCTGTCTACATAGCTGAAAAGTTCTTGGAAAGTAAAACTATCTCTTTAGAGTAAAGCTTACCGAGTGGCTTTGGTTGGATTCCATAGTCTGGGCTGAGTTTGAAACAAGGCAAACCACCATACCACTTTTCTGTTAGAATATCCATGTAACCGTTGGATGAATACTTAGCTATCACAGCCGATATGCTGTCCTGAAACAAAAAGAACGAAAGTGATTTTTAAAACCGAACAAGGGTCACGGATATTGCAAAATGCAAATGTTATACAAGTGGACATATTTGTAAATGTCGGAACAATCGGACCGCGCCCGAATGATTACAAAAAATGGAAACAATAGCGTCACATCTGCGTCGATATTTCTGTATAACAAAGCGTCAAAAATAAAGGAAAAATCTCAAAGCGTATCATGATGGCTCGAAACAAAAACTCTCTTTCCGTTGATTTATGTCACTGATTCTGATAATCCTCAGGGATATATTGAACAACGTCAAGATAAAATGACGTATAATCGGTTTAGCTGGAGCGACATGACACCCGACTATCGATCACACCATTAGGAGTTCGCGTGCGTCATCCATCAATCTTTCGTGCAAAGATCCGGCGTTGCCCACACCACTCAGGGCTCCTAAAGTCCTCCGATTCATGTAAGTCTTCGCTACATTTCTTCAGAGACGTTGCTTAGTCACACGGTCACACCCCGCCTAATTTAGGGCACATTAACTTTGTGTTACCTATAATTTATCTATAACGTCGTGCTGAATATTATGTATTACCTAATTTGTCACTGTACCTACCTTCAAAGGGAATCCTTTCGACATGCCGATAGCATACGCATCTTCAGCGAGAGGATGATCACCAATACGCTGCAGCTTGCATCCGTGGTCAGTGGCCCGATAATAGTCCAAAACAGGAGAGTCAGCTATTAAAAGATCTAAAGTACCATTTCTGCAACAAAGAAAAGGGAAATACTTTTAGATTTTTATAGGTAAACGATTTGGAAACCGACACTGCTCATAACGTTTTCAGGGGCAATGGAAATATTTACAAAGTAAACAAACGTCGCCCGTCTCATGAACGCAAAGCGTTAACCTGTAAGCGAGCGGATCCCTAAAACTCGGAGTGGAATAATAAATATAATGCCTGTCATAGCTATAAAAAGTACAATAAAAACAGATACTTTCAGAGTAATGTTAACTTAATCCGACGTGTGAATAAGGTACAAAATATCTAACAACAAAGTACCTCACGTGACACATTGCAACCACTCTCTGCTCTTAGTTGACAAAGTTGGGGGCTTTTCCGGTCTTAAAACGCGACCCTTTGTTTTGACTGGTGACAGTTTATAGCTTAATTGGTGAAATACGAAAGCGGGTACTAAATCTGACTATAAAACAAATGTACTAAAAGGTATTAAGTGGCGATCGGAGTCCTGCGGGCTTGAAAATTTTACGAGATAATAAAATTCAAAGCGTTTTTTGAATCAAATTATCGAGTTCGCTATCGATATTCGGATTCCTCTCATTAAAAAATTAATGTTTCGCTTTGAGTTAAAAGCGATTTATTGAGCTAATTACTTCTGAAGGATTACAATAGAATTAATATTGAATCCTGAACTGATGCGGCTTGTTTCATATGCATTTCAGATTAATTGATGTTTGCGGTCTGGGCCCACAATAGAGGGTTGAGGATTGACAATCTCATTGACCGCGTACGATATTGACAGACAATACTGTACGTAGGTATGCGGCGTTCTATATCACATGTTTGAGAAAGGTGTGGTCATCGTCCTCGCAAAAAAAATATGAACTGTCCCATACAAAACTTCAATTCCTACTCGACCCAAATGTATGGAACAGCTGATATTATTTTCGCGATAACTATGTTGGTCACAAAAATGTATGTTGCTTAAAAATTTATGTAAGGTATGTTGGAAAGAATTCAGTTTGATGATCTGTAGCACATCCTTAAATATGAAAACACCTTTTTGGTAATATGCTGTATAAATATGTAGTTTAATATGAATAAATAACTACAATGTAAAACCGGTTTTTTACTTGATCATGGACGAGTAAAAGATAATCTTCAGAGGTCTGCTAATACCAATTCGTACGGCAAACGTGGTAATTGTGGATTCTCTCCATTGTCCGTTCATTATAGCGCTCGCCCGTGTCCAGCTGCGGACGTTTACATGTGACCAATTCTTATAATTCTTTTGACATTTGGTTTTCTACTAGTTATTTATGACTACTAGGCTGGCTTTCTTCAAAACCTATCTAAAGATAACTTTCATAATATCCAACAACTTTAAATACAAAGTTTGATACTTCACCGTAAGTAGCAACTTAGTAATTTTATATGCGTATCTTATGCCTGAACTTATAACTTGAGTTAAGTTAAATTATAATTTGGAAGCCAGACGCACAAACTTTATTATAACCGCCTGCGTCTATAGAAAAGGTTTGTATAATATCTTACCTGAGTCGCTGAATGCCTTCTTCAATATCTTGAAGGGCGTAACGACGCATTTGCTGCGCCAGCTGCGGATTATTTCGTTGAACAAAGTACTCAGACACCGACGACCTGGACGTCCCCACTCGCAGAGATAGCCACTACAATATAATTAATACTTTAGGAAACTCTTCGGACACTCAACTTATACCACACTCACGTTAATTTACTTACATTACTTCGGCCTTGGTAGTCATCAACCGCATTGTGAAAAAACAATCCCGCAATCAGAGCGGCTATATTGGCAGTGTAACTTGCAACGAATATCACAGAAAATCCACCCCAAACGTTTATCAGAAACTTATTAGGCCAACTCTTAGGGGCTTTGAATGCCACCAAATGTCCACATAAAAGCCCCCACATAACCCAGAGCGCACTGGAAATGCTAAAGTTCTTTGATCTTTGTCGTCCCCAAGGATTTAAACCAAAAGGTGAGAGCCATTCGTATATGGCCACAGCTATAGCAGTTACATTTAGAGACGTAAATATTGCGATCCATAGCTCTGGTGAGAATGGAAGAAGGAATGCAAGCAGCGGTATGTCTGGTCTTTGATTGGGGGCTGCTAGTATTGACACGCCACTGAAAAAGTAAGGTTGACTGTAGTCTATGACTTCTGCCCTAGCCGCGGAAACACTTAGAGCTGCAAATGACATATGAGCGGCTCCGGACACCAAATCTCCAATAATACCATTCCATTTGTCAACGCTTTCATCTGGCTCAATATCAAAAAGGTATGGCGTTTCTTCTGCGTCCTCCTCCACTGATTTGTAACCGTTACGGTATTGTGAACGATAACTCTGGTAATTTATCGGGGCATATTCGCTTGCTACCGTTTTATATTCAAATATTCGGTGAAATGGTTTGATAAGCTTCCTGGATCCGTATAATCCATCCTCTACGATATACAAATGAAAATCGAATTCTAGTTCTTGAGCTATATTTTCCAGAAGATCCATTGCAAGTCCGTAACAACAATGCGTTTCCATTTTAGTGAATACGGGTTTAGACGTGGGGAAGAAAAAATCATCTTGATCACTTTCCCTTTCCAATTCATTAAACGCGAGGGTTAAATTATCTCGGTCGGACGTTTGTGGTCGGTGACATAGAAGGCCCCGGAGACATTGGCCATCCTCGTCGAGCTCTCCTTCCATGACGAAAGGGGGAGCTAGTGCCGTGACGATGCGGAATATTGTGCGAGCACCGTCAGATTGTCCGTGAGCTACTAATCTACCTCCTGGCCACACGATTGTATGGAGTCTCACGCTACGGCCGAGCACGCGTCCCACTTGTCTCCACATATTTTCTCCTTCGACTCCTGATGGTACTAAGTTTAAGAGAGCGAATGAAGCTGTTAGTGTTCGCTCAGATTGCTCCATGCCTCCAGCAAGCGCCGCCGCTGCAGATATCCGCGTCTCTCTGTGAACAATATAAATTAATGACTTAAAGACATAAAATTCATAAATTAAAATGCCTTCGTATTGAACTGCGCACTAAAGATTTATTTAACGATACTCGTGGAGACAGGTCAAATGAAGCTAGAGTAAAACTTTAATATCTTGACCTTTTTAATATTCTAACCATATTATTTATTTATTTTATTAAAACTTTATGCACAAGTAAAAGAAATACTGTACAAAGACGGACTTAATGCCTGAGGCATTTTCTACCAGTCAACCTTAGGGTGATGCAGAGACAAAAATTATTATTGAGAGAAAAATTATTATTATTGAGAGATTATATTGCTGAAAGGTTTAGTTGAAATTCCTCATGAAGAAATAGAGTTTTATTCTACTTATTTTTTCAAACAAAAGTATTTGTTTTGTACCTATATGTATTTGTACCTATCGTAGGTACAAATTCTAATTTAAAAAATAAAATAAAAAAATAGTAAAGAAAGAAAAATACCTTTACTTGTTACAGAAACACGTGCATACAAAAATATAGTTAAGTCGTATTCAAATAAATTGTAAAAATACAGTAAATTACGAGGAGCATGAAGGATTTATTTTCGTGATCCGAAGAAACGACAAGAATTACTTAAAAAACGAGAATAAAATTATGAAATGAAATGAAATGATTTTATTTTGTAAGTAGGTTTCTACAAACACTTTTACACGTCAAACACGTCAAACATGATTTTTTGTTGTTTAACCACCATGAATCGAAGACAAAACAACTCTGAAAAAAAATAATAAAAGATTTTATATCAGTGGACAAACAGTAGAAACAAACATTTTTCCAAAGATAAAATAGTAAAGTAGTAAGCGTTGGATATGGCACATTTCAAAATAAATAGAATATCATAGCTTTTATTAAAACTAGCAGTATCCAATTTCCTGTTACTATGTGTAAATTTACAGGCATCATTAGTTGCATATCAGGGTTTACGGGAATAATATAAATAACAAATTGGATGAATTTTACAATCCTGTACTTTTCATTGAAATTATTTAAAAACAATTAACTTTGCGGTAATAGTAGATTGTACGTTCTCGGTATAGACGTGTTTAGAAAAGTTAGATCACAGGCGAATTTCTTAAACCATCACACACAGTCACAAACGGTTGACACAATATTTTCCTTTCATTCGAGCTTGGATTTATGTATACAGAAATAGTTAAGTAAAAAAATTGTGTGGTTTTCGGCCCTCGGTCGAGGAAATGGGTGTGAACATGCAATATCCGCGTAGGCCCGCCGATACCCGCATTCGACCCGAGCCCGCTCCACACCAAATGATAAAATAACACTACTCGACCTACACACGGGCTGTTTCAATATTTGAATGTTCCATTTTAAACATAATTCTTTTTAAAATTTCCTACGCAGGAACGCCTTTTCACGGTATCTAGTATTTTTTAATTGGAAAATATTCAGAAACGACTGTTATTGTAGGTACGGAATTTTAAGTATGCCATCGAATTCAGTCGTTCCTAATTTGTTTTGGGAAGTTCATTGATTTTAATATGGCGACGAAAATGATACACGTAACAGAAAGTAATAAAAACTGTTGGTGTAGAAAAATGACTCTTCTGCGAAATAAGCGACAAGCCGCTCATACATGCCATGATTTGTAATCGGTGTCACTCATTTTGACATTTCTCTGACGGTGACATAATTTTACGTGCATATTATCTATTATTACCTAAAAGTTATTAATAATGGTAAATTGTCAATCAAAATAAATTATAATTATGTAGCAATTCTATCGCTGACAAGGGCCACATGTTTTGCCTAAAACATTATGAACGCTAAACGGCCGCCGCCAGAGGCTGTTCAAAGTTTCACTCATCTCTAATCCGGGATTTAGACTCGGGGCAAACGTCCCTGCGACGTCTCCCCAGGCAGCCGGTTCAAAACACCAGTGTTTTGAACCGGCTGGGCTTTGGGATTCTCTTCAAAGCCACAGCAGCAGATGTATACAAACCAATATTTATTCCTTGTGCGTAAAACCAAAGGGATTTTCCGTAACACGCCAAAGAACTTTATTTCAGAAAAAGTTAAAATTAAAGTCATTATTTATAAACTAAAACTTTCCTCACTCAACATTGTGCAAGTATTTGAGGTTGATCAACGTTGCCTTTTTTTGACCTTTGCTGATGCATAGTTAAATTTTATAGAGTCGAACAAATGAACGCCCGTGGCACTCTTCAAAAAAATCGGCACGTGTAGGAAATAAATGAGGTTTGCCATCTAACAAGAGAAGGTTAGGTTGTGAAGACATGTGTAATAAAAAGGAAAATGATTGCGGAGAAGGAAGCATTGTAATGGCCGCTAAGCCGAGAGTGCGTAAAACTGTATTCACCAGCGACCTGACCTATTTAGCTGTCCTAATTTCTGAATGAACTAAAAAGGGAACTATCTGCGTCAAGTCATGTCAGTAGATGGCGATCATTTCGTCGAGTCAGCCTGCACATCCTGGCCGTCTGCCAAAACTTGCTGCCGTGCAGTTCCGACCGATTTATGATAATGTGATCGAGTTGGATTATACCCAAAAAATATTACGATATACTTACTGTGTATCTTCAATGTCTAATTCAATCGTGTTAATTTTAGATAGCTGGTTAGAAAATGGAAAGATCAGATTTTATTTTCGAATTACGTAGTCATGTTGGTAGGTGCGTAGGCTAGGTGTGCTTAGTCACTTCCCCAATGTTAAGTTATTGCTAATCGATGTATTGCCGCAAAGTAGATGGATTACCCTTAATGACTGCGCTGCTGTCCAGCAACACTAATTAATAAAACGGTTGTGCGCAGTCTAATTATTTGGTTAACTCCGTATTTGAAGCATTTAATTAAACGAATTGGTGTTCCGGACTGTTTCCATTTTCATCAAAATACTCGTATTTTAATAACATTGTATTACAAACATTAAGGAAAATTACTTTCTTTAAATCCAAAGTTCCTAACAGAAAAAGAATGTGTTATGAGTTCAGGGATTTTAATATAACCTACTACTTAGGTAGACGGAATGCGAGCTATTTAGCTTCAAATTGGAGGAAAGTACGAACTAATTTAAGCGCCAGCGAATGAAGGCAACGCTATTAGTCACTCGTCGTAGTCAGAGAGCAAACTATCCCAGGAGCTGTCCTTTATTTTCTAAAGTTCTAAAGTAACTCGGTGATTTCACATGTAGTAAGGAAGTAAGAAATTACCGCTAAAACATCCATTTTTTACTAGTTGCTGCCTGGCCAGAAAACAATACTAACAATGGAAAAGTTTTAAAAGTAGGCACTTTGTAATGTACGCCCGAGAGTTTTAAATAAAAAACTTACTTCCAGTCTTCGCTGTGAGTTCTTAAGTAATTTCAGAAAAGACTTGTAATTTCTTTATTTAATATACGAAATTGTATTTATGTAATACATGTTATATAGGTGTTACAGGTAAGGTAAATATGAATATGAAGCTTGTGGCTAAGTAATAACAGCCGGTCGATGGATCAGCTACGCTTGCCGCGGTTTGGCCGTGGATGAGTGACCATCTGATTCTTTACATACGAAGACCCCTCCGTGTATCGGAAGGCAGGTTAAGCTGCTGGTCCCGGCTGTCATTCGTGGATCTTTGACAGTCGTTACGGGTCGTCAGAAACCCGAAAGTTTAACAACCAGTCTTTCTAAGGGGTATCGTTTTACCCTCAGGAACTGGGTTGTGGAGGTCAGATAGACAGTCGCTCCATGTAAAATACTGGTATTTAGACTGGAAGCTGACCCCAACATAGTTGGGAAAAGGCTAGGCAAATGGATTGATGTAAGGTAAATACGAATACAACGTTTAGGGCTGGTCTAAGCAAACAAACGCCTGAAACTTTATTCTCATACCTCAAAAAGGTTCATAATTCATATCCCAGTTCAAATAAAACGTTTACAAACAAGTGTTTCAAGATAAACAAGATAACAAGCGCTCAAAATGGTGGTGATATTCCGAACAACAAGTCTCATCAGTATCATAGCACGCTCATGATTTACAGAAAGGAGAGAATTGATTCGATACAAGGTTCATTTATCATTTGGTGGATCCTAAGCATTTACACGCTTCTTCAGGATACATTACGACAATCCCTGAATAGGGTTAAGATCGGATGCCGATCACGTATTTTATTGAATAACGTTACTCGGAACGTGTGCTTTCCTACACCACTATTAGGGGGTCAAGAGCGGGGGTCCTTGAAAGTCTCACCTAGTTACATGACCTGCAGTGCGATTCTGTATCCATCTCACCGTGAAAACTTAGGTGAAGTGAGCGTGGAGTGAGCTGTCAATAGTGTCAATTCCTAGCAAAAACAAACTCACATCACCTAAGTTTTCACGGTGAGATTTTTACAGAATCGACCGGCTGATTTAAGGTTCTCTATTTTGTCAATAGATGTGTTTTGTTTTAGATATGAAAACTAGATTAGTGATCAGTCTTATTTTTACCCGACATGAAAAAAGGAGGAGGTTTTAATCAATTTAGTTGTATTTTTTTATGTTTGTTACCTCAGGGCTCCGTCATTTATGTTACTGTTACTAAGCAAAAGAAGGTACACGAATTTATGTGGGGTAGGTACCACAGCTAAAACGTAAAAATAAAAACGTTATTAAAAAAAATAAACCAACTACCAAAAAAAAACAGTACAAAGTGAAAAATTACTTAAACTTCGGAAGTCGGTGGCAAAAAAAAACCGACTTCTGAAATTAAAGTTTTTTTTTACTTTTTTGCGTTTTTGTGGAAGTTGGTTGTTTTTATTAGAAAGAAAAGTTGGATACAAAATTAATTCTATATCTGAAAACGGAGATTTTTTAGTAACGCATATCGTCATATAACCGCCTACTAGATGCCGTCTGTAAGTAAGCGCTCAACGGTTTCACTTTTATATTTATTGTCGTTTTGAGTGTATTTTTCATATGAACAAATCTTATGACATTTGTCGGGATATGAACCAAGTGGTCTGTAATTATAATCTTTAGTAGGTACCTTATATCAATAGATACGTACCTACTACCTACGGATACGAATAAGATTTAATTGCACACTTATATCGTTTGTGAGTAATATAGGTGTTGGGATCTGACCCTTAAAGATAAAGTAATCCTCACGTCTTCCTTACCAATAACAAACGGGACGTGCTGATAGTTTATATTAGAAGGGTGAGTGGGTTCACTGAGTTAAGCTTATGCCCGTAATAAAAACAAGGGTGCAAATCAATTTTAGGTAATATCACTACTAATAATATTCAAATTTACCAATATACTCGTAAATTGTTTCATGATAGTGACTATTATTTATAGTCAATATGTGCGTAAATGTGTCGAAAAGATACATTTTCCTACCTCACTAGCACTAATTTAATAAACTGTGCTTTAAAATAGCTTGTTCATTTTTTGTGTTTACAAGGTTAGCGTTGGCAGCATCAAATTGATAACAGTGTTTAAATTAGTATTTGAACTTTTAACTAGCGACCCGCGTCGACTTCCCATTGCTGCATTGGTGTAATTTAATAATGCCATTACATATCAAAAATCCAACGTGAAATTCTAATTGTGCAGATATCCTAGGATATCTTCTCATTCTAGATTAAATGCGACGCGACGGTACCTAACGAAATCTTTTCTAGGGAGTTTACGTCATTCGGTTTGCACTCGAATCACGTAAGAGCTAAATTAAAACCAATTTCTTCTATTCTGTTTCAAAGAATTGGGTTAAGGGGGAGGTATACTTTGTTTTGGGGATTGGGGGGTGTCAAAATTAGTATGGAAGAATTTTAACACGCGGTCCGATTAACTCGAAACTCGGTATTTATACTTAGATCTATATAAAATTCAAAGTCCTTACTGACTGATGATATCAACGCACAGTCTAAACCGCTGGTCCTAGAGACATGAAATTTGGAGGGTGCGTTCTTTGTAAAGAGTACCTAAGTATCCACTAAGAAAGAGTTTTTCGAAACTCCACCCCTAAGAGGGTGAATAGGGGGAAGGTAAAATTTCACGCGGACGAAGTCGCGGGCAGAAGCTAGTCATATATAAAAATAAGTTAGAATATAGATTTTTAGTTTTACGGTCTTCGAGTAGTACCAAGCTCAGAAACTTCCAAGTTCATTGATAAATGAAGTAAGAAGGCACGAGTAAATATGGTATCCCATTGATTTTCTGAGTGGCGTTCCCCAGACCCGAAGAGACATGTTTGTGAAATTGCTGTAACTCTCCGACCTCAGCACATATTGGAAACAGCGGAAGCTTGTGGGAACGACGACACTTCGAACGTGTTTGCAGTTTTATATATTTTTCTTTTGCATTGAAATATGAAGGCTACTGATATGACGTGGACGTGACATGTCACGCGCTGCTGTTTTGTTTTTACGCGTTTTTCACACGCTACGTGTACCGTGTAACGTGAATTTGGATTACATTTTTCGTGCGTACCTGACTACCTGCATGAATTTTGCATTATAAATATGAATGGTTGATTTATCCGTTTCTTTGAGCTTGTCTGTTTTCTAGGAAGTTGTTATTGTCTGAAACAAAATTAAATAAACGGGAAAAGGAGGAAAAATACTGCTATCAAGCAAGCTAATTAAAATTTCTCAAAGGAAGCACGTGTAGTATTATCTGACATCCAGCTTCCCATCTAAATTATCTATCAGGGACTCCTGAGGTTATTATGGGTCACAAGAACCAGATTAAAATGAATTATGTTTGAAACTATTGCTTTAGACTTTGAAAGCGCTGTAGATTTGTAGATCATTTTTAGGGTTCCGTAGCCAAATGGCAAAAACGGAACCCTTATGGATTCGTCATGTCTGTCTGTCTGTCCGTCCGTATGTCACAGCCACTTTTTTCCGAAACTATAAGAACTATACCTACTGTTGAAACTTGGTAAGTAGATGTATTCTGTGAACCGCATTAAGATTTTCACACAAAAATAGAAAAAAAAAACAATACATTTTTGGGGTTCCCCATACTGAGAAGTGAAACTCAAAATTTTTTTTTCATCAAACCCATACGTGGTGGGGTTATCTATGGACAGGTCTTCAAAAATGATATTGAGGTTTCTAATATAATTTTTTTCTAAACTAAACTAAAACTATTCATAGTTTGCGCGAGAGACACTTCCAAGGTGGTAAAATGTATTTTAGACGTTACAGGGGGGGGGTAACGTCTAAAATAAGAGAATGCTATAACTGAAAAAAAAATATGATGTACGTACATTACCAGTAAACTTCCACCGAAAATTGGTTTGAACGAGATCTAGTAAGTAGCTCGCCGCTTAAAATTTAAAAACATAGGTATGATGGTACGAAACCCTCGGTGCGCGAGACCGACTCGCTCTTGCCCGGTTTTATATTTTGTTACTACTTGTTGACAGGCCTACACTGTAATTTGAAAACATTGTAAAAGCCAATTATTTTTAAAAGAGTAACCGTGGAGGTTCTTGCCGGCTCTTCCCCATAGGAAACGAACAATAATTGGAACCGTGCATCTATTATGTGCCCAATGTAGGTTTATGTGAAATAAAATATTTTTATTTTGATTTTCAATGAATTTTGGGTTCTAATGGTCAAACTGGTGTTGAGGTCGGTGATATGTTAGTTGAGATGGACACAAAAATGTGCTTGACCCGAGTAGCTGTACGGATACACGACTAAGGTACTATAAACTCTATGAGGTATCTACGCAATTTGGTGGCGGTAACACCCTCGTCACTGTCAGGTGCGGCGCAACGCGACGGACCGCACAACGAAGCAATAAATAAACTTTAACAGTTTACTATCAACCCTGCATTTAATTGTCTTGATACTTTTTTACCTCTTATAAACTTTAATCAAAGGGTACCTAATTGTGACTTTCTCTCTCTAAATAAATAAATTCTGCGAAAAAATGAATAGATTCTCTTTAATCAGAACTTTAAGAAGTGAATGGAGCTGGGCGGTAAACTCGGCTAAAACAAAATAAAATTAAAACGATTGGAATATGCCAAGATTTTTTCCGAGCGTATTTCAAGCGTATCCTAACCTATTCCGGAGCTAGTGCTCCCATTTGGCTTCAAGTGGAATGCGGTCAACTCCGGTCTATTGAAAAAAAAACAAGTGAGCTTTACACATGGCCAGGCTTAATTTTCTTTTTTTTATTACAAATAGATATGTTTTGATTAGTGTTACTGTTGTTTCATTTATTTCAATTCTGATGAACTTGATTGAAAAATAGTATTAATATGTTTTGATTGCATATCTTCTAGTTTTTTATTTGATTCTATTAAAATTGATTAAAATCGTATAAAAGCTCCATAATACAAAATGTCGTACAATCATAAAGATTGTGTTGCCCAGCTACCTATTTTTGGGGAAACCCTGAATTATTGGGGTACGATTTATTTGATTGAACCCGAGAGTTACCGGAGATACTCCAGGTAACAGTGTTCAGTTCTTTGGTGTACTTTCTGAACTATTGAAAATCGCCGCAAAGATTTTGGTTGTATTCGAAGAAATGTAACATCTACCAACCCGCACTGGTCCCGCATGGTGGATTACGGCCCACTCCCTCTCACCAACAGGAGGCCTGTGTCCCAGCAGTGGGAACATCATAGACTGATTATGCGTACTATGCAAGGATTTTGGTCTAAGTTATAAACAACAAGGAAACTGAATCTTCGCCCATCAAGCCACTCACGCCGCGACTAAACGATTTAAGATCTAAACTCACTCTACGGAAGCGTAGAACATCTATGAATCAATGCCAAGAATCGGATTACGTTACACGAAACGAATGGTGTAGGTTACTGCGGGTGACCAACGATGTCTAGTAGATAAGACTTTATGAACCGTAATGCGGCCACCGATATAAACCCACGAGCTGCTCTTTAAGATAGAGACACTATAAAAGTAATCTCGCCTCGTTCTTATACCCGCTAGTCAATTTGCTTTTATGGTGATGTTCCGCGCTTGTTACCCTTCTATTATCATTCCTATGTTGAATGTCTCTATACTTAATAACTGTAAAACGTCTTAATTGTTTTCCTTAACCACGTTCTACTCCCACAGCAATGAATTCTAATTTTATTTACATTTACGTTCAGCACTAATTTGCTCTCTCTTAATGTTTAACGGTTAATTAAGTCGTTGGTTAAGTTTATTGATCGAGCATTAAGTTCGTACACAACAGTTTGCGTCGTTAGCGTGTCAATTATAGTATCGATTCAATTATCTACTTTAACTGTTGGCAACTTGTTGCAGACAACACATTATTTTCAGTGTCGGTCCTAAAATCAAGGACGGTGTTGTAATCTTTCATTATCACCCTCATAATTGCGAGCACAAAAGAATCGACATCCATAAATTTGCGGTTCACAACCTCTGGAGTTGAACGTTATCAAAATTAATATTTTAATAAGGCGCGGCAGTAGGCAGGATCCGTCATGGTGTGAGCAGCAATCACTCACCGCCGCCGCTGCTCCCGATATCCTCAAGGTTCTTTCTCAACTTAAATCGAGGTCATTAGCAGCTTTATAACTTAGCGCAAAGTTCAGCACTTGACAAAAGATATTTCTGCTGAATAATTTCGGCACCATTATCTATTTTATTGGACGCCAATGAAAATTTTTAGTTTTTAATAGTCATTATTTGAAATTGGTTTTCGGGACGGGTTACAATTATACGTGGTAGTAACATTCGCTTTATTATTAAAATAAAATTAAAACGATGCAGATTCTTTAAAGTATTGAGTATTTAAAAGAGTATTAAGTTCAGAGTAGTAAGAACGTAGGTATCAGTAGTCCGTAGTACATAAATATAACAATAAATCGAACAATTATTTGTGAAATAAATAACTGATTCTCAAAACAACTAACTGCTTCAACATAAATGGGCTTACAGGGTACTCGTATTACTCTAGGCAACTCAGGGCATTGAACCTATTTTACATAAGTAAGTACCTAAATAGTGACGATTTCCTAGTTTAAAAGAACTTCAACGTAGATAGATTACCTTACAAATTCCGTAGAAAAGTCCGCGGCAGCATCGCTCGGTTCTTCCCAGCAGGACGCGGTGGCATCGCTCAAAAACTGCGCCTGAGCAGACCATGCGTCACAAGCACGTAGCACACGCCTAAGCGCACCAACTGTCATTCGCACTGCTGCACGTATAAACGCCCGATCTATACATAATACAATCTGGCTTTTATAAACATTTAGTTAAAGTTAACATAACACATATAATAAAATCAGAAAAATTAACTGTTTGCCAAATTAACTACCACCTTAAATTGTACGTATAGTCAAATCACAACTGCCACTCTTTGTCAGTTGTATGAAATGGCTATCACGGAAAATTTTCGTAGTGTATCATTGGGTTTCTGATAGCCTGTTCGGTTTATTTTTTTGAAGAACCTCGTGTCGGTCATAGAAGCTTGGTTTACATTAGGTGATATGGGTTGTTACAATTTTTTTAACCAATCAAAAAACGTAAAATTAAACAGCAGAAATATTTTCAGCGAACATTGAACTCATCAACTTTCAGAAACGGAGGTCAATGTTCGCTGAAAACGTACAGAACTTTCACGTTCGACTCATTCCATGTATCACAGTGATTCACATCAAGAACACGACACAATCGCATCCCAATAACGTCACGTATTGTCAAGCTTTCACACTAAACCTTTTATGTAGTGTCCTTTGTATAAACCTACGTTAATCTAGCTAGAGGACAATTCGATTGAGTCCGCTATAGCTTTTGGAGCACAAAACTTTGATCGTATCAATCTAAAGTTAAATCTGGCTGGAAATCGAACACAAACTACCGAAAGGAATTACTGGATTCTACAGTTTTTTTATATATAAATTTTGAGAAAACTTTTTAGCAGGTAATTTTAAAGCGGTCTTAAAATGCTGTTAAATTAAGAATAAAATATAGATATCTGTTAATTTCATTGTTTGGCGGGTCGCCACTCACCTATTTTCACTGGCTGTGGATGCAGAGCCAATAGTCCGACAGGAAGGCTTTTGAAGATCACAGTTATGTTATCTTTAATATTTTGTCTTTCTTTCTCTAATACGTCATCCTTCTTCAGATGTCTGTCACTTCTTTTTTCAGTTTTGTCTTTAAAATTATGCACCGAAGACGCATGCACCTTGGGATTCATTATGAAATCACTAATATCACTTGATAAATCTATTCTATCATTTATTCTTCTAATATCATCATTGCTATTTATATCATCTCGTCCGAACTTTACATTTTTAGCTACATTCACATTTTCTACATCTATGCTATTTACATATTTATTAAAAGATTCATTTTTCATTTCCCTATAACTATTACGTCTACTATTATTTCTATTATGAAAGGACATTCCCTTCGCAATTGAATTGTTTTCGATTTTAGAAGTTTCAACGCCTTTGTTATTTACATTATAATTTCTCATACTTCCCGAACTAATATTGCGATTACTAACATACGATTTACTAATATTTAAATATAATAATTTGTTGTTCACACTGTGTGCTTCTGAAATATTTATATTTCGATTTAAATGACGAAATTTTGGATTCCTAGAACTATTTTTTAAATAAAATTCATCACTGACAAAACTTTTTTCTACGATTTTATCAGTTTTCATCAAAGTGTCGGGGTCTTTTTGTTGATCTTCTATTGTATTATTGTCAGCATCGCCTCGTTTGCTGCGGTAAAAGCGTTCGTATACTAGTGCTTCATCATTATCCCTTAAGCTGTCTAAATCTTGACCGTTATCTTCGGTATAAAGGGTTCTGTTACTTATATTGTGGAAGATATCAACATCTTTTGAAGCATCTAGCCAGATCCAGAAAAAGTTTCCTTCGAGCATGTTAAGTCGCTTTGCCTCATCCATAACAAGCTTAGCGTAATTGACATCACATATCAAGACAACAACGCCTCGGGTCAGCCTTGATATCTCAGCTAGCCGCCTGCACACACAAAATAAATTGAAGTACCAACTATTGCTCACGCTGTCGTAACACAACCAATAAAGTTTTATTGGTTGTGTTACGTTATTGTTGTTCGATAGCTAGTAGTTACAAGCTTCAAATCCATAAAGATTCAAAATGTTCAGGACAAAATTGGAAATAAATTCAATTACCTGAAAAGAACGTGGCGAGAAAACTTTTTTGGAAGTGACAGCCATTTCGGTTCTAAAGGCGGAGCTGTTATTATTGAAGACAAGTCTTTCCGTAGGGACAGTGTGGTGTAAATATCTTCTTCTGCTAGCAAAGTAAAGGAGTGCCAGTGGGTGTGCAGCAATGTTGCTCTGGAAATAAAAGAAAAACCTATGAACTTTCATAATATTCCATAAAATTCTTTGTTACTTTAAAACTTAGAAGGAATTTT
Organism: Oligia fasciuncula; assembly: GCA_963082905.1. NCBI lineage: Eukaryota > Metazoa > Arthropoda > Insecta > Lepidoptera > Noctuidae > Oligia > Oligia fasciuncula. The sequence goes on from OY720392.1 coordinate 9,774,344, forward strand.
ACCTGAGTGCGTGTAAAGTTTCTCGAGCAGTGATTTCCAGTCGGATCTCTAGAGGAAGCAATTCCTGTGAAGAAAACAACCTTTCATTAGTATACATAAGATGCTGCATTACAATAATAATTAAGTTAATTTATATATCCGCACCCTAACCCTCATCATACTTAATTGTGTACATATCATGTCGTCAGGATCTGACCAAAATCCGTATAATTTGTATTTGAGTAGTAATATCCTAATCATGTCGCGCTTTGAGATTGTTATTAGTCTACGTCGAGTCGTAATCGGCACGAAAGTGAGTAATAAATGGCCATAATTTACCGCGACACCCGTCCTGCGTTTGCGGCTCGAATGCGGGATATTGCGGGGAATATCTCACCTCTGGCATAAAAGTTTTCCTACAGAACGACGGAGAATATAATGTCCGCACATCAGGAATATTATACACCTCATAAAAATCTGATTTGCTCCACATGTGACAAACTCAGGCGTATCTTTATCTGTGTTTTAAGACACTGCCGCGTTTTATTACTTCACGAATTGTTTGTTCTTTTTCGGAATTCTACATAGTCTACATATTTAACTAATACCAACAAGAGAATTTTCTCTAAAGAAAGCACCTGGTTTGAATAGATTACCTTGTATAGATGTAGTCATGATGTAGTATATCTACTTAGTATGGGATTAGAACGTCGCAGAGTATAAATTGATATTTTAAGCAATTAATATGCTCCATAAGTCTCTATAATTAATTTGCCTATTGAATACACCTCTGAATACCTATATACTAAAAATGCAAGGCTACTTGTGACAACCATCCACATCATAGTATTTATAAGAATCCAATTAATTCTGCCTAGGTATCCGATTTAAGTAACACCTTGCATTAGAACTAAGACTTGCCTGTTGTAATTCACATTAAAAGTTAGTCACTAAGATGATATGGGCATTCCTGACCTCGCTCTGTGAGAGAATAACTGGATTCCGCAAGCTCCAAACGTCAACTTCAGGGAACTCTGCATAAACCCACGTCCACACACAGCTTAAACGACGGTGGCGAACTAATTTGCGTACGCTGTCAGAGCATTTTAAACACCAACTTTGAATTTGCAAGTCACATTCTCTCACAATTGCGAATGAACAATATTTCCTGAAACCAACATCGGTAATATGCGATTTTGCATTTGTTTACGAGAAAATCGTAGAGAATATTTTTGTTAAGACATAATAACTTTTGTTGTGCTTGTAAACCCATTGTTGAAAAACGCAGGTTCAAATGTTAAAAAGTTTTTGTAGACTCGATTTATTTGCGCGAAACAGAACGGTTCGCTTACACGCAAAAGGTGGTCTCGACAAAATTGAGATAGAGAGATTTATGTTGAAAATTAAGGTTCATTTGTGAAGCCCGGCCGTTCCCTAGGAGTTCAAAGAAAAGGTAAGGAGAGAGATATCTAATAATGTCATCAGCATATCCTATAAATAATGTCGGAACGTGTCGCGCGCACCGTCAGTTGGTGCGGTCGTCACGTAGACGCATTATTTCACTGCCTCGTTGGCTATTCCCAACTTTATCATAGCAAGGGCGACTAATAGGTGTGCATAAATGGAATCGTTGGCAGTCTACCTAGCTGACGGCACTTTCGACAACCCGTGTTTTTTCATGATACAACCGTATACGCCTAATTTTTGTTTTTATCGCGTGTTATTTATCTTGAATTCAGTCCTACGTCAGTTTCAGACAGAGCGAAAGGATTTATTATATAACTAGCACTTTGCCCGCGACTTCGTCCGCGTGTATTTCGTACTTTCCTCTAAAAATTTCGAATATGTATGTTTATGATCATTATCATTTATTTAGATTAATAAGTATTCGGGCCAATTTTTAAGTTTGTAGATCAAAGGAATCAGATTTTTCAAATAAACAGGATCCTCGCTTTTCACCCCCACAAGGGTGGATTTTTGAAAAATCGTTTGGGATGACGTGTCCATAACTTGACTCAAAGACCGATACCTACTCATTTTCGAGTTAATGGAAGCAAGCAGTAAAATCCACCCCTTCTTCTTAGCGTGTCGATAGCAATCTAAATGGGTCATGTGTCGGAGACCATTTTGGCTCTTTCGCTGGAGCCAGTGCTCTGCGAACCACTGGTGGCGCTATTCTTGCTAGTGGATACAGCATTTCCTACTATATTTCCCAGCAATCCTACCCTTAAACTTTATTACCCTTTTCCACCTTGGTAGCAGTCGAGTTTTGAAAAACCCTAAAGCACATACGTACTTTTTTACCGAGTTTAGAGTTAATCCGACAGCGGGTTACATATTTTTCTAACCTATTAACTTTGTCACCCCCTAAATCCTCTGTGAGTGTATTTTTTTAAACTATAAGTGACATTATTTATTATAATTATACTCAGCCAAATATTGCCAAGTTTTAAGTTTATTAACCAAATGAATAAGATTTTTCGTATAAACTGTATCCCCTCTTTTTATCCTTAGAGGGTTTTGAAAAATCGTCTGGGATGTTACTATAGTTTGACATAAAGATTATTTATACCAATTTTCCAATTAAACCACGTAATAAAATACTCCCCTATGAAATTGACTATCCCTCTTCACCCCGTTAGGGGTAGTTTTTCTAAAAACTTTGAAATATTTTATTATATATTTTGGACTCTGGACGCGCTCGTTAAAATTCTTCCATACAAAATTTTACACCCCCAATCTCCCTTTAGTTTTAAATTCATTAACCAAACGAATAAGATTTTCATATAAACTGTATCCTCGCTTTTCACCCCCACAGGGGTGGAATTTCGAAAAATAGTTTGTGATGTGTTCATTAGTTGACTCAAAGATTATTTAAACCGATTTTCGAGTAAATCAAGCCACGCAGTAAAATCCTCCCCTGTAAAATTAACTACCCCTTTTCACCCCATTAGGGGTACATTTTCGAAAAACCCTGATACACTTGTTCTCTATTTTTGGTATTCAGTATAAATACTGAGTTTCGAGTTAATCGGAACGCGCGTTAAAATTCATCCATACAAATTTTGACACCCCCCAATCCCCTTTTAGGGGGTAGTTTAGAAAAAGAAAAAGTGCCAATCTTCATAATTTACTTTCGTGCCAAGTTTCAAGTTTATTAACCAAATGAATAAGATTTTTCATATAAACTGTATCCCCGCTTTTCACCCTCATAGGGGTGGAATTTCGAAAAATAGTTTGTGATGTGTTCATTACTTGACTCAAAGATTATTTATACCAATTTTCGAGGAAATCAAGCCACGCAGTATACTCCTCCCCTGTAAAATTTACTACCCCTTTTCACCCCGTTAGGGGTACATTTTCGAAAAACCCTGATACACGTTATTCTCTATTTTTGGTCTTAAGTATAAATACTGAGTTTCGAGTTAATCGGACAGCCCGTTAAAATTCTTCCATACAAACTTTGACACCCCCCAATCTCCCTTTAGGGGGTAGTTAAGAAAAACAAAAAATGCCAAACTTAATAATTTACTTAGATAAGTATTCGTGCCAAATTTCAAGTTTATTAACTCAAGGAATAAGATTTTTCATACAAACGAAATCCCCCCTTTTCACCCCCTTAAAGGTTGAATTTCCAAAAACCCCTTCTTAGTGCTGCCCTACATTATAAAAGGAAGCCGTGTGCAAAATTTCACATTCCTAGACCCAGTAGTTTCGGCTGTGCGTTGATATGTCAGTCAGTCAGTCAGTCAGTCAGTCATTCATTCAGTCAGTCAGTTTCTCCTTTTATATATATAGATTCCATATAAACCCAGTCGAGTAATGGCATCGTAAACTTTTGATAATAGGGGTCGACTATCATCGATATTCTCTTCGCCTACAGTTCACGCTGAACATAATTTATGGTTTTAGAAGGGTTGGCTTTAAAAACATCGAGTGACACATATTTTAAACATTCATACATTTTTTTTTACCTAATGTTTTTTACCAATTGTTTATCATTTAAACTACATTATTATCACAATAATATTATAGAGGCGAAAGTTTGTGAGTGTGTGTGTGATTATATGTTTGTTACTTCTTCACGCTCAAACAGCTGGACTAATTTTGATAAAATTTTGTATGGAGGTAGCCGACACCCTGGATTAACCCATAGGATACTTTTATCCCGATATTCCCACAGGATCGACACTTATACGGGTGAAAAGTATATAAAAAGGAGAGGAAATAATCAAAGGGGGTCTCCCTCGTTTTACCAAAAAGAAATTGCCAAATTATCACTTCCCAAACAATTTTCCGCTTAATTTCATTTGCCAAATTATTACTTAGCGAAAAATCTCTTCACAAATAATTGTAACCCAAACCTAATGTTTGGCAAGTGAACGTTTAAACAATAACTTGTTTACCAACTAGAACTTTTACCAATTTTTATTTAGTCAAATATTTCAGTTGGAATAACTCATTTTACGCAAAATTACATTTGCCAAATATTTAGTATTGTAGCGGTATCTACAACGCCACATGCGAACAACGCGTCATACTACGTCACGCAAATCCTACATCGCGCAAGCAGAGTTTACCGCGCAATTAGCATAGATACAACGGCCCCGACATAAATCAATGGGCAGTTGCCCGCCAGACATAACACCCGTCTGGTCGGAGGATCCTCCCTTTTCCATAGAGTATGAGTGAACTTTACACCCTGTTCCTCATACCTCTATACTGGTGACTCCCTTTTCCATAGAGTATGAGTGAACTTTACACCCTGTTCCTCATACCTTCTATACTGGTGACCCCGAACATGAACGTCAGCGCAGCCTTCGTGCATCTACTCCAGCGTGACGTCATCATCACTCCCGCAAGCTTTAGCGGCGAGTCACCCAGCCAGCCAGCTTCCACGGCTTCAACGGGTATCCTGACCACCAGCATGCAGCGACCGCGCATTCCTGGTCATCACCCTCAGCCTCATCAGCAACCTCGGCACAGCACACTGCACTTTCGGCCGGTCCACAAGCAGAGTCATAGAAACCCTCTCCTGGTCGACACCAGCAGTCAGCCTCAACCCGGCGCTGTACCACATCCGACGCACTGGAGCATAACGCAGCGCCACCCCGACTCACTGGGGACATCTTCGCAGACAGTTCCGACTCACCGTGAACTATGCGGCAACCGGTTCCGACTCACTGGAACCTCAGCTGGACTGGCAAGCATCGCAAGATACAAGACTCAGCCCACTATCGACCTCCGGTCTCCGGGGGGGAGTGATGTAGCGGTATCTACAACGCCACATGCGAACAACGCGTCATACTACGTCACGCAAATCCTACATCGCGCAAGCAGAGTTTACCGCGCAATTAGCATAGATACAACGGCCCCGACATAAATCAATGGGCAGTTGCCCGCCAGACATAACACCCGTCTGGTCGGAGGATCCTCCCTTTTCCATAGAGTATGAGTGAACTTTACACCCTGTTCCTCATACCTCTATAGTATCGTCAGTTTTCGCAGTTTTAAGGCAGCCATTTCAAGCATAAGATCTAACTTTGAAGACGTTTTATTACAAGGGTGTTTTTTCCACTGGGACAAATTCTAAACAGGTAATAATAATATTAAGTATTCTGGTAGTTTTTTTTTTTAATAATTAATCTCGTCTAACTAGTTCAGTTTCGGGTAGTCTGTTTTTTTCCATATTTTTTTCTATATAATCTAGTCGTTTCTGGCACTCGCCGGCCGCTGCCGCGGCACCGCTCGCTTCGCTCGCTCGGCTCGTGCGTAGGAGGTCACAGTTTTAACCTAACCTAAGCATTTTTTTTTATAATTAACCTCGTCTAATTCGTTTCTCGATAGCCTGCTAAAAATAATCTCTTTTTCCATATTTTTTTTTTTCTATATAATCTAGTCGTTCCTGGCACTCGCCGGCCGCTGCCGCGGCACCGCCGCTCGCTTCGCTCGCTCGGCTCGTGCGTAGGAGGTCACGGTTTTACCCTAACCTAACCTAAGCATTTTTTTTTAATAATTAACCTCGTCTAACTAATTCGGTTCTCGATAATGTCCATTGCAAAAAATTTGAAATGAATGAAATGATTATTTTAAGATAAAATTGTATTTTTTAATTATATAATTTAAAAAAAAAACTTATTTTTGTCTGTATATTTTTTGTCATAACAAATCATTTGACCAAACATTTATTGTCTAAAGATTGTTTGCTGTAATAAATCATTTGATTAAAGACCAAATGCCTAAATGACATTATCCATAGCAATATTCTGCCAAGTAAAAATTTGACCAAATGAAAATGTGCATACTAAAATCATTCCAAACATTGCATTGGTTTAATAAAAGGTTTGCCAAAATTTGTTTGGGTAGTGAAATTTTTGCAAAATCTTTTTGGTAAAACGGCAGGATCCCAATCAAAGGGCATCAAAAAATTCGTCCGCATCGAAACGTGCCCAAAAGGCTGGCAGAATTGCCATACAACGTGGCAATGGCCTTTTTTTTGCCAGCCTGATTCTTTGGTCAAAAAAAAGGCCAACCCTCTGGTCACGGTTACTCACAAAACATTTTCCTCAACAGTGACGCCTGTTAAAAGTCTTAAAGCTGATGTAGTAGATTCCATTTCTCAGTTTAAATAAGAAGGCGCTGAACATCGAGGTACGTTTGCCATCAACTGTCACATGTCACCATCCGTGCATGTCACTGCCATCGCGGGTAAAAAGATAGAACACTTTGGCCGGGACAGTTTAATTTGTTTTATGGCTTTTCAAGTTTAGAAAACGAAGAAAAAACAATTTTCATATAATTACGTAGGTTTGTACGTGGTATATTGAAGGTATAGAGAAAATGTAGGTACCAGGTACCTACTTGGACAAAATTACCTGTAGGTATTGACTTGTAAACCTCTTTTTTATGAGGTTTCAAACTATGTACACTGATGTATGAACGTATCCATATAAATTATAAGCGATATTGATGTGTTTGGCCAAGAACCAAAAATTTTAAGACTTGTGACATCTACCAACCAGCACTGGGCTCACGTGGTAAATTACAGCCCACTCCCTCAAAGAGAGGAGGCATGTGTTTCAGCAGTGGGAACACTATAGACTATGCTGTGTTATATCGTGATGTGAATTCAGCTTTTTGGGTCAGAAGTTGGTAATAATGAGTGAGCCGGTCATACCAACTTAGTTCGTTTAGTGGAAACTGACAAAACCACCAAATACGTCCCAGCGGATTTAAATGGCTTTACCAGCATTGGAATATTGTTCGGTCAGTAGTATTTACGATACTAATAACTAATTCCTTCGCGGAGAGAGGCAATTACAGAAGTACCCCTCCGGGCAATTTGTTGTTGAGGGCGCAAAATGTTAACAAATGACTGAAGCCAACACTTCCTTTATCTTTATAATGCCTTTATTAAAAAATACAATTTAAAGGTTTCCCGACTGTCGTGGAAAAGGTGATGGATCTTGTAACAAACATCAAAGTACTGTTTGAAGTAAAAATAAGTAAGAACGGGAAGATTCTGGATTTTTCCAGAATATTTTCCTCAGCATATTTTGGTCATGTTATATTTTTACAAGATATTCTTTGAACACTACTTAAGAAGCAATAAAGTGAGCCCCCTTTTATAAATACAGTTTCTAATAACAGTAAGCTTCACATCATGATCATTGCCGTGAGTTTAAGTTTCTTCTACCACTCGAATTTTATACTGATGAGGGATAATAAAAAGGTAAGTTTGCAATTGTAGGAAAAATGCAAGAAGAAGCTGTACTTAAAGTTAACTTTTGACGGATTATTTGCGTAAAGTGAGGTAAAAGATAAATTTTTGTCGTCCTGGCCACTTGGCCATGTATAGAGCTCAGTGGTATGCACAAGGCCTCGTGATATGAGGTCCAAGGATTGTAATCTAAGAGCTTCAATAGCAAAACTGAACACGATCAGCACACCGCGTTTAAAAGCTGTCTGTGTCATAATTGTTGAGGAAACGTGCTCGTCGCGTTAAATTTTAACCATAATTCTTCTTTCTCATTATTTCTTTTAATGTACTTACGTTGGCGATGGCATAGGAGAGGTGTACGTGAGTGGGTGAGGCGCGCAGCACGGGGACTCCTGCGCGGACTGCCGCTGTCACCACCGCTGCGGCCGCGCTGCCCCCGCCGCAGACCAGCAGCGCCGCCACCCGCCGCCCGTCGAGTGCCGAGCACGTTCGCTCCAACACTCGAACACCGAACCTGAAAATAATGGTACAGGTTAACAAGAAAAGCGGTGGTTCTTGGCATTTTTTCCCCTGACGAAACCCTCAGTTTTCAAATTTAAATCCTTTAAACTTTTCATTGAGACCCGAATTTTAAATATGCGTTTTTGGTTTAAAACCACCTGGGCCCTATTTAATTTAACCAAATATGCGTGTTTAATCACACAGAAAATGTATGCAGGAAACTTGTAAAATTGTCGGGTTGTCAGCTTGTCACCTGTTGGTCATATTCGGTAAAAAGTTTACAACTATTAGATGTTAGTAATTTCATCGATGATTAAACGATTTATCGTTTCACCAGCATATCACTTATCTTCCAAAGCAAAAATATAAAGACAGGCTTAAAATACCTCCACTCAAATTCGATGGAGCTAGAAACCAGTTCAATTCTGATTACAACATTCAATTGAATGTGCAGATAAACTATTCATTCATATATTTATTAATTTTAATAATAATAGTGTTGCTTGTTACGAATAAAATTTCACAAATAATTTGAATATTTAATTATTTTATCGATACCAAATTGTATGAATAGCTCGACACAACAGTTCGCAGACTTTGAAGCTTTGGCGTTACAAAAGAAGAATCAAAGGCTTTTAATACAAATAAAAATATTTGAGTTCGTGCTTCTGCTATGAAGGGTAAAAAAATCGTGTTTCGAGTAAAAAAATATTTACCCACGAGAATGGAACATTTGTTTAGACACTGTATCATATTTTACGTTTTATCATAATATTAATCTAAATGGCTCATGTTATACAAAAGCCAAAATAACCACACATAAACCTAAAAAGTTCACTAGTGAATACTCTCAAAGGTTATTTTAGAAACCTCATTACTCTTATTTTTTTCAGAGAAAATGAATCACAAAATTGCCAACAGTTTAATAACAGAGCCGAGTCTAGGGGTCACCTTTCATGAAGTACTTTTTTGAACCCGCCTACGAAAAAATATCAGACTTTTTAAGGCTGTCTCTCTTACGGTTTGGATAAATCAAATAGAACCTCATTTGTCAGAGAGGATGATTTATGAAAAAAATACTTCAAGATCGAGTTAACTGTGTTCTTCTTTTAAACATGAGTCATTTGTTATACTTTAAAAAGACTACGTGCTTTTATATGCTGCTGTATATGAACAATGGCTTTCCGCTAAATCCCAGCAGGAGTGCATAATCCTGTGTCAATCATCGTTCTGGGTGCCTGAAACTCAGCGTTAAGCCAGTAATTCATTTCTAAGGTGGCAGGGGACATAACTTAAGTTTAATATACCTCTAAGGACAGACCAGGTGTCCTCACAAATTTTATGTGTCTCATGTTTTACATTACCCACAGGATTGAAGTTATTATACCACAAGTGTCCTTAACGGTAAACCGTTACTTTTAACCACTACATTGTGTGTAAGAGTTCTTTATTCCAATAAAAATGAATTTAACGATACCACATTAATATAAAACCCTTTGTGGAAAGATAATTTTCATAAAATTTTATATGTCTAGACAGGCTAAAGATAAATCGTACGTTAAATTACATTTTGGATCATTATTATGATGCACACACTTATTGTAAAATACATAGATTAAATTGCAGTAGGTACATTATTTATAACAAGAACGTATTTAAAACATGTGACGCTGTTTAAATCGCTGCTCTTGTATTTGTAACATTCATTATTTCGGCAAGGTTCGTCCTTTAACTATTCCAACTCAAACCAAACAAAGAAGGGTAGCGCGACTGTAGCATACGAGTAACAACTTCATAATAATACCAACAATATTGTGTAAGCCAGCACTTGCCGGCATTGTACTTGACGTTATTCACCGCGTACAATATAAACTGTGAATTTTTGATGCAAGTATGAATAGCTAAGTGTGCCTACAACTCAATTATGACCACAATTAGTTCTCTGAGTATCATTTACACGGATCACAACGCCGCATTGACCTATTTGCATTAGTAACTACATACAGCCTGTTTCAAACGGTCTTTAATGTTAGCTGCCATATTGGATTGTTTCTAATAATTTATGTAATAGGTCAATCTATGACAGGATTAACATGACTTTGAGATAATCGGATGGACAAAGTTTGAATAAAATTTGATTTTGGGTTACAAATGCACATTATTCTTCAATTAGGTACTAATACGAACAATAAACCTGAAACATTTTAATCACCCTGTTTATATTGTTATCCAATAACACGTCAGACCTTGTATCACATCGTAATATAGTAACCCAAAGGGCTGCATCGTAAGTACACTTCAGTCGGAATCCAGTCGTTCAGTGCCTCAGAAGTCGTTTTAAATTTAAAGCTTTAAAAGCGTCTCTGGCTCCAGTCTTTGCTCTTGCGATATAAAGCAATGTCTACCCGTGGGTATCCTAACGTGTGGAGTAATTTTGAACGAATAGTTGAAGATGGTAGAATGCTGAAATTCGAAATAGAAGACATCCCAGAAAGTATGTGGAGTACTACGGTCGAGTTTATGCTTGGCAACTACATCCGAGAAGACGTGTGGTGGAAATCTGCTGGTGAGTTCGATTCGTTTCCAATCTTACTAATCAGTGGGATATTTTTTGCAATTACGAAAATCACGTTTCGTGTAAGAACACACTTTCCTACGCAAGAAAATACCTAAGTCATTAGCAGTAGTATGACCCGCGCCGACGCCCAATTATCTCGAGGCCGAGAAAAACCTTAAATGTGCTGTCATTAGGCACCCTTCTCATCTCTCTTCTCTTATCGGCCGCCTTCTGAATTTTAAACTTTGTTTAATGCCATGAGAACAACCTGAATAACTTCTATCATCGATCAGCAAAACTTTGTTAAAATCTACAGACTGTAACAATTACAGCACAGGGCCATGAATCTTAGAACTTACCTATTAAATAAACAACAGATCAATTTGGTAGATTATCAAGATTGACTTTGCCTTCAAAGAAAAAGTTACTTAATCTCAATAATGTCGACAAAGTAAATCTCCATTCAAAAAATTAGATTAATAAACACGATTACAAATATCAGTGGTATTGAAATGAACCTTGTAATTCATATTAAATTTTACGAAAACGCAAATACGAATTGGGTCATGTAAAGTTAGGAGGACGAGTTTGTAAATTGTGAAGCGAAGATATTAATAGGATATAGATAATTAATCTTGCATTAATCGCACTGACAGGCACAGCGCAGGATTTAGACGCTGTACAAGAATACCGTGTGCTGCTGACATCGATCATTAGGCAGAAAATGAGCGTAGCGTGCTTCCTCGCCGAAGGAGACGGCTCGGGTCGTACACTCGTCGCTGTGAACATGTGCTTGCCGCAGGAAAAGGGACGCTTCGTTGAACACAGGCCGGTAATAACGGTTGTCTAACCTCTTTTCTGCCTTCCTTGTTATTTCACGGTTTTCTTTAATTACATTTTTAAACTACACTGCGAGGGCTTTCAAAATGCACGTTATTACGAAAACTGTAAAACTCTTTATGCTCTGTTTACTTTTTTGTCTTCAGTGTTATGCAGTGTCCCTTGATCCATTTCCATTCATTCTCTTGCTAGTACCTACTTATTCAAAGGCGACCTAGTTTTCACCCATCAGCTCATCACATTATTCAGATGGCCTATCTTGAAACTAATGGATGCACTATTTATAAAACCAGGTAGAGCTCTATCACGGAATTGAAATCTTTTTGTCGCTGCTTTCTATTTTTTAATCCGCAGTAAATACACGTCGCTATTATCATCTTGCAAACAACATTATACATAATGTACAATGCTATTACTTTACAGCCCAAGTCTAAAGCGGGTTTATTATCCTTGCGAATGTTCGCGGAGGCCATGAAAGTGACAGCGATTTATGATAAATACAACGTGAACACGTACCTCATGGGAGCAGGCCTCTCTGTCGCACCCGAATACCGGGGGCTGGGCATCGCGGTGGAATTGCTCAGGGCCAGGTAAATGATATACCTTAATCCTCAGAAAACTGCCCATTGGCCAGCCTATACACTGTACCCGTAATTACGGCCCGACTCACGTCAGGTAGCCGCGGCGAGGACATTTCTAAAGTACCTTAGTAACTCTATTAAGGTCTACGAGGTAATCTACGCCCTCATATCCACGCCTAGTGGAGAATCTAAGCTAAATTAGAAAAAATGTAGGGTTGTGTAAAAACTTATCAGAAAAAAATATAACATGGAATACATTTATCAAGTTTTGTCGAACTGCTGGGGCAAAAGCGACAAAGTTGCATGTTAACAAAAATACATCCCGAACAATTTGCGAGCTGTGCGCTCGTACCGGCTGTGAGAGGGGCTCAGCAACCGCAACTGCATTCCGTTGTCAATATCTACGAAATGCAATCCGTTTGAGGGCAACTGTACTGTATATAACTATGTGCTGGCGTTCCGCACTGCTATAAACATAGTTACATATATGCAAAATGTAGGATTAATATAACTAAATACCATATTACTTTATTTTCAGAATAAATGTTTCAAAGAACTTGGGCTTCCGTGCAACAGGCGGAATATTTACGAGTGCAAAAGCGCAAAAAGCAGCAGAAAAGGCGGGCATGGAATGCCTATACCATATCCCTTATAAGAAGTTTGGAAAACATTGCCATATAGTGTTTGATTCGGACGCAGAAGACCTAAAAATTTTTGCTATCCGAACTGAATAAACAGTAACAAGTAAACTAGACCCCAATTCACTTTGCAAGAACACATTTTTCTCTTTTAATGCCCTAGAGGCCGTATATCAGAACATACCGCAATAACCAGTCGTGGTTTTGTCGCAAAAAAATAAACCCGATTTCTTCCTAATTTAAAATATTATCTTTTTGGTACCCATGTTTTCGTAGACAAGGTTCCTATTACAATAAATTCATATCACATGGCAGTGTAATCTTTATTTTATATTATTATACAGTTCTAAAATTATATTTTGAGTTTTAATTAAAGTTTTTCCAGCGCTTTTTTATTTGTTGCCTTTTTTACGAGGCCTAACGTGATGCGTAGATGATACATTATAGCATACTTTGTACTTTTAATGAGCGTCCCAGTTTTAGTTTTTGTCATAAATATAATTACTAAAGCAAAAACAGAATCGTTTAACGCCATTGCATAATAAAATAATTAATAGTCAATGCTGGTTCTGATTTATAACTTTAATGGCAATTCACATTGAAAAAATAATGTATATTTCGACGCTAGTATTGAGAACCACTTATAATAAAATTATGAAAGAATTTATGTCATATGCTTTTATTGCTGGTTTAAAGTGACTTAATTACAGTTTTCGCTCTGCGTGTTCTATATATAATTACGTAGGTATAATTATAGGTTCATTAATTTATTTCATAAAATCCGTTTTTTAATAATAATTACAGTAAGTACTTATCAGTTTTAAGAGGAAAAGCGGTCGGAGATACTTTTGAAAAAGCCTAAGTAAAAAGTCATAATTCGAGGTTTGCCTCTCGCCTATTTCCTCCTTCAATATTGGGACCAATTTAAAACATATTTCATAAACTGAATAAGAAGGATATATTGTGTCCCTAAGTTTTTCTTTTTTATTAATAGTTGTCAAATTTGTACACTAGGCCTCTGTTGACAGTGGATTAAATCGGTAATTGGGCAAAAAAAAAATTAAGCATTTTTGCATGGTAAAAAGGAAAAATATGGACATACAAGTAGTTAATATTTATTATTCTGTAAAAATCATTGCTCTATGGTCATTAACCCAAAAGAAAACAGGCGAGAGGTTTTCTGTGGAGAAAAGACCACCTGCATTTCCAGATAATATAGTTTCACTGCGACAAGTAAATTAGATGTTTCAATATATCGTCGACCGTAGGTTCAATTATGGTAAGGGACAAAATACCCAAAATGAGTTGAGTATACAGTTTTGTTCAGAATTTTGCGCTCTTTCGAATGGTGTATATGAAAAAATTCTAGCTTAAAAAAAATGTCCCTTACCTTACTGATTTTTGGATTCGAATTTCGAATCAGCCCCATAATAACAATGTATCTGAAAAACTATGCAATATAGCAACTTGAAATGGTGTAATTACCGCCGCCAATCCACTTCAAATAAGGTAAGGGTCTTCCCAATCAACGAATTATTCTTCACACATTTTGTCAACAAGACCTTTACACTATTTTTCACTATAGATTGGATCCTATGTAGAGATCAATTTAATGTAAGGGACATTACTAACAAAATACGTTGGTGTAAGGGACGTCTATTTTCTTAAATAGCTAACTTATTTAAATAAATGTTACACAGGTAGATAGAGCACTAAAATACAAGATTATGTGTGAAATCAGATCCGAAAAAGGTTAATAACAAAAAAAGTTATAGGCGATTTAGTCCGAAAAAAAACTTTGTCGGCCTCTCCTGAAAAATCATATTATGTCCCTTACCTCAATTGAACCTACGGTCGACGATATTTTGAACTCGCTTTTGCCCGCGTTGATGTCAGAAAATATCCCACGGGAACGGGCTAATGGGATTAAAACTATCTTATGTGTTAATTTAGGTAAACAATGTATTAATTCCATAATACATTGTTTTCATATAACTCAATTGGTATACGCGGCCACGCTCGTAAAACTTCAAGTCGGCATGATTTTTCCGACATCTTCAACAATCATCGTCTTATTTCAGCCAATTTTTACAAAACATTATACATTTAAACCTTCCTCATGAATCACTCCGAACATTGGTGAAAACCGTATAAAAATCGGTTTAGTAGTTTATCGTGGTTCAGACAGACAAGCAGACGTGGCGGAGGACTTTGTTTTATAATGTGTAGTGAAGTCAATCCGAACAGACATTTTGAATACAAATGTAAATCTGCAGACATAAAAAAACTACTATGTAAAAGAGTAAAGATGTTATTTTATCATCTTGCAAAAGGTATTCAACTACTAAGAAACCATTATGAATATTAGGTACATCACCATCTTCTGAACTATAGAATGTTGCAAGATTATAATTTTAATAGTTATCTACTTTTAAGAAGCGTAATTTTTTCCGATAATTATTTGCTGCCAAATCAAAAATTCATAACTACTATTTAGCCTATTCTATTTTTCTCTAAACTATACTTTCAGTTAGGTTTTTTTTTTTGTCATTAGGTATTACATACATAATGTATATTCAAATGTTGGAAGCAGGCGGGACCCATACCATTTTTTTTTTGATAATAATTTTTATTAATACATAAATATCTTACAATTTAACTCTAAAATATACATATTATATAGTATATACAAGTATATAAAAAAGAAGGGAAAAGAAAAAGAGAGAGGAGCTCATTGGGCATCAAAAAATTCGTCCGCATCGCTGTCAATGGCATATGTGCCCAAAAGGCTGGCAGCATTACCACGTTGGATGGCAATGCTTATTCTTTGGGCTAAAAATAGGCCAGCCCTCTGGTCACGTGATGAGTCAACCAACCGCTTGGCGATGTCCCGATATATTTGATGAGCACTCGGACCCCAAGGCCCTAGTGTTAAATTAATATTCAAATTAATATTATTTCAAGTTAAACAAATATCAACTTTATTTTAATGGTAGGTAATTAAGTTGATTTTAAAGTGACTAGCATTATTGAAAAAGTTATAATTTTTTTTTAAGTTGTAGCGTAAACTGATATTATGTAGGATTTAAAGTTATTTTTCCATAAACTCATATTTGTATACATTTTTGGCAAATAAAGAAAGAAAGAAAATCGCGACATAAACTCGCGCTTTCTTCCCATGGACAGTAAATACAGAACGCAACCTGCTACGATCCTTAAATACTGCTTTTGCCTCGTTTACGTTCATACATATGGTATTTATTGTATTAAGGTAATACACGATATAGGTATTCGTAACTCATGTACGGTAAACATAAATATGAGGGCTAATTATTTTATTGTAGCTAATTAATAACAGCCGCACGGGTCGATGGATCAGGTTAAGCTACGTTTGCCACAGTTGCGCCTTGGTTATGTGACCCATTCGTGTATCGGAAAGCACCTTAAGCCGTTGGTCCCGGCTTTCATTTGTCATTATGGATCGTCCGAAGCTCGAAAGTCTGACAAATGGTATTACTCAGTAACTGGATTGTGGAGGTAGAATAAGCAGTCGTTCCATGTAAAATACAGGTATTCAGCTGCTTTCGATAACTGGAAGCCGACTCCAACATAGTTGGGAAAAGGTAGAATGATATTGATTGAACAAAAATGGTTAGTTCTAAACATGGAAACCAAACATAACATACAGCCGTAATTCAACAAGATAATTTTATAGTCACAATAGCTTTGAAACAGAACACCCAACTAAGCCAACAGCTGAACAACAATTCATTTTAGTTTTCAAACAATTGGATGCCAACTGTTACGTGAAATAATATCGGCAAAATGTAACGCCTAACCAGATAGGTATATTAGTGGCCACTTTTGAACCTAAAAAACAGGCCAAGTGCGAGTCGGACTCGCACACGAAGGGTTCCGTACCACAAGGCAAAAACGCCGAAAAAAATACGTTTGTTGTAAGGGAGCCCCCCTTAATTTTTTTTTTTATTCTGTTAGTATTTGTTGTTATAACGGCAACAGAAATACATCATCTGTGAAAATTTCAACTGTCTAGCTATCACGGTTCATGATATACAGCCTGGTGACAGACAGACGGAGAGTGGAGTCTTAGTAATAGGGTCCCGTGTTTACCCTTTGGGTACGGAACCCTAAAAACAAAGATAATGAGCCGAATCCCATACAAAACTATGTTAATGGTTTAGCAACCATCAAGCAGGTTATTTTATACGTTAGGAAGTTTTTAGCAACTCCGAAATTATCTTTAGCTGAAACCAGTTCTGATGAGTATGATCCCAAGGAAGAATTTTTTTGGTTCACTTATACAGTGTTAGTCTTCATAATGTGCACATATTGAAATGAGGGAAACTAAGCCTAATTTTATCGACGGAAATAATATTTTAAAAAATCAAAAAAAAAAAATGTAATATTTTTTTTTAATTTTTTCGCTGCTGTGACCCCTGTGTAAACAATCGCCCCTCAATTGAGAATTACGGTTTTTTTTAACAAAAATCTGATACTTTCATCAATTTTTACAATAATTGTAAAATTACTCAATAACAGCCTACCATTTTTTATTACTTTAAATTATTCTCCATCGTATCAGATTTCTAATCGTAAAAATACCATGTTTATAACTCTATCACAACATTTTCTATCAACTGTTAAAGAAAGGCCTTGCAATCACCATACTTTAGCAGGTAAAGATCCTTTTAAATATTTTTTCAAATATTTTTCCGTCGATAAAATTAAGCTATGTTTCCCTTATTTCGTCATGTGCACATTATGAAGACTCACACTGTATTTCGATTGTTACAACATTGTCAGACGCTTTGCCAAGGGTCGAAAATGTCCAGAGGGCCTATACAAGTGATAACTGCTTTCACAGCATTTGCGTTTCTACACCGACTTTCAACAGGATTACCATAAGGTTTTCGGTAGCTTGAGGAAACCGGCATGTAATAGAACCAACAATTTGAAGACATGTGACATCACCACGCGAGTCCAGTGGGGTTGCACTGGACTCACGTGGTGGATTACGGCCCACTTCCTCTCACAGGGGTGGTCTGTGTCCCAGCAGTGGGAACATAATAGGCTAATATACTTTCGGTCGCTTATGTCAATCCAATACGTTTTTGAGTTGCTCATCATCGTTATAGCTGATAGAATGACCCGCTCTGGGTAAATAGTAAAACAAAACAATTTAGAGCATAACGCATTATGGTCCCTACATGAATAGAAAATTAAATACTAAAAAACATATATTGGATTCCACTTAATCTTATTTTATTGTTCTTTTAAAACTTCAATAATTACAATTTACAAGGTAACACTAAAATACATGTATATTATGTACGTCCGCATCGCTGTCAATGCGATAAGTGCCCAAAAGACGCTGGCAGCATTACCACGTTGGACGGCAATGCTGATTCTTTGGGCTGAAAATAGGCCAGCCCACTAGTCACGTGAAGAGTCAACCAATCGCTTGGCGATGTCTCGAAATATTCGATGAGCACTCGGACCCCAAGGCCCTAGTGTTTCAACCCCAAAATGAATAGGAAGAGAACAGTGCAAGGTGGAACACAACAAATAATCTAATTGATATTCTTTTTCTATTTCAGGAAACTTTCCGAGGAATGGAAATTTCATTTTATTAGTGATAGTTAATATGCGTGGAAATTAGCATTTATTAGATACTTTCTTCTGCTGATCAGACGCGGCCTAAATACATAAGTCAGCTCAGTTTTTTCATGACTCTGATTCGTGACAACGAAAGGATCGCTACGCTTATTTGACATCGTCATTAAAAAGCTCTAAACTAAACTTTAGTAAATAAATTAAAGAAATCACTTTCCATTTATGCTAATAAAATATAATAATAAAAATACCAGAATATTATTGTCCAAGATAAACTCAGAAAGTACAAATATATTTAAAACACTCACACATTTCGTCATATTGGTACTAACCTGGATTTGAACCCACCACCTCGTAAACGAGAGGCGAGGCCCTGGGCCATCATGATAAAACACTTACACGAAAAGATTGTTAAACGCTACAAGATTTTCTGATGTGAGCACGTGTCTATTATATTATATTTATATTTACATGTATATCAAATTTTATCCTCAATAAAGTCATTACGATAAAGCGTGGATGGAATCGAAAGTTTAATATCAGAGTATCGTATCATAAAATATTACTTTATGGTAATACGCTGCGGCATTACCCTATAGTTTTCGCGCTGAAACCAACTTGCCAAGATAAGTTATAAATATAGTTAGTTACAAATAACGTCGCTACAGATTTCCCCGGCAAGGGTTTCGGAACTTTGAGGGACTCCTTTTATGGCGCGAAAAGGGTAGGCTGTAGGTGCTACGAAGCGTAGCACGCTACGAAATACGTAGACCGTACCACGACTACGTAGCAATTCCATTGTGCCTACGACAATTACTAAATGGAGAATGGACTGTCCTATCATAGCTGCGGGAAGCTTAGATTTCTTGTTCAGTGGCTTTTGTTACTGATTTATATAAATTCGACCTCCGACCTCATCTAGTTTTTAAAATATGATTAACGCGTAAAAGTGTTTGTGCAAACCTACTTACAGAAAAAAAAACCTACTTACTCCTTTTGTATTTGTTTATAGTTAGTAAATAAGTCTTACAGAAATAAAATAATTTATCATTTAAATGCTGTTTAAGTACCGTATATGAGGAAAATATTCAGAGGATGATATAGTGAATAAAAATACTGATACATGCTTTAGTTTAGGTGTTCGAAATATTTTTAACGTTACTGATTATCCTCTAAAAGTGTTATTTCGAAAACTGTTCACCTACAAATACCTAAATGTTATTTGAAGCAACGCGGTATTTCGGAACACGTAGTTTAACTATCGCCTAGAATAATCATGAGCTTCACATCGCATACCACTCGAATTCTAATTGGTTGAGGTGCGCTAAGGACAGAACTGGAGCATTTACGTCTCAACTATCAACTTGTACTTCGCTAATGCTGAATGAATAGGTGGAGTATCTTATTTATTATACACCGTGTTTTTTTATATCCCATAACTCTAGGGTTATATTCTATAAGTAAAAATAATACAAAAAGTCCTAGAATATGTGGTTCAAAAATGCATAGTTTCGAAGATATCATGTATCTAAGTTTAATTAATAAATACGAGTAATTAATTTTCATTCAAACCAATCGTTCATATTTAAAGCTAAGAAAATGCGACGTTATCTTTGACGTAAGCTTTACAGTAATAATCGTGACTTTGTTGAAATATTTTGTATGAAAAATGAAAACAAAAAAAATATATAATTGAAAAATAATTCATACCGTTCACATTTACGTTGACAGTTCACATTTACGTTGTTGAGCAGACAAATTTTTCGAACTTTATGAAGCAATGAATTAGCAATATCCTTCAAAATGATTCAGATTGTAATTGGTGGTGTGTTACGCAATTAAGGTCCTGGGTAGTCTAAGTTTTTAAAACTGGTTGTATTGTTTGCAGTAAAAATACCGTTTCTAAGGCTATAATATGTGACTCTAGACTAAGAAACAATGCACAGCAAACCGTAATTAGAGCTGTAATTGTTTCTTTTCTTCTCTTTATTTCGCTTTGAAAACACTGAATTCCGTTTATATAATATACATAGGTATGAACAATCTTTGTCTCACGAAGTAACTAAATAGGATTTCCTGAATAAGTAAAGTGCTTGGAGTGTAATGATTTGTAAATTGTTCTACCTAAAAATTACCATTTGGATATTGTTTACATTTTGAATACATAAACTCATGCCTTCTTCCCATGCGGGTAGGCAGACACCACAAAACGTCACCTACTACGATCCTAACATTATTATTTATTATATTATAACAACATCATGTCTATTATAGCTACTTTAATTGTTTGGTATGATAATATTTTTATTGGAATAATAAAAATATTATCATACCAAAAATATTATCATGCTTCATATGGTTTCTTTTAAACAAACTAATTGCAAACATTGCAATAAAATCAAGTACGTATGTGGATTCCATGCGGTTCCACTAAATACTAACGGTTTAATTACAAACATTCCTTGCTTTTTTGCACACAAAACTTCGCTAAAAGCCAGCTAGCAATATAAACAACACTAGCAACTAGGTAAACAGCAATGAGACAAACAGAGGATCTTCCCTGGTGTACTATCAATACAATTAGTTCAAGGACATCTCGTATATGTATACCTTAATCAATTGAGGACTGCTTCCCGAAATCTTACCAAATATCACCTTAGATTTGTAGACCATTTTCTATTTTATTAAGTACCTGGTATTTGCTGACCGGCCCTCACTGTCCTACCATACTTATTAACACAAATTTTTAAACATTGTAAAAGCCAAATATTTTAAAAGAGTAGCCGTGGATTTGCCGGCTTTGCTCACTAGTAAATGACCAATAATTTGAACCGTGCACTTAGCTTCTGACGGTTCATATGTGCCCATGTAGGTTTATGTGAAATAAAATATTTTGATTCGGTTTTGAAAGTAGAAAGCATATTTCAATCTGTAAATACTAAGAATAAGTTTCCTGGTTCTGGTGTTTTTGTAAAGGTAGAATTGTTAGAAAAGCAATACTTTTACACAATGGAAGGATGAAAAATAGCTACCTAGAGGTGAGGAAAATTGAAACAAATTCGAACACTCTATTTTATTAACTGCAAGGTGTCAAAATGGTGTCTTTCTGAATATTTCACTTCCATTCATATTATTTTGAGAATTGTTTTTTTTTTTGATATAGCTCACTGCAATAGAACGTGAAAATTGGACGTAGCTGTAGTTAATGGTAAATAAGTCTCATTAGAATAACAGTAACAGCTGTCCCGTTTTGAAATGCTGTAATCAAGTTATATTGACATCGAGGAATGTCAGCCTAGCATCATAAGCCTCTCAATGTTCCCACTGCTGGGACACCGGCCTCCTCTCGGTGAGAGGGAGTGGCCCGTAATCCATCACGCGGGCCCAGTGCGGGTTGGTAGATCTCACATTTCTTCAAATTTTTGGTTCTAGAACATGCCGGTTTCCTCACGATGCTTTCCTTCATCTTTTTGAGAGCAGTGGTGATTAAATAATTTACACAACGTAAAGCGATCTCATGATGTGAGACTTTCTGATAATTCCAATATAAACTCCAATTTATTCCAAATTCCAATAACCACAATGAAAGTTGCCTCATTTTCCTTGCCCTCTATCAATGGGAAAACGTAACATCTAAGCTAATATTGATACCGAGTAAAAGCCGCAACCCGTTGTATTCCGACTGCGAATACTATTGCGGTCCGGCGCGGCGCTTTAACGCGTTCCGATCAAATCGAAACAACTTGAACAATATCCATAAAGTGCTCGCTCGAACAAGACGTGTTTCGGGTTAGTTTGAAATCGAAACTTGTGAATAGTTTTGTTTGACGGCTCATGTCGGTTTATATGCTATCGCTACTTTTATTGAGCCACAATCCCAGGAAATCCTTTTGATCAATTGACTTCAATGTAACCGTTTCTGTTTGAACGGAGCCTGTAAATTGTTCCTTTGTAGTTTGTTTCTATTTTGTAGCTATAACAGACAGAATATCAAAAACTTAGGCAAACATTTACTAGCAAATATTTTATTTATCTCTTGATTCTGAAGTAATTTTTTTGTACCTATCTTTATGCCTAAGATGAGGTTTGATACCGCAACGGAATTTATACTACCTGCTCATATAGATTCATAACAGAAGCACCAGCTAGCTTGTGGTCCTTAAATAAGATGCCATGTCATGTCTTGCATATACAAAAAGCCCCATTCTTTATGTACCAATAATTTAATAGGCCCCATGTGTTAGGGGAGCGCCTCTCACAATTTAATGGACTTTTGTCCAGCTTCTGAAACCCGCGTTATAACTGGCAATTATTACCTGTTCCTGAAGAGAAGAAATTTAATAATAACATTTTCCATGCATTTTGATTAATAATTGGGGATTGAACCCCACTCTCTACACACGGTCACAGTGTTGCTCACCCCATTGAGACTGATAATGTAATTACCTATACCTGTGATTACGTTGGTAGTTAAACTTACAATAGGGCTTTTATTGAATTTATCACAACTTTTAGAAATATTGCAGGCTCAATCAGTAGAGATAGCTAGCTTCATGCATGCCTTAATCCCGTAGTGGTCTGATCAAAGTTTCGAACACCGCTTAGTAAATCGTTACAATGTGATGGGTAGCGAGCGAGCCTATTTCCATTTATCGGACATGTTCTGGGGGATTGGAACAATCCGCCAACTCGGGATGTAGAATATCGAACGCTGGACCTCAAAAGTAATAGTTAGATGTTTGGAGATATGCCTGGATGGACTGTTTCCAATTTAAATAAATTAGCATGGAAATTAGGAAAGCGCTGTTACACTTGGAGATTTGAGGAGAGATATAAACAAGAAAACTGGTTTAGAAATAATTTCGTTCAAGCTTCCCTCAAAAAATATAGGTGCAAAACACTTGCATATGACAGACCCACACTTACTTTTCATCTTCTGGCAGCTCGATGTACAGCGGTAGCAGCGTGATGTTGCGCAGATGGAGCGGGTAGTCGCCGGCCAGGTACGTGTGAGACAGGTCGGCGAGCGAGCGGTTGAACGCCCGCACCGCGTCGTCTGCCGAGCGCGGCGCGGCGATGCCCACGTAGAAGGCGGTGCGCGCGTCCGCTTGCAGCACGCGCAGCTCCCCCGACGCCGCCAGCACCGCGCACGCGCACCACGCATACCACACCGCGCACGCTGCCCACCGGCGTCCGCGCATCGCGGACCTCACCGCCGCCCACGCCCCCCCCGCCCCCCGCACCGCCACGCCATACCACGCGCCCGACCAACACCATCCACCCTCAAACTAACGTCCCACCACACACAGTCACCCACCGCAACATTTACTGCACTTTTAAGTACAACAGTTTATATTTACAGTTCTATAACACTGCCCGATGAATGTTACTGTTTATGGCACAGAATTATGGACGGTAAATCATAATAAAATTGTATATTTCTCTGTTCCGCGATCCCTGGTACTCGGCTCATTTGCGTATCTGTAACAAAAGGAGGACATCTATTTGTATGGTAATGACTTTAACGAGAACATTGTAATTACAAATTAGAGTTAATCAATATTAACATTTCCGTAGCAGTGCTACGCCAATACGGAGGATCTCGTAGCAACTGGCTACGATGCTACGAGTTTAGGAAGCTTTGCTGCGGTCAAATCGGTTATCCTAGTTATCATAAAAATATCTTATTTCAAGTACAAGTAGACCGGGATAAGAGCGGACGATCGTCAATCGATTTAACTGAATATGTTAAGGATAATACTGATATTGGGGTACCTGCATCTGGTTTGAATGTTCTGTTACACCTTCACCCTTGTCTCAAACATATTGGTGTTTACAATATTATGTTTGGGAGAGAGTTTATGTAAAGTTTGTGTACTATGTGCACCACTATAGTCAATGTTGTTGATACCACCTAGTTGGCGCCCAGATATAGGTATGTACATAAGTGTGATACGTAGGTAAGTATTTAATAAGCATTTTTGGGTTTACTTATACACGTAAATTAAAGTTAAGAGACGTTTAAACTTAAAAATGTATTTTTAAACAGTCGCTAATCAATAATTACCTAACTTTAAGCAACGTTTATAAATAAAGGGTAATCCTACTTATTAATATTATAAACGCGACAGTTTGTGATGATGGATGGATGGATGGATGGATGTTACTCTTTCACGCAAAAACTACTGCAACGTATTTGGATGAAATTTTGCACACAGATAGTTTATCATCATCATCATCATCTGCCTAGCCTTTTTGCCAACTACGTTGGGGTCGGCTTCCAGTCTAACCGGTTGCAGCTGAATACCACTATTTTACATGGAGCGACTGCCTATCTGACCTCCACAACCCAGTTACTGGGTAATACGATACCCCTTGGTAAGACTGGTTGTCAGACTTTCGGGCTTCTGACTACCCGTAACGACGGTCAAAGATCCACGAATGACAGCCGGGACCAACGGCTTAACGTGCTTTCCGAGGCACGGAGGGGTCTCGGTATGTAAAGATGTTCACCCATCCACAGACTAACCGCGGCAAGCGTAGGTTAACCTGATCGATCGACCTGTGCGGCTGTTATTATTTATCCACGGGCCCCGCACACAGTTTATAACCAGAATTAAACTTTAGGTACTTTTTAACCCGATATTCCTACGGGATCAAAACTTATGAGGGTGAAACCCGGGGCGCTGCTAGAAATATTATAACTATTTAAAATATTCCAATTAGCTGAACGTCATGAGTAGAAGAAAAACGTCAGAGTAAAAAATACACCATTTTCAATAGTCACTTGTTTATTAATTAAAACTTAACCTCCCATTCTAAAACAGGCAGTCAGTAACAGAGCCCTTAACCATTTACAGAGGGTTCTCGGTTTAAGTAACTGCTGCTTTAGTCTTGTTTACGGCTAGTACACGGTAATTAATTTATGTTCAGCGTTATCACTCTTTTTCGTTGGTCGTGCGCCGTCGCCGGGCTCAATTTAGTTCCCGGTCGAATTTAGCGGGATCTTGACGAGACATAACCTATTTGCTTTCACGAAAAACCGTGTTAAGTTAACGCTACTCATTAATTATTTTGTGATATACTTAGTGGAGCAGTTACCTCGTAATTTGATAGCGTTACGGTATTGCACAGCACATTAGTACACACTCGTTAATATCCAATAAGGTTGTTAGGTACCTACATTACTTACACTATATGGACCGATAAATATAATTAGCTTTATCTTCCCATAAATAGTCGACGCTGTCACGTTTTCATAGTTATGGATATTGGAGACCATAAACTATTAATAAAAGCGATAATTATAACATAGCTGACTGGATATCCTTTAATATCCCGCAAAAGTTCATTCACATAGCAAATTTTATGGGAAATACTTTTTTATCATTTACGTAAAAGAGATCAAACTGTTTTTTGGCAACTGTGCCGCTGTCGTCTATTCTGCCAGCATCTCACCTTAACTTAAAACTTGAACTTTATTTAAATAATTTACAAATTATAAACATACTTTAATATACGTCCTACAATCAATTAAATATATTTACATTTTCTTAAAGATAATAATTTTATTAAGCTAGCACAATGTTAAATCCCTAAGCATTAAATGTCTAGCCCGTGTGAAGTGTTGATATGGATTCAAAACACACCCTCGTCAAACGACGTCTTCGCGATGTTGCTAATTGAAACTATATACGACTATGTAAGCTATGATTCATTCCGGTCTGATCCTCTGAAAGGATCCCCTGCTAGTTATTCTTCTGTTTTAATCTCTGTCTTATCCACTTTATCTAGGTCTGATCCCTGTAGTACTAAACTTTCACCACGTCTTCGCGCATTATGGTTAGGTATTATGTATTATGTTTCAAATATTTTACATTGAGAGGTGATATATACATACATAAACTCACGCCTTCTTCCCATGGGGGTAGGCAGAAACTGCAGTACGCGACCTGCTACGATTGAGAGGTGACGTCGTATCATCATCATTTTCTCTGGGCCAATTAAAAGAGTGTCATTAATAATTGTACAATCCGAAAATAATAAGGATGCAATCGAATCAACAGCAAAATTACTAAATAAATCAATCAATGAGACAAGATGATTTTAATTGGCCACACTGAGCTGTCAAGTTTCGAGCACTCAATAGTAATAATGACTTTTAAAATATGGATTTATGGTGTTGTAAATCTACATATTTAAAAAAAACTTTACTAACAAAAATTGTCTTGTCCTTTCAGCTACTATCATTTATAACTAGATATCTACCATGAAGTGCAAAATTGGCCGGCTGTGGTTCACCTAGCTGCATTGCCGTCACCATATGAGGCTGGCAGAATAGTTGACATCGGCTCAGTTGCCAAAGAAAAAAACTAGTCAAGAATAGACAACTCTTTGTTACGATCTGCCGGGGAAGTCGGACATTTCGTTTATCTAATATCCTGACTTAGCTTGTAACCTATAGTAGAGTAACTATGGTTATTAGACCACTGCTAACCCGAATTTAACGTACGGCTGACTAATAGCCACTAATAATCCGAATTTGAGAGCAATGGAGGCAGTGGTGGCTCAGACTTACGACTTGTAGGTACGAACCGAAGCAGGCACTTCACTTTGTGTAGTTTATTTCCTCACCACTGCTCTAAAGGAAAACAGTGCAAACCGGCTTGTCCTAGAACTAAAAATTCAAAGACATGTGACATTACCAACCCGCACTGGGCCCGGGTAGTGGTTTACGGCCCATTCCCTCTCACAGAGAGCTAAGCTGATTATGCTAACCCGAATTTACCGAGCGGTTTACAAATAGTCAAAAGTTGGTTGTATCTGAAGATCCCTATAATTGGAATCAAATTAATAAGCTCTCTACACACCTACTGTCTTTATCATTAGGTTTTATTTTAATAATTCTCTATCAAACTCAATTTTTTTTCCTGACTGGTTATTGCTTTTGTTAGACCAATAAATTCAGTAGAAGCTTGATTAAAGTTTAGTGTATCTTATAATTTACATGCAGTTGAAAACTTCACTTCTCACAAAAATAACGGCAAACCTCGAGATGGCAAAGATTTGTTTAGAGAAATCTACCCAGTCTGAGAGATCGAGAGCATCTCTTACTTCAATATTTGAATTGAATGAACAAATTCTAATTTCCTTCCTATATTTTCTCCGTTCGTAAAAGCTTTTTATTCATTAATCGAATTTTCCTTTGATGTAAGTACTTACAACCTACAATCTGTTCGCGGTTTCAGTTAAGGATTAACTTCGAGTGGGTCCAGTTGACCAAAGACTCGGATGTCGGATTAATTAATTGCTAATTACTTGCGGTCACATTATGAGGCCACGTCGACTTCGGTCAGCTATAGTCTTAGTTTTAATCCTAACTTAGTAAGTGATTGCTAACAAGTTACGAGTAGTTCATACAACTAATGCAATTCAGAACACGAAGTTGTTTAACAAGTCCTTATCTAGGTGGGATAGGAAAGAGTTTGCAGTTTCCTAAGTACCCTAATATTGCGTGGTTGTGGCAAATAGACTATGACGTCGGTGACTTGAAAAACAACTTCGGTCCTTAAGAGGAAATGCGGTCGTAGAGACTTTTAAAAAGGCTAAGTAAAAAGTCATAATTCGAGGTTTGTCTCTCGCATATTTCCTCCTCCAATATTGAACCAATTTTCAGTCTTACCAAGGGGTATCGTATTACCCAGAAACTGAGTTGTGGAGGTCAGATAGGCAGTCGCTCCATGTAAAATACTGGTATTCAGCTGCATCCGGTTAGACTGGAAGCCGACCCCATCATAGTTGGGAAAAGGCTAGGCAGATGATGATGAATATTGAACCAATTTGTAAGATATCTCATAAAATTAATATGAAGGATATATAACTAATGTCTCCCTATTTTATTTTTTTATTAATAGTTGTCAAATTTGTACACTAAGCCTGTTTCTATGACAGCCGTTTAAATCGGCATTTTTTGAGAGTTCTAGTGCTTAAAAAAATAATGTATCATAAAAAGGAAAACATGCATACAAGTAGTTAATATTTATTATTCTGTAAAAAATCATCGCTTTATGGTCATTAACCAGAAAGAAAACAGGCGAGAGCGTTTCTATGGAGAAACGACCACCAACGATAATGGAGCTTTATCCTTATGAGGAAATGCTCCTCATAAGGATAAAGCTCCATTATCGTTGTAGTGTTATTAATCACCAAACTGGAATAAACATTGTAACTAACATGTCTGTTTAAAAGATCCTCAGAAAGGAGTAAAGATGGGGCTTTGCAGTCACCAATCCACTTCCTCGGCGCATTGATTAATCAAAGGCTCTCAATTTTCGAAAGACTCCCTGAAGTGCTGACAGAGATCGTTAAAGGAATCAAAGGGTAGAACTTTGTCACATTAACGAGCTGATAAATAGCAAACGTTCTAATTAGGTAGGAACTAAATAGGGTGAAACAAGACTTGTTTATGAGTACCGTACACTCCTCAAACCCCCTTCAGTTCTATATATCTCAGGGCTGGCAGGTACCCACTCTAATTTGCATTGTTTACTGTTGCACGGACAACATACTTTACAAAATTTGCTACGCAGACACTCGCATTCAGAATGAAATATTATTCATACTCAACATGTTACATAACTCTAACTTTATGGCTGCGTCAACCTGATAGGAGTACCGGATTGAAAAATTTAATACTTGATTCGTGTTCTACTACACAGGGTGGCCCGTGGCAGGAACATCGACGCGCAACCATGGATACAGCACATTATCCTATAGTAAAAGTGCGCAGTGCTGCACACCCCTACCCTATTTCAAGTTAAACAAATATCAACTTAATTTCAATGAAAATTAAGTTGATTTCAGAGTGACTAGCACTATTGACAAAGTTACAAAAATGTTTGAAGTTGTAGCGTAAACTGAACGTTATTTTTACGGAATTAAAGTTATTTTTCCATTATTTCATATTTGTTTACATTTTTGCACGGTAGATCTCTAACGTACAAATTCTCCATAGGTTATAAGAAAAAATTGTTGTTCCATACATTTGAACCACGTAGGTATTGAACTTCATGAAACGGCAGTTCTTTTTTATAAACTACGAAAACTTTGGGCAGAATTATGTCCTGAATCCATGATAACATGTTTCGCGCTTGTATAAGCAGATTTTAGTCTTACTTTTCAAAGTGGTAAAAATGCTTGTCCGTGTTTGTTATCTATCACGTCCCGGTACGTCTGTCCATCGCAATCCCAATAGGTTTTGGTGTTTGAATATTCAAAGTTAAAGCGGGTTGACACTTTTCGAATAATATTGTGATGAAAAAATAGGTCACGGCATATATTATCTGTGGCCTTGTTTAGAAAACATTTTAAAACATCAGCTTTGAAATAATAATGTGTCCGGCTCCCGCGCTGCCACTTTTTATATTCCTTACCCGAGGCATTTGAAAACTCTTCGGCATTCATCTAATTAAATATCCTCTACGAGTATTCAGTTCCAGACTTACACAGCTATCTCGTTTAATAACGTTTCTTGAAGATGAATCGGAATTCTCTTTTTGTACAGAATAATAACTGTCATGCATACTGTTTATGGTTCTATTTAATTTCACAAAACATTGAAATGAGGATAGCTACTTGTTGGAATTTAATAAAGAGTGGTTTTATAAATTCGTTATTACAGACTTTTGATTTCGCAGCGGCGACTATTTGACGAGTCTTTATAGTTTAAACTGGCGGCACTTTCATGTTAAAATTAGCCTCGAGGTTTCGTCGAGCGCCCGGCTCGGTTTGCCGTAATTGAACGTGTAGCAGCGGGCCGGTTATTTCGGATAGAATTAAGCAAAGACAGCTGTGGCAGCATTAGTTATACCCAACGAGATAATTTTAAGTTTTTTAAACATTGCAAATCCTAACTAATATTGCGGTTTAAGATCATTTTTAATATTATAAATGCGAAAGTAAGTTTGTTTGTTTTTTTTTTTTGTTACCTTTTCACGCTTAAACCACTGAACCGACCATACTGAAATGTTGCATATACGTTGTCAGATGTACAGAAACGGACATAGGGTACCTATCATCCCGAAAAAAAGTGCCGTTCGCGAGGAAATCAATAATAACGTTATTATGATAATAGATGGCGCCACGTGTCTTTCTAACGGGATCGACACTTATCCGGTGAAACCGCGGGGCGCTGCTGGTGGCCCATAATGTGAAATTGCACCTTTACTCACGACAACGACTATCAGTATGACATTCGCGACGAAAGCCGTAGAGATCACTTTGCTGAGAAAACACATTTTCACGCTCGATATATTTTAACTCACCGAAGGTTTTATAAGTTCACACCAAGAGATTTCCCAGTTCGCCTTACCTTGCACTTACAGAAGAATTTAGATCTAGTTTTTACACAGCATTGAGTTTGTCTGGATAATGTAAGGCAGGTTCAGATAAAACTTCTATGACAGTGTACGTAGTGCAAGCAAAGTGTGATATGAACAGCGCTTCCAGTTTGTAAACTTAAAGTAAATTATAGACATGCTCGTCGCCATTAAACGAGCGAAATTTTACTTTAAACTGCGTTAATTTACTCACTAGCAGAGGCATAACGTTTGAGCTTATCATTTGCATATTACATACTAAAACTACTTTGAATATGATGCTTTTTATGTGTTACTAACGAACGTAAATGTATTCCATGCCGTGCTTATGAAACTAAAGTTGGTTTCATTAATTAAAATCTACTTTAGTTGAGAGCAGCATCTTCAATCTCAGCGGCTAAGCTATTAGTCTGACCCGTAATTAAATGGAAGGCCAGCGCCCAGCACTTATGTCGTAGGTGGGTACCTACGACATAAGTGCTGGGCCCTAGTTGGCCCGAATAAGTCTTCCAACCTACCATTATTCATTATAAACTAGCTGTAGCACTTATTTACCCTAAAAACAACTACGCAAAGTGAAAGTTAAAAGTTGTTGTATGACGTCAGACAAAAGTCATCCATCACTAGTAGGCCGGATAATAAATCTCATAAACAAAATATACTATGACGTAAGAGCAAAATAACTTAATCTAATATGAATGTTATATTCAATTTGTTACTTATCATGCATGGTGGGAACAATGAACTGGAATGTAGATCAGGAATACGTTTCAGCATGTGGAACGAAACCTCGGAGACCGATGATTGGATTACCCGCAGACGATAAAGCAATAGTGTTACGAGCTGATGTATTTGTGACATAAATAGTTGAACTGAAACTATTAATTGTAGTGATTTCATTAGTCGTAATACCTGTTGCTGGTAAACACGGTTGAACGATACAGATGTTTGTATAAAAAGCTAAAATAAAATATTACCTGGACGCATTGTAGATACATTGTCCAACTCAGAAGCACGCACAGTGCTTATATAGATTTGTGGCATTAAGTACATAAATATGGTTGATCCCGTTGAACGCGTTAACACGCGCGCGTTAAACACGTGTATTAACGTAGTGAATAAAACGTAACCGCGTTTTAACGTTTCATTCACTACGTTAATACACTTGTCAAAATTTATTATAAAATTAACTGAGTTTAAATTATGGCTCGACATTATCCAATATCTTTGTGTAAACGAAACGTAAGCCCAACCTGATGACAACATTCGAACCTTTTGGGAATTGCCTCAAGAGCAATTTAAGAAAAGAAGCTTCGATTTCCTCGGAGACTGTCTGTTCATCGCTGTCGAAGTACCTACCGTGATCTCAGAGGGCGGTGTCACTGTCTCATAAATGTTATCTTAGTCTTTAGAATCGTATTATCGGTTATTTCAACGCCTAAAGGCTCGATTTTCCTTTTTCTAAAAACAAACCCTGCGGTAAACGTTTTTGTAAACGCTTATGAAGTTATCCCGGGCAACTAACAATTTGGAAAGAAATAAGACGTGCCCTTCGAGACAAATCTCTAAGTTTTATAAGGGACAAGTGACAATCAATATTGCCCCTATTATAACGGGACGTGGGTAGACGCAAACGCAGTCCCTCCGCTCCCGAGGGCTCCGCCACTACAAAAACATTGTACATCAAATAAATCGTAGTCGTTACAGAGAACTTCACTACTCCATCGCTCGTGACTACAAGTTTCGCCAAGGGAACGGTCGGTATTACCGCATGGGCCTATGACAACGACAGCTGTAATAATGTGCTTTGTATGCAAAGTAGCCACTTTAAGACCGTTTGATAGGTCAGATTGTGTTCCCCATATTTTTACCAGCGGGTGCAGTTCGGTAGACAATTTGTAATGGTGGAAACATGTTTATTCGCTACTAGCGAGCCATTGTATAGTTCACGCGCTACCATTTATTTCAGTTTTTAGTTTGCTTATTTTTGTGCGAAATAGAGTTCACGGACTTTTTGCAGAAACGTGAACAGTTAAAATGTTTTATATCCATTATTATTTACTTTTCATTCTGTATTTGGCGAAGAAAATAAAGTATAATTGAATTTTATAGGTATGCTTTTTTATGCGTATAATTGGAGTATTCACAGAAAGAATGGTATAAAAAAAAATTGAACAAAATCCGTTAAATAAAAGTAAATAAAATAACAGTGTCTCGTAACTGTAGATCTAACAGAAGTACTCTTTAAAAATTTTGATTTACGGTTAAATTCACACTTGTACAAAAATAAAGTCAAGTGTTTAAAAAGACGAACCGTTACATTATTATGTACCTACTTGACTTGGAATACCGTTCAAAGATTTCTCAAGTATGTAGGTACCTTGCTGGATCAACTTCGGTTGTATATAAAGTCAAGATGTGGTACGTAGGAACCATAAAATTAAAAAGACAATTATAATCGGTTTCTAGCAAGTTAATAGTAATAGTATTTTTTTTCCAAACTTCAGTACACGTTACATCAATGAGGTCTCGCCCCCTGTACTAGGACATCCTGTATGACAGGGCTTGAGGTTTCTCCGGTTACATGGATCAGCAATGCTTCAAGAAGGCTTAAGCAATATACAATGTACACTTAGTTTTTACAATAATAAACAGGAAATCGAAATAAAATACGAAAACATAATGGACAAAAAGTAATAACTTGGAAAACATGCAATTTTTCAAACGACCTTACAGCAAAAAGTCTGACAGTAAGCATTTATTAGCATTCATATGAAAAATGTCTCTAAACTATAGTTTTAGACTTCAAATAACTCAAGACCATACAGCTTTCCGTCTGAGTAGACAGCATCGCACTGCAGAATCTGATTACTCAGACACCTATTGTAACTTGAACTCACAAACAAAGGCGTATCGAGCAAAGGAAGCGTCTGATAAAGTGACAATAGGACGAGAACTCACTCTGAAGAAGATTACAGAATATTAGATTACCCACATGTTACCATACAAATGCTTTCATAAATGGACAATGACGTGTAGCCTATTGATGAATACCTGTAAGGCACCGGGACGCTTGCGGCAAGCCCGTGTGATTTCAATGAGCAGGCTTGCCCACTTCAAAGGGTATGCTCATTCGAACCAATATCAATGCAAATGTTGTTGAATGTGTAGCCTCCCCGCTAGTAACGCATAATTTTATTGAAATAGGTTCCCTGGTAAAAAGCCCTTAGATTAACATTATAATATCTACACCCGAGTTTCGTTCGAAAGTAACCTTTTAATTCTAGTTGACTCGGGGCTTTGTTGTGATGGATATTGTCCCTATTGCTAATTAAATATTTACGCCAAGTTTGGGATGAAATTTCGTCTAATAATATTGGGTTAGTAGCAACTCAAATCAAGTTGGTAAAGTTAGGTAAAGTTTTAATAAAGGTTTTCATAAGGACAAAACGGCTACATTTATCTAAATGAAGTATTGCGGTATGTGACAATCTGTACTTAAAACTTTTGTAAGCTTCAAGAGATTGGTCGCCGGAGTACCTACTTTGTATTATACGGAATGTCTCCAGAGAATAATTTTCAGTTGATTTGAAATGGACGGCACTTCCGCCCTTTGCCGGATTACGTAATTGCATTGCCCCATTATTTTCTAAATCGCTGTGCGAAAACGAATCGTGTTTCAACATTTTTAGGGTTCCGTACATCCGAATGAAAAATCGGAACCCTTATAGCATCACTTGTGTGCCCGTTTGTTACAGCCGATTTGCGCCGAATATAATGGACCAATTATGGTGAAATATGGCACACATATTATAAATTTTTGTGACCCAAACGCGGACATGTAACGTAAATAAATGACATTGACTAACGGGATTAATTTTTGGTGGCAATTAAGTTTTTTTTTTAACTCTACCGTGTGACATATCAAATGAAAGGGTTTACTGCAAGTCTAAATATTTTTCATATAATTTAAAAATAAATAGTTTTATTTAAGAAATAAATAAAAAATTACCATTACTCCGATCTTATCTCCGAAACTACTAAGAATAATTTTCTTAAATACAGATACTGTGCGTACAAACTTACATTTGCAGTTGGGGATATATGGGAGAACATGCTTTTCAACTATGTACATTGTTAAGTTTGATCTTGGTATAAATTCATCCCAACTACGGAACCCTACATTATGCGTTCGACACGCACTTGGCTGGTTTTTTTTATTATCTTCCGACGTTTATTTTTGTGAAAGAATTAAAGAAAGAAGACGAACAGGGGCGAGTGGCGCTCCAGGCGGATATGCTCCACGCAGAACATTTTCAATACAAAGTAAACTTGTCCGTAGATTGCGGAACATCCATACAATATACCTAGGTATTACGAACTCATTTGAATTTTAAATCTCGTGAATCTTCTTTGAAACTATGCTAAACTGTCAAAGTTATTCCGTGCCACGACAAATATTACAGCTCAAATGAAGTTTAACTCATGGTTTAACTTGATACCGTTCCAGATAGGTCCAAGTTTGTTACTAAAAATAATGACAGTTCAAGAAAAGAGGAAATGTAGTTTGACTTCCCACTTTAGTTCTTAATACTGAAATAAGTTATTAAAGCTTAATATTTCACTAGGGGCTGATTTTTCCATCATCAGATAACTTTTATTCAAGGAATAAAATTGACGTTTGACAGTTTTTGTTTGAAAAAACTGTCAACATTCAAAATTATTCCTCGAAAAAGTTATCAGATGATTGAAAAATCGGTCCTCAGTCGGGTAACTTACTACGACATATTATTTATACAAACGAAGCAGTACTATAGCTCATGAACTCCTTTCAGAAATATCCATACACAAAACTTTATGAGTTTGTGGAACTACCCAGATTTTTTATGAAATCATGGAATATTTTAATTCACTTTCCACGGCTTTCCAGTTAATTAAATTTGTGACCTGGAGGCCTTAAAAGGCCACTTTGGCAGAATCATAAAAGGACAGCATTATAAATCATAATATGGCGAAGACAGTCCGTGTTTTTCTTTTTTTCGCTGCACTATGCAGGTATAATCAAAGAGATTGGGATTGGATTTGGATTGAATTGCTTGGTATTTTAGCACAGACAAAAGAAATAACTGAAAATCCTTCACCAATGGGATTTGATACGATTAACTTAACAGTTATCTGTGTATTATGATTCATAATGTTATCCTTTTATATTCCTTTGAAAATCTAACTTTACTGACAAACTTTTCGTAAACAAAAGCTTTATAAGAAATAAATCAATATTGATTTTACTTCTTTTAATGTTGGGTTGAGTGAATGGGTCACTGTGTACCTATATTGTTTAGTAAAACAAAACCGGAATTTCGCAAGTGCACGAATGTTTATCCCAAGATTGAGAACATAGGAAGTCTGTGGCAGAACATCAATTTACGACAACGGACCTTCTCGTTTCGGGTGTCGTTCCATTAAGACCCTCCCTTAATGGCTTGTGTAACTCGACAACGTGGCTATACCTATAGAAAAACCACCAAAAATTGTGTTCCACGTTCAAATTAAAAAAATAAAACGACGTCAGCGAAATAAACGGATTAATTCCGGCCGGTGCGTCCGAAACTACACCAACGAATTAATTTGATCCGTTTTTAGTTGCTTCGGCTTCGGCCTATCTGCATAATATCTGAACTCTTGTTTGCTGTGTTCAACAAATAGCTACTGTTATTATTTTATTCAGAATATTGATAAAATGGATTCACTTGTCTGATTCAATTTGATTTCAGACTGCAACACTGTTCTGCATTGTTATTTGAGTTTTGAATTTGATAACGTTCTTATAAAGCATAATCTTATTATTCTTGCTAAAAGCATGCATATGTTGAAAGGAACGATTTTATAAAACGTAGAAATTAAGTAAACCATGGCTTTTGCCACAGCGCTCTGATTTATTTGATTTATCTCATTCATCATTACGTGGGCGTTAAAGCTTGTTTAGTGTCGGCAAATAATTGGCCGTTCGGGTTTCTTTTTTCTTTCCCTCTTTTATCTCGACATAATAATTAACAATTATTTAGCAATAATATTACAGCTTCTATAGCAGTTGACTGCCAAAAAACTTAAACCAGAATCGAATCATACATGAAAACCACTATTTTATTACTTCCTTCAGTTGAAATAGTAAAAAACGTGACAGAGAATCGAAATCACCGGTAAACCGTGGCATAGTTTTCGAACATACGTCAAAAAGTGTGATGGCACTGGATGGCACTCACAAAAAGGAATCCATCGGAAAAAATATTTCAATTAGAACAGTGTCATATTTACGAGCGTCCAAAGATTTGCAATAGAACAAAACAAATTATGATGACCCGCCACATGTATTAAATTACATCCACGGAAATTATTGTACAGTCAACAAAACAGATTGTGTTTATAAAAAGAAAAAGTTTTTGCCTAGAGCAAGCAAATAGTCATTGTAATTGCATGCCAGATAACTTTTTAACATAAGAAACTTCATCTGTGCTTATTATTTGTAGCATTGTCAACAACTTAATTACTCATCAATTAGCTATATTATGAGGAAAGTTTTTTTTTTAAGCTGCATATATATGGTTTTTGTTGACCGTACAATCCAAATATTTGGAAGTGTCACACACATTGTTTAACAAATGCAATATATCATTGTTGGGTTTCATGTATGAAACGACAAATAATTCTGTAAGTATTCCGTATTGGGAAAATTGATTAGCGGGTTACATAGGTCTTGTCGTTCAGTATTCAGTAATCCTATTTTGTAGTTCATGTAGTTTTTTTCTGTTTACCTTTGACGTGTGTCGATTAGGTTTATAATAATGAGATAGGCTTTAAAACAGTACAACATATAGTACCTAAAAACCCTTAGGTAAGGTATAAGCCTGTATCTATCCGCAAGGGAACGCAGAGTTCACATTTGTCCGCGTAATAGAGGACGAGCCTATTGCCATTAACTGGAATTAAATCCTGACCCCGGGCTAGATAAAAAGCTACTTGAATTACATAGTAGTAAATTAAATTAAAGTCACTTATCGTGTCTCTCTGTGTGACCACGTTGTTCTTCTAAACTTCGGAACGGATTTTGATGCCGTTTTCACCATCATTTAGGTACCTAATTTATGACGGAAAATTCAAGCGTCTTACACATTAATATAAAACCTACTTATAATAAAGAAATCTCGAGGTTTTGTCTAGTCTTAAAAATCGTGCGAAGCGGAGGCGAGTCGCTAGTAGAAATATTTAGAACGCCTGATCGATTCTGTAGTCAGTAAATAAATTTGGCTAGTGATTATGGCAACTAAGATGACCATTATAAACATACAAAGCTCTTAAAGCTCTGTGTTTCAGAAGTGAGACAAAATACATATACTCGTAACTATACAACAACTGACCTGAATTCTAGTATCCCTAAGAGCAGCTTCAAGTTGTCAACTAAATAGAGTACTCAGTTAAATTAACGCTTAAGATAGAAAGAGATATAGGTAAGAGAACAGGCTTAATACACACTATCTGTTAAGTCAGAATTAAGAGTCAAGATTATTTAGTCGAGTGAGTTGAATATCGCACCCGGCGTGATTATGGAAATAAGGAGAAGGAGATTATCCAGCTCGTTGAATACTGATGATAATTTCGTATAAATATTTTATACTCGGCTATGAGCACCATTTACTTATTTAAATAATTACTGGCAAAAATATCTGTCTGTAGGTATAGTGGATTCGCCAATGATTATCTACAATTAAATGTAGGTATTGAAATAACTGTAACGCTGGGTATGTACTACCTAGCTTTTCATGATAAGGAGTAGTGTTTGAGAAGTAAAATACACTTCATGCGAGAACTTTCTGCATGAATTCCAGAAGCTAGAAGTCTGCTCGATATAATGTCAATACATGATGTTGAAACACTACATTCATTGCATTTGATAGACTCTAATAATTTACTCTATGTAACAATAGGTAGGTCACGATCAAAATACATGTTACCTATTTTGTCGAAAATTTTTGAAGCGTAAATATTACAAGCAATATGATTAATCATGCTCGATCCACAGCATGATTTAGATTATAATCATAAAGCTCCTAATATTGCATAAAACACACGATTAAACACTGCTCTTTTTCACAAACAATTGAATATTTTAAATGCGAAAACGTTTCGTGATTTCTTTGTTATTCAATCGCTTTTGTGGCGGTCGACGGTCAAACAATCGAGAACGCTTACATCACAGAAAAGGACTTGAACAACTTGTACATCCCTTTTCTTACAGTTTCGTTATTCTGGCGGGATAATGGCAACATGGTTGGGATACCTACAGTAAGAAATATTTTTCCAATCACATTTAAGAGACAGAGGATTTCATTCGAAAAGATGAAGAGAAGCTTCAGTGATTGGTGGAAAATACACGAAATATTGAAACAATACCTTCAAGAGTTGGCTATTATTGTGCCGCATGACATGCACATCCTTATTGAAAGAAAAAAAACGTGCTTTGACTACACCGCTGGAATCCCGGCGCGATTGCGCTTCACGGAACTTTATTGGATTGCCCAAGAACGAAAATGAAAGTTTGTTCTCCAGATTATAAAATTAAAAGTTTTTAATTAGAATAAATGGGCCAGTTGCGAAGTTGTATTTAATTAGAGACAACTTTTGTTGTTTTGTTACGAGTTTTGCGGTGTTCAACGTCTACTTTTATATTCTAAACTAGCCTATATAGAACAAGAAGGAAAAGTGGAACAATTTGCTTAAAGAAGTTACAATATTGTTGATAGAGGTTTTCATTTTGCTAAAATACCCGTAAGTATAAACTACTAAATTGTATGAACGAATAAATAGAGAGAAGCCCGCCAAACTCCCGTTGCAAGCCCCCAAATAGCCTCTTAACGAAAATTGCTTTTGTCCCAGGAGCACAAACCTCCAGACATTCCAGTGCAAGAGAATAAATCCGAGATGCTTTTATATGGAAGGAGATTTCCAACTGAATTGAGTTTAGGTCATCAACGAGAATGAAGACGTTTATCCGTATAATTCTTACGAGCAGAGTTGCTCTAGTTTCTCTTTCCCGCGACGTGCCTGCAAATTGAAGGTCGACATTGAAACGAGCTGAATTCTTAACGGCCAAAACTGTTTACAGTCGCTTTAAAGTTAAACGCACACTTTAAAACAAGCTAATCTGAGTCTTCGGTTCGTACCAGTAAACTACGAAAAAATAAACCTATTTCCAATTAATGTGTATACAGTGCGGGCTTATGTTCTGCCAACAAATAAACAACTTCAGTTGCCAACTAATCGTTACGCACACACACTAACCCTATATTGATGAATATAAAACGTTCCACAGAGGCCGTTACATATTCATCATAGATAAATGCGGGCGCCACATACAGATCGGACTGAAGGATTAATTTCACTTTGAGCAATACACCGCTCTTTGTTCTTGTTCCTTTTCATTTTCGGTTATTCGTGAGTTAGTAACGGGTTCCACTCGAGTAGGTCTATATGGGCGCCCGTTAGGCTCGAGGCTCATCATGCATATTCAAAGGTGGCGGAGCTTGAGACAAGTGGCTCAATGTTACTTCGACGCGCCGAACTACCGCTTTCGAGGCCACGCATTAATGCCGCTGCATATCTGAGTAGCTTACTTATAATTAAAACAATCCTTGATATTATATCACTGAAGTAAACTAGGAAGCTACTCATTCAGCTGAATGCCAACCGATATGGTCTTTACATACCTACCATCATACAGACGTACATACTACACCACCAGCTTATATTTCTGTACGTGGTACGTACTACGATTGTATGGTTATCTTCATGGAATCAGACAGTAAACCTCCACACATACCTATCGTGGTAACTATAGAACCATAGGTAAATGAAATTATCTTACTAAATCCCAGACTACTGATTCTGTGCAACATTCAGACGTCTGTGTAGGATATTCATTTATTAACATGCAAATGTAATAAGTACCTATCATCTAAAATTTAACTCCAGAATTAATTCAGTCTTGCTAGTCAAAAGCCTATTTCTACACGAAATTGCAATAATTTCCTTTACAAAATATTTGAAATATTTGCAATATCTTCGTGTTTCAAGACGTCTGTGAGAGAGAAAGGCTGGAAGTTCAAGCGTTAAAGCGTGTCAAAATGGAGCAGCTTCTCGGATAATTTTAAACTGTATCTTTTCGAGTGTGGGTGTTTCTCCTTTGTTGAGTTTCCCGCGAAATATTGTGAACCCTTACAGTATTTTTATTCTTGGCTCGTTGTAGTTAACTACAATGATTTGTATCAGAATGCCAATGCCAAATGATTATTTTAGAGCTAAGTTTTAGGTAATCGATGTAGTTTTTATTACCATCTATCAGAATCAGAATTATTTATTTGCAGTGTAGGTGAAAAACTCTCTCGAAGAGAGGAGGCCTGTATCCCAGCAGTGGGAACATGGCTGATTATGCGTACGTGAAAAATGAAAGTGTTATTGGAAGTACATTGTACTGTGTGCCATATCTATATCCCAGAATCAGAAAGCGCAATTTTTTTTGTTTTTTAAATACAAGGAATCATTAAATTAAAGGCATACCAAAAGGCCAATTCCCGTAATTAAAAACGTTCAAAATCTTCTCATCTCAGCGTCAACAAGTTCAAAAAAATTTAGGGAAATTAGAGGTACTTTTTTTGTTTTTGTTTTTTTTTTGTCACTTTTGACAGATTGAGACTGAGATCAGACTGTGAATGTTCATAAAATTACGAGAATTACCCTCTGATGTGTGTTGTCCTTTTCGGCCGTTTCAATCAATAGTTAAAGTAGATAAATGCAAATGTTACGAATACCATAGGTATCCCTAAAATTACTCCCGTAATTTTTTCTACTAATAATAAAAAAGAATAGAGAGGTGTCTCTATTCTTTAAATAACAGTTAGTATTGACCGATAACTTGTATAGGGGGAAGTCCCGTAGCGCCGGACGGCACCTAGCGTCGGACACTCGTACTATCTCGACAAACGACAACGCGATCTATTCAAATATCGGTGAAAGGGGCGCGGGGGAACGTAGCGATACAGGATCACGCGACGTGGTTTGCCAGTGAGGTGCACAGCCGCGGTGGGAGAGTTGGATTGCTGTTTTTGGCGGGAAAGCGTTGCGTCACGTAAATTTCAAGTGAGTATTACTGCTATGGTTTTGTGTTTAATCGTTTTTGTTATTTGTAATAAAGACCATTCCATTATAATTCGTAAAATGTGAAAGTTTTTATTAATTACTTAAACAGTTTTAGCATGAAATACGTAATTTTGGACATGTACTACCTCCGGACACAAAGGTATCCCTTACCACCGGACAGTTTAAGGTTGGCTTTTTTACTAAGCATTTATACTTATCATAATAATTATTGTTTGTTGTTTTACAGCATAGAAGGAGGGAGATATTTCAACATGGAAGAGACAAAAAAGAAAGGAAAATGGGATCAGCAAAGTAATATCTAATATGGAAAAAAACTACTTGTGTAGTGTGTTTAGAGAACCGCGACGAGGACTGGATACAATGCTCCAGCTGCCAAGAATGTGCCCATGAAGCATGTGCAGACGTTCTAGAATGTGGAGATACCTATATATGTGATAGATGCACAATGTTTTAAGAATGGGGTTTGAAGATTTACCCGTCCGGTACTAGGTGCCAATGTTAAAGACTACATTTTTTTTACCAAAATTTAATTAACGTTCCAAGATTATGTTTACGCAGAAGTTGTATTTTTGTTAATTGATTTTGATTTTATATTTTGTTCATTTAACTAATTCATAAATAAATACATATTTCTCGAAGTAGTTTTAATTTTATTTACGGAAAACCTTATATGTCCGCCACTAGGGGACTTCCCCCTATGTGGTGCAAACTGTGAATATAAGTTGGTTATTATTATTATTTTTAAATAAAGCTGTTGTCGTGCGCTTGAAAATATGGCATTTACATGTATGCAATAATTACATAAAACAATAAATTATTACAACCAGTAAAAAAAAATATTACCCTATTTGAAATAACAGAATGGAAATAGCAATTGCAAGGATGGACTCAGGTCAATAATAAATAAAAAAACTGGGCATTAAAGTATTATCTAGTTGTTGTCAATCTCGCGTTGTACGCTATGTAAAAAATACGGTGAAAAAAATTGCGTTGTCATATTAATCACCATAAAAAGAACGTAGTATAAGTTAGTATCTGGTTAGTAATACAAACATACGGTCGCACAATCAAGTGTAAACAGAAGCTGGTCCATATAGATAGAGCCCATAATTCAAGGGCTCGTCGTAATAAAAGGCATTTATGCCATACGTGTGTGGCACATAAACTACCCGGTAAATAATTACTGGCAAAAAATACATTTCGGAGATTACCTACTCGTATGATTTCGTGATTTTTCACATTTGGTCCTTTTGTCCGCGGTAACAGTGTTCAAAAGTGGTCCTTTAGTATTTTTACCTGTAACAAACAAAATTATTAATTTTAGGTTATTTAGATGCCCACGATAGTTTCGTTACGAAATTATCCCACGGGAACGTGCTACCGAGACAAAAAGTAGTCTATGTCCTTCCCTAGGATGCCGTCTATCTCCTTGGCAAATTTTATCGAAATATGATCAGTGGTTTAGGCGTGAAAAGGTAACATACATACAAATTTACTTTCGAATTTATAATAGTACTAGCAGCGCCCCGCGGTTTCACCCGCATAAGTGTCGATCCCGTAGTAATATCGGGATAAAAACTATCCTATGTCCTTTCCTCAACCTATCTCTATACCAAATTTCATCTAAATCGGTTCAGCGGTTTAAGCGTGAACAAGTAACAGACAGACAGACAGAGTTACTTTCGAATTTATAATATTATTATGGATTATATGTTTATTTAATGGAGTATTCAAAATACTGGAACTTTTGTACGTTCGTTTGTTTAATGAATAAACAATCGAAAGGATTATAGCTCCCTTAATTAA
Organism: Oligia fasciuncula; assembly: GCA_963082905.1. Lineage (NCBI taxonomy): Eukaryota > Metazoa > Arthropoda > Insecta > Lepidoptera > Noctuidae > Oligia > Oligia fasciuncula. The sequence continues at coordinate 9,818,188 of OY720392.1, forward strand.
TTTGCATGGGTTTACAGGTTACTGTCTGGTGTTACCTTAATTTGTTTTCAATCAAAACAATGTACCTATTTATGAAAAGCGAGAATATCGAAATTACTCTTCAATTGTGACAAACATGTCATTGTGAGTTAGAGCAATAGCTTAAGGACATTATGACCGCTGATGAACTAAGGCTTTATACATCTATCTTATATATATATATAAAATGGTAAACTGACTGACTGATTGTTGATATATCAACGCTCAGTCTAAACCGCTGCTCCTAGAGACATGAAATTTGGAGGGTGTGTTCTTTGTGAAGAGTAGGTATCCACTAAGAAAGGGTTTTTCGAAATTCCACCCCTAAGAGGGTGAAATTTCACGCCGACGAAGTCGCGGGCAGAAGCTAGTATTATACATACGTATTCATGTGTTTCATTCATGGGCTCGCGTGGTGGATTATGGCCCACTCCCTCTCACATAGAAGCCTGTGTCTCAGCAGTGGGAACATTAACGGCTGATTATGCTGTGCTGTATTTGAACCAAGTTTCAAGTTGACCAAAGGAATAAGATTTTTCCTAATAACTATCCGTGTTCCCTTTTTATCACGTTCTAAGATTATTTTCGCAAAATCCTTTCATATAGCATCTTAGTGTTATAAATTACTGTAACAGAAGTAACCTGCTATCATGATTATAATTTCGTTGTTTCAGCTCTAGGTGGATGAGTTATTTTTTTTTTTAGGGTTGCGTACCCAAAGGATGCCAGCGGGCTGTATATTACTAAACCTCCAAGCCCGCTGTCCGTCCATCCGTCCGTCCGTCCGTTTATCTGTCAGCGGCTGTATCTCATCAACCGTAAATAGGTAGACAGTTGAAATTTTCAGAGTGTGTATTTCTATTGCCGCTATAACAACAAATAATAAAAACAAAATAAAGTTAATAATTAAAGGGAGTCTCCATGCAAAAAACGTGTTTTTTTTGGCATTTTTTGCCTTGTGTGCAAATCCGACTCGCACTTGACCGGTTTTTGTTTTTCATGATCAGAATTGCCTGGCAACTGTTTAAACCACGGTGATTTCTGCGGGCCTTATTTTGCCCAAGGAATTACAAACTAAAATGTTACATAATTCAAAAGTGTGTATTAAGTAAATAAAAAAATAATTCCAGTACAAAGCAGTTGCGAGCGTGCCCCAGGGCAATTGAAGTACAGAACCGTGTTTCTCTTATCTATGCTTACTATCCTCAGAGATATTCGTATAATAATATAATATATTTACTATCTGTAGCGTAGGTACTGATAATTACTATAGTAACATGAATTATTCAAATTTAATATCAAATAGTGCTTGCGATTTCACCGAATTTAACGTAATATATTTCCATGGGTAATATTATTTATCGATTCAGGACATTTACACATATAAATATCCAGATAATGGCATTACGAATATTGTTAATAGGTATATACACATACATGCATACACTCACGCCTTTTTCCATGGGGAAAAAAGTAGCTGTAGCTAAAAACTACAGAACGCCACCTGCTACGATCTTTACATACCCTACGTTTACGTTCAATAAATTTCGTAATAGGTATACGGAAATAAAGAAAAAAGTTTATTTGGACACAGTTCGTGAAACCTTCTACTAAATGAAACCTTTTGGTTTCTTTTATAAACATTGCTTATTAGTATAAACGTCAAGAAAATAATCAGAAGTTAATCATTACTTAACTTTAAGCAACGTTTTTAAACAAACTCAAACCGTTTATTTGAATAAACCAATTACGGGCACTTTTGAATTGTCAAGGAATCGGTCAGTCAGAAAGCGGAAGATGTCTATTCCACAAAATATAGGCTAACGAAAAAAAATACTAGTTATGTAGCACGTGTACGCAATTCCGCAGAGTCGTTACCTATGCCCAGCCCACATTGAGCTCATGTTGACTTTTTGCTAAAGTAAAATTACAACCGGCCATTATTTGTTCTCTTTGTCACGACTGCTGAGTAGGGTAGTTTCACTATGTTTTACAAAACACTGTTATTTACATGAAAAGTTGGGAAACAGTGAAACACCCATGTTGCAAACACACAAATCCCTTAATCTTGACTTATCTGTACAGACTAAGTTGGAATCCTCATTTGCAAGTTTTGCAAACATTAGCAAATATTATTACTTAGAGTACTAATAATATTGTGAACTTGTCAAAACTTCTGCTTATCAAATTTTAGAGGATTTTAATCGAACCTCCAATAATTCCCATTTTGCGCTTCGAAAAATATTATTGAACACTCTAATGATTGCACCTCTTTATGTGAACCTCAAATAATTGCTATTTTTAGGACCCCAACTACTGCGACTAAATTGGATGTAGCTAGAAAGTTAAAAATGATCATTTTTTTTTTGATACTTCATTAGAAGCGCAAAAAAGTTTTTAGAGGCTCATTAATTTAAAAATTGTATCTATCATTAGAAGGTCAATAAGTTTTAAGAGGATCAGTTAAATATTTTCCAATAATAATTAACTTTACAGACTTACGTATAAGTTGGTAACTGATAGAAGAATAATTTCTGAACTATGTTTTTCCAAAAACGTATAATTTAGAAGAAGTACAGCAATAATTTCATTTTTATTTTCAATCACTTATCTAAAACGTACTTAAGTGAAAACCAAAACAAATGTAAAACCAGCGACACCAATTTCAATAACACATGGACAGATACAATTTTCCGATATCAAAGAGAACGTGACGCATACCTACAAAGTAGATCGATACTAAACGCGATATGCAGAATTATGCAAACCTTTCTAATAGATTAGCGGTGTACACAGATACATACATATACACCAGGCAATTCGTGCTTCTCCTGAATAAAATAAGACCAGTCAAGTATGTATTCGATTTTCACACCCCGCGTTCAGTATCGATTGTTTACGTCTTACGTCTATGGCGATACGAAGGTTCGAAGGTGATTAAGAAAGATAAACTCGTTGCACACACGTTGTTAAAGTCTTCGAGTGGAGTTGAGCATTAAGCGAAGCGTATACTTTGAAGCCTTGTTTGAAAATAATAGGTCGAGAGTACGTTACGAAGGTTACGAAGTATTGAACCGAAAGTCTTTATTTTTTAGTTTTTACATTTATTTTTAACCTTTGCCAATAGAACCAGGTTCTTAATAATTAAATACAATCTAGATTGTATGACTATTAAGCAATTTTTATCTAACTTAATTTTTTACGAGATTTTTATTTACGTATTACGAAAACGGTAAGTAGATTGATGATTTAATAAACCATTTATTAAAACTCAATCTGGTATTTGAACATCAATCTCAAATATATTCCAGATTCGACACCAAAATGCGGCCAAAATTGCTCCATTTAAAAAACGCATTATAGATACGTTCGCCATCGAAAAAAGCGCTATCGAAGATTGGCCAATTTATTCTCACTTTAAAAATCAATTGATGTGTGCAGCCAGACAAAATGGAATCTCGAATGCATTTAGCATTGTGTCCCAGAATTGAATTGCAAGACTGTTTTTCCAAGACGGCCAGATTTTTCTTTTGAGTTGGAAAATCCATTATCACTGAGTGTTCATAAGCTGTACTGGCACTTTGGGAGAAGCTCGTATGAGTACAAGATGAGATCAATATTGATATCTATGTAAATAATCAAATTATGATGGTCGTTTGTAAGCGCATCACTTGAGAAAATCTGTAGCGATTTGGCATTCTTTTTTTGTATTAAAATGTTCGTAGCAGTAAATGTCGATCCCGTGGGAATATATGGATAAAAGTAGCCTATATGTTAATCCAGGGTGTCAGCTACCTCCATACAAAGTTTCATCAAAATTGGTCCAGCCGTTTGAGCGTGAAGAAGTAACAAACATATAAACACACACACCCCCCCCCACACACACACATACTCACAAGCTTTCGTCTTTATAATATTAGTGTGATTGCTCGATGAAGTGCGGATCCATAAACATTTGCTTTAAAGTTAATCAGTCTAGCCTATAGCTCATTAACAAAAATATATGAAATGAAATTACCTTATCTTAAAGTCACATTTAATCACCTGCTTATTTACTTGGAGGCATCACACCTAACCTTCATACACAAATTGCTAACACGCTGGAACTTAAGTGTGATATAAAAGTCATCATCATCTGCCTAGCCTTTTCCCAACTATGTTGGGGTCGGCTTCCAGTCTAACCGGATGCAGCTGAATACCAGTACTTTACATGAAGCGACTGCCTATCTGATCTCTACAACCCAATTACTAGGTATTACGATACCCCTTGGTAAGACTGGTTGTCAGACTTTTGAGACTGGTTGTCAGACTTTTGGGCTTCTGACAACCTGTAACGACTGTCAAAAATCCACAAATGACAGCCGGGACCAACGGCTTAACGTGCTTTCCGAGGCACGGAGAGGTCTTGATATGTAAAGATGGTCACCCATCCACGGACCAACCGCAGCAAGCGTAGCTTAACCTGATCAATCGACCCGTGCGGCTGTTATTACTTAGCCACAAGCCTCTCTTTTTGTGTTTAAGTGTGATATAAAAGTATAGCATCGTAACCTCACGCAGGGAGGTGGAACACACCCTTAATCTCTATATTTTAGGAGCCGACACGTGGCTCCTTTACTCACGTTACCCGTGTGACATGAAATTTTAACGATTTGTGAAACATTCTTAAGCTTACGTGTTATCTTTGAAGTGGTTGTACGATACTTCAAAGGAGATTATCGAATCAAGCTTGACATGATCTTGTATACAGGGGTAGAATTTGATTTGAGATGGGGCAGTAAGGACAGATACCTTAACCACTGTAGCTACAGGAAAACGGTAAAGAGGCTACTTTAACTTTTTCAGAAAATTTTATCTGCATTCACAGATTTTGAAAAAAAATACAGTAAGAAAGACTGTGTCACTCTATTTAGTTTGTGTTTTTCCTGTACGACACTTTTTCTTTTCTTTCTTTCTCTACAGTACAGTTTACTTAGAATTCAGTTTAGAATTCGGTCTAAAATTCAGTCCATTTCTTCATCTTATTTCGACGCCGTCATCTACGATTTAATTATTACCCAAGACAAAAATAATCAGAAAATAATCTTAGCTGACATACGGATATCCCAGACGAATTGAAGTAGTTTTTATTATTATTATTATGAGCCTGTGTTGTCCCACTGCAGGGCAAAGGCCTCCCTTCCCTCTTTCCACTTTTCTTGGTCTACTGCGATTGTCGGCCAATCCTTTAAGAAGGAGTCCAGCTCATCCCGCCATCTCTTTCTGGGCCTGCCGCGCAGTCGTTTCCTGCCATTGGGGATCCACAGTAGGTACTGGAATACATCGTCGATCTGCCAATAACAGAATTAGTTCTCAGTCGATGTGTTGCAAGAACATTGATTTTGTTGGCCTCAACTCTAGCATAAAGTACCCATTCCAGCATATACCATACAAAAATATTGTGCAGTTGATTGTAGTTTATACATAATATACAAAAATCACTTCGTGAGCACTCCGGCATGTCCTTGAAACAAAAATTCGACGACATGTGACATCTACCAACCCGCACTGGGCCCATCGTAGGAGATTACGGCCCACTCGCACACACTCACACAACTAGCTGATTATGCTTAAACAAAAATGAAACCCACATTTCATGTTTGTTTTTAGTCTCATGTAATAAGGGTTCCCTACGTGGATGTTAAAACGTGAATTGCAAACTACGGTGTGCAGTACATCTTTGCCTACACCTTCAGGGCATAGTCGCAATGTAATTTTAAGCTACATATCAAGTGATTAAAAAGTAATTTTATATTTAATTAATTTAATTTATTTTAATTTTTCATTATTTTTTTTTTCATTATTTTTTTTATTTTGAGCTTTCACGAAAGCGGCATAGAGAATGGTAATTGATAATAAGCAGATTATATTTTTAGCTGCCAAAACTGTAAAATTTTAACTACGTGTTCAGCCGTGTGTTCAGCGTAACAATTCTTTATAAGTAGGTATAAACCTTTAAATATGTTATAAAATATTTACTTAGTTTAATCATCCTAAAACTGCTCAAAGATATTCAAAAAGCATTCTTAACATTCCAAAGTTAAGTTTTTTTAACCAACGATGGTTTAGTTTACAAGGGCAGGTACTTATAAAACAAAAGTTGACTGTATTAAGTATTTACCTACCCGGCTAAGAAAGTTTGAAAGCGGTTTGAGTAAAAAGTGGAGGTAGGTAAGTACTAGAGGTCTGCCCTCTGACGGAATAGCAAACCGCTACTGCTTGGGGCGCTAAACTAATTTACATTATCCAATGTTTTAGTTGCAGGCAACTTGAACAGCTTGTTATTGATTTAGTTAGGTCGAGAAGTTGTTTGTTTTTTTGTATGTACGTGGTTTTTTGATAAGACTTTTGTTAGTTTTGGTTTTTGTTGATCTAGAACGGATTTTTTTGTTTATTTTGGTTAAGTTTATCGGGAAACCAGGCTTATTTTTATGTTGAGAAAAACTGAGACACATCTCTTTAAACATGGAGATATAGATTTTATTTATGTATTTATACACTCAAAAGGACAGACATATTCACGTATTAATTGTTTTTCTATAAAGCTGATTTTTATGGTAACAGCATGTACTTACTCGTCCAGGTATTTCCTATAAGAATTCTTAAAATGCATTTGTAATATTTTAATGCTAAATAACACTCTCAAATAAATCCCTAAATAAGTTTTTACCAGAAAAAAAAACCAATCTTATAAGAAACCCGTGGACAAAAAGGTCAGAAATAAATATCACATACTTTTCTCATAATCTTGGTTTCAATCCCAGCTTAATGTTGGCTATAGGCCTTTTCAATTTGAAGGCCGAGCTTTCCGGGGACGAATTTTCTTTTATCGTTTGCCCTTGTACGGATATTGTCTCTGGTACGTCAAACCACAGAATTGACCATTTTCTTATTCTTTATTACTATCTTTCTTTTTTCTTTACTATTTTTTTATTCTTTTAATCCGTGTAGGTATCTACTTTATATTTCATGGTTATTATGATGCCAGTTCATATAAGCTTCAGTAATATGTAGGTAAGTAAAGGAGCGTAAAGGGTTATTTTGAAATTGGTTTTTTTCCATAGAGTTTAATAAAAAGGGTGTCAGGGACACCGATACGCAAACTGTTACCATTGATTCGATACATGATTCTGGACGCACCTGCGTTAAAATTTCGTTGGTTATTAATAAACAAATATGCTGCTCCATACATTTTGACCGCGTAGGTATTGCACTTTTTTGTGTAACCGCATTTTTTTTTAATAACCGACGAAATATTACTTCGTTAGGGGTCTAGAATCATGTGCTTGAATTTATGGTTACGATGTCCCTGCCACCCTGTATGTTTTATCATTAAAACCTCTTCAAACAATGTTTCTTTTTTGTTGCCAGGCATGATAATATTTATGGATATCGGGTACTCAACAGCTCAATGGTAACGGATTGGATGGCAGGAGGAACGAACGTTACCCGTAAGCTCTGCTAGCTTACGAGCCCGAGCATTGTTCGTTTTCACACTGAATTTCATACTTTTGCTATATCCATACCATTAATATTGCTACAACTATAGCGACACAATACAGAATGCGATTAATAAAATATCGATATATTTTATTAATCGCATTCTGTGTATCGATACACTTTTACTTCACCACAAAATCAATTTCTTCAATACACTAAGTTTTATAAGTGCTTTTCTTCAAAGTAAGTATGGAGTTCCACGTAGATAAATTCAAACTTACATACGATCAAAGCAGGACTTAACAATGTCGTGTGAAGGAATTTATTCCCTCAACTTTACGAAGAGAAAAGCAGTTAATTCTGATGCTGTCTTCACGTTTTTAATAGCCAGGATTTACAGTTCGCTCCCCAAACATCACATTCCTAATAAATCGAGTTAATCTACTTACGCTCTTAGATAATAAAAGAAATAGGCTTTCTCAAAAAGAAATGTTTATTTTTTCCGCTTACGGAAACTCGACACGAAAATAACTCTTTTCCACTCAGCTACTTTGTTCATTTTCATCGTGTTAATAAAATTAAAAAATAATGCAACAAGCAAAAATTAAGATTAATGTTAAAACACTTTGGTGTATAAAAATACAATTTACTGAAACATTTGTCTCTGTCACGATCAAAAGTAGATAGAGCAAGATTCATCTCTGAACCCTGTGAAAAAAGATATTCTGAGCCAAGCACTTAGGTTTACCTAAAAAAAATAAGTATATATTTTCAGAATAAATTCAGTGGTAAGGCAGACTGAACATAAATCTAGCAAGGTTCATTAGGTAACAACATTTACAACTTGATGAAACAAGTGTAAAAAAGTAACGAGGTGCACGCAATTAAGTTTTATGTTAATTTAGTGTTTTAGCGCTCTCCCGCCACATGAATATTTCACAGCAATTAAAAATAAGTGGCTGTAGATATTCATGTTAATTTTTCGATTGCACAGGATTATTTAACGTGTTATGATTAATATTCACCTTTAAAGTAGGATTGAAATTGGAATAGATTCTTAAACTTACCTTACAACTTACCAACAACAACTTAAAAGTTGCTTCTACTGTAGGGGACAGTAGGATATATTTCAAATAAACGCCGTGGTCAACTGAAAGGCACATGCCACTATATTTGTATAACTTAACTTTTATAAACACTTACACTGTGCTTTAACAATGGACTAGTTGGCGTTCTTCTTTCTTTAATAAACAATTAAACATAAACTTTTAATTAACCTCAGGAGAGATTGGTAGCTTGCTAAGGACAGCTGTGTCGAGAGAAGCCGGGTGCCAATGTCGAGACGTCTTCTTCCTGTGTTCTTGTTGGTCGTGTTGTCGTGAATGAGTCGAATGAAAAAATTCAAGAAAAGTTTGAGTACGAATGTGGATGGCTATAAGAGTAGGGAAGACTACAGAAACGATGGATGGACTGATGGCTGGAAAGGGGCTGACTACCGAGATGAGGACTATTAAAGAAGTTTGGAAGAAAAAGACATGTGCGCCGAGCCCAAATAAATTGGGATAAGGTCAGGAGAATGATGACCATGCAAGAGCAGAAACTAAAAGATTGTGTCAAAAATGTTTGTCTCTGCTTCGTTCATAGCATAGTCACAGAAACAGCAAAATACGACCTATTTATTAGGAAAAGTCGGCTAAGAGTAAAAACGTGTCGTTTATGTAACTTTATTTTAATTCTACATGTAGGAAAGTTCCTTAAAAATACAAAGAAAGAAGCATAAATACTTAAACGTCTTAAAAAACCGAAAGAGGTATCGTTTACCTAGTCATTACCGAATCTGATTCAAACCTCGGTCCCGTTCCGAATGCTAATATAAAAGGTACGCAATGAACAAATTCCATTGGTCTGCCGAAATGATCGATTCAAATGAGGAAATCTAAATTCAGTGATTGTTCACGTTCCGTTAATGTAAAGTATAAACTAATCTGTTTAAGTAAATTGCTGGATCACTATGTTACGTGTTTAGTTGCGCACTTCTTCTTTATGTTTACCTAAGACTCAGCATTGCCATAATAAGTGGCAATGGTCCCAGCCTTTTGGGAACTTTTCTATTGACAGCGTAATCAGCCTATAATGTTCTGTGCTGAGAGACAGCTAGGCCTCCTCTTTGGCAGAGGCAGGGGGCCATAATAGCCATAATCCAGCACGCGGGCCCATACTGGGCCCGCGTGTTCGATGGATGTCGCGTGTCTTCGAATTTTTGGTTCTAGAACATGTAGGGTTCCTCACGATGTTTTCCTTCACCGTTTTAGAGTAACTGATGAAATAGTTTACACAAAGTTAAGTGCCTGCTTTGGTTCGAGCCCACGACGTACGACGTTTTTATACTCATGTATATATTGTTATTATTATTTTAAGACTGCTAGCTAATATAATTATAAAAATAAATAGATAGTACAGTAAATAATCTAACTTACTATATGAATATTGTTGTAGTTAGATAGCGGTAGGGTGAGCACACAAAACTATTTCAACGAAAAACAGATGTGACATGAAATTGCGTTGCTGAAATATTCAGTTTCATCAGTTGTAGGGCCAATAAAGTTGAAAAGTAGCAAAGTATTCATGAATTTTCTTTAAAAAATATTTTTACTTAAGCTTTAGAAAAACATCAATTAGACCAGACCTAATTAAAAGTATGTAGGTGCCTACTAAAGCATTGTACTGTCAAATTAACTTTAGATAAAACTGTTACTTTTGCCTCTCACTTAAGATTGTAATTAATCTAACTTATCTAGGCAACCATTTGATTTGGGTAGAAGCAATCTATTAGCTTGTGATAATCCGCCATCTTGTCTTTCCAAACACAGCAAATAGGTAACCGTTCTGAGGATTGTACAGTCCCAAGCATGATTAGTAACACTAACGCACGATTTAAAAGCGATTTTCACCTAAATTATTAATAAAAATTGTACAGTGGTACAAAATATTATTTAAAAAAAAACAAGAAATAGGTGTTTTCCCAAAGTTGCTATCGTTATTTTACGAGAAAATCGCTTTAGAATTTTGCATATGTGACACACACGTTTTTCTTGCCGTGATAAACTACGGTTTATTCGCCATATGTAGGCACGATCGTCAGTGTTGTATGGATCACTATGAAAGCTAGTTGACAGACGTTTTTCTACGGCACGGTTTATCGCCGTGTGTAGACACGGTTCTTCAGTGTTGTATGGATCACTATGACAATTCACTACAGACAATTAAAATTTTTCATCTCTTTATTAGTGATTGTAATGGGAATCATATCACTTGGCTTTATTAGGTTTTTATTTTTTATTTATCCTTTTGATAGATCCTTATTTTGTAAATGTTAGGGCTTTGTAGACCTTGTAGACTTTAGATCTGTAGACCATTTTTTATTTTATCAAGTACCTGGTACTTGTTGACAGGCCCACGCTGTCCTCCCATAGGTACCTACTGTAATTTGAAAATATTGTAAAAGCCAATTATTTTTAAAAAGAGTAACCTTGGAGTTTCTTGCCGGTTCTTCTCCATAGGAAACGACCAATTGGAACCGTGCACCTAGCTTCTGACGTTTCATAAGTGCCCATGTAGGCTTATGTGAAATAAAATATTTTGATTTTGATTTATGGAAGCTTGTTCACAGACACGTTTTTCCTACGGCGCGGTTTAAACGCTATACCGTAAACAAACCGTGGCGTGTACAAAGGGCCTAAGGCTTATGGTCGTGGCTGCAGCACAGATAAATATACAGGCTGATACTTATATGTAAGCAATCCACCCCAACGAAACTGGATTCGCAGAGTTTAGGTGTTTATTCGCGAAAATGGTCCGCTGTTTTTACAGCCCCATAAAAATTACACTGCTGAATCGTTTGATTTTGTTGATAAGATTTTTATTGCGAATATATGGCGATTACTTTTTATATTTTATACTAAAAATAAGATATTTGTGATTTTCTCGAGTGCTATGAACTTCTATGTAAAATCTTGTATGGTACACCTAAGATGATAACTCTAAAAAGCTAAGGATTTCAGTTGTTTGTGATAGTAAGAGTCAATCAATCTGCCTAGCCTTTTCCCGACTATGTTTGGGTCAGCTTCCAGTCTAACCAGATGCAGTATCTTACATGGAGCAACTGCTTATCTGACCCCCACAACCCAGTTTCTGGGTAACACGATCTCCTCGGTAAGATTGGTTGTCCGACTTTTTGGTCTTTTGACTACCCGTAACGACTGTCAAAGATCTACAAATGACAGCCGGGACCAACGGCTTAACGTGCTTTCCGAGACACGAAAGGGCCTCGATATGTAATGGATGATCACCCATCCACGAACATCCCAGAGACGATCGACTCGTGCGTCTGTTATTGTCTACCGATGACCCCCATGTGACAGTGAGTTATTCAAAGACGTGACGTAGTAATTTTAATGAGAACAGGCAAAGACTTCTGTTGGCCTCAGCTTTAAGAATGTTCGCGACCTTAAAACTCTTTCAGCTATATTCAAGTATCGGCTCTCGAACTTATATTCATTAATCAAACGGCAGCCCGAAGCTTTTAATACTAACATATCTGATGGAAGTTTGGAGGGGCTTCTGGCTAAGTAATAGCAGCCGCACGCGTCTATTGATCAAGTTACACTAAGCTTGCCGTGGTTGGTCCGTGGATGGGTGAACATTTTTAAATACCAAGAACACTCCGCGCCTCTTTAAGCCGTTGGTCCCAGCTGTCATTCATGGATCTTTGACAGTCCTTATGGGTCGTCAGAAGCCCGAAAGTCTGACAACCAGTCTTTTCAAGGGGTATCGTATTACCCAGTAAGAGTAACTAGGTTGTGAAGGTCAGATAGGCAATCGCTCCATGTAAAATACTGGTGCTCAGCTGCATCCGGTTAGACTGGAAGCAGAACCCAACATAGTTGGTTAAAGGCTAGGCAGATGATGATATCTGATGGAAGTTTTTTAATATCTTTAGTTTTATTTGTGTCACCGTCTTTTGTATGCTGATAAGACGAATAACATTTCCATAGCGAAATCGAAATAAAAAAGTTCTTACCATGTTCTAGAGTGTTTTCTTGTTTTTTTTATAGAGGCTTTCATTTCAGGCAGTCAAATCTACACCCTTAACAGCTGGGTCTAGAATCATGAAATGTTGGAACAAAAGTTCCTTGTATAACGAAAGCACTATGGAAGAATACTTAAAAACGTATTAAGGGGACTATACGACCTAAAGGTTCCTACAAACAAGCGCGACACGCGATATAATCGCGCGAGACACAAAGGTACCGCTCGTTGCGCGACTTGCGGTGCCTTTGTGTCGCATGTCGTGTCGCGCCTGTTTGAAGGAGCCTTAAACCGCGGTCACTGTCTGACTGCATATAAAAGAAAGAGAAGCACGATGACACAACGCTGGTAGGTAATTTATTGCAAACTATGAACCAATTATCTATTTACAAAAAATCTATTGTTTGGACTAAACAATTAAAACTTGTAGAATAATCTGCCAAAAAATCAGAATGATTGTAACGTCTATTAGTTAGTTATAGTTAGTCACGCACAATGGTCCACTGAAGGACTAAGTGCGGAAACCAAATCCCTAACATAGAACGTCTATTAGTATGGTTTTTATTGTAAAAGAAAGTTTTTAGAGGTATCTTCATTATTTTTTCTATCTTAACAAATTAGTTGTATTATGTTTTTAACACACTATCTAACTAGCATAAATCCTGAAGAGTATCAAACATTTTTCTGATTTTGTTTACTGTAGTCGATCATATACTTTTAGGCATTATAAAACTTGCTTTTTTGCGTTTAGGTCCTGTAGCCCCCATAAAGCGGTTAAATAAGGAATGAAACTTTGTATGGGTGTTCTTAATGAACGTGACCAAAACGACTTTTTCCGAGGGGAAATCCCATCGCGTGCACAGCTTGCAGTTGCTTAAGCCAGATAAGTCTATAGAGTAAAGACAATTGCTACGTAACACAAGAAAAGGAATTTAGATTAAAATTAACCTTTTCCTCTTTTAAGTTCAATTAAAGACCAGAAAAAAATAAAAAACCATAATAATGTAAGCTATCTTCAAACTTTTGGAGAAGCTATATCACCATTCTCCAGCCCTGCTATTTTTACTTGCACTGACTCCTTGGAAACCCTTATGAAGAATTCATACTAAAATCCATTTATATTCCGAGAACTTATATAATAACTGGA